>OZ026514.1:47081186-48439241 GCA_964019695.1 Loripinus fragilis
TGTGTTGTTGTTATTGTTGTTGTTGCTGTTGTTGCTGCTGTTACTTATTTTGCTGTTGCCAATTACGGCTGCTGCTGTTGCTGTTGTTATGTTCAAAATTTCAAAAAAGAAATGAGGGGGGGTGAGCATGTTGCTTCCATCTCATCCGTCTATCTGTCAGTCCGTCCAAAAATATTTAAGTAAGGGTTTTGAAATTCTATATATAGATTCCTCATTGACCCATATTGTTTTTTCTGAATTATCTTTTTTGTGGTGTTATGCCCTTTTAAAGTATCAGAATGAAACTTTGTAATCAAGATAACTAAAAACTATAATAGTCAGGAGCTTCAAACTGGGTCCGATGATAGAAGGTAATAAATAAATTACGTGGTGACTTTTTAAAGTTATTATGTAGATTTCAAGTTATTGCTCTTTGCAAAGGGAATTAAGACTTATCAAAACTGATCAATATATTTATAAAACTATGACAGCTAGGAGGTTCAAACTTAGTCGACTGATAGAAAATTACCACTCGTATGGACAAGCATATGGTTGGGGGTAACTTGTTTCACAAACACATTTTCTAGTGTTGTTTTCTTTATCATTTTATGCAGTATAGAATGCATACTCCCTTTAACTGAAATTGGAAAAAAATGACCATCTTCTTAATACATTACAGTAAAACTTGTAAAACGGCCACTCAAAGATAGACAAAACAAAGTTGGTAATGACAAATGGTAGCTTAATAAAGGTCGAACGTATTGCAGAATGCTCCCTTTGGGGCATTCTGCAATACTTTTGACCTAGCTTAATGAAGGTCGAACGTATTGCAGAATGCTCCCTTTGGGGCATTCTGCAATACTTTTGACCTACATTAAGCGATAATTGGTCTTTGAAACCAATTTTGGGTATTTTTGAGAGAGGTCGTTTTTCAAGGTTTCACTATACTACGTATTGCTCCTACCTTACAGGTACGATTTTTCTACCATATGTATGGACGGGTGCTGGGGCGAATTGAGCTATGGGTCGATGATCTATGTGGCTCTAGGAGAAAACAAATCATGTTATGGGAGAAAGAGGGATTAAAATCAGACCAGAAATGGCACTATGCAGAGGTTCCCATCACAAATACTTCTTCAAGGCAAGTCTAATTACCCCTTAACTGGCCTCCAGTTAAGTGTGTGTAATTAAAAATAGTTTTTTTTTTTATTTCTCGATGTACGTATTTTCTTTGTTAATAAATCATAGCTTTCATTACATAACATTCATTTACGAAGTTAGTAAGATGAAATATGTTTGCGGAAACTGGTCCCATGCGTGAAAATGGATACGTAGAAACGTATTATCATTGTGCTGAAAAAATGAACCGAATAATGGATGAACTTGATAAAGTAAATAATCATTACATTTAATATAATTATGAAGTTTTAGTGTGATAGTAAGGACTCTAAGTATTGCTATCAACCGGCTTGTCATATAGTGAACTGGAGCTTTAAAATCATAACTGATTCAAGAATGTGGTTAATTTTATGTAAGGGACATAAATACAGGGTTTCGTCGCCGATAGACTTAAAAACATGTCGTGACGAAATTGATGGCGTCTTACAAGAATTGTGTAATCTCTGTTGTAAACGAGAGCATTTTGAATCTAATGCTTAAACTACTTGAAAATTAACTATTTTTAAATTAATATAGTAGAACTTTTTTGTACTTCAACAACAGCAGAATCTAGGGCGAAGATTTGGTACCAGTAAAATGCATTTAAGCCCCCCGGTGGCTTAGGCTGCTGTCCGTTCTAAGGCGGTGGTTCTGTTGTTGTTGACTTTCTGTTTATTGTTGCTCCCATTGTGGGAGTCTGTAATTGTTCTATGTTTTGTTGTACGTTACTTTATGTCCAATTTAGTATTGCAATCATCTTGATGGGGAAGAGAGAGCTGATTGCTTTGCTTAATTTGTCTTCCTGGTGTCTCGTGATGGTTGAGCGGCTCTTCCTCACGGTGCCACTGGGTTGTCTGCAGTTTGTGATTGTGGTATTTCCTGATCATACTCATTTACTATTTTTCATCTTATTGAAATAATTTAGATTTAGTTCCATCTAAACCTAATTCATTTTTTAGAAATTTGATGAAAGGGGTACTGGCACCCACATATAAGATATTGCTTTGGCACCCACAGATAAGGCTGCTAAAAGGGCTGCAGTTGTTTGAAAAATGTACTACATAAACATCCTAAAGCAAGATCTTAGCATTGCTTAAACCTATGAGCATAGCTTGCTTGATGAGAGGTCTGTCCTTGATAGGCATCTGTACCATATGGCTGCTAAGTTTTGTATGCTTCTTGATGAAGATCATTGCAAGCTTCCTATGACATACTGGTTACCTTAACTTTATAAACGACCATATAAGTCACGTTTTATTGCTAATTCTAGTTCATGTACTAATACTCCTTGCCTCACTGTGATTAAATACCAAGTTATAAAATATAATACAACAGTTTATGAGAGAATGAGAAACGCACATTTTCATTTCTGGACAACCTAAAACATATGATTTGTGGCCATGACAGAAAATGTGTGATGCTCTCCATCGTCTTTTGGACATTATTATATTTATAAGATTTGGACCGAAATTATATAGATAATATATAGGTATTCCAATGGGTACTAATTTTGCTCCTCTTGTTGAAGATTTGTTTTTGTTTTATTATCAGAGACACCTCATGTTGTTTCTTTCTGACAATAATCAAGCTGATGTTATTTAAGCTTTAAAACTCTACCTCAAGATATCTACACTGACCCAAAATGAAAACTTTACACTTTATTTCTTTGAATAACTGTTTTGTTAGTATACATGTCGTTGTAAGATTTATGCATGCTTATCGAGACTTCGTCGCAGATAACGATTATGCAATTTTTATTCAAATCCAAGGAACGTTCCTTACGTTGCACGTGCTGAGGAGCAGGTGATTCATTGACAGCTTTAAAACCGACAAGAAAAGATTTGCAGCTGACTACTGGTAATAAAACATAATGTATTGTTACAAAACGCTTCCATTTAGTGACGGCACGTCTTTCCAAAGATCAAAGAAACCAAGTTATTGGCGTGCTCAAGGCGGGGTCTACGGTAAATGATATCGCACATCATTTTGGCTGCTCTAGACAGACTTTTCATTATCTTATGAACCCATACAGCAAAAAATTGAGTATGTCAGAGTTCGTGCAAGACCTGGTAGCGCACGTGTGACGACGCTACGTCATTTTCGCGTTAACACGTTCAATCACCCACGTAATCGTTTTAAACGGCAACCATTATTGCTCGTCTTTACGGGGCTCATGCACAAAAGATAATCAATCATTTCGTGCAAAATAACGGACCTGGCATTTTCATGCATGACAATGCACGGCCTCGCACAACACGTAAATAACCACATAATTGCATGCTAAAAGCGTCAACCTGCTTCATCCCGGGTCATGAGCCCCATAGAACACGTACAGGATGAATTGGGTCGGAGGGTCTGGTTCAATCATCAAATGGATGCGTTGAATGACTCCAATATG
The DNA here is from genome assembly GCA_964019695.1 of Loripinus fragilis. NCBI lineage: Eukaryota > Metazoa > Mollusca > Bivalvia > Lucinida > Lucinidae > Loripinus > Loripinus fragilis. The sequence continues at coordinate 47,084,722 of OZ026514.1, forward strand.
CACCTCTGTTAGCATTACATATGTATCCCTAACGTGCTCATACAACGTAACGTAATTTCAATGAGGCGACGTATTCCGCTAAGTGTTCGTTTAAATGGAGGCACACTGGTTACTGATGATCTTTTTAACATCACTTAAAGCATGCAGTCAGTAATCTCTTGTTTCCGAAATCTGTGTGACTGTTTTGTTTTTAGAAATTTTCATTTTGACCCCTCTGAACTGAATTATTCATAAAAATTATGCAATACATGATTTTCATCCAATAAATTTTTCAGAGACATCGATAAGACATTGAAGATTCGATGATCGAAAAAATTAATCCCGAAACTTAATTTATCATCAAAATATATACTTTTGAATACAGTGTAAAGTTTTCATTTTGGGTCAGTGTAGATGACTTGCTTAATATTGATAAATCTTATTAAAACAAATGCTAGGTCATATATATCACACTTCCTTATATGGATGGTTTGAATTACAATGCAGCTGAGTCATCGTTTGACGGGGTTAAGTGTTAGACGAATCGCTGAATTGATATTCACCGGAGGCACTGTGTTGTGTCTTCAAACAAGATACTTTTCCTCTGATTAGTACTGACTGGACAGTAAAACATTGACACAATCAAAAGCTGTGATGTTGAAAAAAGGTACACTTAACTAAAACATTCAAAAATAGAATGACAATATTGGCCTGGATACATAATTGAGCTGTGATACGTGATTTCAAACAATGTGGTATTTTGACAAGTGTAGACTCAGAGCCTGTGAAGTCCCCTTTTAAGCTGAGAATCTCCAAATGATGTTCAGTCAGCAGCTTAACACTCATGGAATATTCAAGCGACTAGCAAAGGCTCTGATCAGCCTGCGCGTATGCGCAGTCTGGTCTGAGCCATTGTTGGTTGCACATACCACATTGTTGGAAATCTCATGTCGCGGCATTTTTCCTCAGCTTCAATTAAGGCAATAATACATAAGTAGTCATGTTAGATATTCTGTGGGGTTTTTTCAGGTACACATTGCAGTTTAAAGGAACACGCTCCGATCTCCCACACGGTGACATTGCTTTGGACGACATTTGTTTGAGCCCAGAATGTTTCGGTAAGAGGATTGTTCTAGAGTGATTCATTATGCAATTTAAATGGCATTATGATAATTTTTAAATGCTTATATCTAATACCCCTATTCCACACAGGCCACGAATCGCGCGAATCGCCACGAATTGATTTTTTATTGATTCGGGGGGATTCGTGAGGTTTCATTAAAACAATTTCTCCAATCGTCATGTTCTACGAGTCAGTCCCGATTCAGATACGATGTCGTTACGATTATTTGGGGTACTCGGCTCAATTCGGCTGGAATCGCGCAAGAATTCATTACGATTAGCAAATAACATTAGAACATGCTGCACGAAAGTTAAGGAATCAATTACGAATCAGTTAAGAATATGCCGAATGCAGCACGAATTGGGCACGAATTAACAGAAATCCGCGACGATTCGCCTCGATTCGCGAGATTTTCTCTCATGATAGTTATAAAAAAAGGCCCATACATGCTTCGGGGGCATCAGTTCCAAAATGAATGTTCCTCGTAAAGCAGCTGTAGAATTGATCCTGCAACTTGAGTGTTAAAAACAGCTACTTATATAGCTAGAAGAAAACAACTACATGTACATTAAAGTCGAGAGGCCCTGGCAATGAGTCATTGACTTGGGAAAATATGGCAGTTCGCCATTGGCAAAATCACCAGCCAGGAGCTACTGACTAATCCTGATTGTGCTATAGAATCTGTAAAATCTGTTTCCACTTCTAGGACTAGCTCACATAGGCTTGACGGGCTAGTTACTCTAAGGGAAAACCCCTCTACTTTATATTCTTTGGTTTTATTGCTTGTCTTAATCTCGGGACTCTCCACGAATAAGCTAAGAGTAGCTACGAACGCCAAAAAGCGCCTCCGAATCGATTACGATTCAGTTACGATGTCCAAGAATCAGTTACGATGTCCAAGAATGCCCTAGGAATTTGGTACGAACCACGCACGATTTTTGAATCGGGGAATTCGTGGCCAAAGTTTTGAACAGTTCAAAACTTTTGAGCCGAATTCCCGATAGAGACACGAATTGCAAGAACTGTCTACGGACTGTGCGAATCAGTTAAGATCTTCACGAAATGAGTACGATTCAGCCACGAATCCAAATATTTGTCAATTCGTGGCAATTCATGGGATTCAGGGCCTGTGTGGAATAGGGGTATAAACAAGCAGCCCAGACGCTGACAAAATGTCTCTCTGTAAGTCAACCCTGGTTGTCAAAGTGTTTATTTGCAGAGTTTAATTATACAAAGAATTTAGAAAGAGGGAAACAGTACATATAATTAGGACAAGCCTTCAAATAAAAGTGCAATTGAAAATCATTTTTCTTATTTCTCAACAAAAAACATGAAAAAATATGTTTCGACTAATGGATGAGTAATTAATTACAATTTCGTGTTCGCACTTTTTTAATTTAGAATTATGTAGGCACTGTCACAGTCTCTGATCACGCAGACAAATATATGACAGCAAAAAGGAAGAGACACAAGAATGCAGAAAAACAAAGACTCAAAAGCAAAAATACAAATAATCAAGCAACAAACCCGCTCTTACTTATTGGAATTATTGCAACACTGGATATGAAATAATATCAATCTATGTTACAAAACCAGGCCTCGAAGTTATATATCTGTTCACATTCCAAAACCAAATTTAGTAAAAAGTTACAAAAATATTCAACCTAACTAAAGGAGATCGTTTATCAGAATGTTTTTTTTTTATGTTTTGAGAACGTTCTCTAAAGATTGGTTTCAACAACAAAAACAGCGTTTATACAATTTTATGTTTCTTCATACCACCAAACACAAACGTTTCAAATTCATTTTCTGTTTCCTGTTACCTTGGCTGCAGGAATTCAGAATGAAGAAAATTAAGATGCATATTTGGTTTAAAAATATTTATTCAAGAACCACTGAAAAATATCATATACAGTAGTAAGAAAACAAATTCAGGATCAGAACGGAATCGTATAGCTTATATAGTTCTTTTCCTTAAAACGCATATTATAGGTTACTGCTGTACGGAGATGTTTCTGTGGTGTTAAGTCAGCTTCGTGCTCTATTACATTAAGACAAATTAGAAATTTACATTTCGAAAATTGAATTACTTCTTAGGTGGAAATGCTTCAGTATACAGTCAGTATATAGTCATCTCTGCCTAGTGCAGAAATTAGTTTAAAGAAACCTTAATAAACCTCAGTTTCGTCCATAAAATGTAAACGAATACGAATTCAAGAAATAAAATCAGATATAATTAAATTTGGAGAAAGATAACTGATTTAGGCAACATTAGTAGAATTCACACGCATTAAAGATGACGAAAAAGTCTAGGCAATGTCGCAAAGATTATATGTGGTGAAATAATAAAATGTGAGTTATGATATTCAGATACTGTTAAAGCCTTTGAAGACCAACAACTCCTAAATTGTTACATTGGCAAACAGTAAAGACCCAGATGAAATGCCGCATAATGCGGCGTTTTATTAGGGTCTGCACTTTTTGCAAAGGCAAAATCGATCTTCAAAGAATATTTTTATTACCACATGTGATCCCTCAATATAAACAATGAACCATCCTCACTGAACTGTATCAAACTTTATTGAAATTCCATTGGTCTTAAAAGGGTTAAAATTGATATGACAAACTGATCTCATAGAAATAGAGAGAAGCTACGCAATACACATCAGGCGTGGTTTAATTGGGTCTTTTCGTCAAAGTTGATGAAAAGTGCAGCAACCCTCATGCCCTCTTGAAATTGTATGAGGGTCTAGATAGGGAGACTAAATGTATTTTTATCAGTTAGAAATATTATTTCCGTCTTGTTCGTTAAATTTATACTCTAAACTTTTACTTTAATTAATATCTAAAACCCATACTTTTAACCTACCAGTAGCGTTAAGCATATTCTTGTCACATCAGTGAAATGGTTCCCATTTTTCTCTTATCCTTTACACCCTATTTAACCCCTTTCAGACCTGAGTGGGAATTTACATAAAGTTTCATACAATAAAGTCAGGATTAACTATTGTATATATTCAGAGGTAACATGTTAATATAATTCCACCCAAAAATTGTATTTTTTTCTCTGAAGGTCGATATTGTCTTAGCAAACAGTGCAGACACTGTATCATGCAGTATTTTATCTGGGTCTTAACTGTTCGCCAAAGTACCCATTTAGGTGTTTCAGTCTGACTGTGGTATTTCCCGCTGACTTACCTTTTAAAATCCTCAGGTAAAAGTGCTTCACATCTGAACTAAGGATGAGATTGGCGTCATGAAACGGGTTTAAGCCCTCCAGTGAAATATTTTACTGACCGTTCCAAGGCAGTACTATTTTGTGGATCTTTTATTTTTTTTGTCTTGTGTTTGCTATGCCTTTGTGATTGTCTGTTTATATGTGCCTTGTGGTCACCTGCTGGGAAAGGGCTGCCCTCTTGGCTGTCGCCTATTGTGTCTAACTGTGAGTTTGTCACTTTTCCATTGGTATCCTGTGTCAGGTGTGGTACTTGATTGTATTGATTCCTGATCTTTGCACCCTTACTTACTGTTACCACCCTGTTAGAAAAGTTCAAAGTTGCCATTAGGCAATGCGAATGAGCAGGCATGTGTGCTATATTGTTGTCGTCATATAAAACTTATTTTTCTCATATTCTGACAAAACAAAAATGCAGAATGAAACAATATGCCAAAAGATGCTGTAAGTACTATAACTGTTGTCATGTTGGTCATTATCAAATTACTGAAAATATCCTGGTTATTTGATCAGACAACTTAAAATTATTATGAAGAACTGATCAAATGCTACTTATTAAAGCTGCATAGTCTGTAACTTTTGATCTTCTAAATTTAAAAATAATGTTTTTATTTTTCAAAAACACAGTAAATATACTCAAATTCAGGTAAACATTTTACCGTTTACGTAAATCTTAACAAGTTATCACTATCAAAACAACTGCATTTATGTTAAAATTCAACGGTCTAGAATTATTGGAGGGACGCAAATAATTACCAACAAGAGAAAAATACACCTATTTGATAAGATAATTCATTTTTCCATGCAGTTTTCAGCTGTACTGAACATTTTTATTGTGAAAACATAGCTTAATTCTACTTTTACAAATGATTTAAAAAGAAAATAAAAATTTTCGAAAAATGTTCATAGTTGCAGAGTATGCAGCTTTAATGCTTACCTATTAACACTTTGTGTACAAATAGATACTTTCATATAGTTTGATGCAATGAGCATTGGACAGTTCATTGTCTATATCAAGGCGTCAAAGTTTAGAATTATCGAATTAAGATGCACCTCAGTACCTGAAGAGTTTTTTATCTTAGCAAACAGTGCAGACTCTGATGAAATGCCACATTATGTGGCATTTCATCTGAGTCTTCACTGTTTGTCAAAGTACTTATTTAGGGGTTTCCAGTATACAAATGGCAAATATAAATACACGTTTCTATCTCAAATATAACAATGTACTTATTTATATGATTTTGTTTTATACATTTGCAGGAATTCAACATGATAAGGAGAAGTATCTCATAGACACAGCCACAGTAGATATTGTCTCTTTAGACGAATTTCATGACCAGCGTGCAGCGTACTGTGCCTATCAAAATGACGCAACTGGTAGGTAGATGTATTATGAAATATAAAAGAGATATGTTTGAATGCATGGTCTTTAATGATTGACTCTAAGAGCCCAACTGGACACTTCTGGCCAAAATATTTCATCGTTCGTATGTCCAAAATATAACAATGAACAATTTTTATAGAACGAAATTACATGTTTTCTGCATAGATGTTATTTTATTTAAATATTAATGACTGGATGTGTAAAAAATGCTTGGTATACAAACCACGGATGGCAGCTGTCTCATTATATTTTTTTTCAAATAATTTAAATGTTGTACAAAAAGAGTTAAATGCATATAAAACGTAAAGCTGTTAGTACCCCTAGCACTGGTTGCTAAATTCATTCACAGTCTTTTCATATTGATTTACATAGTATTTGTATTTTGGTGGATTCAAATTTATTCAATAAAGATCTATTTCTAAAACTTACTACCAGTTGATGACCACAGGAATATTCAAACTCCCAACACAGGAAGATGGCAGATGTACGGAGAAGGTCATCAATGTTAAAAATTTGCTCAGCATTGTCAATATTCTAGCACAGGGATGGATGGTGTTGGTCGCAAAACACAATGTTGGCTTGAAAACTCTCCTGTATAATGTCATATCAGAGGCTATAATTGATGAAGATGTATTCTGTGAACTTAGAAATATTGTTAGAAGTCCTTTATTCTTAATCAGTCCATAAATATTGGCGAAAGTCTGCGAGCCTAGGTATAAACCCAATCACGATTTATAGTTATGGTTTCCTCTTTAACTGCATAATGACTCAATGAAGACACCAACTAAAATATTTTATTGGTAATATAGTGCCTAGTGATTAGTATATGACAATCTTTTTACTTTATTTATTGTTATTTTTGCACAAATATTGGTAATATGGTGCCTGGTGATTAATATATGACAATCTTTTAACTTTATTTATTGTTAGTTTTGCAAAAATATTGGTAATATAGTGCCTGGTGATTATTATATGACAGTCTTTCATATTTATTTGTTGTTAGTGTTGCAAAAGGTGAGTAAGAGGTACAAAGAATAACGTTGTACATTTGTACTTGCATGTTGCTATATGAAGGGTTAGTCGCAAAAAAAAGTGCTCTCTTCAACTTTGGTGTTTGTCACATTTGTCTTATTTTCTGACTTCAAATTTGATTCTTTATGACCTGTTGCTTTAGTGGCCTTCATATCTAAAAATTCATCAGAACACAAATGGGCTCTATATTTTTTTTAGTTCAATTATAGAACACAAAAGGTGTTAACTGCATAGAGATAGTGGTAAAATGGTTCTATATGAACACACGTAGCACATTTTAGCTTTCAGTATTTTGCAAAATTGTACATGGTGATTAAAAAAATGCTACATGATATATATATAGGCGCGTTGCTGAAATTCAAATTTTCGAAAAAACTTACCTCATCGTCATAAAGGATGAAACAGGTCTTAAATTCAAGATGAGTGACTCTACTTTATTTCTGAGTGGGTCGTACGCTTAAAAATTGGTAGCATCATATAAAAAAATGGGGAGATAACTCAATGTTTGCAAAAAACGGAAACGTAAAGTACGGTTTTTAAACTGATTTTGTATTGACAAAAAGACGTTTTTTTTTCGCAATTACTTTATTTTCTAAAAATAAGTTTACTTTCATTTATATTTGTATGAGTTTTATTGATTTTTATAAATTTAAATATAGTATTTTGGGGGGATAACTCTTACTACCCTATAAAATTTAATATTTTCCTCTATATTATTCCTTATAATACCGTTATATTTAATCAAAACCCGCAAAACTTCATAATTTCTAAAACAATTGCCTTTTCACTTTTCAAAAACATGCTTTGCCGCATCCTGATATGCCTGACGGCTCAGAAATTTGCTTCTTAAGTTGCCACCCCTGCGTGGAAAAACAGCGTTTTAATGCATTTTTCCAATACACTTGATACGAGCATAGGAGATTCGCTGATTTACTTTTGGAGAAAACTCACATTAGCGTCCTAAATGATGATACATGCCTCAATTAAAGATAAATATATCTGTACTATCAATTTGTGAGAATTGTACGTTAAAATCGAGTATAGTCATTCATAAAATTGGGAAGTAACTCTGGTACTAGAAATAATGTAAAACCAGCATAGATGAGCGTCGTTAAGTACCTCCTTGAAATATTGCTTCTATGCTTTTTTTTTACTTTTACTCACAAAAAAGTAGATTTGTTTGAAATATCTAGTCTTTCTTTCTTAAATAGATAAAATAGATTTTCTGAAACAGCAATATGACGCTCTTATTAGATATTAATATTATCTAATTTGCATATTCAAGAATATTAATGAAAACGTAAGTAATGAGAAAAATTGTAGAATAAATTAAGGGGTGTCACCTACAAAATTACCTATATGTCGCTGTTTATCATTCCAGACTAAGAATCGTGGTACCAAATTAAAGTTGATACATTGGCAAAATGGCCAGCTGAATAGATATACGAATTATCTAATTTGCATACTCATGAATATTAATGAAAACATACGAAATGAGAGAAAATTGGTCGAAAAATTAAGGGGTATATCTACAAAATTACCACTACACCAGCTGCTAACTATCTTATCCTACAAGATGTGGTACCCAATAAAAGCTGAGACAAAACCATTTGACTAAAATGATTAAATATACATATTATCTCATTCAAGTATTCATGAATATTAATGTAAACGTAAGAAATAAGAAAAAAATGGTAGAAAAATTAAGGGGGTATACCTACAAAATGTCCTATATGTCTGCTGCGTACTAGCCTAGACTACATAACTTGGTACCAAATAAAGTTGAAACATTGCCATTTGACTAAAATGATTAAATATGCGAATTATCTAAACTAAATATTCAAGAATATTAATGTAAACATAAGACATAAGACAAAATTTGTAGAAAAATAAAGGTGGTATATTTTCAAAATTACCAGTACGCTAGCTGCTAACTATTCTATCTTACAAAACCTGGTACCAAATAAAAGATGAGACATAGCCATTTGATCAAAATGATGAAATATACGAATTATCTAATTTAAATATTCATGAATATTAATGAAAGCATAGGAGATAAGAGAAAATTGGTAGAAAAATTAAGGTGGTATACTTTCAAAATTACCTATATATCTACTGCTAACTATCATAGACTACAAAATTTGGTACCAAATTAAAGCTGAAGCATTGTATTTTGACCAAAATGGTTAAATATACGAAGTATCAAATTTGAATATTCATGAATATTAATGTAAAAATTATAAATAAGGGAACATTGGTAGAAAAATGAAGGTGGTATACCTACAAAATGTCCTATATATCTGCTGTTTATTAGACTAGACTATAAAATTTGGTACAAAATAAAAGTTGAAACTTTGCCATTTAACCAAAATTAATAAATATGTGAATTATCTAATTTAAATATTCATGAATATTAATGTAAACATAAGAAATAAGACTTAATTGGTAGAGATACTAAGGGGGTATACCTACAAAATTACATGTATTCAAGCTGCAAACTATCCTAGACTATAAAAGTTGGTACCCAATAACAGTTGAGACATAATCATTTCACTAAAAATGATTAAATATACGAATTATCTAATTTAAATATTCATGAATATTAATGTAAACATAAGAAACAAGAGAAAATTTGTAGAAAAATTAAGGTGGTATACCTACAAAATTAACATGACGCTAGCTGATAATTATCCTATCTTACAAAACTTGGTATCAAATAAAAGTTGAGACATAGCCTTTTGATCAAAATGATAAAATATACGAATTTTATAATTCAAATATTCATGAATATGAATAAAAGCATAAGAAATAAGAGAAAAAAGATAGAAAAAATAAGGGGGTATAGCTACAAAATTACCTATATGTCTACTGCCAACTATCGTAGACTGCAAAAATTAGTACCAAATTCAAGTTGAGACATTGCATTTTGACAAAATGATTAAATTTACAAATTATCTAATTTGAATATATTCATAAATATTAATGAATAATTAAGAAATAAGAGGAAATTTGTAGAAAAATAAGGTGATTTACGTTCATAATAACCACTAAGTCAGCCGCTAACTATGATTAACTTCAAAACTAGGTACTAAATAAAAGTTGAGACATTTTCATTTGATGAAAATGATTAAATATACAAATGATCTAATTTAAATACCCATAAATATTAATGTAAACATAAGAAATAAGACAAAATTGGTAGATTAATTAAGGTGGTATCTCTTCCAAATGACCTCTACACCAGCTGCTTACTATCCTAGACTACAAAACTTTGTACCAAATAATAGTTGAGATACAGGTGTGTGACCCCATGATTATATGTATTCGAAATATCTAATTTTCATATTCACGAATTTTAAAGAACACATAAAAAGAATAAGTCAAAAATAGTAGAAAACTTAAGTGGTTTCACCTACAAAATAACCTATATTTCAGCTGCCATATATCCTGGACTACCAACCATGGTACCAAATAAAAGTTGAGATATAGCTCGTTGACCCTATGATGAATATACAAATGATCTCATTTGATTACTCATGAATGTATAAGAAAACATTAAAAGAAAGAAGAACACCGAATGATAAAAATTAGTTCTAGGCTTTAATTTGAGAATAGGATAACTAGCAACTGACATATGCGTAATTTTGTAAGTACACCCCTTTAATTTTTCCAAAATTTTCTCTTATTTCTTATATTTTGATTAATATTTATGAGCGAGAATGTTAGAAAATTTGTTTAATGGAAAATTTGGTAAAAATGTGATGTGATTTGGCATTATTTGGTACCAAGAGTGGGTGCCTAAAATAATTCGCAGCTGAGTTGTAAGTATCTTTGTGGGTACACCTTTTTATTTTTGTACGATTTCCTAATGTATTCATTAATTTTCATGAATATGCAAATTTGCTCACTAGCATACTTTACCGCTGAATGAAGCTGCTATGTCTTACTTTTGTTTTTTTTTATCGAGTTAGTTCTTTAGGATAAGTTTCTGCTGAGATAAAAGTAATTTGTAGGGACATACCCAACTGTTTTGAAGCGCATCGTTTGTTGTCATGGAAACCACGCAATTTCACATAGCTCAAATGGGTTTATTTTGAAGGCTATACTTTAACCTATTGAAGGCGGTCCCACAAAACAATTTGACGCCCATGAGAAGCTGTCCTGAGGACGCAAGGCTGGTCTAATTCGACCATTGGGTACTAAGAAATTTAAATGCTTTTACTTTTGATATATAGATAGTGTAACACATTTTGTGGGTATTGCTAGGAAGAATGGACCTTTTTTGGACAGTTAAATCAAAGCTACTTGTCAATTCTCAAAACTCATTTGTCGTTTATCACTTTAAAAGCTTGAACCTAGTTCAAAATAGTGCTATGAATGAAACGTTCATTACAATAGCTGGACACTAGATACGCAAAAAGTAAGTGAGTATAAACAGGAAAAACCACAATCACTACTGCAGATCAACCCACGGCATCGTTAGGAAGGGGAACAAAACACTTACAGTCACAAGACACCAGGAAGACAATTAAAGCAAAGCAAATATCATTTTCTTCCTCGTCATCTTGAAAACATGCAAATAATCTCAATAAGACGCCATTTCTCAGCTTGCAAACATTGGTTTTCGGATTTAGCATACCAAATTACCTTAAAGAAATGTGTCAGACCCTTTGTTTTCAGAAATAAGTCCATACTTGATACTTTTAAAATTCGTATTTCGTGATTCTGTTTTCTGCGAGTATAAACTTATCTCCCCTTTTTTTCAATATGGCGCTACCCATTTCTGAGTATGCGACCTCCAAAAAAATTAAGTGTTGACATTTATCTTCAATTGAAGACTAGTTTCATCCTTTAGGACGATGAGGTAAATTTTCTCAAAAGCATTCAGAGACTGCACCTAATAGTATATCAAGTGTATTGGTGAAATGCACGAGAACAGAGTATTTTTCACACTGGGGTAGCAACTTTGCAAGCGATTTGCCGAGCCGTCAAGCATGTCAGAATGCTGTTAATCATGTTTTTGAATAGCAAATTTATATGTTTCGTCGAATTGATCAAGTTTTACGCTTTTTTACTAAAGATAACGGTATAATCAGAAACGTTATCTAGGGAAATGTTCTTTTTTATAGGGTAGTAAGAGTTATCCCTCATAAGCTATATCTGCAAATGAAGAAAATGAGCCAAATTTGATTTAAAAATAAATAAAAGTTAAATTAATTTTAGAAAATAAAATAATTTACGAAAAAATAATGTTTTAATACTGCATAAAATCGTTTCAAAATTCGTACTTCACAATTCCCTTTTTTGCGAGGATAGAGTTATCTCCCCTTTTTTAGATATGACGCTACCAATTTTCGAACGTACGACCCAATCAAAATTAAAGTAGAGGCATTTAGTTTTGATTTGAGACCGGTTTCATCCTTTATGACAATGAGGTAAGTTTTCTCAAAAAGTAAGCCTCATATGATATTCAGCAACGCGCCTAATAGCCCCTATACATTGTATCTCTGAATAAAACTAAAGATATCATAAATAGGTACATATATGATGGCTTTGCTTGTAACCATCTTCTTTAGCTTTAAAATGTATATACTTAGCAAGAGGAAGACACTTATGTGGCATTGGGAGGATGTCAAAGACCTTATATTGAAGTTTGTTATTTTCTAAAATTTATGTAAATGTAAAACAGTGTTATGTTCATATTTTCCCTATCCCATAAGTGTGCACATTATTGCTGATGGTAATTCATGATTTGATTTTAATGGGCAATACAAACTTTAAAAAATGCACATAGCATCTTTTTGGTGCAATAAGCAAGTTAGTATATGGTTTTGCGTCTGTATGGGTGATACTCTCACCCATACAGACGCACACACCATACAATAACTTACACTTGGACGATTGCAAAATGCAAATTTGGCAAAACGTCATTAAGCTAATTTCAATTCTCTTCATCCCCTCTTTGAAAATTGTAATAACTTACCACGCTTCTGGGCGCGTATTAGAATTACTCTGTTTCTTTTATTAGTATTACTCTCTTCAGCTGGTTATCTAAAGTTCTCTGCATTTTTTTCAGATATATCATCGGTAACAGAAAAGCCCAGCAACGTTATGCAAAGTCTCACAGAAACCTCGAGTAAGATTTAAATATTTTTATACTGAAAACAAAAGGTTTTACTTTCGCACTATTCACAAACTTAAGAGATCAATATGTAATGCCACAGAATGCAACATTTGCAAACAGAATATCCAGAAACATTAATGCTCCATGATAGAAAAGTTGTAACCTGTGTCCCCAATATATGTACACTGAACAATCGCAAGTACACTTTATTATATCATAAGATACATTATGTATATAATTTGAGCGTCCTAATGTCATATTTTCGTGTGTAGTGTCTTTGTCTACAAAAGTATAGATAAAATTGTCATTCAGACCAAATGATCTCAGAGTAACGTCATGACAACATAGCTGGTCGCATTTTAAGGATTCTCAATGCTGAAAATCATGTTCAAATATTATGTGAACTTCTGGATTTTACCATAGATTTAAATCATATTGATAATGGTTTCAGACACCTTTGTTTAAAGATATTTATGTGAGGATTCCATACCATATGTTGTATGATTAATAACATTGACATTTTGAAAATACTTAGAATATAAGTTTAATTATCTATTTCATTAAACTAATGGCCCTTATGTTTCAGTCTTGTAATTGTCTAGGAAAGCAGCTATACTTATTTAAAGGAAAGTCAGATACTTTCAAGAAGTTTTTAACAAATTATGTATGAATTTAATTATCAGATTACTTTCACTTCTGTGAGTAATATTATGCTCATTGAGCTTTCAATATACGTCTACAAAAAAATGTATATATTCAATTGGTATATGTGGCCAAATAAACTGGCCAAAGCAGCTTTACCATGATGCAATCAAACATTTACATGCTGAATAGTAAACATATACACCATCCCATAATACTCCAATGCCTAATTGAACTTGGAATTTGCTTGATTGTATGACTTTTCTTCTAAAGGAAACGATTTTAAGAGCATAATTGACTTCACTACATCTGGTGATAGTGACTGTCTGGCAGCGGTAGAATGTCACTCTGCCCTTCACTATATTGTAGATATTATTGTTTTGTCCTTTGGGATCAATAACGTATACTTACCTAGGAATGCGTTACGTTTTTATATTATCAAATTTTATACATTATCACTGTGAGTTACACTACGTGATTCATTTAACTAACTGTACAGTAATTTAAACATATTTTATTCAATAAACACAATTGATATACATCTGTACAGTAGCCTTTGGTCTTGTCCTGGGAAAACTTCTTTCCCTTGCAAATATAGTGTGACCAGGTTCTTTGGGTGTTCCTTTCTATCATGTATTCCAACACACATCGCATATAGAGCCAATGCTAAAAAACGTGATATATCAAACTATATAGTCACCGTTTTGAAAGCACGTGGAAAGCACGCTCTTGCTGACGACAATTTTACTGCAAAATGACGTAAGTCGTGGCGTAAAACGATGTAACGTCGTTTTTACACTTGAAAGACGTTTCAAATACACTTAAACGTATGCGACACAGTAAATATTGCCAGGATTTCTTCAGTGCAATGGCGGAAAGTTGGAAGAAGCTGAAGTCTTCAAGTGTGTTTTCGATGTTCATTGTATGTTAGAATCGAAATAGATCAGCTCTAGTGTGTGAATTGTTTTGTAATAATTCACAGTTTTATTGGTCAGTTGTATGAAGATAAATCACTCACGCTGCGCGCTCGTGATTTGATCTTCTTTACAGCTGACCTCCAAACAGTGAATTTTTATACAACAATTCACTGATAGAACTGATCTACTTCTTAAATATAAATATTTGTTTTGCGTACAGAAAAACCAAACTTATAGCAAGTCTTTTTAGCTGAACTTGTATGTTTTGGTATTCTAGGTCAGATGTGGTGCTTGATTGTATGGATTCCTGATCTTTGCACTCTTTCTTACTTTGAACGCTACCCTATTCAGATTTTATCGCAACAAGGCACATTTATCAAGCAGATACAGAATTTTGGCTGAATTGAATAGGTAGACCATAAAGGATCAGACTCGAGTGCTACTATGACACATATTAGTACAGTGAAACCTGTCTTAAGCGGCCACTCAAAAATAGATTAAACAAAGTCTTTAAAGACAAATAGCTTAACGAAGGTCGAACGTATTGCAGAATGCTCTAATGCTCTCTTGGAGCATTTTGCAATTCTTTTGACTTGCATTAAGCGACTATTGGTCTTGAACACCAATTTTGGTCTCTTCTTTGAGTGGCCGCTAAAGACACCCTTTACTGTATGTTTATGTTTGCCAGTGTATTTTTGTCTTGTTGTTTGGCTTGTGCGTGTTTTACTATACTTAATTTAGGTTTTCATTATTTTGGCACATTCAGGCCCTTAGGATATGATACTTGTTTCATGCTCAACTCAAATAAGCATGGACTTTATCCTGCTCATAGACGTTTAAATGTTAACAGTTTTTGTCATTGTAACGTTAAATAACAGGATAAATGCAATATCTGAGTGTTTTAAAACAATACTCCAGTACAACTATTTTACTCACCGTTTTAAGGCGGTGTTTTTTGTGGATCCTTTTTGTTATTTATGTTTCATGTTTATCATGCTTTCTTGCCTTGTGGTCACCTGCTGGGAAAATGCTAACCTCTTGGCTCCCTTGTGTGTGATGTTTCTTTTGTTTTTGTCTTTTTCCCATGTGGTGTTTTGGGTGGGGTGTGGTACTTGATTGTATCTGTTTCTGATCTTTGCACTTTTCCTTAATTTGCATTAATCTTGGATTATTTTGCATAGTATGAGCTGTATGAGCTGTTGAAATTTAATGCTCAGTTCAGTTAAGATGAAAACGGTTGTATGCTCTTGGGGCCAGATGAATTTAAACGATGCATGCAGATTACCTCAAATTGATACACTAATCCTTCTTTTATATCGCAGATATAACATCCGCTGCTAGAAATATTTAATTGCTTATGTTTCCAACATATTGTCGTTGAAACGAACTGTTCCACTTAATGCAAGTTTCTCACGATCATAAACTATTAAGTGTTTGATTTCTAAAATGGGTTATACGGAATAATGATCCATCTTGATTTACAATAAATTATACGCTGAAGAAAGCAATTAGATAGTCCCTAATAGGTCTGACCTGGTGCTTTTTGTGTTTGCACATGCTTTCCTGTTTGCATAATTTGGTTCAATTACAAATGTAGTTACATGCGAATAAGGTCTTCTCTAACTACCCTTTCTTTCCATATAAATCGGTATTTTAATACAGCTTCATTGAAAACCATTATCTCTTAAATGTTTAACACAGTTAAATAGCTTTATACAATGACAACACGCACAATCAGTGTTGGTCGCTACTTTAAGCAGCAAAACATGGCAGCTAATCGTTATATAACCTAGACTGTCTTTACAAACAAAAGTAGCTGTGTGACTGCAAAGGAGCTGTGCTAAAGATTTGTAATCTTCCAACCTTTATAATATCTGCATCACCGCGTGTAAACTAGTTTTATGGTTTGTGTTCTAATTAAGCTAACTTTTCTGTTCAGCTACAAAGACCGGCTAGAATTTTGAACATTTGTATGGGTCACTTTAAATGATATAACACACTGTACTACAGCCAATTTCAAAGATGCTACTCTTACAGGGCGGATGTGTAGTCTCCTCAGCATCTTTCTTATATGCATACAGCATAAAATGATGTCATGACGTCTTGTAATTAACCAGCCCCTGTAACTACTACCTGAGCTAAACATAAAGTCAGGGGTGGATTCAGGATTTCTGAAAATTGTGTTCATATGTATAAAGTTGCTTTGCTGTTTTATCTCATTTTTCTTAAATAAATTGAAACAAAATTATTTCATTTTCATAGGATATTTAAAACCGAGGGCGTGCCGAGGGGTTCAAGCGAACTCCCTTAACCCCCTCTGGATCTGCCACTGCAAATGTAGTTGGTACACATTGATAAAATGAAATTTTGGCATAATGCTAAGCATTTATGTGGCAGCTCATGAGATTTGCTACTTTAAGTATATAAAAGCCACAAAGTTTCATGCGAGCTTTCACAAATACACAGTCTTGCCAGAACATATGCTGCTCGCTATATTTAACTAGTAACGTAGATTAATGTAAATGCTCTGGTCAACATTTAGCACTCTGTGCCAACAAGGTAGTTGAGCATGAATGTTAAAAAATGAATTTATGCGTTAAGTTCTAAATACTTATTAACTGGTCCATTTATGCATTAAAATTGAAAAGTACAGTACTGCAACGCATGAAACTATGTGCATGTTTTGATAAACACTTATTTTTGGTGGGTACTTTTATTTGGCGCTATAAGCGGAAAAAACAGAAATACTCAAAATATGAAACTACAAAATACAGTTTTAATTCAGTTACACAATATGCAATAAATGAACACACATTCATCGTATGTTTGTATCTGTATCATCAAAACCCTATATTTGAACGGTAGAGTATTTTTCAACATAGAGGAAACTACGTCCCAAAAAGGGCTGCTATTAAAGAAAAGAGTATGCTCCCATACTCTTTCCTTTATAAGTAGTCCCTATGAGAATAGATAATAACTTTAAAAGACTTTAAATTGAGTAACTGCTAAACTCCAAATACCCCAATATGTCAGTTTTATTTTGACACCGCAAATATTAAATGGTTTACACTACACATATGAGAATATAATATTTTATCAATGTGTAATTGAAGTCTGATCCCCTACCAACTATACAGAGTAAACTTATTTTATGCATTCGGAGTCAACATGGGTATAACCTTTTGCACACTGGAAACCCCTAAAGATTTACTTTGACAAACATTCTGTGTCATTTCCCCAAATATTTTTCACTGTTTTAATAAAAAAAAACTTCAGGGAGAGAAATACATCTGTTTTGAAAATCCTAACCTGCAAACCGTTGATATACTACAATTTGCCATCCCAAATTTGTATCATAATAAAAAAAAACATTTGTATATAAAGGATTAAATTATGTTGTTACACATAAGCAATAATTCCCATTACCTCATGGATTGATAGAAATGTTTCTTTATTACAGGTCATGCTCAAGGACATACCCCAGATATCCAGTCTGTAATGGTTGAACCTCAGAAGTTGAACGTTGGCTACGTCATATTCATAATCGCTGCTGCATCGATTTTTACACTAGTGTTGGGAGCAATAATTCTATGCTTAGGTACGTATAGTTCAGTACGGCCAGTTCTGCGTGTCTAGCACTCCTAAAATGAATCAAGCTGCAAACATACGTTGTTTTCTTTTTTTGCAATATCTGCATTGTTTCTAACCAAACCGCTAACCTAAAATAATCACTAATCAGCAGTGATTGTTAGAAACTGTTAACCCTTTGTATACAGATGGATTCTTCCTTTAAACTTTGGATATTTCATCCAATTCATACATATCTACGAGTGTCAGGTTTTAGTTTTCAAAAAATAGTATAGTCTTTTGTCTGACAATATTTTATACCTTTACCAATTGTGTAGACCCTGATGAAATGCAGCATTATGCCGCATTTCATCTGGTTCTTCACTGTTTGCAAAAGTACTTGTTTAGGGGTTTCCCAAATACAAAGGGTTAATACACAGACTGTGTTGCAAATGAGTACATATGTATAGCTTTAAACTCTTTGCATGCTAGTTAATTTTGCAAGCTGTTTTGTCGACTGTCTATTGTTATTGTTTATTTTGAAAGCACCTGTCAGAAATAATAGATCAAATATTAAATCAAGAACAGACCTGACATTATCTAAGGCTTGGTCTGAATTTCAACTGTTTGCGAAGATTTTCAGCAGAGGACAAAAGCTGACACTATATACTTGTTACTCGTGTATATCTTTAATGATATTTCTCTGAAATAATTTGAATTAGATAAGACGAACCAAAGTTATACATATAAGTACGTATGTACAAATTCATTTCTTCATCATTGTAAAGAATAGCCTTTTTGTTACTTATTAAAGCAACCTTCTGCTTACACCAACTTAATGACATCATATTTATTTCTATTTTATACCAACAGTGATCATTTATCAATTTCTTGCAGCTTTGCGGCGACGAAATAAAAGACAGCATCAAGCAGCCCATCTAGAAATGATTACAAATAGTTCAGAGCAAATATTTACAAATGGGCCTGTGCAGTCAACCATTGACATGCAGTTGAGATGTGCTGTGACTGAACTTAACCCAAATTATGATTTCATCAATGCCATATATCCAGAAACACAGTTACGAGAAATTCCTAGGAATAAAATGACGTTGATACAGTGAGTAGCATTGTATTTAGTTGCCATTACGTATTCACACCCAAAGCATTAGTACTATCGACGAACATAGATAAAAAAATCGTTAAAAACAGAGATTTCGATTGCCATTTGTCGCCCCACTGCCGACAAATGGAAATCAAAAACACTGTTTATAGCAATGTTTGATCTGCGTTTGTTTGTTGGTTAAAAGCGTTTTGATTGGTGCCTATCCTGTATGGTATTCAAGCCTATCTTATTTTGATTCATTAACCACTCTCAATTTAGACAATATTGAATTACAAGGGTTGCATGTGAGCATAATAAAAAGTGTACTTAAATTGCTTTAAAATTGATGTAAGCACAAGTTTGCGTTCTTAAAATAGTTTTTAGACCATACTATGGACAATCATTGTTTAATATGCTCACTAATGCCACATTAAGTATTTGAGTTTTTAGTAAGTTTATGTGATATTTCATTTGACTGTTCAAGTTACATGTTTTTTTATGGCTTTGCCATATTGTCCTCCACTTAACATGACACTATTATACAAATCTTTCAGGTAAGGCTATAGCAAGGCTAAACATTTGCTCCAAGATTGCATGCAACTTTCCTTTTTGCCTTTGTGATAAGAACATATTTGAAAGCATTTTATTTTTATATTTAAAATTTAGGAACAACTCAAATACAGCCTTTTATAAACAACATGTTTCGGTACTAAATTACCATACATCTATTTTTTGTTTTAGTATGTTGGGACAAGGTGCATTTGGAGAAGTTTATGAAGGGAGATTAAGGAATTTATGTGCCAACGTTCGTGAATTACCTGTAGCAGTAAAGGTAATAAAATTAATTTAAGATGAATTTATTGTGCATAGGTGCAAGTATTCAATCTTTGTCAAAGATTGATAAAAAGCTCCATCAATGATATTGAACACCAGTATACATTTGCACAGCATCTGAATACAGAAACTACGAACTTGTACTTACAATTTCACTGAATACAATACAAATGTGACATATACTCAACAAAAAAAGCTTAGGAAATCTCAGAAAACCATGGAACAAAAGAATACCAAAGCCAATATCTATTAAATTTTTATCTAATTGTTTAGATACATTTCATCAGTTGAAAAATGCTCCTTTTAGTTTGCTAGCTCTAATACCCTTGTTGTGGCACTGTGTCAAGTAGCCTGGGAGTCAAAGTCATTTTTCCCAAAAAGTGTCTATAGAGTTTTCCCTGCAAAACACCTGAATAATTTGTAAGTTTTCAAAACTTGAATTGCAATTCCCCTGAATGTAACATGAAATTTCAGTGATAGACTTAAATGTCACGTTTAGAAGATGAGAATGCCTTCAGTAAAGAGTGTGACCCCCATCAGCCGCAAATTAGGACTTGCATTGGTTTTGTATAATTCTGGTGATTTGTTACCTAGGAATCAGCCTCGTTTCCTTCTGTAGCGCTGCATTGAGAGCCTGGATGTTTCAGAGTGCCAGCATTGTGTGTCGGACCCCCTGTTGAAAATTGTCCTTCACATGTTCAATTGTAGACATGTCTGGTGAGCCCACTGGCCAGTCAATGCGCACAACATTGCTCTGATGAAAGAAATTTTGCTGATTCTGGCGACATGTGTTCTGGCGTTGTCATCCTAGGTCTAGACCTGGTACGTGCACTGGTTCTGGGCACAGGAAATGCAGGACAACAGACCTCAACACCTCATTGATTTACAATTGTTCATCAAGTGTCCCACTATAACCACCAGATCTGTTGCCCATGGTTTTTAACATCCCCCGAGGGACATGGTGAACGTTATTGCATGAAAACCTATGTTTGATCAGAATATTGAAATTTCTCGAAAAATGAAGTGAAGACAAGTCAATTTTGACATTGATTTTTAAGCCCCTTTAGAAGATACAAGCCCAATTAAAGCATCAATCGAAAGACAAATGGGTACATTATAGTTTTAAATAAGTACCGTGGATTTCAAATGTCTTTAAATGTTTTACATATTTTGACAAAGTCCATGAAACACAAATTCCTTATTTTTTTTGTTGAGTATATTATATATATATAACAACCATGTTTAAACGTTTTAATTTTGTCATAATGATATGACATGTTACAAAAATACCCAGCTGAATGACCTTTATATCAATTAACTACTCTTATTATCATGTGTGCCATTTGTACCTCATCTGGAGAAAACCTGACTTTTTTGTATGTTAACAAAACAGGCACAGACCTGCCTGAGAATCAGTGCAGTCTTATTAGCCTCTTTGTTGTTTGCACTCAGGGGAGGAATAAAAAGCTGAACTTGCTCTATATACAGTGAGCCACTTTAGTTACGACCACTTTTTTAGGGCCCACATTTTTTCACAAAAATGCTGGAATCGAACATTCTCTAGGATAATTTACTTATTGACATTTTATCTGTTTGATGACATCGAAAAAATATATCGGAATCACTCATGTGAATCATTCTGCTACGCCAAAGGCAATTTTGACAAAATTGCACGACTGCACGTGCAATCTGAACGTCTATATTTTATATTTGCGTTTTGCGCTAGGCATTATCCATGATGATCGTTGTGACAGAAAAACACCAAAATATTTTTTTTTTATTCAAGTAAACCCTCTTTTTTCGGTCGTTGAAATTAGGAACACTGTTACTGTTTGAAGAAATGCTCGTTTTGATGCCATATTAACGTCAGTAACAATAATTAAACAGATTTTCCTACGTAAATTATCTTGTTATGAGTCACTTATTGACATAGAAATATCAAAACACTAAAACATCTTATCATTGACACGTCTTATAGCCTTGGTAGTTGTGACGTCATCACTAACGTCAACACCGTGACGCCAGTAAATCCATTATTTATTTTACAAAAAATAAATGGTGGATACATGGTTGTTTAAAAAAATTATGAAAGAAGTGTTTTGATAACTGGTTTTCTGAGAATCATTAGAAATTTTATCTAACTTTAAAAAAGTGCTAAAATCTACTTTTTTCAAACCTTGGCCAGCTGGGAACCAAACTAGTAAAACGTTATTTTTTTTTACAAAGTTAACAAACACATTTCAGGCTTAGATATTGCCAAGAATAAATCGGTTCTTATCTCTGGCCTAGCAGGAATTCGACCCTGAAAAAGGTGCAATGTGATCTGAGTTTCATTCGAAATAAAGCAATGTGAAATGGTGTTTGGAGGGTAGTGCACTTCAAGATCTATTTTCTTTTTTGTTTCTGATCTTATCACAATAAAATTTCAATGGCTAATGCGACTATAGATGCGCTTTACGATGGTAGTCTCAGATTAAAAATATCCTGTTTCTTTTTTGAATAATGTTACATTTTATAAGTGGTGCGTAACTAAAGTGGCTCACTGTATATACAAAATATCAATAGTAAGTGAGTATGATCAGGAAAAATCACAATCACAAACCGCAGACAACTCCATGGCACCGCGAGGAAGAGCCGCTCAACCATCACAAGACACCAGGAAGACAAATTAAGCAAAGCAACCAGCTCTCTCTTCCCCATCAAGATGATTGCAATACTACAATGGACATAAAGTAACGTACAACTAAACATAGAACAGTTACAGACTCCCACAATGGGAGTTACAATAAACAAAAAGTCAACAACAACGGAACCACCGCCTTAGAACGGACAGCAGCCTAAGCCACCGGGGGGCTTAAATGCATTTAACTGGTACCAAATCTTTGCCCTAGATTCTGCGTTGTCTAGCTAATATGTGTATCTAAGCAGGCTGGTTTGAGTCATCTGACATACCCAAAAGACAGTATTTTTCGTGAGGAGGCCCAATGAACTTAAATCAGAGTCTTATATTGCACTAAATTGATAGCTTCAGGCTCATGGCTTCTTTGTGTAGATAGCAAATACTCAGATCATACTGGTTGAACCCTGGGCTGGTCTGAGTTTTTGCTTTACTTGTAATGCACTGACTCATATGAAATGGGCCTCGTCACGAGAAAACCAGTCTCTGGGGTTTCCAACAATGTGAGATTCAAAACAGGCTGATCAGCTACACAGACTAGTTAGAAAATAGAAATTTTGCTCGTAGCAAGCCTAGATATGTTACTTTTCAATAGATGAATAACAAAGGCGCTGATCAGACTACGCAGACGCGCAGGCTGGTCTGCGCCTTTGTTGTTTTCTCAAGTCGGGCCCAAATAATCATGAGGTTAACTTTAATTCTTCTTATCTCTCCTGACACACAATTTAATCAAATTAGTGTTAAATTTATCACAATTCAACTGAGTATGCAATGTTGGGATGTTTCGTATTTGATAATGCAATTCTAAACACTGGCTATTTTAAATGTTTTAGATCTTAATGTTCGTGATGAATCTTACCAGGCTGACAAACCATAATACTAGTATATTTAAGTTTGATTATATCTATTGAATAATATTACCTATTAGCATTATTTTCAACAGATGCTGTACGTTTATGTTGAAATAAGACAAAAGGTAACTTTGATGTGAGCAATGTTTAACTAAATTACACCATTTAGTATATTCTAATTGAGATCTCTGTGCTGGTTTTGCAAAGCAAGCCTTGGCCTTTCAAGTCATAAACATTGTAGTGCATATTTTTCCCCAAACATAGTTTTTTCATGTCTCTCAATTTAATTCCAATTGTGAAACATGTTGAATGAATTGATACTTGAAAAGGCTGAGAAACTATATTATACTAGAATAGTTTTAGTTCGATTGTATACATTGAATAATTTACCTATTAGCATCTGATATGTTTGTTACCAGATGATGTGCGTTCCAGACGAAATGAGATAAAAAAGGAGTTACTTAGATATAAGCAAAGTTAACTCAATAACAGCTTTGAATATCTTCCAACTGGAATCTGCGTGATAATTTGGCAAATCTCTGTTACCTTATTACCAAAATATATCATGTGGCTCAATTGAACTTCAATTTGAAACATTTTGAATGACCTAAGAGTATACATTCTAAGATGCTGAAGTTAGAATGGAGACCAAATTATGAATGACTTAGATAGTATATATTTTATCATTTTGAAAGTTTAGTTTGATAAAATGTTGACTCATAATATAAGTTTATAGATTCCAAATCCTAAATTGTGATATACCTTTGAATGACTTATATATAATATTGATTTATAGATTATAAATCAAATTTTGAAGAAATGTTTAGTGGCTTGCATGGTATATAATCATAGAGTCTTAACACAAAATCATGATGAATTGATAAGTTACTTATTTAGAAAATATTTAGATATTACAAATGAGTTATGCAAAATGTTAAGTGACTAACATAGTATATATTTATAGATTCTAAAAACAAAATTATACATAAAAGTTGAGTAGCTTTCATATTATGTATTTCGAAATTGAATAATAAAATTAAAAATAAATATTTAGTATAAAGTATATAAAAAAGGTTCTAAAGATACAATTGTGGAAAAGTGTTGAGTAAATTACGTTTATTTTGTAAGATGCTAAACATAAAGTATAATACACTGTTGAGTGACATAGCTATAGGTGATAAAATTATGACTAATTGTTCAGTGACTTAAATAGTTTATTCAATTTCTAAAGATAAACTTTTGATAAAAGGTACTGATTAACGTAGTAAATATTTAGAGATACTACAGATAGAATTGCAAAGAAATCTGGACTGATTTACAGTAAAATTATAAGTCACTTAATGTCTTTATGCCTTCTGGTCACCTGTTGGGAAAGGGCTGACCTCTTGGCTTTCGTTTGTGATGTCTAATTGTGACGTTGTCACTTATCCATTGGTTTCCTGGGTCAGGTGTGGTGCTTGATTGTATCGTTTACTGATTTTTGCCCTCTTTCTTACTTTAAAAAGGATGCCATTAAAGACATTGAAGTTAACATTGTAACTAAATTTTGAGTGACTAACATTATATATTTTTAAAAATTCTAAAGACATTATTGATGAAACAATTAAGTGATCTAGAGTGTATAAATTTTAAAATTTTGACATTAGAATTTTGTTGGAACTGTAAAACGATTAAAACAGTATATTACAAGAGATACAATACATTATATTATAAAGAATTGCTGAGTATATTGATAGCATGGATTGTTGAGTATATTGATAGCATGAATTTAAAGATTCTAAAATAAGCTTGTCAAAGCGGTTGAATTATTATACTGTTTCTATTTTAAGATTTCGAAGGTAATTATGCAGTAAAGGTTGAATAGCTAGCATGGTGAATATTTAGATATACTTAAGATAGAAAATTTTAAACGATACTGATTGACATTGATAGTATATGTTTAAAGAGTCTAGAAATAAAACTGTGAAGTGATGTCGAGTGTCTTAATTAATGTGTGCTATGTATTGCATTTAAAAACTCAACAGGACAGCTGAGTTATTTTGTGTGGCATAATCTTTCTTTGAAGATAGCAAAGTCTCTTATTAGTTTTTGACATGATTTCTTTTTTGTTTTTCAGACGCTACCAGCATTAAGTACAGAGCAAGCAGAAAAAGATTTTGTAATGGAAGCAATAATAATTAGGTATCATGATTATAGACTTTATGAAAAATATCTGCATGATTATAAACCTCTATGCAGACATGGTAAATGTGTATGCAACCAATATGTTATTACAGGATACAGACTTTCAGAACAATGATCAAAGTTGTACTTTATACATGAGTATGCACATCCTAGCCCAGTGTTTAAGGACTCACATGAGCATGACAGTAGTTGGCATTTTAAAACCTAAGACTTGGCTCTGTTGTTGATTCAGTTTTTGTTGATTTATTGTTAAGTGCTGCTCTCATTATTTGTGGGGGTTCTGTGTTTGGTCCTTGTTTTGATATGTTATACTTACATTGTTGTGTCCTTGCTAGTTTTGCAATCACCTAGTTGGGAAAGAGAGAACAGGTTGCTATACTTGTCTTCCTGATGTCTTGTGCTTGTTAATGCTCAGTGGTTCTTTCTCACAGTGCCTAGGGTTGGTCTGTAGTATGAGATTGCGATATTTTCTGATCATACTCACTTAAGTAATTGGACGATTGATATTGGCTGCTAACCTGAGATAGGCAATTATTGAATTTATTTGCATTTTGATGTATTTATACCAATATAATAGATTCTCAAGAGAGTTAAGAATGAATTTTTTATACCATTGGATCATTGTTGTCGATCATAAACTAAGGAATATAGATATTGTTTGTACTATTTTTATGGTTTGAGGGAGTCAGAACGATTGTTCTGTTGAATACATTGATATACTTCATCCACATCCGTTTAACAATCAGTTCAGTTACATGATTACATTTATCATAATTGATTCACATACTTCTTTTAAAAAGTATATATTCTGACCAGCTGACTTAATTAAAACTTTCTCAGAATAGTATATAGTCTGGATCATTTGGACAATATTTGATCATATGCATGGGGTACATATATACAAACACATGCTGAGTCGTATAAAAGATTGTTCTGCAAAGGGACATTGAGAAATGGTGTAGACCGATTCCAGATCGCGTTTGAACTTTCTTACAATATTAAATTTCACTTTAGCAACCAAAGCGATGTGGTGCGGTTTTTGCTATCCCAACTATTGATTTATTTTCAAAAAGCCAATAACTGTACATGCAATCAAACACATTTTATCCAGTTCGTTATCGCTTAGACTTTGAGTGTCAAAACCAAATTACTAAGGCAGAAGATTTATGTGTAAACAAAACTATTTTAGAATTTAGACTGCTCCTCTATCTATTAGTTTTCTACAATAAAAAATAATATTATTAGATAGATTGGAACAGAACAGACCATAATGAGGATTTTTTTTTTCTAATTCAGCAGTAAATAAGTTCGACTGCTGAATATAATTTGTAAAACAATAATGAAAGAGGGAATTTAAAAATGTATTTTAGAAACTCTCAGGCATGATATTAGCTATGGGTTAATAAAGAATGTTTGGGAAACCGAGGAACGGGGGATACAGTGAGATGTGAGCCTGAGACCTCTCGCTTGCAATGATGTTACTTGCTGATATTCCCTGCTGTTTATTACCTGCTGATCTACTGGATTCTTACTTCTGCTTTGATACAATAAATTGTGTATATCTAGGGGCATCAGGGTAAAATTTTCAAATATTATTTGATTATTTTGAAACCTTAACAAACAGTGTATACCCTGATGAAATGCCGCATTATGCAACATTTGTTCTTGGTCTTTCCTGCCTGTTAAAGTACTAATTGAGTGGTTTCCAATTTTACAAAGGATAAGAGGGAACATTGGGAAAGACTCCCTCATGATTTCCTTAGAATCATGCAATAAAATATTGGATGACAGATGTTTTTAGTCTGCAAAATTGGAAGATTTGGCGCCAGTAAAATGCATTTAAGCCCCCTCCACATCCCCCAGGGTTTAGGCTTAGGCACCTGTCCGTTCTAAGGCGATTGTTCTGTTGTGGTTTATTCTTTGTTTATGTATCTCCCATAGTTTGTATGGGTTCTGTGTTGGTTTTTGTTTTGTTATGCATTACTTTGTGTCATTTCTACTTTTGCAATCATTTTGAGGAGGAAGAAATAGCTCGTTGGTTTGCTTTAATTGTCTTCCTGCTGTATTATGACTGTTAGTGTTCTGAGGCTCTTCTTCAAAGTGTCGTGGGTTGGTCTGCAGTGTGTGATTGTGGTATTTCCTGATCA
The DNA here is from genome assembly GCA_964019695.1 of Loripinus fragilis. Taxonomy (NCBI): domain Eukaryota; kingdom Metazoa; phylum Mollusca; class Bivalvia; order Lucinida; family Lucinidae; genus Loripinus; species Loripinus fragilis. The sequence goes on from OZ026514.1 coordinate 47,112,520, forward strand.
TACTCACTTACTTTTCAGGTCAATGGGTTAATGATAGATGTTTAGCTGGTAAATGTATCTGTCACTTCGCACGTATGCTTTTACAGCTCTTTTCAGTCTTTGTTTAGTCATTTACAATCTGTGCGTTTGGAATTTCACATCTTTGATGCATTGAATTGATTACATAATGCCTTTTATGTAAATGCACTACCTTATAAATAATTTTCAGAAGTCAGCTATTGTTTACCGGTTTCCTGTACATTGAATTGTAACATAAGTAAGTAACATATTGCAGTACAACATCCGTATTTCGTGGAAAATGTAAATAATTCCTACTAGTAAAGAAAATTTCCATAACATTTCAACAATCAAAGGCCCTTTTATTTTCTCATGTTAATACATTTATCCGCGACACTACGCTTTTATGTATACTTAGCCAAAGTTCTAACGCAACACAAAAAGGGCCAGAATTTTATGCGACCAATTGCTGAAGGGCAGGTTATGTTGGAACAATTGTTCAACTAATCTTGAAGAATCTTTATCGCACAGAGAATACGTTGTCTGGAACATGGTTCTGTAAGCTGTTGTCTGTTTGACCAAAAATACTTTTTGGTCTCAGGACCTTGTGAGTGGTCATACAGTTAAAAAGTCCGTGTTAACCCAACTCCAACACTAGGCCAGTAAGACTAGGGGTATTGCTTGAAAATTGTTATGTTGTATTTCACACATTTAAGCGTCGAGTTTCAGTTAATGGAGATTTGAGCGTTTATTGCCAGGAGGATCATACAGCTCAATGCAAAATAAATATCGGGTAAATTTCCAAAAACGTGGAAATCATTGAAAGAAAGGTAAATATGAGTTACTTCTGCTGCTTAGAAATAGCTAGGAGCATATATAGATAAAAAATAGACATGGCTTCATATTCACTCTGACAATAATTGAAACTTCCTGCAAAAGGGTTAGCTCATTTCTTACTAAATCCTTCTTTGTATTGGCAAACAACGGGATCTGACTGCTAGCCGAATTGAAGAAAATTATTTATCGCTAAAAACTTTAAGAAGATATTACCAAAATAAAACCAAGTTGTGTTAGAACTTAGGCTCAGTATAGTAAAAATGATATCGGTAACTTTTATTATTACTCAAATTTGAGTCCAAATGTGTATCTTTTGAACACATTGGCTCCTCTTTTGAATGGAAGTATAGAATATCGGCCTGCATTTAGTATAATTAATCGTATTCAATGTAATAAGCACATTGAGTGTTTTGTCAACCTTCTAAACTTCTACTAAAACAGTGTAGATCCAGTTCAGTTGGCATATAATGAAGCCAGCTGATTAGGATTTACATTGTTTTTCATCTGCAGGATCCATACATGTCAATAATGAAATTGTACTGCTTGCTAAACTGGAAAACAGTTCTTTCAGTGTAAACAATCCACATAGTATACATTATGCGCCTATAGGAGCATTTGTGCAAATATATCACTTCGATCGAATAAGATACTTTTGAGGTATTAGGATTGGTCTGCAGTGTGTGATTGTGGTATTTCCTGATCATAATTACTTGCTTTTTTGATATTATCGAGAATCAGTTGTCATTTTTAGTAGTACCTTTTAGAACCAGCAGGGGTGACCTTGCGCATCTTTAGTCTATTTCTACTATATACATTTTCATCAGATATCTCTAATCATATGCTATATTTACCAGGCAAACACAATACACTATTTACTTCCTGTAAGCCAGAGAAAGTAATTACCACGTGCACATTAAGTCTATCTTTGAGGATGCAGTCTCAGCTACCTGAAATACCAAAGTTTCTAGATTCTTGTCAGGGCATTATCCGCTCTTCGCCTGTGCGATCAGTAGATCTACTTAAATCGCATTAAGCTGGCTCCTCAACTGTGGTTTGGTAATCAAAGCGTAAATTTCGCCTTTTGATGTCGTTCAGCCAGATTAAACTCGTTGGTATCAGCTGGGTTCTTCTTCACAATTTGGTAAGCTGGTCTTTGTTTGAACAATATAGAAGCTGAGGATGCAGAACGATTATGTAAATGTTAATCCCTTTTAATCCAGGCCATATGCTGATAATACATACTACAAGCACTAGTGACATAAACGTACAGCTCCACGTATATGATAGACTAAAGTTTCAAACTTGAGCATCAATTTAACTGGACTCCTCGTTGATTTCAGAAGGCAAAACCAAGTCGTCAGAAATCGCCACAATCACAACCTCAATTCCACCCCTTCAGCGACTATGGCTGACGACTGTTCTAATATGTTGATTTCCGTAATTTGTTGCTGCAAATGACATGTGCAGCTTTCGTGCTTCATTTCTCCTTGTAGTGAAGGGAGGGAATGTTGCTCTGCCTAATATGTTTTTGCTTGTACATTCATCATGCCCTTGTCTCTCTTCGTCTAGCTGAGTGTTGTGTCCCAAAAACACATACATTTATAAGCTCACGTTTTGGTTTCCTCAATTTCTCAGTGCATGATCACAGATACGCAACTAAATCAATTAACAGTGGTGAAACGAATTAAACCGGCCTATGACCAGCAGCCAGCAGAGAACTAAGGAAACCACTGCTAATTAAGGAAAGCACAAGGCACCATCTTAGAGATCGCAGTTCTACGCCAGTCAGCGTGAAATTAGAAGTATGATCAATTGAAATGCCTTTACAAATACACATTTAAACTGCATTTGGGTTTATAAATAGGCGGTAATTCTGATACTTTTAGGGGCAGATCAAGGATTTCTGGAAAGGGGGTTTGTATGTATAAAGGTACATTGTATGGAGGTTCGCTTTGCTGATTTTATCTACTTTTTCTCAAATATCTTATGAAAATGAAATAATTTGGTCTCACTGAGACCAAATTATATCATTTTCATAGGATATTTAAAAACGGGTGGCGGAGAATGGGATTCAAACGAACCCCTGAACCCCTCTGGATCCGCCATTGACTTTTTATTTATTGTTTTAATTGCTCCATTGTGTGTGGGGGTTGTGTGTTGGATTATTGGTTTGTGGTGTGGTACTGTGTGCCCTTTTCAGCTCAGTAGTCATCTTGCCAAGGAAGAGAGAGTTGGCTGCTTCAATTTTACTGTGTTATGGCTGTATGTGTTTTGTGTCTCTCCCTCACAGTGCTATGGTTACCTCTGCAGTCTGGTCTGTGATTGTGACATTTCCTGATCGTACTCATTTATTGTTTGCAGACATTTTAATAATACATATAATATAACAGAACAAATATGTAAAGCAACTCCTTTGCTCTTCTTAAAAGTATACAGTGAGACTGCATTTTTACCTATTTTCATTCTGAATGCCAGCACACAAGTACTTTGGCAAACAGCGAAGACCTAGATGAAATGCCAAATTGTCTGACATTTCATCAGGGTCTGCAGTGTTCAGCTGAGATAATACAATATTCAGGGACAGAAATATATTAACTTTAGATGTATTGACCTTTGACCCCTTAAAATACAAAAAAAAACATATCCATACTTTAAAGTAAATGTATCAATATGTGTGGAAAATGGATTAGAATGAATAAGGTATTAAGGAAAAACAAATCATGAAATAGAAATACACTTGCTGATCAGGGCGCAAAATTACAATGCCTCCTTAAAGTTAAGGAAGCACTTAGTTAAGTAATTAAATTTCAACATGGTATTTTAAATATATGATGACTTGCCTGCATTATTGCTATTCATATGGTCAAATATGTCATTGTGATCTACAGAATACATGAAACGATTTTGATTTAATTAGTTTTAAATATTATTTTTCGAATCCTGAAAAACCAATACTTAACTTAAGTCGTCCTTAAATTTCATCAGGTATTGAAGTTTTGGACCCTGAATTGTAGGTGTCACATAATTATTTCAAATGTAAGTGAATGATTGGAGCTTAGAGAGTTAGTGTTATCAATGTCCCACAGTTTAATGTTTTCTATTGTATTTTTTCAGTAAATTTATGCATAAAAATGTGGTGAAGTGTCTAGGCGTATGCTTCAAGGAACCTCCAAAATATATAGTATTAGAGCTCCTACAGGGAGGGGATTTAAGGACGTTCCTTCGAGAGTCAAGACCTACAAGGGTAAGCATGCGCGGATCCAGAGGGGGCGACGGGGGGTCCTGACCCTCGACCCCATGAAAAACCAAAGGTGGCTATAGTTGTCCTTAGCAATAATGATACTGTCCCTTCGTGAAGCAACTGAACCTCTTGGACTCAATTGCGTCTCAAGGGAGGTCCCTACAGCCCTCTGTGAAATATATTAATGACTAAAAGAGGTTGTCAGGACCCCGCCCCCCTTGTGGAATTTTCTGGATCCGCAGAACGTTAATAATAACATACTCATTGGATGATCAGATGATAAGGTAGTTTGTAAAGTTAACGCACCGGCTAGGCGGCAATCGAAAACGCTTTTGCAATCGACGAACTCTGGTCAAAAAATCACTAGAAACAGTGTTTTTGATTGTTATTTATCACCAGTCAGGTGACAAATGGTAATTGAAAACTCTGTTTCTAAAGATTTTTGATCTACTTTCGTCGATAGTTTTAACTTTTAAGATTGCCGCCTATCCAGTGTGGTTAAGCTTAACAATTGGACCAATAAATAGATTGTTCATCATGGATGCATAAGAATAAGAGATGTGATAATATATTTTTCTTATTCTTTAAAGCGCCAATAAAGTTAAAGTTTTCACATGTTTGCTTGTTAAAGAGAATACGAGTTTATATGTGCTTTGTTGTCACCTGCTGGGAAAGGGCTGACTTCTTGGCTCTCGTTTGTGGTGTCTACTGTGAGATTGTCATTTTCCCATTGGTATCCTGGGTCAGGTGTGGTACTTGATTGTATCGATTCCTGATCTTTGCACCCTTACTTACTTTGAATTACCAAGCGAACCTTAAGATGATTCACAAGAAGTCTGAGTCTCTCCCCAAAAAAAGAAAAGAGAAAAAAAGAATACCAGACAAAGTTGTAAAGATCTGTCAGCTGACAGGCTCTATATGTGTCAAATGACCTATTTTTTCTCAGCTTTAAGTTGTGTGATAGGAAAACATGCTCAATTTGAATTGCTTTATTACACTATTGCTCACCTTATTCCAAAGATTTAACCACTGTTTTATGTCCAAAACATGAATATCAAAACTGCCATTAACTAAATACTAAATAAACAGATAGAAGCTTAAAAATGAAGTTTTTGGTGTTTACAGGCTAGGTTATGGAACAATTACGAGCAAAAATATTCTGAAATAACCCGCATTACAAGAAAGTCAGCTTTTGTGCATGCAAACAAAAAGGTACAGACCCACCCATGCATCAACGCAGCCTAAGTAGTACATTTGTAGTTTGCTGTCTGAATGGTAAAATAACAAATCATGTGGCTTCAATTATTCTTCAAGTGTTGCTAGTCTCTGCACACAGTAGCTTATGATTGAAATGACGAAGTTCAAACATCTTGTGACCGCTTCAAGTATATCTAAAGCATTGCCCACACAAAAGTTTTAATTGCAATGCTTCATGTTAACGCGAAAAAGGGATGCTGGATACGCAATCATAATTGAACTTGTGTATTTTTTAATCACTTTGTTAAATATACTGTACACGTCATTGGTACCAAAACTTTCAGAGTTGCAAGTGAAATGCCCGCACATCAAAGTACGTTCACAGTGTATGCTTGACCATAAAACATCAATACAGCCAGTTCGTTCTTTTGATTTGATTTGATTTGAGTTACTGCATGGGAGACACCTTCTGTTCTGTTTGAAAGACGGTTAGACTGAAACCAACCTGCTCAACTACAGATAATTGTTATTATCTTGAGCAATTAGGTGTAGAATGCACAGCCAACAGCTGTCATAGGAAGCAAACAATTGCGCCGCTGACCAGCCTGCGCACATGCGCAGGCTGATCAGCGCCATGATTGTTCGCAATTGGTATTGACAGTTTTTTGCATGATGTGGCTAAGTTTATTCTTGTGTTTTATTTGTGTGTATCATCAAATTGGAATAAACAATCGAATTACATTTGTCTGCAGTGAGAAATTGCAGCTTGTAATAAGGTCTAAGTCCGATAGCTGTTTTATAACACAATGTCCAACAACAAGCAAAACCATACCCAACAGACAACGTTTGATAATTTAAAGCTCATGTGACAAGCAGAGGAGCCTGGTCTGATCTGGGTCTACATTATACAATCAACGCTTTTATTGAGGTTAAAGAAAAAGAATTCACCAATCGCTTTGCTAAATGATACTGCTTCTATTTTCCTAGTTTTATGAACTATTTTCATTTTTATAAGTTTACTTAAGTCAGATGTTCCTAGTCCGCTGAAAACAAGATTATTTCAACAATTGCTTTAAAGTTTCTGAAACTCTTTTAAGATGTGCAAAAGATTTGCATTTTAACTCACCTGTCATGTAGTTACAAGGTGAGTTTTTGTGATCTGTCTCTGTCCGTTGTCAGTCGTCCTCGTCCATCCTTTAACAGTTGACTTAAATGACATCTCCTACTAAACTTCTTGTTGGATTTTGACCACACTTGGCAGGAATGATCCTTATATAGCCCTCTTTAAATAAATGTTCAAAATGGTTTAGATCCGTTGCATATCTAAGTCACAAAGGCTAAAATAGATTTTATAAGATGAAAACATTTAAAATCTTCTTGTCTGAAATCGGAAGGCATAGAGCCTTGATATTTGGTATGTTGCAGCACCTTGTGGACCTCTACCAAAATTGTTTTGGGGCCAAAAATGGGCCTGCCCCGGGGGTCACTTGTTTTACATAGGCTTATATAGGGAAAACATGAAAAAATCTTCTTGTCTTAAACCACAAGCCTAGATCCTTAATATTTGATCAGAAGCATCATCTAGTAGACCTCTACCAAGTTTGTTGAAATTATGCCCCTGGAGTAAAAAATGGGCCCATCCTGGGGGTCACATATTTTGCATAGACTTATATAGGGAAATTTGAAAATATCTTCTTGTCTAAAACCACGAGGACAAGAGCCTTGATGTTTGGTATGTAGCATAAACTAGTAGACCTATACCAAATGTGTTTAAATTATACCCCTGAGGCTAAAGATTGACCCGCCCCTAGGGTCACATGTTTTACATAGGCTTACACATAAGGGAAACGTGATAAATTCTTCTTTTCTGAAGCCACAAGGACTAAAGCCTTGATATTTGGTATGTAGCATCACCTAGTAGACCACTATCAAGTTTGTTAAAATTATGCCCCTGGTGCGAAAATGGGGTTGCCACGAGGATAACCTGTTTTACATAGGCTTATATAGGAAAACATGATGAAATATTCTTGTTAGAAACCACAGAGACTAAAACCTTGATATTTGGTATGTAGCATCACCTAGTGGACCACTACCGAGTTTGTTCAAATTATGCCCCTGGGGCCAAAACTGGGCCTCTCCAGGGGTCACATAAACTTACATGACTGGTGCACATAGTACAGGTGAGCGATTTAGGGCCACTATGGCCCGCTTGTTTTAATTACTGTTCTCATAGAATGAACACATTCTTAATTCAAACAATCTGACCTGTGAAATTTACATAAAAATTCACGCTATCACTTGTGTCAGTTTTCCAATATTTATTTTTGCTGTCAGCAACAGTGTAAAAAGTGACGTCTACCTGTCCTGAGCTAAATTTAGTTCGATCTATTTAAGGTGTCTGGCAGTAATGACAAATCCTTATGTCTACCTGCCCTGGGCTAAATTTAGCTCTTCAGTTGTAGACATCAAGATCTGTCTCAAACAGAGAAAGCTAGTTTCAGCCAATCATTGGAGGTCTTTCATAGGAGTCATATAACAATGTTTGTTTAAGAGGCTTCTATAACACATAGTGCCTCTGGCAAAAGCAGAAAACTCCTGCTGTGATAGTGGCTTTAAGGGTTAAGTGCCATCAAAAGTTTGATTGGGATGGGAAGAACCATCCATTAAATTCATATATATGACATTCTTTACAATCAAAATGCCATGCTACTCTCATTTTTGGTGAAAACATATGCTACATTCAAGACAGTATCTATAACGTGTGTATGGCAGAAATTACATTGAAAGTGCTAGAATTAGATAATGACTTTATCATATGACGTCCCGTCTGAGATTGAAATAATGCCATGCTTTAGGTCTATAGATTTGGTTTATAGATTTCGGGTAACCGTTATGAAATGACTCTTTTAACATCACGCATATGACAAAACCCTAACGTTTTCACGCCAAAAATATGATTTCATAATAACTTAAACGTCATATGATAAATAAAATCTAACATTCGTGCTCCTGTATCATTGAAATTATTAAACTCGTTGCGAAATTGAGATAAAATGCTCGGCAAGCTGGGCATTTTATCTCTTTTCCTCAACTTGTTTGATAAACTAAATAAAACATGAGCACTCATGTAAGATCCTCTATTTAATCAGAAATATGCTTAACCTTTGACTGTGTGTATATTTCAGGACCAAGATTGTATTCTAGTCATGGGGGATCTAGTTAAACTAGCTTTAGATGTAGCAAATGGCTGTCATCATTTAGAAGAAAAACATTTTGTACATAGGTAAGCAGACGAATGAACTAATACATGTCATTTTTGTAATAATGCATGGTTCTTTGAAACCACTGGGCCAACTGAAGCCATATTTCATCTGGCACCACCATGACCTAGGGGAAAAGATGGAAAGCTTATTCAAATGATTTAGGTCATTTGTTGTTATTCTTTATAGTCAACCCCCGGAGGGGTAGGGGGCATTTAGCAGGGATTTTACCACAAATTTGGCCCTGCAGTGCAGGGCTTTAAGCAGATTTCTGATCTTTGCACCCTTACTTACTTTGAAAATTGAAAAGTTAAAAGCCCCACTATTCCCTGGGCCCGAGGGGGCAGGGGATACAAATGACTGGTGTATTATTGCTTATTCCAAATACTTAGGCGCTCAATGGTTAGCTGTTAACATTTATAATCTGTATTTTCTGATCATTTTGTGAGCGTTTTGTGGTTGAAAGAAAAAAAAACGATTTTTCTGCATTTAAGTTTTTATGAACAGTTGAAATTTCTTGCTTAGTTGACTTCAGGTTGGAAATGTCTTATAACTTTGGTGCCAAGAATGCGATTCCATCATTGTTCACATGTTTTTTAAAATAGATTTTGATGTGCTACTTTTTACAGAGACATTGCGGCCAGGAATTGTCTACTAACGTCCAGAGGACCTGACAGGGTGGCTAAAATAGCAGATTTTGGAATGTCACGTGACATTTACAGGTAAAATGTTATTTTAATTGGCATGTACGTGTGCTTATAGGGGACTTAATGCTAGGTTTGCAGTGAACTATTCATTGATGCATAGGTTTTTGCCAAAAAAGCATTACTATTCATCACATGACTTGGGGTCTGGATGATATAACACCATTTACCGATGCGCGGATCAAGAGGGGGGAACAAGGGTCTGGACCCCCCTGAAAAATCACAAAAAGGGTTTCTTAGCAATACTGGTCTGGTTCCTCTGATAAATCACAAAGCTACCAAGCCAGCATTCAATTTTGGGCCATCATCGGCATGCCAGGGAAACACCATTTCAGTGACGTTTCTATGGTGGGCCGATGATGGCCTGCTTTTTGTGATATTTGGATCCTCTTATCAATTTAAAGGCAAACAAAAAACCTTGTCAAAGTTGGAATCCTCTGACAAAACTTTCAGGATCCGCATATGTTACCACTAGTGCTTTAAATATTTAGTAACGTTATGTAACGACGTCCATAACAACATAGCGTGCATGATGGGGAAAATATGACGTTTTCAGGCATAAACTGTGATTTTGAAGCAATACATTTATGCCTTTGTATTGTTGATTTTTTTAAGTTGTCACGAAAAAGCGATAAAATGCTATACTGGCCAGTATATGTTTGGCTTTTTAACATTCAAAAGATGCGCGTGGTAAGTGAATCAGTCTTGAGTCGTTTTTATTGGTTTCCTCTTCTTAACATATCAAATTCTAGATCTCAATTGTAAGCCAGATTTAGATTGTTGAAATCATTTCAGAAGATGACTAATTATATTTTTATTGCCTGATAAATGCATACATTGTAGTGTTTTTGTCTTTCAGTTCTGACTATTACAGAAAAGGAGGAAAAGCAATGCTACCTATAAAATGGATGCCACCTGAGGCCTTCCTTGATGGTGTGTTTACTACAAAAACAGATGTTTGGTAAATATTTAAGCCAGTTCATGAGGACTAAGTACCTATCTTATATGTGTATAGTCACTCTAAACTCTTTTCGTTCTTATGGATTTTCCCACATATGTTGATATAATAATCATGGATTAGTCCATTTTAAGGGTCCATATGTCAAAATTTCTATATTTTAATATAAACTATTTAAACTTTGATAAGGATCACAATAAAGATTTCCATAGGTTTTAATGCGCTGAACCTAACCCTATATATCATTACTGGGCAGGTAGCTGCTGGCATTTGACTTTGACCTTTAAGAAAACAATATGGAAGAACTTGAACATTTTGGGAATTGTGTTGATCTTTCTGGTTTGTATATGCTTAGAGTTAATTTTGCTGATGTACTATAATTTATTTATATATACAAAATGTGTCCTCAGCTTTAAAAATAAGTTGAACTGAATAAAATATGAAATGCTTACACAGCTTGCAAAGTAAACAAACTGTTGTATATATGATTCTAATTTTGCTTCTGTTGTACACAGTCCATAACCTAGTTTGACCATTATGAAACTTACAAACAGAACTAATGTAAATGGAGATTTGAATACCAAATCCTCCTATATGAAAATCTTACTTATCTCTGTTGACATGGACCAGCAGCTGGCTTTAGAATTATTATACAGAGATATCAAATATATTTTCATGTCTTTTGACAGGTCATTTGGTATTCTTCTCTGGGAAATTGTTACTCTTGGGCACATGCCATATCCAGGACAGACTAACAGTGATGTGATGCATTCTGTGGCCTCTGGTGGACGTTTAGATCCACCGGAAAACTGCCCAGCAAGATTGTAAGTTAACATTAAATGCCTGAAACTTATCATTATATGGACCTTGGGGCTAGAAAATCTGTTTCCATGTTTTGCAAACAACAAAAGTACAGGCCAGCCTGTGCATGCATACAAGTCTGTTTAGCGCCTCTATTATTCGCATTTTGGTGTCTTATCTAAAATAGTAAGTGAGTATGATCAGGAAATACCACAATCACAAACCGCAGACAACCCCATGGCATTTGCTTCAGACGCTATTTCAATTTTCGAGCTAGTCTCTGTAGCTGAAGAGACTGGTTTAAGTTTCTCTTTGTTGGAAACTCCCTAGACAGGTTTTGTTTCTTTGAGGCCTAATTTAAACCAGTGTTTGTTTTGGAATGAATAAGAAAGTTTTGGTATCATGCTTGCTTTCTTCTAGTAATTTTTCAGAAATAAATGTTATGTGACTAGCTAAATGCCTGGTACCATTTCAGATTCAGCTTGGCTCACAGATATCTACAGTAAAACTTGTGTAAAACAGGCCCTCAAAACTAGAAAAAAAACAAAGGTCTTAATGACAAATGTTCAAATCTTGAAAACCAATTTTGGTCTTTTGAGATTGGCTGTTTTACACCGGTTTTACAGTACTTTGGTTTTGCCATGTACTGGCTGTTTCAGCAACTCTATTTAACTTTATGTGCAATGACGTTATCATTTGTTACCAGATATATAAATAAATCGCATTTATGCATTACAATACCTGTCGCTGTCAAGAATTGGATATTGTTTTTTCTTTTAGCGTAAAGTTACCACGTGACAATTGAAATGGTCAATGTAATGGCACATCTTATTGTTTGTTTGGTCAAATAAAACAGACATTTTCAATGAATACCTTTTAACACACAATGAAGACACAGTTCTGTTAGATTTCCATAGTTAAACCTTTGTATACTGATGGATTCTTTCTTCTAGTTTGATACAATAAACCTTGGATAGTCCATTTTTCATATCTAGTGGTTTCAGGTTATACTTTCCAAAAATATAGTGTAATCATTTGTCTGAAGACCTGTTTTACAGTGTAGAACTTGATGAAATGTAGCATTATACTGCATATCATCTTGGTCATCACTGTTTATAACAGTACTCATTTAGGAGTTTCTCGAATACAAAGTTTAAATAATTTCATCGATGGGTCATGTCTGATGTTTGTTGATGTCTGGGCTCACCGTGGCTCAACTGGGGTTTTCTTTAGCTCTGACTGTCTGCGAGGAGGGAGCCCTTTTCTCTGTTCCAGCACAGTATGTTAATTGATTTAGATGTTTTTCATTTGATAATGCATTGCATAAGTTAGGTAGCCCCATGCGAGCTAACTTTTTTGTGTTATTTCAAAAAAAATATAGGGTGATGATTTGGCCAGTAAAATTTATTCAAACCTTCAGTGGCTTTGGCTGCTGTTCATTCTGAGGCAATGATTCGTTTATTCGTTGTTTGTTGTTGCCTGCATTGTTTATAGAGTTCTGTGTCTGGTTGTGATTTATTTATGCAGTTTTTAGTGTCTTTTCCTGTTTTTCAATCATCTCGCTTGGGAAGAGCTGGTTGCTTAATCTTTATTTTTTATTGTTTTCTATATGTCATGTGGCTGCAATTGTGCTTTGCATCTTTCTCGTGATGCCATGGGTAGGTCTGCATTGTGTGTTCATGGCATTGTTTGGTCATATTCATTTACTTTTTTAAGTTAAATGCAATATTAGAAACGGTTTACTGCTTCCTTCTTTTTAATCTTGACCTATATTTTATCACATGACAATTAGACTCGTTGCAAAAAAGAAATAAAATGTGAGGCTAGCCTCGCATTTTATCTCTTTTCCTCAATTCATATAATAAATTCAATAAAAAAATGAGCACTCATGTTAGATCCTCGATGTCTACTTTCAGAAATAAGATTATGCTGATGTGTTGGAACTCTGTACCAGAGATACGACCTTCGTTCTGTGAGATAATAGAACATCTTGATATGTGCCTTCAGGTAAGCTCTGTCTAATATACTTATCACAATTTACTGTAACTAAGACAGATTCATTACACTGTTTTGATTATTTGTACCCTTTCTAGTTGGCAATAATCTGGACCACAATGTGGCTTTGGTTATCTAATAAACTAAGGCTCAAACAGGCCTGCTGAGCTATTTCGGGAATATTGAGTTCTAACAGAAAGCAGAATATCACATAAGCTGGTGCGAGGGGGCGTGAGATTTGTTGCGCTTTCCATTAGTTCTCATTAACAGACTAAAACAACGAGTCTGCTGTTATCTAATATGTAGGTTCTGAAGGATCCTTTTTTCCAGATTATTTAGATAAGCTGGAATATTAAATTGTTGCATACTGCAAGTTATCATGCTATACTTGTATATTAGCGAATTACAATAGATATAGTATGTGACAAAATAGATGCTAGTTAAAAGAACATATGACAAATATTATTCCTAAAAGTATAATTTGCTCAATATATCTACTGAATTTTTGATATTCCACATCATTTACGGGTGCACTTTCAAAATATTTCATATCATAGCTTCTAATTTTAGTGAGACAAGAATTAACAGTTTAAGCAACTCAACAATATAACGCAAACTAGAATCACCAATAAGCCTGACTTATAAGGACAGTGGCGACATGTGATTTTCAACAATGTGGCATTTTGACATGAATAGACTCAGACAAGCCTGTGCAGCCTCCTTTTTAGCTAAGAAATTCCAAATGATGCTCAGTCAGTACCTGAACATTCATAAAGTATCCAAGCGACAAGCAAAGGCTCTGATCAGACTGCATGTATGAGCAGGCTGATCTGAGGCTTTGCTGGTTACACATACCACATTGTTGGAAATCTCATGACGTGGCTCACTAGTGTTTTACAAAGTTTAGGTAACCAGGATGAGGTCGAAAGTATTTGTCAGACATGCAGATGAAATATTGTAATAAGATTTTTTCATATTTCTCAACCATGTTTTAGGTGCTCAAAAGAACTGTTTCGATGAGACGGATCACTGGAACACCCAAAACATATATATTAAGGCAGCTGAAAACATTTACAATGTTACTCTTATGATTTGTCTAACTTGACTTATTCTTTGTGTTTTTCAAACTCTAGCTTTTTGTTGATTTATCTATCAAAAATAGTATTGTTATAAAGCCCCGGTCTCACAGAGCTTGCAACCAGGGCACAACGTCTGGGCAGCTGATTTGATTATTACCTCTGCAACCATTGCAAATGTTTTTTTCCATTACTGGTATGGACGCTGATCAGTCACTGACAAATCGCCCCATACTAGGAGATCATTTAGCATTTAGTCAGCGATTGGTCAGCGACAGATCTTGGATTGGTCGGTGACTAGTTTAGAGAAATCTGGGACCATCAGTAACCAATATGCGACTAGTTCACGACTGATGGGAGACTGATCGGAGACTGTTCTATAATTATTTTTTTAAAAAAAAAAGTGTACGGAAAGAATTATTATTATTTTATTTTTTATATATCTGTTTATTTCGAATATAACATAGTTACAGTATACTATCCATTGTACAATATATACTTATATCATATCTATAATATATATCATCTTTCATTGTACATCTTAACAATAAAACAAACAGATATTTTAGGTGTATGCAAGTGTATACCTAACAGCTTAAAAATAGGGACTGTGGGGGGGGGAGCTGGAGTCTGCCCTATATAATTTTTCCAAGGGTTGCATGTATGAAGATAGTTTAAGTCTATTGTATATGGATTGGCTTTGGTTTTTGACTTTTATTTAAAATTTGCTCATTTAGTTGGTAAGGAGTTAATATGTATTTATATCCTTAAGAAGATCCTCATATGGTCTCCATTCATTTTGAAATTTATCCAAATTGTTATTGGCATATGCTATTTCCATGTGTATTTTATACATGAAATATATTTTTTTTTCTTGAAAATTTCAAGCATTATTGAATGATTGTCGCAGCAAGAACAGTAGATGTAATATTTTGCATACAGTAAAATAAATTTCTGACATTTGATACTTTTTCCCTGATTCTAGTCCAAATGAGAATAGTTTTTCAGACAGTTCTATATGAATATGGAAACTTCGCAGCAATGATAAAAAAAGATTGTAAAACATATTTTGTTGTGCTGCAATCCCACAGTAGATGGACAGTTGTTTCTACATGAGTTTTACAAAATGTGCATAGTGGATCGTCCTTTATACCCATATATATAGTAGATTTTTGTTTGTGAGTTATATGTTATGGTTTATACAAATTTGAAACCACTGTAGAGTGCAGTACTTTGTTATTTTCATTGGGTACATATATATCTTTTTCCAGTCTTTTTCATGAATATTATAAAGGTTGTGCCAAGTTTGTTGTGCTGTTGGTTTATCCTCATTTATATTTAATATATCATACATAATCTTGGCCCCTTTTTTGTTTTTTATTATATTGGAAAAGTGAGCCGGTATAAAAGGGCTCTTATATTTTTTTTTTAAAATATCATTTCTTTTTCTTTTTAATGTATGCCTTAATGGTCTGTATTGTCCCCACATATTGTAGAAAATTTGTTTGTACTCTTACTCTTTCCAAACCTTCTTGATAACTGAAAAACTCCCCATCATCTTTAACTAGATCATTGTATGGAAGAATTAAACCATTTCTGTGCAAGTTGCCGTCATGATAACATATTAGATAAAGTTGTTTTGCTTACAACAAAACAGAACGCTGCTGTTGTCGTTGTGATGATTCTACTGGGATCTACATGTACTAATTTTGAGCTTACATTTTCAGCATTTTTATACGTCTCTAGAATGGGGCTCTAATGTTTACCATCTGATTTGGTACTGCTTTTTATTTTGACCACCTCTATGCCCCATGATGTACACACTTTCAAAGCTTGGGGTGAAATGGTGTCAGGATGGCAAGATAGTTACATGTTTAAGCTTGCTCTGCAACCTGTCGGCGACCAGTCAACCAGTCGACAATCGGCCGCCAATCAGTCGCAGACTAATTGTAGACTAGTTGCAGAAGATTTCATGCCAAAGTATTCATGAAATTGGCCGGTGACAGATTGCCGATAGATCAGCGATTGTCCGTGACTAGTCTACAACAGATCACCAACTTCTAGAAAACTCTGCTACTAGTCAGCGATCGATATCAAGTGTTGCTAATTTTTTTGTGCATGCTCAAAGGACTGAGGGCGACTGATATTGAGCGTTAATTGACCGCAGACCTTTCTGCGACCTTAATGGGATAGTGGTAAAAACCTTGCGGCAACCTTGGCAGCCTCTCTGCGATTGTCAATTTTTCTAGGTGCGGCGAGGTTGCGGGGTCGCAAGCTCCTTGGAACCTGGGCTTTAGCTGATGTTATCCACCAGCCAACAGAATCCTGGCTGCTTTCTCCAAAAGTCGAAAACGAACATTTGGGTTAAATACGAACTGAATATGTTTTTTAATGTTTTCGAATGAATAAATATTTTTATCAATATGTATTCAAAGACGTTTTATTTTTTTAGGATCCAGAAGTTATGGAGACGAACTTATCTGAGTGTCATTTGCCGATAGGCGATATATTCAAAGACGCTTCTACACTGACGAAACATTCAGAATCGGAAAGCATGGCAACAGGGGGTACTTCTGACTCTCTGTCACCAGAAAACAGTGCTCAGTACGGAAAGTTCCTAGAATCTCAAAGCCAGGAACCACTATTGCCACCGAAAGAATCAGAAGAGGAGTTTAATTCTTAGAGTCCCTACTAAACTGGTCAAAATAAATTAAGCCCCACTGGAAACTTTCTCATAGACTTAATGTAAATACATATGAGCTGTGAAATGTGATTTCAAACAATGAGACATTTTGACAATTGTAGGTTCAGATTGGCCTGTGCAGCCTCCTTTTAAGCTTAGAAAGTTCAAATTATGTTCTGTCAGTAGCTTAACACTCATAAAATATATATTCAAACGACTAGCAAATATTCTGATCAGACTGGGCTTATGCACAGGCAGATCTGAGTCTTGGCTGGTTGCACATACCGCATTGTTGGAAATCTCATGTCCCGGCTCAATTATGTTTGATTTATCATAACATTTTACTGGATAAAGATTCTTCAATAAAATTTTAAGCAAAATAGAAGCAATGTTTCTATTCATGTGCTAGATTTCACTTTTATTGATGCAACACATATTCCAGTAAATTTCCCCTTTCATTTCCTATCATCGTTAATAAACAACTAAATTTTGGGAATTTAACATTATGGCTACGGAAAAAGGTGACATGGGGCTTAACTTATTTTGACCAATTAATATAAATTGCAACAGATGGCTCATGATTGTGTGACATCCCTGTGTTTGTGTTTATTGAACTTTGGACAAATAAATATGCCTTTTATGTTAATCATCACAACATATCTCCATACAAAAGTAAGGTCGATAACACATGTACACGATCCTACAAGAAAGTTATTGCATAGTTTGCACGTATGTTTTTGCAATAAGCCACACTTTAACACCAATGGATTATCATTCTATATATTTACACAGAGTATACATTAATTGGACCTAGAAGCAAGAAAACCTGTTATTGTTGCATGCAAACAACAAAGGTGATGACCAGCCTGAACATCAGCGCAGTCTGATCAGCGCCTTTATTATTAAATATCTAGAAAATATAGTATCAGAAGTATCTACATGCAATGTATTCTAGCTAGTCTCTGTAGCTGCCCCTCACTTAACAGGAACCACAAAGACAAAGATTTTCTTGTGTCAATGTCCAATTGATGCTTATAATGGATGCTCAGGATTGTTTGTTTTATCAAAAAAATGAAAATTGTACTAAATACCATTGGAACTTTGTCTCATTATTTCATTATATTAATGACCAATTACTTTATACTCATTTTAAATGTATTAACATATTTTTATGCTTTTACAGTTGACGGTAAGGGGATAATGTGTGCACACACAGGATAGGCGGCATTCGAAAACGCTCTTAACAATCGACGAATGCAGATAAAAAACGCTAAAAACAGTGTTTTTGATTGCCATTTCGGTCGACAAATGGCAATCAAAAACTTTGTTTCTAACGTTTTTGATAGCCGCCTATCCATTGTGATGCACCTCTGTGCACCATGTTAATATAAAGGATAAGGTGATCAATAGTCACAAATGCTTTTAAATATATTGTAAAATCTCAGGGCAGCTGGTAGATTATCAAATGGGCCTCAACGCGAAATAACCCACGGGTGGTAAACCTAGGAACTACCACGAAATTGTGTTAACGTAATTTTGTTCCCAAGCCACATCCTGGACACGTCGTGGTAGTTTCCAGGCCGAAAATTGGATAAAGAAATGTTGGTGTCACTTTCAGTTTTGTTTATTTTACAACTAAGAACGAACAATGGTGAAATCCGACAATGTGGTTCCGTGTAAATATGTCTCAGCGTCCCCTCTAGCCCTAACTTTTGGAAGAAAAAATATTTTCTTTCTTAGATGTGTGTTTCCCCACTGAGCATCGGACCAACTTTCCTCAAAGTTCGAAGGATTTTAGCCAATATCTGTCAAATTAAATGGAATTTGATATCATTTGACGATGAAAATGATAAAAAGACCCTCAATAAACGTTCCTACACAGAAAAAAAAATCTGAGCATTTACTCGTAAACGATTCATGTCCCGCTCGTCCTGCGTGGTAGTTTCCAGCTCATCGTGGTAGTTAAAATGCTATTGTGGTAGTTTCCAAGGCTTTGTAGGAATTAAGTAGTAGTTCGCATCAGCATATGTTCAGTATTCAGGGGATACTTCATTTTTTTAAAAAGACATGGTGTGCGGGCCGAACATTGAATATCCCTCTTATTCATACTAAGACCTTTTCAAACAACCTTTTGTCTGATAACAAATGTCGACTGTCTGAATTTTAAATTTAGTGGGCTATTGAAATGATGGGAAGAATGAAAAGAAGGAATATTCACATATTTTGTTTTTGAATAAGCATGCTTATTGATTATCAAATAACATGCCCGTTCATCGTCACACTCACATGTATATAAAAAGTGGCCCAACCCAAGGATATTCCCTTTTTTCTGAAGCGCAAGTACTAACGATACTTTGGGCCAGTAGTATTAGCCTGTTATTTTATCTTAAAGTTGACTGAACATGAAACAACGTAGTGAGTGACGCAATTTTTATATCACTTTTTGTCTGTTGCTTGGTCCAACGGGGCTCAATTGATGGACCTTCTTTTGCTTTAGATTTCCAGAGGCATTGATTGGCAGTCCAGGGCACAATCTCCATCTGTTACGCATCACATTGAATCTGTTGAGTCCTCATCTTTGCTTCTTTATGGTGATGAAATGTGATTTATTTGTTTACCGTGGTTATTAATTGATGAGTTCGATAGTTATCATGCGAAACAAACAACCACTAAAATGTTTTGTACCACTTCACAAAACGTATCCTACAAAGTCTTGGAAACTACCACAATAGCATTTTAACTACCACGATGAGCTGGAAACTACCA
This sequence comes from Loripinus fragilis, assembly GCA_964019695.1. Classification (NCBI taxonomy): domain Eukaryota; kingdom Metazoa; phylum Mollusca; class Bivalvia; order Lucinida; family Lucinidae; genus Loripinus; species Loripinus fragilis. The sequence goes on from OZ026514.1 coordinate 47,132,035, forward strand.
CACAGGACGAACGGGGCATGAATCGTATACGAGTAAATGCTCAGATTTTTTTTCTGTGTAGGAACGTTTATTTAGGATCTTTTCATTATTTTCATGGTCAAATGATATCAAATTCCATTTAATTTGACCGATATGGGCTAAAATCCTTCGAACTTCGGGGAAAGTTGGTCCCATGCTCAGTGGGGAAACACACTTCTAAAGATGGAAAATAGCTTTTCATACAAAATATTGGGCTAGAGGGGACGCTGAGACATATTTACACGGAACCACATTGTCGGATTTCACCATTGATCATTGTTAGTTGTAAAATAAAACAAAAATGAAAGTGACACCAACCTTTCTTTATCCAATTTTCGGTCTGGAAACTACCACGACGTGTCCCGGATGTAGCTTGGGAACAAAATTGCGTTAACACAGTTTCGTGGTAGTTCCTAGGTTTACCACCCGTGTAACCTGTCTTCAGGGTTTGCACACAACAAATGTGCAGACCAGCCTGCGCGTTCAAGCAGTCTTATCAGCGTTGAAGCCCCAATAATCTTCACATAATTTCATAGTAAATTTCTAGTATTTTGAAAAAATATTACAATAGAGCCAGTTCATGAGGTGTTTGGTACTACAGTATTCGCAAATGCGAGCAGCAATCGAGCTGGGATTGCTCAGTTGAGTCTGTGAATGCATACAATCTCGCCATAGCCTTCAATCATGTCACACAAAAAAGTGCCAAAGACGATTGGTCAGACAAACATTTAAGCCTCTCAATATCCATGTTTTTGGTAAAATATGTATTTGCATATGCTATACGTTCCGAAATTTCATTTACTCGCTCATTGTACATGTATGTAGTCCTTTATAAAATATGGGTTATGGGTATTGTACACTGCACAATTTGTTCTTTGCCTGGACCATGTATCACAATAGGTTACAGTGGAATATTAAGTAGTTATATACAATCATTTTCATGCATCTTGAGCATATTAAAAGTCCATTGAATAAAGACTCCTTCGAATCCAACATCTATTATGTTAAACTGTGTTTGTAAAAGGAGTTTTAAGGTGTCTGTCTTTCCACTTTCAAACTAAGATGTTTGGTATTCATTAGAAGGGTTTCAATGAGATGGTTCTAATGCGCACCAACAGCTTATATGTACATATTAAGTGATAATAAGGAATAATGTTACATTTTTGCTGGAAATAGGTTAAATATTTTAGACGTGTAACCCCTTATCCAGTTTGATATGTGCATGTACTATATTTCTCATTTTTATCCAATTAACATTTACGATTCTAGTTAATAGTAACCATCTTTCCTACCAAGGATTGAGATTCAATAATCTTTGAAATATACATGTATATCCTGATGAAGCATTCGCTAGTAAATATGGTTATCAATATGTATTGCCAAGCACATACAAAAACAATGTGATATTGATCAGCTGGTTTGACAATGATACACTATTGTTTCAACTTATAATAATTATTACCCAAATAGCTTCAAATAATTTATTACCCAGATATCTCCAAATAATTGATGTATTTATTGGCTAAACTGTTTAATTTGCACTGTTAATTCTCAAATGTTTTCATATACAAATTCTGATTTAAATTAGGTTTACATTCCAAAATCATTTACAACCACATTTACAGGTGGTAAATGATCAGCCTCATGATCAAACCAACAAAAAAGAACGTGCTTTGAGCTAACACTGTCACGGCCACCAATCCAGCTTCTTCATCGCATTAAATCAATACTGTGTTATGAAGAAGAGGGACATGTTTCCTACGAATCAGGTGGACCTTAAATTCAGCAATATCATTATATTTTCTAACCAATACAAAATTTTAGAAATCTGAAAAAGCTACTTGATGGCCTTGGTGTCCTTAAATAGTGTGCCATGTCACATAAATTGATTCTATAATCTTTCCTAAAGTTGAACAAATGCCAAGAGTTTTCTTCATTACAAACCATTTTAAACGGCCAAGCAGAGACTCCTCTTAAAACCGATATCAAAGTTCAATGGGTGTCTCATCGAATAGCTTAGCCCGGTTTCTAAATTTTGCTCTCCAAATTACGAAATAGAAAGTTTAATCCAAAAGGTATAAGCGATGAAGGAGCTGGATTGGCGGCCATGACTGTTACTTATCTGGGCGATCATTCTATCTGACCAGAGACTTCACCGCCCTTATGGAAACACTGAAGCTACATACACAGGTTTAGATAAACAAAATGTTTGAGCGTTAATGTAAATATATTTTACTAATCAGTTGTAACACATGTTTTGGTTGAGAAATAAGAAAAATATTTTTGTTGCACACTCTTAACTAAAGGCCTGTGCATAGCTACATTTATAGCGCACGGTTGGTCAGATTTTGTGGATTACCATGATTCTGTTCTGTGCTTTCCCTGGGCATACATGTCATTCTTTGTTGAGTTTGTTGTGTGACTACTGGTATAAACATTGTCTTAGATTTACATTCCAAATATTTTCAGATAAAAACATGTTTCCAATTTTCAAATTTAGTAAAACTTTAGACTTACATTTCCAGTTGGTTAATTCATAAATATTTCCAAGTTATTACTTAAATGTTTAGTTAACACCGTAATAATGAAAATATTTTGATAAATATTATGATAAGACATGACTTTTTACTTTACATTCCTAAATGTTTTTTATTTAATTTTAAAATTACAATGAGGCTTTTGTTTACATTCCAAATTGATAAGTATGACTTCTGTTTACATTCCCAATTGATAAATTCATAGATAGACCTGGTTTTACCCTTTAAGCACAAAACACCACTGCAGCAGATAATATCTTTTGTGACATCTTCCCTAATTTTCCAAAAAAAATAAGGTTTGATACTTCATGAGAATCGTCTGCCAGCAGACGATTTTCATGAATATCTAGCCTTATTTATTAGTTTTGAAAAATCAGCGAAATATTTAAATTGTCATCTGCTGCAAATTATAGGTGGCGCTTACGGGTTAAAATAAACATCTATTAGATTGATCATTGGGTTTAGTAGGTACTCTAAGAAGTGAAAATGTACATACTCGTTATAATTGTCATGATGAGATGTATTTGATAAGTATCTATAACTTCTTTAAATAGTGAGTATGTTCAGGAAATGCCCTAATTACAACACTCACACACTACACACCAACACATGGCACGGTGAGGAAGAGACAAATAACAACATCAGGTACATAACCGCCAGAATACCACAAAAGCAATGCAATCAGCTCTCTCTCTCTCTCTCTCTTGTCCAGATAACTTTTTTTCCATAATGTTTGATACAGTTAAGTCAGGATATTCCATTATATAATATATAAGGGGCCACAGGTTAAAATTTCCAAAAAATATTGTATTTGTTTCTCAGAAGATCGATTTTGTCTTAGCAAACAGGGCAAATCCTGATTAAATGCCACATTATGCATCATTTAGTATAAGTCTCTTATGTTTGCAAAAGTACACTTTTGGGGTTTTGGGTCTACAAAGGGTTACAGGGAAATCTGTAAAAAGTAAAAACTCCTTAGAAACTAAATTTATCCATTTTACAATGAGATGTCCTGTTAAGGCGTGAAAACTCCCTAAACGTCATTTGTGGGAAAAATCAAACTTTGAATTTGCAAACATTTCGTGACTTTGAATGGACATACATATAGATTATTCAAAAACATTCTTAATGATTTTCACACCAAGGGTAAATGGGAAATAAATATGCCTTAACATAACAACTACTTAAAAATGTATTTTGATAGTACCCTGAACAAAATTTCTGATTGGTCACTCGGAAAAGTTGTCTTTCAATCCACAGTTAAGGGGTAAAAATGCAAAAAGTTGTTTTTTTTTTAAAGAAAAAATGGTTTTAATGATTTTTTTATCAAATAAATTGATCTAGCCGACTTCAACAAACACAAAACGCTTGAAATTTTGATTAGGGTAGATTTTACGCATTTTTAAAATATCACATTTTTCAAGATTTTAGCAGGTGCTAAAAGTTTTGAATGCATTTTATTTTATCTGACCCTGATAGGCCAAACTCAATAGAATTTGATTATTTCATTTTGTGACGAGAAGCATTTGACTGCTGCTGCGCACTTCCGGTTTGATTTTGAAGCTTAAAAAATCAATTGGAAGGCATTTTGTATTTTTTTCCATCTCCAAAATAAAACGGTTATGTCTTGTAGTAAAGAATTATTGCTGAAAAGTTTAATGCCATATCGCAGATAATTATACATACAGAACAGTGCGAATTTCGTTTGTAAAGTGCATATTTAAAGCTGAATTTCTATAATGAAGCTGCTGGTATGGTTTGTCTGTATGTTATTACGTAAAAGAAACGATGAGTCCAAGTGCAGCAAAAATAATGAAGCTTGTTTGTCTTAAAACACAGTCCGTAACATCTTCAATCAAACAAAATATGAATGGATAGCATCTCTGTGGAATATTTCATATTGTAGAAAAATGTGACATTTTGAAATGAGGGTAGCTCTACTCTAGCGTAGCAGTCATTTTTAAATGAATTGACAAGCAGAGTCTCAGCAAAGCTTTGGTTTATTTATAGCAGCATGAATATTGTATAGCTGATTTTTACTTTCTAAACTAGTGTAAAAATGTAGGGTGACCGATTAGAAAGTTTGTTAAGTGTTTATCAGTTGAAGAGCTAAAAGGTAAATTTTTGTTATTAATTCCTCAACTGTGTTTTACCATCAAGGAATGTAAAATAGATTTATCTAACAATATCTGATTTGTCAGTCTAATCAGTATGCCTGTGCACTATTTAACCATGCAAAATGCATTTAATATTTCCGATTGTAAATAGACAAATAGTTGCTTCAATGTTTTTCGTTTTTTGTTTGAAATATGCTTCCCATCTTGACCCAGCGTCCCCTTAACATATAGTATGTAAATGCATTATGAAAATTTACCTGTAAATTGATTAGCTGGGTCCAGGTGGGGAACATACTTTTATATGAAAAAATGAAGCATCTCCATTTGTCTATTGTCAATTGGAAATATTTAATGCATTTTGCACGCTTAAATAGTGCGTAGGTATACAGATCAGACAGATCGAATCAGATATTGTTAGCAAAATTTATTTTACATTCTTCGATGGTAAAACACAATTGTGGAATTAATAAAAAAAAACATACGTTTTAGTCGTTCAACTGATACAGTATCCAAATACAATTTTAGATAGTTATGTTATGCCGTATTTATCTCCCCTTTGCCGTTGTTTTAAACATCATTGAATATGTTTTTGAATAATTTGAATGTATGTCCAGTCATAGCCACGAAAATTTTTGCAAAAAACACAGTTTGAAAGTTTTACTTTTTCACAAATAACTTTTAGGTAGATTTCACGCCTTAACAGGACATCTCATTTTTACATATCGACTTAACTGGGTCATGTCATTATTAAAAGAGATATGGCAGAAAGTTGTATTCCATTTGTTATTTTTAGTTTCTGTTTTTGCTCATTGTGCACATAAATGCTTACTCTTGATGCAGTCATATCATAAACATTTTTGTTCAATTGTCTGTACATATTCATGTGTATTTAAAATTATTTCCAAAGTATCATCATATACTGAACAGCAAAAGAAACGCATATTTTGCATATTTGGTAAACTGTATAAATTGGGGTTTAAATACTGATCTAATGATATGCAAGGTATCAATGGTGCATGAAACATGTGTATTATCAATTGCATCACAAATAGATTGCTCATTTGAATAATGATAATAAAGGGGGCTACTCTTGGCGTAACGAAAAAGCTAATAATAATGGCGACTTCCGAGATGGCGTATGCCTAAAACCACTGAACGGATTCGAATGAAAATCACTCTGCGTGATAATCTGGACATACAGACTACTTATGAAGATTAAATTGTCCGGAATTCTTCAAGTTGGACCATTGTGACCCAGTTACATTATTGGACAATTAACCGGAAGTGTGTTTAAGACAGGCAAGAAAGTGTCCAAACAATTGTTTTAAACGGTTCTATTGGACAGTTCCTTACTTGACATCAATCATACTGTGCCAGATTTTCTTACACACCAAAGATTCCAGTGGTTTACAATATCAATGCAAAAATTGCAAAAAAGAAGATTTTTTGGATTGGCAGTATAAATCCTACAGCAATGAATTTTTAAGTTTTATGCTGTTTTCTTATCTGTTACATTATGTTCTCTTGACATGCAACGGAATTGGATTCAAATCATGTATTTTCAAATGTATGGCACTGTTTTTGCTTTTTTGAATTAATTAACAAAAAAATAATAATTAATCGTGTTATGACGAAAACAAGTGGTTTGGAACGAACGCATGAGTCCGTTTAAACATGTTCATAGCATTCAGGGTAAAATTAAATAGGAGTTTCTGATATTAAATGCATATTGGATAATATGCGTTTCTTTTGCTGTCAAGTATATTTGTACATTTATATTTCTGTCTGAGCAAAGATTCAATCTCAACCAATCTGATTTATCCACCATTCACAAAGCATATCTTGTTTGGGTTTAATTGAATGTTTGGTTGAAGAATAAAGCGTGAACTAAAGCAAAGGTAAATTATTCATTTTAAATTTATATAAACGTTAATGACCTCTTATATTCAGCTGCAAGATATGTGGGTCATGTCTTCCAAATTAATCCAGGACACATTTTGATTTGTGATTGTTAAGAGAACGAACACTTTTGACCCTGAGGGTATAAAACTTTTTTATGCTAAACTCAGCATGAATCTTCATTTGCATATGAAAGCTAAAACGCTGAATGATAAAGACATTTCTACGTTTAATACTCTCAAATAGTGTATTTATCCTGCTACATGTAATAACTGGTAACATGTCAACAATTGTTGGCATTTTAACATTTATGAGCAGGATATATTACATGCTTAGTTCAATATAGAATGAAAAAAGTTTTATAACTTCGGGCCATGATCTTGTAACCAAATTATAGAAGACTGACTTACATTAAATTATGATTAAGTTCCCACAAGGAAAGACAAACAAAGACAAACACAAAGCTCCCACAAACAATGGGAAGTACATTAAATAATACATCATTAACAGCAGAACCACCGCCTTAAAACGGACAGCAGCCTAAACCACCGGAGGGCTTAAATAGTAATTAGAAATTATGAAAAACCTTTATTGTACCTTTTGAGGGGTTTAACACCAAATCGTCTCAATTTCATGCATTTCATGATATTTTCAAGCTCATGCTATTTTAGCAGTATAAAGAGTGATATAAGAATTGTGTCAAAATTTTACCTCTAGAAACTGGTTTGAGCTGGTTTTCATCTTATATCAACCTATAGGCCATGTTCTTATCAGGACAGAGTTTAGTCAATATCAAACAAAATATATGATTCATGGCATGTGATTTCAAACAATGTGGCATTTTGACAAGTGTAGACTCAGACGAGCCTATGTAGCCCCCTTTTAAGCTTAGACACTCCAAATGGTGTTCAGTCAGTAGCTTAACAATCATAGAAGACTCAAGCGACTAGCAAAGGCTCTGATCAGACTGCGTAGTTGCAGGCTGATCTGAGGCTTTCCTGGTCGCTCATAACACATTGTTGGAAATTCTCATGCACTGGCTCAATATATTCTATATCCATTTAGTCACTATTAGATAAGATAACTTCAGTATGTATTTAACTCATAGCTGAAGATATATAAATTATAGAAAAAGCTTTCTTTATTTTTCTTTTTAGTAAGTATCAAAGGCGATGCTTTACAATATTCATTTAGTTAATTTAGCAGAGATACCTCCTGTGTATGTTGAGTTCATATCACAAGAGATATCTTCAGTTTATATTTAGCCAACATGGTTTTAGTTAGACCGGTTCCAGTCCTTTAATCATAGCCATCAGAGTAAGACTAGCTACAAGTATATGATATGGCACAGTTGTGAAAAATTGTTTTAAGGACTGGAGCCAGTCTAGGTTTTAGTCTATTTTAGCCAATACTAGAGGCGACATGGTCTTCCTACGGTGGTATGTTAAGAACATTCCTTTAGAAATAGATATTCCGTGTGAACATTTAAATAACCTGTGCAGACGAAATAATAATCCGTGCAAACGGAATGATTATCCATGCAGACGAAATAATAATTCGTGCAAACGGAATAATACTCCATGCAAACGGAATAATAATTCATGCAAACGGAATAATAATTCGTGCAAATGGAATAATAATCCATGCAAACGGATTAATAATTCGTGTAAACGGAATAATAATCCATGCTAACGGAATAATAATTCGAGTTAACGGAATAATAATTCGTGCGCACGAATTAGTAATTCATTAAAACGAAATAGAAATCTAAGAGCTTGATTTAAAAATCTATGAGTTCGAAATAGTACTTATTGAATTAGGGTTATTATTCTACGTGCAGGAATAGAACAAGAGTTCTGCAAGTTGGATTTTAAATCTGTTATAGCTCATCTGAGCATAGTGCTCAAAGTGAGCTACTGGGATCAGTCAATGTCTGTTGTTCATCGAGTGTGTCGCCAATAGTATACCACTGGGCTAATTTTCACAGGAATGTTCCCTCTACAAAAGTAAACTTAATCCGTCAAGATATGACACGAGGTGTGGCTAGTTTCCCTTGTAAACATTTATAGGAAACTTTTAACATACCCCCTGGGACCAATCGTCAGAATTGAATAAAATTTGGCAGTGATATTTCCTCGGTGACCCACTAGAAAACAGATAAACAAACTTGGTCGCTCAAAAACATGGCAGCCAGGGGACGTGACCTTTGGCAGATACATGTAAGGAAATTGTTGGCATCTTCTCTAAAACCGCTCATCATTTGACAGAAACACAATAAAAGCTATAACGAATTTAATCCATTGTAAAACATAACAACTTTTGTACCCAAATATAAGAGATGATAAGCCTTTGTTTATCAGAAACCCCTAATTGGGTACCTTATCGAACAGGGAAGACCCAGATAAAATGCCACATGATGTGTCATTTCATCCGGGTCTGCACTGTTTGCTTTGACAAAATCCATATTAAAAGAAAGAAAAGAAAATATTCGGACAAATTATAACAATCACTGCAAAAATTAAGTGTAACCTTGCACCATTTTGGTGGTAGCTTAATGGTCACCGATATTGGTGTTACCCTTCAATGGCTTCAAAAATATGTTCTTTTCGATTGTATCTGTCCGGAGAACAATAACTTCAACAATAACAGGTAGAAATATTAGACTAAAGTTGTTTAGTAGGAAATTAAGTGTAATATCACACCAAAAGGGATTACAACTAAGCTGCCACCTCTTTGATATTAACTTGAACGTATTTGTATAGGTTGTGACCAGGGGAACAGGGGGGGGGGGTACTCTGATATTTTTACACATATGTAGGCTCGGGCTATTTTTTGGGGTTCAAAATTCTGAATTTCAATATTTTTTAGGGTTTTCAGAAAAATGAATATTTTTTGGGGGTATGAAGCTTTTGTGGATAATTTTTGGGGGTCATCACAAAATTGTGCTAGTTTGAGGGTCATTTTTATGCAATTTAGGGTCTTTTTTAAGGTCAAGGTACAGAATTGGGATATTTTTTTGGGTTGCTAAAATTTCAAATAGTTTTTTGGGGTGCTTGAAATTCCTGATATTTTTTTGGGGTGAAGGGTAGATGCTGGGTCCGAGCCTATGTATGCGGAAAAAATTAGAGTACACCCCCCCCCTGGGGGGCGTTGCTTATTCGGGCTAAGGAAACTTGAAAAAAATCTCCACTGAAATGGTTGAATACCTACTTAAATTTCAAATATGAATGCTTACAATTCAGGGCGGAACAAAACTACAGAAATACCGAACACTCCTAAACGATACAATCTTATCGCCAACAGCAAGTCAAAAGGGCTCCTTGCAGTCGAAATTGACATTGGCCGATCCGTGATATTCAAAGTCTAAACATTAAACTGGCCAATGCCGTGCAGCATCGTGTATCAACTCCTGATTTTTGTCTTCTTCCGACGACTGGACTCCTGCAGGTCGTCATATAGCTTGAACCAATCAAATTGTTGATTAGAATTCAAAGTCGTTCAGGTAGAAATTGTTTTTGGTGGCCTTCTACTAAAATAGCATAAACAAATGTGATCTGTCGAACTTGAATACCTGTATGTCAACAGGGGCTTTGCCAGTTTCCAACAGATATATATTTATACAAAAAAGACATAAACTCAGGTGAGCGCTACATGACCGTTTGGCTCTTCGGTTATTGAATCAGACGAATACACCAATCAATTCACCTAGATTGTTAAATTGTGCGCTCAAATAATTATATCGTTAAAACGGATTATTATCTCGTGCGAACGGTTTATTATATCGAGCACATGGATTCTTATAATCTTATAATAATATTTCGTGCTCACGGATTATTACATCGTGCGAACGGATTATTATTTCGTGAGTACGAATTATTATATCGTGCGCACGGATTATTATATCGTGCACATGGATTATTATTCCGTGTACACGAATTAATAAATCATTCTCTTGGGTTATCATCTCGTGCATACGAACTTTATATTGTGCGCACAGATTATTAATCCATGCCATCGGATCATTATATCGTTTGCATCGATAAAGATTTCGTGCGCACGTTTTATCAAATCGTTTGTTCGGAATATTAAAATGTGTAGACAAATTAGTAAATCATGCGAATGGTTTAGTAAATCGTTAGCATGGAATGCTATTTCGTCCGCACAGAGTATTATTCCTTTCGAACAGCTTATTTATTCATGCCCACAGAATATGTTTTCTAAAATGAAAAAAATGAATGTCCTAAAGATACCACCGTATCTTCCAAACTTATTTTCTTAGTATTAGAATAGATTATATCTTAAGTACGAGTCAAATTCATATCAAAAGATATTTACATGTATTAACAGTTTTACTAATTTCATTTAGATTATAATCATCAAATAATCAGACTTCATTATTCATTGAATTTATACTGGAATAGCTAGCTTCAATACGTGTTATGCTTATATTGAAAAATATATGAGCCGTGACATATGGTTTCCACCAAGGTGGTATGCGCAACAAAGGCTCAGATCAACTGTGCATATGTGCAACCTGATCAGAGCCTTTGCAAGTGGCTTGAATAATCTGTAAAGTTAAGCTACTGACTGAACATCATTTGGAGTTTCTAAGCTTAAACGGAGGCTGCAGAGGCTCGTCTGAGTCTACACTTGTCAAAATGGCATATTTGTTGGAATTCACATGTCGCAGCTCATATGTGCCTCACGTGGGAAATTGGAGCTTATTGCATATGTGCAACTCTCCTTTAAACGTGCATGCTGGTGTATCCAACTAAGCTAGAGGTCTTATTTTGGTTTGTGTCTCACTCCAAATCCATACTTAGTGTATATGAGCCTTGACATGTGATTTCCAACAATGTGGCATTTTAACAAGTGTTGACTCAGACGAGCCTGTGCAGCCTCCTTTTAAGCTTAGAAACTCCAAATGATGTTCAGTCAGTAGCTTAACAGTCATAGAATAATAAAACGACTAGCAAAGGCTCTGATCAGACTGCGCATATGCGCAGGCTGGTCTGAGCCTTTGCTGGTCGCACATACCACATTTTTGGAAATCACATGTCGTGGTTCACTTAGTGTATGTTTGCCTGGGACAAGGCAATAAGGACCAAAATCTCGTTTGCTTGCTCAATTATGTTGTAAAGACTTTATCTAAGATCATAACGATGTATTCAGTCTCATGTACTAAAATATTAAGTCTATATACCTTTGTAAATACCTAAGTTTGCTACTTTCAAATAGCATTTAGTCGAATGGAGGTGGACCATTTAACACACACACATGACTATTCAATACTACATGTATCAGTTTTAACATGGTCTTGGGTTTTATCATTGCAAAGCACTTTTCAGACTAAATACTTTCATGGTGACCTTAATACATGTACACATTCTACTGATGGATCAAGAACGTACATAACTTGACATTGAATTTTGGAGTAAATAACTCAAATAGTTAAGACCAGAAGTCAATGTGTTGAAATAACAAGTCTAAATCACTAGATGTCAAGTCTAGATTTCGATCTATGATCTACATATCTCATGTTACGAAACTACAAGTCATAATGTTGACATATAATGACATATGTGCCTTGACGCGGGAAAATCTGTCTAGAAGTATAATAGCTAATATTGCTACAGTAAAACCTGTGTAAACAGCCACTAAAATTGGTTTTCAATACCAATTATCGCCTGAATGCAGGTCAAACGTTTTGCAGAATGCTGCAATACTTTCGAACTTCATTAAGCTACGAATTGTTATTAAGACCCCTGTTTTGTCTATTTTTGAGTGGTCGTTTTACACAGGTTTTACTGTATATGCAAAGTTTCAATGTTTTGTTAGTCTCAGTAGCAGAGCAAATTGATGTGAGCCGTACCTGGTTTGAAACCCTTGAGATGTTTTCTCGCAACGAGGCCCATACACTCTCAACATTTTCGCTTATCATCTCGCAATTCAAACTTCGCAAATTCTATTTGTGACTTGTCATCTTATAATTTTATCATATAACGTCGCGTCTGGGCGTGAAATAACGCCATACAATAAAATCGATAAACCACTATTGGTTTACAGATTTTCATGAAAAGCTATGACGTTAAAATAATAAAGTTGCGTACATAATGACAAAATTATAATGTTTAAATTACTCCAGAAATGAGATTTCAAAGTAATCCTAATGTCATATGATAAATAGAATCTAACATTCGTGTTCCTGTATTATTGAATTTATTAAACTCGTTGCGAAAAAGAGATAAAATGCTGGGCAAACCTCGCGTGTTATCTCTTTTCCCCAACGTGTTTGATAAATTCATTAAAACATTAGCATTCATGTACGATCGTCTTTGTAAAGGAGACTTTGAAAATATAGCTTTGACTTTTCAATTGCCATCCTTACCCCTTTTACCCCGCAAACTGTGTTTGATGTAGGATATACTGTTTGCACGTTGTTCATCAGTCTGAGTCCACCAGCGATATTTCGTGTAATTGTTTCATCCCTTGTTAAACAAATATTTAACACACATACATGTACATGTACAATTGGGAATCGAATCAAGCCTCGGGTGTACGCAGGAACATAACGTGTAGTACTATGTAAGAAAAAGCTCCATTTTGTTTGCCTGAACTGGCGTAAGGGAAATAAGTTCTGTAACATGTGGGTTCAGCCCTATTAAAAACTATTTTTCTGTTTACCCAAAAAATTAAATCAGCAGAATAAATGAAGTGTATGTATTTTTCAATAAAATATCGCTAAAGCGATATTTTATTGAAATAACATAAACATCATTTATAACCTTTTTTTTTGCTGCAATCGCACTTTTTTGTGTTGGTATTGTGTCTGTGACGTCAGCGTCACGTTATGTAACGTCAGCGTCATGCTATCAAAGTAGATCCTAGATGTACACCCGAGGTCTGATTCTGCGAAATTGCACGGAATTGGCTGTGGCAATTCCGATCGATACATGTAGTAACCAATTAGGCGACATGCAGATGGCAGGTTTCAGTCACTATTAGTGGGCAAAGGTCACATGTAAACTTCATAATCACACCATAGATTCGATTATAAAAATAATTTACAAAAATAATAAAGTGAGTATGATCAGGAAATAACAAAATCACACATGTAGACCAAGAGTCACAGAACAAAAACAGTCACAATATATTAGGAAGACAACTAAAGTAAAGCAACCAGCTCTCTCTCCCTTCCTCGTCAAGATGATTGCAAAACACTACGTAATGCATAACAAAACAAGGATCAAACACAAAACCCCACAAACAATTAGAGGATTGTTAAGCAATGAATCAACAACAACATATCAACCACCTTAGAACGGACAGCAGCCTAAGCTACCAGGGAGGTTGGCGTGCTTAAATACATTTTACTGGCGCCAACTATTTGCCATAGATGCTGTTGTTTTAAAACACAAATATTGTTTAGCTTGCATTAAGGCGGCTATGCATCAGCATTGAACACATGTCCGCATCCATTGGTAGACATACTGCGAGAAGTTGCCATGCCCGACTCCAAGGCCAAGGTTGCCGCAAGAGTTAGATGTCCACTGTATCAAATGGATGTCCGTTTCATATCTCCTAAATCCCTGACATGCAGTGGGAAGGTTTCAGTCACAATGGTTTTCTGGTGGCAAAATGACACATTTGAATAGTTCTTGGATAGTTCCAGTCCATGCACCGAGGATATAAAACATTTTTCAGCCCCAACTGAGTTGAAGTTTCGACTGCTCATAGAAAGTAAAAAAACTGAAAATTGTTAAAACTGCCCATTATGGCATCTCGTTTCATTACAATCAACATCTAGTAGTGCATGGGTTTATTTATTATGTCCATTAGGGTAAAGTCAGGTAACTTCGGACAGTGGGTAAATTCCGACATACATTTGCAAACAGCGAAAATCCAGATAAAACGGCTCTTAATGAGCAGTGTCATAAGGATTTTCACTGTTTGCTTAGTTCATTTAATTTTTATTCCAATAATTCAAAAATGAAAGAAACAAGGTCATTGTCCAGTTTAGCCACTCCAAATTAACTCGACTTTACCCTACTGTGCGGTGGATGGTGGTGGGGTTGGGATGGTATCTAATAAGCTGTGCCTATAAAACTAATCAATTTCGACATTTTCTCTGATCTTTATACCTTTCTGTAAGTTGTTATGAATGCTTGTTGTTTTGTTTGAAAAATAAAGTACTTTGAATACAAATTGTATGCGTATGTTATTTATGTCCATCAAACGTTAAGCATCCCATAATGGATATAATCAAATGAAGGTATTGAATGATACAACCAGCTCTTATAAATACAAACTCTACAGGACTAAAATGTTCACTTCGAAAAGTCAATATCTCAGACAAAATGAGTTGTTTTTAAGTACAGTAAAACCTGTCTTAAGCATCCACTCAAAAAGAAGACCAAAATTGTGGGGAACGCATCATTATTCATAAGAAAACTCAGTATAAACCAAAAGCTGGCCATCATCAGCCGATGATGGACCAACACATTCGGGAAAGTCCGCCACTATTCGAGAATCGAATCACGGCTCGGGTGTATGTAAGGAGCATTACACCTAGTACTATGTACCAAAAAGCTCCATTTTATTAGCCTTAACTGGCGTATGGAAAATTAGTTCTGTAGCTAGTGGGTCGATTATTATATTTATCCAAAAAGTTTAATCAGCAGATTATTAAATGAAGCTTATGCATTTTTCAATAAAATAGCGATATTTTATTAAAAAACATAAACTTCATTTGCTGCAATCACACTTGTTATAGTGTTAACATGGTTTCTGTGACGTCAGCGTCATATTATTTACCGTCAGCGTCACGTTATCACCTGCGTTATCAAAGTAGATCCTCGATGTACATATGTGGCCTGATTCCACGGAATTTCGCGGAATTGGCCGAGGCAGTTCTGATTGGGCCTTACAGTGTATGCTGACTGGGTAGCTTTTTTGATTTTCCAGGGGTCTGGACCATTATTCCTAAGAAAACCTATATCTTTGTGATTTTCTAGGGCAAACTTTCCAGACCTCCAGTCTCTCCCCTTCTGGATCTGCACATGGATACTGCTATCAGACCTTTAGTTTAGAGTGCGTTGTTTTCTTATTTCTTTACCATTTTTAAGCGTCTATTTACAGTTGACTGTCAATAGCGATAAATTGGCTATTTACAGTCAACTGTCAATAGCCAAAAACGTTAAAGTGGCTATTTGCAGTCAACTGTAAAAAGCGATTTTAACGTTTTTTGGCTATTAACAGATCAGATTAATCAGATATTTTCAATGATGTTCACTTAATACTGGATTAATTACGTAGAATTGCCAATTGATGTCGCCAACCTTTAACAACCAATAGTACGCCAACGACACACACGCATTATTAATTGTTGAAACAATTCGACAGAGTGATCATTTCTGATAAGAAATTGAAACAGAATGCTTTATCCCTGGGTAAACGAGTATGTTCTGAATATAGGACCACACCTATATTTTCTTTTGGTTTGTGCAACTTCTCTGCAAAATCCTGACATTACACACTGCATGCTGAAATTTCTTCGATAATGATTAATTAAGTTAACTTTTTCAATTTTCTTCAAAAAATACTTTGGACTACCCCACCCATAAAAGTCAATAGCTATATTCCTGAGTTCTTTGCATGCTACATGTTTTCACGGTTTTGTTGTTGTCTGCTGACAATTGTCAAAACAAACTTTATCGAAATATACCTTTTCTTATATAGAAAATGGTGTCAACTTGTTACTTTTCGAACACCACAGCGTCGTTACAATGTCATATCATTTCAGTGTATAACGTTTTTATAAGCAAAACACCAGCAAAATAGTAATTCTGGACCACAACGCTTTTCCGTGTAACATCAGAGGCAAATCAGGGCTCGTTGGGATTCATTGAAACCTAGGTTAAAACAGCATTTGAGCCTCTGTGTTGTCACTCCATTGTACAAGGACTACAAACAGATATGCCCACTAATACGTGCTTATGCAAGAGTTACGCATTATTTATATTGTCTTCAGATTACCAAAGAATGATAAGTTTTTTTTCTAGCAAATACTTGGTATGACCAAAGTAAGTAAGACGGCAAAGATCAGGAATCAATAAAATCAAGTACCACACCTGACCTGGGATAACACATTGGAAAGTTACAAAATCACAATTAGACATCACAAACAAGAGCGACGAGGTCAGCCCTTTCTCAGCAGGTGACCGCACGGCAGCGATGAACAGACGTGAAAGCATGACAAACGCAAGACATAAATAACACAAATGATCTACAAAAGAAGTACCGCCTTGGAACTGTCAGTGAAATATTTTACTGGAGGGCTTAAACCAGTTTTGCGTCGCGCAAACATCACCCTTAGTTCAGATGTGGATCAAGACACATAGAAGTTTGGTTTGCATGGAAGACCCCTGACTTATACATGCATCACCTCCTAGAATATATAAATCAAGATATAAAAAGGAGATAAAGAAAGATAAGGACAAAGCCTTCTTATCTCCAGAAAGCATTCTGGGGACCATGTTGACATTATCGTTTCATTTCTTCAATTGCACTCTGAATTCAGTTAACAAGTGAATTCGCCTTGTTTCTATATTTTATTTTTAAGCTTGGGTCCGAGCACACACTGCTTGGCACCAAATATTGGTAAAACGTTTTCAGCTTTTTGCCTTCATTTTTATTTATCTATATTATATTCTTTTATTTTTTCCTGGTTTATAGTATGAGCTATCATTATATACAAGAATATATATACGAGTTTATGGTAATCAACGGTTTTATGTTCAGCTTAAAACATTAGGAGTAGGGGGTATAAGCGTGATTGGTTCCACTTTCTGTGGTACGTTATAGCTTATAGCTTTTAAGTTAACTGCACACTTTTAAGCAAGGTGTAATTTGCTCTGTATGAACTCATTCTTTAATGTTTTATTCTGGTTATTTCTTCACCCATATTTGAAATTGGACCTCTTGGAGCAATGGGCGCTGTCAAATATAATGGAATTTTGATACCAAATAGCACACTAGTACTCTAGCTCCTGTTCTTTTTTATGATATACGAAGGCCCCTCGAAGGCCCCTCATCGGGACCATGTCCAAAAATGGTATAAGCAATCAAACATGACTGTTATAATGACAGTCATATCTGTCTTGCATGTTTAGCGTTTCATCCAAAACGTACATTCGGAGTGTTGTCCTTGATAAACAAGCCTACGGGGTGAGATGACTTGAACAATCCACAAACACAACTCATAAATCTAACAGCATAAGATTTAGAACATTTGTGCTTTAAGGGGTTAAAACAAGGATTTGGCTTCTCGCTTCACCATGAAAGTCAGTATGTTTGATAATATTCATACGCCTTAGTTCTGCGTTTCTACTGAATATGTAAGAGCCTCGTTAACAATTGGAACGCTAATGAGTGACAGTCTCATTAACAAGTGGGACTTATCTTTAAAGAATCAATGATACACCAATTACATGGATTTATAATACACTAACATATCTTCAAGCACCTGAAGTTAATGCATGTTCCTGATGTATATCGAGGACAATTAAATACTGACCCACAGTTAACACTTATTATCGATGAACGTATCAAACATGCTAAATGTCCCGCAATTAGAGTGTCAAATGGTCTTGAGCACTCTTCAAATGGAGTTTTGATGACCTTCAAAGTATGCTGAAACATAATAAGAAACGACGCAGCTGAATATGTGGTTTTGGATAACAAGTCTGTAAAAACGCGCTGTCTCGCCAGAGGATTCATTGCTCGCACTTTCAAACACTGGACATAGATAAAGCCCTACTCCTACCTCAAGTCTTACAAGGTAGATGCGCGTATACGTTTTGAGATTCCGATAAGTACCAAACTTTCCTCAACTCGCTGAATTGTAGAAAATGACCTTTCTATTCTGAATGAGTATACATATATATAAGGTATGGGCGAAAACCGGTTTCAGAAGTCAATCTCAATTTAGGAGGACGTACACGTTAACTTGTGCGCTTTATGGAATGTATGGAAATCAGGGATAAAGTCGTGTCTCTTGCAGCTCTGCAAGGTTTTCTAGTTGACTAGTTGACAAAAACGACTAAACGAATTTTAGTTTAGGTTACAAACAAAGGGGTGCATTGGTGCATTAAGGGGGTATTTTGGCCCCCTTTTGAGCCAAAATCTGAAAATTGCTTTTCACCAATTTCTTTCGATTGGTTTATTAGAAGAATAACTGAAGTGTAATATCCTGGCTTTTACTTTCACTTTTACCGTTGCTATGGTAACAAAAATGGCGGACGAAATAGGCTTAAAATAGAGAAATTGCCATTATGGGCTAAATTTAAGGCTTTTGTAGGCCGATTTGTTAAGAATTAGATATCAGCACAAGCGAATACCAAAAAAAAAACCTTTTAATATATTGTGTGCCGTAATAATCACATCATCTGTTAAAATGTATTTTTGGTATTTGCTTGTGGTCTATATTAATTTCTCTGTTACATGTCTCAAATTTGCTCTAAAATGGTCATTTTCCTATTTTCAGCCTATTTTGGCGGCCATTTTTGTTTCCATAGCAACCGTAAAAGTTGAATCAATACCATACTTTTACACTTTTGCTATTGTTCTAAAAACTTAATAAGAAGAAATTTTGAAAAGCAACTTTTATTTTTAACCTCATACGGGGGCCAAAATAGCCTCTTAATGCACGTACACCTTTATACTTTAGTGTGCTTAAATTACGCTAATACCTTAACCAGCCATTGAAATAGCGTTTCGCTTGCGTGCCGATAGTGCCCGCTCGTACGTTCATGCTTACTTGGACTCTAGGAATTTGTCATATTAATGATAAAAAAAGTTGATGCGGCCATTTTTTCGGATGAAATACACTCATTTTTGCCGTTAGTATGCGCTTAATTGCGAAAACAAATAGTGCACGCACACATGCATGTGTATATTATGTGACACGCGCAGTTGACTACTTAAGTTTGCCAGAACCATATCACTCTGACAGGAAAAGCTTGAGTACAGTTTCAGACTCAAAATAAAGCGCAATGATTGGCTGCTTGCGGACACGTGTCCGCATGCAGCCAATCATTGCGCTTTATTTTGTGTCTGAGAATTAACTCAAGTGTTATAATCTCGAGGCCAGAACAAGGAGCTTTTCTTTTCTTTCTTAAGCAAATTAGTCATTGATATGGATAGAACAGAACAGAACAGATGGTTTATTTGAAAATTCCAGTAGGCAATAACACCCATAAGGATACACAACATAATATTATATACATACATATATATTATATGGATATGTCCGACCACCAAATGGAAGATTCCATGATTGAAATTCAGCGCCTGAAGAATAAGGCATTTAGACCTTTTGTGTATAATTGTAACACACTTTAGCAAACGGTAGATAAAGATCTCGATAAAATGCGGCTTTTCTTCGAGTTCAACACTGTTTGCTACATGTAAAACAAAAATAATCTGAACGAGACCCCTCAATATATAGAATGAACCATCCAAATTTTATTGAATTAGATCAGAAGGATTGATCCATTAGTGCACGCAGGGTTGCCATTTCGTGATATGAACATCTCCCTTTCTTCTTATTATTTTTGTATTTATACAATATTCAATTAAAAATGGTAAATAAATATATATATAAATAAAAAAAGGGTGATGTACAACTGTACACATCGCGCAAATTTAACCCTTCGTGTACTAATGGCTTCATCCCTCTGGTTAAATACGAAAAAACTTGGAATGGTTCATTCTGTATATTGATGGGTCACATTCAGTCAATCATCGTTTTTTTTCGAATAATATACCAGAACTTAGCTGAATAAGCATTTCATCACATTTAAGATCTCCACCAGCTGTACAGAATGGACATTGATTTGTATTTTTATTAAGGTGGAAGCAGACATGCGGCGAAAAACAGGTTATTTGTCAGATCTCGAATGCATGCCCACTCATGGTGTATGCAATTACCACTTGGAAGGCGGCCCTTAGAATTGCACGGCAGAATGCTCCAAGGGGAGCATTCTGCAATACTTTTGACGTGCATTAAGCGATAATTGGTCTTAAAATCAATTTTCGGTCTTTTTAATAGTGGCCATTTTAGACAGGTTTTACTGTATGTTTAAGGTGCAAACAGTTGATAACTCTGAGCACGGAGAAGTTTCTTGGTATAGACGCTTGCCCACTTAAAACGTCACTGAGTGGACTCCAGCAAGGCTAGGATAGTATGGCGCACTCGAGCTCATGGAAGTTACATTTCAATGTGTGTTTACTGTTTGTTGTTATTTCGACACGTTCAGGAGTACAAAGCTTGCCCACAAACGAGTCAGCAACCGTGATACCGGAGGCGGAAAATCTGATAATCACTCACGAAGACTTCATGAAACGCTACCAAATCTACAGAACTCGACTTGATTGCGACGTTGATATATGTAATGAAAGGAATTCTACATTTAATGCCAGTGACAATTTTACTTTATCTAAAAAGAGTTGTTCATCTTGCAGTTGTGATGCGCTTTGTGAAAGGAGAGGAGACTGTTGTCCAGACAAACTGACTTCTTTCCCAAAGACAGGTCGTTACCCATTAGGAGGGGTATTTAAATGTATTCCTAGCACCTTGAAGTTACATCCTTATTTTGGACAATGGTTAGCTGAAGTCATAGCTAAGTGTGACGTCGGATATGATGATTTGAATATCAAAGAAAAGTGCGAAACTGCAAAGAATAATACATTAGAAGACGTTACGCCTGAAATACACAAATACACAAAGGAATCATATAAAAATATATATTGTGCACAGTGTAACAACATAGATGCTGACCAGATGGAACCATGGAGAGTCCGCGTACAGTGTCACAATGGAACGGTTCTGTTTCCAAACAGCGAGTCCAGACTAATTTCAGATATTCGACATTCGAACACGTGTAATATGGCGTTTAAACCCCCAGTAGGATACCCCGTGCCATATTGTACCAGCGGCCAGCCGATATCAGAATGCAACACGACAGGAAGTTGGGATAGATACGACCCTCTTGTAGAAGCAGCATGTTCAGCCTACACTTCTAATTTTTTTAGCGATTTTAGAAACATATTCTGCTATGTTTGCAATTGTCCCAATGATTATCTAGATTGGTGTTATATTCACAGACCTAAATTTATGCCATCCGAACTCGCAGTGACGTTTGTTGCACTCTTTGACTTCCGTCCAGCACAGAAGTCAACAAGAGAGATAACAGCTCAGTCAGATTGTCCCAGTGGAATGGTTTATGACCGCTATAAGGTAAGTAATAGTTATACCATGGGTTGTCCGCCTGTACGTGGAGATAATCCACGAGCTTTAGCTAGTGGATAATCTTACGTACAGGTGGACAAACATGGTACCATATATACTATTTTATACCACTTACATCAGTGTAGACCTTGCACATCACAAGATATTTCGTGCTAAAGTTGGTAAGGGTGGTATAAATCTGGACACGCCATAACAATCGTTCTGTTATATACGTGGCAAAAAAGTTAGGGATACTTTGGTTTGCTATGGAATAACAGATAAAAAAGCAATTGGTTACATTTTAAATTCATATATGCGATTTCTTCAGTCCATCTACAGTAAAAATCCGTTGGTCCAAATATGTCCTAGAGGATTCCTTAGAGAAAAAATGTACGGAGGACCACAGGGGTCACCTACAAAATTTCACAAAGAGCTACGTGCATAAAGAGGTTATTTTGCCACCCCTCCCCTTATGAGGTCGAAAACTAAAACTAAAAATTGCTTTTCACCAGTTCTTTCTTATTAGCTTATTAGAATATTGGCCCAAGTGTAAAAGTTTGGAAGTAATTTGACTTTTACCGTTGCTATGGCAACAAAAGTGGCTGCCAAAATGGGCTGAAAATAGAAAATTGGCCATTTTGGTACAAATTTGAGACATTTGAAGGAGAAATTAACATAGAGCTCAAGCAAACACCAAAAAGATATTTTAACAGATGGTGAGAATTAACAGGTCACACAACATACTAAAATGTTTTTGGTAGTTGCTTGTGCTGAAAGCCAATTCTTAAAAAATCTGTCTCCAATAGCCTTAAATTTAGCCAAAAATGACAATATATCTATTTTAAGCTTATATTTGTCGACCATTTTAGTAACCATAGCAACGGTAAAAATAAACTAAATGTCAGAATTTTACACTTGGATTATTCGTCTAATAAACCAATTGGATGAAATAAGCGAAATGCAACTTTCAGTTTTTGGCTTCAGAGGGGGCCAAATTTGCCCCTTAATGCACGTAGCTTTTAACCAGTCATGTTGTATACCTGTATTCAAGTTTCCTGACAGATGCAGGACAGCACTTTCGGATCGAAATCGCACAGGGAAGAGATTCAATAACTGCTGTGCTATTGTCAGCATTTTGGTGGTGGGAATGCAGACTTATGGTATAAAAAGGCATAAGCGAGGGTCTGGATGGCGTATAATGATTATTGAATAATGGCCCTTTTTTATAATCAATAGTAAATAATGAGCCAAAAAAATGAATAGTGAATAATGAGGCCTGAAAATTAATGTATAATCCTATTTTTTTAATGAATTGAACAAAAAAAAATGAATAGTGAATAATCAGATTTCTTTGCCACCTTTCTTACTGTTAATGAACAATTGATCTTATTTTAATGAATAACCCAAAACTTTAATGAGATGAATAATAGGCTAAATTGTTAATGAATAGTGAATACCAGACCCCCCCCCCCCCATCCAGACCCTCATAAGCATTGCATTCCTGATCAGAGCTGGCCGTGCTTAATTGAACTCAAACTGGTTAAAAATACGACAATTAAGCGTTTCAGTCGACCGTCTGCGGTTCATTAAGCATCACATAGGACCAGGATAATCAAGCAGGTCCTGCCAGGGAACTGTAGTACAGTTAATCCATGGTCCTCTTGGAACAATGTGTATCTTCTAATCTGGCTTATTCGATCCCCAGACTTGTCCGTTGCCAAACGTATGAAAAAAAATGGCATCCAACTTGTAAGTCGGAGTGGTGCTGCCAATAGCTTGCCAAGCTTAATGTTAAGTACTGCGCGAGGAATGATTTGCGAAGAATGTCTCGACTCCAGATTGCCATATTTATCACGATAATGTACCAAAATATGTATGATGTCCACATGTGCTACAAAAGGACTCGCAAAATACTGAAAGCCTTAGATTAATTTGCGAAATTTTACTGGTGATCCGTAATTTTTTGGAATGAATTTGGACCTATGGAATTTTTACTGTTGATAGAATTATGCATTCAAATATATAAACTGCAGATGACACCAAACTCTTCTTTTTCTGCTATTCAACTGCAGACAAAATATCCCTAGCTTTATTGCCATGTATATATCACAATTAACCAAAAAGGAATTTCCCACTCATCAATTGGACCCGTCCATTTCCGATTTAATGGTCATAAGGTGATAATTTGTTTCAGTTAAATTCAACTTTCAATAGAACAATTTGTAAGCAAACAGTAGAGACCCTGATCAGACGCCGCAGATCTGTTCTGTATATGTCCCACTAAAAGGATGCTACTCTTAATATGGATTGATTAATCCTTATCCTGCCAGCATCACGTCTGTTGCATAAATTCAAATTACTTCAGACTACAGTAAAACCTGTGTTAAACGGTCACTCTCAAAAAGACCGAAGATTGGTTGACAAGACGAATTATCGCTTAATGCAGGTCAAAAGTATTGGAGAATGATCCTAGGGGAGCATTCTGCAATACTTTTGACCTGCATTCTGCAATACTTTCGACATTCATTAAGATACTATTTGTCATTAAGATCTTTGTTTTGTCTTTTTTGAATGGCCGTTTTACATAGGTTTTACCGTAGATTTATCATACAAGCAAACACTATGGACATTGACCAGATTGCTTCAAAGGGAGTAGCCTGGTCTTGGTCCATATTGCTTGCTATATAGACTGTCAAGTTACAGGCGAAAACAAGAGAGCAGAAGACAAAAGCTGTGAATGGCGGGGAATAGGTTACTGAAAACTGGAAGAAATAGTCTGAATGTTTAACAAAATAGTCCATACATGAAATACAGCTTGTTCAACAAGTGCAAAAATAACATGAGTATGCACAGGAAATACAACAATCACACACTGCAGACCAACCCGCGGCACCAGGAGGAGCGACAGGACACTTACAGTCACATGACACCAGGAAGACAAATGAAGTAAAGCAAAACAGCTTTCTCTTCCTCAGCAAGTTGATCACAATACTACTGTAATATAGCCCTTCAAATGGAACACTTTTTTCGGCAATAGCATTAATCCTAAAATGCGAATTTTATATTCAAATGGAAAATATATTTAAACTAAAAACCTTATAATCAAAAATATTTTTTGGAAGTTTGCATGCATTTTCATAAATGCTGTGATAGGATGGAATTTTAACATTCTTAATGTTTTAGGCCAAATAATATTCCCCTCCAGTACCTTGAGCGAAACGGATCAATGACTATCAGTTTAACATAAAACCATGTTTATACTAATATAAGACAATTTACAACAATGCTTCAGTTGTTTTAAATGTAGCTACATATTGGCTTGCGTTGCCGTTTATCAACCTAGTCAATAATGTTTCAGTTATTATTTGCAACCTTGTCTCAAAAATGGTGACCCAAAAGAATTAATCATAGACCTATAAAAGCAGCTTGGATTGCATCGTAAGCTGCACAATTTGATGCCTTCAACAAGATAATCGTCTGCTGTAATCTCTAAGGGACATTTTATAGATGAACAAATATTGGTATAGCTACCCCAGGTGTATTGCACCGACAGTGCAAAAATAGGTACTGAAAGGGTATTTTCATGCTAAAAAAACTAAGTTATTTATTTTTACAAGATATCAGAGCCGTAAAATAGATATCAGTCGCCGCCAAAATTTTAGCCTAGTTAGAGTTTTACTATTTCTGTGCGCATGTAAACTTTCAGTTTGAAGTAACTTTTATGTAAATTTTTAAAAACGAAAAACTGTGTTCCATTTGAGGTGCAATATACCAGTAGAAAGGCCACTAAACACTGCATAAAGGACCGAACAATTGAATTAACAACAACATAACCACCGCATTAGAACAAACTACAGCCTAAATCCTTTTCTACTATACTGTATCACTTATAAACCCATTCATGATAATTGAGCCGCGACATGAGATTTCCAGCAATGTGGTTTGTGTGACCAGCAAAGGCTCAGATCAGCCAGTGCATAAGCGCAGTCTGATCAGAGCCTTTGTTAGTCACTCGAATATTCCATGACTGTTAAGCTACTGACCGAACACAATTTGGAGTTTCTAGGCTTGAAAAGATGCTGCGCAGGCTCGTCCGAGTCTACACTTGTCAAAATGTCACACTGTTGGAAATCACATGGCGCGACTTAGACCAAAGTAAGAAAGAGGACAAAGATCAGGAATCGATACAATCAAGCACCACACCTGACCCAAGATACCAATGGTTATATTTCTGTCGTTTCTAATCCCAATTGAAAGCAACACATGAATGGAAAGAAGTACCAAAGGCTCATCAGCTGGTTCATTTTAATCATTTGAGTCTGATTGGAAAGTCCGGCACAGTTCGAGAATTGAATCAAGCCTCGGGTGTACGTAAGGCGCATGACATATAGTACTATACGAAAAAGCTCCATTTTTAGGCGGAACTGGCGTAAAGAATATTAGTTCTGTAGCATGTGGGTTCAGCCCTATTAAAATCCATTTTTCTGATTACTCGAAAAGTTTAATCAGAAGAATAAATGAAGTTTATGTATTTTTAATAAAATATTGCTATAGCGATATTTTATTGAAAAAACACACATAAACTTCATTTATAACCGTCTGTTTTGCTGTAATCACACTTGTTATTGTGCTGTCATGGTTTCTGTGACGTCAGTGTCACGTTATGTTACGTCAGCGCCACGTCATCAAAGTAGATCCTCGATATTCGTCCGTGGTCTGTTTCCAAGGAATTCCACTGAATCGGCGGAGGCAGTTCCGATTGCATTTGAGTCATGACAAATCTAACTAAACAAGTACACACAAAGTGAAGATCCTGGTCAGCCTGGACATCTGCACAGTCTTATCAGGGTATTTTTTGTGTTCTCTACATCTTATGGAGTTTATATTTCTCAACTCATCTGATTTGCTAGAGCATCTACCTATGTTGCAGACTTCTACACTCGCAATAAACGTTTAACTCAAAAACAAGGCTATCTGTAATGCTTCATTCGTAATCTTTTTCTAGATTTTATCGCCCATACTATGATTTGCTATCTAAATTCTTTGTAGGACTTAAATCTCTCTTGCACCAGGGACTTTCGGAACCAGAGTCTTGTTGGCACTAATAATTTTTCAACGCAGTTTATTAAAATAATTTCTCATTATAGAAATATTGATTATAACGTTTATGTATTGCGACAGACTGCATGCTTGGTGATCAACCCAATCATGGTTGACAACTTTTCTTTCCCTTTACAATCCGGCGGGTTGACCTCAGGCTCTATGACGGTTCCGACTTAAGGACTTATCTGTAGATGAGTGGGTTGGGGTCTAATGTCATGTCGTTGGTCAGACCCACCGGTTTTTAATTGTTGAATTTCGTTTGCTACGGTATTCGGTCTTATGTACAGTAGAGTCATTATCTTTGTTCTATCTCCTTTATATATATTGATTTGTATGTACTAGGAGATGATGCATCAATAAGTTAGGGATCGTTCACGCGAACCAAACAGCTATGTGTCTTGATCCACATCCGAATTAAAGGCGAGGTTGGTACCGTTAAACATGTCTAAGCCCTACAGTGATGTTTTACTGACCGATCAAAATGGTGTATCTTTTGTGGATCATTTTTGTTATTATGTTTCACGCTTGTCTTTATTTTACTGTCTTGTCTGTTCCTTGCAGCATTGTTATCACCTGCTGGGAGAATGCTGACCTCTTGACTCTCTTGTGTGTGATGTTTTCTTGTGTTTTTGTCACTTTCCCATATGGTGTCTCGGGTCAGGTGTGGTACTTGATTGTATCGATTCCTGATGATGCCCTCTTCTTCACTTTTTACATTCACAATTGCATTATACATGTAGAATACACTTTTTGGGACATGCCCATAGTTTGCTGCAAATGTCACTACGTCGTAAGTTGTTTTATCTTTTTTTTGCAGAAGTTATGCAGAGAACTACATTGTTCAAATATGACAGAGCTCTACAATGGTAACTGTGTGAGGCGAATATATGCTGTTAGAGGTCTTTGCATCCTTGCCTGGATTCATGTAGATATGTCAGAGGTTGTATATGCTGGTGAGATAGAGGACGAACTATTAGCACACTTTATGAAGCTCGCGAGTAAATGCAAAAGTAAAGACAAACATGTAACCCTATATTTTAAACATAAACAAATCACTGACTTAGATGTGAACAAAGAAGAAGTTATAGAATATTTTATCATACGAATACAGTTTAATGATGACCTTGATTTCATAGACACATTAGCAAACCTAGATGGGACCCAATTAGCTATTAACACGACTACTAATTATATCAATGTTCAGCTGGCGGTGTATGATTTAATGGCAGATTCTATGAATCATGTCTCTGCTGGGTTTGATCCTCCTGTTGAGGTATTGCTTCCATATGGATTAGAACCTTCGCATACATGCAGTTATAATGCTACGGAAGCGCCATTATTAGTTACCAAATTCTTAGTCTGTCCAATGGTACATTTAAATCTCAGCGAATTTTCAATCGTTAAACGTAGCACTGGTATATTTTTTACTATCTCAAACCACCATTTAATGCACCGTGATTATCTTAGGCTTACTGGGAATGAAATAGCAGTGTGCGTAGCGGATTATATACCAATAACAGACAAAAATAGTGATTTGAGAAAGAGAAATATTGATCACCCAGGTGATCAATTTCTCTCTCACCCAAATCACTATATAGATATCCGCAGTATATTGTCCTTAACATGTGTTTGTGCTTCGGTATTATGCTTACTTATTACACTATCAGTGTACATGTTTCTGCCTTCTCTTCGCAATCAGCCTGGGGTGAACAACATGTGCTTGGCTTTGTCTCTCTTAGGGGCTCTGACTTTGTTCCAGTTCGTAGCTGGACAAGACTTACATGAATTACCTTGTTCTATTATTGGACTAGCTATTCATTTCCTCTGGTTGCTCAGCATTTTCTGGATGAATGCTTGCTGTTATCATATGTTCATCACATTTGGTAGCATGACCACCTCATCCAACAATGTTTCCTTTAAAACCACCCTTAAATACAACGCTTACTGCTTTGTCCTCTCGTCCGTTTTTGTCATGGTCAATGCCATTTGGTCTCTAAGCACTACCGTAAGCAGATCAATAGGTTACGGAAAGCGTGCTGGCATCTGTTATATGAGCCGCTGCATGAGATTTCCAACAATTTGACATTTTCACAAGTGTAGACTCGGACGAGCCCCTACAGCCTGCTTTTAAGCTTAGAAATTCCAAATGATGTTCAGTCAGTAGCTGAACAATCATAGAATACTCAAACGCCTAGCAAAGGCTCTGATCAGACTGCGCGTATGCGCAGGCTGATCTGAGGCTTTGCTAGTCGCACATACCACATTGTTGGAAATCTCATGCACTGGCTCATATACAATCAGCTTTAATGATTGCATATACTATGGTATTGCCAGCTGGTCTTGCAGTGGTCTCTAACATTGTGATGTACGTTACTGTTGTATATAGAATAGGAAGGAATAGAATGGCATCTGCAATCAGAAACCGCAATTCAGACTACTTCATTGTTTATATCAAGCTGACATCTATTACTGGCATTGTTTGGTTGAGTTACATTCCCCTTTACCTTACGAAACACGAGGTGTTTGAGATCATCTATACATTTCTCCTAACAAGTCAGGGAGTTTTCATTATGCTTGCCTTTATTTGTAATAAACGGATCTTTGATATGCTGAAGAGAAAATTAAAGGGAGAACACTCAGATGTATCAACCAAATATGCACCAAGCAGTGAAATTACTGGGAACAGTACAGTAAACGTTGTATCCAGTGGATCAATGCATGGAAAGTAATTTTATATTGTTTTATGCTCACTTGTAAAACAATGTAAGCTTGTTGTTATGAAATAAACGTTGTTTCTGTTGTAGCTCTATCAAATTGGTCCAGTTCAGACAGAAGTCCACTTCATTAGACAGTGCGAAAGAAGTCCCGTTGTGAAAATATTTAATCAATTAAGGTTTGCACTTAAGCAATTGCTGCCAAAGTCAATGACTCAAGTTTGTACTTTTTGTATTTAAATATGACGTCTTTTTCTGGAAGTCCGTAGAGTATAAGAAAATGGTTTATAACATTGCTTATGTATATGAACACTGCTCCTAATGTGTTGGATTAGAATTTGGATTTACAGGAAGAGATTGCTACACTCTTATATCTTGCACCATCCTTGATAGGTCACCAAACTAATGCAAGACAAACATTTGGTAATCTTTCATAACTAACTTTCAATATGAGACGGACTATACAGTGAGCCACTTCAGTTACGTACCACTTTTTCAGCGCCAACAATTTTTGACAAAAATGCTGGAATCGAACATTCTCTTTGAAAATTCACTTATTGACATTTTATCTGTTCGATGACATCGAAAAGATATCAGAATCACTCATGCGAATCATTCTGCTACGTCAAAGGCAATTTTGACAAAAAATGCACGTGCAACCTGAACGTCTATATTTTCTATTTGCATTGTGTGCTTATCATTATCCATGGTGATCGTTGTGGCCGAAAAACACCAAAAACTATTGTTTTATTCCAGTAACCCCCCCCCCCCCCCCTTTTTCGGTCTTTGAATTTAATTACACCTTTACTTTTGGAATAAATGCTCGTTTTGACGTCTTATTAACGTCAGTTACAATAATCAAACAGATTTTTCTTCGCAAATTGTTTTGTTATGAGTCACTTGTTGACATAGAAGTATCAAAACACTTAAACATCTTACCATTGATACGTCTTATAGCCTTGGTAGTAGTGACGTTATCACTAACGTCAACACCATGACGCCAATAAATCCTTTGATTTTTTACGAAAATGAACGGCGAATACATGGTTGTTAAAAATGTGTTTTGATAACTAGTTTACTCATAACCATACGATATTTTATCTAACTCTAAAAAAAGTACTAAAATCACCTTTTTTCAAGCCTTGGCCAGCAGGGAACCAAAATAATAAAACGTTACAAAAACAATATAAGCTAACAAAGACATTCCAGTCTTAGATATTGCCAAGAATAAATCGGCTCTTATTACTGGTATAGCAGAAACTCGACCCTGAAAAAAGTGCAACGTGAGTCTGAGTTTCATTCGAGATAATGCAATGTGAAATGGTGTTTTGAGGGTAGTGCCCTTCAAGATCCATTTTCTCATTCGTTTCTGATCTCATCACAATAAAATTGCAATGGCTAATGCAAATTTAAATGCGCTTTACGCTGGTAGTCTCGGAATAATAATATCATATTTCTTTTCCGAGAAACTTTACATTGTATACGTGGTGCGTAACTAAAGTGGCTCACTGTAAGTCCCTATATACATGTGGATAAATGACAGAAACATTTAGCGTTCATTCAAATATTTTGAGCTGTGCATTTCCACTGACAGCAAACAAAGCAAATACATTCCATAACTCAATTCCATGTTTATTGAGTGCAAGAAGCAGATTCATTTAAATGGCAATGGTGACCAAGAACGGTTATGCTTTCATGCTCCCGTAAATACGTTCATGTACTTCTACAGAGGGTGCAAGAGAAGCGCACTGGCTCAGTGGTAGAGGGTTAGACTTGAGTTAGAGAAGTCACTGGATCGAGACTCATCGGAGGCACTGTGTTGTGTCCTTGAGCAAAACACTTTATCCTATGCTTTGTACTTGTTAAACCCAGGAAGATATGTAAACATCTCGACATAACTGAAAATTTGATGAGTTTGACGTAAAGCATAAGCATAAACAAACAAAGGGCACAAAATTATATGTCAGTACAACGGAGATTTTCGTTCTTTTCACAGAGGCAACCCGAGTGGGAACTGCCTGTCCACACAGATTCATCGGAGCCTTTACCACTCGCTGGCATAAAGTATGACAGTACTTGAATAAGGCAAATAGTCATACTGGATAGCTCCACATATATGTTTAAATTACGTCTTTAAGCATGTACGACCGATAAGATATGTTTATCTTATGTGCTGCCGTCAACTAATGCACACAAAGAAGGGTCAGACGAGCCTGCGCTATTGAACCTTCTCATCAGGATTTCGCAACTAGCAAACACGTGGTTCTGACATTAGACGAGAGCCCAGGCCAAATATAAGATAAATACCCCACTGGATAGCTGCGCATTTAAAAATGTTATGACATGACCATGACCTTGCAAATGTATACAAAAAAGAGGCACATTCATCAATTGGCACCGCTGCCAGGTATACTTTGAAACTCACAATTTGTGCGTGATAATTGAATACTCGCATGCGATGCCGAGTCTTCATAGATCGCCTTTGGGATAACCCCCCCCCCCCGCCCACACACACACACACAAAAAAATCTAATCGCTATTCGCCTAAAATATGGATGTAGATGAAGACTCAGACCAAACTAGACCTCTAGAGCAATTGGATACGTAAGCACGGGCGTTGGAAATGGGCTTTTGTGCAAATGCGAAAAGAACCAGACCCAATTACATTTGGACTCAACATTTAAACAAAAAGTCATACTGGATAGCTCTACATGTCTAAACATATAGGTGGAGCTATCCAGTATGACTATTTGTCTATTTCAAATGCATCACATTCACACAAAACGAATTTCACATAATGCTATCGACTTATTTGTCACGCAATGTGAATCAACTGGGAACAAGTTCATGGGCTTGGCTGAGCTTACCTCTCACTCTCCCTTCTAAACTGGTGTATTCTTAAAGCAATTGGTAGGAACAGGCCCCGACTTTATAAAACTTATTTTCATGCTCAACTCAACTGAGCATAAAATTTCAACTGCTCATAAAAACTAAAGCGCTGAAATAGATAGGTGCATTTGTATTTCTTGCTTTTAAGCTCTCATATGATGTATTTATCCTGCTAATTAATGTTAAAATGCCAACAATTGTTGGCATTTTAACATTTATGAGCAGGATAAATTTCATGCTCAGTTGAGTTGAGCATAAAAAAGTTTTATAACCTCTGGGCCAGGAAATGCCATAATCACAGATTGAGGAGGAGCCATAGCATAGGCAAACACATACATCCACACACTAGCAAGAACACATTTACGTAAAACAACCAGCTTCTCTCATTCCATTCGCGGATCAAGAAAGCTTTGTCAAGATGTTCTAACTTTGACAACGATTTTTTAGTTGATGAGGGGAGGGAGGATCCAAATACCACTATAAGTGGGCCATCATTGTCACACCAGCAAAATGCCATTTAAATGGCGCTTCGCTGGCGTGCCGATGGTGGCCCACATTGAATGCTGGCTTGAACGCTTTGTGATTTTCAGGGGATCCGGACCATTATTGCTAAGAAACCCTACATTTTTTAGATTTTTCAGAGAGAGTCCGGACCCCTGTCCCCCTCTGGATCCGCACATGCATTTTGAGAGTTGCAAAACTAAAAGAACTACATCAAAATTCTAAAAAAGTAAGTAAGGGTGCAAAGATCAGGAATCCATACAATCAAGTACCTCACCTGACCCAGGATACCAAGGGAAAGTGACAAACTCACAGTTAAACTCCAAAAACGAGAGCCAAGAGGTCAGCCCTTTCCCAGCAGGTGACCACAAGGCACATATAAACAGACGTACACAAAGGCATAGCAAACGTAACACAGAAAAAACATAAAAGATCTACAAAAGAAGTACAAAAGAAGTACCGCCTTGGAACGGTCAGTAAAATATTTTTCTTGGGGGGGGGGGGGGGGGCTTAAAAACCGATTTTACGGCGCGCCAACCTCACCCTTGATTCAGATATGGATCAAGACACATATATATTTGGTTTGAATGAAAGACCTCTAACTTATCAATTTATCATCTCCTAGAACATATTATAAATCTCTCACAAAACAATAAATCAACAGCAAAAGAATCGCTGCATAAGGAGGGACAGGAGCCGAGCGCACCACCGTGTGTATGTGTGTTTGGAGAGGATGTGGCTCAAATATGTTTTACTGATCACATACTCGCCCTAGAGTGTGCTGTTATTAAACACAAAAGCAATCAGTTGGTATGGAGGTTAACTTATGCAATGCACAATCACAGCGAAACAATTAAATCAAATAAATGTTCTGTGTTGGACCAAAGAAAATGACTCTTAACTTACAGACAGTCAGAGCTGAAAAAAACCCTCATTGAATCATGGTGGGCCCAGCCAGGCACCAACCCATTGATAATAGTTATAGATCAAGATCGTCGTTCAGCCTAAGTGAAACTGATCCACCGTAGGGCAATTAACCTTTTGTATTCTGATGGATTTTCCCATAGACTGTCACATAGTATCCATGATTCTACTCTTTTATAACGAGTATCTTTTTGAATCGTTCAGGAAAAGATGACTTTTCGCTGATTCTATTCAACTTACTAAACAAATCCGCATGAAATACTGGCTGTGCCTGATATACCCTGTTACAGAACAGTTTTTAAACCAAAACTTCTGCTTTTCAGGAGAATCTGGAACGAGTTTAACGATGATGTCGTTCATTAGACAAAACCCATATTCAAACTGGGGCGAGAGATTGATTTCGTAATGTATACATAGAATTTGGAAAACACGGTTGAACCTGTATTATGCAGTGAGGATAAATGGCCTTGCTCAAGGACGAGGTGAGGATGAAGGGCCTTGCCCAAGGGACACATTACAGTGCCTCCGGTGAGGCTCGAACCATGAACAACTCGATGTTGAGACGAATACTATATACTACTGAGCCACTGCTCTCCTCTGTGTTAAAGTTGGTCATTCATAGCTGGCATGAACTCGAAGGATCCTTTTCTTGTTATAGACTCCATGTAATTTGCTAAAAAATAATTGTGTTTAATGCACTGTGACTTTCTCATACCCTATATCAGTTTTTATTATTTACCTACCTTTTAATTTGTAGTATCTTGACCAACACAAATGCGCCATGAAACGAGAGAAAAATATATATTCCATAAACGAACCACAAAGGCGCAGATCTGTCTGCGCATCAGCGCAGACGGATCAGCACCTTTGTTGTTCGCTACCAAGATACATGCAGCATATCAACTATTCCTACCTGCTAGTCAATGTAATTTGTAGCTATGCAGGTCGGAGAGTCTGTACCTGGTTGTTAACACAGGCGTTAACGGAGGACATCTTGCTTTTTTATCGCATCGCACGGCTCCTGTGCTTCTTGTGTCTCTAAACAACTTAGCAGATTGTGTTTGTTTTGCATAATAATTGATGATATAATAAGGCGGGTAACACAATTAAGCCATTTATATTAAATTGCCATGGCGCTGTGCATATTGTTCCTACTTTAGTATCTCAATAATTAGAAAAATACAGATAAGGAAAGACTTTTTTTTGTAAGGTTTGATGACACGTTTCTTCTATAAAATGAATTGTTTGTCATTGGCTCGTTATTTGCTAGCTTTTATGTATACTTCAAATTTTACGGAATATTGTGATTCCAGGATTGTTACTGACTTGTCGTTCAACGAGTTTGATAATAAAATGGTTTCACAAGATCGGTTGGTGAAAAGTTACATCGAGTATAGACACGTCTTTAACTGCACGGTTTCATTATGCAATGATGACGGTAACGCCAGATCAACTAAAACAAACCAAAGGACTACTTCGTGTTGTTCCGGATGCAGATGTGATCCTCAATGCGAGAGGCGGGGGGATTGTTGCCCCGACAAACTTTACAATTTTCCAGAACCAAACATGTATCCGGTTGGCGGGATTTTCAAGTGTCGTCAAACCAGTCTTAAAGCAAGCCCATACTATGGTCAAAGATATCATAAATTTATAAGCAAGTGTTCACTCGATTTTCAAAACTCTCGGACTGTTGTTGATTGTGAACAACCAAAAGATAATGCGCCAGACCAAGTGATTCCAGTGTCTGACAAACAAACAAAGGAAGCGCATAGAAATGTCCATTGTGCTAAATGCAACAAAGTTAGCGAGGATGACATATTGATTTGGGAAGTTAGAATTAAATGCCATGATGGATCCGTAATTATCCCGGGACCAGTTTCCAAGATTTTAGAACAGATTAAGCAAACAAGGAATTGCAACATGCTGTTTTATCCACCTGAAGGGTATAGTCCGACACCATGTCTTAAAAATGTAATATCTGGATGTAACTCGACAGGCTTATGGGATAGGTATGACCCTCTTGTTGACTCAGCTTGTGGAGCGTACACGTCTCATTTCGACAACATAAAGGTTTATAAAAATGTATTTTGTAATATATGTAACAGACGCAGTATTAATGAAGGGCAATGCAATCCTAAAATTATCGTTCCTGAACCTGAGGGGTTGATTGTCTCGTTCGTTGCCTTGTTAGATTTCAAGCCCGATATTTCAACACCAGATACGCACGTCGTCACTCAGCACAAACAATGTTCGGACGGCTTTGTATATGACTATTTTAAGGTAAGTCACCTCACACCAGGTAGGCGGCAATCGAAAACACACTTCATAATCGACAAACGCGGATCAAAAATCGATAGAAACAGACGAGTGTTTTCGATTGTCATTTGTCGCCGTCGGGCGACAAATGACAATCGAAAACTCTGTTTCTAACGATTTTTTATCTACGTTCGTCGATAGTATTGACGTTTTTGATTGCCGCCTACCCGGTGTGTACCTATTCGGCATACAATTTTGGGCAACTAATGACGTTTCGCTGGTGAGCCTATAAGATGCCCGGTGCTATACGCTTTCTATGCATTTTCTTAATATAACTATAAACTAACAATATTCTATTGTTGTGCAAACCTATGTTTTATTGGTACTGGTCGCATATGTGTAATGCCAATCTTTATACATGTACATGTGTATGTGCAGCTCATTAATAAGTTGGGCAAGAGGCATGGCATTTAGCCTCATTCCTATCCTTGCTTTGCGTGTGCAAGTAGCAATGGCTCTAATAAGATCACGTGATTGTGCAGGCTCGTATGTGTACTTGTTTCTCTGCTATGCAATAAGTACCAGAATGAATCGAACTGACTAAATTGCACGATCCTTAGATCTGCACTATAATCAGTATGTTAGTCCCTCTGTCCGTCCGTCCTTTCGTTCGTTACCAGTTAGTGAAAATGTTCATAACTCTTGAACCACATGGTATAATTATAAATACATTTTGCATACATATGCATGTCAACATTTCCTAATCACTGGCATGCGAAACCACCTGTTTTTGATAGACATGGGATTGCTGGATAATTGGATATTTGGATAAAATTGTGCATTCTTATTTAATTCGATATTGTCAAGCCACCTTGGTATTCAAAACGGTGGCGAGAGTTTGCCGAACATCATTTTGGCCAGTCAAGTTCTTTTAGTGAAATGCTCCTAACTCTCGAACCGCATGGTATATTTTAATCGAATTTTGCATACTTGTATAATTTAACATTATCGAGACACATGTATGTAAAACGGTGATTAGGCTTTGCCAAGAAAAGATTTTGTGGTGAAGCCTTATCACCGTTCTGCATACCTGTGTCTCGATAATGTTAAAATGTATTAGAACCCGCTTTCGTACGTAACCTATTTCAGAACATCTATGTTTAAACCTCAGTTCGGCTACCCAAACATTGCTTTCAATTTAAATACCTAGAGTTTCATTCTAATTAGCAAACATTTACTATAGGTCATGCGTATTACTGTCAGTTGATTATACTAGTATTTTATCTGTAATTATGATGACTTCCACATTAATAAGCCTGAATTTTTTAATTTGTGGATTCACGAACCCTCCTACTGTAATTTTCCGGTAAGTAGGAAAAAAAAATAAAATTTATTTTCTATTTTTTTTATTTTATCCATCGACTCTAAATATTATTTGTTTGGTTGTAAAAAAATAATATATTTTTTGAGGCTCTGTCTGTGTATTTTTGAGAGTGACACTGTTAAAAGTGATTGTCCTGTCCAGATTTTTAGAAAAATGATGAAATATATAAAGATTAAAGTTTACCTCACTAGTTTTACTGTTTTTTTTTCTGGAGATATTAAAAAATAATAATTAAAAAAACTCTTTTAAAAAAAAAAAGATCTGAAAATGACCAGTTAACTGGTCATTTTCAGAGCTTTTTTATTTATTTTTTTCGTCCCCCCGACCTTATGTCTGAAAAAAAATTCCCGTAAATCAACTAATAAATAAAATCTGGCCTTAAAAGGCATCGTCATCAACAGAAACGATTACATTTACATAGTTTGTACATGTTTTGCAGTTGTAATCTTTAATTCTGCATCAATAAAATAGCTGGTTATCAGCGTATATGCAAGGCTTTGTGTGAACGTCAAAGGACTTGGATGTTTTGGCTCAAGCAAGAAGGGCTAGCAAAGCAAAGAAGAAGGCCAGGTCAGGAATCGAAACAAATAAGTACATGTACCACACCTGACCCTGAAGTGAAAAAATCACAAGAAAACATCACAAATAAGATAGCAAAGAGGTCAGCCCTTTTCCAGCAGGTGATCACAGGGCTGCAAGGAACAGGCAATGCAGCATAACAAAAACAAACAAGAAACACAAATAATACAGACGTTAATTCTGGCTTAAATGAAACAAGACACAGAGAGCTGTATAACATTAGACTCGAGTGTATGGAATGGGAGTAAACAATTATGATGGTGCCAAATCTTCGCTCTAGTGTCTGCTGTTTTTAAAGACAAACAATATTACCGTATGTAATGCAACATCACAGAGCAACGTCAATCAGTATCAGCTTGGGTAAATAAGCTTATTGTTACTATTTCAGTAAAACATGACAATATCATATATTTGGGACACTATATGCCATGATAACCCAAGTTTGTATATGCGATAACCTCTTTGCCGTAAACGGGTTATCAGCCTGCCATGCTGATAACACGAAGTTATGCATTTTGGAAGTCGAGGAGTTATCATGCCCGCCTCGAGACGTTGATCATCATATGTAAATTAGTGGCATGGCGTCGCGTACAGTTTACGTCCGTCCTCTGCTTTACTTATTTTTTTTTTATGTCTAACACGTAACAAAAGTAAAGGACCTCGGACAGTTACCTATTCAATCTGCCAAAATTTTGACAGCCTGTGGCTAGGATAATGCATAACTGGAAAACTATAGTTTTGTGCTTAAATCAAACCCTTACATTTAGTGCACCTAGCAAAATAATAATAGTTTAAAAATATTGCATAATTATGCCAGGACCTTACGGTTTAGGGGGTATTTTATGTGACAAAATTTTATTTCACAGAAAGTCAAAGTTTCGTCGAGTATTCAACTAAATACATGTAAATATTATGTTTGAGGCATAAAACTTGAGACGAAAGTGGTGCGTTTGCATAAAATTCGGGTTGAGAAGATTTCATTGTTTCGTCTAAAGAAGTGTGCTGTCAATTACTTTTGACTACTACCTGTAATGTTCCAAGTCAACCAGTTTGACTTGTGCACTGAGGTGTATCATATCTGCATATTGTATAAACCAGTCTAGATAAACACAGTTTTTGAGCATTTACTCGTTAATATTTTCTTACACATCAGATTTATCCTATAATTTGGTGCTTAAAAGAAATGTCTCATTAAGACGGTTTTTTTGAGTACCCAAACATATGTTTTGGTTGAGAAATGAGACAATTAATTACGTCGTAAGCACTCATAACTAAAGCCCTGATATATGCCATTGCAAATTGATATTTACCTACAGGTTTGTACAAAATAAGTTTCTAATACGTTTTTATAATAAAGTGTTTTGTGCATTTCAACAACGTTCCCCCCGTGACCAATCATGCCATTTTTATATGATGTGTGATATGTAAAACTACAACTGTATGCAAAAGGATTAGTCTGGTCACGGAGAGGGGGGGAAGCACTTCAGTAAAACGTTTTCTATTTTCTATATGTTGAATATTTTCAATTGGTACTTGTCCAATGGGAAAACTGTTTTTGTGGATAAGTCGAGGGTTGAACCTACTATCTTTTTCATAGAAAACATATGTTTTCTTTGAAACTATTCTCTGGATATTTTTATGGGCAAGCCTTCATTAAGACTGTCCGAGGTCCTTGGATTATGTGATGAACAGATCATAACACAGGGTTTTGGTAATGGCCCTCAAAATCAACCCTCTAAAGCTAAAGCTCTTGTGCTAATAATGGGGTTTCGGTTGATACTTCGAGCGATAAACAAAAAATCGTCGTGATATAAACAAGCGTTTTAATGATTAAACTAGTCTATGTTATATGTAAAAGTATTTCATACAATATTATGACGAACTATCTTTCCTTTATTGTATTTCAGCAAATATGTCGAGAGATAATTTGCCCCGACTTGAGATATTTCTACAACGGGACGTGTGAAAGAAGAGTACGTTATCTCAAAGGAATGTGTATGGAAGCCTATATTCGCCTTACTCCTTCAGCAGCTGTTCATCTGTTGGAATTTGACTCTGATATCCATTATCATTTTCATCAAATAATTCAAAACTGTAAAAGTGAAAAGAAGACAGTTGATATTTATTTTCAGCTGGTGGAAGAGCCAGGACCATCATCCCTAGCTCTATTGGTATATTTCTATGTTGTTCATATTAGTTTCTATGATGATTTAGATTTTCTAGAAACGATAGTAGATCTTGATGATAGTCATATGTTAATAAGTAATACCGAAAAATCAGTGAACATGTCTCTTGCAGTATATGACGTTTTATCAGAGATAAGTCTTATAAAAGGACCAATGTCAAACATTATAAATCTAGAGTCAAGTATGCCTTTAAGTCGTGCAATCTGTTCTGATGTTTCTTCAACTTTGCTGGTTACTAGGTTCCTTATATGTCCTATGATAAAATTACAGAGTGAAGACTTTTCAATAACGATTAATGAAACTGGTATAGGTTTTGATGACATAGATCTTTCTTTACAATTTAAGCAGTACACGGGAAATGTCAATACATCAATCACTGTGTGTATGGAAGACTATATATCTGTAACAGATACGTTCGCTTCGCTGACGAATCACACGAAACAGAAGCTTTTCGCAAATTCAAATATCCATAACATAATATCACTGGTTTGTGTTTGTTGTTCAATCGTCTGTTTACTTCTAACGCTTCTTGTTTACATGGTTTTACCATCACTTAGGACACAACCAGGAGTCAACAATATGTGCCTCTCTATCTCTCTTTTGTCAGCTCTGACAGTGTTTCAGTTTGGAGCAGGACAAACTCTTCCTGATCTGCCCTGCAGTGTTGTAGGAGTCATTGTTCATTTCTGTTGGTTAAATAGCATATTTTGGATGAATGTTTGTTGTTACCATATGTTCATAACTTTTGGTAATTTGACAATGCCCCACCAGAGCAAAGCATCGTTCCAAACTACATGCAAATACGCCATGTATGCAATCTTGCTATCATCAATTTGTGTTGTATCAAACGTAGTTACTTCACTTAGCTTTGATTCAACATCAGTGTTCGGTTATGGTAAGCATAGCGGTGTTTGCTACATTCAGGTCCCATATATGGTAGCATACACGACCACCTTGCCAGCAGGAATTGTTGTTCTTTCTAATATTGTTATGTACGTTGTTGTTGTTATTCGAATAGGGCAAAATCGTTTTGTCTCATCGAATACCAGTAGACATCGGCACTATTTTTCGGTGTATATAAAATTAACAACAATAACTGGCATGGCTTGGTTTAGTTACATTCCAGTATACCTCACCTCTTTCTTGGTTTTTGAAATTATTTATTCTGTTCTTATGGCATGTCAAGGAATATTTATAATGCTGGCGTTTATCTGTAATAAAAGGGTGTTACAGATGTTAAAGCAGAAGGTATCTGAATTGTCGAGTGTATCTGGCAGCAGCGGTAGTAGGACTGTGAAAACTAGTGTCAACACAATATCAGCCCCACAACAGAATGACGGATAATCTGAATGCTTGGATATGAAACATAGATCCAGATAAGGAAATTGTATTAGTATAGATTGTAAATATTTGCTTACCCATCAATTTAACATGTGTTTTGGTTCTTTTGAGTACTTTCAATATATGTTTTGGATGAGAAATAAAAAAAATAGTTTTCCGATACGCACTCATATATGGCGTTCTTTCTAATATTGTTATGTACGTTGTTGTTGTTATTCGAATAGGACAACATCGTTTTGTCTCATCGAATACCAGTTGACATCGGCACTATTTTTCGGTGTATATTAAATTAACAACAATAACTGGCATGGCTTGGTTTAGTTACATTCCTGTATATATCACCTCTTATTTGGTTTTTGAAATTATTTATTCTGTCCTTATGGCATGTCAAGGAATATTTATAACGCTGGCATTTATCTGTAATAAAACGGTGTTACAGATGTTAAAGCAGAAGGTATCTGAATTGTCGAGTGTAACTGGTAGCAGTGGTAGTAGGAACTAGCGTCAACACAATATCAGCCTTACAGCAGAATGACGGATGATCAGAATGTTTCGATATGAAATCATAGATCCAGATAAAGCCATTTTATAAGCGTAAAATTGTAAATATGTTCTTACTGATCAATTTAAACATGTGTTTTGGGTGCTCAAAAGAACCATCTCATTGAAACGGTTCTTTTGAGTACCTACAACATATGTCTTGGATGAGATCGAATCCCAGTAGACATCGGCACTATTTTTCGGTGTATATGAAATTAACTACAATAACTGGCATGGATTGGTTTAGTTATATTCCTGTATACCTCACCTCTTACTTGGTTTTTGAAATTATTTATTCTATTCTTATGGCATGTCAGGGTATATTTATAATGCTGGCATTTATCTGTAATAAAAGGGTGTTACAGATGTTAAAGCAGAAGGTATCTGAATTGTCGAGTGTAACTTGTAGCAGTGGTAGTAGGAATATTTCTATGAAAACTAGCGTCAACACAATATCAGCCTCACAACAGAATGACGGATGATCAGAATGTTTGGATATGAATTTTGCATGGATCCAGATAAGGAAGTTTTATTAACATAAAATTGTGAAAATTTTCTTAGCCATCAATTTAGACGTGTGTTTTGGGTGCTCAAAAGAGCCGTCTCATTGAGACGGTTCTTTTGAGTACCCA
Organism: Loripinus fragilis; assembly: GCA_964019695.1. Classification (NCBI taxonomy): domain Eukaryota; kingdom Metazoa; phylum Mollusca; class Bivalvia; order Lucinida; family Lucinidae; genus Loripinus; species Loripinus fragilis. The sequence continues at coordinate 47,174,944 of OZ026514.1, forward strand.
TAGCATATGTTTTGGATGAGAAATAAAGAAAATAGTTTTCCGATACGCACTCTTATCTGGAGGCCTACTGAAATCGAAGACAAAGGCGATTTAGTTCTGTTAAAGCTGCAAAGTCTGTAACTATGAACATTTTTCGAAAACAAAAATTCTTTTTAAATCATTTGTAAAAGTAGAATTAAGTTATGTTGTCACAATAAATCTAATTTCTACAGCTGAAAACTACATGGAAAAGTGAATTATCTTATAAAAACAGGTGTTTTTTCTCTTGTTTGTAATTATTTGCGTCCCTCCAATATTTCTAGACAGTTGATTTTTAACATAAATGCTGTTGTTATGGCACTAATAATTTGTTAATTATTACTAAAAAAGGTAAAATGTATACCTGAATTTTAGTAATTTTACTGTGTTCTTGAAAAATAAAAACATTATTTCTAAAATGAAAAGATCAAAAGTTACAGACTATGCAGCTTTAACTTTAACCCTTTGTAGACTGTGTCAATAAATTAGTTACAGTTAAGTCAGAAAGGTCCATTGTATATATAGGTGGTCACAGGTTATGGCCCCCCCCCCGACCCCCCCCCCCCCCCCCAAAAAAAAAAATACTTCTTTTCCTGAATAAGTAAATAGTACAGACCCGGACAAATGGCATTTCATCTGGGTCTTCATTGTCTGTAAAAGTACCCGTTTAGGGGTATCCAGTCTGCAAAGGGTTAGAAAAGCTAATACACAGCAAAGACCTGAGATTTAATTGCATCAAATACATGTATTGTTTAATCTTTTACTGTTTAAAGTTTTGTTTATTGTTCTTTTTTCCAAATGCATGTTAACATTGTTAATGCAGACTAGCCTAGGCTAAGTCGGCATACTCTGATTGTCTTGTCTTCACCTAGATGCACCTTAAATTACAATTAACATTTTGCCTGCTAGTGTTATCTGCCGGTCACATTTGGAAACAGTTTTGACTTGATTCCAAGTTGATGGTTATACGGAAAGAATTTCTTAAACCATTTGATTAAAAGGTCGGTATATCAGTAGACGACAAACCACGCAAAACTACCTGTTCTAAGAGATAATACCAGTACCGACTAAAAATATATTATCAGTGCGCCTAATGGGCGTGCTGTCAAATAAGGGTATTTCAGATCAGTTAATGTTGAATCATTAACTAGTCGATAGTGCGAAAAGCACGTGACATGTATGATCTATAGCATATACGCCTTTCATCCTCCCAGTCTGCAATTGAGCACTATACTGCAGTTTTTGGCCCACTTCAAATCGAACTATAGTTCCTACCATAGTAACTATAAGTTGATTACAACATCGATAGTCGTTATTGTAGTGACGTCACGAACCTACTAGAGATCAACGGTGTGTTGGAGCACCGTTACTCTAGTAGATAGTCTGGTTCCCTATCTAGCAAGATGGTTTTCAGATCTGTCAGTAGCCTCAAAATGATTTTTAAACAAAATAAATCCTTGCTGTGCATTATTTGCGGTCCCTTTTACTCGTAATTGTTAATTAGAGTAGGCTGTACAGTATATATATATGCACACCCTTTTCGTCTACGGGGAAGAATTTTAAAGGGGACATACAGGGCTATTCCCTTGAGCCATATTTGTTTACTTGCCAACCAACTAAAGTTGCAACTGTAGCCTTTCGGGTGTAAACGTGCGCGCGTTTCTATTACGTCAGAACTTTAGTAGGAACTATAGTTCGATTCGAAGTGGGCCTTTATCGTAAAGCACATAAAGCATATAAAAAGTATACAAATAAAATATGAGCCGCAACATGAGATGTCTAACAATGTGGTATGTGCGACCAGCAAAGCCTCAGATCAGCCTGCGCATACGCGCAGTCTGTTCAGAGCCTTTGCAAGTCGCTTGAATATTCCATGAATGTTAAGCTACTGACTGAACACAATTTGGAGTTTCTAGGCTTAAAATGGGGCTGCACAGGCTCGTCTGAGTGTACACTTGTGAAAATGCCACATTGTTGGAAATCACATGTCACGGCTCATTAATTTATTATGTTCAAACCAAAGCATGTAAAGCACCGCTTAGGTTTTGGAAAAGCAGTTCAATTGCAAAGCTAAACGGAACTAATGTCCATCATTTGCACATGGCTAATTAGTTGTATTGTAAATATAGTTTGTATGATACTGTCTAAATTTGCAAAATAATTCAAATTGAATGCGGTCACTAACGATAGCCAGGACACAGATACGCCTATCTCTTTTATAATCAAAATTGTTTAATGGTTGAGACAGTGGACACATATTTGCATATCACAGCAACTACCTCCATAAAAAGGTCTGATACTACAAAAACACGTTAAAACAGCTGGTGAGGTCTTCCATACATTATGAGGCATGCGAGGATACAGAGGGGAGTTAGGGGGTCCGGACTCTCCCCCTGAAAACACCAAAATATAGGGTTACTTAGCGATATGGCCGGATTCCCTAGAAAATCACGAAGCTTGCATTCAATGTGGGGCCATTATCGGAACGCCAGCGAAATGCCATTTACATAGCGTTTCGCAGGCGGACCGATGATGGCCCGCTTATAGTGGTATTTGGATCTTCTCATCAACTAAAAAAACGTCAAAGTTGGACCCCCTCTGACAATACTTTCTGGATCCGCGCATGCAATGCATGCTGTTTCGATGCTGCGCCGATGCGCAGCGCGTCCGAATATTTGCTGTTTGCCATTACGATATGTATCATTTAAATAAGTATATATCCAGAAACCGCCAAACTGACAAATATAACAGCATCAACAATATCAACCCATTTAAGCCGAATGGATTTTCCCACTGCTATCAATTGGATTACAATGTACTCCATTTCCAGTTTTAGGAGTGTTGGGTGGTAATTTTTCCAAATATTAATAGAAGAATCTGTAAGCAAACAGTGAAGTTCCTGATAAGACACCGCAAGTTATGCGATGTGTGATTGGGATCTGCACTGTTTGCCTATGTCCCACAAAAAAGACGATGGACTTATATGGGTTGAGAGAAAAAGTAACAAACTATGACATGAAAAAAAGAAGATTTGCCGTTTTGTGAAAAAAGTGTATGACTGCAGATAATCAATTTCGCTTATTTTGTCCTCACTTTGATTTTCGAGGAACATGGATAACTGTATTCCAAATTTCCATTTCGGATGTATATCGTCGGATATAAGTTCGGAAATTTAGTTTTAAGGATTTAAAACCAAATTTGTTGTAGGGGAATTTAGGCGTCAGCAAGCAGTTCCAGTTTCCTAAAATGGCTTTTTGTGTATATGAATGAGAATTTCTGAATTTGAATTGTTCGTCTTATTTCTCTGATGAGGTACATGTATGACAGAAGAGGACAGTCTCCAAACAGTATTCAGGTAAGTCTTCAATCAATATTCATATACGTAATGCATACTTCGCATATATGAAATATAAGGGCCACGACGTGAAAAACATCTGTCTTCGGGATTTCTCAGCAAGTAAAGCAAGTCTGCTCAGCGGCTACATGTACAGCAACTTGTCAGAATACCAAACTTTGGCATGTAGCTTGTCAAATGTTATTGTTATATGACTCCTATAAAAGACCTCCTCTGACTGGCTGAAACTAGCTTCGACTAGTTGTGGCATATCTTGATGTCTACCAGTAACTGGAGAGAATCCTGTCTCCTGACTGGCCCAATTTGTCTTCATTAATCTCAATGTCTACATGAAAACTGGTCTAATCTGGCCCACAGGTGTAAATTGAATGTAAACCAGCTCAAACTAGTTTCCAGAAGTTAATATTTTGACACCTCTCCAATATCGCCCTCTAGAGAGCTTACAATAGCATGCTGAGTATGAACTAGCTTTCAGAGAATTTATATAACATATAATATATTATATTTCAAAATGCAAAATACTACATTAAAATATTTTAATAACAGTTGCTAAAACTTGTGAGAAAGTCTTTAGGTTGAACATAACTTTAAGTAGAAAATGTTCATTCATAGTTGAAAAGTTTTAAAACAAAACATTTATTGACTTCAATCTCGGTAGACATAAAGATTCATCTACCCTTAAAAGTAAATCCATTTCTTTTCGGTCGGTCTTTCTTGCGAATGTTATTTATTAACGCTAAAGCACTTTTCATGAGGTTTTATGTTTTAAGCATGCATTTCGTGAGTATGTGTCTAAATATAGTATTAAGTCACGCTTTTTCTGAGTGAGCTTTAAGCAGATTCTATATAAGGAATATTAAGTATGTTTAATTCAGTCGACGTTTCTGCTTCACAAAAGTAAGAGGTATTTCTTTTTGTTCGTCAAATCTTTCAATGTAAGATAAATCCCAAAACCGTTATAACTTTCAATAACTGTATGAAATCTTGTGGTAACTTGAATTTAGTACCAAAACATATAAAAACCTCACTGTAGGAATCTCTTCCTTTAATTGTAGATTTTCATATTCAGTTTTCAGTTTATGGATCATGACTCATTTTTTTTTGGAATTTTTAGTTTAATAAGAAGCTTGAAAATATTTTTTACATTTTGTGAGATGGTTGTTAGACATAGTCTAAATCATTGGATTGATTTTTGAGTAAAGTTGCTTTCGAGATGCTCTCAAGAGCAGTTTATTTATAATGGAAGGTTTGAGCATGATGTTAAGTTATAATTCAGATAAATGTGTAACATGTCATAACAGTGGTCTTGGAAAGTATTTCCAAGTTTTTCAGGCTGGTACTTCACGGTGTGCATATTGATGGTAATGTTCTGGTTGCTTCATTGGTTGAAAAGACAAGACTGCTCCAACAGGAAGCAAAAGGATGTAGAAGGTATAATGGGCCAGGATATGACAAAAGGTACCTTATGGTTATAATAATCAAAAATCTAGATTATGTTGCCTGCGCAAAGTACGATTACTTAAGAGCATTCCCTGAAAATTAAAGCATTTATTTTCAATATTGACGAATATATAGAGGTTTAAAGCAGCAAATGTAATCCGGTTTAAAACGTACCGTCAAAAAGAACGTTAAACCTAATATGACGTCAGAGTGCTAGTCTCTAGTTGCTTGTAGGTTATTGTTGACTCAGTATAAACATCGAACAAGTATAATGTATTCACATGCGTTATGCATGAACTATATTGTAAATGCAAATGAAATTGTACGAATTTTACTTGCTAAGTCGTATTATAGGCATTTAAAGTGACCCACCCTTCATTATGAGCCCTTGTATGTGTTATGGCCTAATTGTTGTCATGGAAACAGGCAGCACACAAAACTTTAAATATAATCAGAATTATTTGTTACTTTGATGACATCAAGTTTTAGATACATTTTTGTGGTACTTTAAAAGCATGTGAAATTTATCATTTTAGGCGTTTTTAAATGTCTGTTATGTAATAATTTGCTGGAATGTCTTAAGGACCCTTTTCTCAGATCCGCGCTCATATGCATTTCATTTGCTTGTCAAATTTTCAGTCCACCAGCATATTATATTTATATTAGTTTCAGCTTGTAGCTTCAGTATGTAGTTTACATGACTCCATTACTGTGAGATTTTCATAAACGGTTCTGGCTAAGTTGTTTTCAAGAATAATTTTGCAGACAATTATTAACTTAAAGTCAATTTTATATATTGAAGAGTAGTGGAAAATTTAAATCTTAACTGAACTTGTATATCCGGTATTATAGGACCTTAAACGTTTCAACATGTGAAAAATTTGGTGTAGATGCTTTGTAAAAGGAGAAATTTAGTTATACAAAATTTTTTAAAGAGCACTTTAGTTTTCTAAGTGGTATAAATTCTATTTTTTGCAAAACAGAGTAAACTTAATTTAAAGAGTGAGTAAACACTCCTGGGACGGGAGCATAGAGTTGAGGTTCTATATAAAAAGCTATTTTGAACGTACAGAAGAGTTAGGGAACTTTCAGGGAACTTTTCTGCAGGTTTAAAATTCTAGCTTGAACATGCCTCTGTGTGAACGTCCTGCTGGTCAGAGCATGGAAAAATCCTACCTCCCCCTCCCACAGGGAGTTAGGGTTGGGTAGCCCGCTCGCAGATTAAGGAAAATACAGCACAAATATGAACTAAAAAAGGATACAAAGGCGTATTGGAATATACTTCTGTGAAGTGTTGAGATATGTGAAAACAGCGTTTTTGAACAGGATTTCTAAGTTTTTCAGGCTGGTATGATTGACAGACTGTTGGGCAAGACGAACAAGAAGAATTGAGGAGAATTTGTTGTATAATTATGTGAATTTTGTTTTTGTACTTATCATAAGTAAATAAAAGTAATGTCGAAAAACTGAAGCAGAAGCGGCATTCCAAACAAAACCTGTGTTTTGTTTCTTTTTCTCTAAAGAATAGTTTTTGAATTGTAAATCTGGTTTGCAATGCAGGATCTAACCTTTAGAGTGTTAGAAAAGACAATATTTATTTTCGGACGATCAAAGAGAGGGAGAAAATAACATTCATTTTTCGTTTAGATAAATCCTCATGTCTACTTCATAGAAGTCAATAATTGTATATTGTCAGTGCTGGAAGACAGCTAAAATAGACTGAGCTAAATTTAGCCCGATACAGTTAGACATCTTTTTTTTTCACTGCCGCCTGACAGTTAAAGCAGACAGCAAAAATAGATATTGAAAAATTGGCTCGAGTAATAAACAAAGTATGTATATTACAGGTCAACTGTTTTGAATTAATAATTTATATCATGAGAACAGTATTTAAAAAATGCAATTATTTTGTACATCTCTTAAGAGTTTCAGAAACTTGAAAAACAATTGTTGAAATATTCTTGATTTCAGTGAACTAGGAACATCTGACTAAAACAAATATGAGAAGATTTTATATAAAACTACGAAAAGAAAGACATGCAGTGTCATATAATAAAACAATTTGTGCATTCTTTTTCGGTTAACATCAGGATTAGTCAACCCTCGAAAGTGATGTTCACCTCTGCTTTGCCTCGGTGAACTGCCGCCTGACAGTTTAAAATAGATAGTGGAAAAATTGATAAGAGTGGTAAAGAAATTATGTATATCGCAGGTCAAATGGTTTGAATAAAGAATTTATTTTATGAGAACAGTATTTAGAAAATGCAATAATTTAGCACATTTCTTAAGAGTTTCAGAAACTTGAACACCAATTGTTGAAATAATCTTGTTTTCAGTGCAATAGGAACATCTGACTTTCAATCAATTTACAAATATGAAAACTGGGAAAAGAGAAACATGCATAGTCATATAACAAAACAATTTGTGCATTCTTTTTCGGTTAACATAAAGATTAGCAAACCCTCGAAAGTGATGTTCACCCCAGCTTTGCCTCAGTGAACATCACTATTTTCTAGTTGACATATCCTGATACTAACCCCAAAAGAATGCATCAGTTGTACATTGCTTCCTCCCAGACAGCGAGTAACAAAGGCACTGATAAGACTGCGCATGCCCTGGCTTGTCTGCGTTCATGTAAGCATGCATCAAAATCAGATTTTCTCGCAACTAGGCACATCCAGTAAATCCTGTCTCAAGCAGCCACAACAAAAGAAGACCAAAATTTGGTTTCAAGACCGATTATCGCTTTATGCAGGTCAAAAGTATTGCATAATGCTCCACCTACATTAAGGAAGGGGAGCATTCTGCCGCTGAATACGTTTAACCTGCATTAAGAGGAGCATTCTGCAATATTTTGACCTGCATTAAGGGGAGCATTCTGCATCTCTTTGACCTCCATTAAGGAAGGAGGCATTCTGGAATACTTTTGACCTGCAATAAGGGAGCATTCTGCAATACTTTTGACCTGCATTAAGCATCAATCGGTCTGTAAGACATTTTTTTGTCTATTTTTGAGTGGCCGTTTAAGACGGGTTTAACTGTACATGATCTACCACCATACATGTACATGTACATACTAAATCTTAACTGTGCATATGCATACTGCATTTACATTCTTAGGCCGTAAATTGCCTTATCTGTTATTTAGGGCAGTGCTATGAAACTTTATGACATAAAATTTAATATGTTGCATTTTAGTTTATTTGCGCTTTTCTGTAACAGTCTTTAAATGGTAAACTAACTGTTTGCCGGGGTACATGTTCTAACTGTAACTTATACTAAGTTTTTTTTTAAACGACGTTTGTTGTCGGCTGAAAAAGTATGTAATTAATTTGGATCCCAACAAACTTCAGGTTCAAAACTTTTTGATTACTGAAAGATTTTTTTTTGGAAAAGGTTAATTTTGGGAAAAGAATCAGCAAACGACAATACGGAATAGAAAATTACCCAGCTTTAAAGCCTTAACATGCATTTAATAGAAGTTAATATGATCTTGAAAGGCGGCCCGCACCGATCCGCATAGCCCAATCGGATCTGCATCGGCCAATTCGTGGAATTCCGTGGATCCGAGGATCTACTTTGATAATGTGACGCTAACGTTACATGACGTGACGCTGATGTCACAGAAACCATGCCAGCACAATAACAAGTGTGATTGCAGCAAAACAAACTGTTTTAAATAAAGTTATGGGTTTTTTTTCAATAAAATATCGCTACTTTTAAACGACGTTTGTTGTCTGCTGAAAACGTATGCAATTAATTTGGATCCCAAAACACTTCTGGATCAAAACTTTTTGATTCCTGAGAGCCCATAATGTATGGAATAGGTGTACAACTACGGCTCTTCGTCCAGTGGCTGGCGTTCTACACACAAAAGTAATGCGCGGGTCAAGAGGTTGGTGGGGGCTTGGCTTTTCCGGACCCCCACCTCCCTGTTAAATCACAAAGTTATAGGATCCCTTAGGAATACTGGTCTGGAACTCCTAGAAAATGACAAAGCTACCCAGCCTGCATTCAATGCCCACCAGCAAAATCCCATTTAAATGATATTTCGCTGGCAGGCCGACGTTGGCCTATTTTAGGTTGGGGTGACTATTGTGGCCAAAAATGACTACTGCGAGAGTATTGACATTGTAGGATGTGCCATTGCGTTACTTTTATCATTATGGACTACCATTGCGATACTAAAGTGATACTATTGTCTTAAACATTTATGCTTGTTTGAAGACGGAAGTTAAGATAGCATTAGGACTTTTCTGTATGTACGGGTACCAAGTTTGTATTGAACCAACAGAAAAATATCAGAATGTTGCCAAAGTCAACTAATCTTGCTGAAATGCATAGGATGCAAAAACATGTACATTCTACTGACATTTAACTTTATTTTTGTGCCTAAACCACGCAATTTTGAGTGAAAATTCCAAGGTTTAAAAACTATTGAAACTATTGCGATAGTGAATAGACTATTGCCGATAGTATTGACATTGCAACTTTCCTATCTATATAGTAACATTGCCTAGGTAACTATTGCGATATATCAAAAGTCCGATTTTTTTTTGTTACATCCCTAATTTTAGTATACTGGGATTTCTTAGGAATACCGGTACTTCCCCCATCGAGAAGCAATGAGAGCCCCTTACTCCCTCTAAAAAATACGTTGATGAATAAATAAAAAACACGTGGTCAAAGCTGGACCACTCTGACGAAATTTCGGGATCCGCGCATGGAAGTAAACTTCACTAATGAGGCCCCCAGGGGGATCTGTGCTCCCAGGATCCCTGAAAATAATAAATTGATCTCCCCAACTCCCTAAAAGAAAGTACCTCAGCTCCCTGAAAATATTTTCCTTTGCTCCCCAAATCCCTAAAATTAATTTAGCTTCTCCCCAAATCCCCAAAAATATAAGGCAATTCTCCCTAAAACTAATTGAATCAATAACGGACAACCGATACCTTTGATGTTGTATTATTTTAGAATATTAGCATAAGAAAATATTGTCGACTGGACCCAGGCTACTATACATGAGCAGATGACTTAATATTCACTTAATATTTAACGTTATTATACCTCCCGTGAATTCCCCATACAAAACTTCCATAGACGAACGACTGATATTTTATAATATCACCCGTTGCTACAGCGACGGCGAATACTGCCACTTGTTTGCCATAGCAGCGGGTGATATTATAAAATATCAGGGCGGTCACACGATGCGCAACGCCGATGCGCATACGGTTCGTTCACGTCAGGAGACGTTCATCAGCAATGGCGGACATGACGCATGATTTGGCAACTTTAAACTCAAAATAACTTCGCTGTTTATGTTCAGAAACATAAAGTTTGGGTTCTCATTTTCTTAGTTAGGACGAGAGGAACAAGGTGAGACAAAATTTAAGCCGATTAGGCGAAATTTTCTATTTTGCATCAAAACAGCCTCATGTGCAGTATCTCCTTTAAAAATGACGCTGCTCGGTATTAAGTTTGACGTCATCAGCTTTAATGACGCAATTTGTTAAACGGAACGTCAGTGATCAGGTCGAGCATTCAGATGAACCATTTTTGTGAAAGAATTAATTTCATTTAAGCATATAGATAAGATGCTGTTCATTATTTTCCTTCGGATCTCCCCTCACCATGATAGGTATATTGAGTAAGAGAAGTTCTTCAGAAAATAAGGGATCTTATGTTCTGTTCGGTATAATAAAATGAATATTACATTTCCTGCTAAGGTGATAGTCGAAAATATCATCCCTCGAAATATGATTATCAACCTCGGCTGCGCCTCGGTTGATAATCACATTCCTGGGGATGATATTTTCGACTATCACACGCGCAGGGAATGTAATATTCATATTTTATACATGTAAAGATAGGGCTTAGCCAATGACAGGAACTCTCTATAAATAGAGAGTCCTTGGCCACAGAATAAACGGAATGCATGATACATAGCTCAAAGTATGAGGCCATCCTTAAAATTCTGTTGCTGTACCTGGTAGAGAGATATGGAGGAACGCTCTCTAGATTTTTTTTTTTTTAATAGGGACAGCTAGACCATTTGGTTTTCTGGTGGGGAGGGACTGTTTTTTCCAATAGATGAAACTAGATTTTCCTAGATAAAGTGAAAGCATTTATTTTTGTAACCATAGGAAGTGTTTTGTTTATAATTGCTACTAATTGAACTTAAGTTTTAACAAGCAAGAATACACCGATCAACATTCATCAAAGTTTGAATTAAAAAACAATATCTAATTAAATACATACCAGATGCATAGGTAGCCGTGTTATGATTGTTGATCACCACTTGTGCTAGGGGGGTCCGGGGGCATGCTAAAACTGGTGCGATCTGGTGCATTCTGATTGTTCCAAAGTTAGTTATTATCAACCTTAAAATCAACATTTTTTTGGATAATAAATCAACAACCCAAATTTTGTGCCATATTTTTCTCCAAGATCAATCCAGATGCGCACTTTGGCATAAAAATAAATACATTCACGTTTTAGAAGGGGGATCTGATGGGGCAATAGCTCCCAGTAGCCAAAGACATGTAAAAAAATGGAGACTTTACGTTTTCATACCAGGCGCAAAGATATATCATGTAATGATGTCTATTCAGATTCATGCTAGGGGGGTCCAGAATTTTTTTATTAAAATGGTGCAATACGGCGCATTCCGAGTGCCCCCAAATACGTTATTATCTACCTGAAAATCAACAATTTCCAGACTAATTTTCCACAATAGTAAAAATTATTGCATATGAGCCACCAATAGCAATCCAGATCAGCATGTTAGCACGGTAGCAAAAACATTTAGATTTCCAAGGGGGTCTGGGGGCCGAAGAATTTTTTTGAAAAAATCAAACGAAATGAAGGCTTTTCCTTTAAGGCGAATTTTTTTCATTACTTTTTCAGGGCTCCCTAGATCCCAAAAACTATGAGCTTGCTCCCCAAATTCCTGAAAATAATTACCAGTGCTCCCAAGCTCCCTGAAAATAAATAGCCTTTCTCCCCAGATCCCCAAAACCCCTGGGGACCCACTAATAAGAATCAAATAAACACAATCCAAGGACATAGTCAAAACAAGAAAGCAAAGCCACACTTCATTTTGGTATTTTTAGTGATTAAACGTCGGTTAATATAGGATTTTACACAAGTGTTCATGTACTATTGAATTCATTAAACGAATTGGGGAAAAGAGATAAAATACGAGGCTTGTCGAGCATTTTATCACCTTTTTGCAACTTGTTTAATAATTCAATAATACAGATGCAATAATCTTAGATTCGATTTATCATATGGCATTATAAATATACACTTGGAAATAAGTTAAGCACCACCTTGGCTAATGCAGGGGTAATCTTTAGACTAAAGTGCGTAAGGGTGCAAAGATCAGGAATCAATACAATCAAGAACCACACCTGACCCAGGATACCAATGGGAAAGTAAAAAACTCACGGTTAGACACCATAAACGAGAGCCAAGATGCCAGCCCTTTTCCAGCAGGTGACCACAAAGCACATATAAACAGACGTGCACAAAGACATAGCAAACACAAGACAGAACAAAAACATAAAAGATCCACAAAATAATGACCGCCTTGGAACAGTCAGTAAAAAAAAAATACTGGAGGGCTTAAACCGGTTAAACGGCACCAACCTCACTCTTAATTCAGATATGGATCAAGACACATAGATATTTGGTTTGCATGAAAGACCCCTAACTTATCAATGCATCATCTCCTAAAACATATAAATCAAGATATTACAAGGAGATAAAGCAAAGATGAGGACTCAACAGTAAATAAAACTGAATACCGGAGCAAAAGAAATCCAACAGGTAAACCCCGGTGGGCCAGACAAACAGCCAAAGCATCAGGCCCCTACCATCTCAATAATAGATAAGTCTTTAATATAAGTCGGAACCATCATAGAGTCTGAAGTCCGACCCACCGGCGTGCAACTAAAGAGGAAAGCAAAGTTGCCAACTGTGATTGGGTTGACCACCAAGTCTAAAGCATGCAGTCTGTTGCAATACATTAATGTTATATCTAATATTTGTATAATGGGAAATTGTTTAATGAACTGCGCTGAAAAATTATTAGAGCCAACAATCTTCTTCAATTTATACACCAAGTCACCATAGAAATCAGGTTCTGAAAGTCCTTGGCGCAAGAGAGATTTAAGTCCAACTTGGAATTTAGAAATCAAATCATAGTATCGTCTTTAAAATTTTAAAAATGTTTTGCAAAGTTTATGATACCGTTAGCCTTGTTTAATAAGTTTTCTGAGTTAACAATTTATTGCGAGTGTTGAAGTCAGCAACATAGCTAGATGCTCTAGCAAAACAACAGGAGTTGAGAGATATAGACTCCATAGGATGTAGAACGAGGAACATCACCATCTAAGAATGGGAAATTGACAATTTCAAAATCAAAGTCGTCACGTTTATCATAAATTTTGGTAGAAACAATATCATTAGAAATTGACAAATGCAAGTCTAAAAATGCGGCTTCGATATCAGATGTATTGGCTTTATTCAGTTGGAGCTTTGAAGGGTATATTTGACTAACCATATTGTAAAAATAAACATTATTAATATTTAAAATATCGTCCAAATATCTGGATGTAGTGTTAAACGCATCAATAACATCAGCCTGCTTATCATCAGGAAGGGACATCATAAATCCCTCTCATAACAAAACAGGGAAAACTGCAACCAAGGGAGCACAATTAGTGCTCATGGGAATCACAACTACTTGTCTATACAGCTTGATGCCAAATCGAAAAAAAAAATGTTGTCCAAAAAAGATCAGCGCATCACATACATTTTGACACAACCATGCATGATATTCTTTAGGTTTTCCTGAAGTGAAAAATGCATTTCTGTCATTACATGCAAGGTAAGGAGAGCCTTCTCTCTTGAAGATTCTTTCAATAAGATCAATAAGTTAATCTTTAATCAAATTATGAGGTAAAGTAGTGTAGAGAGTAGAAAAATCATAAGTAGACAAACTGGTTGCATTGAAATCTCTAGCTTTAAGTTTATCTAAAATTTCACCTGAATTTTTAATAGACCAAAATAGATTTTTACCGGATCTCTCATATACCTTTTCACAATACTTGTTAATATGTTTTTAACAGCTGTAAGACACGAGTTAAAAATTTAGAAAGTTCTGTTGTCGTACAAGAACTAGAATTAGCAATATATCCTGCTTTATAGGGGTTTTTATGGAGTTTAGGTAACCAGTACAACGTAGGAACTTTGTCTTGATTTTCTTTAGCTTTGGCACCAAAATGTAGGGCTGTATGATTACCATGCCCATCAACAATCACCCTCTCACTTAAAGAAGGCTGCAGTTTATAGGCATTAGTGTCAACAAGCTCACGCTTAAGAGTATTAATATAATACAATCGTCAAACAACTACAACATTGTTGGCAGGTTTATCTGCTGGAACCAAAACATAGTTTATATGAAAATCCTGGATACCTCGTTTAAGATGACGAAAAGAAGATCTAGGTTTAGTGGGTAAAGGATGTGTATTACAAGAGTAAAATGAAATACGAGTATCAATAATTTTAAAAATGTTAATCTTCCATTCCTTCAAGGCATCAGGTTCAACATTTTTCCATTTGCACCAATGATTACTTAAGTCATTTAAAGAAGCAGCAATCTCTCTGCGACATTTAGAGAAATCAATATTAGAGGGAAATCTATATATAGGACCTTTAGAAAAAATATTGCGAACTCTAGTGTCAGGAATGACATTTAGATTTCCTGTAATAACATGCTCTGCAGAGGGATATAAATAATTAGAATTTGACAATCTCAGGAGGCAGGAGTATTGGAATCTATATCTTTTTATTAAAGTTAAATATAGTAGACCTAATTGGTTTGTTATATTTATAACAAATGATAGGAGTTCAGAACTATTAAAGTAATTTGGAATAGATGAAATCACTAAATTATCCTTGAAGATACTATTTAATAAATCAATAATCTCAATACCTTTGTTAATGAATGGAGTTTTGATAAAATGTTGTTTATAGTTGACCTCAGAATCGATATAAGGACTAAGGAAATGTTGAACATAACACCTTGTAAGGAGTTAACTTCCCTACATTTTAAAAATGTTTCATCAATCTTTTTTCAAATAATATGAAGTTGTATGATCCAAGGTCACTTCTGTGTTAAAATAACGAAGATTTAGCAACATTTGTGATAGACAGCCGCCATTTCTGATACAGAAAATTTGTTTCTGATTTTGTGACCATATTGATATTTCTTGTGATTCTTTCCTTCCATAAGGTCTGATGGTCTTAATTGCTGGTCGTCCTTGAAGCTTGCAGTCTGTTTAACAAACTTTGACCACCATTTATTAGTTTTTTGACCCACTGTTGACGGTAGAGGCATACTTAACCAATGGTAGGTTTCAAAGCCATATTTCGTTCTACGTCTTTACATTTTGGAATTTGCTAAATTTTGGCAAGAAATTGAACATGGCCTTTTCAGACTTTCATAACACAAAATCTGGTCACAGAGGCACAGCAGAATTATCCTTATAAGGATTTATTTGGAAATTATTAATGAATTCCTGTTTCTGTAGCAATTAGTGCAAAATGCAGATAATTTACGGTAATGTACATTACTTTCAAAACCAATTTAATTTATTCATTGTGAATGCTCCATTATTTCATTAAATGCTGTTTTTGCTGCCAAAATTGTTTTCTGTGGAGTGCTGAAACGAAAGGGCAAACTTACTTTCAGAAAAAATAACATTATTCACGTGTGGCATATTGTATCCTCCGTAGCCAAAAAACTGTATATGACAGACTTAAATAATTCAGGCTGTACCTAGATGGCGCTTTGAAATCTAAGCCATAAAATTATCAGTATCACAAAGCTATGAAAAAATCGAATTTCCAAAACATTTCCTCAGAGCATAAAGTGGTGTTTAACTTATTTCCGAGTGAATACTTTGAAACATTGTTAATGCAGACATGATACAAGATGAAACCTAGATGTTTTCCAAAATAACAAGAACAACGGAGCTTGGACTATTGGCAAAATATATTTAGGGAGATGAAATAAAACTTGCCATACGCGATTTATTCTACAATTTTATTTTTACTGTTACATTGATCAAATAATTGAGCCAAATCAAGAGATTGAGGTACTTATCGCATATGCTTAAACTCATACTGTATATTCAGAAATGTTAGCGAGGGTTTTATTTTCGCGAAACTGCGAAGTTTCGTGAAAATAAAATACTCGCGCATGGCAAAATCACTCTGCCGTTTACTGATCTAGGTAAACGGTGCTCCTTTTGCGATTTTTTAACATTCCAAACATGCTTATAACGTTTTTCGCGAAAATAAAATTCTCGCGAAAAAATTCTAAATTTACAGTTTTTAAACATGCCTAAAGTGCTCTAGCCCAAATCTTTGCATGAATCTTCATCAAAGTCACAGCAGGAAGTTTGTGTGGATGAGCAGCGAAGGCTCTGGTGTGGATCTGCAGGCTCGTCTGAGCCTTGACCCTTCACCGATGCCACAAGTACACAATCTCATTTGCCGACCAAATTGCTCTAAGTGACTAACAAACACTATTTGAGCAGATATGTATTACATGTACTAAGACACCAAGTGGCCAGTTGTTTATCTTACCCCAGGTTTACTTAGAGACCCTTCAATAGGACACATACAGGCATAACTGATAAGAATGACTTGGATATGACAGCTTCAAATAAGTATAATTATTGCTTATGCTTCCAGATTTCTCTACATATCTTTAACAATATAGCAATTGTGCATTGCATGTAAATGCAGGATTACTCAATGGGTGCAATATGCCATTTTGGTGCTTATTTTCAAGCCTCTTCAAATGTATAAACTTGCGAGAAGATTCGCTGCTTGCATACTACAAAATTTATCAGCAAATATATTTCGATAACCGAATATTATTCGATTTGCGCATGTAATTTAAATAGTGGTTGCACGCATATGCTGTATGTAAAACAAGCTGTCAAATAAACATTTGATATACAAATTAAATCATGCAATCGAATGTTGATAACTAAGTAAAGCAGATATCCATTTAGTGAGAAATAAAATATGTCTGTTTGCTTTTTGTTTAAATGTTTTAAAACATTATTCAAACCCTTAGCCCGCCAGTCATGTATTTTGTAGTATGCTCCTCTCGACTGCTTATATGGGCCCTGATCAGGTTCAAAGTCTAATCAGGGGTCATATTGTATGTTTCCATGAAAGAAAAAATAGTCCGAAGTGTATAGTACTTGAATATATGCAGGAGGCGTAAAATTCAGCTGACATTTTCAGAACAATAATTGTGGCGGGAAAAGGCGTTTATCTAATTATTTCTGGAGACATTTTTTTATTTGTGACAGCCCTAGTCAGTTTGAAACTTTGAGCGCAAACATGTACGATAACCCATGCTATTATAATACTATCCATAACCACTACAAAGGCCAGAACATCATTTTATTGCGTTTCGTCCAGGTGATGATGTTTTCATTCGATCAAACCCAAAGTTTCTGGAATTTCTTTCAATTAAAGTCTGTGGAGCATCTAGGTTTAGTCTAACATCATTTCCGTTTTCTTCTTCTTCCTCTGTAAGTGGTTCAAACAGTTTCCTGTAATAGGTACAGTATATATGGTATTAAGTAAATCTCTCTGTATGGAAAAAGCTGTCTAAAACGGTCACCCAAAAGCTGAAAAACCATAGGTCTTAATGACAAATTTAGCTTAATGAAGGTCGACAATATTGCAGAATGCTCTCTTGGAGCATTCTGCAATACGTTTGACCTGCATTTAGCGACAATTGGTCTTGAAAACCAAGTGTTTGCCTTTTTAGGAGGTCGTTTTACACAGGTTTTACTGTATATCTGAGGTAACATTCGTAAAAAATATGCACAAACCAGTGCATGAAGAAATTATAATGGGGAAAATGTTCTCTATTTTAAAGAAACTTGATCAAACTTCCTGATAACGTTAACATCGCACAAGTTGAAATTCGGCCATATTTGTGAGATTTGCTTTAGATTCATTGGGTTAAGAAATCACATATTTGAACATGTCCTTAACAGCTAATTTACGTATCTTATAGATAGTTATGGCAGCCACAAAATCCCAAACCAAGTTCGAACCTCTGATTATGGAGTTTTCTCCCTTTAATGCAATGCTACTTATTATACGACTTATTTGTTTTAGTGACTTAATGAAACATACAGGCAATGAAGGAAGGCATACAATCTTGGATTAATTACGACTTTGTGCATGATTGTAACTAGCTGTCTTGAACACCTAGAAACTTTCAGGTAGAAACTGTTCCGTAATGTTGTCTTATATTGATGCATTAAAATAACAATATTGAATAGTTGTCTGCTATGACCTGATATCATATTTAAGATAAAAGTATACCAATATGACCTTTATTTCTCCATGGTTCAGTGATTTAGCCTTATATTGTTAATGGTGCTCTGACATCTATGCGAATGGGCTTACGAATGCAGTTCTGAGCCAATTTGCAATGATTACAAGAAATTTGTAGGTGGTCGTAAGCTTTCTTGGATTGTTCGTAAGCATTCTCAGGGTCTTGCGAAAATTAGAAACATGCTTCTAAAATTCACAAGAAAAGCATATTTGCAACATATTCGTAAGCAATTGTAAGCCATTCTTATTGATGGCAAGGCATTTGAAGTGATCTAAGATATTTGTAAAGAGTGACTTGCATTCACATTGACATTTCCGTAGAATGCTGGACGAGTGTGGACAATCAGTACATAAGTTATTGGACAGGGCTTGGCAGATATAAGACAAATAGAAACATCCGCAATCTGTATTATGCAAATAAGTTACCAATGTTTTGTTTTCTGGTTGTATTTTGTAAGATTTACAGCGGCATTCACAAGCATTTGTACCTTTTGTAAAACAGATTTGCTAGGATCGTAAAACATTTCGCAAGCATCCATAATGTATCGAAATTTCCACGACCTATCGCATCATTTTTGGTGATTATGCCGTGTTTTTCAAATTTTCATATTATCATGGATATTCGCTCAGGTGTGAGAGTAGCAAAAGACTATTTGATGTTTGAACAGGAAAATGTTGGGTTATGGTTCAGTATTACCTGTCGTTTGACCTCAAAATAAAAGCAGATCATAGGGACTAATGTTTCATGGTTCTATGATGCTGTCTATTTCTTGGAGACTATATGATATATGAACATGACATTTTGATAACTGTATAGTATAACAGTACATTTGGTCTGTAAAAGATCACTGCAATATATATTTTAACATTTCACTGAGCTTGAATTATATAAGCGGGGGGGGGGGGCTTTTGATACAGAAACATTAAAATTTGTGATTTTGCATATGAATGGCCAATATTTTGACCCCAGACTAAATAGAGGTCATTGTGACTTATATCCTATTGTTTAGTTATTTTTGTCTTCTATCTGGAAGACCATCTGATGGATGCCATTGCTATAGTTAATAAGAAGGCAAGGCAGTCTGAAGGACAGCTAAATCCCTAACCACAGAATTACAGTCATAGTGGTAGGTTCAACTAGGGTAAAGTCGGGTATGTTCGGACAGACAGCTAAATTCGGACAGCGATCTTGTTTGTTTCATACTTCAATTTTTGGAATAAAAAATAAATTAACTAAGCAAACAGTGTAAATCCTGATGAGACGGCTCATAAGGAGCCGTCTCATCTGGATTTCCACTGTTTGCAAATGTATGTCCCGAGTTTACCAGATGTCCGAATTTACCCGACTTTACCCTAGATCTCTCACCTGCAGTAGACACGCCCATCCTGACACATTTTCCTGGCTATGATTGCTATTTGCTCATCAGATACATCGATGTCAGTAGACTGAAATCAAACCATATTATAGTTATTTGTTGATGGCATGTGAGCCACGACACGTGATTTCCAACTTGTGGCATTTTGAAAAGTGTAGACTCAAACGAGCCTGTGCAGCCACCTTTAAAGCTTAGTAACTCTGAATGATGTTCAGTCAGTAGCTTAACATCCATAGATTATTCAAGCGACAAGCAAAGGCTCTGATCAGACTGCGCGTATGCGCAGGCTGATCTGATGCTTTGCTGGTCGCATATACCACATTGTTGGAACTCTGATGTTGCGGCTCATATGATGATTTGTTTTGATGTAAGAAAACGATATCAATTTTTTCAGCTGATGTAAATTGCTATGCGATTTGTTTACATTAAAGATGGTTTTCAATCCTCAATCAGACAGTTTGAACCCTGATCATACTAGGAGCATGCTGATCTGAGTTCGTACCTTTCGCAAGTTTGGCTTACATAGTACATGTGTTACAACAGACAACAATTCATGCGACTTTCCTTAACAATGATGGGTTAGACGCTAAATACACTTAACAAAATTTCTAATAGGTCACTTTTTAAACAAATTATTTCTGTCCAAGCACTCATAAAATTGAAAATAATTTTTGCCTATGTATATGCAGTTTAATGGGCAAACGTTTAGCGGTCTTTCAGGAAAGTCGTCTTTCAATACACGTTTTTTGGTAAAAAATGAAAAAAAATATGCTTTTTTGATGATAAATGGTTTTCAGTGAAGTTTTATATCAAATTTGAGTGCAGTTGGTAATAAACTGGTCTAGTCGACTTAAAAAAAAACATCAATTACTTGAAATTTTGACTAAAGTAGTTTTTATGCATTTTTTAAAATGTCGTATTTTTCAAGATTTTTGAAATTCATTAGTAGCTTGTGCAAAAATGTTTGTATGCAATTTATTTTATCTGAACAAGATAGCCCAAAGGGAACATAACTTGATTCGTCCATTTTGTAATGACAAACATTTCACTGCTATGGCAATCCAGGTGATTTAGTCTATAAATTCAAACGAATTGTTGGAAAACCTAATTTTAGTGATCAATTCAAAAAGATAGTAAAACGTTATATAAGGGTTGGATGTAATTTGGATATCATGCGACAGTCTGCATGCCTAGTTTTAAACCCAATCACGGTTTATAGCTATGGTTTCCTCTTTAATTGCACGACGGTGGGTCAGGCCTCAGACTCTATGACGGCTCTGACGTAAAGCTTTAATCGGTGGGTTGGTGCCTGATGCTTATTTGTAGCTGGACCCACCGTGGCTCAACTTGAGGTTTTCTTTAGCTCTGACTATCTGTAAGTCATGAGCCCTTTTCTTTGTTTCATCATGGAGTGTTAATTTGATTAGAGTGTTTTCCATGATGATACATTGCATTAGTTAGATGGCCTCCATGCGAGCTGAACATTTCTTGTACTTCTACAACAGCAGCATCTAGGGCGAAGATTTGGTACCAGTAAAATGCATTTAAGCCCCCCGGTGGCTTAGGCTGCTGTCCGTTCTAAGGCGGTGGTTCTGTTGTTGTTGACTTTTTGTTTATTGTTACTCCCATTGTGGGAGTCTGTATTTGTTCTATGTTTTGTTGTACTTTACTTTATGTCCATTCTAGTATTGCAATCATCTTGATGGGGAAGAGAGAGCTTATTGCTTTGCTAAATTTGTCTTCCTGGTGTCTCGTGATGGTTGAGCGGCTCTTCCTCGCGGTGCCTAGGGGTTGTCTGCAGTTTGCGATTGTGGTATTTCCTGATCATACTCACTTACTATTTAGAAAATGCTTTTCGAATTTTATGATATCTATAACCTTGTTTAAATAATTTAGCAGTTAAAAATAAGTTTCTGTTGTTGAAGTCATCAACATTAGAACATACTCTAGCAAAACGAATAAGCTGAGAAATATATACACCATAGGAAGGAGAGCGAGGAATATCTCCATCAAGAAATGGGAAATTTACTATTTCAAAATTAAAATCATCCCGTTTATCATAAATTGTAGAAGAAACTATGCCATTTGTTATTGACAAGTTCAAGTCCAAAAACGGAGCTTAAGTATCAGAAGAATTCGCCTTATTTAACTGAAGTTCAGTGGGATATATCTGACCTACCATTTGTTCAAAATAAGGTTTATCAATATTAAGTAAGTCATCTAAATATCTGGAGGTAGAGTTAAAAGCTTCAATAATATTAGCTTGATTATTGTCTGACAGAGATAACATAAAGTCTCTCTCATAACAAAACAAAAACAAATCTGCAACAAGAGGAGCACAATTAGTACCCATAGGAATACCGACAATTTGTCTATATAATTTAGAGCCAAATCATATAAATATATTGTCCAAAAGATAATGGAGTGCATCACACATTTTCTAACATGACCACAATTTATATCGTTTAGGTTGTTCAGAAGTGAAAAAGGCATTTTTATCATTACAAGCCAAATAAAGTGAGCCCTCTCTGTTAAATGTTTGTTCAATTAGTTCTGTTAGTTTATCTTTTATTAGATTATGAGGCAATGTAGTATAGAGAGTAGAGCAATCATATGTAGACAAACCAGATGCTAGAAAACCTCTAGACTTCAATTTATTAAGAATTTCACCTGAATTTTTAATAGACCAAAATAAATTTTTACCATTTCTTTCATAAACTTTTCATAAGTCTGGTGTCCTTTTGGTGGATATAGACAAGTGGTGCAGGCCAAGATCAGATGCTGCAGAACGCAGTGGTTGGTCAGAGGTTCCACTTTTTGCCTACAGAATGGTTTAATTTGAATAAAAATGAAAACTACCAGCCAATAAACCTTAAAACGTAAATGAATTAGTCCATCTGATAAGAGCAACACTAGAAAACTGGTAAACAAAGACTAACATGTAAAAGCAAATTCTTTTAAAAATCTTACGTGGAAAGAGTTCAATAAGGAATCTCACTTACCTTTAATCTATCTTTAAATTCCTTAAGATCAACACTACATTCGTCGTCTAAAATATCACTAAATAACGTTCTTAATTCCACTTCAGCACTTTCAGCATACATTTTAAAAGTTTTAAGAGGATCTAGCCTAAATGCAGTTAGTCTAGCACTAGTAGTTCGAGTATATTGTGGAATTACTCCATCATTAATTATTCTGATATTCTTTTCTTCTTGCATTTTTAACTGCAGTTTGGCAAAGTCTATTTTAACCATAATGTGCTGAAAAAAGAAATAAACAACCTGTTATAAAGTATAAAGGCAATTATATACAGAAAGCGTACATTATGAAAATTGCAAAATGCATAGAATCATTTGGCATAAACTATGAAATTAAGTTGATGGCTACCATTGGTCACAACCATAACACCATTTCAAATTTCCCTGGTGGGCCAATGGTAGCTCAATACTCTATGCTGACTAAATTATTAATTATACCAGCTCTGCTCTGAATATCTAAAAGGCATTGTACCTAGATAAACTAATTGTAGTTTACAAATCATTTATATACCAACATTGGTTACTACTTGTTATTATCTTCTGAAAAAATAGTAAATGAGTATGATCAGGAAATACCACAATCACAAACTGCAGACAACCCCGTGGCACCGAGAGTAAGAGCTGCTCAACCATCACGAGACACCAGGAAGACAAATTAAGCAAAGCAATCAGCTTTCTTTTCCCCATCAAGATGATTGCAATACTAGAATGGACATAAAGTAACATACAACAAAACATAGAACAATTACAGACTGCATAATGGGAGTAACAATAAACAAAAAGTCAACAACAACAGAACCACCGCCTTAGAACAGACAGCAGCCTAAGCCACCAGGGGGCTTAAATGCATTTTACTGGCACCAAATCTTCGCCCTAGATTCTGCCGTTGTTGAAGTACAAGAAATGTTCAGCTCGCATGGCGGCCATCTAACTAATGCAATGTATCATCATGGGAAAACACTCTAATCAAATTACTACACCATGGTGAAACAAAGAAAAGGGTTCATGACTCACAGATAGTCAGAGCTAAAGAAAACCTCAAGTTGAGCCACGGTGGGTCCAGCTACAGATAAGCATCAGGCACCAACCCACCGATTAAAGCTTTACGTCAGAGCCGTCATAGAGTCTGAGGCCTGACCCACCGTCATGCAATTAAAGAGGAAACCATAGCTATAAACCGTGATTGGGTTTAAAACTAGGCATGCAGATTGTCGCATGATATCCAAGTTATATCCAACCCTTATATAACGTTTAACTATCTTTTTGAATTGATCACTAAAATTAGGTTTTCAAACAATTCGTTTCAATTTATAGACTAAATCACCATAAAATATAGGTTCTGATATGCCTTGTTGCAGAAGAGTTTTTAACCCAATGTTGTATTTAACAATTAACTCTGAGTGTCTGTGGTAGAATTTAGAAAATGCTTTTCGAATTTTATGATATCTTTAACCTTGTTTAAATAATTTAGCAGTTAAAAAAAAGTTTCTGTTGTTGAAGTCATCAACATTAGAACATACTCTAGCAAAACGAATAAGCTGAGAAATATATACACCATAGGAAGGAGAGCGAGGAATATCTCCATCAAGAAATGGGAAATTGTAGAAGAAACTATGCCATTTGTTATTGACAAGTTCAAGTCCAAAAACGGAGCTTCAGTATCAGAAGAATTCGCCTTATTTAACTGAAGTTCAGTGGGATATATCTGACCTACCATTTGTTCAAAATAAGGATTATCAATATTAAGTAAGTCATCTAAATATCTGGAGGTAGAGTTAAAAGCTTCAATAATATCAGATTGATTATTGTCTGACAGAGACAACATAAAGTCTCTCTCGTAACAAAACAAAAACAAATCTGCAACAAGAGGAGCACAATTAGTACCCATTGGAATACCGACAATTTGTCTGTATAATTTTGAGCCAAATCTTATAAAAATATTGTCCAAAAGATAATGGAGCGCATCACACATTTTCTAACATGACCACAATTTATATCGTTTAGGTTGTTCAGAAGTAAAAAAGGCATTTTTATCATTACAAGCCAAATAAAGTGAGCCCTCTCTGTTAAATGTTTGTTCAATTAATTCTGTTAGTTTTTCTTTTATTAGATTATGAGGCAATGTAGTATAGAGAGTAGAGAAATCATATGTAGACAAACCAGATGCTAGAAAACCTCTAGACTTCAATTTATTAAGAATTTCACCTGAATTTTTAAAAGACCAAAATAAATTTTTACCATTTCTTTCATAAACTGTTGTGCAATATTTAATGACATGGTTTTTAATTGCAGTGAGACAAGAAGTCAAAAAAATAGACAACTCAGTAGTTGTACATGCACTAGAATTAGCAATAAAACGCGACTTATAGGGCCGTTTATGAAGTTTAGGTAACCAGTATAACGTAGGAAGCTTGCTATGGTCCTCATCAACAAACAACCCAAACTTAGCTGCCATATGGCATCGATGTCTATCAACGATAGACGTCTCATCAAGCCTGTTATGCTCATATGTTTTTGCAGTGCTAAATTCTTGCTTTAGGGTGTTAATATAGTATCTTTTTCAAACGACCACAACATTGTTAGCAGCCTTATCTGCTGGGGCCAAAACAAACTTCCTATGGAATTCCTGGATCCCTTTCTTCAAGTGTCTAAGAGTGAATTTAAGTTTAGGTGGCAGAAGATCTAAATTGTTGCAATAAAATGAAATTCTATCATCAATAATTTTAAAAATGTTTAGTTTCCAACTATTTAAGGCATTAGACTCAACATGCTCTCGTTTACACCAGCGATTACAAAATTCCCCTAAGGCTCCTGCAATTTCCTCACGACATGAGTTGAAGTCTATTGGCACAGGAAAACTATATTTAGGTCCCTTACATTTAATAGACCGAATTCTTGAATCAGTTATGATTTTTAAATCCCCTGTGACTATATGACCAACGGGTTGATAGCAATAATTAGAGTCCTTACAATCTCTAGAGTCAGGAATAGAATTTTCGATATCAAGTTCTCTTACTAATTTGTTATAGTTAAAAACAGTACTACGAATAGGTTTATTATACTTATAACAAATGATAGGAGATTTCTTATTTTTAAAATAAGTAGGAATAGAAGAGATAACAGATTTATCTTTAAATATACTGGGTAAGTTAATGAATTCAATCCCCTTGTTAACAAATTGAATTTTGATAAAATGCCTAATATGATTAATTTCGGAATCTATATATGGCCTAAGAGCATGTTGAGCGTAACACCGGGTAAGAATTGCCGCATCATAAAGTTGATGAGCTCTATCATAGAATTTATTACCCTCAATATCCAAATTACGGAGTGAAGTGTAGAAAGAGTTATAGAAGTAGTTTTGTACAGTTTCCATGGTAAATAACGCTCTTTTACAATTATGTCAGAGAGACACCTCCTTGAATAAAGCATTGTCTGTATATCAGTGTCAAGGATAGAATACTGTTCAGTCCTATGTTATAGTTTACTGCGACTATCACATCACTATAAAACTGCAGATCACTTCTTTTTAAATAGGGTCCTATAAATTGGACATTGGCAAACAGTTTAGATACATTGAGAGATTCAGAATCTACTAGATACGAAATCACAATATTTTCCACTGATCAGGTAATATTAGACAAATAAAATTAATTTGAAACATCATGCAACCCTTTAAAAGTAAACATGACAATGCCAGCATGATATACTACTCCACACTGAACTGTCTGGTTTGATTATATGGATCAATATGCATTGAAAAAACCATAGATAATTAAAAATGAACACTTACGCTAAAGTCTAAAAGTGTTATTGCGCTGACATCATTGACATCTACTGCTTGAATAATTTCCATAGCACCATCAGAATCAAATGGATTAGAACCACACTATAATCAAAGTATACATATTACAAATAATGAAAATATTTGCCCTTTGGCACTTAACATTGAACAGCATATTGTAATTACAAGAGTGAATGTGCATTGGTCAATTTTTTTTATAAAATTAATCGTAAAAGCTTTATTTTGGTTTTCATTTAGGGTACCAAAAACACTGATTCAGCAGAAATTAGTTGGTAATTTCCCCAGTTTTACTATGGAGGTACATGATAGTTACATCTAGTCTATCCTCTTAGCATTAGCTTTATTTTTCTTACAAACTACAAAAAGCCACCGTCCTTTAGGATTATCAATTGCAAAACAGTGTAAACAATTAACTGCTGCAAAAGGTTTCAACACCATTACTCTGTAGCCAACTCCACCTGACCTGTAACTTGATAACATTAATTAAACGTTTATTTGATTGTTTGATTCTTATAAAGGGGCAGGTCTTCCTGGATTGAACCAGTACTAAGCTAGGATTAATGTTCCTGCACAAGGACACAACACAGTGACGCCTGTGAGGCTCAACCCAGCGGCTCCTTGGTGTCTAGACAAGCACTCTACAACTGAGCTCCCTATTAATTAAACGTCCTAACAGACTCTTTACAGTACAATAGGGGTACTAGTAAAATGTAACACGGACCATCTCATCCTTTAACAGCCACTTATGCAGATTTGTGTTTATTTATTGGATTTCAGACAACAGTTTGATGAAGTTTTGTATAGCATACCGATTGCCTCTTATGATTTCGCACTGATATTGCTTGGCATAAGATATTTGCTTTACTTACTTTTTATCTTATTTTTATCACATGACGTCGCGTCTGGGAGTAAAATAACGCCATGCAATAAAATCGATAAACCACTAGTGGTTTACATATTTTCGGGACACGTTATGGCGTCCATAACAACATTGGACATATGACGTCCATAACAACGTTGCGTACGTAATGATTAAATTATAACGTTTCTACGTCAGAAATGAGATTTCAAAGTAATCTTGATGTCATATGATAAATAGAATCTAACATTCCCGCTCATGTATTATTGAACTTTTTAAATTCATTGCGAAAAAGAGATAAAATGTTTGCCAAGCCAGCATTTTATCTCTTTTCCTCAACTCGTTTAATAAATTCAATAAAACATGAGCACTCATGTAAGATCCTCTATGTATGTGTGCCTTATTCAATTTCCAATTATACAATTACTAGAATACATTTCATGAGCTCACTATCAATGCTGATTTGATTACTTGTATTTGGACCTCGCCGAAACCTGTCTTTGGGGTTTCCAGCAAAGCGAGACTCAAACCAATCTTTTCAGCTACAGAGATTAGCTAGAAAAATGAAACTTTGCTCGTAGCAAGTCTAGGTATGATACTTTCCAATAAGCGAATAACAATGGCGCTGATCAGACTGCGCGGATGTGCAGGCTAGTCTGCGCCTTTGTTGTTCGCCAACCCCTGAAGACAGGTTTTCTTGCATCGAGGCCCATTTAATGTACATAGCTTTGATCGATATTCTATAGGTATGTTACAATTTAGCTTTTATTAGGCAACTTACCGTTAGTACTTGTAAGGTGTCATTTTCCTTCATGCCTTTGGCTATATTCTTTGCACCCTCTAATCCAATTCTGTTTAAGCTTATATCTAGTTCTAACAGAGTTCTATTTTCTTTTAAAGCTTTTGATATTGCTTCTGCCCCATCTCTTCCTAGTCCAGCCATTGCCATATTGAAGCTTTTAAGGCCAACGTTTTCCTAGAAGTGACAAATTGCATATATGCCTTATATAAGATTGATCTTGACATAGGATTTATTTACCAAGTAGAAATTATTATTTGTTTAGACTATGATACGTTTAACATTTCCTTTCTGTGGAAGGAATCTTGGTTGAATGATTTGATATAAATACAGATAGAAGCGGCAACATGTTGCAGCCATTTTCAAATATGTAATGCCCATTATGCTGAACTTATCACATGACGACTAATCTAGGAGTGATATAACGTCATGTGTTATTATCAATAAACCACTAGTGGTTACATATACTGAAAAAAACTAAACTAAAAATTATTCTTAGAACTACAGACTAGCTCTTCCCTCAACCACTAAAACACACACAAATAACACACAAAAGCAAAAATAAACCAACAACAACAGAATCATCGCTTAAGACGAATATGTATTTCAAGTTGACTCTTTGCCCTAGATTCTGCTGTTCAAATAGCTCTTAACCCAGATAAGCCTAGCTTAAGCGTCCTTTTAGTGGGAGATAAGCTAAATGCGGTAACTGATCAGGGTTTCACCTTTTGCTACTAAATTTTTGATTAAAATTTGAATAAAAATTATAAAAAAAACGACCCAACAACCCTTAAAATGGAAATTATAAGAATGCGGCATTGCATTCAGCTTAAAAGGGTAAACCATGGTCTTACTGACCTCGAATTTATCTTTTTTATAAAGACTGTAGATTCAAGTCAGCTGGCTTCTGATGAAGCAATCTGATCAGAATCGACACTGTTTTGCACTCTGATTGATACTGCATGCTTACAACTGGAATGCTGCAGGTTATCAGGATAAAAATTGGGGAAGGGTGAATAACATAAAAATATTCAGCACGACAAGAGTGAAGACAGAGACGACTCCATAGCGATGACATACCTGAATAGCCTCTGCAAGCATTATTGCACCTTTAGTTTTAAAATGATTCCAACTAAGATCTAGCACTTCTAATGTTGTGTTGTCTGAAATTGCAGCCTTGAATAATCTGGCGCCTTCATCTTCAAATCTGTTGTTGCCAAGCAATAGCACTCTCAGAAGCTTATTGTTCTGAAATGAATGTTGGATTTTGCTGTTTTAGTTAAGGTATATTGAGGGCCTCTGTTTTCGGGGGTTTGCGAACAACAAAGGCGCAGACCAGCCTGCAGATTCGCGCAGGCTGACCCACGCCTTTGTTATTCGTCTTTTTGGAAAGTATCGTATCCAAGCTTGCTACAACCGAAATTTCATATGTTCTAGCTAGTTTCTGTAGCTGAGGAGACTGGTTTGAGTCTCGCTTTGTCGGAAACCCTGAAGACAGATTTTGTTGCATCGAGGTCCATGAAGTCAACTCTTCTGGCCATTGGTGTTTGTAATGAATGTTAGAATATTATCTTAGTGTTTTGGTCATTAGAATTTGAGATACAGTAGAATCTATGCAAAACGGCCACTAAAAGATAGACAAAACATCTAAAAAAATATCTTTATAAAAATGGGAGCTTGATGAAGGTCGAAAGTATTGCAGAATGTTCCATTGGAGTATTCTGCATTACTTTTGACCTAAACGATAACTAGTCTTGAAAACCAATTTGTGGTCTTTTTTAGAGTGGCTGTTTTACACAGGTTTTACTTATCTCGTTTTCAACCTCGTTGGTCAATTCAAACATGTCATATGCCATATATACGCAGAATCAAAAATAAGGGAACGCTTGTATATTCTCCAGAAACTTGGTGTTGCACTTCAGGAGAAATGGCAGCGGATTCTGAGAGCTGAGATACATCATATCATCTTTAGAATGCCCGACAGGTGACCTGCATGGGTTTCTGTAAGTAGAGGTGACACCTGATATCGATCTAGACTTTATCCCAGCAGGCACATGACGTCGAAACAACGTCGTATCAACGTTGATGCGACGTCATGACGTCGCATCGACGTTGGCTTAAGGTTGGATGCCTGCTGGGATATATCATTAATTTGTTTTAGGTAAAATACAAAAAAAAATGATATACAAATGTTCCCATAATTTTGGCTCTGCGTATATATGTTCTGATCATAGATCTTTTCAAATTCAATCTGTGTATGCCTGTAGACTGTAACCTGTTTTCAAAAGACATTATTTAATTTTGAAAAAGGTAAGTGGGGGTCGAATAGAGTATTTAAAATAATGCCTCGTTATTACTGATACATCATAAGGAAATGTTACCATAAGGCATGGAAATTTAAACAATGGGTTGCACGTGTATTATATCCTCAATCAAATCAGCAATGATATATAATTATTTCTTTATAATTTTAGATAAATTTGGACTTGGACAGTATGAAGTTTCAAGAACAATCATTTGGATTAAATCAACTTAACCCATGTCCTGTTAAACTTAGATCTATAATTTTCTAAAAAATGATACTGTAGATCTAGATCAGTTGGCTTCTGACAAAGCCATCTGATCAGAATTCATAATGTTTGTTTCAACTCTGCTTGAACATACATACTAACTCAGCAGATCAACACAATAAAATGGGGAGGAGTGTAGCTCATACAAATATTCAGCAGGGCACGGGTTAAAACATGAGGTATTCATATAGACACTGTAGTTTTCAGTATGTTTTATAAAATTTCCCTTCCGTTGCTGATGCTTCTTATTACCAAAATTTGACCATTTAATCAAGCTCATGGTACAAGGAAACATGTGTTATAACATATTTGGAATGTGTAGTGGTTGTTGATGGAAATTCCCAAACTATTTCAGTTTATTGATATGGATTTTATGTAACCAATGTAAGCAAACAGATATAACCCTTATATATACCTCTTTTGTAGCATCTTACCCGTGTCTTTACTGCCCGCTGGTGTCCTATTGTATGGTCCTTGGGTTAAATGATTAAAAGGGTTGAAACAAATCTGTTCTTGTGACAATTAATGGTTCTATATTATATATCTAACCCTTTGTATACTTGAAAGACTTAAAGGGTTACTTTGCTAAACAGTGAAGACCCAGATAAAAATCCGGTAAATGCGACACTTTATCAGGGCCTGCACTAATTGCTA
Organism: Loripinus fragilis; assembly: GCA_964019695.1. NCBI lineage: Eukaryota > Metazoa > Mollusca > Bivalvia > Lucinida > Lucinidae > Loripinus > Loripinus fragilis. The sequence continues at coordinate 47,206,304 of OZ026514.1, forward strand.
AGATAAATACAATATTCAGTGACTGAAGTACATAATTATTTCAAAACTTCTACCTGTGACCCCTTAAAATATGTAATGGACACTCTCATCCTTATTGTATTTATCTATATGGGAAAATCTATCAGAATACAAAGGGTTAACTTACCATTAGGACTTCACAAAAACTGGGGGCTGCGCCATCACCTATTTCATTTGCTGAAAAAATATATAATTTGTGTATAAGCTTCGAAAGTTAAAAAAAACTGGAGTCCAAGATGTGGTATTTATCATGCAAATAAGTGTTGTTAGCATTTTAACATTTATGAGCAGGATTAATTGTGTGCTCAGCTGAGTTGAGCATGAATAAAGTTTTATAACCTCGGGGCAAGGTTCCCAACCCATTTTAAGCATATCTTTTCAACTGTAATGGAATATTTTCACGAAATGTCATAGGTGGATACATTTTTGTCTATGAAATGTGTTTCGTGTAAATAAGACACCTCTCCTCTCCATTACTGAGTCCATCTGTTTTTATCAGTTAGCGAAAAACTCTATAACACAGAAACTAATTGAAAGTGTTTCATAATTTTCCCAAACAGATGACCACAGTTTAAAATTTAGAAATGAAGCTTGCACAAATTATTTTTCTTTGTCTTTGGCTAACCAAGGCAAAAATGTATGCCCCCATCACAACCACACTCACACCATACTTAAAATTTGATAAGTAATACAAATGTAATAAATAAGTAAATTATCAGTTGGTTGTGCCCGCAATATGAACGGGGGTCCTTTTGCTCTTGTGTCTAAGGTGCTAACCACTGCACAACGACGTAATTTCGGGGGCAGCTAGAAAAGGTGTGGAGTTTAACACATCGGATTTGTGACAATCGAAAACGTGATTTCTATTGACGAACGTTGATCAAAAATCGTTAGAAACAGAGTTTTCGATTGCCATTTGTCGCCCGACTGGCGAAAAAATTGCAATCGAAAACACTGTTTCCAGCTATTTATGATCCGCGTTCGTCGATTGTAAAGAGCGTTTTCGATTGCCGCCTACCCGTTGTGATCATCTTTGTCATCAGACTAGTACTGATCCAAATGTTGTGTTTGCCATGGCAGGTGCTGCTATCTATCTATCTATCTATCTATCTATCTATCTATCTATCTATCTATCTATCTATCTATCTATCTATCTATCTATCTATCTATCTATCTGTATCTACTGACTCGCTCCATTCGAAACATTATGCCAGGAAGTGCGAATTTTGAAATTTTGAGAGAAAACAAGAAATGTCACAAACACGTGACGAATGCCCCCAAAGGAATTGGTCTAGCAAAGGACACATTTGAAGAAATTAAGCTGTAATATAGCACGAAAAACCTAGAAATGAGGCCAGAAGTCAATGTCAAGGTTAAAGTGACTCAAAATGGTATGCACCACTTCACCATCCCAAGAGAAATCACCACCCCAAATTTGGGATTCCTACATCAAATACTATAGGAGATATGCTCTGGACACAATGATTCTTGAAAACTAGGTCAGAGGTCATATTCACAGTGACCCAAAAATGGTTTGTGACACTCAGGCATCCCAAGATGCATTTACATACCAAATTTGGAATTCCTATTTCAAAGATTATTTGAGATATGCACCAATTTCAAGAAACTAGGTCAGAGGTCAAGTTCAAGGTCACAGTGACTAAATTATGGTATGCGACACTTCGTCATCCCAAGATGCATCCACACACCAAATTTGAGATTCCTACCTCAAATAATATAAGAGATATGCTTTGGACATGATTATTCTAAAAATTAGGTCAGAGGTCAAGGTCACAGTGACCTGAACATGGTACATGACACTCCGCTGTTCCAAGATGCATCCACACACCAAATATGGAATTCCTAACTCAAAGAATATAAGAGTTGTGCTCCAGACATAATAATTCTTAAAACTAGGTCAGAGGTCAAGGTCACAGTGGCCCAAAAAAGGTATGTGACACCCCATCATCCCAAGATGCATTTACACACCAAATTTGGAATTCCTATCTCAAACAATATAGGAGATATGCACCAGACTCAATGCAGTTTCGAAAAATTAGGTCAGAGGTCAAGTTCAAGGTCACAGTGACCCAATAATGGTATGCGACACTTCGTCATCCCAAGATGCATCTACACACTAAATTTGAGATTCCTACCTCAAATAATATAAGAGATATGCTCCGGACATAATTATTCTAAAAACTAGGTCAGAGGTCAAGGTCACAGTGACTGAAAAATGGTACATGACACTCCGCTATCCCAAGATGCATCCACACACCAAATTTGGAATTCCTAACTCAAAGAATATAAGAGTTGTGCTCCGGACACAATAATTCTTAAAACTTGGTCAGAGGTCAAGGTCACTGTGACCCAAAAATGGCATGTGACACCCCGTCATCCCAAGATGCATTTACACAACAAATTTGGAATTCCTATCTCAAACAATATAGGAGATAAGCACCAGATTCAATGCAGTTTTCTAGAAACTAGGTCAGAGGTCAAGTTCAAGGTCGCAGTGACCCAATAATGGTATGCGACACTTTGTCATCCCAAGATGCATCCACACACTAAATTTGAGATTCCTACCTCAAATAATATAAGAGATATGCTCCGGACACGATTACTCTAAAAACTAGGTCAGAGGTCAAGGTCAAGATCACAGTGACCTGAAAATGGTATGCGACACTCCCCCATCCCAAGATGTATCCACACACCAAATTTGGAATTCCTACCTCAAAGAATATTGGAGATATGGACCGGACACGAAAGCGGGACGGACACACGGACGGACGGACGGACGGACAGTGCGATTACTATATGCCTCCCAAGGTTCCTTTGGGGGCATAAAAACAACAACAAAAAAACAAAAATGCAATTATGAGCCGGCCCAATAATTTTATTGCATTGAAATCAATAATAGTAAAGCAATTATGTTTACCCCTTATGTTGAAGATGGGCTATACCTTGATTCTGGTACCGGATACTAATTAGCAAACATTCAACAGGGGTCGTGCATATTACTGTCCGTTGATTTTCATAAGAAACTATAAGCTACGTCAAGATTTGTTTGAAAAAGTGACTATATGTGTTTACTTGGAACATTCATGATACAGTATCATAGGCCAGTTAGCAAAAATTTTCAGCGTAAGATTGCGATTATTTTCTTATCCACCAGTTTAAACATGTGTTTTGGGTGCTCAAAAGTACCGTCTCAATGAGACGGTGCTTTTGAGTATCCACAACATATATTTTGATTGTGAAAAAAGAAATTTGAAAATAAATTTCCGTTACGCACCCTTGTCAGTGGGTCTGAATACTGCAAGTGCGCAGTCTGATCAGCGCCTTTGTTATTCACAATCTGGGCAGCGTTTCACTAACAATCTTAGCGCTAAGAAAATCTTAGGCTTAAGTAATGTAGTCAAACTTGCTAAATTCACATTTCATCATTCTATCTAGTCTCTGTAGCTGAGCATGCTGGTTTGGTTCTTGCTTGATCAAACATCCCGAAGATAGGTTTCTCACGCCGAGGTACATAAAAATTATGTGTATGAAACTGCCTTACCTGTTAAGTCTATTTTGTATATGTTCTTATTATTAATGAGCATCTCACTTAAGGCACGCCCACCTTCTGTACCCAGTTTATTATCGGATAACACCTGAAATAAGACAGAGAAAGAAAAAATAGCCAGCACATTATAAAGCTTATAATTTGTCCTAGTACCCAGCGAAGACTTAAACTAGAGTGGGTATATACCGAGCCTTTTCCTGGTCAGATTCTTGGCCAGTCTGATCAGATTCTTGGCTGCTTGCATATATAACATATGCGGCTTGTAATGATCCCTAGAGACCTACTGAGGGCAGTCTTATGACTGAGATCTCAAGGATGCTCCGAGTAATTGCAGGGCGTAGCGTCAGATTGTTGGTTTGACGTTCGTTGAAGTTCTGACGATTGCTGTAATAGCGTCAATAGCAATGTCCAAGACAGCTTAACAATGCTTGATTGACATTATCTACATCGTATCTTTAAATCATTTTCGAATCATTTCACCTTTTTACTGTTTAACTCCTGTATGTAAGTAGCTACACAAAATACCTAACAGGAAATAGCGATCTATTAGAATGGCCTGAGGTTGATTTACATGATTACCTTTCGTTTCAGAGAGCATGCCAAAGATTCTAAATGTCATTGTGTTACAATTTTTTGCCAATTTTGTTGAACTGATTTGACGCATGGAAATACACTATGTGAAATCTAGCAGTCATTGTTATAATTTCTAGCTGATTTTAACTCATCTGAGCACTCTACAAAAATGTAAAATCTAACTGTATGTGTTTTTGTGTGACTATTCATGCGCAGATCCAGAAAGTTTTGTCAGAGGGGGTCCAATTTTGGCAACGTTTTATTAGTTGATGAATGGAGAGAGGATCCAAATACCACTATAAATGGCATTTAAATGGCGTTCGCCTGGCCTGCCTCTGTTGGCCCAACATTGAAAGCTGGCTTGGTAGCTTTGCGTTTTTTCAGGGGTCCGGACCAATATTGCTAAGAAATCCCATATTTTTTGTATTTTTTCTTGGGGGGGGGGGGGTCAGACCCTCTCTGGATCCGCGCATGCTAGTATATTTGTAATTTGACAACTGACATTAATATATTTTGATTTATACGACAACTCAAAAAGGTTAATATCTTCAGTTTATACTTATTAATTTGACATAAATTAGCGCTCTGTATAAATGCGCATATTTTATTTGCGATTCGATCTGATCTAATACTATCAATTATCCACTTTCTTCAATAAAAAGTTAAACTTAGGTTTACATATGTAAAGCTGCATTGTTCACACTTGCGGTGCTATCTTTAACGCATGAAGCGTGAATAATCCTCTTTGCCAAAATATAAATTTAAGAGGTTTAATATAATCAAGAAAACTTTAATAGATATTTGGCCTTACATCAAGTTCATAGAACAATTTAGATTAGGTTTTCCGTGTTGATTTGTTGGGTAAGGAAACTATATCATTCACGTAAGGCCTAGATATTAACACTATTGTTATTCGCAAACAACTACATGCAACTCTATGAATTGCACAACAATTTGGACTTAAAAGGGCAATATATCTGGGTTTGATTGTTTTGCATTAGAAAGCTGATATTTAACAAGTACATAAATTAAAGTATAAGAGCATGTACTAGATTTTAGTTGAATGAGCAATATATAAACAAATACCAAGCAACACAGTAATACTAATAAGAAAGCAGTCAGAAACATCAGGAAAAGTAAATAGACTATTCGAATCTGTATCCCTCACCTGTTCAATAATACAGTGCACGCTAAATATTTGCAATTGTGTTAGTATTTATGTAGTATATTAAGTATCTTTTGGAAAATTTTGTATCCATTTTGTTTATAATATAAAGCCTTGTACATATATAACGTATGTAGCTCTAAATCTATCCAGGTCCTAAGCGGGAACATGCTCAAGCACTGCGCTTCTTTTGTAGCTCATTATACTTACTAAAACTCGATTGCTATGTAGGCTAATAGTACCAATGAAGTAAAATATTTTAAACAACATATCATGATAAAACACAGGTCAAAATTCAAAAAAAATTCACAGAAATAATTCTCATAATGCCCTCTACCAAAATCGCCTTAATGGTATCGCTCCGCCGAACAAAACGGCTGCCAGAGCTCTAGATAAGAATTATTTTTTAACAACATCTCCCCTTAATCACTGGTCCAAATTCAAAATAATTTCACAGAAATGTTCCTCATAATGCCCTCTACCAAAATTGTCTAAACGGTTTCGCTTCGCCAATAAAAGTCAAAAATAGAAAAATAATCTACAATACTCTATGTTCTTTATGTTGCTCAAATGATTCCGCTATGCTTAACAAAAATGCCTCCAGGGCTAAGAATCCAGGTGAGCATTTCAAGGCAACCATAGCCCTCATGTTTAATTTTCTATCACATAAACAGTTATTTATCCCCTTCAAGGGTACTTTTTAGACTATTCAATTAATTGACATGAGGCTTCGCTGATCGCCGCGTATGCTACTCAAATGCTGGTTCGTTTGTTCGTTTGAGTCTACAGAAAAACCTATGTAAAACGGCCACTAAAAATAGACAAATCAAAGACCTTAATGACAAATGGTAGCTTAATGCAGGTCGAAAGTATTGCAGAATGCAATACTTTTGACCTGCATTTAGCGATAATTGGTCTTGCAAACCAATCTCTGGTGTTTTGAGAGTGGCCGTTTTACACGGGTTTTACTGTATTGGTAACCTTCTTCAAAATTACTTACCAATTCTGTGATGAAGAAATTCTCCTTCAAGACTTTAGTAAGACATATTGCACCTTCTGCGTCAATGGCATTTCCTTCCAAATTGAGAATTTCGATGTTCGTGTTGACCTACAAAATAAATATGTTACTACATTCGGTATAAAAGTAAAGTAAAGCGCTTTTTTATTATAGTGTCACTCCTATTGAAAGGGCTAGCAATTTCTGACTTATGAGACACCTAAACTTGTCACATTTACTTCCCAAATCCCATCCTTTTTGTCGGACACCAGGCAGGCTAGGAATTGGTAACCGTTCGTTTATCTAGCTGGCGGCTCACCATCCGGCTATATCAGATCGAACCCCACTGCCGCCGACCCTGGGATTCGAACTTTCGACCTCCCGCTCCCGAAGCGGATACTCGAACCACTAGGCTATTCGGTATATGTTTTAAAATATCAATAACTAAGTGACTGTCCAAAAGGCCTTTACAAACAGCACAGACTCAGATCAGATTGCTTCTACAAATTCTGAAGCAGTTTGATCAGGTTCTTTCCCGTTTGCTATTCGGGCAAGCGTTGTGTGAAATCCAGCCCTGTTAACAAACATCTTATTTGAAATCAGAAAGAGAGATGTGTTCGAAAACTTATAACATTTACTGTATTTGTAGCACATGTTTAGATAAACAAACCAAAAAAAAAGGCGTAAACTTGTAAATATTTTCTAACCTATACTTTTTAGCATATGTTTTGGATGCTCGAAAGAACCATCTAATTGAGACACAACATAAATAAGAAAAATATTTTTCGATTACGCACTCTTAAAACTAAAGTCCTTAATTATGTAGGTTCCATTATTCACCATAATAAATGGGTGCCAGGACACAAGTAGTTGTGTAGTTCGGACATTTGCTCGACGAATGTGACACGGATAAACTATAACAAAGACCAAACCTGCCAGTAGACGATTCACATGAATGTCAAGCCGTACTATGTGACTGATGTGACTAAAAATGGCAAGTTCGTCAGTTGCAAATTTAAAGGTTACTGCAAAGACATAGACAACGCAGGCTGTTGCACATTGACAATATAACATCCTTATCATCTTTATGTCAACAAAATACTAACCTCTAATGGAACTGCTAGGGCTCTCATTCTAAGTGGCCCCAGCCCATGGAATTTCATCTTGAGTTCTCTGTCTTGTATGTGCTTGATGAAATATGAGGTTGGGCTAATCCCCATCTCCTCACAAACCTTTATGTATTTAGCTTTACCAGTCAGGTCTCTCTCAAATCGTTCCGGATGAAGCCATTCTAGAAAAAAATTTAAAAAAAAATGAGTCAGTTATTGAGCTTTGGGTAGGTATCGCAGCTTGTGAGAGCAGTGAAGGTTTGGAGGTACCTGCGTAACCGCGTAGTCTCGCCAGAGCCTTAACTTCTCGCACACACGACGAAGGATCGTTGATTAAGTCAAGGCAAAAATAAGGAGATAGCTAGCCATTTATATATATTTTTAAAAATATGCTTTTACACATATATACTAAAATCGCATGAACCTGCGCAATTTCCTTCCGTACGCGTATGCTGAAAGCTCGAAACCCTGCCATAAATCGAACTTATCTTGTGAAACATTGAAATCTGATTTGATGTTGTATTAGATGCTGAATTAGAGATATTTTTGCACATTCACGACTTTAATAAACTTGAAGAGCCTGATTTAGTTCATTGCAAATTAAACAAAAGGTATCCTTTATTTTTAATAAAATGTCAATTGTCATAAAATGCTTATTTCTGATCAATTTTATTTACATTCAGTATGGTGTAGATGAGTATCTGTTCATTCAATATAAAAACAAAAACACAAATTCTTTTGATATGGTTTAACAGTCCTGCCTTTTGAAAATGGATTTTGGACATACAAAATGAACGAATAATATCTGTGATGTCTCGAATATGTGGTATTTACTGACCATAATCACTTACCTTTTGGATGGGGATGTTCAGTGGTTCTGTACACATGGAATTTCGTGTAAGCTTTAAACAAAACCGATAACCGTTCCAATTCGAGGCATCGCAGAACTTTATTCATGCTTTTTTTGTCATTCCAAAATCTATTTTCATCAGACAGGACTGTTAACCTTATCAAAACCATGCTCCTTTTTTGGCGTTTTGTAAGGGTTTTCTCCAGTATGGGTGCAAACACAACAGGGACTACCAAGCGACAAGTAACCACGTTTAGGTAGCAGATAAATTTGTAAAGAATGCGTGTCTGAGTACCATAAGGTCTACTGAAATAAACTCTTTCGGAACTGGCAAAGCCAACAAAAGCATTGTGACATTACCCACACCCTATACACGGGATGCAATATTTTTGTTTACATCGCAGATCGGAAACAACCTAACACGTCGCGTGCGAGAATGGATTGTGGTAAGTTGACGTTGTTATACTTTTACAGACGTTAAAGCTGCATAATCTGTAACTTTTGATATTTTCATTTTAAAAATAATGTTTCTATTTTTCAAGAACACAGTAAAAATACTAAAATTCAGGTATACATTTTACCTTTTTCGTAATAATTAACAAATTATAAGTGCCAAAACAACAGCATTTATGTTAAAGATTAACTGTCTAGAATTATTGGAGGGACGCAAATAATTACAAACAAGAGAAAAAACACCTGTTTTTATGAGATAATTCACTTTTTCACGCAGTTTTTAGCTGTAGAAATTAGATTTATTGTGACAACATAACTTTATTCTACTTTTGCAAATGATTTAAAAAGAAAATATTTTTTTTCGAAAAATGTTCATAGTTACAGAGTATGCAGCTTTAAAACGAGGAGTTGCGAGTCAAGATTTTGCAGAGAAACATAGTGTACCTACCTTTATGTTTCGCCATAAGTAGTAGTTTAAAAAGGATCCCTTTGCATCAGAAATAATATGTTTTTCGTGAGAATATTCCACCAAAGACACGAAAATTGGTAACACTTGCTAATTGCTCGAGTTCTTTTTGTCCGATTGTCCTGGTCGAAAGTTCAGGATATAGCTGAAACATTCTTTGTTGCGTATCATCAGGAGACAATAGTGAAATAAAGCCAACTTTTACGAAATATGGTGCTAAACACACACAGGGTAGTTCGACTGGGATACTATCACCATCGATGAGTGAATTACCTGGATACAAGCAACATCGGAGAGTTTTTTTTGAAAAATGACACAACTTCCAGCAAAGAGTACCACCAAAAATGATATAGTTTACATCGGAGACTTTAGCATATAGGAAAGCGCAAGTTCCACAGACGCCAGAAGTTTCCAGATGTGGTTAGAATGATCTCAATTTAAACTTTACATTTTAGAACAGCTTTGCTAATATGAGCCGCGACATGTGGTTTCCAACAATGTGGCATTTTGACAAGTGTAGACTCAGGCGAGCCTGTGCAGCCTCCTTTTAAGCTTAGAAACTCCAAACGCTGTTCAGTCAGTAGCTTAACAGTCATAGATATTCAAGCGAGTAGCAAAGGCTCTGATCAGACTGCGCGTATGCGCAGGCTGGTTTGAGCCTTTGTGGGTAGCACATACCACAGTGTTGGAAATCTAAAGTCACGGCTTAATTATTTATTTTACCAATGGGAAACAGTACACTTATCTGATGATTCACTTGAGGAACACGTTTCCGTTACATATTAAGAATTCACGATACGCTATTCAATCCATGAAGTAAAGCTTGTCATAGCTTTTTTCTATCATTTGGACTGGGACCTAACAAGCCCCTTCCTGATGAGAATTCCTAGAATCTCGCATGTCGGGTCTGTTCTTGGTCCAAACTGTTTAGAGAAGGTTATCAGCAGGCAACGCTAGCAGGCAAAGAGTAAATTAATTGCTTAACGTGTTAATGCAAGCCATTTGTATGCTGTGACGTTACAGTCGTGAAAATACCGTAAGCTCATGCCAGGGTCGGGCAACAAAGGCAATGTTTAAGAAGTTTTGACTTCATTAATATTAAGCACACACGGGTGCTTTACAACCGTTAATATACGGAAAAGAATGCTATACCGTCACTGTTATATATCTTTCTTACAAGCACAAGCAGTTCCAAATAATTTGATTCAATTGTATGCAGAACTCATGAAGCGTTCAACGAAACCAAACTGGATAGGCAATCAAAACGTCAATACTATCGACGAACGTAGACTAAAAATAGTTAGAAACATAGTTTTTGATTGCCATTAGTCGCCCGACTGGCGACAAATGGCAATCGAAAACACTCGTTGTAGCTATTTCTGATCCACGTTCGTCGATGAATAGCGTTTTCGATTGCCGTCTATCCTGTGTGGAAACAAAACTATTTTTTCAGCTGTAAATTATTACTAGTAGCCCTAGTTTCGAATTGTTTTGGCTACGATTTCAGTATATTCAATAAACACATCAGAAAGGTGGCAATCGAACACGTTAATACTATCGACGAACGTATAAGGTATATAACAAAATGCATTAAAAGTTGGACCCCCTCTGACAAAACTTTCTGGATCCCCGCTTGGCGACCCATAAAGGCTCAGACCAGCCTGAGCATACGCGCAGTCTGATCAGAGCCTTTGCTACTCGCTTGAATGTCTATGACTGTTAGCTACTGACCGAACAGTGTTTGGAGTTTCTAAGCTTAAAGGGAGGCTGCACAGGCTCGCCTAAGTCTACACTTGTCAAAATGCCACATTGTTGGAAACCATATTAGCAAAGCTGTTCTAAAATGTAAAGTTTAAATTGAGATCATTCTAACCACATCTGGAAACTTCTGGCGTCCATGGAACTAGCGCTTTCCTATATGCAAAAGTCTCCGATGTAAACTATATCATTTTTGGCCGTACTCTTTGCTGGAAGTTGTGTCATTTTTCAAAAAAAACTCTCGGATGTTGCTTGTATCCAGGTAATTCACTCATCGATGGTGATAGTATCCCAGTCGAACTACCCTGTGTGTGTTTAGCACCATATTTTGTAAAAGCTGGCTTGATTTCACTTTTATCTCCTGGTGATACGTAACAAAGAATGTTTCAGTTATATCCTGAACTTTCGACCAGGACAATCGGACAAAAAGAACTCCAGCAATTAGCAAGTATAACCAATTTTCGTTTCTTTGGTGGAATATTCTCAAGAAAAACATATTATTTCTGATGCAAAGGGATCCTTTTTAAACTACTGCTTATGGTGAAACATAAAGGTAGGTACACTATGTTTCTCTGCAAAATCTTGACTCGCAACTCCTCGTTTTAACGTCTGTAAAAGTAAAAACAACGTCAACTTACCACAATCCATTCTCGCACGCGACGTGTTAGGTTGTTTCTGATCTGCGATATTAACAAAAATGTTGCATCCCGGGTATAGGGTGTGTTACCACAAAGTTTAAACTTACTTTCCTCGTCAACTTCTAAGTCAGTCTCATAATCAACTTCATTTGATTCCGAAGATTCGTCATCGCTGAACACCCCATAGTACATTTCTCCATCGCTGGTCTGTACATCAGTCACGCATGACTCTTCTTGGTCACATGACTCGATCGTGGTTGCTTCACTTTGCCTCGTTCCTATATATTCGGCGTCCACGTGATCAATATCGCCAGTAATGAAAATTTGATTTTCATCTGTATAGCCTGAAAAGTGAAATGTTGAAAACTTTTTTCAGTGGTACAGTAAAACCTGTGTAAAACGGCCACTCTCAAAAAGACCACAAATTGGGTTTCAAGTGGAGCATTCTGCAATACTTTCGACCTTCATTAAGCTACCATTTGCCATTACGATCTCTTTTTTGTCTCTTTTTAGTGGCCGTTTTTCACAGGTTTTACTGTACATTTACAATAAACTCTTTAAATTAATGACCTGCACCCAAAATTACAAGGCATCCTTAAAGTTAAACACGACGATAGTTCAACATGATGATATTGTAAACGTTTAATTGATTGCCAGACTCGGTGCATTTCAAGCGGTCGTCGAAAATTCCATTGCGATCTACAGATTACATAAAATAATTTTGATCTCAATATGTTTGAAACGTAATTCTTCGTATCATACAAAGCAACACTTTACGAAGGTTGACTTGGGCAGTACTTTACGAAGGCATTGTAATTTGAGCCCATATCTAAAGGGCGTGTATGTTAATTATATGTAAACTGCAATGTAAAATTAACTATGTGTGTAATTAACAAATTGTATAGCAAGCGCATGTTAGACAATATCCCTCTTTAGGGGTCCCAAGGTAATGTATTACAGTCATTGTTACAACTTATCCTGTATTAATTTTGCAAGATACTCTTAAGCATGCAGTTCGTCCTTTCCTTCTGTAACTTACTTAGATCAAACTCCGGGTGAGTCAGAGCAAGTCTAGATCCCTGGGTGCTTGTATCTATGATGTCATCATCATCCTCTTCCATCAATGGCGTCAACATGCGTTTAGTAGCCGTGTCGGGGGGCACTGCCGACACGGAAAGAAATACCTCTCCTGTCGACATGTTGGCTCTTAAACGCGCGTCAGTAATCCTATAAGCAACTACATCTGTAACACAAAAAGATAAAATTAACTCTTCAGCTGCTGATAGCGACTAATCTCGTCTGTTAGTCTATTTTAAACGTCTTTGTAGCAAACAGTGTGGATCTATATCAGACTGTTCCTCTAGGAGCAGTCTGATCTGGGTCCACAATATTTGCCTGTTTGCGGCTTAAGTAGTTACGCCTATCAAAACAAGATATTTCCAAGTTGTATTTGTTGTATTGTACATAAAATCCTCCTTATTAAAAAACAAATTGAAATGATCATGAAACTCAGCAATTCATCTTTGCATCAAATTAATGTACAAAATTTTTGCTGGCTAAAACTACGTCAAGTTGCGTTTAAAATTTTTCAAGGTCATTGACGCAAATTGCTGGTGTGATTTTTCTCATTTCCCGACGAATGGCTGAATTTGTCTGCTCAGTGGTGACTCGCTTGGGATCATAAACATTGTCCTTCAAGTGTCTCCATAGGTAAAAATTCCAACAGCTTGGGATCTGGCTATTGGAGAGAACAGACTGCTGCTGTTTTAAATGAGAGAAAAAAAATCGGGCAAATATTTCTCTCAACCATTTCAACACTCGTCATGTAGTGTGTGGTGTAGCCCCATCTTTTTGAAACCATGTTTCATTAATGTCAATGCCTTTTCTTCGAAGGGCAGGGGGGGGGGTTGGTTTTCAAGGGATAAGATATCAGTCACTATATACTGTTTTGGTTTCACCATCCAAAACAAAAAAAAAAGCCCAAGCACACCAGTTTAAATCAGCGCTGCCCAAACTGTCACCTTGTCATGAAGAGGCTTTGCTGAATAGAATATTGGTTTCTTGTTACCCAATACTCGACAGTTTTGAAGCTTCTTAAGGATATTTTTCTGCATCATGCGTATGACAGTTACTGGAGATTTAGTCTCAGAATAGAGCTTAACTACTTTTGCATCTTTCTGGTTTGACATTGCCATCTTGAAAAACGTCATGACGTCAACGTCTTCTCGTACTTTTTCTTATGAGGAAAAACTATGACAATTTTCTTTGCAGTGGTATGTAACATAAGTAATTGCGTCAGGGGAGATATATTTATTCAACCTCAATACAATATCAGATATTTTTTATAGCCCTGTACATGCGCATTTAACCACAGTCTATCTTTAATATGCTTACTGAGACTGTTCTTTCATTTAACCGCAACCACCAAGACAGTACTTTTAAGTAACCACAACATATATATATTTGATCTTTAAAGTAACCACATTATATATTCTGATACTAACTAAGACAGTTCTATCGATCACTTGACGAAATTCGAGCTGTCAAAGACATTAAAGCATCGATGAGTCTGCGCAAACACGTTCTCAATCTCGCCATTCTTATGCATTTTGTATGATTCAGAGCCCGACTCTAAGAGGAAGGCCCAAATTAAAATGCATTTCTTAGGTCCCACTTAATTGTTGTGATTGTACTTTAAACCCTTTAAATACACGTTTATGTGTGACCCTTTGGTTTTAACGATGGCCCATGATAAGTTTATACGAAGGCATATGCGTAGCTCCCATCACGCAGTTACGCACGTGCGTAATAAAAATATTAACATTCAAGTGAGGTCACCTAATGTGGTAAAAGTGATTTTACATACCATGACGAAGTGCTCTAAAAGGAATGAAATTGCTCCCAGGAAAGAATTCGCTCCCTCTGGGGGCAAATTCTTTCCTTTAAGAGAAGTTCCCGTTTCAAAAAGGGACGCAATTGAAGAGAATCACGGCTTGATCCAGTAGTCTCCTTTTGATGTGTAAAACTTTTTCGGCGTTCTGGCTACGCCATTGCAAGGAAGAATCCATTAGTACACAAAAAGGTAAACAGTGACGTTTCGTGCGATAAGTGCAAAACTGTATACCATTAACCGTCACCAGCTGGACCATTTGATGGCAATACATGGCAGTATTGAGGAGGTAAAATAGATAACACCAAATATTATATGACTTTTTGGGTACTGTAAAGGCGGCACCATGAATGCGTAATTTGGACTGGTCAACCATAGACATAGGCAAAAGCTTAAAATGAGGCGTGGTTTATTATTCAAAAGTAACTGTATCATCTTGCGCCATTACCTCAGTATAGACGCAAAACACATTATTTAGTCCTTAAAGCGCCAGCAAAATAATTGCATCTGAAAATGTCTATTTAGCATAAGCATAGAGGCAAACATTGTGAACCCAGATCAGACTGCTCCTACAGGAGCAGTCTGATCTGGGTCCACACTGGTTGTCTATCAGGCTTCAAATATTTTAGTGGACGTCAAAAGCATACTTTTTATGATGTATACGGTTAGGATTTTCATGAAATGCACGCACGTTTGCTCGGCCTAAAAACTTATTAACTCTTTACCGAATTATAAACAAAACCTGATTTCGCTTCCTTAGCAGATGAAATAGCCGAGCCATGCCCTGATATGAATATTAAAGTTGTCGCCTTTACAGTAAGCGAAAAGTCTATTAATACCTCATCAGAATATCTTATAATCCAGTTTCCTTAATTCTACAAATTCGATAGAATTTCATAGAATTATAGTATAGATCCACAAAAGAAACAGAAAACAAAAGAAGCCGCGTATGTCTGTATGTATGATCGATGATGTAACTCAAGTTGGTTATGAAAGTAAATTATTTCTGGAGAGATTATCAGACGGAGTTAGTACACCTATATCGGATTAACACTTTGCCTTCTGATTAATATTTTTTTCATGCTGATTGTCTTCAGAATCATCTTTTTTGAAAAGTTCTTTCAGGAATACCATCAGAGTGTTAAACAGTTTTAATCCAGATCAGTCCCGACGTTCTTTCGGGACTGATCTGGATCCAAATTGTTTGTAAATATTATCAGCAGAGGACACTATAGTAAGTAACATGTTAAGAATTTTGTACCGCAAAATGTCTCCTTGAACGCATGAGCCACGCCGCGAGAAAATTTGTCTTCAGGATCTGTGACCACCGAAGACTTAAACAAGCCTGCTCTGCTTGTGAGACCACCTCAAGTGTTGTTTATGTTTATTCAGCACGTATAACAATAGAACTTTCAGGCAGTGAATAATTATGACACTTACCAACCTGCATGATAAACAAGCTGGTCTATGTCATTTCTGTTCTCCTCTGGATTACAGCTTTTTTATGCTTCGATCATAATGAGCACTTTAGTCTAATAAATCAAAGTAGAAAATTAACTTAGTCAGTTCAAGAGATTGTGGCACTTACAGTATATCTATAAGGTCATCTTTAAGCATGCATACGCAGCTGTCGATATTTTGGCTAATAGTTTGACATTGGCCAACACTGTATAAGATAGGTGTTAGTTTACTCCAAAAGGGGTGGCAGCTGAGTTGCCACCCATTTTGATGCTTACTTACCCCTACTTTCCTACTGGAACAACTTGGTGCCAACATTTTCCAGTGATACATATTAAAACATTTCTACCTGTTATTGGTATAGTTAATTTCTAAATAGAACATATATTTAACAGCATCAAGATCAGTGGCAGTTTAGCTGCAACCAACTTTGTTGTAAAACTGCATTTATTTTACAGTGTGTGGCAACAGGGTAATATTGTGGCTTAAATTTAGACAACATCGACTTTCCTACTGTCCTGCCAGCCAAGAGTGACAGTGACGTCATGTTTAGTTTACAAAGTTATCAGGGACTTATAATCAATAGATCACATGTCTTATAATCCTATCCACAGGATAGGATTAACACACAAGTGATCTATCGATTCGAATTAGCTCAAGTAGAGTGTACAAGTTTATGATTTACTTAATAATTGTAAACAAAACACGACGTCACTGTCACTCTTGGCTGGTAGGACAGTACTTTGTAAGTGCATTTCTTCACTGAGAAATGTTTAACATCTCTATCTCTTCCTGTTGAAGGTATTTTTCAGATCCAAAGAATCGAACAGATGCAGTTGAAAGGCCACACAAGTGGCAGTTCAGCTGCTACCACTTTTGGTGTTAGATAATAATACTACAGTAAAACCTGTGTAAAACGGCCACTCTGAAAAAGACCGAAAATTGGTTTTCAAGACCAATTATCGCTTAATGCAGGTCAACAGTACTGCAGAAAGGTAGCATTCTGCAATACTTTCGACCTTCATTAAGCTACCAGGTGTCATTAAGATCTTTGTTTTATCTATTTTTGAGTGGCCAGTTTACACAGGTTTTACAGTATTTTACAGTGTATGGTTACTTTTACTGCTTAACGTCCAAAAGTCTAGAACCTTAAAGGAGGATAAAACTATAATCCTGATTGACCCTTTCTAACACTTATGCCTTTAACTACATCGTTGGATTAAAGAGAATATTCAATCGGTTGTAAGCCTTATATTGCATGTGAGGTCAACAAAATAGACATTCACGTTCTTTGATGTGTTAGGAGCAATTTGCACCTTTAGCTCTGAAACCCCATAAACGTATAGTTTGTGAAAAGTACAGAACCTGATGAAATGCCCATAAAACGATATACAAAGAGCAAATGCAAAAAATGATTAATTTACACTCATATTTGGCCTAAACTAATCATTTTGGTTCTTGAGACATAAACGCAGCTAAATGTCCTCTGATGTAGTCACAATTGGTCCATAGCTCGTTAATTACTTATTTAAAAAGTGGCATTAATAATGTATGCAAGCAATTACGAGGTGGAAGATTGGTATGGTTTAGCATGCAAGTTTTGTTTAGTAACAGTAATTAAAGCTTTGCTAGCTACGAAAGAATACAGTGTTAAATCTCTCTCTCTCTCTCTCTCTCTCTCTCTCTCTCTCTCTCTCTTCATCAATACTAACATTGTACCCAAGGTATCCCTTGTTTTTGCCATATGAACCCTTAAAGCGCCAAGAAAAAATGCATCTGAAAATGTCGTCTGCTGAAGTCGTCTGCTGCAAATAATTGCCGAACAGTACTGACGAATTAAGTATAGAAGCAAACACCGTGGACCCAGAACATCCGGGTCCACATCGTTTGTCATAGCGGCTTCTTAAACATTTCAGCAGACGAGAAAAGCAGACGACTTTTGTTGCGATTGGCGCATTAAGGGTTAAATAAAGTTTAGGTCCTAGGGACGGGCGAAAATGCTTTTATTTCAGGATAACAAGGGAACAAATGCATGTTCTAGAGTATCAGGGGAACATGGAACACACAAAAACAATATTTTGGGAGCCGGAGACATGAAACGGTGGAACAAGCCAATTTATTTCATGGAGACAAGAGAACAGACCATTAAGACCTTTGTTGTGTCTATTTTACGAGTGAGTGCTAGGCACGTTTTTTCTGTACATATGTTTTTAACAGTGTACCTCCCAAATATTTTCGCCTTGCTGCTCAAGTGGGTAAAGTAGAGCGTCTCATTCCAGCCAATATACTAGACTCTCTCTCTATAATGCTTTAAGAGATTTAACAAACATAATGTAAACTTTTCTTCTTATTAAGCACTCCACTTATATTTCGCAATACAATCTCAGTCATTGTCGGTTTAATGCAAATAAAATAATATTTAAATCCAATCTTGTCTACCCGTTATTTATGAAGCAGGTGGAGTATATTATTAAATTATTATTTCATATTGACATAGCATATTATATAACAGGGGAATTCAATTTACGAAGGTCATGAAAACCTCATTGGTAGTGATTTATTCAAAATGTAAATGAAAACCAAATCCATGCGTATATCGAATATTACATTGTTGTTACAATAAAATAATCTTGTAGTTTGGTTAAATGCTGCCGACGGATAATTCAAAGCATTTCGAATGAAATCGAACCCCTGCATCTTTTGTTGATTTGTGTACATCGTAAATGTTCAACGACTTACAGATATTTAGGTTGAATGCTGTCATTTTATTTTGTCCATGTATTCTGGTAAAATGTTGCCCATGTATTTTTAATAACACTTCGAATGAGCTCTGAGGCTAAATGTCGTTAACGCCTTTGGTCAAATGTCGAGAAAAAAACATGTAGTATATCGGTAAGGACCTCGGACAGTCTTAATGAAGGATTTCCCATAAAAATGACCAGAAAAAAGTTTCAAAGAAAATTATATTTTGTCGATGAAAAAGATAGTAGGTTCAACCCTCGACTTATCCACAAAAGCCGTTTTCTCATTGGACAAGTACCAATTGAAAAATATGGGTTGAATACTCCGTTTTTGCTATTCAACGTATAGAAAATAGAAAAAGATTTACTGAGGTGCTTTCCCCCGTGACCAAACTAATCCTTTTGCATACAGTTGTAGTTTTACATTTCACACATCATATAAAAACGGCATGTTTGGTCACGGGGGGGGGGGGGGGAACGCTGTCAAAATGCTCAAAAACACTTTATCATAAAAACTTATTAGAAACTTATTTTGTAAAAACCTGTAGGTAAATATCAATTTGCAATGGCATATATCAGGGCTTTAGTTATGAGTGCTTACAAAGAAATTAACTGTCTCATTTCTCAACCAAAACATTATGTTGTGGGTACTCAAAAGAACCGTCGCAATGAGACGGTTCTTTTAAGCACCAAAATAATAGGTTAAATCTGATGTGTAGGAAAATATTACGATTTTACGCTAAAAAAACTGTGTTTATCTAGACTATGATTTATACAGTATACAGATATGATTCACCTCAGTGCACAAGTCGAACTGGTTGAACTCGAAACATTACAGGTAATAGTCAAAAGTAATTGACAGCACACTTCTTTAGACGAAACAATGAAATCTTCTCAACCTGAATTTTATGCAAACGCATCACTTTCGTCTCAAGTTTTATGCCACAAACATTATATTAACATGTATTTAGGTGAATACTCGAAGAAACTTTGAATTTCTGTGAAATAAAATTTGAACACAAAAATACCCCCACCCCCCATAAACCCTAAAGTCCTGGCATAATTATGCAATATTTTCAAAATATTTTTATTTCGTTAGATGCACAAAATGTTAGGGTTTCATTTAAGCACAAATCTATAGTTGTCAGTTTTGCATTATGCTAGCCACAGGCTGTCAAAATTTGGGCAGATTGAATAGGAAATTGTCCGAGGTCCTTTACTTCATGTATCCTATATACAATTGTAAAACTATTGTTTATATATTTCAGTAAAATGCTTACGTGTTTAAGTAAAAACGCCAACTATTTGGTTGCGGGTTCAAGCCTCACCGGATGAACTGCATTATGTCCTTGAGCAAGACCATGTTTCCTCTGTTTAGTGGTATAACCCAGGAAGGCCAGTCCCGCCAAGACTAAAATTGTTGACTGGGGCGTAAATTAAAAAAAATCAAACAAAAAAAACCCTAACCATTCACGTAATATTGCCCACGGTTATGATCAAATACAGTTTCTTTAAAGCAGAATCGTCTAGGACAGTCAAATGTTATGTCACCCATGTATTTTCATTTTGATATAATTATAACAGCAGGCCTTTAGTTAAGAGTGAGTACCAACCAAAGCATATGATGTTGGTACTCTAAAGAACCGTCTCAATGAGACGGTTCTTTTGAGCACCCAAAACATATGTTAAACCTGATGGATAAGACAATATTTACATTTTTTCGCTCAAAAATGTTGTTTATCTAAACCTTTGTTTAAACAGTTTTAGCTATGAACATTTTTGTCGGGCTAGATCTGCAACTTAACTGTTTTATATTCTGATGGTGATGGTGAACGATCTTTTAAAACGTTATTTTTTAGAAAATAATCAGTGAAAGTAGACATCAAAAATCAGGTAGCGTTTCCCAGCATGTAACGTTTTAACCCTTAAAGCGCCAAGAAGAAAAATGCATCTGAAAATGTCGTCTACTGAAGTCGTCTGCTGCAAATAATTGCCTAACATTACTGACGAATTAAGTATAGAAACAAACATCGTAGACCCAGAACAGACTGCTCCTATAGGAGCAGTCTGATCTGGGTCCACACTGTTTGCCATAGAGGCTTTTTTAAACATTTCAGAAGGCGAGAAAAGCAGACGACTTTTGTTGCGATTGGCGCATTATGGGTTAAGTTGCATAATGGACTATTCGTGCGTTGAGGCTCCTGGTGTTTTCTTTTGTTTACCCATATTTGTTAAAATAAATGAGAAAATTGCCTGTCATTATATAGAATCGATATTCAACTCAATAGATAACCTTAGCAGGTCATATCTATTAAATTCACTTTCCCTGCCCACAGAACAATAGAATTTAAAAGATACTAGGCTGAAACTACAACACGATTCGACAGAAACAACGCAATGTACAAAACGAAGTTGACCAATGGTTACCAAGTTACATGATTACCAGACCATCTTTTCAAAACCATATGCAACCAAAACACACTAATGCAAGAACTTAGCACTGCTAAAGCATATGAGCATAACAAACTTGATAAGACGTCTGTCGTTCCAGGCAGCTAAGTTTGGGGTGTTCGTTAATGAGGATCATAATACGCTTCCTACGTTATACTGGCTACCTAATCGTCATTAACGACCCTATACTATAAGTCGCGTTTTATTGCTAATTCTAGTTGATGTATTACTACTGATTTGTCTATACTTTTGACATTAGCCTCACTGCGATTAAAAACCATATTGTAGAACAGTTTATGAAAGGAATGGTTACAATTATTCTGGTCTGTTAAAATCCAGGTGATATTCTTAATAAATTAAAATCAAAAAGTTTTCTAGCATCTAGTTTGTCTACATATGATTACTATGTTGCCTCGTAATCCAATCAAAGAAAAACTTACGGAATTAATTTAAATAACTTTTAACAGAGAGGGCTCACTTTTTTGGCCTGTATTAAGAACCATGCTTTTTTTTTACTTCTGGACTATCTAAACGATATAAGTTGTGGTCATGTCAGAAAATGTGTGATGCTCTCCATTATTTTTTAACAAAAGCTTTAATCGGTGTGTTGGTGCCTGATGCTTGTCTGTAGCTGGGTCCACCGCAGCTCAACTTGAGGTTGGTTTTTAGCTCTATCTGAATATCGTGAGCCCTTTTCTTTGTTTCATCATCGTGTGTTAATTTGATTAGAAATTTTCTCTATGATGATACATTGCAATAGTTAGGAAACCACCATGCGAGCTTAAGATTTTTTTTTGCTTCAAAGGGTGAAGATTAGGTACCAACAAAATGCATTTAAGCCACCGATGGCTTATGCTGCTGTCCGTTCTAAGGCGGTGGTTCTTTTGTTGTTGACTTTTTGTTTATTGTTACTCCCATTGTAAGATTCTGTAATTGTTCTATGTTTTGTTGTGCGTTTCTTTGTGTTCATTCTAGTTTTGCAATCACCTTGATGGAGAAGAGATATTTGGTTGCTTTGCGTAGTTTGTCTTCCTGGTGTCTCGTGATTGCTGTGTGGCTCTATCTCGATGTGCCACTGGTTTGTCTGCAGTTTGTGATTGTTGTATCTCCTGATCATTTACTATTTTTCTATTCTTAGTTTGTATTTAAGTAATGGCTTTGGCTCGGTCACATTCAGATTCGTTAAAGGAAATAAAACGCAGGAACAAAATTTAAATGCGATTTAGAAAAAAAAGGGGTTTGACTTCAGTATTCCATACAGTTCCAAATTCTGATCTCTCGTGATTTGAAAAGACAATCATTACTTGCAGTTTAGCATTACTACAATACATTGCATGCTGGTACATATCACTTAAGACCGGCTCAGGCTCAGGCGACAATATCTATTAGGGTAAAGTGGTTAAATTCGAACAGACAGCTAATTTCGGACAGCGACCTTGTTTCTTTCATATTTCAAATATTGGAATGAATAATAAATTAACTAAGCAAACAGTGAAAATCCTGATGAGACGGCTCATAAGGAGCCGTCTCATCTGGATTTACACTGTTTTCAAATGTGTGTCCAAATTTACCTGATGTCCGAATTTACCCGGCTTTACCCTAGTGAAGTTTCATTAAAGTCTTCTATGCTCGCATTCATAAAGTATTGAAAGGATTCAAAAATATCCCCCGAATGAACTTTACGAGTACATACTATTTTCTCAAGACTGGCTTAATTTTTTCAAATTTTGAATATAGACCTTTTATTTTATTTGCAACAAAACAAAAAGAATAACTCAAAAATTATAGGTATATTCCCCTTAAAACTACATGACAATAAAAAGCATTATGTCCTCTGTAAATTGAGCCAGTGCATGAGATTTCCAACAATGTGGTATGTGCAACCAGCAAAGCCTCAGATCAGCCTGCGCATCCGCGCAGTCTGATCAGAGCCTTTGCTAATCGCTTGAGTATTCTATGATTGTTAAGCTACTGACTGAACACCATTTGGAATTTCTAAGCTTAAAAGAAGGCTGCAGAGGCTCGTCTGAGTCTACACTTGTAAAAATGTCAAATTGTTGGAAATCTCATGCACTGGTTCAATTGTCAATGGTTGCTTTGTTCAAAGTGAAAACAATTTCTTTCCAATTACCAACAAATGTATCAAGAAGTATGGCAAAACATAACGAACAATAATGAAGTTAATGACAAAACGATAACTATCTTTCAATTATCATAATTATGGCTCAATTGGATCTGTCATTCAAACTTATTTAAAGCAGCAAGTCGTGCATTTTTGAATGAATATTTAGCCAGTAAAATGTATTTAAGCACTCCCCAACCCCACATGACTGCACCTGCTGTCCGTTCGAAGGCACTGGATTATACTGTTGTCAGTTCATTGTCTTTTTTATAATCTCCCCGTAACATGATGTGCAGTGGGTCGGGAGGGTCATGCGTGGACCCGGGGGGGGGGGAACAGGGGGTCCGGATCCCCACTGAAAAAATACAAAATATAAGGTTCTTAACAATATTTCTCCGGATCCCCTAGATATCACAAAGCTACCAAGCAAGCATTCAATGTTGGGGCATCATCGGCACGCCAGCGAAACGTCATTTGAATTTAAATAACTAAAGAGAAAATAAAAAAAGAGGGTGTCTAGAGGGGTTATGGCATGTGGGCGCGACTCAGTCTAGTGACTGGTGAGTTTTATTTTATTATTTATTTACTTATTTATTTCTAGTCTGCTGTTTTATCTAATAGGTTAATGCATATTTTGACAGTTTGTTTGAAAATCTTCATATTTCCCTGTTGAAATGGGCGAGTGTTTATATGTTTGCGAGTCATTGTAGTAACACTGTATCTGGATCCAGAAAGTTTTGTCAGAGGGGATCCAACGTTTTTTTTTGTTTTTTTTTTGTTTTTTATTTTTTTTTATTTGATAATGGGAGAGAGGATCCGCATACATTTTATTTCCATTAGAACTAATTTATTGACATCATTTTCCTGATCTGGATCTAATCCGTATATGAATGATTTTCGATAAGTCTTATGTATACCGTGTTGACTCAATCATAAAATAGTTTCATTTCAAAATTGTTTGACATGTCCACATTCTTATAAACGATGTTCGATTGTTTCGTCTGTTTTGGCGCAAAATGTACACTCTAGATCTCCAAATATTATAAATTTATGTAATAAATCGTTAGCTGCTAAAGTGTTATGATTATTTTTGCTTTTGAACCATTGTTTTAAATTGCTGTATCTGTGTTTGGGTGTTCCTTGTTACTATTTGTAAATGAGATACGATGCATCTCTCCAAAACTGTTTTTTTTTTTTGGTAATATTTTGTTCAGTTATAAAGTGTGTCCCTAAATTCAAAAATAGTAAGTGAGTATGATCAGGAAATACCACGATCACAAACTGCAGACAACCCCGTGGCACCGCGAGGAAGAGCCGCTCAACCATCACGAGACACCAGGAAGACAAATTAAGCAAAGCAATCAGCTCTTTCTTCCCCATCAAGATGATTGCAATACTAGAATGGACATAAAGTAACGTACAACTAAACAAAGAACAATTACAGACTCCCACAATGGGAGTAACAATAAACAGAAAGTCAACAACAACAGAACCACCGCCTTAGAACGGACAGCAGCAGCCTAAGCCACCGGGGGGCTTAAATGCATTTTACTGGTTCCAAATCTTCGCCCTAGATTCTGCTGTTGTTGAAGTACAAGAAATGTTCAGCTCGCATGGAGGCCATCTAACTAATGCAATGTATCATCAAGGAAAAAACTCTAATCAAATTACTACACCGTGATGAAACAAAGAAAAGGGCTCATGACTCACATATAGTCAGAGCTAAAAAAAACCTCAAGTTGAGCCACGGTGGGTCCAGCTACAGATAAGCATCAGGCACCAACCTACCGATTAAAGCTTTACGTCAGAGCCGTCATAGAGTCTGAGGCCTGACCCACCGTCGTGCAATTAAAGAGGAAACCATAGCTATAAACCGTGATTGGGTTTAAAACTAGGCATGCAGACTGTCGCATGATATCCAAGTTATATCCAACCCTTATATAACGTTTCACTACCTTTTTGAATTGATCACTAAAATTAGGCTTTCCAACGATGCGTTTGAATTTATAGACTAAATCACCATACATGTAAAATACAGGCTCCGATATGCCTTGCTGCAGAAGAGTTTTTAACCCAGTGTTGTATTTAACAATTAACTCTGAGTGTCTGTGGTAGAATTTAGAAAATGCTTTTCGAATTTTATGATATCTATAACCTTGTTTTGATAATTTAGCAGTTAAAAATAAGTTTCTGTTGTTGAAGTCATCAACATTAGAACACACTCTAGCAAAACGAATAAGCTGAGAAATATATACGCCATAGGACGGAGAACGAGGAACATCTCCATCAAGAAATGGGAAATTTACTATTTCAAAATTAAAATCATCCCGTTAATCATAAATTTTAGAAGAAACTATGCCCTTTGTTACTGACAAGTCCAAGTCCAAAAACGGGGCTTCAGTATCAGAAGAATTCGCCTTATTTAACTGAAGTTCAGTGGGATATATCTGACCTACCATTTGTTCAAAATAAGGATTATCAATATTAAGTAAGTCATCTAAATATCTGGAGGTAGAGTTAAAAGCTTCAATAATATCAGCTTGATTATTGTCTGACAGAGACAACATAAAGTCTCTCTCATAACAAAACAAAAACAAATCTGCAACAAGAGGAGCACAATTAGTACCCATTGGAATACCGACATTTTTTTCTATATAATTTTGAGCCAAATCTTATAAATATATTGTCCAAAAGATAATGGAGCGCATCACATATTTTCTGACATGACCACAATCTATATCGTTAGGTTGTTCAGAAGTAAAAAAGGCATTTTTATCATTACAAGCCAGATAAAGTGAGCCCTCTCTGTTAAATGTTTGTTCAATTAATTATGTTAGTTTTTCTTTTATAAGATTATGAGGCAATGTAGTATAGAGAGTAGAGAAATCATAATGTAGACAAACCAGATGCTAGAAAACCTCTAGACTTCAATTTATTAAGGATTTCACCTGAATTTTTAATAGACCAAAGTAAATTTTTACCATTTCTTTCATAAACTGTTGTGCAATATTTAATGATATGGGTTAAAATTGCAGTGAGACAAGAAGTCAAAAGAATAGACAACTCAGTAGTCGTCCATGCACTAGAATTAGCAATAAAACGCGACTTATAGGGCCGCTTATGAAGTTTAGGTAACCCGTTCAAAACCGTTTTGATTGGAATTGGTAATAGATTGAAGTAGTATACTCCATGGGCTGTTGTTATCTGTGATTATCTTTTTGAAAAAAGTATTATTAAGAGCAGCAATAAAAGCATTCATGTTTTCCATTTTTAAACCATAGGTGTAGTATTCTTGGCTTCTTTATTCTGCTAGTGTGTGTCCAGATAAAACTAAAAATAGTTCATTTAGGTCTTTCAACATTTTCTCGTTTGGAATAGAGAGTGAAGTGAATAAGTGATTAAGACTTGAAAGAAGAAGAGAAATATGTCAGAAAGCATGCCCAAGGGATGAGACTTCAACAGTTCCAATAATTTATTTTGTTTATATGTTTCATATCATATCTGAACTGTTCTGAGTCAACATTTGTCCAAATCAGTGTCGAATGTAACTCCTAATAGATTAAATCTGTCTACTCCCCCAATTTAGTTTCCATTTAATTTTTACTCAGTCAGTGCTATACTATTCTGAACCTGTCCATACCATGTGTGTTTTTCAGAAATTTACCTTGAGACCTGAAATTCATGCGTAATTTACCAGTTTGCTTAATATTTCATTCAGAGATTCTTCCGATCAGTTCAGTATGAGTGGTGTGTCATCAGCGTATTGAGTTAGAATGACTTCTTTATTCTTATTTTTTATCCCTTTGATTTTTTCGTTCTTCCTTATTTTTGATACAGCGTATAAAATAATATTGGGAAAATGGTTCTCCCTGTTTAGAGCCACGTGCAGATGAGAAAAACTTGCCAGGACTATCACTTCTGACAGACTTCGTAAATCAGTGGATATCAACGTTTTACAACAAAAGGCAAGTAGCTATAAATCTAGGTGGCAATCTCTTCTTCTTCTTTTACATTGCACTGCATCAAATCATAAACTAGTCGTGTATTATCCCCAATGTACCTACCTGATATAAAGCCTGACTGGTATTTACTGATAACTTTATCTATGGCTGTTTTTATGCGATTAGCTATTGAGGCAGATGTTATCATGTACATTGTATTTAATAGACATATTGGCCTGAAGTTAGTTAAAATAAGCCTGGATTTGTTTTTCTTGGGTATTTAGGTAATAATGCATTGTCTTTTAATTAAAGGTAAATCTCCTTTGCTGTAACAATAACTTACTGGTCACATATTAAGAAGTCCAATTTTCCAGAAAACCTTACAACATTCGCTTGCAAACCATCTGTTCCTTGACTTCAGTTGTTTTTCATATTTCTAAGAGCTTTAGTTAATCCAAGCCTACCAACTATATTTTTAATGCAGGTGTTGACGGAGAGGACTGCATGCAGTTTTTAATCTAGCATGATATGTTTGACCATGTCTTTTACCTGTGTTATAGTATCAGGGTGGTGTAAAGATGTTAAGACCTGGAGAATTCCGAGTTTGCTCTGGAAGATCATTCCAATCACGGACAGCAGAAGGCAATAAAGATGTATAGTAAAGACGAGAATTCGTATATAATGTTTGTAGATCTGAAGAGTTACGTAAAGGGTATGTTGACGCATTGCCAACAGTAACAGGCACAAGAGAAGCAAGATAATCAGGGAAAAAGCCATTTTTCATTTTATAAAACATGGTTAGTTTATTGGTTTTCCTTCTTGATCCCAGTGTTCCCCGACCTGTTTCAGTGTGGAGAGAATCAATGGAGGCTAACTTAGTTGCACCAGTAACTATTCTAGAAGCTTCATTTTGGATCTTGTCTAATTCATTTTATTCATATTGTGTGCAATTATTCTACACATCGTCAGCATATTCTAGTAGTGGACGTATGAATGAGAAGTAAATAGTCTGAAGGGATTTCCTATGTAGTTGAAATGTTAGTTTACGCATTATGTTGATTCCCTTTTATGCTTTGGATTTGACTAGATCAAGATATTCATGCCAAGTGCAACCATTTGAAAAGATGATACCAAGGTGCTTGTGAGAGTTAACTTCGGAAATTTAGGTTTGATTCAACAGAACTGGAGGGTGATATGGTTTGTTATGTTTCCTAGAGAGAAGGATAGACTCTACATTCCCAGGATTAAATGCACTAGCCATTTTCTGCACGGCGATGGATTTTAGCCAGGTCCAAATTTAACCGTTCAGCAGCCTCAATGGGGTCATCGACAATGATATTCAAGCTATTATTGTCAGCAAAAAGTCTGATAGAGGAGGTAATTAGAGAAATACCATTGGTGTTATGGCCATTTGTTTAACTCTTTCTTTCATGATTATTCATGCTATGCTCCACCCACTATGAAAAATTACATTTGTTTAAGGAGATCTACCATAACAACCCATGTGGAAAGCATATGGTTGCAGCAGGGTGTTTAACAATGACAATGTCTATTTTAATTAGATAGGACCTACACCTAATGTTTGTCAAATTTAGCATAGTATCCATTTAAATTCTTCA
This sequence comes from Loripinus fragilis, assembly GCA_964019695.1. Taxonomy (NCBI): domain Eukaryota; kingdom Metazoa; phylum Mollusca; class Bivalvia; order Lucinida; family Lucinidae; genus Loripinus; species Loripinus fragilis. The sequence continues at coordinate 47,235,121 of OZ026514.1, forward strand.
CGACAGTATGTATAGAACATTTTTTATAAAAAAAATCTTGCCACTAATAATTTTAATTATATATTGTTTGCCATTGTCCTTGTGGAGGTGCAAAATAAATACAAATGTATCTACTTTATTTTGAAGATTTACTAAAGCATAAACCAGGAGATTATTTTAAGATCTGGTAACATACTGAAACTGTTCTTTCTTTACTTTTTGCAGCCAATCTATTATGCTGGGGGGGGGGGGGGAAACATCCCAGATTTTTTAATGAAAAATAGGTATGCATTATTGTTGGTTGGTTGGTTTTTTACGTCAAAGTAAACCATTTATGGTCATTGTACGACGTTTTTCTGGGTGGTATCCTGTACTAAGCAGCGAGGATAAAGTATATTGCCCAAGGACACATCCCAATGTTCCTACGAGATTTGAACCAGGGACTCCTTGATCTGAATATTGCAAGTTTACCACTCCGCTCAAATATGTGTATGACTGCAGCCAGAACACATCATAGCTTTTACTGTGTTGTCAAAACGACACTTGTTCAGTTAGGCACTGGCGTTTCCAACACTACTTGAAAATAATACTAAATCACTAACATGTGCGGATCCAGACGGGGGGAGGGTCCGAACCCCCCTGAAAAATCACAAACATATAGGGTTTCTTAGCAATACTGGTCCGGACCCCCTGAAAAATCACAAAGCTACCAAACCAGCATTCAATGTTCTACTATCATCGGCCCGCCAGCGAAACGCCATTTGATGGCGTTTCGCTGGCGGGCCGATGATGACCTGCATTTAGTGCTATTTGGATCCTCTTTCTCCTCATCAAAAACAAAACAAATCGTTATCAGAGTTGGACCCCCTCTGGCAAAACTTTCTGGATCCGCGCATGACTAAATAACCCTTTGTATATGAAGATGTACGTCAATCCTTAAAGAGTGTTTAAACCTAAGCAAAACGTGTAGATCCGGAAGAAGTGTCACACTGAATCGCATTTTATCTGTCTCTTCAGTGTTTGACAAAGTACCCGTTAAGAAGCTATCGAAGGACATCAACCTTCTGTTTGTTGTAAAATTCCAATCAGCAAGTCCATGCAAAGCATACAGGCTTCTCATTTTCACAAACCTTTCAATAAACTACATTATTATTTATGAAAATTTTATGACGTCAAACACAATTTTATGTATTTTTAATCATGCTTAAATTGATATGTCTTGAAAGCATTGTATTTAATAATGATTGTTCGTTTGCTATAAGGTCATACCCTGTCGTTAAAAACTGGTTGAAAAGCTAAAAGTTTAGTAAACTTTTAAAGTACATCTCACTTGCTTAATCCTTTGTATTCGGGAAACCCTAAACTTTTGCAAACAGTTAAGACCCAGATGAAATGCAGCATAATGCTGCATTTAATCAGGGACTACACTGTTTGTAAAGGTAGAAAAGATCTTCAGAGAAAATAACACAATATTTTTAAGTTATAACCTGGCACTCCTTTAAGATGTGTACAAAAGACTATCCCAAGCTTATTGTGCCAAACCAGATACTGTAAACTCGGATTTATTCGCGAGAATTTTATTTTCGCGAATGGCTTTAAAAGACATGTTTCCATGTTAAAAATCGCGACTTTGGCATTATTTACCTTCATCAGAAAAGGACAAAGCGCTTTTGCCTTTTCGTGAGAGTTTTATTTTTGCACACCACATCCGCGAAGTTTCGCGAAAATAAAATCCTCACCCTTTGAGCGAAAGGAGCACCCTTCCTGAATTTTTTCTTAACCAAACATATATATACGACAGGATCCAGGCTGTCAGGGAGAGTATTGTTTAAGGGTGCTCATGTATGTATGTACTGTATGTATGGCTGGATACCCTTCTGTAACATGATTATAGAAAATAAAAGGAACAAGACGAAAAAAAAACCTCACGAAAATTTCCGAATTTACAGTAGTATACAAAGAAATAAGTATTTAGTTCTACTGGAATATATTTGAGCAACGTTTTTAGAAAAATGATTTCGATTGCCTGTCCTTCACTGCTATTTGCTACCATGATTGGATAACAGATTACGAAAATACATCATGGGGATGGGGTAGTAAACATCCGTCCCGAGGATCTCCGATTGGCATCACGAGGCTTGCCGAGTGATTACAAACGGTGATCGCGAGGGGCGGATTTTTCTAACCCACCCTCACACTCATGATGCATTCTTTTTCTTGCTCACCTATAGAAACCTCATTTTATATTGGTAAAAACATGAAAAAGACTTCCAAAAAATCAGAATACGCTGAGATGCGACAAGGTCACGTGATTTTGACACCATACTGACGTCAAGGATCGACGTGCGGCCAGCGTGCGGCCGACGTGCGGCTGTTCGTTTTTTTTTATCTTTCCCACGGGCTGGTACGGGTATGTCAGCGGAAATCCCGATCTGGTGTGCGAGAAATATAATTCTTATAGCAAACTTGATTTCAAGGTTTTAGATACGTGTAGTCCAAGTAGCTGAGCAGACTGTTTTAAGTAGATCCAAGGACTAGAATTACAACCGTCTTTTAATATTTCTTAGGCTAAGTATTGACTCAGTTTAGGGGACGAAGAAGGACATTTGAAACTTAATCAACTCAAAATAGTTTCAAGTATTCTTTATATCACACTTGCTTCTTTGGCCACATGCACAATACCGAAACTGACAGTATATCAAATATTTAAACTATCATGCTTAAATATTAAGAAATATTATATCTCAAGAGCGAATCACCAAGGCAGGTTTCACATGACGTTGGTTGTGTTTGATCTCCTTTATATATACATTTGTATAAGGCTTATAAAGTAAATTTGAAGACTGCATTAGCTGTTTGAAAAGTAAGTTGATACTGTTTTGGATTTACGTAAGCTGCATTTCAAAAGGTCTCATAAATCTTAAAAAAGATCTCTTCCAATCATGGAAACATTGCCGTACAAAAGTGAACCTAAGGTATTAAAGAATTGGGAAATCTGGTCCCGAGTTTATAAAACTTTATCATGCTCAACAATTTCCACCGCTTATAAAAATTAAAATGCTGAAAATAAAGACATTTCTTGCTTTGAAACTCTCAGACGTTGTATTTATCATGCTAATAAATGTTAAAATGCCAACATTTGTTGGCATTTTAACATTCATTAGCATGATTAAGTTCATGCTCAGTTAAGTTACTACTATGACAAAAATTGTATAACCGCAAGGCCTGGGTATGTTTTGATGAAACAAATAAATAGCATAAGTGTCAATCTATAGTCTTCATTTTTACAAACAAAAATTGATCACAGAAGAGTATTATGGGAGAAACCAGAAAAGCTATGTATCAATCATCTTGTCCTACCAAGGGTGGAAGGTAAATACCGACAAAACCTTCGCTTAAGAAGATGTGTATCAATTAACCCATTTCATTCTGGATACCGGTAAACAGGAACTTTGGCACACAGTGAAGACCCAGATGACATACTACATTAGGCGGCAGTTAATCAGTGTCTGCACAGTTTGCTATGTAAAAATCTTCAGTACAGAAACATCTTTTAAGAGATTTTTTACCGTCAAACCCATAAAATACAAAAGGGAATCTATACGTATGGGGTAAATCATCTGCAAAATAATGGACAAACTATTGCCATTAATGCTTCAAGTGATATTATAGACACATGGTCAAACTATTGCCATTAATGCATCAAGTGATATTAAAGACACGTGTATAGAACTGATGGAAATTAACAAGATATGAAGCATGTGCACTCCATGCACAGGTCGAAAAGTTTGTGCTCTGCCTATTATAATGGCCAAATAAGAAATTTGACAAGCATTTTAAGCACAGCACTTTTACCCATTACCTCACAGAGATGCCATTTAACGATTTGGTAAACAGAGCAAACTCAGATCAATCAGCTTTTGTAAGAGCTGCCTGATCAGGGTCTACTCTGTTTGCTTAAATGGAAATAAGATATACGAGACCTGTTTCATGTTTATTTGAACAAATTCGAATTTCATTTTTCGAGGTTGCATGATAGTAAAATCAATTACTTTTGATTTCTTTTAAATAACGGACGTGTCCCTGGTATGACCAAATAGACACATATGCAATTTAAAGCATAACCATAACACGGCGTCCCAAAATACACTTCCACCCTCTTTTACTGATTTTAAGCGCAAAAACGGGTGTATCTATAATGAAAATGCGTATAAAAGTGTTCAAATTTCTTTTAAGTTTAGAAGAGCGTTCAGTCTATTATTTAAATGAAAAACAGCTTCTGTGCGACTGCTTTTGCTTCACGAATGGGCATTATAAGTTCTACCATACGAGTGCCCAAATGGGCATTCCTTGTATAAAAGGTGTCCTGGAAGAATTGTGAAAAACATATTCTCGAAACTCACAGCCGACACAAGTTCTTAATTAGTTCAAGAATATATCGCCGATAAAACTGATCACCAAACATTGCATTAATGTATTTTGCATACAATTTAGTGTTGCTTTGGAAACTGTAAACTCAAAAATTTGATGTTTAAGATACTTCCAAAAAGTAAATACCCAACGGAATTACTTTATTTGCTAGCAGAACACACTTTAAACATTTATGTACAATTTAGAATAGGTTCCAAGTGAAAAACTCCACTCCTTTAAGAGAAATCGTTCGAGAACGATTTTGGACATTTCGTTTTAGACAGCATTTTTAAACGCTTAGATTTTGACTACTCATCTTCAGAGACTGTTTTAATTCAGCGAATAAAGTTAAGAGCTATTTTCTTGGTGTCTGCGTATTTATGGAGATCAGATTAACTGATGTAAATTTATTATTACTGAATATAATAAGAAATAAATGAGATACGCCAATTTCAAATTTGTTCAAATAAACATGCAACACCTCTTGTATCTAATCCTACACTAGTGGACCTCAGAAGTAATTTCTTTGTTCTACGTACTAACATCAAAGTGAACTTATATGAGTATTCATAGTGGGTGGAGCTTAGCATGAATATTCATAAAGGAAAGGGTTTAATATAAAATGCTTATCTCTAGCGTGAAAGAATCGGTAATGTTCATCAAGATTTGTACAACATAATTTTAAAGAAGGGCTAAACTACCTCAAAACGCAAACCAGCATTTATGTAATCTTGGATTTTAAAAAATAGGTCTGAATACTTTGAACATTTTAAGAAGCACATGTCTCCATGTTTTCATCAACTTTTACATGTAATTTGTTTACCTCCTATTTAAGCCAAATAAAATAAATAAGTGTGTTTCGGGTAAAGGGTCTGAAAATTTTAGGTAGGGTATGCGCACCATTTTTTTTAGGAAAAAATATAATTTTATACATTTTGAAAGACATTTCGCCTTTCAAAATGTATAAAAATATATATATCTTATCAGAAAACCTGAAAAACTTCTATGTTTCACAAGTAAATTTAGGTCGGGCGGAGTTACCCTAAACACAGATATTTTTTAGTTGGCCTTATCTACAAAAACTTATAATTGCTATTATATACGCCTGCATACAATATCGGACCACTATCAGCCAACCAGCCTGAGTGAATGGAATTCCACTGGTGGGTCGAAAGTGGTCCGTTTTATATGCCTACGGGGTTAAACCTTCTTTGAAAAACAGTCAGCTATTGCAAAGACTGATCTGACTCCTATCTTACCCCACAGAAGGTATATTCATATGAGCCGCGATATGTGATTTCCAGCAATGTGGCATTTTGACAAGTGTAGGTTCAGATGAGCCTGACTGTGCAGGCTCCTTTTAAGCTTAGAAACTCCAAATGGTGTCCAGTCAGTAGCTTAACACTTATTTTAAACTATTCAAGTGTCTAGCAAAGGCTCTGATCAGACTGCGCGTATGCGCAGGCTGATCTGAGGCTTTGCTGGTCGCACATTTTTGGAAATTTCATGTCATGGCTCATATCATAGTATTTGCTAACGATGAACGTACTAAATCCGGCAATATAAGTAACCATGTCATGCAAAAAGATCCAAATTACACAACAACAAAATCATGCTCAGTTCAGTCAGTGCGATTGGGTATTTGTCGTCCGCCAGGGGTTATTCAGCGTGAACGAAAGTTTTATGTTCATCGAATGAATGGATACGCATGCCTATTTGGATCTATACTATGCTCAGTCATCGAAACCTTTTCACACGAGCTGCCGTATAATTTATTGAGATAAGAAGACACAATGAGTTCTAAATTTAAAATCATGTCAGATATTGAGAAAGATTTTCGGAGCGCATCTAAATTTGGTAGTATGTAGTAAACAGTAGAACCAGAGGACCAGTGGGTCAATGTCTCGCTCACATGGATCCTGATGGGTGCATGTGATCAAATTATTACACAAAATGTGAGTGCCCATCCGTTTCAATCATGATACCCGAGTAACCTTTATACCACCCCCTTACTAACTTTAGCACGCAATATCTCGTGTTGTGAAAGGTCTACACTGATATGGGTGGTATAAAGTAGTTATACCATGTGTGTCCACCTGTACGTAAGATAATCCACTCGCTGGAGCTCGTTGATTATCTCCATGTACAGGTGGACAAGCCATGATATAATTATTACTTATTAAGCAATGTTCATGAATTCAGTGCTGGCAACATTCATTGACTTAATCGGCAAGATCTTTTTATATAAAAAATAATAAGCATATTTGTTGCCATGGTAAATAGTATATCTAAATATTCACTCAAGTTTCATACGTCAAGGAATACTCTTAGAACAAAGCAATACAAGTTATAATAAAATGATATTTTAACATTCCAATTCTAAAGTAGTTCTACCTTTCTAGTTTCAAATGGTGTGGTCATGAAAGCTGATACTAAGGATATATTTGAAAATTTTGGACTTTGAGGAACGTTTTTTTAAAAAGTGAAGTTTCAATGGTCTCATACAATTATAACATAATTCGTTTTAGCCCTTTTCACACCAGTCATGACTTTTGTCTTACCAGTTTAAACATATATTGTGGATGCTTAAAAGAACTGTCTCGCTGAGGCGGTTCTTTTGAGTGCTCACAACATTATGTTTTGGTTGATAAATGAAAACCAAAAATTTTCAATTTTGAACTTTTATCTGGAGGCCGGACAGTCCAATCAAAAGTCAAATATGCCATTGGAAATCTAGTTAATTTAAGGGCTTACAGACCTAAGTCACTAATTTGTTCAAATAAAACTTACAACCCATTGTGTACGTACGTAACAAATGTAAGCTGGTTTATGACTGGTCATGAGAGGGTTACACAAGGTTAGTCCTTGAGCAAGACACATTTATCCTAGCTTAGTACTGGTTCAACTCAGGAAGACCCGTCCCAGTTTAACTGCAATATTGTTGATGGGACGTAAAGAATCAAATCAAACAAAAGGTCATCAGAATCTTGGTAATAATCGCATATGCGAAAAGTAATCCTTTACACATGCATGCGTATGGGTAAGTCCATTGTCACATATGCGTATAGGGTCAGGTGAAGTAAGTAAGAAGGCAAAGAACAGAAATCAATACAATCAAGTACCACACCTGACCCAGGACTCCACATGGGAAAGTGATAAAAACACAAGAAAACATCACATACAAGAGAGCCAAGAGGTTAGCCCTTTCCCAGCAGGTGACCACAAGGCTGCAATGAGCAGACAAGAAATCATGAGAAATACGACGAAACATAAATAGCAAAAATGATCCACAAAATAAGCACCGCCTTGGAACGGTCAGTAAAAATGTTTTCAATAGAGGTCTTACACTAGTTTCATGGTACTAACTTCACCCTAATCTAAGACGTGGATCAAGACACATAGAAGTCTAGTTTTTGCACTGAAGTTTCGTCTACTACTACACTGTACTAAGTGTTATTTTCAGGCATAAAATGACCCTTAAGTGGCTCCCATTACTGCTGTCCAAGGACCCTATATTGTTATATAGGACCCGTGCACTGACCCCTTAATGTACAAATTGGACAATCCCATGATCAATATGTATAAAACTCCTCAGAATGGTAACGGGTTAAATGCAAGTGATGCGTTCTTATCGAACTTAATTATATAAATATGTTATATACTACCGAAAACATTTTATATACAGTAAAGCCTGTCTTAAGCGGCCACTCAAAAAAGACCAAAATTGGTTTTCAAGACCCGTTAGTCGCTTGATGCAGGTCAAAAGTATTGCAGATTGCTCTCTTAGAGCATTCTGCAATACTTTCGACCTTCATTAAGCTACCATTTGTCGATAAGATCTTGTTTTGTCTATTTTAGTGGCCGTTTTAGACAGGTTTTACTGTACGTACATTATGTTTCAATGGTTTATAAATGCACCTAATAAGAAATGCAGAATCGGCATGTAAAGAACACTTAGCTAAATAGCTCATAATTATTCAAGACACATCATCATGAAAGGAAAATATAGCAAGCTTTCAAGAACCTCTTACGCATTCTTGCTGTAAAAGAAATTTGATATTGAAAGAGAAAATTGAATCATTTTAATGTACAATATAGATGTATTTCACTTGCTTTCTATAATGAATTTTATAATATGTCTATTACCGATGGCGCTAGCATTATATTGAGTTTTTGTCCTAACATAAGTGCCCATATACCATTCTCTCCCGCCCATATACCATTCTCTCTCTAAACCCGTCATCTGGTCTACTATAAATTGTGTCATTATGACTATGTTGCATGCGAACAACAAAGGCACTGACCAGCCTGCACACCCGCATTCATTATCTAGAAAAAATAAAAATATTAACTTCTTACAAGCAAAATTTCAATATTCTAGCTAGTCTCTGTATCTGAGCAGACTGGTTTGAGTCTCACTTGGTCGAAATCCCGAAGACATGTTTTCTCACGGCAAATCCCATATAATGTATAACTGGTTTTCTATTATCAGTAAAATTTGGCTCATTTCGTTTTCTTTAAAAGTTTTATATACAAAAATGTTTAACATATCTTTTTTTCTTTGAAGCCCCATTTTTCTCCTATCAATAATTTATTTCACATTATGGCATTTCTTTATCGGTTAAACCCCCATTATACCACCCTTACCAACTTTATCACAAAATATCTCATGATGTACAAGGCCTACCCTAATGTAGGTGGTATAAAATAGTTATACCACGTTTGCCCACCTGTACGTAAGATAATCCACTCGCTAAAGCTCGTGGATTATCTACACGTACAGGCGGACAACCCATGGTATAACTATTACTTATTGTAAATAAATGAGGTAAGATTTAATGTGTGATGTTACAGTGATTTTAGCATATTTTATTGCGGCTGCTGTTTGAGATGGTCAAAAAAAATATTTCGAAGAAATTTGGTGGTTCAAATGAATGATAGAAAGAAAGCGCTTTTTTCAGAAGCAGCCTCCCATGCGCAAGAGGAAAACAAATCTAGGTGTTTAGTGACATCACTATTATGACCTTCATGGAAATCAGAAACTCGTGATGTTGAAAGTGCGTAATAGTGGATGACACGTTTTAAGTAATTTATTGCATAGCTTGTGCTCCTTTACGTCCAATTATTAAATTTTAACATTTGTGGATTATATTCCCGTACAGACGAACAGACCAATTTTTTACGTAAAATTCAGCATAGAGAATATATTATGAAGTTATAATGCAAACCTTAGAGAAAAAAGTATCGTTCTCCTTACCTTTCTAAAGAATCAAATAGATAAGATCCCCTGTGGCTAAGTTAAACGTACTTGACTCACTTGGCCGACACAAGTCCACAACAATAGCGCGATGATTTAATAAAACCTTATAAAAACAACTCGACTCCGATCTCAATATCCGATATACCCAAGACAATGTTTACAGTCAATTGTTCTAGTTTGTTACAAAGACCTGTAAAGTCCGCTTTAAATGTTGATCCAGCACGAGTCACTTCTAAACCAATAATCAACTTAGAGCGTAAACCGAGGACGTTATTAGCCTGCGCAATTGCGCAGGCTAAAACGTCCACAGTTTACGTATGAAAATCTGAAATCTTTGCATATTCAAAAAAACCAAATGGTGAAACTGGAATAAACAGTTTCTGGTGCGCAGAACGATCAAGTTTCTGCACTTCATACACGTCTAAGGGCTTACTTTGGTAAGCTGTGAAGTGGTTTTTAACCTGCTTTAAAAAGACCACTAACGGGCAATGTCAATACGCGATGAAAATAAGTGCTCTTATGTATCGGAAATATTTACACCCGTCTTTTTTTCATCCAGACTGATTTAAGTCCTGTTCAACATGTTTGATTTATAATAACCAACATCGATTTTACGTCTGAAGATTTAGACAGTAAATTGTGCCCTTACTTTGAAGATTAGTGTAAAGCAATTTTGCATGAATACAGTTGAAAAGCAAAGTCTAGGACCAAACTCTGATCATAATCGACTTCGGTCGATATACTATAATTAAAATACGATAACGATATCAGCAAATTTTATGGGAAGTTTAATATTGAGGGGCTAACATGAGTGGTCAATTCATATGAATGCTTTTTCAAGAAGCGGACCATCAGTCTTTCCTTCCATTAAGGGTTCCAAAGTAAGTAAGAAGACAAAGGTCAGGAATCGATACAATCAAGTACCACACCTGACCTAAGACACCACATGGGAAAGTGACAAAACCACAATAAGACATCACATACAAGAGAGCCAACAGGTTAGCCCTTTCCCAGCAGGTGACCACAAGGCTACAAAGAACAGGCAAGAAAGCATGACAAATACGAAGCACAAATAACAAAAATGATATACAAAAGAAGCACCGCCTTGGAACGATCCAAAGCATAAGCAGTGGCGTTTCTTGGAGAATGCATAGTGCTTTATCGTAATGGATAACTTTTCATTTACAAGAAGAAGTTCTTAATCTTGAAAAAGAAGAAATAATCAAATGTTCTCTTGTTGTTGTTTTTTCATGAAAAAAAACATTAACTTCAAAAGCTGCTCTCACAGTATTTCATAGCAAAATCTCTGTCAGGCATTTCATAATTCTTAGTACCAGACAAAATTAAGCTATAAATACTTTGCAAAATGGTCCCTGGATTAAAATGCAGTAATTAATATTTTACATTCATATGTATGGAACAGATTTTTTATACATATACCAAACAGAACAAAAACGCACTAGTAAGAATTTCCCAATATGTTCTCATTTTATTGCGAACATGCTAATTGTCTTATTTCTGATATAATATTACTAAAACCTTTTGTATGGCGTAGATAAGTAGCTGGTACATCAACAAAAGACATCAGTCGATGCAAACAATCATATTTAGGGGCATCTATTAAATGGTGCTGTCGATATTTTATTTCAAGTTCGCTTTACAATAGCAAAGTGCAAAAACAATTTATGTCACTGTGTGACTATTCATGGTTTCTGTCATTCCACAATCCACTTTTATAAAGCAGGACTGTTAAATTTGATCAAAACCACGCTTAAGCATTTTCGCGTTTTGTAAGGCTTATCTCCAGTGTGGAATGTAGTCACTCAGCATGACTTACAAAGCAGTAAACAACCGCCTGTGATTAAATAGCAATGAACAAGTGTCTGCGTACCATGAGGTTCACAGAGACGATTCCAATCGCGTGACCTAATCCCGTCAGTGAGCCAAGAAAAGACGCCAAATTCATGTGACGTTAATATTTGACCACCATCTGATTTATGGCCAATTAAGTTTTGACCCCTGGTGGCAAAAGCCATTGCGCATCACTTGTGATCTGTCTGAAAATTGCTTAGTTGGTACTATTTGCGCTTCTCTTTTTTTCTTTTTCTTTTGTATTTATATTGGAGTCCCGAAGGATGCACATATATTATCCCAAGGATCTAAGATAGGATTTTGGGAATCTGCAACTAAATATTGCAATTCAGAGAAAGGCGAGTTTCATAATTATGATATGGAAAGTACCACACATGTACCAAGTACTGCATGATAGTTTTCGGGCTCAAGTGTAAAAGCAAAGTCCTTTTAGCAAGCCGTCTTGTTGTTTTCTCTTTGAAATGCTGCGAAAGATACTCTTAGTTCTTAGACATGAAGTGTGATATGGTTGCTAAATTATTCAAAGTTACTATTTACACAACTTCAAATATTCCTATACATGATAATTTGGTACTTATCGCATATGCACAAAAGTCACTAATAAACGCCAATTATAAACGCAAATTATAAACGCCAATTCTGACATACTGTAAATTTGGAAATTTTCCCGAGGGTTTTAATTTCGCAAAACTTCGCATATGCGAAGTTTCGCGAAATTAAAGCCCTCGTAAAATAGCAAAATCAATCTTGTTTACTGATAAAGGTAAATCATGCCTTAATCGAATTTAAGCGTCGCAAACATGTCTTTTAACGTTTTTCGCGAAAATAAAATCCTCGCGAAAATTTCCAAATTTACAGTATTCAGCATTGGTAGAGGTCCAACTTTTTCTCTCATTATTTATCGACATCAATACTTTGTGTATGCTAGAAACTACACTGAACCCGAAGTTATAAGTGGCCACCTTACATTTTTTGCGCCTGTTCAGAAAGTAAAAATCGCTCTTGCAAAATTTTAATTCTTTAAAAAAAGTCCAAGGCTTTGTCAAGACTCTGTAAATTGTTTTATTTTAAAGTGACCGACAGATCTTGCACAGGCGAAGTCTGAGTAAAGGTACCCTCATTTCAAAAGGTCACACTTTTTAGTGTGATAAAAAATATTCCTCAGAAACGTTATCCATTTATATTTTAATTGATTTGAACCTGTTGATTACAGCTGAAAAAGAATCAAAAGTTTTGTGACAATTGAACTCTCAATTTCTCTTCTGCGTTAACATGAAAGCAGTCACTATCAGCAGCTTAATCAAATAGTTATAGCTTTAACCATGCAATGTGCATACAAACTTTGCATTGCTCTGTACTCTTAATTATACGGGACAAAGCATTGAAATTTTTAGCGATTATTTTTTATGAATAAGCGTCACTGTTATACTTAAAAAATATTTTACATATGCCATTTAAATGACCTTTAAGATTTCACTTTAAAACCGGAAGCGGACACCATTCGTTAATAACTATTGCTTACTCTATACTTGTACTTGTATTAGACTTAGTTATGTGTTGGGAGCTTTAGTTATTTCTCAAATGCAGCAACAGGATATTGCTATATATAACTGGTATGAATGCTGGTTTTCACTGTATGGTATAAACTCAAAAAACATTTTGAAGACAAATAACAATTAAATTTTTCCTCTCTCCTCTTCGATTACACTCTGCTTTCTTCTATACAGATTCTGCAGTCCACCAATAGATATACTTCTATGTTACCATCTGTTTATGTTTCACCTCTGAAACTTCATTCGGCCACTAAACTTAATTTGCATGGAGTTTCTAGCTCTACCCTTTTAAGAAACCACTTAAAAGTTCGCCTTATTCCTCTTTAGTCACCGGCACTTAGGAACTCTAGGAGTAAGTATAGAAGAAGAAGAAGAAGTGTAGTGATTCCCCTTATTCCTAAGTGCAATGCCAAGAAGTGTAGCTGTTGCAAACATTTATGTTGTAAATCAACTATTAAATCCAACGTAAATGGTAGACAAGTTTCTGTAGTTACTAATTCTGATCTTGATTGAACATGTTGTTTTTTATGTTTTATCTTGAGAAGAGAAGATTGTGGCATACAATATGTTGGTCAAACTTGTACATTTCTAAATACTACACTGAAACGATGTTCTAAGTGGCCACCTTACATTTTTTGCGCCTGTTCAGAATATAAAAATCGCTCTTACAAAAATTTAATGCTAGAAACTCAAGTCTTTGTCCAGACTCTGCAAATTATCTCATTTCAAAATGACAGTACTAATTGTGCTCCTCTTGTTGCAGATTTGTTTTTGGTTTGTTATGAGAGAGGCTTCATGTTGTCTCTGTAACTGATATTGTTGAAGCTTTTAACTTTAATTGGGTAGTAAAAGTCACCTTTGACATGACGTACTTTCTTATTTGGTCTATTGCAACCGTGCGATAAATAATGCGTGTTAACAATAAAGTAAAAACAATAAAAAAAAATACTCAGCAGTGTCATGCCATAACATCATGACTGCCGTGACAAGGAATCGAACCTGGGTTGTCGCGGCCACAACGCGAAGTACTAACCACTATACGATCACGGCTATCAGTGCTGATACAGACACTCATAAAAGCGTTTAAACAATATAAATATTATGTTAACTTTGATAACACAATCAACTGATCGTAATGTGCACGACCCGAGGTGAACGTAGATTAATCAGTATCCGGTGCCACAATGAATGTGTGGAAAACAAATTGGTCATTTCCTGCAGAATGATGCATAACTGGATCAAAATATACCATGTTGTTCCAGAGTTATGAGCATAAAACGGAGACCACAGACGGGCGGACCGACGGACGGACTCACACATGTTTCTGTTTATAACATCGGTTGGCTTTTCAAATGAGCCGCTGCATGAGATTTCCAACAATTTGACATTTTGACAAGTGTAGACTCGGATGAGCTTCTGCAGCCTCCTTTTATGCTTAGAAACTCCAAATGGTGTTCAGTCAGTAGCTAAACAATCATAAAATAGTCAAGCGGCTAGCAAGGACTCTGATCAGACTGCGCGTATGCGCAGGCTGATCTGAGGCTTTGCTGGTCGCACATACCTGATTGTTGGAAATCTCATGCACTGGCTCAAATATCTATTACTGACGGAGTGATTTAGTGAGTTGGTCTTCTTATATGAGATTTTTGAATTTCTCTAAAGAAACCTGTGTTTGAACTGCAATGGTGCTTACATCATGGACACTGATTTCTGCAAAGCTTCAGCTAATATATATACATTCCAAACAATGCTAATCTGTAAAGATCAGAAACGTTTTGTTTGCCGAGCGCCGGTGGATTGAACCACTCACTTTGAAAGCAATATAGCGCGCTGACCGCTGTAAAAGTACCACATTTGTGCGAAATAAAACACATATTTTGGGGTTCAAATCTTGTGAAAATGCAAATACTCTATCGAATAATTACGTAGAATAAACAAAGAAAATATACGCACTTTCTTGATCGGCCAACACCGGAATTAATGCAATAGTGGGTGTTTAAGTGCAACAACTTGCGACGAGCCTTAGTTCAGCCATTTAATGCAACCTTTCTATTTAATTGAAATTTTGGCGTCTCCGAGTATCGTAAGATTAGACATGATTAAGCAATCTGATGTTGTCCGATATGTTGTGTGGATTAGATTAATAAAATAATGATCGTGTTTAATCCATTGATCTTGTATCCGTCTGGTTAAAAAAAGACCAAAATCTTTCTTAAAGCGTTGATTACCATTTTGGATTTTATGCGATTTTTTGGGTCAGAACTCGCCAAACGACTAAATAAGTATAGTCATAATTTGATTAGGTAAAAGTTGTAAAATTACTTATTGACTAAATAAAACCACGTCTGCTGTTTTCTAATATTGTAGGTTCTCTCTATATCTGCAGGATTTGTTTTTTCAGATTATTTAGAGGTCGCAACAGCTGTCGTTGTTTCTGTGTGGAGTTGGTAAAACTTCTCCCCGTGCATCGATATAGTGTTGATATTTTTTTCCTATTCTGGTCCTTCGTGGAAAGCAGAATACCGCTTAAGCCAGTGTTATGGGGCGTGAGAATCGTTGCACTGTTCATTAGTTCTCATGAACAGACCCAATAAAACCAAGTCTGCTGTTTTCTAATATCGTAGGTTCTCTCATTTCCGAAGTATCCGCTTTGCCAGATTATTATTGCATTTTTTACTTTGCTGCGTTCTTGATATTTGCTTGTCCATTTTTCTGTGAGTTTCGCTACGTTTTCTGGCGAACGGAATCAGTGTGACATCTTATTCTGAGCTTTTACCTTGACCTTTAAATAACATATCGAGTCATGTCTTTGGGTGTTTAACATTGGTGCCAAGTATCATCGAGATCCAGCAACAAATACCAGAAGTATTTAACGCATTACCCACAAGTGTTGTCTGCTGATAACCTTTTCAAATAGTTTAGAACCAGATCAGGACAGACTGAATGAAATGTCGGGCCTGATCTGGATCCAAACTGTTCGACACTCTTATGGTATTCCTGATTTTTTTTCCAAAAAAGTTGATTTTGAAGAAGATTCAGCAGACAACAAAAAGCATGCAAAGTTAGCAAGTAGGCAAAGTTTGGCTACGTCAAATCCAGATAGCAGTCCTGGAGCTTATATCACTTCTATAGCCTCAAAACTAAAAGCCCACAATGTCGCTTTAGTATTATATGACGTTTTGGTTACTGTACAGGCGGCACCTCATGAATGCGTAAATAGGAGTTGTCAACCTAAGACATAGGTAAAACGCCAGCAAAATAACTATATCTGAAAATGTCTATTTAACATAAGCATAGAGGCAAACACTGTTGACCCAGATCAGACTGCTCCTACAGGAGCAGTCTGATCTGGGTCCACACTGTTTGGGTATGAGGCTTCAAATATTTTAGTGGACGACATGAAACCTACATTTTGTGGTTATGCGTTTAAAGGGTTAATAAATGTGAGTTCAGTATGTATACTGTTAGGATTTTCATGAAATGCGCGCACGTTTGCGCGGCCCAAACAACTTATTAATTCTTCACCAAATTATAAATAGTACCTGCTTTCCCTTGTTTAACAGATGAAATAGCCGAACCACGCCCCGGTATGAATATCAAAGTTGCCGCCTTTACAGTAAATGAAAAGTCTATTAATAATCCCATCGTTTTGAGGCAAGGACCGAACTTCAAGCTCCTTGGGTCAAACAGTCCTTTTTGTTGCGAAGGGAAATACGAGTTTGCACAGTTTAACCGCAATATTTCGTCAGTCATAAGGCGGAAAGATCTGGGGTCGAGGTTATAAAACGTTTTTCATGCCCAACTCATATAAGTATGAAATGTAAACTGCTCATAAAAGGTCATAAAAGCAAAAAAAGTTAAAGACTTTTCTTGCTTTCAATCTCTCAAAAGATGTATTTATCATGCTTATGAATATTAAAATGTCAACAATGGTTGGTTGGCATTTTAACATTGATAAGCATGATATATGTCATGCTCGGTTGAGTTGAGTGTGAAAAAAGTTTTATAACTTCGGGGCCTGGCAATAGCCGAGTTGTAACCTGTTTTGGGGAAGTGCTGCCTGATAAAAATATTGGCTGCAACATAGCCCCCATTAAGCTTTTAATCTTTGGTCGACTACGTAGAAAGTTATAATCCATTTTTAATCAGTAAGATTACGAGTATGGTGATTAGAAACAGTTTGAGTTTGGAAAAGGGACCTTACCAAACAAAAAATGGTGCAATATATTCTGCTTTGGTGCCCAAGGTTTTTAAGGACGAAGAAGCCTTTGTTTTGTTGCGTGCGAATAGCACGCACACACACACACACACACACACACACACACACACACACACACACACACACACATACATACATACATACATACATACATACATACATACATACATACATGAGTTTATATGATACGTAATTCAACGTAATTCTCTTGTATAATTACACGTTGTGCACTTAAAATCTCAAAATTGACAATGCAACATAATGATTTGATCTATTTACTATACTGATAAAAAACATGACTCTTGCTGGACGTTACCATTAACATGTTCGTAATTTAGTGTTCATTTTTGCCCCACCCCTACCCGCCCCCAGACTAGCAAGCATATATGGATATATGCATTGAGTCGATAGGTAATTATTTCGATAGTTTCCAAAATTGCTAGTTTTGATATTTGTCAAACTATCAAATACTAAGTGATGTGATATTTTCTTGGGTCAGTGTATTACTAGCAACGAATATAAAATAATTCAAAAGTTACTTGAGAACACAGTCGAAATTCATAAAAGTGGCGTAATCAAAGCAACGAAGTATTGATCCAAAATTGAAAAAAAAACATAATATATAGTATATTTGAAATTTTCAGAACCTAGAAACGTTGAGTATAATGAAGTTATTTAGCTGATTTGTGATGAAAATGTGTCCTAGAACAAATCTGGCTTGGTTTCCGGACCTGCTACTTTGGGCAACGCCTTCAATTTGCATAAATCCAAGATGGCCACCATGAACGGAATAAAAATCAACTTTTTAATTTATTGTCATAGAATGGTGTCCAATATGTCTATATAGGGGTTTTTTTGGTATGCATAATCCAATTCTGGTGTTATTTTTGCGATTTAATGCTCCATTATAGACATATCTAAGATAGCGCCCAGACTTTATCATGAAAATAGACTATTTAACTGGTTATCATATGTAATCTGATATGTAACTTGGGTTTCTATCAGAAAATCAGAAATGATAAAACTGACAGATGGATGGGACTGAAAGATCAACAAAACAAACAAAAAATAAAGTGTAATGTCTCTTATTTCTTTATCTTTATTCCCACACATCCAAATGATTCTAAATTGGGTCGACAGGAACATCTCCATCCTCATTGTTTTATTCAAGACCATCATCAGAATCATCTGGAAGGTTACTGTCAATGTAATGTTTTACACAGTGTCCTCTTCAAATGATTTGGATATTTCCCTGTTTGCAGTGAATGGATTCAAGCAATCCTGTCCACTATGCCAGTTGCAGAATGGCGGGCTGCTTGTGGCATCCACATAGCTCCGTAGAACACTTCTTGCCTTGCACTGAATCACATCAAGTAACTCAGGTGGAGAAGGATCGCCTTCAGCAATTACCGGTATTTAATTTTTAATTCGAAACTACCACCCTAGGTTGATGATATCTCTTGACTCACCTGCAGTACCTTCACAATCCGCTACTTTCCACAATGAGTCTGAAGCATGTGTTGCAGAAGATTTGCAGATGTTGGAGGTAAAGCCATCACTTTAGGATTTTTCTTCTTTTTGTGAGTATATTGTAGCAAGTAGATTTCATGGATGTTACTGGTGGCTGACTATAATGAAACAAAGGAAGGCATTGCTGCATTCATCAACTTTGTATGAGTGGTATCAATGTCACCTATGATAGCTAAACATTGGTAGATTCTGAGTACCATAGAATTTAGTGCAGTGACATTCCCTTTGCCGTAAGTGTAGGAAGTTGTATCACAACCACTAAGAGCATGAATACATTATTATTATAGCTGCAGCCATTTCTGACCAAGATCAGCACAGTTGGAATTAATGTCAATCACTGATCCATCCCAGCGCTCCACCTGTACCTTGCATTGCATGTCTGCCTGATTCACTGAATATGCAAGTAGAACAAACACATTTGTGTCATCCCTAAGTATGCAGATCAAATTTTGGCCAGACTTAGCTGCTTCCAGCAAGAAGGATTGATCAATCAGCTTCATCATAAAAATACAATCTAGTGCTGCAGCAATGTGGCAAAAAGTAGCCTAATTTTAGAGGTACCCATACCAGCAGGGTAACAAGTACTACTATATACCAAATTAAAGCTTAGAGTCTGCTAATTTCAAAACTGCATGATGCCACTTCCAAAATTTTGTGCGAAATATTTTACGGCCCTTCAAAAGTATGAACCCTAAATTGCTAGTATTCGTTTTCTGTGTGCTTCCCAAGCAGGTATTATCCTCATATATGCACATAAAAATCTATTTCTTATAAATGGTGGAGTGGAACATGAATAAATATAATTATAGATATTAAATGACAATATCCAGTCTGGTTTTCAACATTTTATGAGGTCATTGAGTGCAAAAGTCACGAAAACCTATGACACTGACATAACATTAATCTGGACGCAACTGCATGTAATCCTGTTCAATTTTGTAAGGATTTTTACTGTTAGAAATTGTTAATATTTAATCTATACTATTTTTATTATTTTTTCACACTTGCTTGTAGCAAGGGTGTGGCTTTTTTTAAACAGGGTGTTACATAGGAGTTCAAATTTGCTTCAGTCATCCGTCCGTCAACAATTTACATTGAAGTGAGTTTCTCTGCAGCAATAATAACTGTTATTAAACATTGCATAGTAACTGTCCTCTGCATATTCTTTGAGCATACAGTGGGACCTGCTGACCTTGACCTACTTTTTACGCTCCAGTGACTTTGATATTAATTGACGTCTGTCCGCGAAAAATTTACATTAAAGTGAATTCTCTGCAGCAGTGATAGTTGAGAGTGTCAACCCTTGTATAAAGTGATTCATTTACAATTGTTGGCTTATGGGTCCTAGGACTCGCTGTTCCCCATATCAAGTCCAACTACAAACTCACGAGTCCAGAATACTTTTTTAATGACAAGTCTGCAATACTATTGCATCCTCGGACTCGTCGAAATAAAAACTTTGCATCCCAGAGACAAAATGATGCGCAAAAGATGCAGGATGCGTGGGTAACAAAATCACTGCTGTGTAGTTATTGTCCTCGCATTCTCTTTAACCTTGCTTTGTGACATTGACCTACTCTTTACGTTCTAGTATTTTGACTGTGACAGACATATATATATGACTTTACTCGAGCAGGTGTGACACAGCGTTCACTCAGAACTAATGTCATGTTGGTTTAGTAGAACGTTTTATCAATATCAAAACGGGATGAAGCGAGTATTGCTCAGCTGTGTCTGCCATACTCTTAAATGACTAGCATGCATGTGAGACACCATTACTTGTTTAAGACAAAGTGGAATTCCTAAAGACCATGAAAATGAGTTCTTCACCAAAGACATTTACAGTCAAATTGGTCTAAAATGCTTCGCAATAAAGATGTAGTGTATTTGTTCTTCCATCTGTCAAAGAGTGATGTTAAAGCACATGACATTCTCTATTCCGAATCACTTGTGTTTTGCATGGATAATGTACAAAATGTGTTTTCATGGAGCTGCTATTTTGCGTTCATAGGTTAGGTTGTTAGGTTAGTGCACATAGTTGGTCATTGTGAAAACATGTATAATGTACAGTTATCGTCACAGATACTGTTCTCGCAATTGCATGTAAGGTCATTTAAAAGCTTTGGGGCAGCTGCTGAATGGTTCATCATCGTAGGACGCATACAGTAAGTGTGTCATTATTGTATTCAACTATCTTTTATCCATATTCATTTTGTTGGGTGGGTGGGTAGAATGTAGAATATGCAAATGGAAACTGTTATTTTCGATAGGACTTTTGTTGCTGCCTTTGCTAAGCTTACCTCGTTTAGGGATGTAGGGTCTAGTTTTTCATAAATTGCTCCAACAGACTGAGTGCAAGTAAACTTTTTACAGTTTAATAAAGGCCCATGGCCAAGATATTTTAGTCCCTAAAATTTCAGCGCACCTTGAATCATGCGTTTGAAAACGGACTAATTACCAGCCCCAAAGAAAGCACTGCCTATATCCCATCCAGCCAGATAGTATTTTATGATCAGTCTTGTGTTTTGTTCTTATGTCGAATAAGATGTTAACAGGGATATAACGTCTCATAGCAACATCATATGCCAATTCGACGTTTAAGAAAGATATTATTTGTAGCTTCTTTTTTGTCTATGATGAGGAAGTTACAATAAGAAAAAGAAAATCTGTACTGGGACATTTGCAGCAACTGAGACATGTATACGGCCTTGTGTTTGCTTTCTCTCGTAGCTCTGAGATGTCCATATGCTCATCTTTGGTCGCTTTGATGGCTCTGTCCTTCAGTCCACCACTGATGAAGATTGTTTGTTTCTATTCAACTGGCTTTTATCAGTGTCGGTGTAATAAGCTACAAGGTTGTCCTTAGTTTTGCCTCCGGATAATAATATCCTCTATTCTTTGAGTACTTTCATGTCTGCTTGTAGAAGCATTTTATGTCCCATTGTGGTGTTGTCTCTCTTTTGGCATACCAGCGTATTCACACTATTCTCCCTATACATGTCAAATACAATGTGTATCTGTGAAACGGACTAATAGATGCAACTGGCCTAAAGTATGTAGGCACGGAACTGTCCAACTATGGCTACAGATGTTACTTTAGCCGTTTTATACAGTATTGGTAGCATCTGTATCAAAGCTGTAGCATCAAAGATGATGCATTCTGTTTTCTCAATAATGCTACGTTGTCTACAGATATGCTTTTGAGTTAATGGATGAAATCTGGTCATTGATTCAAGCCATAGTTTTTGAAAATATTTTAAGATTCCTTGTGCATTCTCAAAAGACAAGATACCTCCCTGAAAGAGCAAGCTGCTTACATACACAGACGCATCACCTAATCATTCGTGACTACACTGCTGTATCTTTGGTATGTCTGCCAGTGTCGGCCTTTTGCTTGGGTTCATAGAACATCTTTTGAGGTTTGTCTTGTCCATCAAGCTTTATAAATCCTTTATAAATCCTTCCTTCATGAATCATTTCCTCACTTCCTGTGTCTTAGGCACCAAGCAAGCCTGGGTGATATAACGCATGTTGCAAAATCCATTAGAAGTGTGAGGCATGGCCTCTGTGAGGTCAAATGTGGGTCAATGAATCAACTGTCAAACATCTAAATTATTTTTACAACATAATCATATTAGTGCTTTTGTATCAGAATGATGTGAAGGTCAACTCTCGTTTGGTTTACCTGTACATGTACATGCACTTCGACATATATAGTTGTGGAACATTATTGAGTACTTTGCGGTCACAGGCTTGGCTCAGGAACCTGGTGACCGAGTCAATTAATTGCCTTTTAAGGTTAGTCCCGTGATTCCTCTGGGTCCTATTAAAACTTTGTACTCTGTTGCTTAGACCACACAGTTAATCCAGGCATAATAGAAACTTGTCCTCTGACATTTTTTATAGTACATTAGCCTTCATGGAAACCATTAATAACCTATTCAGGAATGTACTGCATTTGAAGGATTTGATATGATATACATATATGTTACATCAGATGGAATAGTTCCGCCTTTGCAAACTGGTGCACATCTCAAAGACAAAGCCTAGATGAGGAGAGAACTAGTTTAAAAGGAAGCAATACCATCTCCAGCGAGTCATTCCAAAAGTAATAATGTTGGAGAAATAGATATTCCCTTTTACCTGAACTCTGATAGCAGGTTTATCTGTACAACTTCACAAAAACGACCAGCTAGTATTAGTTAATTACAGTTATATGTTCATTTCTGTGTCTGATTCATAGTCAGGATTCCTCTTAGAACTCATGCAAATGACACTGGACATCATCAGAGAAAGTTCAGTTGTTCTTGCAGCACCACTTTCAAGAACTGTATAGAATATGTTAGTTTAAAAAGTAAGTGAGTACGACCAGGAACTGCCACAATCACCCCACCCCAACAGCACGGTGAGGAAGAGGCAAAGCATGATAACTGACTCATGACAAAGCTCGTAAAGCTTTGTCACACTCTTTTCCAGACAACTTTTGTTTTACACTGTCAACAGCAGAGACATCAAAAAGTAAGCGAGTATGACCAGGAAATACCACAATCACAAACTCAAAGTCAAATAACAGTTCTCCAAGTCTCGCCTTACCATAAAGGTATCCAATGCTAGCAAAACCTGTTATGAGAAGGTGCATTCCACCTTCACACAGAAAGATATGTAATATAGAATAATATGTACATAGGTTTAGCCCAAGTGATTTCTAAAGCTTTCGTTAATAAACCCATATCAAAATATGCAGACGTATAAAATTGAACAAGTACAATTATGCACGTTTGCATTCCCTTCAGAGTTGTATTATAAATGCCATAAACTGTTGGGGGGACATTATAATTAGATTAATTGCTCATTAAATGCATTTATATTTACTTGATATTGCAAGGAAAAACTCCTTTTTATGATTTAAAAATGTACATGTAGATCAAATGCAATAAACGTGACTATTTGTAAAAATCATTGGTTTTCGCGACTTTTGCACTCAATGACCTTTTAATCATAGTTGTCAATGTGCGTATATAGCATATCAAATGCAAACAAAACTAATATTAACTATTGGATCATATACAACCTAATAACATGAATTTTATACAGTATGTATCCTTCTTGTCATAAAAAGAAATCATCATTCCTTTCTGAGCTATGATGATGGTACCCATGTTTAAAGGGCCGTAATTTTTTTCGCACAAAATTCTGAAAGTGGCATCATGCAGTTCTGAACTCAGCTCACTCTAAACTTTAAAATGATGTATGATGCTACTTGTTACCCTTCCGGTATGGGTACATGTCACTTTTGGTGACCTCTGCTGCAGCACTACAGCCAGCAATCTCGCTTAATTGAAGGGATTTTAGACGTTGACAAATTGTCGCTTTTTGGATTTTGTTATATTTTGGCTTATCTCTAAGGCACATGGCTTGCAATGGAGAGGTCATAATCAAGTACAGCTCCACTAGTTTGCCGCATCCTGTCATTGTCTTTGGAAGAGATGTCTTGATACCTGTACAAGACAGCAATCTTTTTAGAAGCTTCAGGATAGTAACTTAAATGATTTTCGTTTGATGCAATAATTATAGATGGACTTAATGCGATAGAAGAGATGTGAGGCCATTACTTTCGGATTTTTCTTCTTTGAGAAAACAGTTTAACGAGCCAGATTCTATGGACGTTCTTGGTGGCTGACCATATAATGCTACAAAGAAAGGCATTGCTGCATTCATCAACTCTGTGTGAGTGGTACCAACGTCACCTAAAGTAGTTACACCTAAGTAGTTTCCTGATATCATATTATATTCAGTGAAATGACATTTCTTTTGCCAAAAGGGTAGGAGGTTTTATTACAATGGCTGAGTGTAAGCGTATCTGGTAGCTGCAAGCATTTCTGACCAAAATCAGAACAGTGGCATTGGTGTCAAGTACGGAACCATCCCAGCGCTCCATTTGTACCTTGCACTGCATGTCTGCCCGATTCACCCATTACTAAAGAGGGACAAACACATCTATGTCAAGTATGCAGGTCATACTCTGACCAGACTAGCACAATTGACATCTGTCAACCATCATCTGTTTTCACTGAAGTAATCTCTGCAGGATTGAAGGTACCTATCACACAGGCAAGTTTTCGTTTATTGGATTTGCTTTTCATAATTGCATCTGTTTAGATGACTTGCGATGGAGGTCATAGTAGATAACAACTTCACTAGCTCGCCTCATCCTCTCATTGTCTTTGGCAGAGATATCTTTGTACTTGTCAAAGCCAAGAATCGCCCTAGTAGCATCTGTATACATGTATTTATTAAAACATTCTTCAATGGATGCAACTAAATCATAGTGACTGCCACCATGAGGTGTCAAGAGTATCTGGATTTTTGACCAGGCCTGGTTTATAATCGATGCTTTCACGAAGACATCCATGACCATCAATAAATGCTGGACAAACTGCTAACAACTCGTAGGCAAACAGAGGACCAAGTTCTACCTTCCTTTGTTATCTAATCAGAAGCAGTGGGATAATTATGGTTTTAAGATCTATTACTTGTTTGGATTGTGTACAATCGGCCTGTACCTTAAGCATACACACTGTCTATGAAATTGCTTTTCCTATTTTCACCAACAATTATTTAACCATCTATGTGTTCGTCTTATGAAGCAATCTGATCAGTAAAAAGGATTGTATAGATGAGGCCGATTATTAGTGTAGGCCGCTGTGTAATTCCGTGTGCATTTTTTGGTAAAAGTGTCAAACATATATTTTCTTGTAGCAAAATGTATCCTGAATAAGAAAAAAGATGTTTACAATTTTTCTTTGGCTTTTTAACGTCAATGTGACGTCACAAAGTGACGTACCCATTTTTAGCTTATTTAAGGCTTGAAAGTGGAGTGTTTTGAATTCCAGCAGGCATAAACATGAACTGTTTAATCAGTTGTAGTAATTTTACTGGCGACATGTTGATTTCGGAGCATAATTTTTAAGAGGCAATATTAACTTCAAAATGATGTTTGTACATGGAAAAGTGACGTCAGTACCAAAATGAAAATTCTGTGAAAGTGAAAGCTCAAATAGCTAGACCCTCCCCTCCATACAGCAGGGAAAATATCATTTACTATAATTTTCTGAAGCTACATTATATCAGATGCGAAATGACATACGTTAGCTATCTGACCTGTATTTAGACAGGCATGTTAACTACGTTACCCTATTATAGTTTTAAATCCTATTTTGCAAGCACCAAGTTATACCTAATTATTATTTATCCACATGCTTTTTGCCTTAAACATTTTTAAAGGAAAGGAACAGCCGGTATGCATTTAAACAATACACCACTATGATGTTACAGTTATATATGTTACTTTAAATGTATAACTATTTAACGCATTACTGTCACTAGACATTGGACTATCGAAAGACCTCCTAGGAGAGTTTTGTACACTATAATTTTCTAAAACCACATTCTCCAACCCCAAAAATGATGTATGTAAACTCTTTAGCGGTTGGGGCGATGTCTCACAATAGCAAAATTTTCTACGTTACTGTAAAATAATTGGAAATCTTATCTAATTACTCCTTATTCTTACATGCCAATATAACCTTTTAATTGTAAGGAAATGACTAGCAATATGATGTAATCAAAGTAGAAGGATCTGTTATTACTGTGATATACGTTACTTTCTTTTAAATACATTTTAAATTACAAAGGAACACTATCTAAGTTTACACTGCTAGTGGGCTATTTATTGCCATTTAACTGCCATTAATTGTCATTAAAGGAACTACCAACAACGCATGGATGAATAAAAGAATGAAATTTGAACCTTATTCACATACAACGAAATGTTTAAGTCTGTGTGTTATATCAAATATGTAAACAGCATTCTATTTTCTTAAATGCTTATTAAATTATATCTTTAATGTCACTGACACTGATATATTTGCCTCTTTTATACGTGAAATGATATATAAAAGACGCATGTAATGTCATCAAACATATCAGAAGAAATGTTTTATGCTCCTCGGGAAAATTATTGTTGTTGTTTCACTACATTAACATGTTAACTTATTGTGTAGGTTATAAACATTGTTTTATTTTGATACTGAATAAAAATATTGATTTATATTGTATCATATTTTCTAACACAATAATATTAACCATGGACTTGCTTAGTAAGATTTATCACATATTGTTTAAGCCAGCTATCAATTACAACTACTATGCTGATACCATTCAGGAATAAAAACTTTTCAGAATTTGTAATTGTCATTTGAAAAAATAAACTGAAATGATTTAGAACCTTAACGAATTTTGCCAAAAGGTATGACACATGCCAAGCCTATCCCTATGGTTATAACTGCTTTATATCAGAACGATGTCCAGTTTGGTGATAAAAGATTACCATTTAAGATGGTAAAATGCATAACAATAGAATTTTAAGGACATGTCTTTACATCTGTTCTGTCTTGTTCTAAACTATTGCGAAGCATTCAAACAGGACAACATTTGTTCTAATGGTTCATTTTAGTTATACATTTGAAAGAGATAAGTTCATCACTTAGAATAGCCCCCAGGCATTGATAGTATTACATGTATATTGCAGCCATTGCTAAAATAGCTGACTCACAATAAATTATTGCTTTTAATAAATTATTTGTTTTGCTTTATTCTGTCAATTAGACCGAATGGTCTTACAGTGGAATTTTGTTGCAGATAATATCAAATTGATATTTAGCATGTCAAATATGAACAATATCGTTGATATAAAATTGCAGCCTAATAATTATTTGCATTGTTCAAATCAAACAAAATAGATTTACTAGTAACGAAAGAACAGATCAAAAGAATAAGCCCATTGATTTTGGTACTTGTCGCAGTGTTAAGCAATGAAGGCTCAGATGAGTCTGTGCATATGTGAAGGTAGATTTGCCAGAGCCTTCGCTATTCGTATACACAAAGTAGAATGTAGGTTGAAGGCCAAATTTTAGACCGCTTGCCCCTCTGTATAATCATGAGCGATTAAACAATGCATTTGCTAGTCCAAATATTTATTTATGAATTACTGTTAAAGAGTAAAAATATTTTTCATCTAAAACACCGTGATTTATGCTTGCGCTACTGTCAAAGAACATATCTGAAATATAGCATACAACATTTCGTAAACTATACCATACACACATATTACACAATTAACAATAATACACTGCTAAATCAACCTCTCAGATTTATAATGATATCCTGTACATTTAAATGAAATGATTTCTTTAAGAGATACTTGAATAAAAGTATATATGCATAAGTCCATGTACATTTTTTTAAACTTTGCATGTGCGACTATCATTGGTGACAATGTTGATACTCAGAAGAGTGGCATCTTAATGCTGAACAGTTAGCATTGTGCATGCTCCTTTGGAATCTATATCCTGGCAAGTTAACAGCACCTTCTAATCTTAAGTACACATATACATGTTAAACATTGTTATTAATGATTGCATGTATCATGTTAAAAGGTTCCTGTAATAGTTTGCCAACGTTCTGTTTAGTGAAAATTAACAGGAGGTATATAAACATTTATTGCTCAAACTAAATCAGATCTAATCTCTTGACTGCATATTTTTAAATATTTAACATTTCTATCCAGCATTCTAAAAACCATTATAGAATCTACTTTACAATAAATTGAATGTCATCTGTTAAAATTTGGCCGGATACAATTTTAGCTGAAAAGTCTTTATTGAAATTGGTATTGTAGTTACAGCTCACCTATATATTTGACCAAATCTAATGTGGCCTTTAAGTAAAACTCGCCACTATACCTAACTTTCTCTATTTCGAGGGAAATGTTAGGTTTTTTTTTTAGATGTTATCAGTTGAGCAAGTGATCCAAGGTAGTTACTTAATGTGATAGACATTTTTCTTAATTGCACAATGAAAGCTATGCTGTATATAAACTAAAATTAATTTCAAAGCTTCTGTAATACGTCACCATATCCATACACAGCTCAATGTCAGGATACAAATTGATTTCGAGACAGTCACTTTAAACGATAACTAATTACAGACACTTTAAGTACCTGAAGAGAAGTAGCTCGATTGAACTTAGAAATCTTCAAAAAAAATATAACAAAACTCTAAGCTTAACATTACATATTAGCCTTTCTGGCTCAATTATATATCTGCTTTGTTAACGTTTTGGATAAACATATGGCAATATAATTTATTTCGTACAGTAATATTATGTTATTTAGCAAATTTGACAGAAAATTTAAACGTATCCTTCTAAGTGCTGTTACTTGAGTGCTATTATTTCCTTTGTTTGTGAATTTTAAAAACCTATAATTATTGGCAATTCATTTTTTGTAGATGTAAAAAGTTCAAATATATACTATTTTTCAAATGTAAATATGCGTTGATAAATAGCAGGAACTTAATAAACCCTGATAAAACCTTTTTTCAGACAGACTGGTATCTTGGTATCTATTTAACAAGCACAGCGAATTTTGAGGTGAAATAAAATATCCTTAACGTATAATATACAATTTAAAGCAATGTATATGCAGTCTTGTAAGTTGTAATATACGTTACATGATGCTGTGCAAACAAACTAATATTTTACACCAGAAACGAAGTTAAGCTTGGCTTTTTCACTCTTGCTTATCAACAGAATGCTCATATATGAAGCTTGAAGGTTTTCAAATTGAATTTAATGCTGAATTAAAGAATGAACTTTTTGTTTAGGGTCGTCATATTTAACAGTTTATAACTCATAAAGTAATTGTGATACAAACAATCTGTTTGCAGCTATATAATTGTCCATTACTTGTATTGTGGAAGATGCATTTAAAACCTAAAAGTTAACCAGGAAGCTTATCAAAGAAAATCATTTAACATAATTTCAGTGATTTTAAACGGAGTAGCTTAAAATGTAACATAAAGGACATTACAATGGGCCCATATAACTTTTATAAACATAAATATATGTAAGGAATGAAAATTTCCTCTATATTCCGTGAATGTTTGTCCAATTTAAATAATTCAAGTATTACCTTAACAACCTTGATTACATTTAAATTGTTTAAAAAATCTAGGGTAACGTAGTTAACATGTTGTAGCAGCTAAACGCCCCAACCATCAGAGAGCTAACTTGTTTCAAAAAGCTTAGCCAGGAACATACAGTTATGCTAAATTCTGATTTTAATCGCGATGGCACACACGAATTTCCAGAATTATTTTTTTGCGCACAATGTAATTTTTCAGCACATTGACGTCAAATCGACGTCAATTTCACGTAAAATTGAAGTCCATATTGAATCAAATTTTCAATTTAGTGTTTATATAATCGTTTTCAACCATTTCAATGCAACAAACATAAAAAATAAGATTATTTTAGGTGTGTAAATAGCCCCACCACATATACGTTCTTTGATGCAAGTGAAACGACGGTACCCCATTTTGTGACGTCACTGTGACGTTAATACTACAAGAAAAAATTGTAAACATCTTTTTCCTTACACTGACATATTTCTCTAGTTGAAAATCGATAAGAATCACTTTTACCAAAAAGTGCACACGGGAGCCCAAATTTCGACACAGGGGCCTACACTATATCTCTAGAGGATGAGGATATTTTTACTTCCGATATCCAAGGCTTGTCGGTATTTTATTTTCGACTTGTGCAGTTTCTGTGTTATCAAACCATGCTCTAATCCTGAGTAGATACCCTGCTGTTAATCAGAAATTGTGCATGTGAAATACACTCATTTACCAACTCAGCAGATCGTAGTATGTCTTTTGGCACCCCTTTGCTATTTCTAATGGCAGTTTGATCACAGAACTTATCTGATGTAACTGCACTGCAGTATCCATCAGACAAAATCAACATTGTCTTGACATTTCCATCAAATAATAAGTAATGTAATGGGAATACTTGACATACCCAGCATAGAAGAAATACTTCATTACTCACTTCATCTTGAGCCGTTTCAATTGGACTTCACCTTCCGCATCTGTGAGCTCAAACTGGTGAATTAGGGGTGTTGAGAGGAGGAAATTGTCCACCTAGTGTGGAGCAGTTGGATGTATATGAGCTGTTTCTAGTACTGCTTAATGCCATCAAAAGCCTTTTGTCTAATTGACAGATTTCGTTGGTAGAGTTCAGCTGCTACACTCTGAAATAGTCTCATAGCTTTCATCCATGATTTCCCACAATTGTAAATACCTCTTGTTCCTCCATAAACTGCAATGACATAGCATACCAAGGCTGAGCATTTCATTAAGGTTCCAATGCAGGCAAAAAATTACTATTATAAACATACAAGCTGGATGGACTACTATGTTCTAGAACTTTCTCGGCTGGTTCCAGCACACTTGTATTGTCACATCATACAACTGCGTGTCAAATCATAAGTGGACCTTTTTCATTCCCATATCGACTAATGATCTCTGAAGTAATATTGTAACAGACTTAGGATGGTGTTAATCAGGGGACCCAACACATACACATGAAAATGTTTGCTGGGTGTAGTATATTCTGCTCGACAATTCATTGTTAAGCCCATTCCAGAAAATCCAAAAACGAGATATTTCAAAAGGCTATATGACTATAAATAACATTCTTTTAAAGGTGGCGTTTGGTGGACATCTTGTATTTGGTTATTTGAGACTACATTCAGAATGGTTTCCGCATACCAGAAAACGCTTTAAAAGACATCATTAATAATTTTCCATGGCGTACAGTGAGCTAAAATATTTTTTAAAGATGGCGTCTTGTGGCCATCTTTGGATATGGTTATTCAAGGTCCTCACAATGCAAAAATACATACTGAATTGAATTCCTCGTACCAGAAAACCATCTAAAATGACATATTGTACATCATTCAGTAACAATTGTTTAGAAAAGTTGGCATCTGGTGGTCATCTTGAATATGGTTATTTGGGGACCTAAAAGTGCAAAACTGCTTGCAATAATGGATTCCTCATACCAGAGAACCTCTAAACTGACATATTGTACACCATTCTGTGACAATTATTTAAAAAGTTGGATTTCTAAGATGCCGTCTGGCGGCCATCTTGCATTTATGCAAATTTCAGGAGATGCCCAAAGTTGTCATTCTGGCAACCAAGCTTAATTAGTTCTAGAACATCTCTAAAGTACAAAGAACATAAAACTTCATTGTACTCGACATTTCTAGGTTAATGTATAGGACATATAGGAGTGTCAAATGGACTATAATTTTAGCTAACAAACAACAGCGTGCAGTCAACTGCCCGCCAGCAATACGCCATTGAAATATCGCTGGCGGGCCGTTGGTGGCCCGACAATGTGTGCCAGCTTGGTTAAATTTTATGCATAGCATAGGTTCAGATAAGCGAATGTTTACAGCGTATGATTGAGGCTATTTTCTGTTCCATCAATCTAAACTGGCATACATGTATGTTTGGGGTGCTCACAAACGTCTCGTCACGACCTCTCTGTGGATACTCACAACATATGTTTTAGGTGCATGCGCAGATCCAGAAAAATTTGTCAGAGGGGGTCAAAATTTGAAAACGTTTTTTAGTTGATCGGGGATAGAGGATCCAAAACTGCTATAAGTGGGCGATTATCGGCCCGCCAGCGGAAACTGGCGGGCCGATGATGGCCCAACATTAAATGCTGACTTGGTAGCTTTGTGTTTTTAGGGGATCCGGACCAGTATTGCAAAAAAAACTATATTTATGTGATTTTGCGGGGAAGGGGGGGGGGCGGGTCTGGACCCCCTGTTCCCCCTCTCTGGATACGCCCATGAGGTGAGAAAAAAAAAACTCTTATCTGGAAACAGTTATTAATATATACTGTCCACAAAAAGTAGGGGATATTGGGACATAAAAAAGTCTAAAAATTAAAATCCTAATTTGTCGCATAAACAATTTTGTATTTTCATAGAGCAATATGTAATCTAGTTTTCCTGCTCAATTTGAGGGCTGCAAATTGGGTAATGTCACCTAAAGGGCGTGTCAAAGAAGCTAGGGGTCAAGACCCAAATTTCACAAAAAAGTATCAAATTTTTTAGCATGCCTTCGATAATGCATGCTAAAGGTGCATTATGGATATCTTTGATTTTTAAGATTTTTTTCGCTTACCATAATTGTTATTTCTAGGAGATAGGGCGGTGACAAAAATGCAAAAAATGACACAATTCAATAAAAATTGACAGATTTCAGGCTCACATTCCTGATTTGAGGACAAAGAGATCAAAACAAATTCTGAACATAAAAAAATATCGAATAACGGATATTTTCTTTTGAAAAAGCATAGCCATTGCATAATCCGTCATCGTGATATTCACGTGTGAAAAATGAAAGGCTACCCTAGGTCTAAATATGGTTGTCTCAGAAACACGTGACCAGACAAATCCTTGAAAATTTTATTCATATTGGCCGTGAGATGACTTTGCTAATTAATTCTAGCTGTTTCAGGCTTATGACATTCGTTTGATAAATGTTATATTTTTTAATATTCGAATATCCCTACTTTTTGTGAACAGTAGGGCATTAATCCCCGCTATCTGACAATAGCCAATGAATCTATACGAGGGTAAATAAAAATATTCTCACCCTCACCTAGAAAAATCGGTATTCCAAATTTTAATTGACATTATACAATTGATGCATTCATTTGGGGTTAACTTCAGTATTTGTCAATCTAGGAAAGTGATGCCCACCGATCGTGAGGACATCACGTTCAATGGTGGGCAAATCCTGATGTTAATCGAAAAGGAATGCATCAGTTGTTTTGTTATATGTCTTTTTTATGCTGTACATGTAGCTTAAGGATTCCCGACAACAGATCTAAAATAAGCTGTAGACAGGTAGACATGGCTTTTGTCAATGCTGTATGGCAGCTAAATATAGTTTTGGGATTCCTGACATCAGGTTTTTTCACATACCAGAGAGCTAAATTTAGTAAGCCCGTAAAGGTTGAACTAAATTAGCTGTGGACTGGTAGACATGAGTTTTGTCAAGGCTGTCTGACAACTAAAAGGAGTTTTAGGATTCCTGACGTCAGATTATTCGCATACCTGGCCTCGAGGTTATAAAAGTTGAGTTCATTCTCAGACTCAAAATAAAGCGCAATGATTTCCCTAAATGTCATAGAGATGTTGCTTCTTCTATAAATGACTTTGGTAATCGTTGGTGCAAACGGGAAAATGTTGAACCTGATGCCTTGAAGGAATGGAAGAATAACGTTTTAAAATTATTGATACTCGTATTTGATTTTACTCTCGTAATGCACATCTTTTACCCCCTAAACCTAAATCTTCTTTTAAACACCTTCAACGAGGTATCCAGGATTTTCATATGAACTATGTTTTGGTTCCAGCTGATAAAGCTGCTAACAATGTTGTAATTGTTTGACGATTGTATTATATTAATACTCTTAAGCGTGAGCTTGTTGACACTAATACATGCACCTATAAACTGCAGCCTTTTTTGAGTGAGAGGGTGATTGTCGATGGGCATGGTTGTCATATAGCCCTAAATTTCGGTGTCAAAGCTAAAGAAAATCAAGACAAAGTTCCTTAGTTGAACTGGTTACCTAAACGCCATAAAAACCCTATAAAGCAAGATTTATTGCTAATTCTAGTTCTTGTACGACAACAGAACTTTCTAAATTGTTAACCTCGTGTCTTACAGCTGTTAAAACAGGTTATCAAGTACTGTGCAAAGGTATATGAGATATCCGGTAAAAACCTATTTTGGTCTATTAAAAATTTAGGTGAAATTTTAGATAAATTAAAGCTAGGGAGCGCAGTGGCTCAGTGGCAGAGTGCTTGACTCGAGACCAAGAGGCCGCCGGTTCGAGCCTTGCCGGCGTCACTGCGGCGTGGTCCTTGAGCAAGACACATTTATCCTAGCTTAGTACTGGTTCAACCAAGGAAGACCCGTCCCTGTGTAACTGAAAGATTTTTGATGGGACGTAAAGGATCAAATCAAACAAACAAATTAAAGCTAGAGATTTCAATGCGACCAGTTTGTCTACTTATGATTTTTCTACTCTATAAACTACTTTACCTCATAATTTAATTAGAGATAAACTTATTGATCCTATTGAAAGAACCTTCCCAGAGAGAAGGCTCTCCTTACCTTGCATGTAATGACAGAAATGCATTTTTATTTCGGAAAAACCTAAAAATATCATGCATGGTCATATCAAAATGTATGTGATGCGCTGACCTTTTGGTGGACAACATTTTTACTCGATTTGGCACTAAGTTGTATAGACAAGTAGTTGGGATTCCTATGGGCACTAATTGTGCTCCCCTGGTTGTCGATCTATTCCTGTTTTGTTATGAGAGGGACTTTATGTCGCTTTCTGATGATAAGCAGGCTGATGTTATTGATGCGTTCAACACTACATCTAGATATTTGGACGATATTTTGAACATTAATAAGGTTTTTTTTTGACAATGTAATAAGTCAATTTTAGCTTTCAGAGCTCCAACTAAATTAAGCCAATACCTCTGATACCGAAGCCGCAATTTAGACTTGCATTTGTCAATTTCTAATGATATTGTTTCTACCAAAATTTATAATAAACTTGACGACTTTGATTTTGAAATTGTCAATTTCCCATTTTTAAATGGTGATCTTCCTCGCTCTACATCCTATGGAGTCTATATCTCCCAACTCATTCGTTTTGCTAGAACATCTAGCTATGTTACTGACTTCAACACTCGCAATAAATTGTTAACTCAGAAACTTCTTCAACAAGGCTATAGGTATCATAAACTTCGCAAAACCTTTAATAAATTTTATAGACGATACTATGCTTTGATATCTAAATTCCAAGTTGGAGTTAAATCTCTCTTGCGCCAAGGACTTTCGGAACATGAATTTATGGTGACTTGGTGTAAAAATTGAAGAAGATTGTTGGCTCTAATGATTTTTCAGCGCAGTTCATTAAAATAATTTCCCATAATGAAAAGATTGGCTATAACATTAATGTATTGCAACAGGCTGCATGCTTGGTGGTCAACCCAATCACGGTTGGGAACTTTGCTTACCTCTTTAATTGCACGCCGGTGGGTCGGACTTCAGACTCTATGATAGTTCCAACTTAAAGACTAATTTTACTGATGAGGTGGTAGGGGCCTGATGCTTTGCCTGTTTGTCTGGCCCACCGGGGTTTACCTGTTGAAATTCTTTTGCTCTGGTATTCAGTTTTATTAACTGTTGAGTCCTTATCTTTGTTTTATCTCCTTGTTATATCTTGATTTATATGTTCTAGGAGATGATGCATTTATAAGTTAAGGGTCTTTCATGCAAACCAAATATCCATTTGTCTTGATCCACATATTAATTAAGGGTGAGGTTGGTGCGGTGAAACCGGTTTAAGCCCTCCAATAAAATATTTTACTGACCGTTTCAAGGCGGTACTTCTTTTGTGGATCTTTTATGTTTTTTCTGTCTTGTTTTGCTATCACTTTGTGCGCGTCTGTTTCTATGTGCCTTGTGGTCACCTGTCGGGAAAGGCTGACCTCTTGGCTCTCGTTTGCGATGTCTAACTGTGAGTTCGTCACTTTCCCATTTGTATTCTGGGTCAGGTGTGGCACTTGATTGTATCGATTCCTGATATTTGCAGGCTCACTTAAAGACATATGCGGCTATTTCCAATGCGCACCTTTCCCGCGTCTGCATACGGGGAAAGTTGTCTGGGTCCTGTCTTTCGACCCTTAACGGATTCGGATCAACACAGCTTTCGATATTCTTATGTCATATCGGTGTTCATACATTTTCTTCACAAAATGACTAATTAAAGTGTGTTCGAAATATCTATTGACATCTTTTCAGAACTGATCGTCTCAGCACTAAAGACAGATAAATGTAGCTCAGTCGAAATCAAACGACGTACACAATAACCCTGGTTACGAATTCGATAGTGGCCGAGTCTATACCATTTGTATGGTTATTTCGAGCAACGCACGACCTGACCTCGTGGCCTAGTAGTTAGCGTGTCTGGCTACAAAGCCAGAGGACCAGGATCGATTCCCGGACGCGCACATATTTTCAGTGTGTTTTTCTTTCTTTTTTTAACATTTTAATGCTAAATGACTTCATATACTAGTAAAATGGCATCATCAAAACGACCGAAATGGTCATCCCCAAACTTTTTATATTGAATTACGCATGAAGCCTATGGGGTGGGGTTAAATTTGGCCCTCTAGAAAGAGAATTAGTTCGGTGACCTCAGATTTTTATTCTTTTTTCTGAAAGGTATTATAATTGTCCATGAATTAAAAATAAATTTTCAAGATTTTCAATATCAGATTTTTTAATACATGATTTATTCTAAAACAAATTCCATTTTTCGACGAATTGCAAAATATATCATGCATTATCTTGTCACATCATGGGATAACAAGTAAACATGCACATCTTCTTAAAAGTTTGAGGTCATGGGCAGTAATGTAAGTTAAAAGAAAGAAGCTGGCGGAAGATTACAACCGTTTTAGCTCGATAATTAGGACTAGTGTTATTATTTTATATTTCTAGAAAATTGGTCAAATGCTGTAAACTTCAATATGAGATTCTGAAAAAATAAGCACGGTGACATATCCTTTTTATTTCATAAATGGATAGCCCATGCATAAAACAAACTGTATGCAAAGTATTGAAAATATTTCAATATGGGAAGTATTTAGTAGCATATGTCCTTAATTTGAATATTTATTAGCAGATTTCAGTTCACGCTTATGTGATTTGAACATTAAAACGGTTTCCAACCTCTGGATCTTGCAATGATTATCCTCCCTATTCCACTATAAAGATAACATTTAGCCTGTTGAAACGTTTCTTAATATCATCTCACATAATACTTTACACTGTACTCATGAGTGTGACTATGGTCCTATATTGAACCTTATCAGTTACCTCTCATATTAACAGCATTGTTGCATGTTGCCTGATAAACATTGTCTATCTCACGACATGTGCCTTTACCAGGTCATGATGGCGTTGCACTTTTTGGATGACGTCGCTGAATCAACATAAAATTCGAAAATCACGTCACAATCGTTGACTTGAAGAGTGAAACAATGGATAAACTGATAAATAGAATACCAGGTTTGCGTCTTTTGATATCAAGTTTACCAGGCTCGGCTTTGAGAACGCAGCTTGAATCGCTGGGCAAGCCTCGCGATGTCAATAAGCATTATCAAAGCCTTTCCCGGTAAACTTGATATCAAAAGACACTCACCTTGTATTCTCTATTTACACTGTTCATAAACGTGAATCTATGACCACATCATTCTTCACACCACAATTAAGTGTAGCTATGATATTGTATTAGAGTACAATGAGGGAAACCGTGATATTTCATCAAGTATTTTAAAGGAAGCTTCTTCAATCTGATAGTTAAAGAGACTAAGTCTGCAACTATGAACATTTTTCGAAAATTTTTCTTTTCTTTTTAAATCATTTGTAAAAGCAGAATTAAGATAAGTTTTCACAATAAATCTGTTCCCTGTAGCTAAAAACTGCATGGGAAAGTGGATTATCTAATAAAAACAGGTGTGTTTTCTCTTGTTGGTAATTATTTGCGTCCCTCCAATAGTTATAGACAGTCAATTTTTAACATAAATGCTGTTGTTTTGATACTAATAATTTGTAAAGATTTACGAAATTGGTTAAATGTATACCTGAATTTTAGTTTTTTTACTGTGTTCTTGAAATATAGAAACATTATTTCAAAATTAAAAGTCAAAAGTTACAGACTATGCAGTTTTAATGGCAAGACTCCATCAAAGTTTTTTATCGAACCTGACAAATTAGTCGGGTGCAGTACAGAATACATCAAAAAAGGAATATTAATACAAAAAAAAAGCTTTCTGGATAGATATTTTCCAAAGTTAATACAATTTAATGCAAAACTTGTTGATAATTAAATAATATTAAAAAGTCCGATATTTTAAAACAAAAACATACTGATTAGGGGACAGGCTATATACTATTACAGATGGTTCATAAAAGATGTGAGATTCATCAATGATTTAGTTCAAAATAACGGGGGATTTTTTCAGTTATCAAGAGTTTCTGGAAAGAGCCATTTTCTACAATACGTTGGGAAAATACAGGCTACTAAGGCATACACTAAAAGAAAGAAAAACAAGATATTATCGACAAATGTCAGAGCTCTATAAAATATACCTGCTCACTTTTCTAATATAATTAGAAATAAACAAGGGAATATAAATGAAGATAAACCAACAGCATAACAAACTAGGAACAATCATTATAATATTCAAGAAAAATGGGAATATATATATATATATATATAAAGAGGGATATAGTGAATCAACTGAGCCGATAGATGCTGTAAATATTTTGCCTCTAGCGAGATTCGAACCCACGACCTCGGCAACACCGCCTAGCACTACACCAGACATCAACGCTACCAACTGCGCCACTGAGTCATCCCCAAAAAAGGATGTTCAGATATATATATATATATATATATATATATATATATATATATATATATATATATAAAATAACAAAGTACTGCAATCTACAGTGGTTTCAAATTAGCATAACCCATAACATATTAGTCACCAACAAACGTCTACAAAATATGGGTATAAAGGATGATCCACTATTATATGTACAGTTTGCAAAGTGAAACTACAGTCCATCTATTGTGGGAATGCAGCATAACAAAACAATTTTAAAAACGACTGCAAAGTTTCCATATTTATATAGACCTGTCCGAAAAACAGCATGTGAACATGCACTAAAATTTCAAAACTCTAACTAATCCCAGTAGCAGCTTAGTAGATGGAATTGAGTGGTGCCTTGGCTAAGATACTTAAGACAGGTTTTCACATGTCAAGGCCAATACAATGTTTGCTTTATCAGCATTATATGGATTCAAATGATAATAATTGTATGCTTTCAATTACATATTTTCAAATTGTTTTCATAATATGTACATTTCAATTTTCAATTAACCAGAAAAGTTTAAACTGACATGGTCAATAACTGAAACTCATTCCAATGAAAATTAAGTCAGCGGTTTATTTACTTAATATACTATGAATCGAAAGAACAATGTAAGATTTATATAGGTATTTGTAAGAAATGAAATTATTGAAATTTCATAACTGTAGACATTTCTTTTAATCCATAGCATATTATAAAGGATCTTATAAATAGTGTTCATGTTTTATTAAATTTATTAAACTATGTTGTTTGACGGATCAAATTTTATTTAGCTAATTTTGTAGAAGCTCACTAGGTGATCATTTCTGACAAATTATTTTCAATTTGGACCATTGATTTCAGAGGGAATTTCGTATACATGTTCATAAGGAAAACTGGCCGCATCACCTGGTGACCATGTTTTTCGGCCGATCAAAATCGTTTTACAAGCAGTTATTATTGAAGTTGGTCACCCAAAGAACATTTTTGCCAAGTATTTTGAATTCTAATCAGCCGCTTCAGAGGATAAAAAATATAGTTTCCATAATAACAGAGTTTCTCGCACACTGGTGGTCATGCTTTTATAGGAAACATTCTTGTGAATTTTGGTTGTACGTGTATATGGCTAAGTGGTATACGGTCGAGGAGTCGTTATATAAGCAAATAGTTGACGTTAAGAGATCACACAATCCTCTTTTGAGAACTTCGTGCTCAATGGGCAAATCGTCAACTTTTCGTGTGTTTCTTTAACACCTGGCCCTGAGGTTATAAAACTTTTTCCATGCTCAACTCAGCAGAGCACGAAATTTATCCTGCTCATAAATGTTAAAATGCCACCAAATGTTGGCATTTTAACATTTATTAGCATGATAAATACAACATCTGAGAGACTTAAAGCAAGAAACTTCTTTATTTGCTTGTATTTTAGTTTGTATGAGCAGTTGAAATTTCATGCTCAGTTGAGTTGAGCATGAAAAAGTTATATAACCTTGGGACCAGGCATCGGGAAATTCTCATGAATTAAAGAGCTAATTATCTACGGCACTGATCTGTGGATTGTTCTTTTCCTGTTAGGATTATATTTTCTGAATCATTTCCATTAATTGAATATCAATGCTCCGCTTAAATTTTCACGCTATCAATCATTGATTATACCAATAAGAGTATTCACAATTTTATTTTCAAAAGATTTTTATCGGAAAGTTCAATTTATAGTTCATCTACGTAAACAAGATACGAAAAGGTACCTTACGTTTGATAGGTTTGTGTCGCGGGCTTCATTTAAGCTATAAGTACTAATCTATTTGAATTATTGTAAAATCGGTTATTCCACACAATACGGATGGACAAGGTGAATGTGTTAATTAGGATTGTATTACGGGTAAATTAAGGGTCTGCCTGGGTTAATTATGAGTTTATTTAGGCTTATCAATCACCTTAGCAAGGTGAGCTTATAGTACGTCCGTCTTCAACATTAG
This sequence comes from Loripinus fragilis, assembly GCA_964019695.1. NCBI lineage: Eukaryota > Metazoa > Mollusca > Bivalvia > Lucinida > Lucinidae > Loripinus > Loripinus fragilis. The sequence continues at coordinate 47,276,368 of OZ026514.1, forward strand.
CAAACATGTTTTCCACTTAATCCGCTTGGCTAATCAAAGTCAAATTCTACGTGGAACCTCCTTTGGAATGGGGAACAGAAGTTTTAAAAAATGGTCCAGGTCACATGACCAAGATGGCCGCCAAGCTCATATATGATAAAAAAAATCTTCTTCTCACGACCCTGAAGTCCTATGATCTTGAAACATGGCATGTAGAATCTGGACTCAAGCTCTACAGAGTTTATATAAATGATGATACTGGGTTGACCTTGACCTACTTAATGTAAAGGTCAAATGTGGTTCCTAATGCATTTAATTGGGGAAAATTGAAAATTTGATTTTTGGAAAACTGTTGAAGCCAAATTCATTATTCTAACTTGATATGTTTAACTTAATAAGACAATTACTATAAATAAGCTCCAATGGTCAAGGTTGACCTTTGACTTTTCACCCAAGGTCACTCATATTGGAGTCCCAACAATATATTAAAACATAGTTTTCTCAGAATCCACTGGGCCAATTGAACTCGAATTTCATATGAAGATTTTTAATGATAAGTTAGCTAAACTGTATACAATACATTTTTGGTCACATGACCAAGATGGTTACCACACCCATATATGATAAAAACGCTTTAAAATCTTCTTCTCCGGAACCAGAAGGCTGATTACCTTAGATCTTGGATTGTAGCATTGTGGATGTGGATCCTACAATATTGTACAAATGATGATCCTATGTTCAACTATCTTTAAACGTCATCTTCTGAACCACAGGTCAAATTTTCAAATTAGTTTCACAGAAATGTTCCTCATAATGCCCTGGTCCAAATTTGCAGAAATAAAAGGGCCACCAGATTAGAAACGTCTTTAAACAGCATCTCCCCCTGAACCACTGGTTCAAATTCAATATTATTTCATAGAAATGTTCCACATAATGCCTTCTACTAAAATTGCACAAATGGTTTGGCTGCAGCGAATAAAAGGACCGCCAGACCTCTAGATAAGCATCTTTAAACGACATTTTCTCCTGAACCACTGGTCCAAATTCAAAATAAAATTATATAAATGTTTATAATGATATCCTCTACCAACATTGCTCAGAAAATGACCACAAGAGTTAAAAATAGAAATATCTTTAAATGATATCTCTTCAGCAACAGGCCAATACATCATCTCCTCATGTGTCAGAATTCAGGTGAGCGATCCAAGGCCCTGGGGTCCTCTCTTTTATTCATTGAATTTACTTGTTTATGATAACCTTTTTTTGTCCAATAACATTTTCCGTTAACTTTTATACAATAAAAAAGCAAGTGAGTATGACCAGGAAATGTCATAATCACATACCACAGACCAACACATGGCACATAAATTCAGGTAGTCCAGGAGCTAAAATCAAAATTTGAATCCCACAACCAACTGAGTATAAATCTCGCAAAGACAGCTTTCTGAAACATATCTGGGCACGTCGTAAAGTCAAATTGTACGTAAATACATTTTAAATTGATTTATAAATATTTAAATAAAGACCAAAAAACAAGAAGTTATCTCGTGTTTTTTACCTCGTCCATCCAAAAAACTAATAAACTAAACTTTGTTTTCATATGACTATGCAATTCTTAATCAGCTTCTTCACTGATCAAAAACAAAAATCCATACAGAACAATAGAGTATTGTATTGTAACAGCCGTTAAACGGACTACTGTAACTAGTGCTGCAGCAGACCTACCATATTGTGACACATACCGGTCCCCACAGGGTAACAAGCAGCAACATATACCAAATTAAAGCTCAGAGCCTTGGGAGTTCAAAATTGCATGATGCCACTGTCAGGACTGAGGGCGAAATTTTTTACGGCCCTTCAACAGAGGGTACCCCTAATACCCTTGTCTGAAGCCCTTACTGAAAAATCCATTAAATGTGCTGCAGTTTATTCGTGATAATGGACAGTTTGATACAACAATAAACAAAAATGATAATATCAATTAATAAAACGTCAATTCCATGTAATCGTTTCCTGTCTACAGTCACGAAAAATGTCAACAAGTGCAAAAGTCACGAAAACATATGACATTGTAAAATATTGATGATACTGTTGATTTGTTTACCTTAATACATATCGTAAATAAAAACTGGCCATTCAACATATCATCTTATTCAATTGGCTTGTAAATAATCGTCACTGTAGGTTATAGTTCAATTGGAAATAAAAAGAATACGGAAACTTAGTTGTGAAAAAGCAACAATTTCAGCAACTTTTCCATACAAATAACGCTGATTTTGTGCAAATGAGTCAATAAATATTATACAAGGAAAATATTATTGTTTTTTTTTACTGATTGGTTGATTGATTGATTGATTGATTGATTGATTGATTGATTGATCAATTTTGTTTTGCTATTAAATTATTCTGACCGTTTATACTTTTTATATTTGTTTATTATGTAATTTAAATTGTCGACCAACAATTATTATTAAATTAAATGATCTACAACCCAGTAATTGAATTCCCCACCTTCAAGATATGATGGTTATCTTAATGGAACAAACATTCTGCTAGAGCTTTGTATAATTGCAAATACAATGTTAACATTAATATCTGACTTAGCAGTGTACAGCATATTCTAGCAGGAAAATACTGTCAGGGTGTTCCCAGCATTCAAATTTAAAGACAATGCATGAAATGTCCTGTCCACTTCAAATGGTGGAGCGATAAAAATGCTAAACCATCCTGATATTCTGTTACAAGCCATTGCAAGACGGAAGATCTACCTCTTCCACAGTCTAGGTATTGGGATGATTTCTTCTTCCTAGTTATGTTACCATTGAAACAGGCTTGGGTTTTGTTGCTGAAACTGCACGGATATCTCGCTGATGTTTGCAACAAACTGGTTATATTTCAAAATATTGCCTGACTCTTTAAATGAAACAACACTGAAACAACAAATGATTTCAATCAGCAATTACATACTTGTTTGCTTGTTTCAAAATTACAAAAACATGTGGATTAAAAGGACTGACGCTAAAGGGAAAAATGCCTAAGCAAGGTGGTTTCTTCAAAGACCAGTTACAGCCAAGTACTCTTTGACATTTCATGATCATGTGTTTACTTGCCAGAAAAAGACACAAAAAAGGAGTAAGCATTTATCATTCAGACACACATGCAATGTGGAAGAAGTTTGATAATGATATGAAAAGAAAGGCTCATATGTTTGAAGGAATATTCATAGATCCATTCAACAATGACAATCCATCTGTTCATCCATTGAACTTCGCGTCTGGTGTAGTGACAACGTCTGCAATCAAGAAAAATCTACGAAAAACCTTAGACAAAGGCAGTCAAGTATCAAAAAAACTTCACGAAGAATCATTTGATACCATCAGAAAACAACATGCCACTAAAAAGCAACTACGACTCACTTCCCAAGTCTGACATTAAATTAATAACAGAAATGCAAAAGACAGTCCGCATCCAATTCAACAGAGTAACAATCAGTGGAGAAGTAATGTATTTAAATAAGAAAGAATGCAAAGATCAGTAAACGATACAATCAAGTACCACACCTGACCAAGGATACCACATGGGAAAGTAAGAAAAATACAATAAACATCACCAACAAGAGCCAAGAGGTCAGCCCTTTCTCAGCGGTTGACCACAAAGCAGCAATGAACAGACGCAAAAGCATGAGAAACACATGACACAAAAACACAAATGATCCACAAAAGAAGTACTGCCTTGGAACGTAAAAATATTTTAGTAGAGGGCTCAAACAAGTTTCACCGCACCAAGACTTTTTGCAAATAACTCTTTTTGAACAAGCGCCTATTCCTGTTCGACCAATCATTTTTCCACTACATGCTCAAGTTAGAAAGTTAACAGGATGACAAAATTGTTTCAGTACAGTCTGCATCATGTTTCACTCAAATTTCAAGTAGTCAACAGGTACAAAGAGAACAGCCTCGAACTTCAGACAGATACAAATACATCCCATAAAATGTATATCCAAGCTGAAATCCTTATACCAAAAGAATGAAGAATTTTAGGCTTTTAAGCAAGGGAAGAAAACAAAGTGAATTGTAGCATACTACACTAACTACACGTATATACATGTGATGTAGAAAATGCTGATAAAGTACTGAATGGAGGGAAACTGTATACCTCAGTGGCCTTTGCCATTACAAAGCATCACACAGAAGATCTAACCCTGCAATCAAACTGGGAAGAATCAGACACACAAAATTAATGATCCTCCATGCAGCGATTGTATCAAAAAATGGTGCCAGTAAGATCATTGTAAACAGTCCAGATGGTGACACAGTGTTGTTAATTGACTTTGTTGTTTCCCCTTGGTGATAGATTGCGTATGTTAGGAAGCCTCTATGCGAGCTTGGTGTATTTAAAACAGCAGAATCTAGTTTGAAGATTTGGACAGTAAAATTTATTTAAGTTCCCCAATGGCTTCGTCTATAGTCTGTTCTAAGGCAGTTGTTCTGCTTTTGTTTATTCATTGTTTGTTGTTGCTCCCATTGTTTGTGGGGGTTGATTGTTAGATGCTTGTTTTGTTTTGCAGTAGCTTTTTGTCCTTTCAAGTTTTGGTTTCATCTTGCTGCGGAAGAGAGAGAGCTTGGTGCTTTGGTGTGTTCTGAATTTCGTGTCGCTAGTGTTCTCTAGATCTTCCTGGTCGTGCCATGGGCTGGTCTGTCGTATGTAGCTGTGGCATTACCTGGTCATACTCATTTACCTTTTGGTTTTCCTGTTGCATCACAGGCCATCTATTTTTGCGAGTTAGATATTCGTTTTTATGATAAACAGCAACATAGGTCGACTTGAAACGTTTTATTCCCTTGCATGAGCTCTTTCACAAGACCCGAACAACAAAATTTATTGATGTTTTTCTATCGTTTGACTGGCTGTGACACTTGCAATGCCTTTTATGGAACAGGAAAGAAGTTAGCACATTAAGTGATGTGCAGAATATTGAAATCTTTCAACAACTATGTGAGCAACTTGCCTGCACGTAATTTGTAGAGTTACTGTATGATAAAAAGCAATGCAATTCACTTAATGAAATCAGATGTGAGGAAGCGATGAAGAATGTACCACCAAAACGCTACCATCGAACAGATAACAGCTTAACACTGCATGTTATGAATTGTTTTTATCAGCTACATGTACTTATTTTGAAGACTTGTGGTTTGTCTTGCACCTGCAGAGTTTTGATATGAATCCTACGAGGTGCACATGGCAGAATGACATTGAGACCGCTAATGATGAGCCAGACCGCTACATCACAAGTTGTTGAATGGTTTATTTTGTAAATTCTCCATTGTGAGCATGCTCTTCTTTCTGTAATGAACAGATTTGTACAGCCTTGTGTTTGTGCAATGTAACAGTGCCACGAGAAAGAAAATTGTCTGAATATTTCCTCTCTTTTGTCTTGTGAAGATGTTGCCAAAAGGATGCTGAATCTGATTAATCAGTGAGTGCGTTAGGCCATGACACATAAACTTTGGCTCGTTTTATTGGAACTAGTCATTCAAATGCCATATATATTGACTGAGTATATCACTGTGAATTGTTGACAAACGTCTGACATTCATAAAGTATAATATACATGTATGCCATGTGTTTTCGTGGATGATGGACTTGATGAACTTTCATGGTCAATGAAATATGATATCTCTTAACAGAAAATAATTGTTTAATACTTGCCTGACACACGTTGATATAGTTTATGCAACAGTTGGAACGTTTTTGTCATTTAGCTTTCATATTATACAAACTTGAACCATAGTTTTGATCATTGGTTTAAATGGATTTTTATCAGTAAAGTTATTTAATTTCATGGGTACCCTTCTTTAAAAGTCCATAGACGTTTTGACCCTACATATGGAAGAGGCATCATGCACCTTTTGCTTACCAGATGTCAGTTGTTAACATTTTATTTTGTATTCAATACATTTATACCAAAAGAGATCATTTGCCAGAAAATATTCTACAAAATCATAGGTTTTCGTGACTAATGTACTTAATGACCTTTTGCCATCGGTGTATTTGGACATATGAACCTTACATATGATTAATAATATTTTAGCACCCTGTACCATTTAGTGTTTATATTATGCCAACTTGAGCAATATTTTTGATCATTGGTTTAAATTTATTTTTATCGGTAAAGTTATTACTTGTATGGATACCCTTTTTTGGTGGGCCATAAAATTTTTCACCTCTATAAATGGTAGTGACGTTTTGCACTGCTTGATTCCCAGATGTCATTAGTAATATTTAAACTTGTTTTCAATACATTTATACCTAAGGGGGATCATGTGTAAAAAAAGAATTCTTGAAAATCATGGGTTTTCGTGACTAATGTACCTAATGACCTTTCACTGTCAGTGTATATGGACTTGTTTGCATCTCATGTTTGATGCAAAGTATTTTTAGCATCCTTCTGTATCATTTAGTGTTCATATTATACCAACTTTAGCAATGTTTTTGATCTCTGGTTTAAATAAAGTTTTATTAGTAAAGTTATTTATTTGTATGGGTGCCCTTTTTTAATGACTCGTAAAATTTTACGCCCCAAAAAACCGATGTGGCATCATGCATTTCTTAATTCGGGAGACTCTTAGCTTTAATTTGATGTATGTTGCTGCTTGTTACCCTGTGGGGACCACCATCTCGAAAACTAGCTGACTTTTTACTGCTTTGCTGCAGCACTAAACCGTCTCGGTTACAGTTGTCCGTTGAACGGCTGTTACAATATAATACCTATCCCCAATTAGACGTTTGTTTTCACATACCACGAATCTCTTCCAGGAACAAAAGGTGTATTGTGTCAATGTCTTAGCATTTTGTATGTATTACCTGAGCCCAACGCTACTATGCAAAATGTGTTGCATGGATTTTTATGGTTTATGAGCTCCATATGGTAATGTATGTGTCCAATAACGAAAAATTGACTATTAAAGTACGGTTACCTCCATAACAGACGTTCACTACCTCCCCCATCAAGGTCAATTACTGGTGTATAAAATAAAAAGTAAATGTTTGTGAGCTGTAACAGGTGGCTTTAGTCTATGAAAGCCTGTTACGTAATGTTATCCCATTAAATTTGGAGAAATCAATGAATGCTCGTGGTATAAATAGAAGACGTTACACTACCTCATCGTTATGGCTAGGTCAAAACTTATAAGTTGCACATCAATGCTACAAATGGAGGCTTAAAGATCATACATTGTGTCTTCTTTTGATAGGATATGTGTAACATGTTTACCATTTTAAGCTTATAGTTACTGTAAAATTGGACTCGCATCTTATACTTGTACCTGTTTTTGAGATGTGTTCTATGTTTTCTTTATATTTAGTAATTAGTACTATCAATTGCCTTTCAGAAACAGTATACGTAGAGTTTGTGCTTTATCTTTCATAACTTTGTGTTTTATCTTTCATAACTTGTCAGTAATATGCTGAATTATCATTATTTTCGGTAATAAACACTAATGTAAACTGATTTTTTAGCATATTATGGATCCAGAGCATTTTTTATAGGTGTGGCTAGGGTTCGAGTACCGGATGCTAGAGATCCCGAGCAACTGCTTTGTGGAAATTCCGACAGTACCATATTTCTACCACACCAGAACCTAGACCAGAGGACACGCTAGCAGTTTTTTTCAACCATTTACACTGTGTACCTTATAGTTTTAATTTATTTCACTCAGAATCTCCCAGAATTTTTATAAGGGTAAAAACGTTCCAGCTGGTGAATTCATGGTGATCCCGATAAGTCAGATTTAATTAATACGGAATCGTGCAAATAGTCCTGGAAGATTTAATGTATACGGAATTGTGGTCCTGGAACAGAAATAATATTCCTGCTACTGTCGTGCCAACCAAGAGTGACAGTGACGTAATGTTTTGTTTACAATTGTTATGTAAAACATTTACCTTTACACTCCACTTGAGCTGACGCGAATCGATGGATTACTTGTGTATTAATCCTATCCTGCGGATAGGATTAATAAACAAGTGATCTATCGATTATAAGTCCCTGATAGCTTTGTAAACAAAACATGACGTCACTGTCACTATTGGCTTGCACGACAGTAGATCTGTAAAAGATGCATCTTCTGCTCGTCATATACCTTTCAATTGAACAAAATTTAGTCCCAAAATATTTGAAAAAAGAGATGTCCTTCCGTTTAAGAAATAATTGAGCCGTGGATTGAGATTTCCAACAATTTGACATTTTGACAAGTGTAGACTCGGACGAGCCTCCACAGCCTCCTGTTAAGCTTAGAAACTCCAAATGGTGTTCAGTCAGTAACTTAACAATCATAGAATACTCAAGCGACTAGCAAAGGCTCTGATCAGACTGCGCGTGTGCGCAGGCTGATCTGAGGCTTTGCTGGTCGCACATACCAAATTGTTGGAAATCTCATGCACTGGCTCTGAGCCGCAGCATTAGATTTCCAACAATTTGACATTTTGCAAAGTGTAGACTCTGACGAGCCTCTGCAGCCTCTTTTTAAGCTTAGAAACTCCAATTGATGTTCAGTCAGTAGCTTAACAGTCATAGAATACTCAAGCGACTAGCAAAGGCTCTGATCAGACTGCGCGTATGCGCAGGCTGATCTGAGGCTTTGCTGGTCGCACATACCACATTGTTGGAACCAATAGACCTGTTAGTGTTCTATCTGTAGTATACAAAATCTTGACAGGGGATGTTTTTACACATTTGGAAGATTATCTTCTGAAGAAAAAACGTCTGTTTGATATTCATTCCAGTTTTAGAAGTAACTTCTCAACTGACTCATGTTTAACGTACTTACCAGACTATATAAAACACAAACTTCTAAAGGTTTATGTACGGGGATGCTTATATGATGGACCTTCAAAAAGCTTTTGATACTGTCGACCATGGTAATTTGTAAAATAAATTAAAGGCTATGGGTATCAAATCTATTGATTGGTTTAGGTCTTATCTATCTCGTCGAAGCCAGATTGCCCATGTGCATGATACAGAGTGATCATTCACCAGTAACTTGTGGTGTCCCTCAAGGATGTACATTCTGTCATCTTTTTCTCTGTTATATAGTTAGTAATCTTGAACTCAGCATTAGGTCTGAAAGTAAAGTGTTACTATATGCAGATGATAGTGTAATTCTTCATCACACAAGGATCCTAGGGTAATATCTGAAAAACATGGCATGCAGCTAATGGTTAATTGATAATAAACTATCGTTGCTTATAGCCAAAATGGGAATGCATATCCCGTTGGCTCTAAGGAGGGAACTCAGAAAGATTAATAAATTTTCGATTGAATGTAATGGTCATAAATTTAGGCACGACGCTTTGTGAATTATTCTTGGACACAACTTGGATGATTAACTAACAGGGGATGTAAATCACACTGGTCAACGGAAACGCATAGGGTTCTCGCGAAACGCTAAGGGTTCTCAATTTCCTGGGCATTACATGAGCTGCGATTGCGTATACAAGATGGAAATAGGGATTTTGTAGGCAATTTAGCAGCACAAAGCAACTCTACGTCAAAATGTAGATTTGGGTCTATTTCTTTTTCATTTTGAAACCTAGGGACTTTAACTTACTGCCGAAGTAAGGACATCTGAGTGTGGCGTACTTTAAGGCATATGTCGCATTCTACGATCGTTGAACAACTGTAAAATAAATAGATAGTATGTCTCATACCAGTTTTGGCTGTCGTTAATCCGCCATTGTTTTATGAGCCTGTGCGTTCCACTTGAGAACCCTAAGCGTTTTGCGAGAACCCTATGCGTTTCCGTTGACCAGTGTGTGCAATTGTTAATAGTATTCCAGGCGGTGCTTCTTTTGTGGATTTATTTTGTTATTAGTGGTTTGTGTTTATCTTTGCCATACCGTCTTTCTGTTTCTTGCAGCCTTGTGGGCTCCTGCTGGGAAATGGCTGGCCTCTTGGATCTCTTGTGTGTGATGTTTTCTTGTGTTTATGTCACTTTCCCATACGGTGCCCTGGGTCAGTTGGGGTAATTGATTATATCGAGTCCTGATATTTGCCAGCTTCCTAACTTTGTCCGAATAATCAAAGCTATGCTTAAATTTCTTTACAGGCAATGCAGCTTTTAAAGTGAAAAACTTAGGAAGTCTATATGTTTGGCATATATTCAATGTCACTTAAGATTATGCAAGCTCGTCGTGGCACTTCATTTTGATCAAACATCTTAGAAAATACTCCAGATTTGCAAAAAACAAAGCTGTGCAGTTCATAAAGTATCTTCGGCCTAGATCAAACATTGGTCACTCTGAACTTAATAGTCTCAATATGTTGAATGTTGATTCCAGGGTAAAACAACTATGTTGAGTCATATGCATAAAAATTCAATGGAACTGGCACACAATATTCATTTGATTACTTTATCAAAGCTTTGGATGTTCATCATCGCTTCACCAGTGAACACTCTCCAAATACTCCCTTCATTTAATTGAATTACAAAGTGTATATGCTGCCTAGTGCCTAGGAGTTACCATATCGGAACTCACGTATACAACATCACCAGAGAAGCTAACCAAACACTCTGGTTTCTTAAGAGGAACACCAAAGTACATAAACAAGACTCAGAAAAAAGGGTGAGGTTTGTACCATAAAACTAGTTTTAGCCCTCCAGGAAAAAATATTTTATACTGGCCGTTCCAAGGTAGTGCTGTTTTTGTGGATCATTTTTGGTATTAAAGTTAATGTCTGTCATGCTGTCATGTCTGTTTATTGCAGCCTTATGGGCACCTGCTCAGAAAAGGCTAACCTCTTGTCTCTCTTGTATGTGATGTTTTCGTGTGTTTTTGTCACTGTCCCATGAAGTGTCCCGGGTCATTTGTGGAACTTGATTGTATTGGTTCCTGATCTTTGCCTCCTTCTTTACTTAATGTCCATAGCATACAAAACCATCATTAGGCCACAGTTGGGATATGCTTCCACTGTATGGTCTCCACACACTGCAACTGACATAAACAAAATAAAATCTGTTCAACACAGGGCTGCCCATAGTGCCATTCATGACTATTGGAATACCCCAAGTGTTACTGCAATGCTTGGAAATCTCAACTGGCGTCCACTAGACTAGAGACACAGAGACAGTCGGTGCATATTCAGCTATGATATATAAGGTCACATATGACCTTGTTGCGATTTCTGCATCTGAATACATAATACCAAATAGCGGGAAATCGAAATTCATCCACCCTATAGCATATAAACTGATCCCCACTTCTACCAACTATTACAAATACAGCTTTCCCCTCGAACACTCATACACTGAAACGTCCTCTCAACCTGTACTGTCTTGCTTCCAACCATGGCACAGTTTCATCATGGTGCTTGTATCCCCCTAACCACCAGACTCTGATTTATTTTTTTTAATTATATTTACCCTCTTTTCGCACTGCACAAACTCATCCCACTCACTTTGCTAGTGTTTTATTTCAGCCACACCCTTAGCACTAAAGCAGAATACCCTTCTGAAGAACTCCAAGGAGATTAAGAAGAATTTGAACATAGAGATTGAAACCTTCTTTCAGTGGTGTTGTAGCAACAACTCCTTAATACTGTAGTGCATTATTTAAAGATAAGAACTCTCTATCCTCTAATGTTGACCTATAAAGTGCACTTTCAGTGGATTCAAATATATTACAAAACAATATCTATCTATGTATCTCTTCATATGGCATACGCCCTTAATTGAGTTTTATGGACTAAGCACCAAGTATTTATTTATTCATTTTCTCTAAATACATGTTTTATGTTTTAAATTGCTAATATGATAAAATATATGCTTTATATTTATATACAAGTAGTATGACTATGCCTTTGTATGCGTCTGTTTATATGTGCCTTTTGGTCACCTGCTGTGAAAGGGCTGACCTCTTGGCTCTTAACATAATTTTGATGGAGAATGAATCACTCATCGCAGACCAGACACAGGTCTGTGAGAGAATGAACACGTTCTATGTCAACATAGCACAAAGTATTGGTATTGATTGTAACACACCAGTTAATGGTTAATGAGGAACACCCAAGCATCATAAAAAATCAAGGAAAATGCGAATGTGTCCGATTTCGAGTTCTCACCTGTGACAGAGTCACAAGTTAAAAATATATAAAACGACTTGTTATAACTTGAACTGAAATTAATTGTGGAATGCAGTATATTAGACAGACTTGCTGATCCCTTAAGACTAGGTTTCGTGAGCACTTTTGAAAAATGAAAAAGCCTTAAAAAATTGACACATTTCTTTATCCCCATTTCAAAAGTAATGGTCATTCACCTAGAAAAATTGTAATTCAGACTGTGGAAAAAATTATATATGATCCAAATTCATCAACCAGATTAAAAAATATAAAGAGACATGAAACTGAACTAAAATTGATTAAATTTTTGCAATCACCTTTTCCCTTAGGCTTTAATGATAATATATACCATGAAAGTAACATTTCTAAACTGCCAGATTTTGATGTTTTTTTCTGTTTTAGAATGTAAAATACGTAAAAGTAGATCTCATGGTAAACGTAAAACTGGCAACATTAGGCGCAAAAATTGTACTGAAAAACGCTTAAATACTTCTCTCTAGAGGATCTTTCTATAGCTTTAAATAATCATGGTCGGCATTGCTTCTTTCTTTTTTAGTTCCTTGCCTATCTCAGTTTTACGTAATTTAGAGTTAGAGGCTAATAAGCTATATTATAGAGCAAACAAATTATATAAAGCAGCACTTCTTACAAGGTGTTATGTTCAATATTTCCTTAGTCCTTATATCGATTCTGAGGTCAACCATAAAAGACATTTTATCAAAATACAATTCATTAACAAAGGTATGGAGTTTATTGATTTACATAGTATCTTTGAGGATAATTTAGTAATTTCATTTATTCCAAATTACTTTAAAAATTCTGAAACTCCTTTCATTTGTTATAAATATAACAAACCAATTAGGTCTACTATTTTGAACTTTAATAAAATTGTAACTGATATAGATAAAGATTCCAATACTCCTGACTCCTGAGATTGTCAAAATTCTAATTATTTATATCCCTCTGCAGGGCATGTGATTACAGGTAATCTAAATGTCATTCCTGACGCAATAGTTCGTAATATTATTTCTAAAGGTCCTAATTATAGATTTCCCTCTAATATTGAGTTCCCTAAACGTAGTAGAGAGATTGCTGCTTCTTTAAATGACTTTGGTGATCGTTGGTGCAAATGGGAACATTTTGAGCCTGGTGCCTTGAAAGAATAGAAAATTAACATTTTTAAAATTATTGATACTCGTTTTTCATTTTACTCTCGTAATAAACATCTTCCCCACCCCCTAAACATAAAACTTCTTTTCGGCATCATAAACGAGGTATCCAGGATTTTCATATGAACTATCATTCGGTTCCGGCTGTTAAAGCTGCTAACAATGTTGTAGTTGTTTGATGATTGTATTATATTAATACTCTTTAGCGTGAGCTTGTTGACACTAATGCCTTTAAACTGCAGCCTTCTCTGAGCGAGAGGGTGATTTTTGATGGGTATGGTTGTCATACAGCCCTAAATTTCGGTATCAAAGCTAAAGAAAATCAAGAAAAAGTTCCTACGTTGTACTGGTTACCTAAACTCCATAAAAACCCTATAAAGCAAGATTTATTGCTAATTCTAGCTCTTGTACAACAACAGAACTTTTTATATTGTTAACCTCGTGTCTTAGAGCTGTTAAAAACATGTTATCAAGTACTGTGAAAAGGTATATGAGCGATCCGGTAAAAACCTATTTTGGTCTATTAAAAATTCAAGTGAAATTTTGGATGAACTTAAAGCTAGAGATTTCAATGCGACCAGTTTGTCTACTTATGATTTTTCTACTCTTTACACTAATTTACCTCATAATTTAATTAAAGATAAACTTATTGATCTTATTGAAAGAACCTTCCAGAGAGAAGACTCTCCTTACCTTGCATGTAATGACAGAAATGCATTTTTGACTTCGGAAAAAACCTTAAAAATATCATGCATGATCATGTCAAGTTGTATGTGATGTGCTGAACTTTTTGTCGGACAACATTTTTATTTGATTTGGCACCAAGCTGAAAAGACAAGTAGTTGGGATCCCTATGGACACTAATTGTGCTATCCTGGTTGCCGATTTATTCCTGTTTTGTTATGAGAGGGACTTTATTATGTATCTTTCTGATGATAAGCAGGCTGATGTTATTGATGCGTTTAACACTACTTCTAGATATTTGGACTATATTTATTTTAAACATTAATAATGTTTATTTTGACAATATGGTAAGTCAAATATACTCTTCATAGCTCCAACTTAATAAAGCCAATACTTCTGATACTGAAGCCGCATTTTTAGACTTGCATTTGTCAATTTCTAATACCAAAATTTATGATAAATGTGACGACTTTGATTTTGAAATTGTCAATTTCCCATTTTTAGATGGTGCTGTTCCTCGCTCTACATCCTATGGAATGTATATCTCTCAACTCATTCGTTTTGCGAGAGCATCTAGCTATGTTACTGACTTCAACACTCACAATAAATTGTTAACTAAGAAACTTCTTAAACAAGGCTATCGGTATCATAAACTTCACAGAACCATTTCTAAATTTTATAGACGATACTACGATTTGATATCTAAATTCCAAGTTGGACTTAAATCTCTCTTGCGCAAAGGACTTTCGTAACCTGATTTCTAAGGTGACTTGGTGTATAAATTGAAAAAGATTATTGGCTCTTATAATTTTTCAGCGCAGTTCATTAAAATAATTTCCCATTGTAAAAAGAATGGCTATATGTATTGCAACAGACTGCATGCTTGGTGGTCAACCCAATCACGCTTGGCAATTTTGCTCAGTTTCCCCTTTAATTGCACGCCAGTGGGTGGGACTTCAGACTCTATGAGGGCTTTGACTTAAAGACTTATCTATTGATGAGGTGGTAGGGGCCTGATACTTTGGCTATTTGTCAGGCCAACTGGGGTTTACCTGTTGGATTTCTTTTGCTCTGGTATTCAGTTTTATTTACTGTTGAGTCCTTATCTTTGCTTCATCTCCTTGTTATATCTTGATTTATATGTTTTGGGAGATGATGCATTGATAAGTTAGGGGTCTTTCATGCAGACCAAATATCTATGTGTCTTGATCCACATCTGAATTAAAGGTGAGGTTGGCGCAATTAAACCAGTTTAAGCCCTCCAGTAAAATATTTTACTGACCGTTCCAAGGTGGTACTTCTTTTGTGGATCTTTTATGTTTTTTTTCTGTCTTGTGTTTGCTATGCCTTTGTGAGCGTCTGTTTATATGTGCCTTCTGGTCACCTGCAGAAAAAGGGCTGACCTCTTGGTTCTCGTTTGTGGTGTCTTACTGTGAGTTTGTCACTTTCCCATTGGTATTCTGGGCCAGGTGTGGTACTTAATTGTATCGATTCCTGATCTTTGCACCCTTACTTACTTCGACCCCAAAAAAGCAACTGGTGTTGACGCAATCCAACCAAAAGTAGATAAAGTAGCTGCCCCAGTTATCTCAAGGCATATTGCCAAAATGGCCAATGAGATGAAGGCCAAAGAAACATTGCTAACCCAGCTCAAAATGGCCCAAGTAACACCAATATTTAAAAAAGATGACCCCTTCCTTGAAAAAAAACTACCGCCCAGTCAGCATACTACCAACACTCTCCACAATTTATGAACGCCTTTTGAGCGAGCAGTTGAGTTATCATTTCAACGCCATCTTCAATGATTAACTTTCTGTCTTCAGAGCCTCCTATGGCTGTAAAACCACCATCCTGCGTCTGGTCGAAGACTGGAAGCAGGCTCTTGACCAAAACATGCACGTCTGGGCAGTTTTGATGGACTTTAGGTTATGATCCTGTAATTCCATAGACCTAAATACAGAGAAAAGATCCTTTTTCTAGCCCTTAGAATGATTCAACAGGTCCTACACACCATTAGATATAAAAAAAAACCCTGTAATCTTTCAAATTTTAAAAAGAAACTGATACCTCACGTTGTTCTCCGGTTGGCCACAGCTGGTCAAACGGAGGTAACCATTATTTTCAGTAAGGAAATGGTCATAACTGGATGACATGCATATCAGTTGAAAAATGCAAACATCTCATCGAATGCTAGAGTAAGGAAATTCTGATTCTATAATTCCATGTGCCACCACCACAGGCTATATTACTTTATTAAAGAAATAAGACTCAACTTACCAGTTTCATCAATTTATCCAATCACATTGGTGTATAGTTGTAACTGTAAGCTCAGTCTACAGACCACAGGCCTCTGATTGGTCAATATTACAGGAACATAACCTTAAACAAAGCTGCATCCCCCACGACCTCTTGCTTGCAAAGTTGCAAGCATACGGGGTATCTAAGCATTCCTGTAGTCTGCTTGCAAGCTACCTACCAAAACGTCATCAACGTGTAAAACTGGGAGATAAGGTTAGTTGCTGGCTGGAAATACTAAAGGGTGTCCCTCAGGGCTCCATTCTAGGACCCCTGATTTTTAACATATTCATAAATGACATCTATTATTTTTTAACAAAATGCACAATGTACAACTACGCTGATGACAACACGCTCTCTTTTATACATAGACAGCTGGTTGTCCTCAAAAGCGTAGTTAAATGTGAAAGTGAAATAGCTTTGGAATGGTTTGACAACAACCAAATGCAAGCAAACACTGGAAAATTTCAAGCAATAGCAACATGAAGTAGGACCCACTTGGAACTCAAGAGCTTCAATGTAGCCGGCAATGCGATAGCATGCGAGGAGAAAGTGAAGCTCTTGGGTGTCGAGCTGGACTATCAACACAATTTCAACGAGCAGGTTTCCAGGATCTGCCAGAAAGTTGCCAAACAACTGAATGTATTACAAAGAATTAGCAAATTCCTTTCTGAAGAAACCAGACTGCTTGTATTTAATAAGGTCTAATTTCTGCTACTGCCCTGTAGTCTGGCATTTCAGCAGCAAGACAAACACAGAAAAACTGGAAAAACTACAATACAGAGGTCTGAAAATTGCTTTTGACAGCTATGAATCTTCTTGCACTCAGGTGGGTCGGACTTCAGACTCTATGATGGTTCCGACTTAAAGACTTATCTATTGATAAGATGGTAGGGGCCTGATGCTTTGGCTGTTTGTCGGGCTCACCGGAGTTTACCTGTTGGATTTCTTTTGCTCCGGTATTCATTTTTATTTACTGTTGAGTCCTTATCTATGCTTTATCTCCTTGTTACGAGGATGGGATCAAAAGTAATGCCTCTTGCTAATTTCACCGCAACTGTTGGCGGGAAGATAAAACCCACGCCTTGTATGTGTTCTCCATTCTCTCACCTTTCAATCGATGTATCAACTGTACATGTAGACACAATATCTCTCGTGAAATTTACTTTTGCACAAACCCTACTCATAGGCGGTTAAGCAAAATGGTTGGGAGAAGCATTGAAAATGAGATCGAAATCAGGGCTGACATTAAGACTCGTGCATTATTATTATTGAGGTAGTGGATATTTTGGAGAGAAAAATTGAATTGCAAAAACTACCACTTCCAAGAGCTGTGTTTCTCGAAAGTGTCAAACGTGCGCAGTACCAGTGCATCATTTGGAAAACCTTTTCCGTCATTAATCTTGAGAAATCAATGCCTGACAATTATGGTTAGAAGCGGGACTGTGATTATTATTGTCCCGTTATGATGACATAGCCCATGTGCGGATCCAGAGGGGGATAGGGGGTCCGGACACTCCCTGGAAAATAACAAGTATGTATATGAATTTCTATAGAAATTAGCAATTGGACCCCCCCCCCCCCCGAAAAAGTTGGACACCCCCCTGGAAAATAATGGACCCCCTCTGGATCCTTGGTAAAGTATAAGTATAGTTTTCTCAGCAATAAAACCATTGAACCCCCTCTGTAAACTGTAAAATAAGCTGAGGACTAAATAAAACTGACAAAAATTCCTGGATCCGCGCTTATTGCCTCCTACCCTTGAAAACCCTCTGCAGCTGATAAAATGTGGTTGCAGCATGTCTGTCTGCGAAAATCTTGGTGTAAGTACAAAGTAAACCATTTATATTGTACTAATTTGTGTTGCTGTGGAGCAGAAGAGGACTCATGTAAAATATTGCCAGTGATCAATATACTTAAGACTTTTGAACAACTATTTCATGTGGATTCAGATATTTCTTTAGCCGTATCGACAAGAATGCCTTATTGTCCGATTTTGACCTTTGAATACGATTCTACCTATAAGCATGCGAAACATAAATCAGATTGTAACAGTTTTCTATTGACCGTGCTATTGAAATACAATGGGTAACCTGTAGAGGGTTTATCCATATTTCCATATCATGAACTTACTACTAAGTAGACTCTTCTAACGTTTGATCCTTCAGGGGTCAAAATCGGACTATAATGAGTTTGGTTGATAGTGTATGCAAATGATTATTACTACTATCTTTTCTTTAAGTGTAGGATAAGCAGCTACAGATAAGTCAAAAGCTTTAAAGCGTGCCTCTGTTTACAATATTGATATGTTGTTCTAGAAAAAAGGGTTTCAGGCATTTATTTACATTTACTATAAAAGCTTTGACATACACATATGTTCTAGCCGGACTGGCTCATTTTACGTATTCTGCAACAATCGTTTGAAATAGAAAGACCCAAAGGTCATTGGTCAGAGATCGTGGTACATATATATATATACAGTAGGATATAGTGAATCAACTGAGCCGATAGATTCTGTAAATATTTTGCCTCCAGCGAGATTCGAACCCACGACCTCGGCAACACCGCCTAGCACTACACCAGACATCAACGCTACCAACTGCGCCACTGAGACATCCCCAAAAAAGGATGTTCAGGAAGCGCTGATATTGACGACGACTGATGCAGTACACGTCGTATATTGGTTCCTTTTGAATGCATGGCATCTATTTCGTTCGCAAGTGAAAGCCTGATGGATCCAAGGATACAAGTGAAATTAGATAAATATCAGAAGTGCGGAAATATAATTTCACAAACATCATTGCTTTCGAGCTACACAGGATCAGAAACTGATGCAGATTCAGACAGTAGATAAATACATTGGGATATAGTGAATCAACTGAGCCGATAGATGCTGTAAATATTTTGTCTCCAGCGAGATTAGAACCCACGACCACGGCAACAACGCCTAGCACTACACCAGACATCAACGCTACCAACTGCGCCAGTGAGACATCCCCAAAAAAGGATGTTCAGGAAGCGCTGATATTGACGACGACTGATGCAGTACACGTCGTATATTGGTTCCTTTTGAATGCATGGCATCTATTTCGTTCGCAAGTGAAAGCCTGATGGATCCAAGGATACAAGTGAAATTAGATAAATATCAGAAGTGCGGAAATATAATTTCACAAACATCATTGCTTTCGAGCTACACAGGATCAGAAACTGATGCAGATTCTGACAGTAGATAAATACAGTGGGATATAGTGAATCAACTGAGCCGATAGATGCTGTAAATATTTTGCTGTAAATATTTTGCCTCCAGCGAGATTCGAACTCACGACCTCGGCAACACCGCCTAGCACTACACCAGACATCAACGCTACCAACTGCGCCACTGAGACATCCCCAAAAAAGGATGTTCAGGAAGCACTGATATTGATGAAGACTGATGCAGTACACGTCGTATACTGGTTCTTTTTTCAATGGATGGCATCTATTTCGTTCGCAAGTGAAAGCCTGATGGATCCAAGGATACAAGTGAAATTAGATAAATATCAGAAGTGCGGAAATATAATTTCACAAACATATATATATATATATATATATATATATATATATATATATATATATATATATATATATATATATATATATATATATATATATATATATATATATATATATATATAAACAAAGCAATAGCAAAGCAATAGATTAGAATGCAAGCACTGGGGCTTGAACCCAGACATACCTCTAGGTGGTTACATACCTTAACCCGAGGCTGTTCTACCTATTGAACTATACCTACATCTCCAAATCTGATCTTCTTAAAGAAATTATGAAAAACGATAAATGAGATGACTTGGCTTAACCCTTTACCCCATATGCTATAATTAGAACAATTGCATCACTTTCTAAATTCTATAAATAATTCATATTTTCAAATACTTTCCAAATATTGCAAATAATATTTTTTACACTTCAATAGTTTTGAAAATATTATGGAAAATGTTCCATTTTTCATAATATTTTCCAAACTCTTACATTTCAAAGGCGTCTAAAGGCGCTTGTGTGGAGTAAAGGGTTAAAAAAAGAAAAATAGAGGATCTTACATGAGTGATCATGTTTTATTGAATTTATTAAACGAGTTTGGGAAAGAGATAAAATGCGAGGCTTGCCGAGCATTTTATCTTTTCGCTAAAATACGAGGCTTGCAAAGCATTTTATCTCTTTTCGCAACGATGATATGTTTTTCTTGCTAAAATTAGATGTAATTTAAACGACATTTCATCCCTCAGTGAAACGCAGAAAAATAATTTTCAATTGTTATAATTACAACTTCTTTCGTTATTCTTTCTTATTCAGTATTTATAATAATTATGTTTTCCTAAAAGTTATGTTTCGAGCTAATAACGTTTCGCGCATTTAGACTATGACGTGCGTTGTAGACGTTACGACGTTCAAAAAACAAAATGGCGGCCGTTCTCCAATTGAAAATAAACAACTACATTTCAGCGACTAGAATCCCGTATTTTACAAAATACTTTACATGGATGTTCATTAGAATGTGTACGATAGTTACGTCATCGGATATGACGTCATTTGTTTACATTGGTGACGAAAAGCATCATGTCAAAATGGCTTGGAAAGGAAAAAAATGACCCCCAGCAAAAAGAAATTGTGCTATCTTTATTGAGTGATTGAAGAAAGCAAAGACGAATTGCAAAAATGTTGGATAAACCAGGCAACAGTCAGTAAGTTCAAGAAACGATTTTATTGCGGGGTTTGACTGAAAACATACAACGATGTTGCAGGAAAACAGGCACAGGTGCAAGAGGTGATCGCATCATTTTGCAGACTGGGAAACTGGATATCGCAGCAGACAGTTGATCGGCATGACTACTGTTAATTTAGGCGTCGTATGTAATTAATCTTTGCTTTTCCACCTGAAAATATATGTGTAAGTGTAAGGTAAAGTGTCAGTAGTAGCAGGCTGTCCATTTCTCTTCATAGAAGCATTGCACAGTATCACAAAAGTAGTTCTGTTGTGAATGGCATCGCCATGACGTTAAGCGCGGAAATTTGGCTTTCGGCAATTCCAAACCCTAAGTTATGTCTGATTTAATTCAAAATATCCGGAAAACCAGCCAAGTTAGGTGAAATTTGAAAATTGATGCTTGACTGATAATATAAAATGTAAATATAAGTAATAAATTCAATTTTTGGAAAGTTCATGTAATCATGAATACTTCGAGTCTCTTGCAAAGTTAACGTGAAGCCCTTCAGCAGGCTTCATCTACTTGGCATGAGACCCGAAGTATTCATGATTCCATGAACCTTCCAAAATTGAATTCATTTCTTAAGTGACGTCAGACTGGCGTAAAATTTCGCTCTGGGCGATGCGTTTTTGAATGCTACACATTTATCATGCCTTTGTGCATTTCTCAATGCTTTCTTGAGTTAAGATAGGTAATACAAAAACTGAAATTTTCAAAACGCTTTTTGTCCAAAATTTTTCAGCAAATGACTTTATGAATAGTCTGATAATAGCGATGAAAGATGCTTTACTGCTACATAAACATCTTCTAGGCCCCTGGAGGTTTCCAAACCATTGGTTTACACGCTCAGCATTCAGCACCACTCTTTGGGTCCAACAGATTTTAATGCATAGAAAATTATGATTGATCCCTATATTATAATACCTCATATGAAATCCAATAAAGGCTTCCATAGACAAGCAACTGATAGGCCTCAGCAAAACCTGCCACCGCCACCCTCCTGATGAAAAGACCGGGACGCGTGCATGTAAAAGATATATTTAATTTATTAATATAAATAGTTTAGTTAGAAAATAAAGGAACAGCCTAAGCAGTTACCTTTTTTGCGGTATCAACCCAGCCAAATGAGAAATTCCAATGAGTACCTACAAAATTCGGTTCTGTAAGTCCAACATGTTCAGTTATATACCTTCTTGTACTAAATATTAGTCTGGACTTTCATCTTGTTGTGTACTGACAGATAATTACAGTAAAGGCTGTAGGGAACTACTGATAACCTAAAACAATAGCACATCTTGCTTATCATAATTGCCTCATATGATATTCTGAAGTTTGTAGAAGTAAATTAGTTCAGTGCTAGAACCCACGTTGTTAGGTTGTGTATCCAGTACATAGCTCGTCTACTTTCCTGCAACATGTTCGCTACACGTGTAGCAGTGGCAGCTCAGATGCCACCACATTGAATGTAAAGTTACACGAATGTTTGTAAACATTTCTTATTTTAGATCCCTGCCAAAAAAAAACCCAGATGATATATTTGCTGTGGCTAGCCTGCACATTTTGGGTTGACTCATCTGAGCCTTTGCTGCATACAGATGTAGGCTAAGTACCCAATACTCATGAGTAGAGTTGTCCTGTTTTCAAATAATTTCAGGTGATGAAATTGCCAGGATATAGGATTCAACGGCGTGTGTGTTTTGGGTCAAAAATAAATTAACCCCTTAAGCGTAAATTTTAACAAATAGCGTCTGCTCTTGTTTTCAGCTAAAATATCTTGAAATTCTTTTGATCAAACAGGGCAGACTCAGATCAGACAGCATCTACAATTTACATCAGTCAGTAACGTTGTACATGTAGATACATGCAGCAGACACCATTTTCAGATGCATATTTGCAGGCGCTCTAAGAGTAAACTTATCAAGGCTGAACAACAATTAGATCTGTCAGTCTTGGTAATAAACCAATAACAGAACAATGAAATCTGTGGAAATTAGGCCTTGAGCTGGCTTTAGACCCCCCTCCCCCCAGGGAGAATTTTGTACACTATGATTTTCTAAAACTACATTATATAAGACACAAAAAAAAAGATGTTAGCCCTCTGAGAGTGGCAGCGTTAACGTGTAACAGCATGTTATATACGTTACCCCCCAAAATAGCATTAAACGTCCCTGATAATGTCTCAACCATGACATGTTCGTACATATGTGCATGCTGACGCAGGTTTATGAACTTCTTATAACACAGTTACATATTTTTAGTATTAATTTTATAAATGTCTAGAGTAATTACTGTTGTATACGTTACTTAGTGTTTACTGTGTTATTTCCGAGTATCAGTATGGTATTTATTGACTATAAATGTATTACATCTGTCATAGAATATAGTAAATCTATTAGGCTGCTGCTTAAATGATTTCAAGTTCTTTATCATGGTCGTTTGCACTATTTTTCAGGTCCAAGTTATGTATGTTACCTTCAAAATAGCATTAAACATTTAAGTTAATTTCTCTAACAAGCCCTGTTTATACTTATTTGCATGCTTGCATAGGTTTATGTACTTCTTTTAACAAGGTTTACCTATTTCAAGTATACATTTAATAAATGCCTTGAGCTTTAACTGTTATGTGTGTTACCAAATGATACATAAGTTATTCTGAGTATCTGTATAGAAGTTGTTGACTATACATGTATAAAGTCCGTCAGAGAATTTAGAAAATTTATAACGCTGAAATAAATTGAAGTTTCTTATTAATTTATGGTGACTTAAACTAATAATATAATGTGATCTATCAACCTTTGCTGTTTGCTTACATAAACAGTATAGATTCCATGCATTCAAATCAGAAGTTCTGAAAGACAGTCACTGTGAAACAGCTCAGTTCTGGGCAAGGTATATGGATATGATTCAGATGGTGTTGACACTGATTAGGGCTACAAGGAAAACAACTTTGAATTGCATGTCATCTCTATCTGTATGCCTTGTTCCCAATGTTCATTGCAAACG
The DNA here is from genome assembly GCA_964019695.1 of Loripinus fragilis. Lineage (NCBI taxonomy): Eukaryota > Metazoa > Mollusca > Bivalvia > Lucinida > Lucinidae > Loripinus > Loripinus fragilis. Next base: position 47,300,379 of record OZ026514.1, read on the forward strand.
ATCACAACAACTACGAACAATATGTACCTGTGTAACTGATTACACTCATAAATTTGATACACATTGCAGATGCAAAGAACTTCTCGAACAAAATGGGTTTAATGTGTCACAACCATTGGTTCTTTGCTTGAGAAATGCTTTTGACATAACTATCAGGCAAAGTAACTAGAACTACGCTTCGTACTACAGATGGAATGGTGTATTACTCATCACATCAGAGATCAATATATTGAAACAACTCTTCAATGCACTGAAATGAAATATTCAATCTGCTCAGATGCAAAGTAGTATGAGTACTAGAGGCAGTTTCAGGCTTCACCAATCCTTTTAGTTCTAGTTTTTGAAGACAGTGAACTGTACTTTTTGTCTTTCGGTGTGCCTGCTAAGCCTGGCATAGTTAAGGATCTTATTGAGGCTAATGACATTGGCAAGAAGGCTATTGCAGACTTCATTGACTCACTTTTAGTTAAAAAATCTGTCTTTCACATCCCCCATAAAATGCTACAAGCTAATAAAGTTTTGATGCTTGCGAGGTCAAGCAATAAGAAATTACCCAATTTACAAAACGTAAACAGCCAGATGAGAGCTTAAAGGAGCGTCTTTGGTAAGCATGACCTTCTTTCTATTGGACATAATGTTGACTTCGAGTTAACACTGCCGTTCCTTCTGGGGTATGTACCATGCTCACTGTCAACTCCTGATAGAAATATCACCAAAACTGACAAGTCCAAGCTTCAGCATGGCTTGCAATCACACAATGAACCAACATTAGATTGGCCATGTAGTGCTGCACATAACGTTGATGTTAATGCCGTAACTGCAGAGCACAATAGCTTTTCCTGTCACATTCATGGATCTGATGGCACCAATATTTAACCAGGCACTAAAGGCAGGGCATCTTGGTTTTGTCACTGATACATATATACAATGTATAAGCAGCAATCTATAAAGTCTTACAAACATTCTCGCAGAGGATAACCTAGGTGTTTTGTTCAACAATGGTGTATGCAAGAAAAGTTGCACCCTCTGAATGTCATCATCATTGGCCAGAATATGGGGGAAGAGATCTACAGTAATACACTGTTTAACAAATTGTGACACTACCAATGTGCCGATGTGTTAGTACCGAGGAAAGGTTATTCCTATCAAACTGATAGAGAACCCCTCCCCCACTTGTTCATCAACATTCTAAGAAGGGTAGGAAAACAAATAAAGAATTGCTCTAGGCACTCATCAGTGTTATGAAGCCCTAACATGTGCTATTTATGTAATTGTGAATAAGCTGCAGTAGGACATGTTTCTGAAAAAGATACCAAAGTCATACACAAATACTGACTATTTCAAATGGTATGAACATGAGCTTACCTCAACCCTGCATTTCTGTCCTTAAGATGTTCATACAAAGATTGAACTATCAAGTCTTTCCCATGAAAACAAGTGAGGCTTTCCAGATATGGACAAAATGTGTGGAAAATAAATGGGAAGGAAATCGGGTACCTCTGGGTGAAAGAAAACTTGATTGTACCCTAACAAAAGAGCCACAGAATTATATTTCACATTTTGTGTGATATGGGGTTACCATGTTCAAAACTCAACAACTCAAACCTTATAAAAGATAGAAACATAATATTTGCAGTTTCCAAAAGGTACATAAACATTCTTTAATACAAAATGAGTTAGTAAGCACATTCACATTAAAAAAAATATCAAACTATATTAGTTTCATAAATCATTTATATAGGAATAATGAAAAAAAGTAACATACGTAACACTTTGGGGTGCATTTTTTTTCAAAGGTCCATACCTGTGATGCAAAAATAGCCTACTTGAATGATATAGCCAATTTGGAAATCTTACCTTATGGTTTGCACTTTTCAGAAGTCATGTCATTTACTAATATTATCAAAGAAGTTGATGGTTAATATATATAATTGGCTGTTACAGGGTAATGGTGCCTTTACCAGAGTGCTAGCATATTGCAAAATCCTTGCAAGATAAATCTGATAGAGGATTAATAAGTTGTATAGGAAAATTCTTTAAAACCCTTGAATAATATATGAAGATTTGTTCTAGAACTTCTACCTGATAGGTTTTCTTTGATAATTTAAGTTGTTACCCGTACATTGCACTGAATGTTACAAACTTTCCATGAGTATTATGTCAACTATATTTGATGTCTCTATAAAAGAAAAGAGGGTTTATGGTAGTTTATGTTTTGAGTTACTTCCTTAGCAAATAAGCCAGAGTAAAAAGAAGTACATGGACCTGTGCCACCATGCAAATAAGTACAAGCAGGTCGTGTTGGAGACCATATCTTGAATGTTTAATGGTATTCAGAGAGTAACGTATGTAACCTAGGCTGTAAAATAGTGTAAGACTTCATTATAAGGAACTTTAATTTATTTGAATAGCAGCCTTATAGATTTTCTATATTCACTGACAGATGTGATACATGTATAGTCAATAACTGCCATACTGATACTTAGATATAACATATGAAACACTAAGTAACATATACAACGGCAAAAATTGAAGACATTTATAATATAAATGCTAGAATTATGTAACTGTGCTATAAGAAGTTCTTAAGCATGTGCCAGACTTAAAAAAAAGTGTGAATATGTCATGTTGGAGACATTATCAGGAAAATTTAATGTTATTTTATGGGTAACGTACGTAACATGATGTTACCCGCTAACGCTGCCACTCTCAGAGAGCTAACAAATTTCATTTTGTGGCTTATATAATGTAGTACCTGGAAATTATAGTGTCTGAAATTCCCCCTGGGGGGAAGTGGGGTCTATAGCCAGCGCGAGGCCTGGAGAATTACATTTTATATTTTTCTGTGATATGGGGGTACCATGTTCATCATCTAATAACTCAAAAAAATACAAGATAGAAAAGTAATGCTTGCAGTTTTGAAAAGGAAAATAAAAATTCTTTAATGTAATACCAAATTAATGAACATAAACTGGTGTCTATAAAATTTAAGACAAACTATATTAGATGCATTTATGATTTAAAAGGGGGTTCAATGAAAAAATGTAACATACACTACATCGAGGGTGACTATTTTTGTTTTCAAATGTCATTATCTGTGGCTTAGTAATAGCTTATTCAGAAAATATAACCAATTTGGAAATTTTACCTTATCTTTTGCACTTTTCTGAAGTCTTAAAAAGAATTTTAGTTATCAAAATTTTTGAGGGGTAACGTATGTAACAGGCTGTTACAGCTTAACGCTGCCATTGTCAGAGGGCTAACATGTTGCAAAATCCTTGCAAGACATTGAGCTTTAAGATAAATATGGTCCACAAAATTCCCCCTGGGGGGGGGGAGGTAAACCATATCCAGCCAGTGGCCTAAATGTATAAGCTTCCCATGATACAATATTTATAAATATTAGTACAACCAATATTCTAAATATATAACCAAACATTAAAGCAAAGCAAAGTTGCATCATGGTTAACATTTTTACCTGCCATTGTTGTAGTTATCACCGGACTAGAATAATCAAACAGAACATATATTTTAAAGCAGTGAAAATCTTACACCAGTAGCAGTGGCAGTTCAGCTGCAATCACATTTGGTGTAAAGTAACAGTATTTTTTAAAGTAAATGCAGTTATGTCCTATTTTTGACCTTCTGTTGGAAAATACTGATGATATTTTGGCTTTGTGTCCTCTGTCCATCTGCCCTGTCCGCACATTCGAGCCTGCATCTCTTTAAACTGTTGCCTAGATTTTCATGAAACTTTAGGAGATTTTTTGCGAAGACAATGGAAAGTTGGTTGTTCAAACATTTCTTCTCAATTGACTATTGTCTGTCTTGGAATTTGTGTGAAGTGGCACATTTCTCTTAGCTTTTATATTGAGTCCCTTACCCCAACCCCCATCACATGGAGTACAATACTCAATAATAATGAACTGATATACCATTTGTTATGAATTTACCCCGCTTGTCGTCTCTGGAGCCGACCTGGTCAGCTTGAATAGTTCAGTATTAGAACTGCAGCTATGGTTTGAAATGGTGTATTTGACTTTGTGATTTTCATAGATCTTGTGCATGTGCATTTGCGTTTTAAATGTTCCACTAACAGCTAAGATCATATCGAGATGAGGCCATAACTTAAAGTCTCTTTCGGCATCATTGAGAAGCTAGGGATCAAGGCTGCAACCCCGAGTTAACAAGGCTTGTGGATCATGTTGTGGATCTATTTAAGCAATTATATAACTGAAAAAGGAATAGCTAGTTGCTTTACGAGAAATTATTCTGGCTGTTTGTGTTTCATGTCTCTTCCTCATTGTGCTCTGAGTTGGTCTGAAGTCAATGATTATGGCGTTTCTTAGTTATACACAGTTGCTGTACATTATTGCAGAACATTTTATTTTTCTTCAACAAAGTACTAGTCAAGCTGTCCGCTTATAGGTCGACAAAGCAGTGTCCATTTTAAAATTGCTTCGATTAGGCTACAAGGATAAACAATATCAGGCAGTTTTAAAATTGTCTTCAATAAACCTTGACATTTCCATTCGAATCGTTTTCAAAACCGTGGCATTGTCTCAACCAAACAGTGCATTATTATTTTTTGGGGTTCGTTAGTTTATGAGAAATTACAACAGATATACACGAGATATTCAAAATATTTCTTTTATTAGCTAGGCGGCTAAGAGCCAAGATTGTTCTATTCGGGATACAAGCATGAAACTTTCCACACTTGTTAAAGTTGGTGAGCTGATGATTTTTAGATATAGAACCACGTTGACAAATTTCCTCTGCGCATGCGCAAGGCAAAATTCACTTCCGCTATAGAAAATTTGGTCTCACTTGACTACACAGATCAGTATTTGCGTTTAATATGGTAAACAATCGACCCGCTTTATCTCTAGATGTCCTAAAAGACATACACAAATATATTTTAAAATATTTTCAAGAATTACGCATGCGCAAACTAACTATCACTTCCGGTTATCTCACTCAATGGTGTCAAAATGGTAGAAACCATTGGATAAATGAAATACATTGTATCTTTTGACTGCGAAATAAATGTGTTTCTGCACAATCATTTATCCAATAAAGTTTGCTGTGCATGCATTCACGCTAGAGAACCACTGTACTAGAACAGTGCAGTCATCGCGGTTCAGTTGCAGTCGATGAGGGCATACACTATACTATTTTGGCTTACTGTGACCCATTCTGTGAGCTAGTTCTTTACAGTTATTAATTTTCATGATGATGTTTTCATTTGCAATTATTTCTTAGGTATTGTAGTCCATTCTGGATCGATTGGAGCCTTTAAATTCTAAAACTAGCTAAGTACCAATTTCTGGATAGCCAGTAAGAATTTTATGTGTCCGAAAAATGAAAAGAAAGTCTTGCATATTTCTGTTTATTTTTTGTGAAGTCGCAAACCATTTTGTAGCTGTACACAAAATTTGAGTTGTCAAGGGCATTGTACCAGTGGTCGAGGGTCTGAATATAATAAATTTGTATGCAATCTTAGTAATATGCGTGCTGTATGAAAGGCTTGAATAACTTTCAAAATGCACTGCCTTCAGATTTCGAACTTTTGCGCATTAAAGTACTCTATACTAATATTTTGCATTTTATCTAAACTAACTATCTAGAGTAAGCATATATTTCAGAACCTAAACAAAAATGCCTTCCATCCTTTTTCATGAAAAATATCACACTTTTTTGCCATAACTCAGGTGCTGTATCGACTAACGCTTAACTCACATAGATCTTTGTTAAGCAGACACACAGCTGGATATATAAGTGACAATAATAAACACAGAATATTTTCAGAAGTAAAATATTGACATAAATATTACCTTTTTGACAGCCATGTACACTTAAACGGTATATGTTGTGCCTTCGCCGACAGCAGCCAATGCGCGATGACCATGCTGTTCGAGTACCTTGGTTCTCTAGCACAGTATTTTGCATGAATGAATTTCTCTCGTCAGGCTGGGGACACACATGGTTTACCCATCATGTCCTTGAATGACTTCATACCGTAATATAACTTCGACTGTACCTCGTGTTAGGGAGTGTACTGAAGAATGTTTGACTGTCTTTTGGATCTATGTCCATGCACTGTTATGCGTTTAGTTTTGGTAATATGGCACCTGGGCCAAGATGACAAGATCACGTTGATACATACAAACGTATTCATTCTCAAAGTGACATTTAACCAAGGGAGCTGGCAATATGTGCGATAGTCTGTGCGTATGCTGATATGTCACATCCTTCTCAAAGGATTTGCAGTCCTTCAACATTATCCATGTTAAAAACAATCATCAATGTACAGAAATTTAGTGTTCAAAGTTGCCACCACAGGCACAACAGTCGTACACTGGAGAGCTGCATTGTTAACTTCTGCAACATTGAAGACAGCCATATCTCATAAGTTTAAGAGAATATATTGATGCTTGTGGTATGGTGGTCCATAGTGGACTGTACATTCCAGTGTCTAGTTCTATCCAGAACAGTTTGTTTGGTAACCATTTCCCCTGTTCTAGCGCTGACTCACACGCACGAGCCTTGATATGCAGCTTTAAAAATGTGCTGGTACAAAGCCACCTCCGTAAGGGCTATCATTTCATCGAACAAACTTTTTTGGTAAACAAATGTTTTCTAGCCTTGTCTATGTTCGCGTAGGTACTTACTTGTTCTACTATACAGCACTGTGATGAATTGTCCAATGGTGCAAAGTTATTCTGTAGGTGGCTTTTCAGGGAGAGAGGTCATTATTACAAGATACCTAGTTACAGCTGGAAAGCTTACCCACCGAGGAGAGAGAATGTCATATCGCACCCTGTGAGTGGATGAAAAAAACAAACAAGACAATTTGATTTCATACCAAGGCTAGCCAGCGATTTTGGCAACCTCACAGTTCAGCCTTTCGCAGCTGTTGCACCACAGGTATGACCAGAACTACTACATCAGTATCAACAGCGCTACTGCTTATTTTCTTGTTTAAGCCTTTTATCTGCTTCTGTAGCACGAGCAAACATTCTTGTAACTGCATCCTCATGCAAACAAGGCGCAAGTGAAGACATATCGCAAGCTGGACACACTAAGAGTGAGCTTCATTCTCCCGTAAAGTGCAGGGTTCTATCTAGAGTATTGTCACACTGTCATTGTGCAATACCTGATTACCATATGTGGTAACTGTTTCTTAGTTGGCATATCTTATATCCAAGAAACACAGCAGATGGAAAGATAATGAAATAGTTCTTCATCTACTCACAAGAAATCATGCCAGTATTTCAGCATGGCAGTTAATTGATGGACCGACCCACTGAAAAGTTAACAATAGCTCTTTAATGCAAGCGCTTGTGTAATACGTCTTACGTGACATAAAAATTTTGTAAAGCTACGTCACGAAGTGATAACGTCTTCCAAACGCCAACTGCCACGTGCATCGTCGCGCATTTAAAGAAAGTATCACAAGACAAGAGCAGGGTTTATATTATTTAACTTTATTGACATTAGAAGAGACTTATGTTGCACCTACTGCTGCATCAAATCATTTGCCTGTTAATGAAAAGCGACTTTACGTAATGGCGTCGAGTCGCAAGATATCCTACATATTACTTTACTATTCAGAGGAAGTGGCACCCCAAGGTTACTAAGCCAGAATGTAGCCAGAATGTAGCCAGAATGAATGGGAATGAATAGTCCAAACGCATATAGTCAAAGTTTACTTGAAGCTTCTATCCTTTAATCTTTTTTTTCTCCACCTGCCTATATTTCTAAGGGCTTTACGTAGGAGAAAACGAAGATCAGTCTTGAACTGTGAATTAAAGAACTTTTCTTGAACTACATGTTCTTAAAATGTGCAGGGGTTATGCAATAAAAATGCCTTGGCAAAAATGTTGATACAGATCGGTGGTGTATCAGTGGTATACCAGTGGAAATCAGTGGTAAAATTTGTGGCATTTCCAGTGGTATGCAAGTGGTATATCAGTGGAAATCAGCGGTAAAATTTGGTGGTGTTATATCGGTGGTATACCAGTGGTACATCAGTGATATACCAGTGGATTATCCGTGGTGTAACCACTAGTTTCCAGTGGAAACCAGTGGTATTACCGCTGTTATCAACTGATATAACAGAGGAATTCAGTGGTAATACCGCGGTTTTACCACTGGAATCTACTGTTTTACCAGTGGTAATACCACCAAATTTTACCACTGACTTCCACTGGTATACCACAGGTAATACAACTGCTATACAACCGGTAATTTCAAAAGAGATTTTCTAAGGGCCAGTGCTTGTAAATTAAATATAGCCACATTTCGCGTTTCATGGAGAAATTGTCTGAGTATAAAATATGTTCAGGGAGAAAAAGACGATCACATGTACCTGGAGAAATTTCAGAGAGAAATGCTGGGGAAAATGAGCTTTGGCCACTTGTGACGAATGGTTTTTCAAATCCTTATCATTTATATGAGTCCACTTTTAGGGGCATCAGGAGATTTTTTTTATCTTTAGTTCATTTTTCGATGTATTTCCTGTGAGCATTTACAATGGCCCCAGATTCGACGCCGCGTTTCGCATCATCACATCTGTGGCCATTGAAAATGCCCCTTCTTTTAATGGCCATGGAAACACCATTTAAAAAGTCATGGCGTTTGAGAAAAGATTTAGATCTTTTAATGCCCTTGAGAAATTGGGTAATTAATGGGCATTATATATAGAAAAATAACTGGCATGTTTTTTTAAGTAATTACAATTTACTTGTTTATGAAATTAATGGCCATCATTACAGGCAGTAAAATCATATGGCCATGATTTTCCCCTTAATATCAAGAAAGAGAAAATTTAATGCCCCTGAATATGGCCTCCTTTAATTAGCATAAGTTTTTTTCATAACCATAAATTCAGGTCCATTTACACAAACAATGACCCTTATTTTCCCATTAAAAGAAACATAAAAATTAATGGCCCATTAATAAGGTCGCCATTAATGGTCATTTAATGACCATTATTCTGAAGTCATGGCCATTATCATTTTTTCATTATTTATTAATGCCTGGTCATGTTCAATTAAAAAAAAAATAAAATGTAATGCCCACCTATTTTAAGTATTATTTATGCGCATTAAAACAATGATGAGCATTAATTGATTTCTATGAAATTAATGGGTAAATTAATGGTATAAGTAATGCCTTGCTGATAAGTTAATGCCAAATGATAATTTCGCCTTTAATGGCCATTAACCCTTATTTGTAATAATGGTATTTTAATGGCTAAGTCATGTCTGTTCCTGCAGTAGTGCTAATGATCAATCTTAAGTATCGATTCAGCGTCATTGGTGACGTCATTCAAATAGTGCAATGTCATCATGACCTGATAAAGGCACATGCCGTGAGATAGCCAACGTTTATCAGGCAACGGGCAACGCTGCAGTTAATATTTATGTTAACTGATAAGACTTATTATATACTTGGAAACACTTTGTACTTTGTTGGTGTTAAACTGACGGTAAGCTAATTTAATAAGTATGATGAGACGGACGCACATGCGTACGTACCTAATCATTAATACATACACCCAGGCGTCTAACATAACCGTTGCAGGAGCGCAGTGGCTCAGTGGTAGAGTGCTTGACTCGAAACCGAGGGGCCGCGGGTTCGAGCATCACCGGCGTCACTGTGTTGTGTCCTTGAGAAAGAAACATTAATCCTAGCTGTGTACTGGTTCAACCCAGGAAGAACCGTCCAGACAAAACTGAAAAATTGTTGACTGGGACGTAAAATAATCAAATCAAACAAACTAACATAACCGTACCGCTCTTAACAATCGACAAACGCGGATCAAAAATTTCTAGAAACATTTTTTTTCAATTGTCATTTGTCGCCAGTCCGGCGACTAATGACAATCGAAAACTCTGTTTCTTTCTATTGTTGATCTGCGTTTGTCGATAGTATTAACGTTTTCGATTGCCGCCTATCTGGTGTGATAACTTCATAACAATACCTGACAACTCGAAATTGATCAGCTTGATAGGTCATCCATGAACGAAGAATGCAATATTCAGTGCAGTATTCATGCTTCGGATTATAAAAAAGTAATAAATATGAGCCACAATCTGTGAAAACCAGCCTTAATCACGAAAGTTGTCAAGTTAACTACACACACTTAATCTGGAAATATGTCGTTTGAAACAAAACACCGTCTTAACTTTAACACGCAACTTTAGAAACGTCATGAAGTTACGAATGACGTAAAAGTTTATTTTCTGATTTGCGGATTTGTCGGGTGCATGAAAAACATGCTATTTCTTGCTAGCATACCTTTTTTTATATATCCTTAGCATGTGTGCTATGGAATTCGCAGAAAAGTTGACACTGATTCATTTTTGCCTAAAGTTTGAATGGTCTGAAAACGACTGACCATACTTTAAAAATTCTGACAGTTGCTAACGTAAAGTTGTTGCCAAGGAAACATATGGCATGATAACAAAGCAGTTTAAATAGTTGCCAGTTTTATACTACTATCCACCTGAATAGGTTTTAAGGCAATATATTAACATGTCCAATTTCTTATTTTTTGGTGTTTTTCCTTGATTTCTACATAAAAAGTAACAAATTTCATTAAGGCTGGTTTTCACAGATCGCGGCTCATGTCAAAAGTAATTCACCCAGCCACCCTGCACACTTTGTCATGCTCACTCGGCGTGACTTACGAGGTAAAAAGTATGTTGTCACTGTTTGGAGGACCATATTACCTTTACAGTGACATTATTTATCTAGGAACAAGGTTCGAAAATACTCACGATTTCGGTTTGTATAAATTATATTTAGTACTATTATATTTTAAAATTGCAGTTTATTTGCTTTATTTTTTTCTTTGCTGCAGGATCAGTATTTTACCTATTAAATAGTCTACAGACATGTCTTAATCAGTAACTAAAGTTCATAGCTTAATTTTATGCAGCATGCTAGGTGTCTTATTTTATCGCTTGCAACGGGGAACCCGATCAGGGCTGCCGTGTCTTTCGCTTTTCGCATATAAGGCCATTAGCATGATAGCGACCTCCATCTTAAAGATACCATGATCAGTCTAATCAGGAGCAGTCTGATCTGGGCCTACGCTGTTTTGTCAATGAGGCTTCGAAAAATTTCTGCAGACGAGAAAAACAGACGCCATTTTTTGTTGTGATCGGTGCTTAAACGGTTAACTCAGACAATGCATGATGTATTTATAACCAAACCTGTAAATATGTGCTTATAGCTTTTTAATGTGTTTTATGCATGCAATTCAAAATAAAAATACTTGCCAAAGCTTTATAATTTAAAGAGACTAGATCTGTAACTATGAACATTTTTCGAAAAAAAATATTTTCTTTTTAAATCATATGTAAAAGTAGAATTAAGTTATGTTTCCACAATAAACATGTTCAGTACAGCTGAAAGCTGCATGGCACAGTGAATTATCTAATAAAACAGGTGTTTTTTCTCTTGTTAGGAATTATTTACGTCCCTACAATAATTCTAGACAGTTGATTTTTAACATAAATGCTGTTGTTTCGATAGATATAATTTGTCAAAATTTATGAAAATGGTAAATTTTTAACTGAATTTGAGTATTTTAACTGTATTCTTGAAAAAAAGAAACTTTATTTCCAAATTAAGAATATCAAAAGTTACAGACTATGCAGCTTTAATATGTATGTAATCTACATATATATGTGATAACCAATGCCTCTCTTTTAACAGCTGCTTTTACCTGTTAATTTTTACATCTGTTATGTCGGAAAATAGCTCTTGTAGCTAATGTTATTTGTTGTACCAATTTTTAAATGAATTTGAGTATTTGAACTGTATTCTTTAAAAACAGAAACTTTATTTTCAAAATTAGAATATCAAAAGTTACAGACTATGCAGCTTTAATATGTATGTAATCTACTCATATATGTGATAACCAATGCCTCTCTTTTAACAGCTGCTTTTACCTGTTAATTTTACATCTGTTACGAGGTCATTTTTTATGTTCGTAGAATCGGGCTGTATCTCTACAAATATAGAATTTACGGTACAATAAGTATATATATTTTGAAAGGTCTAGCTTTTGTGTATCAACTGATGCAAATTTTATATCATTTGCGCTTAGTCCGGACAAGATATATAGCTTTGAACAGGCATAGAAAAGGACACTGGTCGAAATCCATGCAATTTTAACCACGCAGCAAGCAGGAAATTAGACGCTATTAAGTTCCATTCGCTATGGTGATATAAGCATTTTTCAAGCCGATTTTTCTTTTGCACCATCAAAATTAATTATTGAAACGCTAATCGTAGACAAGTGCAGTAAAACTATAAGCATGTTGTTTGCTCTTCTATAATAATTTTAAAACCCCCATCAATATACCAAAATGATCACAGTCAAGTGCTACTTATTATATCGGTTAAAATTACGATTATGAACAAATTTTAAAATTTCTTCTGGTTTTGCATAGCACATGATATACTCAATCATTCGTCAGCAGTTAAATTGATGTATCGATTTAAGTGTGTAACTGGCAACTTCCGGTACTGGCATACCCCCATGTTATAAAAAGTGGGTGGGGTAAATCAACCCAGCGTAGAAAACACAATAACAATCGGATCTGCATAATTTTCTTACTGCAGTGATTTTAACACCTGTTTAGAAGCACAAAACCAGTTTTAATGTATTTTCTAAATATAGTAACGCTCCATGACGTCATTTATGTACAAAAGAAGGGATTTTAGCACCCCCTAGGCTATTTATTTTGCAGTTCATTTCTAATAAAACGAAAGCATTAACTTTGTTTTGGGATGAAAGTTACCATAACACTCCCATCTACCATATAAAGAAGAAAAATTATAATACTACTTTGCAACTAACATATTAAGCCACATTCAAAAGCCCGTATCCAACTTCCACTTGTGTCAACTTTTTACATTAAAAGTTTATATGCATACTGTTCAATTTGCTGAGGTTCCAAACAAATCTTCCATATCCAATAATTGTTGCGTATTTGCTAAAATGTTTATATAATATTGTAGCACGTGGTGTCCTTAATCTGCATCCGAATTTTCAGAAGCTGTGTATGGCTATGGACCCATTTTCATGCAATTGTTACTAACGTTCTGTCAGAGACTTAGTCCCTAAATGTCATATTTCTACCATATTTCCAGTGTGCGATATATGGGTATGTCTTTGCCTCTTAGAAGACATTAAAGTTATGCATTTTGAAATAATTTTAGGTTGCATGTATAGATAAAATCTCAATCTTTCCAAATATATGCATGATGAATGTATTTACTTTCGCCGTTTTCATTAAATCTACCTCTCTACGAACATAAAAAACGTCCCTCGTATGTCGGAAAATAGCTCTTGTAGCTAATGTTATTTATTGTACCATAACCGACGGAAAAAATGTTTCTTGTATCTTTATCTTGTTACTATTCAACAAGGAGATTCAGACAGTGAGGTCATAGAGGATCTTACATGAGTGCTCATGTTTTATTGATTTATTCAACAAGTTGAGGAAAAGTGATAAAATGCGAGGTTTGCTGAGCATTTTTTGCTTTTTATAATAGTCCGTTAGGTGAGACCCTCAAAAATAAGGTTCGTTGCATCCCCCTAGGTACCAAGGTTGCTATATACCATTTTGTAGGTAATTTTATGCTGAAGTTAATAGGCAATGTTGTCAACCTGACAACCTGTGCAGAAATTGTGTAAACACGTATTTGTAGGGCAGGGGTATGGTAAAAATATTAACACAATAAAACAACCATACATAATTTTGATATGTGTTTCCCTTTAAAGAGTCAATTAACCTCTTCTAAAATATATCCTGGGTCATTCAAAAGCATAAATATTAAATATAGCTGAGAATAGAAATCAAATTCCACGAAGAACCCTTGTTTTTTCTGTATATTAACTATGTTACCACATTTATGCTCGTTTTCAAAAGCATGTTGCTGTCAAAAACTGTCTGCCTAAAGAAGACAGTATTCCCTTCACCCCAAATTTAAAATAATAGTATCACAATTTTGTAAGAATGCATGAACTTCTTATCCTAACAAAACCTGGGTCAAAAGCATTGCATTTATACGTGACAGCTTGTTATCTTTGTTACGTAATTGATGTATACAAAAAGTATTGTCAGCTTAAGTATTGTTAACTTATCATATTTGCCTTAGCATATAACTGTCGCTAAACATAAAGCTAATAACAATTCCTTTATTATTAAAGCTAAGTGAGTGAGCAAATGGTTGTCATAATGTTACATACGTTACACATCAGGTGAGCATTAATACATTATTTTCGTCACCGGTTAAAAGTAATTTAAATTTTACTAAAGTTTGCAATGTTCAACTCATTTTACCTCTATGCTATGCTATAATCAATATTTCAATTCAAAACAGATCTTTATTTGAACAAAACCTTCACAGCACTTCAGTTATTACATGATGTATGGCATATCCTGTTACTAGAAAATGTAAAAATACTCACAAAGCATCGCTGAAATTTATAACAGAGTTAAGCTCTGTTTATGTTAGACTTATAAAGTCTGATCAGGTATGATTTTTTATTCGTATTAATTTATCTTTTCTCTCAAACATTTTTTTTCTATTGCTATCTAATCAGATGATGTTAGAGTCAGCATAATTTTAAATTCTGGCCTGGAATATTAGCATATGATAAGATATGGAAGGTAGTGGTTGTTGGTATGGATTCATAGGGGATCTGACATCAGTCTATGTTTATTTTTGTCAAAACAACTTTCATGGGCATCAACAAAAGTCATTTTAATACATCCTTGCATTATAGCAGAATATCATAATTGTAACATACATAACAACAGTAGTTTAATCCTCCTCACATCCTCTTTCTCGCTAAAATTGAATAAAAAAATAGTTATCCAAAACAATCATGTCACAGAGTCAAATAGTCTTTTAATGAGATTTTTGGTGGAGCACACAGGCTCCGTTGGTAAAGCATTAGATTTGGAAACGAAGAGTTGCTAGTTAGAGACGCACCATCTGTGGTGTCACTGTGTTCTATCATTGAACAAGGCACTTTATCTGCTGCTAAGTACTGGGTCAACCATAGAAGACAGGAATTTGCCTCGACATAATTAGTAAGATGTTGACTGGGACTTTCAGCATGCAAAGAAGCAAAAAATATTTTTTTGTCATAATATAGTATTATGATATCATAAAGACCGACCATTCATATTTCACTTTCTACTGAAACAGATGCATATATTCTCTCTTTTTTGTAAGTGTAGCGTTATGATATACATGTACATATAGATTACATGGTGACAGCATACCTGCATTATAAGGCAGTCCAAAGGCTATTTATTTAGTGCTTTCTTTCGTAAATATGTGGTACCAGCCAATCTAAATAATTCATTGTACATGTTTATCAGATCAATGCTTTGTAATGTACGGTATGTAATATTATATATGTATTTATAGCTGTTACATATAGATTGCACAAATCATAAAGTGAATATCACAAACGAATGTTGTATCAAGTTTTCAAAATCAAAATATATAAAGGATGTGATAAAGGGTACTTCACTTGATGATTTGCACCAGGTTAAAGTAATGACAAAGCTCACAAAATATGTAATGCCAGAACAAACACTACAAGAACAGAATCGTTGAATTCAACAGATTAAAGCACAATTCATTTGGTAATGACAAAGCCCACAAAATATGCATTGCCAGAACAAACACCGCAAGAACATACTCTTAGAATTTAACAGATTAACCGTTTACGTATCAGCAAGTGAGTGGCATCTTTTTCCAAAGGGAGATAATAATTATAATAAAAAAGAATTTTCATTGGATAGCATGGAAGTTCTGGATAGTATAATCACACTAAATCATGAGTCAATTGTATGCAAACAGATGTATCCTATTCCTAAGCATGTATGTATTGCATTTTAACTGGCTGAAGAGCTATATGTATGGGAACACACAGAGAAAAACTTAAAAAAGATGCAACATTGCTCACCATAGATATTGTCTTTCATTTTAAAATGATCTATGGTTAGGTAAGAGACTGTATAATGACTTAGGCATCACTTTAACCCTCATTTCAGCCACGTACATTACTTCTTCAATGTCATTACACCATCAAATTGTGATTATGTATACATCAAGCTATAGGTTATTCAAATTAGCGCATACACCAGATCGAGGATTACAGCGCTTTTTAGGTAAATGCCATTAGATGAAATACGCTTTGAGATCAAGATTTTGGTCATTTCATTATGATATTATGTACATGTGTTGAATGTTGCTTTATAGAATTAGTTTCAATACTTGCAAACGAGGACATTTTAGAAAATTTATAAATCATAAAGACACACAGAAAGAAAATGCATAATCTTACAAGGCCAACCCATGTTTACATGCACCGGTGATTAAATGACATTTCAAACGAAGACACCAGCCCCAATGACTATGGAAAATATGGGGGGAAATCACGATGCATAACTATAAAGGATTTTTAGTACTTTACAAGTACATAAAGTATTGATAACATTTGATGAAAACAACACTAAATGAAAGCTGTTGTTTTCATACATCCATAAACGTTTTCTTGGCCAGTTATGGTTTAGATGTGGATAGAAATACAATAAATGTAAAACATGTAACATGATTAAAGTTGTCTGAATTGACATACGGAAAGAGTGTCATACATGATATTTCAAACAGGGTATGTACGGGTTGTTTTTGAACAATAAAAAAGAGGAAAACATGCGTTTGGTAATTTACAAATCGTCTATTACTGAAGGGAGAAAATTGTGTTATTGATGAAATTTTCACCCTCTTGGAGTTTTTTTGTTAGCTTTTAATGCAAAATAGTTTCGCTGGATAAGCTATGTACCTAAATTTTAGCACAAAATTGTTTTTTACAAATTCCATTAGTTGTTTATGAATATATTTGTGCCGTGGTGCCAATTACCCCACCCTCCAATGGTAAGTGGCATTGTTGTTTACATAAATAAAGCAACACATGCTGGGTCTAAGCTCTTGTAGGATATCTATTATATGTTTTTGGCATATGTTTACCATCATAACGGTACTTAATAACCTTAAAAAAGAAAATATGACGTTACCTATAATTGCTGTACACAAAATGTGGAAACCTTTTCGCCTACCGTACTTCTCTATTTGCATGTTTACAAATAACTGCACAGGTTTACAGCTTGACAACATCGTGCATCATATTCAGCACACTTTCAGCTTTAAAATGATATATAGGAACCTTGGTACCTAGAGGGGGGGGGGGGTGCAACAAACTCCTTAATTAGGCCACTTATTTCATTTCACCTTACGGATTATAAGCAAGTTTAATAATTAAATAATACAAGAACATGAGTGTTAGATTCTATTTATCATATGGCATTAAGATTACTTTGAATCTCATTTCTGGCGTAAAAAATAAGAATTCGTCATTCACTACGTTGTTATGGATGTCATTTCGTAACGTTATCCGAAAATCTGTAAGCTACTATAGGGATCAAACATGTTTTTCTATGCAATGACATCTGGAGGACCACAAGGTTGGTGTTGAAATCCGAGCCTGAAAGGTGAGGGCTTCAACAACCTCCGAGGAGTCTAGTAGCTGTTAATGTATCAGAAAAACATGTTTGATCGTTATTATTCCAAAAAGTCATTTTGTTACTTAAAAACTTTGGGAGGACGCTTCGAAAAATTCATTTTTGAATTACTTTTATGGCGCACAAAAGCATGAAGGATTCGTAGGTTTTAAAAACGCCTGTTACGTCATCCTAAAGTCACTAAATTACGTTCATCTCTAGGCACGTTACTGTTGATGACGTCATTTTTTTTTGACGGCCTAGAAGGTGTATATGTAAAGTACAAAAGCCGTGCATCAATAGCATGTGAATTTCCTGATTAATGCATGACTTTTACCGGTTAAATCATGGCTGTTAATAGCGTGCAACATGGCTCTTTATGCAATAATATAGGGATTAAACATGTTTTCTATGCATTAACATCTGCTGGACCCCGAGGGTGGTGTTGAAACCCGAGCCTGAAAGGCGACGGTTTTAACGACCCCCCGAGGGATCTATCAGAAGGTAGTGTAAACCATATTTTATCGTTATTATTGCATTAAGTCATTTTGTCACTTGAAAACATTAGAAAAACGCTTCGAAAAGTTCATTTTTGTATTACTATAAAGGCGCACAAAAGCATGAAGGATTCGTAGGTTTTGAAAACGCTTGTTCCAGAGCAAAGACATACGTCATCCTAAAGTCACTAAATTACGTTAATTTCTATGCGCGTTACTGTTAATGACGTCATTTTTTGTGACGGCCTAGAATTCGTACATGTAAAGTACAAAAGCCGTGTATCAACAGCACGTGAATTGCCTGATAAACACATGGGTGTTGATAGTGTGCGGCATGGTTTTTTATGCAATAATAGTGGTTTATCGATTTCAATGCATGGCGTTCAGCAATGTAATGTGATAAATAATAAATGTATTGATGCTAAATTTATTTTATCAGTAGATCTTACAGTTGTTGAAAGTTATAACGGTTTTGGGGTTTACCTTTCAGCACTGTCATAAATGACTTGTGGGATAGTACTTATTGCTTACTTGCAAAATCTTTAGATAAGGAAATATGCTACTAAATACTTACCACATTGAAACCTTCTCAATAATTTGCATACATACGAGGGATGATCGAAAAGAATTGCTTATTTCTATCTGGAGACTTCAAATTTCAAGTTAGCTCCAAAGTGCTTATTTCATGCCATCAAAGAACTCTCCGTGGCTAGAAACGCAAATTTTCAGCCGATATATCAACTTCCTGAAGGCGTCACGGTACGCTGATTTGGGCACACTAATAATGATGAATAGCAGATCCAAGAGGCTGTCAGGACTAGTATTTCCGCCCAGCAAGGAATTATTTCAATTTCGGAAACATAACGAAATCACATAGGGCAAGATCTAGGGAATATGGGAGGTGAGGCAAAACAGTTACTTTTTCTTTCTTCAAAAACTCCGTAACTATTCCGGAGGCATGAACAGGGACATTGCCATGTAGAAGGCGGATATGTTTATAACCAGTGACAGGGCGTCGTTTCTGATAATATATTTTCGACATCTCCCATACTATGTCTTTGTAGTGCTTTATGGTGATGTTCTTGGCCCATTTCCACCGACACTTTTAATACAACTCCTTCACTAGAGAAGAAAATTGCATACCAAACCTTCTTTGCACTCAAAAACCGTTTGGCAATTATTGGGCGTCTGCTATGTTTAGAGGCCAAGATTTTATTGCTAAACTTTCTGACGGGCTCAAAATAATAGACCCCATTTTCATCACCCGTCACGACATTGGCAAACTGCTTTATGTCACAAGTTTGAATCATTTGAAGCAGCTTTTTGGCCACTTAAATCCGTTGTCTGTTTTGCTCATCAGTCAACAGATTGTGGCACCCATATAGCACAAATCTTTCGGACTTTCAAATGCTGGTTCAAAATAAAGTGAACCATTGATAGTGATATGCCTACTTTTCGTGCAATATCATGAACTGTAAATCTGGCATCTCCTTCAATAATTTCCTTTATCTTTGAAACGATTTCTTTATGAGATGCAAATTTTGGCCTACCTGATTTTGGTGCATTTTTGATGGACTCTACACCAGATTCAAATTTATTTTTCCAGCGCCTTACTGTGTCATAAGACACACAAGAAGGTCCTTAAGTAGTAGAAAGTTCAGTCATCAGCTGCTTCAAAGAACTACCAAGTTTTGAGCGAGCTTTGATGTAAGCCCGTATTTCATATTTCTGGTCAATGCTTCTACCAACCATTTTTACTACAGTGGTCTATGACTGGGTGTATTAAAATGGCAAATTTTATATCTAACATTTAGTCTAACATGTACATTTATACATCATTGTGTAGAACTTGAATAAACCTAGATAGATATATATTGTTTTTATCGTGCCCCACGTGGATATCGGGATATAGGACAATAAGCAATTCATTTCAAACATCTCATAGATGTTTAAGTTCTATTGCTTTTATTAAACAAGTTTGGGAAAAAAGATAAAATGCGAGGCTTGCCTTGTTATTTCACTCCCAGACTCGATTATGATAAATTATATTATACGCTTTCTATTTTGTGGGGAAGTCAGATTCGCTAGAAGCTGTCTTTAAGGCGGTTTCTGACGATTCCCACATAAACAATTGTGGAATTATTTTAATACAGTTTGTTAAATGTTTTATACATCATTTTATGTATGTTGCGATAAATGTCGTTAGTGTTGAGTTGTTATAATCTGTTTTGTTCATATGTATACGTTTTATTTAGTATCTCAGATGTGTACTTTATATTTAGTATCTTAGAGTACATGGTAACATTTGTGATCCCTCATCATATAGTGGTTGTTTATAATTATCCTTATTATTTTGTGATTTTCGTTGGATAAATATATTATCAATGGCAGGCAATCATAAAAAGTATATATTACCATGCTCAATTTTTCATAAACTCATAAGGAAGTGTTCAGCATTGACTAATTATCTGAACGAATAAATGAATAACCTCTACTCTTAATATTAAGCTAAAATAGTTGTAATCGTCATCTAGCTTCTTTACTTTATATTATTTTTAATTGCGCATGGCCTTAAGCGTTTAGAAAATGTGAAAATCTATTCGTTATTATAAGCCGTTACAAGAAAACTGCATGATATATTTTGGTAATTCCCCAAAAATTGGATTTGGATTTTTATAATTTTGTTTGATTAGAATCTTTACATCCCAGTCAACAAATTATCAGCTATGTTTGGACGGGTCTTCCTGGGTTGCTCTCGTACTAAGCAAGGATAAATGTGCCTTGCTCAAGGACACAACAAAGTGACGCGGGTGAGGCTCCAGCCCCCGATATTGAGTCTAGCACTCTACTACTGAGCCATTGTGCTCCCGATTTTTATAATAAATTACGTGTTGAAAAATCTGACATAAAAAAACTTAATATTTTGTTTTGATTTTATGGACTATCATTTTACATTTTAGAAAAAATGGGGATCACCACACTAATATTCTTTCAGGAGACTCAAATTTAACCCCACCGTCACATATTTTGAACGTAATTCAATATAAAAGGTTAAGGAGTGAATTATTTTGCCATTTTTTAAAATACCATATTACTTATATGTAGTACTTCGGCATTAAAATCCTAAAAAAAACCCGAAAAACCTCTGTTAAATATGTGCCCACCCAGAAATTGACCCAAGTCCTCTGATTCCATTGTCCAACTCGCTAACCACTAAGCTGCGAGGTCAGTCATGCGCGGATCAAAATAACCCATACAGATACATATGTTTATTTACGTCTCACTTCTGTACATACAACAATATATTTACAGGGAAAACAAACATACTACATGCACAGAACCATTCTTTAAGAATTATTAGCGACGGCTAAGACTATTTTTACAAAACATGTGCGTTTTAACATTTTAAACTTTTCTACAAACATATAGTGTTGTAAAAAACCCTTAAAATCCATCCTAAAGTTAAGTTATCATTTTAACTTAAAAGAAAGATTTGTGGTTATTCACTTATACAGAAAGGCGCGTCGTCTATCAAGAATGTCAAGGTAGGTTTTGGCACTAAATCTAATTATATGTTCATTGCCACTACGGAGAATCACATATGATTTTCCACTTGGATCTAAAGAGTCAAATTCTGGAATATGGTTCGATACAACAGAAAATCATTTTCTCCTAAGATCATTGTAGAGTGAACATGTAAGGAGCACAATCATGTTCCTCATTTTCAAGGTCCATGTTGCGTATGGCACAAATCCACTCTGCTACTACCAGCCGCTCTTACTGTTCAGTCTCAACTTGTAGTGGAGCCACTCCGCATCTCAATTTCGATTAATCGTTTCGTTGTAGCTTAGGGTGTATACACAATATGTAAGACTCTGTCCCATACTCACGTTTAAATAACCTGTAGATTCTCAGTTTATTCCTCCCGGTCCCTCTTAGTGTGTTGCTTCTCGATATATTCTGTCTCCATTTTACTTTGAAATTATCGAATTCACTTTCTTTCACATTTTGTTTTATAACGCTTTACTTATATGTTGAATTTCAACATCCCAGATAAAGGTTTTCAAGATCACATTTTCTAAATTGCTGCTTAACACGCATGCACCAATTTTTGTATCTATTACTCCCTTGTGAATATGCCCATTTGAAAACTTTTTCAGCCGATTTTCATTCATCGATCTTTATCTAAACCACTGATTTATAACACACTTCCATTGCATTGATTCTATATTTGTCCATCCTATATCCCCCATCATCGCTGCATTTGGTGATTATCGACCAACTCCCATAAAGAATCTTTCCACTCTTTTTTGGACTGCCGAAATGCAGAAAAAGTGTCTGTCACCTCAGACTGACGCCCCATAGCTTACGGTACTATATACTTCAGAATCATAAAGTTTTGTAAACGAGTTATAGAATAATCCTCCAAATGTCTTATATCGGGAGATGACTAGGCCTAGTGCCCTATTTGCAGCTTTGGCAACAGGCTTAGCCATACTATTATAGTCCAAATGTTCCATCAGTAACAAACCAAGGTAAGTATATTGTGTTTCAATTCCTATGGCAATCACTCCTACCCTATTGTTTTACAGATTGAGGCATGAAATGGACGACCTTTGATTTGTCATGGTTAACAGTTATTGTCGTCACACCACATATGAAGGGTATCAATCCTCCTCAATCCGACATACTTAAGCTGCATCATCTGCATACAAAAGAATAGCAACATTTTCAACATCTATATCAATACTGAGTCCCATTTGCTGATATCCTAGCCACAAGATCATTTATGAAAAAGTTGAACAATATTGGTGACAAACTTCAACCGTGTTTAGACCACAATCGACTGGGAACCAATTGGTTTCCACTCCATTCAGGGGTATCCAGCATTTCACATCTTTATATATATAAATAATAAAGCTTTGAACATATAACCACCTATTCAAATATCATTTAACTTTGTAAATAATAAGGTACTATTGATACTATCGTAGGCCTTTTTAAAGTCAATACAGCCAGAAACACCTTGGTTTCACTTTCTCAATGCCAATGGAAGACCACGTTAACAGCATGAGTACAGTGACTCAGAATGGGGCAACTGCCCGTCAGATTCAAAGAAACAGTAGGAATCAATCCATACTGTAGCTGCTAGAATAATGGCAGGTGCTACAAAACTCTGCAGCATAGAGAAAGTTTTTATCGACTTGGGGTGGGAGACCCTTAAAAGTCGCTGCAACAAGCACAAACTTGTAATACGTTACAAAATTCTCCATGACATTGGACCCAATTACCTCTAAGAACTTGTACCTCCCCTTGCACAAGAAACTACTACCTATAATCCCCGTAATTCTGACAACATTCAAAATTATAAAGCCCCCTCTAACCTCTTTCCTAACTCTTTTTTCCTTTCATCAATTCGTGCATGGAATGATCTACCTAATGATATTCAAAACGCACCTTATGTTTAAAGGCAACACAAAAATATATCAATACTGGTTCAAATTCTCCATGCTATGCTTAGACTGGAGTGCAGCTCTATAAACTCTGATTTGTACCAAACACATATTGTCTCCAATCCCTAGTGTCAGTGAGGTGGGTTTGAAAGTGCAGCTCATTTTCTTTTTACCTGTCCAATTTACATGAATGCGAGGCACTGATATTTTCCTGCCAGTCTTGGAAATTTCACAGCTTAGGAGCTTCTGTTTCGAAAAGAAATGTAAAAGAGCAAGATAACCAATCCCTTTTTTTTACAAGTTCAAGATTGTATTGTCAAGTCAGGCAGATTTATTTAAAATTGCCGTGTGTATTTTCAACATATTTTACATACCTAGAACAATAGGAGCCAAGCAAATTCTCTATAATATATGTTTATATATATTCATTTTGACCAGCCAACGGAATAGTGGTAGTAGTCACATATGTGCTTGGGTCAGCACAACTGTCCAAAATGTATCTGCATAATAGCCCTTCTCATAATTAAAACGAAACTAACTATCTATCTATCTATCTATCTATCTATCTATCTATCTATCTATCTATCTATCTATCTTAAAACGCATACCATAACATTCACAAATGTTGTAAAATCAACCTGTTCTAGGAAATGACCAAAATAAGCCTCAGGGCTTACTGTCAGATCCTACTTCCATGATATTGTACTACGTAATAGTGATTGATCAAATAAAATACTATTCAAATCAAAGTCAATAAAAGCGGCAAAAGTTGATTCCCCCTTTAATTTGCTAGTTTCAATTATACTTTTTATGGTTGCTACATGGTACTCCGCCCCTTCTAGAATTCCTTTTGAGCATCACTTATAACGACAGATCTCATCCAAGGCTGTCAGTCTTTTGTTAAGAATATAGAAGTACATTTTGTATACAACCAACGTGAGAGTTATACCTCTATAGCATATGGGATCTCTTATGAGTGACGACAATGACTTTTGGGATCGGCTGGATAATACCATGTTTCATACCTCAGGCGTAATACCTGTAGAAAAAACATTTATTAAACAGAGCTGCTAGCAGTTCTGTCAGCCAAATGCTTTTCAACGCCTATCAACGCCAAACGCCCTGTTATGTTTATAGCTTTCATGACATCTGTGACCTCCAGTGACAATAATAGAAAGGTCAAGCAATTATCATTTTCTTCATCTAAATTTACAGTGTCTACTATATCCCATTTCATAGACTCAACTGGATTTAGAAGCTCTTTGAAATCATTTTGCCACTTTGTCAGTACTTGTTGTTTATCCCTTATGATCTCCCATTTATCAGTGTATATTTCATTGGAATGATCTTTTTATGTTCCTCACCCACACCTGTACGGCCTATTCTCTTCCAAAATTCCCTGCTGTCTTCCCCTGTAAGCCTTTCTAATTCTGCCTGGCTTTCACGCCAATACTTCATTTTTTTTCACGTTGAATTGTTTTATCAAAAACTTTACTTTTTTCTTGAAAATGCCTCTATTCACCTTCCTTGCTTGCCCATTTGGCTGAAATATGTATTGTTTTAGCTTTGCAAAGGCCATTCCATAGAGTTGCTAGCTCCGCTATCCACCAAGGCTTTTTAGCTTGACTCTTTTTATTATTAATCTCATCAGTTATATGAACTTCACCGTGCTGTAATATATCCTTCATTTCTGCAAAGACAGTTGTCGCAAAACGTTCATAAACTTGATTCATGGATTTTCAGTCTCAAGCCTTTCTATAAGTGCATTTAGTTCATTCAATTTAATTTCAAGAAAGCTATATGGAACATGTTATGTGTCCTATCAATAACCATGAAACCTCTGCTTTCACAATTCGCTGTTTTATCCATTGTTTTATATGTACTCAGCTGAAACTCCCAGCTCAATACTGAATGATTAAGCTTTGCTGATAAGCGCCTGACAAGATCACTTATATTCAAGTCCGTTATCAAGTCTGCAACCAATGTTACATTTGAGTTTTTGAACCACCCGAGGTATTCATATGGCACAATAGTCGACTACAGAACAACCCTAGGGGCCAACAAAGGTGAAATTATTCCTGATTTGATTCCTGTCATTTAGAAAGCAACGATTGTCTATAGCCAATATTCGGTGATTGCACCACCTGACACTTGGGTCAGTCTGATCAGGATTTTCTCTGTATTCTCCAACGCATACTCCTGACACTTGGATCAGTCTATTTATATTTCTGGTAACGCGTGATCCTGACACTTGGGTCAGTCCATTATATTTTTCTGGTAACCTGTGATCCTGACACTTGAGTCAGTCTATTATATTTATCTGGTAACGCGTGATCCTGACACTTGTATCAGTCTATTATATTTAATCTTCCCGCTATTTATGTGCTTCTAAACAACACTTAGCTTGAGAAACCTCTTGGATCGGTAAGATGAACCATGACCCAGTCGGATAGTGGTCTAAGGGGGACAACTGGGTTTGCGCCCTTTGCTTTTGAAACCTGATGGCTTCTACGGACTAACCGATTAATAAACTCATTCATGTTTGATATTATTGGAAACCGTTATTGTTCCTTCATGTTATGGCTTAAATTTCATTAAGATGCTATAATGCAGACCGGAAAAATATTATAGTGAATACATGTACTGTCTGTATGCTGAAAACGGCAAAATTTAAATGGAATAGGCAACATTTTACCTTTAGAAACGTATGCAGAACATTAACAATATTTGATAAAATTAGATCATTTAGTACCATTTGATAGGCTATCATCTGGTAAAGTCGTTATACAATTAATGACCCAATCGGAACTGCCTCCGCCAATTCCGCTGAATTTCGTTGAATCAGACCACGGATGTACTGCGAGGATCTACTTTGACAACGCGGGTGATAACGTGACGCTGCTTTTATATAACGTGACGCTTACGTCACAGAAACCATTTTAACACAGTCACAAGTGTGATTGCAGCAAAACAAACGGCTTAAATGAAGTTTATAGCGATATTTTATTGAAAAAAAATAACTTCATTTATTCTGCTGATTAAACTTATCAGAATAATCAGAATGATCCATTTTTAAAAAAGCTAAACCCATTTGCTCCAGAACTAATTTGTTATACGCCAGTTCCTGCTAACAAAATGGAGCTGTTTGGTACGTAGTCCTACGCGTAATGCTCCTTACGTACACCCGAGCCATGATTCGATTCTCGAATTGTGGCGGACTTTCCCGAATTTTAATGACCGAATTTGTTGTTTCCAATATCTAAATTTCAGGATATGAATAACGAACCCGTTTAGAAAGCAAAACAATGTGTTTATCTTTACGACTAAACTTGCATGTCACAATGCACGAATTTTGAACGTAACTTTATGACCGACATTATTTTAAACATGTCCTACTTTGGTATTTTCGGCAAGCATACTTTGTGCGCTTTGTGTTTAAACCAAAGAACTTTTGTGAAGCAGAAAACTCTTAAAATATACCAATGGGGAAGAATGAGTCAAGCTATGAGTTGACGTTCTGGTTCATTTCAAAGAAAACAGTGGTAAACAAAAGAGAAAGAATACATTGTCTTTAAACGCAATATCATGATTAATATTTATGCTTTCGACAAAACAGTTGGTGATAAGTTACTCCACCCTCTCCGTGATAAGTAGGAGTATTGTTACGAGGGTTAGTCAAAAATAACTGAGCCCTACCTTATAACATTTTAGTTTGGTATTGTAGACAACAAATGTGATTATTTTCTATAAGTATCATATGTCATTGTTGTTTTGACCTTGAAGAATTATCCGAGTGAAGCTTCTATTATGGTTGCTAGGCAACTGAAGATCGTCAGTCAGAACGATGCGATCACGATCTCAGCCACCAGGAATATACAGTACGTCTTTAAAAAGCTTGCATGCTTGATAGTTTTTGTAAAAGACATAATTTACATTTATTGAAATAACATATATCATGTTGTCTTTTCATTTCACTTAGTTCGTTAATGTTTAGCTGAACATTGATTGTATGCGTTGCCTAGCAACAAAAAACGCCAAAATTCCACAAATTTTCAAATACACGAGAATCGTGTTGCCATGGAAACAAATTTGTGCATTTAAATCAAGGAACTTAATATGTCTGAGAGTTGGTTTGTGTATGCAGTACTGTTAAAGCATTATTAGGCAAATATTTTATGTTTTCTTTTAAAAATGTGTAAACATGAATGTGGGTGGGGTAAATTATAGGACGTCAGGCATGTAAAAATTTGATAAATTTTGAAATCAAACTAGCACAGCATCTATAATTTGGGGTCAGCTGGTTTCTGTTCTGTAACACTGAATAGGTACATGTTAAAGATATCAGACGACAGTGAATAAAGCCTTGCTTAAACATTACTGTTTCCATAGCAACGCTTAGAATAAGATGTATCACAGCGTGAACGCACCCCTTTGACAGGTCATATTCTGTTGCCTAGCAACCGTTACACAAAGCCTACCAACAGAAATAAATTAGGTGATTAAATAGATGACATATAACTACAATGAAATATAATCTAATCATATGTCCATTTTACTAGGTTCAAATGTTATGAGGTAGGGCTCAGTTATTTTGACTAACCCTCGTATTAGGAATAATGTTCTGGAATTCAGAACTAAAGAAGTCAACACTTTCGCGCGACGAAATGCTTTTTTGTACATGCACAGTATTCGCTACAAATAAAGCAAAACATAATGGTCAGTGCATGAGATTTCCAACAATGTGGTATGTGCGACCAGCAGAACCTCGGATCAGCCTGAGTATTCTATGATTGTTAAGCTAATGACTGAACATCATTTGGCGTTTCTAAGCTGAAAGCTTTCTGAGTCTACACTTATCAAAATGTCAAATTGTTGGAAATCTCATGCCGCGGCGCACTTATACTCTTAACGTATATTTCCAGTTCCTGTAGTGACACGATTGAGCCATGACATGTGATTTCCAACAATGTGGTATTTTGATAAGTGTAGACTTAGAAGAGCATGTGCAGCCTCCTTTCAAGCTTAGAAACTCCAAATGATGCTCAGTCAGTAGCTTAACAGTCATAGAATATTTAAGCGACTAGCAAAGGCTCTGATCAATCTGCAAGTATGCGCAGGCCCGTCTGAGCCTTGCTGGTCGCACACACCACATTGTTGGAAATCTCATGCCACGGCTCAATTTATAGAAAAGTATACAGAAAAGTAAAAATTTACAGTAAAAGTAAAAAAAAGTCTTATTTTTTAAAGTTTACCATTTCTCTATTAGTCAACTTTTCTGAATGTAAATCCGCAAGTCATGCAAGCAGTGATGGCATATTATCTTTATAATATAGGCAGTAATCTTTATTTTGTCAAATCATGATCGTTAATGAGGTCCCAAATTTCCATTCGATTTTTCCAAACATTTACCTTAAAATTTCCACCAGTGCATAAATACCATGCTGCGAACTTTCCAAATTCCCATAGTAGCATGAACATTAATGGAGACATTTGCAAAGCACCAAAATCTCAAATGCTGGTCAAATCTGCCTTTGAGCGCTTTATAAATTACAAAAAATGAGATTAAGAATTATTTTTTTAATCTAAAGACAACAGTTTTTATACGTTTGTTACATTAAAAGTAAGAAAGGGTGCAAAGATCAGGAATCGATACAATCAAGAACCACACCTGACCCAGGATACCAATGGGAACGTGACAAACTCGCAGTTAGACACTACAAACGAGAGCCAAGAGGTCAGCCCTTTCCCAGCAGGTGACCACAAGGCACTTATAAACAGACGCGCACAAAAGCTTAGCAAACAAAAGACAGAAAAAACATAAAAGATTCTCAAAAGAAGTACCGCCTAGGAACGGTCAGTAAAATATTTTACTGGAGGGCTTAAACCAGTTTAACGGTGCACCAACCTCACCCTTAGCTCATATGTGGATCAAAACACATAGATGTTTGGTTTGCACGAAAGACCCTTAACTTATCAATCAAAACAGATTTGATGTAAGCTTTCAATATTTGGTGTTCTATACCATACCCACATGAAACATAAATAAAAATAGAGACACTGCTAATAACGTCCGAAATTTTTGGTTTTCTTTTCAATTTGAAACAATATGAGTTTTGGAGATGATTAGATAAAAAAACATGGTAGTTAGAACCGCATAGACACGTATTAGCAAAATCATGTATACTTTATAACACTGCATGTAAGTCGTCATTGGTAACAATGTGTATACTGAGTAGCGTGCTCTCGCAATACCAGTTTTTGTCAGAACAGTTGACGTTTTGCATGTGTCTTGAATCCATACCCTGGTATGTTTGCAACTAAATCCTATTGTTAGACGATGTCTTATAATTTCATTCAAGACCTAAAAAGCTGACTTGATTTCTGCAAGGTAGAAAGTACATGCCATGAAATGGTTATATATCTATCGCAGAGATTTAGTAGTATGTTATGTTTTTTGTTTGTTTTTGCACGTTTCCATTTGTTCTAAGTATGATTTTCACGTTGACGGTGAAAGAATGACAGTATTATATCTACATTTCCAATAAATAATATTGAATTATACACAAAGCAGTTTTTGTTCAATAAGATCAAAAAGTTTATGTTTTTCACATATTTGTTTCAACAAGAGCGTGCGTTTCACATCTTGGCAAGTATTTTAAGTCAACACTGGAGATAATAATAGTGTAGATGGTAGCCCTTTAACGCTTCCGTAACTTCCATACTAATAGCCTTTGTAAGTGAGTTTAAAACCAAGAACTTTGGCCAACTCAATAAAAGAAATTTTTGTTGCTTTAAAAGTTCTAAAATATACTATACTGAAACCAAGTTCTTCTCGGTCACCTTACATTTTTACGCTAGTTCAGAAAGTAAAACTTATGGTATGCAAAATCCATGCTTTTACAAAGGAAGCAATACCTTGCCGAGACTCTGCAAGTTATTGTATCTAAAAATGACATACTTCTTGCACGGACGAAGTTAGAGAAAAAGTACCCTCATTTCAAAAAGGCACACTTTTTTACGATATAAAATATTCAACAGAGACGATTCAATTTAGGTTTTTGTTTATTTGAAGATGTTACAGACTAGCGTGAATGAAAAGGAATAAACCGCAAATAGTTGTTTCGATAGGACTCTTCTGTTTTGCTACACATTAACATAAGGCAACCCCTTTTAGTAGCTTAACCATAGAAATTCAGCTTTAAGCTTGCAATTTACATTCAAAATTTCCACTGCTCTGACTCTTTATTATCAGCGACACAGCATTGAAATTTTCAGCAATTATCCATTATCACCAAACGTCACCGTTCTTTTTTGACAATTCAAAAAAAAATATAATGCAATCACATTGAATTTTAAACTTTCAAATTGAAGCCGGAAGTGTACAATAGTCGTAAAATTTTAATTGCCAAAAATGGACTAAATAAGTTCTACTATGGTTGACCTTCAGTGTCCAGATAAAAAAGTGCATTTTTATATTTTAGCATGATCAACTTTTGAATTTCGAAATTCTAAAAAAAATTGAAAAAATGTTATACTTTTAAAAATGCGTAAAAATATACCATCAAGCTAAATTTCAACTGTTCAGTGTTTTTCAAGTCGAGTTGAACAGTTTGTAACCACATACACTTCTTTTGCTTTTTTAAACCACGCTCAAATCCGTTTTTTTCTTTAGAAAAGTGGATTTTTTTTTCATTTTTAACCCAAACAACTTGGAGTAAAAGAAAATTGTTCCAAAGCAACGCTAAACTTTTGCCCATTTTAATGCGCATATTTAGACAAAAATGCATTTCAATTTTATTAACATTTGGTCAGAAATAATAAGTTTGAAAAATGATCGATTAGAATTTGGTTTCAATTTATGTCAGAAAAGGTTAATATCCTTTGACAATTTGATACAGTTTCTTAATAATAACTAATAATACATTTCATCTCGAAGAAACTAGTATATATGTTTGTTTAACAAAAAAATCAGTTCTGAAATGAAATAAAAAATACTTATGATGTATCATTTAGGGAACTAAGTAATATAAAGAATGGCTTATACTTTGTAACATACGCTGCATACTGCAAAGCTAACACAAATAATACTTGACACCAGAGATAACTTTTCATATCCCCTTGCACTCTTGTTTATCAATAGAATGCTCATATATGATTTTAAAACATACAGATAGGAATACATGCTTTATTTAAAATGAAAAAGTTTCTTAGCTAACATAACGTTTTCTGCTGGGCTGTCCAATTCAACAGCATATAACTCTTGAACATTTTTGCGATAGAAGCAAGCTGTTTGCATTTTGAAAAGGTCAGTTCATTATCCTTATGAGACATACTATTGTTAAATTAAATATTTATAAAGATGTTTATAAGTAAAACACTATCACAAAATATTAATGATTTTATAGGGTTTACTAAAGTAAACACGACTTCCCCATGCCAATATTTCCTAGAGGTACACATTGGCCATATTATAACCTGTATGTAAAAAACGATCAGCCACAAGTGGTTTTCAATATGCAATGACGTCCTAAACAATATTGCGTACATGACCTTTTCAAACCAAAAAAGCGATTTCAGAGTGATTTTAATGTCATGTAATAGATCAATCGGAACTGCCTCGGCCAATTCCGCAAAATACCGTGGAATCAGACCACAGATGTACATCCAGGATCCACTTTGATAACGCGGATGATAACGTGATAATGACGTTATATAGAGTGACGCTGACGTCAAAGAAACCATGTTAACACAATAACAAGTGTGATTGCAGCAAAACAAACAGCTTATCTGAAGTTTATGTTTTTTCAATAAAATATCGCTATAGCGATAATTTATTGAAAAAAACATAAACTCATTTATTCTGCTGATTAAACTTTTTGGATAATCAGAATAATCCATTTTAATAGAGCTGAACCCACATGCTTTAGAACTAATTCTCCATACGCCAGTTGGGCTAAAAAATGTAGCTTTTTCGTTCATAGTACTACGCCTAATGCTCCTTACATACACCTGGACCCGGAATTACAATGCCTCCTTAAAGTTAAGAAAGATTTTAGCTAAGTATTGATATTTCAACATGCTATATTAAATGCCAAATACATTGCCTGGTACAATGCGGTACTGGTGGTCAAAGATATCATTATGATCTTAAAAAATAAAACTATTCTTATTTTAATCAGTTTGAAACGTTATTTTTCCCATCCTGAAAAATCCATACCTAACTTAAGTTTTCCTTAACTCTAAGGAGGCATTGTAATTCCGGGTCCTGAGCCATGATTCGAATCTCGAATTGTGGTGGACTTTCCCGAATGATAATAGATATATACTGTAATATCAAATTCTTGCTCCTGTATTATTTAATTTGTTAAGCGAGTTGAGAAAAGCCATAAAATACGAGGCTTGCAGAGTATTTTATCACTTTCTCCCAACTCGTTTGATAAATTCAATCGTTTTCGAGCACTCATGTTAAATGATCGATGTTTTGTTTTTGCAGTAGTGATTTACGAGCTTCATATCATCACTAGGAAGGAAATCAAATATCATAACCTGATAATACGAGCTTGAAAGGATACCATATATCATTACCTGATAGTTGGAGATGAGAAGAGTATCGCATACCATCACCTGATTGTACGACCTGGGAAGGGTACCACATACCATCACCTGTTTGTTCGATTTGAGAAGGATACCATATATTATTACCTGATTGTTGGAGCTTGGAAGGATACCACATATCATCACCTGATTGTTGGAGCTGGGAAGGATACCACATATTATTATAGGGATCACACATGTTTTTTCATGCATTTACATTTGCCGGGTCCCGAGGATGCTGTTTGAACACGAGGCCGATAGGCCGAGTGTTCAACATCGTCCGAGGGACCCGGCAAGTGTTAATGCAATGAAACAAACATGTGTGATCGTTATTCTTGCATATTTTACCTTATTCCAACTCAATTCGCACTGAAAACGCTGCTAAAACATTACATTGTCCATTTTCTTACACTGGATTTCTCTAAACAAAATGGCGTCGGCTGTGTACTTTCGAACGTCATTACGTCATAACCGTACGCAACGTTTTCGCGAACAAAAACATCGGCGAAATGATCAGTCTGGTCCGCAATGCGTTCCGTATATAACGTCATGCAAATAATGCAGGGCTCATTTTAAGCATTTTCAAGTTCAGATCCATGTTCAAACAGCACGTGAATCTCCTGATTTGAACATGGATTTTCGTTCATTCGACAACGGGTGTAAACAGCTATACGAATAGATATCTATGCAAGAATACCTGATTGTTGGAGCTTGGAAGGATACCACATATCATCAGCTGATTGTTAGATCTGGAAAGGATACCACAGTTCATTACCTGATTGCTGGAGCTGGGAAAGCTGGTGCTGGGAAGGATATAACATATCAACACCTGACTGTTGGAGCTAGGAAGAATACCAAATATCATCACCTGATTGCTGGAGATGGGTATGATGCCACATAAAATCACCTGAATGTACAAGCTCCGAAGGATACCACATATAGTCACTTGTTGTTGGAGCTTGGAAGGATACTACATATCATCACCTGATTGTACAAGATGGAAAGGTATTCACATATCATCTTCTTATTGTATGAGACAGGAAGAAACGCCTATATCATTGCCTGATTGTACGAGCTGGGAAGATTATCACACAGCATCACCTGATTGTTAGAGCTGGGAAAAATACCATATCATCACCTGATTGTTAGAGCTGGGAAAAAATACCATATATCATCACATGATTGTCTTGAGCTGGGAAAATACCATATATCATCACCTGATTGTTAGAGCTGGGAAAATACCTTATATTATCACCTGATTGTCTTGAGCTGGGAAGGTTACGACATATATCGTCACCTAATTGTTGGAGCTGGGAAAGATACCACATAACGCCTGATTGTTGGAGCTGGGAAGGATACCACATATCATTATATGATTTTTGGAGTGGATTGTTTGAGCCGAGAAGGATCAAAATCACTTTAACTTTAAAAGAAATGAAAAAAGTCACGAGAATACCAGACGTCAAAAACCGTGAAAAAATACTCACCATGCAAAGAAGAAAGGCAGACAAAACCAAGCCAAAACCAAAGCACCAAGGTAAATTTTGTTTGTTATTCATTTTTGTCGCACTGATTACATGTGTGTTGTTTTATATGTATTTGTATGACAAAGCCAGAATTTATATCATTGATAAAAGTCCAATCACCCGAAAAGGTGTAGGGAATACTCTTTTCAATGACACTTTTAATCATAAAAATGTTCACAATAAAGTACTCTCACAGTCTGACTTCAAGCTGAAACTGAAGGAAAACATTATTAGTGGTAAAGTTGAACCTCTTCTAACATTATTTACGACTTGGAATAACAACAACGCTAGCGAAAAAGATGTAGTACATAATAACACAGTTAAAAACTGGCTGTCGTTTTGTCCTTTTGTTATACCTGTGGTGTTTACCAATGATACAAGTATTGCCTCAGAGTTTAGACGGAATGGCTGGGATGTTCTTCCAGCTAAAGTGACTGCATTGGACGATATTCCGGTTATCAAGTTTATGTACCTAGATGCAATGAAAACATACAATACGTCATACTATGCATATAGCAATAGTGACATTCTATATTCAAGCAACTTGATTGACACGCTTTTAGGATGTGCGTATAACTTAAGTTACATCTTGAATGGAACATACTCAAATGATTCCTTTTTATATGGAAAGTCGGTGTATGCACAACAAACTACCTTGATTATTGGTCAAAGGACCAATGTACAAAATGTTACTAAAACCGAAGGTTCAACATGGGCAGCAATATCTTCAGTAGCGAAAAATAGAGGGAAGTTATTCATTGTTGATGCTATTGATTATTTCATAACAACAAGAAATTATCCTTGGGAAAATAGTGCAGAAGTTATAGTCCAGAAACGATCATATGACAACTGGATACTATATAACGCCAGAAAACATAAGCATATAACAATAGATTCGACCAAAACCATTCTGGCTCTTCATCAGACGACGAGTGCTGGGAACCTTGAACACGAGAAGCACGGACATGTAGATTATAACCGTATCTTACTGAGAAAATTTTATAGCGGTAAATTTTTTCATACGGAGTACGGCTGCACCTGGTGTGCTAAATACAACACCCAATATAGCCAAGATCATGTTGTTGTTACAAACAGGGCTATTCGGAAACAATGTGACGTACTTGAATAAGCAAATTGATAACACGCTTAAACCACTTAGGTATGGTGAAAAATGGAGACAACACGAAGACTTGAAGTGCGACAGATATCTTTTAGGCCCTTAGTTCTTAACCCTTTGTATACTGGCAACCTCTAAACGGGCACTGAAGCAAACAGTAACGACCCAGATGAAATGCAGCATAATGCTGCATTTCATCAGGGTCTACAATGTTTGATGTGATTAAAATACAGGGAAACCTGTCTTGAGCGGTCACTCAAAAATAGCCGAAACAAAGGTCTTTAAGCCATGTGATAGCTTAATGCAGGTCGAAAGTATTGCAGAATGCCCCCATTGGAGCATGATGCAATACTTTTGACCTGCATTAAGCGATAATTGCTCTTGAAACCCCAGTTTTGGTCTTTTTGAGAGTGACCGCTTAAGACAGGTTTTACTGTAGTCTTTAATTACAGAAATACACCACAAAATCCTCATTGAAAAGTCAATGACGAAAGTATTGTCTGTGGCTGTGCTCATCGTGGCTCAACTGGCGATTTTCTCTGACTCTGACCAGTTAAGAGCCATTTTATTTGTTTCATCTCAGAATGTAAATGAGCTGCGACATGTGATTCCCAACAATGTGGCATTGTGACAATGGTAGACACAGACGAGACTGTCCAGCCTCCTTCTAAGCTTAGAAACTCCAATTGATGTCCTGTCAGTAGCTTACACTCATAGAATATTCAAGTGACAAGCTAAGGCTCTGATCAGACTGCGCATATGCGCAGGCTGATCTGAGGCTTTGCAGGCCGGACATACCACATCGTTGGAAATCTCATGCTTAGAGATCGTTTATTGCGTTTACGGATATCCAAAAGAGAAAAAAAACACATCAATAGCAGGTAATCTGAAAATGTTACCTTCGTGGAAAATGTTATCATTAAAACCTTGTGGATGTGGTGTTTGCAGTAATTTTATCCAGCTTAATTCTATTTCATGCCTGAGGATATTTCTAAATCTTTTAGTGGAATTATAATCATAAATAAACTTTACAACAGGCTGAGTAGAAATACTGTTGGTAAAATGATTAGTTAGTTTAAAATGCCTATAAAGAACTTATCAATTTTGCGAGGCTTTTTTATTCTACGATAGTGCTCAGAAAATCTAGTTTTTAGAAACCTACAAGTTTGACCAGCATATTGCATGCCACAATCTTTCTCTTCTCGAAATAATACGTACATTACATCAGATGATCTTCAATTAAGCTCAGAATTAGTAATTACATTAAATTGTCTACCATTAACGTTAGACTTAATAGTTGATTTACAACTTAAATATTTGCAACAGCTACACCTCTTGGCATTGCACTTAGAAATATGGGGATACACTACACTTCTTCTGTACTTACTCCTAGAGTTCCTAAGTACAGGTGACTTAAGAGGATAGAGACGAACTTTTAAGTGGTTTCTAAACAGGGCAGAGTCAGAACCTCCATGTAAATCAACTTTAGGGGCCAAATGAAGTTTCAGAGGTGAAACGTAAACAGATGGTAGCATAGAATGATATCTATTGGTGGACTGCGGAATCTGTATAGAAGAAGCAGAATGTATCTGAACAGGGGAAAGTAAAAACATAACT
The DNA here is from genome assembly GCA_964019695.1 of Loripinus fragilis. Classification (NCBI taxonomy): domain Eukaryota; kingdom Metazoa; phylum Mollusca; class Bivalvia; order Lucinida; family Lucinidae; genus Loripinus; species Loripinus fragilis. The sequence continues at coordinate 47,337,789 of OZ026514.1, forward strand.
GTTTTAGGCTATTCATAATTGCAATTTAAGTTAATAAAACTCCAGTGTGAATCACGCCTGAAAACTTTAAAGAGCGAGGTGCGTTATCTGGCTGAACGCTTGGGGTATAGTGCATTCATATTGGAGTTTTATATCGCTTTTGATATTATCCTGATATGCCTTACTGGTGATTGTTTCATTAACAAGCTTAAGTTGAGAGACCCCTTTAAAAGTTACAAGAAAGCCCCCTCATTTCGACTCCAGTGGATGTTTACCCATCCATCAATGTAATGTGGATAAATTTGTTCGTGTTTCAGACGCCAGATGGGAATAGGTTTGCCAAAGAAATTGGTTTAGAGTGTGGATTCGTCTGAAAAGATGTCATTTTCCCAATTTTAATACAATTTTTTAACCCCCTTGGCCCATTAAACTGTTTGCCAGTACTGTACTTTTCTTTTGGCCTTTCTCCTACTAAATGGGCTCTTACTATGTAGCATCAAATTTGAACACCCAAAATGCACGTAAAATATCGTTTAAAGGTAAGTATGTAAAATTATATGATTTGTGCAACCTACTAGTGCACATACACCAAAGTCAATCAAGTGATTCATTGTTGACACACTCGATATCTTCAATTCTTAAAGTATTTTCACAATGCACCGTATTCATGACTTTATAGATTCCCACCACAGTTTTCTTTGCTGCTCTCCTTATTATCTCATAATTCAAAATAAAGTTTTGATAAGCAACTTTGATTTGCTAAAAATATGATCAACTTTTTTAGAAGTTGAAACTTGATACAAAACATCTCAAAAACAGGCCATATTTTTACTCACTATAACTAGATATGTTGTGCATTCAGGAGCAGAAATAAATCATATCTCAAACAAAGCACACGTTTATTACAAACGCTCAAACAAGTATAGGGTATGTAAATAATTATGACAAAAATCGCTATATCAGGTCAAGGTAGTGTATCACGTGCAAATATTGCTACTCTTTCTTTACGTCTGATTTATCTCCAATAAATGAACTTTGAGAAGAGGATCCATGTAAGCAACATAACTTAGACAATCCTATAATACATTGACTATTTTACAGCTGGTTTTCGATGTGTAAGAAACTTAAAGTTATTCTCCGTAACTTTAGTTTAGTGTTATCTCTCTTGGACAGTTTTAAGATACCCGCAATTACTTTCATACCCATTGACATATTGTTATAATCTTTGGTAGAAGTAAATATCAGTTTTAGACAATTTGTCTTGAACAAGAAAGGTTGCTCTCTACTGCTTCCTGTTTTGTATTTTCTCCCTTGGGTGCGTCTTAAGGGCGAAAAACATGCTACACTCAATAACTTTTATTGCCTTTCAGATTTGATATGGCTGTAATCAAGTCAAATACGGTATGTTTCATGCAAAAATGATTACTGTCCCTTGTTTAATGGTTTGTGTTATATCCCGTCAACAAATTTGTAGAGGACATAATATACTCAACAAAATAATTGAAAGACAAATACTATCAATTATAACATTGATGCAAGCTAAGCAGAACATATTTTGAAAAAAATGATCTAATCTATTTTTTGTACATCTTTCATGCCCTATTGCCAGGTGAGACAGCAAAATGAAACGTGGTTTGTTTGTTTGCCTGTTTGTTTGTTGCTTAACGTCCCAGTCAATAGCTATGATCGTGGCAGGATACTCAGTTCACTTAACCACACATTTTCCTGGGCAAGCTTGAACGAGCGGTTAACCAATACTTTGTGCACATACTTTCCCTTGTAAGTGACAACAACTCTTGTTGAATGATCCAGCGGACAGAATGAAAATAAGCATAGGAATTCTTTCATGATCAATCCCCACGAAAGTATGGACTGGGCTAGGATCCTGGATCTTGAAGCTAAGGTCACATTACATGTAAAGGAAAATGGTAGAAAATGTTACAAGCATGAATTTTGTGTCATTTTAAAACTTGACCTAAATGTATTGGAATGTCATTTTTGTGTGGAATCAATGGACCACAAAATTGCATGGAATGAATCAATAATTGCTTTTAGATGCTGGAATCTCTATTCTTGTATTATTGTATGGTGTTTTAATCCCGTCAATACCAACCATCTCTTCCTGTAAGAGACAACTGCCCCTTTTGGTTGTTGCGTAATGTCCAGACAACCAGGTTTCGCGTGTGTCTTTGTGAATCTTTGTACAATTCTTTGAGATATCTTTCTAGCCATCAATGGCCTAGAATGGCAATAATTGCATAAAAATCCGTGTCACACTGCATCAACTGCTATTTTAAACCAGAGAAAATCCATTTATTAACAATGGAATTCACGCGCTGTTGAAACATGTTTTTTTGACTTTGACCATGTCCTACCAGGGCCACCGATTAAATCCGCCGTTAATAGTGTTGGAGATTTTTGAGAAAACTGCAGGTGTACGTAATTAGGGAAAGAAACTTTTAGCTACCGGTGGGGGGAATGCTTAGCGTATTTCTATGCCCAAGGGATCTCTATATGTCTAGCCAAAAGCAATCATCGCTGATGCCGGTAGTCTAAACATGTCATGAAATAATCAGAGCTAGTTTTACTTACCTAGCAATGTCAACAAAAATCGTCTATATGACTGGATAAAATCATTGACAACAAAACTTCTCTAAATACAAAATGATCTAAGCTAATCGGAACAATTTTGTAAGCCATCACACCAGGCACCACACGTGTTGTTCAAAATACTATTTGACCCTGGATTGAGAATATCGAAAGTAAAATTCACCACGTGACTTCCGTTAAAAATGAAAACAAAATAGTTCAAAATACTGATGCAAATGTAACCGAAATACGAGGTTTTTATGCAATAATAGCGATCAAACACATTTTTTCAATGCATACACGTTCGTCAGGTCCCTTGGGAAGTGTTGAAAACCTCGGCCTTTGGCCTCAGTTTTCAACACCTCCCCCGGGACGTGGCAAACGTTAATCAATGAAAAAGCGTGTTGATCCCTATATTGAAAATCTGATTCTTGATGGCCAAGTACACATATTGTTTTCAGTAAAACAACTAATATCAAAACTCATTTCGCCCATAATGATACTGTTTGAAGAAAGCGTTTGCATGTATTAAGCTGAACAGTTAAAACAAAGTTTAATTTGATGCCACTTTCAAAAAACTCGAGTGACCACTGAAGAATTTTTAACCGCCACACTCACTGCCTTTTGAAAGTGTGTTATTTTGTGTGCTTTTATGTGTGTGTGTGTGTGTGTGTGTTTGTTTGTTTTGTTGTTGTTGTTTTTTTTTTTGGGGGGGGGTATTTGCGTTTTACACACAGTTATGGCAGAATTAGGCGTATAAATCAGCAGCAATGATTCTTGATTTATGGACATAAAACGTAGAAAGATTTGGGCTAAGTTTTACAGAATTTAAATGTTTGAGCTCTTGGTCCTTTAAATATACTTGGTCATCACTTTGTACTCCTAATCATAAAAATTTGAGTCTTGGATTCCTGACAGCTATTTTTGCTGGATGGCCATATTTAGCACAATGGTTCTTTAAATGTGTAAGTTACAACAAAGGATTCAGATCATTCATATTATCTTGAAGTCAGGGTCACATTAGACGTAAAATCTATATACGGCTCATCTCATAACGCGAACTCCAACTTGACTAAGCATTTTTATATTGGGCTAAATGAGTGCCTATGATTAGTACATTACAACAAAAAATGGTAAACAGATACTATTTTAGAGACATACCGGTCATAATAAGTATTCAATGTGTGGAAAGCAAAGGATCTCGGACAGTCTCCTGTTTAATCTGCCCAAATTATGACAGCTAGGATAGGGCATAATTGACAACTATATTTTTGTGCTTAAATCAAACCCTTACATTTAGTGCACTAAGCAAACAAAAAAAATGAAAAAATTTCATAATTATACCAGGACTTTAGGGGGTGGGGTATTTATGTGACCAAATTTTATTTCACAGAAAGTCACAGTTTCGCTGGGTACTCACCTTAGTACATGGACATATAATTTTTGCGGCATAAAACTTGGGAAGAAAGTGATGCATTTGCTTAAAACTCGGGTTGAGAATATTTCATTTGTTCTTTTAAACTAGGGAGCACAATGGCTCAGTTGTAGAGTGCTTGACTCGAGACCAAAGGGCCACAGGTTCGAGACTCACCGGCGTCACTGAGTTATTGTCCTTGAGCAAGACACATTTATGCTAGCTTAGTATTGGTTAGACCAAGGAAGACCCGTCCCTGTTTAACTGAAAGATTGTTGATGGGACGTAAAGAATCAAATCAAACAAACAAAACAAATGTTTCTTCCAAATAAGTGTGCTGTTCTTTTAGCTGTTATGTTTCAAGTTCAACCAGTTTACCTGTTCACTGAGATGTATTGTTTGATTTTATTAACCTGACACAGGTGCATAATTTCACGGTTAGTGCACAAGATATTTTTACCTTCCGTCGACTTTCGGTATTTACCATAAGTTTAACTAGTCAGTAGGACGGTACAAAACGTTTCATTATCTGCTTTACTACTTGACAAATTCCTGTAAAACTTACGGTAACTACCGAAAGTCGACGGAAGGTTAACTATTTTGTGCACTAACCGTGAAATTATTCACCTGTGTCAGGTTAATAAAATCAAACAATATCATAACTGTAGACATGGATATATTTATTTGAATCTGGCATACGTTTATTCAACAAATACACACGTAGTATCGTGAATAATTTCAATAAGCCGATACGTAACAACTCTTTGCACACTGGATGATTTTAATATTTGTGTTGTCATCTGCTGACTTTTTTTCAAAACTAAAGTTTTCAATATCAGAGTGTCAAACTGTCTGTATCCAGATCAGGACTGACGTTTTGTCGGTACTGATCTGGGAACAAACTCGTTTGCAAAGGTTATCAGCAGACAACAAAAGTCGCCGCTGACAAGAAAAGAGTGAGGAAACCTAGGAAATACTGAAAATAAAAGCGACTAAATATAAATGAAAGATGTAAAGTCAACCACGAGATGACGAAAAATACAAGAACAATCATAAATTGAAAAAAAAGGATGCAATTTGACAATTATACAAAAAAGCCTCTTGCCAAGTTTCGATCCAGATAGGCTTGATCTGTAAGTTGCCACCTAACCACTAGGCTATCAGACCATTTGCATTAATGACTCGACATTATCTTCATATTCCTGTTTAAAGCATGACCAAGGTCGGAATACGGCACGAAAACGCACGAATATCAAGAAGATTTTGGGGAAAATTAATCAGTCTCATGTCAATTTGGGCAAACTATGTACATCAGACTCTAGATAAACACAATTTTTGAGCGTAAATTTGTAAATCTTTTCTTACTCATCAGATTTCACCTATAATTTGATGCTTCAAAGAACCGTCTCATTGCGATGGTTCTTTTGAATACATGTACCCACTCCAAATGTTTTGGTTGAGAAATTTGACAACCTATTATAGGTAAACATGATTAAACTGGCACTCATTAAACTTCGACTTCATTCGGTTATGTTTGGAACGTATTTGCTATTTTAATTTATTAATGTATTGAAAAAGTATCTTTCCGCACGTGAATAAGTCACTGCTGAGTCAGTGGCGTAGTGGTAAGACAAATACAAATATACAGTTTTAAGGTAAAAATGATCCTACACACATCACGAAATCGTACTGATTATTTAAACGCAACAAAGACAAATTGAATAGCTTAACTCTTGGTATCAGATTGGGAACATGTATATCTGAAATAAAGATGAGAGGTCATAAAATGCATTCAGACCATCTCAATCTTTTAGTCAAACATTATGCATACATCACTATCTCAATGTAACTGAAAAACTGTTGAAATGGTCATAAAACCACATTAAAAGAAAAAAGTCACTGCAGTGTTATTTAAAGTACTGTTTAAAGGGCCATTAACACAAGAATGATGTCCAACCAACACCACCTGTCAAATATACCGAGCCTAGTAGCTAAATATTCAATGATGCCATAACAGATTAATGTAGCTGAAATATTCTGTGTATTGGTTGATAGTAGACCTCTCTCTCTTTCTTGTGGGCGTATGCACGCCCACATGCACACACACACACAATGTGAGCTGTAAAGCACACCCAAAGTGAAATGTAACACTTACCAAAGCAATAGTTTCTTCTAGCTAGCAGCTAGCGTAAGTCTTATCAGTTCTGCCTTTTTTATCTGTTGCTGAAATGAAATAATCTAAGTGGTCAGCGAAATTTATGATTGCCATTTTTTTAGAAAGCAGAAAAGTTATAGTTATTAATGAATTCAATTTAAGATGCGATAGAGCTTTAATTTTGAAACTCTATTAGTTGTTAGTTATATTTCAACACGAATGGATCAAAATTTAATGACATATTAAAAAGGGCAACTAATAACATTTTATGCTGCAAAATATTATGTCATAGGGGTTTTCCTTGCCTAATTGAATAATGAGAGACAAAAGACCGCTCTACAATTTATTCATATGCAAAAATTAAACAAGAATTTTGAGTAGCATAACTGTGATGACTTTAATGTTTAGCGTCGTGGGTTGGCTCCTTGTACCGTTAGTTTTACAGACAGTAAACAATGCACTTACAGTAATCTACTGTTGTGTCAATTGTCGTTTAACACCGATGTATTTTTATATTAATTTAACAGATGGCAAATTAATTCAATAAAAGTGTCTCAGTACTATTTCATTTAACCCTTTATCTGTCAATATTTGACTAAGCCCATATTCACATGTACTCCAGACTAATTTTATCACGGAAACAAACACAATGAATCTTGATCAGACTGCTCCTTAGAAACAGTCTGATTAGGATCTGAATACAAGCGCAGAAGAGAGAGCAGATGGTAATTTACAAGGATAACAGGGAGGAGACTACATAACGTTTTATTCAGAGCAACGACTTGCTGTTCTAAATTATTATTTACCTCTTAACTTTCATGTCACCTGTGTCCTTCTTATCTCAAAATAAAGTTTCCCCTCTGCTTTTTTCTGATAAGTGAGAATCTAATTGACACACCAGGACTTTAAAAGTTAAACGCAGATAAACAGGGGCTTTATCTGTATCAAACAACGTAGCTTATCTAGTCTACTTGAACGAATGTTGATATAGATCGCCAATAGATATCGAATCGAATTCCATAGTAATACTTCAACAATAAAAATGAAACGCTTAAATTAGTATGTTAACAATCGGCTTGGCAGTATTCAAAAAGGAAGAAACATATCGTCTTACCTGTCAGCTGTTAAAGTATTTAGTCCACGAGTACAAAGTATCACATTCACACCCCAGAGCTGTTATGTGGCGCATTAGGGACTCTAGCTATATATGAAATTTGTCCTTTGTGTTACCTATAGTATATACAGGACTTTTGTCTGTAAGCATTGAGTTTGGTGGGGTTTTAATACCCCCAACAAGAATCATTCCTATATTTGGAAAACATATGTCAACTTTAAAAGTAAAGTTATTTTTAAGGTAAAAATCATCATGCCCCTATAAATTCGATCTTCTCATTGGATAACGACTACGTTCTCAGCTATTTTCGAACATTCACGTCATATATGCCCCTATAAATCTGACGTTCTGATTGGATACTAAAATTACAATCAGATATTGTGCAATAATGGGGGAACCCTTATTATGACGTCATTGCTCATAATAACCCAGATGTTGTGTACATACAGGAACCGGAAGTAATATGGTCCGCCATTTTGAAATATTGCGCAATCACTTCGTGGAGGCCGCCATTTTGAACAACTAAACAAAACCCAGGGTGCCACGTGGTTGTCTGCAGTTTGTGATTGTGGTATTTCCTGATCATACTCACTTACTATTTTTTAGGGCGGTACAGCAAAAACAATCCATCCTCACTACTACCATCAGTGAAATTGTTTTACGCTGCACTGATTCAAGAATCGACCAAGTTTCACAATCCGAAATTACAGGACTACTGTTTGTTTCTTTATCTACATTGGTGTAAGACCGGTAACACCAAAGAAACTTTTTTTGCTACTTAGCTCATATATAATTGATTAGCCTTTGAATATTCTAATTCCTGTTCCAAAACTTTAAATCGTAAAATGTATCGAAATTTTCTAATACCTGGTAAAATTTCCTTGAACGTTTATAAAGTTATGCCAAAGAATTGGAATCGAATCCAAGTTGCAGCAGATTAGGGGTGCATTTTATCAAAGTGAGGAATGCGCATGTTCATGTATGCTACATGAAAGAGCCACGTTCATTAAGAGGCTTTTTTGGCCCCTTATGAGGCTTAAAGGATTATTCAGGCCCTGTTAATATTTATCTTGATCAAATATAAATTCCTCATTATTTACTAATTTGTTTTTACAACTCTGCTTCTTCATCAGCTAAAGTGATTAAAAGCCTGTTTATTGCCCATGAAACCAATAACTGGCTGCTGACATCATTTCCCTCATGGTTACCAATTAGCTTGTTTGTAAAGCATCTGTTCACCTCAGCTGTGAGTTAATCGTGGCACATCTCAGTGAAGAGAGCAATTAGTCATTAAGCTTTGCTTCCATTCAATTATTTCATTGAGTAATAATGGCTTCAAGTGATAAGAATGAGAATGGTTTTAGACACAGCCCATGTTACATTTTTGCACTACAGAATTAAGAAGTCTGAGTAAGTAAAAGTTAATAGCATTAATTGAAATTGTAACATTTAGCTCTGTTCATGATATCTACTGATTTGCAAACATTTATGATCCAGATAAGGCCCGACAAAATAAGGACCTAATCAGGATTCAAACTGTTTGGTGCTCTGATCGCATTCCTGTTAAGTTTTTTGAAAACGTGATTTCTTAAAGAAACAGGCTGACAATTAAAACATTCAAAATAATTATGTATTCGCAAAGAGCATTTGCATTATTAATTTCATAATTTCTATCTTTGCTATTATCATTTCCCCCCCCCCCCCCAAAAAAAAAAAAAATAATTCTCATAAATCTAAGCACAAACCAACAAAATGGCTTGCAAGTTAAACAGACTCAGATCAGCCTGCGCATTTGTCCATGCGGACAGCAAAGTCTCTGGCCAAACAGTGTCAATATCCAAGGCTGATCTGAGTCTCGGCTGTTTGTTCATGCATCTGCCAATGCTACTGTGAAGGGGGGTTTAATGATGAACACCGTTTTTCTTTTTTTAAATTTTAACAGACTTGTTGAATCGCTTCAAATTTTTGAATATGAATATGATTATAAAAAGCGTAGCTTGTTTTAAGTTTTGTTTCTAAATGAAGCTCAACTTTTAACTCCAGTCTCTTGTTAAAATAAATAACTTAGAAATTCTCACTTCATATTTACCCTCTTATTACCTCAATAAACGATGTGGTTAAGCTTAAGTGTGCAGGTAAAATTCGTACAGGTAAATTGTTACATATACCAACTAATAAGTCCAAACATAATTGCCATGCTAGGTATGCAGCTAAAAAATCAGAGGTGTCCTGGGCTTTGAACCTGAGAAATTCACACACTGCTTAACCATTAGTATACTAATTGATTCTTCCTTCCAGTTTGCTGCAATCAACTTGGGATAATCCATTATACATATATAGGGGTGCCCTGTTATAAGTTTCAAAACAATAAATATGGCCCTTGATTAATGAAATGTCTTTGTAATAAAATATTTCATGGCAGCGTATGATGCAGGCCTGCGGCGCTTTTATTTTTTTCCAGGGATTTATTTTGCAAATTTTGTCCTGGACATTCTTTCACATACACTTCCCTGCCATTTGACTGACGACAGCATGCAACCTACCCCCTTCCCTCCCAATTTCGATTGACTTAAGACAGCACACAAAAATACTACAGGGCCCGGAATTACAATGCCTCCTTAGAGTTAAGGAAGACTTAAGTTAAGTATTGATTTTTCAGGATGCGAAAAATAACCTTTCAAACAGATTAAAATCAAAATAGTTTCATTTTTTCTGTAGATCACAATGATATCTTTGACGACAAATACTGCATCGATCCAGGCAATGTATTTAGCATCTAATATAACATGTTGAAATATCAATACTTAACTTAAGCCTTCCTTAACTTTAAGGAGGCATTGTAATTCCGGGCCCTAGTGTACATATATTTGACAGCATGTATAATCCGCTGTGTGTTCGGGTCTCACGTGATGCACATGTGAAATGATCAACGTTCTGCTAGCGGGTTGTCAAGTGGTTTATCTTAATAATCATCTTTTTTCTTACATGTAGCGGCATTAGCCAGCATTCAGAATATTAGTGGGCTTATAAATCCAAAGCATGTGCGGATCCGGTATGTTTTGCCAGAAGGGGTCAATCTCTGACAATGCTTGTCTTTGTCTGATGAGGGCAGAGAAGATCCAAACAGCGCTTAAAGCGGGCCATCGTCGGCCCTCCAGCGAAACACCACAACACCAATTAGACGGCGTTTCATCGGCGGGCCGATGATGACCAAACATTGAACGCTTGCTTGGTAGCTTTGTGATTTTTTATGGGGGTCCGGACCAGTATTGCTAAGAAATCCTATATTTTTGTGATTTATCAGGGGGGGGGGGGGGGGTTCCGGACTCCCTGCCCCTCTCTGAATCCGCACATGTTGAAACAAATACATTTTGGTGCGATCCCATGCTGTGGTAAGAACATATTTTAGCTTGGTATATACATTTAAAGGTTTCGTGGATAGTTGTTGAACCTTACAGTTGTCACAAAGCCACGCCCTGTTTAGGTACAAATAGGGAATAGTGAAAAATAAGAATTGGTAAAGTGTTAAAATTTTCATCCTATGACACCTATTTTTAAAATCACATAAAAAAATTGAAAAAAATATTTTCAATTACGCTTTTTTAAGCTTTGAATATTTTGCTAAGAAAAAATAAATTTGCATCAGTAGCTAAGAAATTATTATCAAAAAACGGGGTTCACCATGGAATTCAATTCCACAGTAGTCAGTCTTCGAAGCTTGGATATTTACATATCCATTATGTTATTGTGAAAATCCTGATCAGACTATAATCAAATGCAGATGTGATGCTGGATGCTCATACCATTTAACTTTTAACCTGTTTGTGTCGTCTGCTGATAAGCTTTAGAAACAAAATGATCAAGAGAATGGTCTAGCATTTTACCGGGCCTGATCTGGATCCACACTGTTTGATACTCTTTGATAATCTTTCCTAATAGTTTAGAAATAGACCAGACAGAGCGCTATACACCGACTGATATTAACCTATTTGACCTGGTAACTGCCACTTCTGTAGTGCTGCCTGACAAATTCTTCTTGGAGTATTTAAGTAATTAATGGCCATCCCCTGTGGCATGTGAGTGCAATTAAATTATGGGCTAATTGGAGCAGTTTCGGCAAAATTAATGGTCATATGGTTCTCAGTATACTGTTAACTCAATAATAAATGCATATTAATAAAAGTCTGAATTATCACTTTAAATATAAAAATCGTGTTAACTTATTTGCTCTTATTGGTTTATAAAAACAAACACCAAAGTGTAAAAGTCTGGAATTAATTCGACTTTAACCGTTGCTATGGTAACAAAAATTACCGCCAAAATATGCTGAAAACAGAAAATTTACCATTTTGGAGCAATTCTGAATTGTTTGACAGACCAATCAACATAGAGTACAAGCAAGTACAAAAATATTCTAACAGCTGATGAGAATTATCACGGCACACAATATTTTAAAACGATTCTCAGTATTTAGCTGTGCTAATATCTATTTTTTTTTTTTTAAATCTCTCCAAAAGCCTTAAACTTGGTCGAAAATGGCAATTTATCTATTCTAAGCCCCCTTTGTCGGCCATTTGTTACCATAGCAACGGTTAAATTTATATAAATGCCGAAATTTTTCACTTCAGTTATTCTTCGAATAGACCAATCAAAAGAAATTGATGAAAAGCAATTTTTTGTTTTGGGCTCCTGAGGAGGCCAAATAAGCCCCTTAATGCACGTACCCCTTGGACTTCGTGCGCATTTTTACAAAATGTGCGATATTGCTACGAAAAATGTGCCGTGTTGGTACCAATTTTTCACGTGATGTGAGGAATTGGAAACCTATTCTTCACAGTGTGATATTTAAGAGGTGTGAATATGCGGTTCAACACAGCTATGTGTGGACCGCGCAGAGATTGTACGAAATCATGCCTTCTCAGAGAAATCAGACAGAACCAATGTGGTTTCAGTTTGAAAGTAAGAAAGACGGCAACGATCAGGAAACGATACAATGACAGTAGGATACCACATGGGAAAGTAACAAAAATACAATAAACATATCCAACAAGAGCCAAGAGGTCAGCCCTTTCCCTGTAGGTGACCAAAAGGCAGCAATGAACAGACGCGAAAGCATGTGAAACACAAGACAAAATTCACACAAATGATCCACAATAGAAGTACCACCTTGGAACGGTTGCAAGAAGATAGTACCTTGTTTGCCTGAAACTTTACGTCTGTTAGATAAAATAACTTAATATATAGTCCAAACTCAGAAACTTTTGTGTACCAGAATCTTATGTGAATACCACAAAATGATGCAATATATCGATGTCTACACTGTTTGCTAAGACAGGAACGATTTTCAGGTACAAATATATGATATATTATATATTTATAACCCGTGACCCCTCAATATATTTAATGGACTAGTCTGCCTTAATTGTATCAAACTTAAATCATATTCCATTGGTCAAGAAAGGGGTTAGTTAATATAAACAGTTTTTTTTCCTCTCTTTTACAGGTCTAAGTTTATCAACTGGAGCAATATTAAACCAATTACTGAAAACTCTGAAAAAAGCTGTCAGAAGTAAGAGATCAATTATTTCACTTTATCATATGAGGACACGTCTTGGAATGACATAAGAAGCGTTATTATCCAAACGTCTTTATACGGAGTAATTGTCTATTAGTCACCAAACTATTGCCCAGGGAATGGTATACAGTTGTTTCATGCCTGTTTGTAGTATAGTCAAAACTAATACCCTCGATGCCGTGGACGACCTGATGCACTACAACCTCGTGCAATAGTGCATCAGGTTGTCCACGGCATGGAGGGGTAATAATCTGACTATACTACAAACAGGCATGAAATAACTGTTTAATTACCCAACCCATAACAGCGTTCCTTAAATGGAGTTGCTGTAGACGATACGGTTTTGTTGCAAAACAGAAACTTTCACATAATCTGCTCAATTTTGATCTCAAAGTTTTCATCTCATTCTTACTAAGAAAACAAGTACCCACACTTTATGTTTCTGACTATAAACAACGAAGTTATTTGAGATTAAAGTTGTCAAACCATAGTAAGAAAGACAGCAAGGATCAGGAATCGATATAATTAAGTATCACACCTGTCCAAGGATACCAAATGGGAAATTAAAAAAAAATCACCATACACATGATAAACAAGAGCCAAGAGGTCAGTTCTTTGCCTTCAGGTGACCACAAGGCAGCAATAAACAGACGCGAAAGCATGGCAAACACAAGACATAAATAACACTTATGATCCACAAATGAAGTACCACCTTGGAACGGTCAGTAAACTATATTACTGGAGGGCTTAAACCGGTTTCATGGCGTGTCAACATCAACCTTACTTCAGATGTGGATCAAGACACATAGATGTTTGGTCTGCATGAAAGACCCCCTAACTTATCCATGCATCATCTCCTAGAACATATAAATCAAACTATAAAAAGGAGATAAAGCAAAGACAAGGACTCAACAGTACATACAACTGAATACCGGAGCAAAAGAAATCCAACAGGTAAACCCCGGTGAGCCTGACAACAACCACAGCATCGGACCCCTACCATTTCATCAACAGGTAAGTCTTTAAGTTGAAACCATCTTGGAGTCTGAAGTCCTACCCACCGGCGTGCAATTAAAGAGAAAAGCAAAGTTGCCAACCGTGACTGGGTTAATCACCATGCATGCAGTCTGTTGCAATACATTAATGTAATAGCCAATCTTTTTATAATGGGAAATTATTTTAATAAACTGCGCTGAAAGATTATGAGAGCTAAAAATCTTCTTCAATTTATACACCAAGTCCCCATAGAATTCAGGTTCCGAAAGTCCTTGGCACAAAAGAGATTTAAGTCCAACTTGGAAATTAGATATCAAATCATAGTATCTTCTATAAAATTTAGAAAATGTTTTGCGAAGTTTATGATACAGACAGCCTTGTATAAGAAGTTTCTGAGTTAACAATTTATTGCGAGTGTTGAAGTCAGCAACATGGCTAGATTCTCTAGCAAAATCAATGGGTTGAGAGATAGTGACTCCATAGGATGTAGAGCGAGGAACATAACCGTCTAAAATAGGCATTTGGAAATTTCAAAATCAAAATCGTCACGTTTATCATAAATTTAGGTAGAAACAATATCATTAGAAATGGACAAATGCAAGTCTAAAAACGCGGCTTTGGTATCAGATGTATTAGCTTTAATAAGCACTGAAGGGTTTAACTGATTTACCATATTGTCAAAATAAACGTTATTAAGGTTTAAAATAACATCCAAATATCTGGTTGTAGTCTTAAATGCATCAATACTATCAGCCTGCTTATCATGGGAGCGCAATGGCTTAGTGGTAGAGTGCTTGACTCGAGACCCTAGAGGCCGTGGGTTCGAGCCTCACTGGCGTCACTGCGTTGTGGTCCTTGAGCAAGGCTCATTTATCCTAGCTTAGTACTGGTTCAACCCCGGAAGACCCGTCCCTGTTTAACTGAAATATTGTTGATTGGACCAAAAGAATCAAATCAAACAAACAAAACAAATCAGCCTGCTTATCATTACCAGTATTAACCAGCACAACGTAGGAACGTTGTCTTGGTTTTCTTTTGCTTCATGTCCACCATTATTACAAAACGTCTCAGGGCATAAACAAACCGTCGCGCATGTTTATAAGCGTCTTCCGAGATTTTAACAGCGAAGCTGGAAACCAGACAATGGTATAGTCCAAGTCAATAGTCAAAACTACTGCCTGGGCAATAGTTCAGTGACTCAAGACATAGCAAAAATAGACAAATACTCCGCAAATAGACGGTTGAGTAACAATTTTGAGTATTACCTAACCGTCTAAATACGGAGTAATTGTCTATTTTTGCTATGTCATGAGTCACTGAACTATTGACAAGGCAATATTTTCGACTATTGAGTGGCACTATACCATTGCCTGGTTTCCTGCTTACCTGTTAAAAACACAATGAGGCGATTATCAGCATGCGCGACGGCGATGCGCGTAAGGTTCGTTTATAAAAGGAGACGTTATGCAACAATGGTAACGGATAGGCAACGAAGAAAGAGGGAAAAGATCAGGAATCGATACAATCAAGCCCCATCCCTGACCCAGGATACCAATGGGAAAGTTACAACGTCAAAATTAGAAATCACAAACGAGAGCCAAGAGGTCAGCCCTTTCCCAGCAGGCGACCAAGATGCCCTTTGGACAACGACATGTCGCTATAAACATTTACAACATATGTAAAGGGCATCTTGGGTCTAGGGGGGCAAAGCATCTAAAAATAAACTGAAAGACACCAGTTTCATCTTTCCAATGACAAACGTCACAATTTTAGGTGTATTTCGTACGCATGCGCAGAAGGAATACGGTAATGTTTTGGAAATGAAGAGCACTTATATCCTTAACATTTTAGCACTTTTTTTTTTAAATTCGCAATGCATTTACTCAAAATCTGGTCTAAACGGCACCCAGTATAAAGGCGTTAAATGAGTGGTGGGGTAGAAAGTGCACGTTTACACGATATTGTAAATGGTGAATCGCTTTGAAACATATTTTGTTGCATACTATGCATATTTTACTGCCAAACTACACCAATTTCAAAAACATTAGGGCAATTTGAAAATTTGGTGTTTGTAATCATGTCAACTAGGAAAAATGCACGCCTTATCGCTAGATGTTCTTTGAATTTTCTTTTTTATTTATCAATACAGTTTTAAGCGTGACAGATTTTTTGGACTATATGACGTCGCACATTACGTCATATTGATGATGTGCCATGTCGGCCCAAACTAAAACCACAAATGTAGGGAAAGTGAAAATTTCAACAAATTCTGACATCTATATTACCAAAAGTTTCCCTGCGATCTGATTTTTGAAAATGAATACCCGCATATTGTGTTTGTGTCCTTTAATAAGCAAACGATAGGTGTTTGAAAATCTGAAGTGGGCTCAGGGAACTCAACGTAGAAAACATAGGACATCCAGTGTCACCTATTTTTCACGGCTGTGAAAAAACAACTTTTTATATTTTCACCGTTGTGAAATAGATCTACAGCTTTTTTTTTAAATATGCATTATATTTAATCAATATTTCCTGTATTTTATTACTGAGGTCCCCCAAGTGTATGTGGGGGGTCGGTGTTCCCTTAATCTCTGAAAATAATGCATTGATTTCCCTAAATCCTTGAAAGAAAATTCCTCAGCTCCCTGAAAGTACCTTTCCTTTGCTCCCCAAATCCTTAAAATTCATTCAGCTTCTCCCCAAAAATATAAGCTAGTTCTCCCAAAAATGTGTTTTTTTCTTTCCATAGCATTAAATTCACATACTTAAAACAATGAAGCTATACACGAGCGAATGACTTAATATAAACTTAATATTTTACAAACTTATACATGTTTTTTTTTTTCAATAGATGAAACTAGATTTTCTTAAACAAAATGAAAGCATTTACTTTTGTGACCATAGAAAGTGTTTTTTATTGATATTAGGCCCTATACGTAAGTTTAACTTCAGTATACAGCTGATCAACATTAATCAAAGTTTCAATAAATATTTCTAATTACCTAGATAAAGAACTACATACAACTAGGAACGTAGTCAGCCCTGTTATGATTTTGATTCACACTTGTGCTAGGGGGTCCGGAGGCATGCTTCCCCTGAAAAAATGATACAAATAGTGCGATCTAGTGCATTCTGAGTGTTCCAAAGTATACTATTATCAACCTAAAAATGTACAATTTTTAGGATAATAAATAAACAGTCACACCAGTCACCACGAAAGTAAACACATTTCGATTTTCCAAGGGGGTCTGTGGGGTTCCTCCCAGAAGCTGAAGAAATTTTTTTAAAAAATCAAATGAAATGAAGGCTTCTCCTTTTAGGCGAGATTGTTTTACTTTTTTGCAGGGCTCCCTAAATCACCAAAACTATGAGCTTGCTCCCCAAATCCCTGAAAATAATTACCAGTGCTCCAAAGCCCTTAAAATAAATAGCCATTCTCTCTAGATCCCCGAAACCCCTGGAGGGCCCATTTCTCTGTATATAATAAATCCTACACGTACTTCCTGGTCTAATTATATCATGTATTCCGTCTCTATATAAAGCTTTGGGTGTTGTTAGTAACGCATACTGAATTGGATCGTTCGATTGCTTGGTAAAGATACTTGCGAAATCTTCAGAAACTGTTTGGCTTTAAAGTTTGGTGTCATACGGAAGCTGGAAACAGATAAAGGTAAAATACTCGTTATCAAGTATATTTATTTGTCCATTTTTATTAGTATTTTTCTTTATTCGTCTTATGGCAATGTATTTTATATGGGAATCGAAAGTTGGCAATTAAAGGGAGTGGCTCTTATTTCTATATGCAGGCGGGAGGTAAAGAAAAAGGCAAATATCTGGAATCGATGCAATCAAGTACCACAATGACCTATGTCACCCATGGGAAAGTGATACGATACAAGGAAACATCACACACAAGAGAACCAAGAGGCCAGCCCTATCCCAACAAGTGATCACGAGGCAAGACAGAATAATTAAAAAGACAAACGTTAAACATGATAACCAAACGGATCCACAACAGAAGCACCGCCATAAAACGGTCAGTAATAAAATTAATGGAGGGCTTATACTCGTTTATTATTTTAGGCATTACCTAGACTAGTTGACTAGCTACTAGTCTGATAAATAAGTCTGATATTTTCTGTAAAAGATAGAAACTGTTTTGCCATGTTCATAGCAAGTCCTCATTTTACACAAATTGGCGTCAAAATTGAGACTAAACAGTAGACAAGCTATATTGTGTACGTCTTAGTTTTGATAGATGTTTCCCTATCCGTTTATGACTATGTCACAGGTTGGAATTTGATATAGTCACGGTCTGGCTAAGAGAGAAATTGTCTGGCTTAGACAGTTAAACTGCAGCCTAAATGCATTTTCATCACATATGCGTCAGACTATATGACGGTTTCCACTTAAAGGCTTATCTATTGATGAGATGGTAGGGGCCTGATGCTTTGGCTGTTGTCAGGCGCATCGGGGGTTTACTTGTTGGATTTCTTTTGCTCTGGTATTCAGTTTAATTAACTGTTGAGTCCTTATTTTTGCTTTGTCTCCTTTTTATATCTTGATTTATATGTTCTAGGAGATTATGCATTGATAAGTTAGGGGTCTTTCATGCAAATCAAATATCTATATGTCTTGATCCACATCTGAACCAAGGGTGAGGTTGGTGCGCCATAAAATCAGTTTAAGCCCTCCAGTAAAATAATTTTACTGACCGTTCCAAGACGATGCTTCTTTTGTTGATCATTTATGTTATTTCTGTCATGTTTTTGTTATGCTTTCATGTCTTTTTATTGATGCCTTGTGGTCACCTGCTGGGAAAGGGCTGCCCTCATAGCTCTCATTTGTGATGTCTAATTGTGAGGTTGTTACTTTCCCATTAATATCCTGGGTCAGGTGTGGTGCTTGATTGTATCAATTCTTGATCTTTGCCCTCTTTCTCACTTTTATATTGTGAGTTTTCTCTTAGTTTTGAGTTGTATAACTCAATAATATGACTTATTAAAAATAATGAATAAAAAGCTGTGTTGCATGATATAAAAAAACAACGTCTTAACTGGCACATACTAATGAGTCAACGAGGCAAATCTTTTATGATTTAATTTTCATGTACATTTTCTGGGCCACCACATAAATGACGTCATCAAAAGTAACGAGCAGAGAGTTGAATATAATTAATTAAGTGACGTCAGAATGGTGTAAAATTTTGCACTGAGCCAAGCGTTTTTAAAAGCTACACATTTATCATGCCTATGTGCATTTCTCATGTTTTTGTTTGCGCTAAGATAGGTAATACAAAAACTGAAATTTTTAAAACGCTTTTTGTTCAAACTTTCCAGCAAAAATGACTATATGAATTATCTGATAATAGCAATAAAACATGCTTAACTGCTACATAAACATCTTCTAGGCCCCCAGATGTTTTCAAAACCCTTAATTTACACTCTCAGCTTTCAGCACCACTCTTGGGGCCCAACAGATTTAAATGCATAAAATCATGTTTAATCACTAAATAAGTATACCTCATGTGAAAGTACGAAAGAGGGCAAAGACCAGGAATCGATACAATCAAGTACCATCAAATCCCATACAAACTTCCATAGATGATCTGTTGGTCTCAGCAAATACTGCCAACGCCAACCACCTGATGGAAAGTCCTGGACAGATGCATTCAAATGGTATTATTTAATTCATTCATATAAGTAGTTCAGTTAGAAAATAAAGAAATAGCCTAAGCAGTTACACTTTTTTGCGGTATCAACGAAACATAATGAGACATTTCAATGAAACCCACAAAATTCGGGTCTGCAAATCCGACATGCATAGTTATATACCTTCTTGTACTAAATATTAGTCCGGACTTTCATCTTGCTGTGTACTGACAGCTAATTACAGTAAATATTGTAAGGAACTCTTGATAACCTAAAACAATAGCACAGGCTGCCTATCATAATATCACATTCTGCAATTTGTAGAAGTAAATTAGTTCAGAAATAGAACCCACTTTGTTAAGTTGTGTATCCAGTACATTGCATGTCAACTTCCCTGCAACATGTTCGCTACACCTGCAGCAGTGTCAGCTCAGATGCCACCACATTGAATGCGAAGTGACATGAATGTTTACACTGTGTGTTAAGATTTCTTATTTTAGATCCCCTGCCAAAAACAGACGATATAATATAACTGCTGTGGCTAGCCTGCACATTTTGAATTGGCTCAGCTGAGCCTTTGCTGCATACAGAAATACACTAAGTACCAAATACTAATGAGTAGAGTAGTCCTGATTTCAAATAATTTCAGGTGATGAAATTGCCAGGATTTGGGATTCAAAGGCTTCTATGTTTTGGGTCAAGTAATAAATTGACCCCTTAAGCGAAAATTTAAACAAAAAGCGTCTGCTCTTGTTGTCAGCTGAAACGTCTTAAATTCTTTTGATCAAATAGGATAAACTCAGAACAGACAGCATCTACAATTTACATCAGTCAGTTATGTTAGCACATGTAGATACATTCAGTAGACTTCACTTTCAGATGCATGACAATTAGATCTGTTGGTCTTGGTAATTAACGAATAACAGAACAATGAAATTGGTGCAAATTAATAAGTTTCCCATGATACAATATTTATGAATGTTAGTATAAACACTATAATTCTAAATATAGTCAAATTTTAAAGCAAAGCAAAGTTGCATCATGTTAAACATTTTACCTGCCATTGTTGTAGTTATCACTGGGCCAGAATAATCAAACAGAGCATATATTTCAAAGCAGTGGAAAATATTACACCAGTAGCAGTGGCATTTTAGTTGCCACCGCATTGGGTGTAAAGTAACACTAATTTTTATAGTATATGCACTTATGTCATATTTATTGACCCCCTGTTGAAAAATACAGAATGGTATTTTGGCTTTGTTTTCTATGTCCATCTGACCTGTCCAAACTTTATGAGTTTTTTTGCGATGACAATGGAAAGTTGGCTGTTTAAACATTTCTTCTTAAATTGACTATTGTCTGTCTTGGAATTTGTGCGAAGTGGCACATGCTGTTGGTTTTTATATTGAGTCCCCTACCCTCACTCCCATCACATGGAGTACAATACTGAATAATAATGGACTAATATAACATTTGTCATGAATTTACCCTGCTTTTAGTCTCTGGAGCCTACCAGATCAACTTGAATAGTTCAGTATTAAAGCTGCAGCTATTCTTTGAAATGGTGCATTTGGCTTTGTGATTTGCATAGATTATGTGCATGTGCGTTTGGGTTTTAAATGTTCCATCAACAGCTAAGGTCATATCGAGATGAGGCATTGACTTAAAGTCTCTTCGACATCCTGAGGAAGCTAGGGATCAATGCTGCAATCCCTAGTTAACCAGGCTAGTGGTTCCTGTAGTGGATCTTTTTAAGCAATTATAAAGCTGAAAAGGGATAGCTGGTTGCTTTACGAGAATCGTATTTAGGTTATCTGTGCTTTGTGTATCTTCGTCATGGTGCTGTGAGTTGGTCTGAAGTCAGTGATTGTGGCGTTTCTTAGTTATACACAGTTGCTGTGGATTATTGCAGAACATTTTATTTTTCTTCTGCAAAGTGCTAGTCAAGCTGTCTGCTTATAGGTGGACTAAGCCATGTCCATTTAAAAATTGCTTTGATTAGGTAACAAGGATAAACAATATCAGGCAGTTTTAAAATTGTATAAAATAAACCTTGACATTTCCCTCCAAATCGTTTTCAAAACCGTGGCATTGTCTCAACCAAACAGTGACATTATTATTTTTTGTTTCGTGAGCTTATGAGAATTTACAACCGATATGCACGAGATATTCAAAATATTTCTTTTATGAGTCAATAGAAATATGTTTTCAGGTTAAATTATTCTTATTATTTGAATCCAACTTATGAATACGCCTTTACACAATTGTTGCCAATAAAACACAATGATATGGTTATTGCTGAGTAAATAGCTAGGGGAGCTATTGGCTAGCTGTCCGCTATCACTTTATAACGATATCGAAACAAATGCGTATGATAAAACACCATCGCGTCATCGATGGTGATCTACGTTAGTAATCTTTCAGGGATACCAGCTTACTGCTGAAAAATGAAAGTGCGTATAGAGATCTTCCCTCAAAACAGCTAATTCGGACAATCTCGGCTATGACAAAATTAAACTCCACACAGCTGTGTACTTTCAGTTCTGCCTTCACGTTAAAACGTCCCCAAGTCAAAAGGCCCCAAATTTCAAAGTCTCAGAATTGGTCAAAACGTTCGCTTCTTATTCACCGTCAGCTATGGTAATGTACGTTTGTAAACTTCCATGAGCGTGTGTTCGACTCTGGCCTGTTCCATTAGCGAGTTGCGGAAATACTGGCCACGAATGGATCAGGTAAACTCTCCAGCGGGCAGTGTCTTTTACTGATCTCTCTCAAACTCCCCATGGGAGCACAGCGGCTCAATGTTAGAGTGCTTGACTCGAGATGGAGGGGCCGCGGGGTCGAGCCTCACCGCCGTCACTGTGCTGTGTCCTTGAGCAAGACACATGAATCCTTGCTTAGTACTGGGTCAACCCATGAAGACCCGTCCTGACATAACTGAAAATTGTTGACTGGGGCGTAAAGAATCAAATCAAATAAAAATCAAACTCGCGTCAATCAAGCTACTTCCAAAATTCCGCCATTGCATGAGCGATGTTTATATACTTTGGATACTGGACTGCTTCTAAAAAAGGCAAATTAGAGACCTTACAACTGAGCTGTATACCAGCTTGCATCTGAAGACGAAAGGCCAATTAGAGACCTTACCATTGAGCTAGATGGAGCCTTCGGATATTATACCAGGCTAAGTGTGATGAAATAACTAGATATCGATGGTCAGTTTCAATATGCCCCCTAGGCATTATGTACATTGACTTCGATTGAGGAATATGGTTGTATGACCTATACATACTGCTGGGGAGGTGGTTAACTCTACCACTATTCAGTGTGTTCATGAGCAGAGTCTGACTGCAATGTGCACATTTCCCATGTTTTATTTGCTTCTAATGGATCACCTATGTACAAAGCGTTAACTAAAACAAAAATACTCAGAGCTTGAGACAAATGACACACTGAAAAGAGTGGCTTTATCAAATGCAATATCAAAACACTATAAAAGAACTGTAAAACGCCATGTGATGGTTCTAATCTTTTTTAAAAGCTAACCTTGTTTTGACCTTATGAGTGACCTGGCTTTTTTCCATTAAATTGCATCGTGTTGTCTTAAATTGTAAGTGAAAGTTCGTGATGGATCAGAGATAATCCAAAAATCGTTGTGACGGAGTTTTGCATCAGAGTTCTCTCAAAATTAATGAAAAAAAGTAAACTAAATTTTACTGGAAAATCATCAGGTTTCCTGGCCTAACTACTTCTGTATGGTTTTTCAGCATATGCATGTTAGCATGTCTGAAAAGCCGTTATCCCAATTCATCGCAAGGTGAATTTGAATACTAGCTCACATATATGTAACCGATGCTGCTTTCATCAACCTATTTGTAAAAATGGTACCAAATTTTAACGACGCAGCCTAAACCACCATACTTTCCCATTTTCAAAATGATTACTCACATTTGCTTTTTTTGGTGCTCTTTACATATATCCGAACAGATGCAGCCTGCGCAGGGCTTGCTACCGTGGTGTGACCTCTTACCAACTGAAAAACTTAAAGTCAATCGCAGAGAGGTTGTGAGGTTATACGATAGACTGGTTCTCTCTCTTTAATAGCTTGTCAGCATATTAAGACAGGTAACTACTAGCCGCCATTGTGCCTACGTATAGCATAAACACTGACTTCATGAGTGACGTGGTATTGGAAAATACCCTTGACATTAAGTGTTTTTGAAACAAGCCGTTTTATTAAGTTTATTTGGTCCTGGGAGTTTATTTTTTTTTTCTTTTACTTGATTATCAAATTATAGCAACTGAAAAAATCTGAAGTTTGTGTTGAAAAATCTTTTCTGGATCATGCGCAGTCGCATGAGTAGGATTCTCTACTTGTAATTAAATACACGTTACCTGACCCTAGATGGGTATACCTAGGGGAGGGAACCAGACTAGTTATACAAGGGTAGTAAAAAGCACGCAAAATGGTCCCCGAGCAAAATCAGTCGTGGTCAGTCTTTTGAGCATGCATAATGCATGCTAATTGTTCAAATTGTGTGTTGTAACAATCTCAACTGTACAAAGGGTTTTTTTTGTATAGAAATACTACATGGGACACCTTTGTAAAGAGTTATTGATCGCATATTTGACGACAATAAAGTATTCGACAGTTCTTTTGTTCGAAACGGGCGTCTTTTGTTCTTGATGTTCAATGTTTCTTTATATTCAAAGTTTCAAATTACATAGTCTTATTGAGTTTATATTACTTAGGTATTGAAAATTGCATGTTATGGTAAATATACGAACAAACAGTCTATTTCAAAGATATCGCAGCTGAATTCTGATGTTTTTGCATTACAGAATATTTATAGGATTTAACATATTCAAGGTGGTCAATAACGGGATACGCAGTTGGTAATCTCACATTTTTATAACGGTTTTCAGATCAACTCAAGGTAAGTCAAGCCGTTTTTCGTGTGTTTTTTTTATCGATTTCAGAAAATACACTAAGCGCAGAGTACCCAGGCTGTACACGAGAGCACTCTATCGTTTACCATTTTCATCTAAAACACGCAGCGGTGCAAAGTCTGTCGAAGTGAAATGGCAAGAATTACACTTTTGTCAGTACATGTTCATGACGAAGCTAATCAGCTGATTATTTATTCTAAGGCTTATTTGTGCATTTCGGTCATTGTCTTTAGTCAATAGAAAGTAAGAAAGGGGACAAAGATCCGGAATCGATACAAATTAAGTACCACACCTGACCCAGGATACCACATGGGAAAGTAAATTTCAACAGTTTTCCACAAATTGAGTAAAGTTTTGCTATTCTTTGGGGACGAACATAGCAATGGAAGACGATGATAGGAATGGACCTATTTTGAAGTTACTGTATAAAGTCGAAAAATAAAACAAAATCATCAACAAGCTTCAATAACGCTATATTTTCAAAGGTTGCCAATTGACTCATTTTGGAGTGTTGAGCAGAAAAATGAAGTAAAATCGTCGTTAGCTACTAAACAAGCTTCAAAAATGCTATATTTCAAAGGTTGCCAATTGACCCTTTTTTTAAGTATTTAAAAGCAGAAAAATAAAGCAAAATCTGCGTCACATGTAGCTTGTAAACAAGCTTCAATTATGCTATAATTTCAAAGGCTGCCGATGGATCTTTTTAAGTATAAAGCTGAAAAAAACAGCGAGAGCTGCATAACATGATTCAATAATGCTTTCTTTTCAAAGTTGCAAATGGAACCATTTTGAAATATTAAGCACAAAAAATTAAACAAAATTAGCATGAGCTACTAAACAAGCTTTAATAATGCTACAATTTCAAAGGTTTCCCCAATGAAAGTAAGTAAGGGTGTAAAGATCAGAATTCGATACAATCAAGTACCAAACCTGACATTGGAGCGCAGTGGCTCAATGGTAGAGTGCTTGACTCGAGACCGAAGGGCTGCGGGTTCGGGCCTCACCGGCGTCACATTATTGTGGTCCTTGAGCAAGACACATTTATTCTAGCTTAGTACTGGTTCAACCCAGGAAGACCAGTCCCTATATAAGTGAAAGATTGTTGATGGGACGTTAAAAATCAATTAAAAAAACCAAAGCAAACCTGACCCAGGAGACCAATTGGAAAGTGACAAACCACAAACAAGACCCCATTTTGAATTATTAAGCAGAAAATAAAGAAAAACCATCGTTAGCTACAAACAGGCTTCAATAATATTATATTTCAAAGGTTGTCAATAGGCCCATATTGGAGCATTACGCATAAAAATACAGAATGATCATCGTAAGCTACCGAACAAGCATCAATAATGGTTTATTTCAAAGGTTGCCCATGGACCCATTTTGAAGCATTAAGCAGAAAAATAAAGCAAAATCACCGTTAGCTACTAATCAAGTTTCAATAATGATTTAATGTCAAAGGTTGCTTGTAGCCTATTTTGTGAAGTACAGGGTGATCCTGTCGTAAGCTGAATTAAGTAAACTAAATTGTTAATCGTGACTATAGCACCAAATATGTGTGGTTGTATTATTTCGGCCTTGTACTGAGGAAAAAGGAGCCACGACATGTGCTCTCTAACAATTCGGACAAGTGTAGACTCAGACGAGCCTTTGCCGCCTCCTGTTAAGCTTAGCAACTCCAAATGATATTTAGTCAGTATCTCAACACTCATAGAAAATTCATGCGACTAGCAAATGCTGTGATCAGACTGCGCATATGCACACTCAGGCTGATCTGAGCCTATGCTGGTCGCACATAAACATTATTAGAAATGGCATGCCCAACTCAAATGTCTGTTGGTCCTTGGGTAAAACGCAATCTACACTGACCAAAAATGAAAACTTTACATAGTATTGAAAAGCATATATTTTGATGATAAATTAAGTTTCAGGGGTATTTTTTCGGTCATCGAATCTTCAATGCCTTATTGATGTCTCTGAAAAAAATATTGGATGAAAATCATAAATTGCATAATTTTTATGAATAATTCAGTTCAGAGGGGTCAAAATGAAAATTTCTTAAAAAAAATTGAAACAGTCACACAAATTTTGGAAACAAGAAATTACTGACTGCGTGCGTTAAGTGATGTTAAAAAGAGCACCAGTGACCAGTGTGACCTCCATTTTTACGAATGCTTAGCAGAATACGTCGCCTCATTGAATTTACGTAACTTTGTATGAGCACGTTAGGGATACGTATGTTATGCTGACAGAGGTGCAAATTGGAGTCATTTAACGCATCCATTTCATGATTGGACTTGACCCTCCGACCCTATTCATCCTATACGTGTTCTATGTGGTTCATGACCCGGGATGAGGCAGGCCAAGGCAAAAGGTTGACGTTATTTTTAGCATGGAATTATGCGGTAATTTATGTGTTGTGTGCGACCTTGCATTGTCATGCTGGAAAATGCCAGGTCTGTTATTTTGCACAAAATGACTAATAATCTTTTGTGCATGAACCTTGTAAAGACGAGCAATAGTGGTTGCCGTTTAAAACGATAACGTGGGTGAGTTAACGTGTTAACGTGACAAATACGTAACGTCGTCACACGTGCGCGAACAGGTCTTGAATGAACTCTGACATACACAGTTTTGTTGTACCGGTTCATAAGACAATGGATAGTCTGTCTAGAGCAGCCAAAATGATGCGCGATATCGTTTACCGTAGACCCCGCCATGAGCACGTCAATAACATTGTTTCTTTGATCTTTTGAAAGACGTGCCGTCACTAAATGGAAGCGTTTTGAAACAATAAATTATTTTTATATCCAGTACTCAGCTGCAAATGTTTTCTTGTCGGTTTTAAAGCTGTTAATGAACCACCTGTTCCTCAGCACGTGCAACGTAAGGAACACGTTTTTCAGGCGTTGACACTTGAATAGACCTGGGATTTAAATAAAAATTGCATAATCGTTATCTGCGACGAAGTCTCGATAAGCATGCGTTAATCTTACAACGACACGTATACTAACAAAACAGTTATTCAAAGAAATAAAGTGTAAAGTTTTCATTTTGGGTCAGTGTAGTTCATCAGATTAAACGGTCACATACTGTCTCACCTCTAAATGCAAACATGTAATAAGGACCCATAAATAAGTCCCCTTAAGTGTTACAATAAAGGGACATTGTAGCACCCGTTAGTGTAAACGCTCCCGTTAGTGTAAACGTTGACAATAACGGGAGATATCGCTCCCGGTATCGTAAATTTACAATAAAGGTACGGTTGGTGTAAACGTTAACAATAACGGGAGCGATCTCTCCCGTTATTGTAAACGTTAACACTAACGGCAGTATGTACATGTAAGAAGGCAGGACAGATTTCGATGCGATGCTATCTTTAATCGCCTCTTACATGGGTCTACATTGTTATGCTCTCTGATTTCACGTTTGCAGATCAACTGCCTGATTCCGATATGAGCATTGCTTGGAATTGGCGTGAACCAAATACGCATTTGTAGATTTAATATGTATTACGGAAAATGCAAATCATCCCAGTCACTTTCCTTATATGAGGGCTGTTCAAATATGAATGCAAATAGATTCATAACTTTCGTCACATATATGCTACGACAAAATGGTATATGTTTCTATAAAGGGCTATATGTCACCTTTAAACTGGCACCAGACTTAAAGAAAAATACGGTATACTTATCGAGCTGTATCCCTTTGAATGAGGGTCACCTTAGTATACTAACAAACTCAATGCTTCGAAAATATACCAGTGATGTAGAAGAGCGTATAATTCTTTGATGAATAGGTGAAATTTCTTGAAATTTTTAAGAAAGTATCCCATTATACGTATCTTATGATTCTGTGAAAGTTGTGAAAATCTGACATGCGTTTGTTAAATTAAATTGAATCTTTTTCACTGAAGTCTCCTTATGTTTGCAAATTTAATGGTAAACAAAACACCACCTTTCAGTTTTCAGTCACGCTTATCTCTAACAAAATGCACGAAGCAATATTTAAACTAGTTTTGACTCAAAGACATTATGTTGATCGCTCATACTGAGTTGTTGCTACAAATTTTTAAAGCGGATAGTTGGTAATTTTTAAACGCTGAAAAGCATTTTATTAAGTCAAAACTGCCTTAAGTGAAGGGGTTATAGAACGTATACTTAATTTTGTTGTCATAACATTGCGGCTTTCATCTAAATTTAAACGTGAACTTTAAGTTTTACCAAAATAGGCATTATTTACAATAAAATTACTCACCTGGTCTTGAGAACTAGACATTTTGAACATATTTTAATTAATGTAAACATATCATTAAGAAGCAGAAAAATGCTTGTAAAATGATATAAAATGTTATAACTCTGAAAATAGACGATGGAGCGTTGTGAAAACTCCCTTATGACATATTAAGCATGTTTTAAGCAAAAAACAAAGAAAAGGACACAGCGATATTCATTATTGCATCACCAGTAAATAACTCAAAATGACGTTTATCATAAAATTAATGACGTCACAAACGTGCCTGTTTACTCGATATTGAAACAGGATTATATAAACTTTTTCCTGCAAGCTTGCATCTAAAATTTGGTGCCATTATGTCCCAAACTTACAAAGATATGACACTATATACGCTTCTGTACCAAAACGTGTATTGCAATTTGCTTCAGAAAAACTTCAGTATACAGGAATGACCTTTATATAAGCGTCTGTAACTCGAGAAATATAGAGAGTGTTTTCTTTATGTTTGATGCCATTTTAAAGGCGACAAAAAGTTCTTTCCAGAAAGGTATAAGATTTTGTCGTAGCATATATGTAAAGAAAGTTATGAAGCTACTTGCATTCATATTTGAACAGCCCTCGTATTCGATTACGTATATTTGTATGTGGTGTCTTGTTGGTTGCACCTGTTATCATAAGTTGTTTGTAAACAATATTGGATATGCACAGGTCAAGATAATAAAACATATACTCACTTACTATTCATGATTCAAATAGTTATCAAGATATAAGGCAAAATAACTGGAACTTAATAAAGTATGTTAATTTGGTCTTAATCTAGTAGTCAAAGTCAAAAAGTTGGTTCATATGTCTGCGAAAAATTGTCATCTCTTGTAATTTCTTTCTTTTTTTCATGATGTTGACACTAACGGTTGATACTGTTTTTGGGTCTGCATCATCGCCGCTTAGTGTAAAAATTGTCCTGTTTACAGTAACGGGAGCGATATCTCCCGTTATTGTAAACGTTTACACTAACTGGAGCGTTTACACTAACGGGTGCCAAAATATAGATTTTCTTTAAACTTTGCATATTAATAACTTAACGCATGCAAACTATGAAAATATGTTTATTGAATTAGACAATTAAGAAAAAGGCTTAGGAAGAACCCCTAACTTACTTAAACTTTGCAGTGATACCTGTCTCTAAAATTCTATGTCATGTTAATATCCAAGGTTTGTCACCTAGATTGACCCCCAATCACCACAGACATTATATTAATATATCAAAATCATTTGGATAAATTATGGCTTACGATTCTGGAGTAGTAATTATAAGATTTCGATATTTTTTATCAAACATTTACAAGAATCATATTCAATTTTAAAGATAGATATGTTCTAGTCTTTGTCAAGATATAATATTACCACAAAAACATGCCATATATATAACCTGCTGACCTGAGCCAAGTTTCATAAATCCCAAACCGATAACATTGTTATTTCTCATATCTTATGGGTGTAGGTCAGTTTTAGCAAAATTGATTATTTTGTTGAAATGAATCAATAACTTTACTGAAGGACGATGCTTTTTAATTTACCAACTCTTTTCTTATAAAAGAAAAAACATGTTTAGACAATTTAAAATGAATTGATTGTCGGAAATGCCTAGGTCATGGTCCTGTGTCATGGCATCATGGAGTCAATACATCATCTAATACTACCTTATATCTTGTGTGATATTGTTGAAGAAACGTACTAATAGTATCATAACAATAAAAATGTGAAAACATGAAGACCAAGAATTTCATTTACTTCCCAACTGACCTCTAGATTAACCGCATTTTGGTGCCATGACCAGGATAAAGTGTAACAGAGACAGGTAAGTGGTATCATGGAACAGTGTTCTACATGAACAAGTAAGGTCCAGAAACGAAGTTGTGTGCCTAGAATACGCAGCAAGCTAAAGTATAAATGTTGCTCTTTGATGAAAATCAGCATCTGTTTTACAGAGAAAAATGAACTTGAGATGATTTAAGCATAGAACTAGCAATAACTTTGGGAGCAATCGACCAAAATAGTTAATTTTAACCAATAGGTTTAACCGGGGGGGGGGGGTAATTTCTGTAAACAGGGTTATGTAATTGACCAAAATACAGGTTTCTTTCACAGACAGACTTATTGTGTGGTGGCGGTAAAACGTCTCCCTGCCCTTCACTATAGTGTAGATTTTATTTTCTTGTCCTTTGGGATCATGGGTTACATTGTGGAACTTTGAAACTATTAGAGGGTCACTGATGACGCCAAAATAGCAGAAACTAGCTAGTCTGGCCCAGGAAATATGCACACTCTAGTTTCAGTTCTTTGGTACAGTCTTTGCTTCCTAAGGATACCCTTTTAAGAACATATTTGACTTCACTACAACTGGTGACTGGGACTGTGTGGCAGACAGAAAACGTCTCCCTGCCCTTCACTATAGTGTAGATTTTAATTTCTTGTCGTTTGGGATCATGGGTTACATTGTGGAACTTTGAAACTATTAGAGGGTCACTGATGACGCCTTAATGGCAGAAACTATAGTCGTGCCGCAATAATAAGAAACGCGAAAATCTGGAATATTATTTTATTACTTGTATTTGTCCTAAAATAAAGCTCAAATCTGGATTTAGAATATCCTGCAGGGTCAGAAGAAAATTGTTTGAAGAAGCTACTGCCACAGCCCTGATCCCTAATCTCTTGGGAATTTGATATTTTAGGCTTTCTGAGAGGCGGGGAGAATTTAAATGGCATAACAGCCATGTGATGGCCTATTTATTTGTATTTAAATTTCTACAGGTAAGTGTCAAAAGCATCACACATTAAAAAAGCGTGATTGCTTTGTACAAGTCAGTTTTATTTTTAAGCACTGCCATTAAGCTGAAGTATCGGATTCAATCAGCGTCGACCCAGATCCAACTGATCCAATACGATCAGTTTGATCCTGGCAACTAGGAGCTGCAACGGTGCAGTGGATTAACCACTTGCCTTTTTAACCAGGGGTCGCAGGTTTGATCCCCAACTTCACCAGTCTGTCAGATGAGACATTAAGCAGAGGCCCCGTCTCCATATGACCTTAGCTGTTTGGTGGGACGTTAAGCACACACACAGACACACACACACACACACACACACACACACACACACACTGATCTGGGTAAATACAGTTTGCTATGCTTGTAAGGACATTTTGTACTCGAACAGCGTGATGTTGCTATTATGGGTAGTTTTATAAAACAACTTTAAACAGTAGTAAATGACCTGAACATTATCAAATACGTACATGTGTAATGGAAATACTCATGTGTCAAATAAATGGAATAAAATGCCCAAATTCTACCATCACAATTATTAGCCGTAATAACAGGCAATATCTTTTGTCAAAATAGTGCCTGAAATGCTTCACGATTATTGAATGCTCAAGGTAATAGAAATTGAAAACGTACATCTAAAGTCATTTTTTCGCTACTCTAATTTATGCAGCAGTACTTTATATGTACGGTACTCTTCATGCTATAACCAATGCGACGATTACTGACCTGAAACGAGATTGAGTGATTTAGTCAACCGTTACATATCATTAATAAAGTGGGTCAGTTTATGTCCATTCTACCAACAGTAAAACTCCCCCGTTGAAAAGAACCAAAAATATGCCAAAATTCCATCTAATTACAGAAAAATGAGCAAAAACACCAGGTTAAAAATTTTGTCAAAAAATACTGCAGCTTTTTCTACCTGCATATTGAAAAGTTCCAGAGAAAATAACGTGAAAAGATGCACTTAAAGTCAATTTTTCGCGTTTCTTATTAATGCGGCAGTGCTTTAGCTAGTTTGAAAGAAAAACTTGGTCACTATTTTCAGTCAGGGACATGTCTTGGGGCCTTGGAAACCCATGTTTTACTAAGTTTTCTGTGGTAAATTTTCTGTAAATGGCCTGTAACCAACGTTAATCACTTACATAGAAAATGGTAGTATACAAAATACAAGACTAATAAAATATTTTACAAAAGTATCAATGAAATTATTTGAACTTTAAATGTTTGATCTTATCGTTAACATCTATTGCAGACATCTGTGAGATACATTTTTGCTCAACAGTGTGACGTATGTTACATTTTATACGAAATTGCTGATAATGACTTTATATATTGCATATGAGAATGAACAATGTTCCCTAACCGCAGGAAGAAACACTTGGTTACTATTTTCAGTCAGGGACATGTCATGCGGCCTTATAAACCCATGATTTACTAAGATTTCTTCGGTCAGTTGTCTGTAAATGGCCTGTAATCAATGTTACCCTACTGACTTTAAAAATAGCAACACAAAATACAAGACTAATGGGATATTTCCCAATAGTATTAATGAAATTATTTGAGCTTTACAAGTTTGAGCTAGACTTAAACACCAATTTGAGACATCTGTGGAGTGTATTTCTGCTGGTCAGAGTTACTTATGTTACATTTTTCATGAAATTGCATATTATGACTGTATAGATTACATATTAGAATTAACCATGTTCCCCAATCTTAAATATGTGATAAAGATCTCTATTCAAATGACGAAAGTCCATTCTTACATATAAAAGCTACTTATAACTTGTAACTGGCGAAAGAGGTAGCAAAATAAACGTTTAAATATGCTTATTAACAGATTACTTCTACTGGCCGTGTATATTTTTTCTATCTGACCTGATTTACATTGCATTGGAATGTACAATGTCTTCTTTCATCTCTATCACAGTGGAATAAAATAATTACTTAATACACATTGTCAGCGACGATGGAAAGTTTGTTGCTGTTAATATATAAAAGGTAACGTAGGTAACAGCATTTTCCTTTGCATAAATAGATTAAAACACTAAAGTGTGGAAAGTAAACTCAAATTCTTCCTTAGCCTGACCACATAGCCTGTCGACAAGGTTATATTTGAGTCTACTCTCTATCTTTTTTAAATAACTTCAATTATAGTCAAATTATTCTAAATAAACAATAAAGTAAGGCTTTTGCAATTTTGATTGATTCTGTTACTTTGATATGACAGTTTGCAGGGGGTTTTGTAACAATGATTCATAACAATAAACATATAATCTACTTCATGATTCAAATATTGGACTAAATGTTTTATTACGTTTCCTGTTGTCAAACTCATTATAGGCCTGTAAATTACGTTACCATATAAAATCAGGATAGAAAATATGTAAGCCAGTACAAGTTACATGCTAATAAGCGTATTTAAATATTTCTTTCACTAAGGTTACAAGTTATAAACAGCTGTAAATATGTTAAAATGGTAATTTACCATTATCATAGAGACCACGTTATAAAATTAAGGTTTGGGAACATGTTATATTCTAATATGCAATTAAAAAGTCATTATCTCAATTTTGTATAAAACGTAACATACGTAACGCTGACGAGCAGAAACCTATCTCACATATGTCTGCAATCAGTGTTTGTGACTAGGTCAAAGATTTAAAGCTCAAATAAGTTCATTGATACTAATGGAAAATATCCTATTAGGGTAAGTGTGTCTTGGTTGATCTTTTGGTGACAATAGTTTATAAGGTTATTCAACGATGTAAACATGCTACGCACGCAGCTGTCATTCACCACATTAGATCAGCTGACAGCTTCAGTGTATACCCAGTTTTTCATAAGTTAATTAGAAATCATGTCCCATGTTTTGAGAAATTACATCACGAAAGATTTATCTAATACAAATTTTACAAACATAATTAATTGTTTTAATATTTCAGATTTGCATGATGTAGAAAGCAATTCCTTAGTTGGGATGCTGGCCATCCTTACATATACTGAATCTGTTTTTCAAACACATCAGTTTGCTGAAACAGTGATTTGTTGCATATAAGGTTTGTTTTTATATTACAGTATCATATTACATGTATTAACTAGTGCAATATACGAGATAAGCTAGGACTTGTAACTGGCAGCATACAGTACTAAACATTTGAACTCTTAATATGGCAATACACTTAAAATTCAATTGAAATGATTTCCTTTCACTGTAGACAAGACAGCCCTCAAACAATGTTAGTATTAACAAATGGGTACAAGAATGAGTCATTTTATGACTAACATGCTGTCTACAAGCTGTTATCCGCAGTATTATTCTCATTTTCGGATGGCTCTGCATACAATAAGCCAAATTCAGTAAATCTTTGAAACCAACAAACTGACCATAAGGCTCATACTTTTCATTTCATAGATCATGTGCAAACATGTTAAATTGTTACAAATAACTCCGGTAGTGCAAAAAACAACAACACAAAACTACATTATTAACAATGTAAGAAAGCCAATAGCTGCGTGTTAGTTGTGACACTTTTTTTCAACTGACAATCATTTGACAACTTAATCTATGAGCTTCAGAGATTCAAATCATGTTGCTTAATTTTGTTGTGTCATGTTTATGATTTAAGTTGTAACTCCTGAAAATGGACTTTTAAAAAGATTCAATAACTGACCAAAGATTTGCAATTAATGTTACCATGAAATATCTTTATAGCTTTGTAATTAGTGTTACCACATACTATGATTTTCAATCTATGAGTATGGCTTTACCTTAACTTTTGTTTATTAACAAACAAAATAGTTTCTTTCAAAATTGCTGTATAATATAATAAAATAATAAGCATTACAATATGACATATAAGAATCGTGCTTAACAAAAGTAGAGAAGATTGCAATTGTGACAGATGAAACATTGTTGTTTTGTTATTTGTTTTCAAAATGTAATTGCCAACAGTGAAAATTAAATGTATTAATCATACAAGAGATCCTGTTTAGGCTAGATCTACAAAACATCAGGTACATTTGGGTATACACCATGCGACTTCGAACTGTTCTGATAAATACTTTGGTTGATATTATATTTGCAGTCTTTAAAAAATGAGTTAGAAATTTTAGATTTCATGTATAGCAAAACTCAGTCAAGACCTAAAACGTCCTGTCTCTTCTTCACAGTACCGTTGGTTGGTCTGCGATTGTGACATTTCCTGTCATACTCACTTTTTAGCAAACATAGTTTTTTCAAGCCTGGTAAAATACTTCTAATGGCAAAAAGAGCCAGAACTTGCAGGAAAAATATATTTAAGCTAAAATAATTGCAGTGTGCTGTTACATATGTTATGGACTTACCTTACATAAACATTTAATGTAAAGGGTATTTAACTTGTAAAACAGCTAATCATCAAATCTGACCAATCTGTTACCCATTCGCTCTTGTTAAAAGAAGGCTTAACCAGAACTTTATTAGTTTTAAGATTTGGCTTTCTCTGTATAAAATCAACAGAAAGCCCTTGCTCTGGAAGGCATCGCGCACTATCATCTCTGCCCTGCCACCAGATGCAGGAAATATTGCTTTGATATTTTTACTTTTAATTTTTAATCGATATACGGTATCTTCAGTCCAATATTTGAATCAAGATGTAAATATCCATCATGTATATTGCCATGAACCATTGACAAAAAAAAAATACAAATAGCCATATCAAAGTAAAAGAACCAAATATACACAACTCTTATATAAGTGTTTATTTAGAATAATTTGTCTGTAATTGAAATTATTAAAAACATGTTGAGAGTAGACTTAAATTGTGCCTTGCATGTAGTCGGACAAAGGCAAAAAAATTTGAGTCTGTTCTCCACAAATTCTATTAATTAAATCTATTTAAGTTATTATCTGCAATTTCGTAAAAAAATGTAACATACGTTATTCTGGAGAGCAGAAGTACATATCACAGATGTTTGCAGTTGATATTTATGTCTAGCTGAAACGTGTAAAGCTCAAATAATTTCATTAATACTATTGGAAAATATCCTATTGGTCTTGTCTTTTTTGTTGGTATTTTTAATGTTATTAGGGTAGCATTGATTACAGGCCTTTTACAGACGACTGACCGAAGAAAACTAAAAAAGACATGGGTTTCTAAGGCCCAAGGACATGTCTTTGACTGAAAATAGTAACAAAGATTTTCTTCCTGGGTTGGAGAACATGACTCATTCTTATATATATTCTCTAAATCCATTATCTACAATTTTGTATAAAATGTAACGTACAATACACTGATGAGCAGAAATACATCTCAAAGATGTCTGCAATTGATGTTTATGACACGATCAACCATTTAAAGTTCGAAGAATTTCATTGATACTTTTGTAAAATATCCTATTAGTCTTGTATTTTGAGTACTACTATTTTCAATGTTAGTAGGGTAACGTTGATTACAGGCCATTTACAGAAAGTTGACCACAGAAAACTTTGTAAAACATGGGTTTTCATGGCCCTAAGACATGTCCCTAACTGAAAAAGTAACAAAGTTTTTCTTCCTGGGGGGTGCAACAAACTGTCAAAATAGCTCATATATATCAGTTTGGCCCTTAGGCCATAATTGCTAACTCATAAATATGACTTTTCACAGATATGAGTTTTGCTAGTTTACCTTATACAGTTTCAGAGCCGCAGTTTGGGCTTCCTGTGAGTTCACAGTTTTACTCTGGTCCCTCCTGCCATATGAAAGTTCAACCAACATGTCCTTCAGTGCACCGCTTGTATCTCCAGCTATAGCTTCTTCAAGTTCCTGGCCATATGCTAATAAGGCCAGAATTTTTTTATTAGTTGATTTACGGGATTTTTTTTTTCAGATCTAGGGTCGGGGGGACGAAAAAAAAAATAAATAAAAAAGCTCTGAAAATGACCTTTTGACTGGTCATTTTCAGAGCTTTTTTTAATATCGCCAGAAAAACATTACGTGTAAAACTCGTAAGGTAAAGCAACAGTCAGTATTAAATCTTTAAATATTTCATCATGTTCCTAAAAAGCTGGACAGGACAATCACTTTTAACAGTGTCACTCTCAAAAATACACAGTCAGAACCTCAAAAATAGATAATTTTTTCAAAGAAAAAACGATAATATTTAGAGTAGGCAGATAAATATAAAAATTATTTTAGAAATTAAATTTTATTTTATTTCTACTTTCCGGAAAATCACAGTAGGAGGGTTTGTAAATCAACTAATAAAAAAAAATTCTGGCCTAACACAGATAATTATTTTTGTGGCTCTATTTCATATATGGAAGTTTACGTAAAATACCAAAGCTATGGCTTCAAAATATATATGCTTGCTGGAAATGTGTAGCCTGTTTCAGTCATGTTTGATGCTTTGAAGAGTTAAATGCTATGGCATTTGCTGCCTTTATTCCTAATAGTGCATTGGATTGGTCTGCATATGCTTATAACAAAAAATATTTTGGCTCTATTTCACATATAGAAGTTTATGTAAACTACCAAAACTATAGCTTCAAAATACATATGTATGTTGGAAATGTGTAGCCTGTTTCAGTCATGTTTGATGCTTTGAAGAGTTAATCTTATGGCATTTTGCTGCCTTTCTTCCTAATGGTGCATTGTGTTGGTCTGCATTGTGTGAATGTGGTATTTTCTGGTCATACTCACTCACTTTTTAATACCCTATAATATATATGTTTTAAATTTGAGCCACGGCATGAGATTTCCAACAATTTGGTATGTGCCACTAGCGAAGCCTCAGATCAGCCTGCGCATATTTGCAGTCTGATCAGAGCCTTTGCTAGTCGCTTGAATATTCTATGGCTGTTAAGCTACTGACTGAACTCCATTTGGAGTTTCTAAGCTTGAAAGGTTGTCCGAGTCTACACTTGTCAAAACGCAACATTGTTGGAAATCACATGTCACGGCCCATTCATAGTCTTCTCCAGGTTCTTACACAAAGTCCACACACTGCTTTCAACTTTACATGACTCTTGCAGTGACGACCACGCCCTCGTCTCACTTGTTTATAAATAAGAGCTGGGCAGAAATGAAAAAAGAACCAAGTTGGTACTTATTGGTTGAGTTAACATTAACTAAGAATAAATTGGTAATTTTTTTTAACTCAGGTACAGGAAGATTGAATTCTGACATGAAGCAAGCAGAACATCGCCTAAAGTTGGTGCTAGGGACATGTATAATGTTGCATTCCATGTATTTCATTGGGTCACCTTACGACTATATGAGTAGTCTTAGATGATTAACTTATTATAAAATGTTTTGTCCGCTGAGATATCAATCAAATACTCACCTTCTTTATATTTTTGTTTGATTGCTGTCAACTCCTGGAATATTAAGAGAACAAAATATTCGAAATAGACGTTTGTAATTTCCTTTGAATTTCACTACCAGATCTAGGCTGTGCATATATATATACTGAACGAAACTTCTAAACCGCCAGTTAACACAACACATTTTTTTTCAATATAGCTCATTCATTATTAAACTGTTTGACATGATATTTAATACAGTACACTTGGGCACATGTAGCCGTCGAATGAACATAACAAAGTTTGATTTAATAAGGATGTTCATTTATGCGTAACGATAGAGTACTAATACCTGTTTTGCACGTGGCACACGATGCTAAATGTTTTTTTTGCCTTGTGTATACTTGCATTTTTATCGACAGCTATCGGACAACTTTATTTTATCACAAAAATAACAACGTTTGGGTTGTATGAGTATAAAGTAGAGGGGTCGGGCTGTGGGTTCAATCGAAATAGGGGCCTCGCTGAAAATGATTCATAATTTATCACAAGGTTTGGCATGTTTTGATAGAAGCAACAGTTTACACCACAACCTGTCGGTCATTTTTCATTTTTGCACTCGTATGACGAGAAAAATCGACAAAAACTGGGTATTGCGTATGTCATAAAATGTCCTGTATAGTCCACCATACGTTGGTGCGGTGATGCACAAATGCTGCATTGGAACGTCGGAAGTGTCGAGATTGATGTTCAGTACACGCTTAATTGGTGACGGATGTTGCAATAATTTTGTCGACAAAAACATTTCATCACCATAAAAACATTTCGGTGTTCTTTTAGGCCATATGGGTCTCCATAGGAGCACTGAACTGCATGAAAATTGCTACTTTATATTACTAAATGAACACGGTAGTGTTCAATAATGTCCATTTACAGCACCAGAAAGTTCCAATATTATTGTGGACAAAAACCTGTCATTTCCATAAAGCATTCTTGTGTTGTTTTATGTCATATGAGCTTCCATAGGAACATTTTGTATTACCTGAAAATTCTTAATAAAAGCGAAACACAAAAATGTTCAATAATGTCCATTTATAAAAGTATGGAATTAAGCTGTCTTTTTCATTTTCTGCAATTATTACGATCAAACAAACTTATTTCTTGGTCAAGCTTTTATGTTTATTTAAAAAAAAAAACAGGGTTTTATCCACGTATGAAAATATGGGGGAAAACCCCGTAACTTTGACCATTTTTCACCATGATGGCACTCAATTTTCTTTACATAATTGTATATGTTTTGCTCCTTAATGTATACTAAAATCAAGTTCTAATTGGCCACTTTTCAAACTCATTATTTCTGACCAAACGCTAATAAAATTGAAATGATTTTTACCTATATATGTGTATTTTAATGGGCAAACGTTTAGCAGTGTTTTAGAAAAGTTTTCTTTTACTTCAAAGACTTTTTTTTTAAGAAAGAATGGTTTTGAGAGTAGTTTTTATAATATTGACGTTTAGATGGTTACAAACTGGTCTGGCCGACTTAAAAAACACCAAACAATTGAATTTTTGCTTATGATTTTTTACGCATTTTTAAAATGTTGCATTTTTCAATTTTTTTTTTTTTTTAGATTTTGAAATTCACCAATATTTCCTGGTAAAATTGTTAAATGCACTTAATTTAATTTGAACACTGTAGGCCAAACACAGTAGAACTTGTTTAGTCGATTTTTGGGGATTATTGTTTTACGACTACTGTACACTTCCGGTTTCAATGTGAGAGTTTAAAAATTGAGTTGATAGCATTATATTTTTTTGTTATTTCAATTTTCAAAAAAGGACGATGACGTCTGGTGATAATGAATAATCGCTGAAAATTTCAATGCTGTGTCGCTGATAATACAGCGTACAGAGCAGTGCAAAGTCTCTATGTAAATGGCAAGCTCAAAGCTGAATTTCAATGATTAACCTGCTAAAAGTGTTTGTCTTATGTTATTGAGTAGCAAAAACGACCAGTCCGATGGAATCAAAACTTTTGAGGTTTATTATTCGTATATCACGCTAGCCAATAACATCTTCAAACATACAAAAACGTTAATTTCTGTTATGGTTTTTATCGTAGAAAAAGTGTGACTTTTTGAAATGAGGGTACCTTTTCTCTAACTGCGTCCGTGCAAGAACTACACGCCATTTTTAAATGAAATAACTTGCAGAGTCTCGGCAAAGTATTGCTTCACTTAAAAAAAAAACATGAATTTTGTATACCCTACGTTTCACTTTCTGAATTAGCGTAAAAGTGTAAGGTGACCAATTAGCAGTTGGTTGTAGTATATGTATTGAAGTATTTGAGAGGTTTTTAGCTTTTCACACGACTAGAAAGATGATGTGATTTTGCCAAATTCTGGTGTGGCAAAAAAAATGATGGCTGTTATATGCAATTGGAAAGTTACTCGCAGGTTTTAATGTTAAACCCAGAATTGGTATGAACCAGTCGTTAATTTGACTGCACTATCACGCGACGCTGCTGATGACGCCAAATGGGTACATATAGCATCCAGCACCTTTCTGCAAGTTAAATGAAGCTTTTTGATTATTTCATGTTTAAACTGTGGCGTGTATGATAGCATATCAGCAAAAAAGTTTATAGACTTTTTCTAATTAAATGTAATTGATAACTTCAATATTTCGAAAATGAACGTCAAATTTGAACAGCAATTTATAGCTCCTCTTTAGAAACATCTCCATAAGTTACCTTTATGCTCGCTTTCATTACTGATATTGATTACATACACTGACAGTCATGTGGGAAAGACGTTTTCATGTAAATCATGGCAGGAGATCTGCTGTCATGTGATCGAGAACGTCGTAAAAATTACGTTAACCTCACTTGCACAATACAAAAGACACGTGATACAAGCCTAATTTATGCATAGTTTGTCATTTGTGTATGCCCTTAGCCTCTTCCGACAACGCCAGATGTAAAAAAATCGAAACTTTGAAAGACCCAAGACGTTGAATTTTATTACTTGACTGTAGTCATCAGGGTGGGTGGGGTATGTCGGTATCTTTAAAGGGGTGTAATTTGGAGCATACCGAACTGTCAATTCATTTCGAATCGTTCATTGATGACTGTGCAATCGTGAAAGAAGCAGAGGACGCAAATCTGTTTAGTCAGGAATCAAAACTATTGCATGTTAACTTGCAGCTGAATTTATGTCCTACAAAATCGACCACCCCCTGTCTTCAAACGGATACTTTTTCAAAACCTTAAAGTAAATTTAAACCATGACTTTTCTAGGACACTACAAGCAGACTATGATATGCAATAACAATTATTTCGCTGTCATTCTCAGGTTTTTTTAGATAAAGGATTTATAATCTAGGTGATGCGTTTTCAAAGTATAGCATTTTACTCAATATCGATATTGTCATCAATCATAAATGACTATGCATGCGTCCTTTGTTCAATACTCTTCAAAAGAAACCAAGTATGTTTATCTCGCAAAGAATATCATTGCAAAGTAAGAAAGAAGGCCAAGATTTGTTGATAGTATAGAGAAATAATCTATTGCATTGCGTGTCATACGAGTTTAAGCTAAGCATAAGCATATTTTATTGCTAAATTTGATAAAACAATTGGGCTAGGCCACAGGTAATCACGACATCAGTTACCAAAATTCCCCTTATATTTATTCTATATTAAAGTATGAATAGAATACCGTATGTTGAATATCTGATCTTGACGGTAATTTCATTGTCTTTGCGTAAATAAATAACTGTGAGACTTTTTTTACTGTAATTTATTCGATGCAAGAGACCATCGTGATATATGGGCATCGACAGGTAGAAATCTGTCTTTGATGTTTCTGACAAAGAAAGATTCAAACCAGGTTGCTTAGCTACAGAGACTAGCTAGAAAATTATTAATAGTTTTCTTTATTTATATCACATTCTAGATACTTTCCAATACGCGATAACAAATCCGCTGATCAGACTGGACGGACACGCAGGCTGATCTGCACATTTGTTTTTCGCAAACCCTCAAAGACAGGGATTCTCGATTCGATCCAGTGTGAGAAATTTCATGTCAGGTTGTTGTGAAATTACAATTAGTGCCCATTAGTGGAATAAGTTTGAAATATGTTTGAAGGATTGCGCTGCGATTAGTGCGCATGTAAGAAATGAAGCCGTAGGCGAGTTCATGTAAATATCTATGGGTAATACTGGCTAAGCTTAAGCTTTATAATTTGACAGTTTTCTTATAATGTGTTAATTTTAACATATTTGCAATATTTCTTTTACTTTTTAGCAAAATTTAAAGAAACATTCATCATGTTCATTGCTATCTAAACAACAGCATCGAAAAGTTTTACATATATCTAACCCTTACTAGTATTAATCTTGTTAAGGGTAATTTTTAAACTTACCTTCAAATTTTAAGTGATAAGTGATGAAAATTGTGCGTTTATTTTGCTATCAGGTATATATGCTACCCTGACTTCCTTGTCCATTTGTCTTTATTTAAGCTTTGGCTGTTGTTAGTAACGCATACAAAATTGAATAATATGATTGTTTGGTATAGATACTTGCGAAATCTTCCGAAACTGTTTGGCTTTAAAGTATTGCGTCAAAAGGAAAGCTGGAAACAAATAAAGGTAAATACTCCCTATCATGTATATATTTCTCCATTTATTAATATTTTATATTATACATATTACAGCTTGTCTTATGGCAATGCATTTTAAATAGGAATCGGATTAAAGGGCGTTGGTTCTTATTTCTATATGCAGAAGGGAAGTAAAGAAGAAGGCAAAAATCAGGAATCGATACAATCAAGTACCACAACTGACCTAGGACACCCATGAG
This sequence comes from Loripinus fragilis, assembly GCA_964019695.1. Taxonomy (NCBI): domain Eukaryota; kingdom Metazoa; phylum Mollusca; class Bivalvia; order Lucinida; family Lucinidae; genus Loripinus; species Loripinus fragilis. The sequence continues at coordinate 47,381,406 of OZ026514.1, forward strand.
AAAGTGACGAACCGTAACATCACACAGAAGAGGGCCAAGAGGTTGGCCCTTCCCAGCAGGTGTTCACGAGGTTGCAAGGAACATACAAGACAGTATGTTAAAGACAAACGAGAACGACAAATAGCAAAAATGATTCACAATTGAAACACCGCCTTGGAATGGTCAGTAATAAAACCACTGGAGGGCTTTGTAAGGCTACATTCGTCACACATCACTCGCACGTGTAACGAATGTGATCATATTACTCACACGTGTGAAGAATGTGCTGAGGAATCCGAACATATTCGCCTCACATTGGTAAGACGAATGTGATCGAAGTCGATTTTTCATGTGTCATAAAACCACATTTGTCACACGTTGATGTCCAGAGGGCAAGAGTGCAAAACTGCTTTGTCACATTTGTCCCTTATTGGACTAGTACAAATAAGGATTGACTAACGGCTAAGACTAAAGTTTATGACTAAGGAATGGTGGCGGGTTCAACTTACACTTAACAACATTTTAAAACACAACAAATTTGCTACATCTCCAGTTTCTGCTCTTAAAATAAGATCCCAAACCTCAGTATCATTAGTTCCAGCGTATTTCTTAAATAATTTTCATGTTTATTTGTACTTTTGATTGAAACAAATATTTATAGAAACTAGATCCGCCTCGCTTAGAAAATTATTCATGCGCATACAATGACGTATATTCACTGTTATGGATAGTTGTACTCCTCTAAAGTTACAAACATGTTCAAAATACAAAAAAACAAAATAAGAGACAATTATACAACAGACTCCGTGGTCTAGGGGTTAGAACAACTGACTATAATACGTGTGGTCGCTGGTTCGATTCCTACCTAAGATATTTTTTCTTATTTTTTTTTTCGTTTGTTTTTGGAGCTTTACGTCCACGCAAACAGATTTTCAGTAATGTCTGGACGATTTCCAGTTTTCATAGGTTGAACCAGTAGTAAGCCGTGGATAACGTGTGTAATAGTGACTGCGCTGGCGGTGAGTCTCAAACTGGCATTAGCCTTTCGATCCCCAGTCTAACGCTCAAGTGGCTTTTTATTTATTTGTTCTTTCACTGCGACTTTTGAATTTGTCGATCTAGTCCCAAAATAATGTTTTATATGATATCACATAATAACATTATATAGTTTTAGAAACACCTTGGGATGTCAAAAAGACCCGTTTTTTACCACACACTCTGGGGACCGCTTGTGCAATCTTTAATGTGCTTGACTGCAAATTCAGTGACCCCGTTTTGGTAGAAATTTGTTCTAAAAATAGTAACTACGGTCATCCGTTCCCCTTCGCCGTTTCATTTAGAGCAGCTATCCGCTTGTTGCGAAAGATATTGATTAACTAAGGAACAGTGTAGATCGGTTAATCCATTTATCCCTACTGGAGTCATCAATCCATTTAAACTGACTGATCGATCTGTACATTTTTTGTAATTATAGGGTCTTTAGCTTTGTTAACGGCAGTGATATTTATCATTTTACAGAAATCGTTGTATCATTTAAGCAAACAGTGTAGACCCTTATCAGACAGTTTTCATTCACCATCTGACTCGTGTCTACGTTGGATCTGCACTGTTTGTCAAATTCCTTTATATGGGTGCTAGGCATTATTGAGCTTTTGAAATGACTGTTCAAATAATGTCGAAATGTCGTTTTTGTCTGCGCTGATGGTTTACTCATCAGACAACAATCTTCCAGTCATATCGGGACGTTTCATGAATTTTTGGGTTAAACCAGTTCTAAGAAGAACATATAAATTGTCTTTTTAAAAGACACAAGACATTTTGCCCCCGGTGAGTCTCAAACAAGTGGCCCTTCAGATACTACTCTTGATTATATCGGTGATCTGCAGTTAAAACTATTTACGTTACGAGAAGTTCCTAGGGAAATATATACCACCACCTGACTCTGCCAAAACACAGAGGGTAGTGTATTTGAGCTTCAACCCACAACATCTCCGCAATGAAATCTTCAGCCAAACCCCAAATCAAGCTGAACCGTCCAAATAAGCACTCGGGCAGCGACACCGATATAGGTGGGACCCCCACTAGCCCTGACATGCACCCCTTTGATAAATGATTGCCAAGCTGTTATAAAGCCAATATAAATAAGGTTAGAGAAGCCTGTTTCTGTATTTCATGCAGTTCTGAACAGCTGATATCCCACTACACCAACACGACTCTGGCTGTACAAAAGCTCACATACCCAACTCACAGCAGTCTTCCTCGCACCTTCATACCTTTCATTACTGCGTCTGTCAGACAGGGAGTCAAAACAGTCTCTGCACACCCGAAACCTGGGCCCAAACAGTGCCTTATATACAACAGCCCTGGTCTCCATTGGACAAGTCAAGTTTAATCAAGAAACCCAGTGCACCCACAAACACAAACAAACACGCCGATGCTATTTTTATATGCCAGGCGGAGTGCTATGGTTGTAAATGATTTTCGTTGATACAATGTATGTTGGGTATGGAGATGCACACAAACAAGTGAGTGCGTGTGCTTGTTAATAGGGGAAGGGGAGAGCCTGATTGGGATTGAGAACCCAGACTTAGACTGACCTTAGCAGTCGCTGAGAGTTATCGAAATATCGGTTATTTGCCTTCCTTTCGACTACGGTTATCCCGCTTCTTCAGTTTGTCAGATGCGGCTTTAAGCCATTACACTGGCTACATTTGACCTAAGCTGTTGACGGAAATTTACACGCATATGATATTTCGATTACACTTTGCTCTCACGTTTCCTTTTGTATGAATAGCTCTTCACTCACTTAAATGGTTTGGGTGTAGGAATTGTTAATAAAACGACCAAATTATTCGCAGACATTAAATCTAAATCCGTATTTTGGCAAACAGTGCAGACCAAGATGCGGCATTTGATCTTAGGCTACACTGTTTGCTAAGACAAAATCGATCGTCAGTGAAAGAATTCATTTTTCCCCGAAAATATAACTTGTGGGGCCCCCAGGGATTTTGGGGATCTGGGGGGAATTGCTATTTATTTTCAGGGAGCTAGGGAGCACTGGTAATTATTTTAAGGGAGCTAGGGAGTAAGCTCATAATTTTTGGGATATAGGGAGCCTTGCCAAAAAGCAAAAAAAAAATAATGAAAAGCCTCCATTTTGTTTGATTTTTTAAAAAATTCTTCTGCTTCAGGGAGGTTAGCCCCCAGATCCCCCTGGTAAATTATAAATGTATTTATTTTCGTACTAACATGCTCATCAAGATTGATATAAAGAGAGAGAAATATGGCAATTAAGTTTTCTTGTTGATTTTTTTCTTTAAATTGTTGATTTTTAGATTGGTAATATACTTTGGAACGCCCCAGATTGCACCAGATCACACCATTTTTTGTCAAAAAATTTCCAGGGGAGCATGCCCCCGGACCCCCTGTCAACAGTGTGACTACACAATGTTACGAGGCAACCTACACACCTGCTATGTTATTATCTATTTAGGTCATTAGCCCTTTTTCAAGGAAATTTTGAAGAATGCATATTAGATATATACTTACTTGATTTAACTGAAGTTAAACAAGCATATAGGCACTAATAAGCAATTGTAGAAAATACTTTTTATAGTAAATGCTTTCACTAAAGTGTCTAGAAAAATCTAGTTTAAGCTGTTGGTAAAAATCAGTCCCTGTTCCCAAAAAGAAAACCGAATGGTATGTCTCTAAACTTCCAAGCCTACTCTACCACGTACAGCAACAACATTTTAAGGATGGCCTCATACTTTGAGCCATATTTAATGTATTTCATTGTAATTAATTATATGTCATGCATTCCATGGCTTTTATATGTCATGTATTCCATGGCAAAGACCTGTCTTTACATGTATAAGACAAAATATTAAGTGATCATTAAGTCATGCGCTCTTATATGGCTTCATAGTTTTTAAGTATGTGATTTTAATTCTACGGAAAGATAAATACATTTTAGGGAGAATTGGCTTATATTTTTGGGGATTTGGGGAGAAGCTGAACTATTTTTAGGGATTTGGGGAGCGAAGGCAAATACTTTCAGGGAGACAAGGAAATTATTTGCAGGTAGACGGGGAGATCAATATATTATTTTCAGGGATCAAGGGAGCATAGACCCCCTGGGGGCCTCACTTGTGGCCCCTCAATATATACAATTATTGGTCATCGTTTATTGCATTAAATTCTGATAATATATATAACTTCTGAATAATTATATTGCTATGAATCATTATATTGTTAAGTAATCATTAATTATGGTATTTCACATATGAAACCCTTTCCTAGTAATTGGAACTCTCTGCCGCCACCCTAGGAGAAAAGTAACCGTGATAGTCGAGTTGTGTGCTGACTTGTCACACACAGTAGAGCCGATCTTCTGTCAACATTCTTCTACTTTGGTAAATGACCCAAGTCGTTCTTTTCGGCAATCAGAGGGTTCGTGATCGCCGCCTTATTGGTAGAGCTGTAATAAGTTTAACAGAAGCCTTATGAGTAAATTTGTCTCTCTATCCTATTTCGATTTAGCCGAGTTGTTCAGGAAGTCGATGTTTTCCTTTACTAAGAGAATCCACTAATGGGACATATCATAACCCTGGATACTTGTCTGTCTATTTTAGCTTCAATCAAAGGCTCTGGTATACTGATCATGTTGCTTATCACGGGTTGCAGCGTATTGTGATTTAGAGGACCGCTGTTTTGCTTTTTTTTTTCATATTAAATTTAAATGAGTAGATGTAGTCATGTATATAACCTAATGAACGATGTGGAGACAACTATGTTACATTACGTCTATCTTGAAATCTCGACTGAATATGTTTGGTGTTCTGAAAACTTAAATATGCAGTTTTCTGGGCGTCTAATAGTTCAGACATACATCGATACATTTGTATACTTTTAACCTATGTTACAAAGACCAAACAGTCTGCAAATCCTTCACTAGGAAATATATAACACGACCTATCCAAACAAATTTAATTTTGATAAAACGTAAACAGTTGACTCCTGACACACAAACGTTGCACCCCGTGTTACATCATTAGTACTAGTTGGTCTATCAGGAACGGAAAATAGCTTTGGAAAAGCAGATTTTCCTCCAGAAAGAAGGTAGATACTCAGAGCATTTTCTGTACTACAACACGTTCTACATTACCTAACAGTACCTATAAAAATGTTAAGTCTCCAGCTCTCATTGGGGAGGTAAACTTAGGGTGCCTATCCATCCAATTTTAGCCGAGTGGCGATCGAACTAACACCTGCCATTAACAGTTGGTCAATCACGCAGTCACTCGAACTAAAAGTGGATAGAGAACACTATCCTTTAATAATAGTTGTTCGTTTAAATCTCTATCAGTATGGATATAAAACGGTCTAAATATTGTCCACCATGAGGCTCAAACGCGTTACCACAAGACTACAAAGTAAGTAAGGTTGCAAAGATCAGGAAACGATACAATCAAGTACCACACCTGACCCAGGATACCAATGGGAAAGTGACAAACTCACAGAAGACAGCACAAACGAGAGCCAAGAGGTCAGCCCTTTCCCAGCAGGTGACCACAAAGCACATATAAACAGACGCGCACAAAACATAGCAAACACAAGACAGAACAAAAACATAAAAGATCCACAAAAGAAGTACCGCCTTGGAACGGTCAGTAAAATATTTTACTGGAGGGCTTAAACCGGTTTAACGGCGCCAACCTCACCCTTAATTCAGATGTGGATCAAGACACATAGATATTTGGTTTGCATGAAAGACCCCTAACTTATCAATGCATCATCTCCTAAAACATATAAATCAAGATATAACAAGGAGATAAAGCAAGGATAAGGACTCAACAGTAAATTAAACTGAATACCGGAGCAAAAGAAATCCAACAGGTAAACCCCGGTGGGCCCGACAAACAGCCAAAACATCAGGCCCCTACCATCTCATCAATAGATAAGTCTTTAAGTCGGAACCATCATAGAGTCTGAAGTCCGACCCACCGGCGTGCAATTAAAGAGGAAAGCAAAGTTGCCAACCGTGATTGGGTTGACTACCAAGCATGCAGTCTGTTGCAATACATTAATGTTATAGCCAATCGTTTTAAAATGGGAAATTATTTTAATGAACTGCGCTGAAAAATTATTAGAGCCAACAATCTTCTTCAACTTATACACCAAGTCACCATAGAAATCAGGTTCCGAAAGTCCTTGGCGCAAGAGAGATTTAAGTCCAACTTGGAATTTAGAAATCAAATCATAGTATCGTCTATAAAATTTTGAAAATGTTTTGCGTAGTTTATGATACCGATAGCCCTGTTTAAGAAGTTTCTGAGTTAACAATTTATTGCGAGTGTTGAAGTCAGTAACATAGCTAGATGCTCTAGCAAAACGAATGAGTTGAGAGAAATAGACTCCATAGGATGTAGAACGAGGAACATCACCATCTAAAAATGGGAAATTGACAATTTCAAAATCAAAGTCGTCACGTTTATCATAAATTTTGGTAGAAACAATATCATTAGAAATTGACAAATGCAAGTATACAAGTCATGTTTGCTAGCAACTTTACTATAAAGGTTATAGCACGAAGCTGTCACGTTTTTATGATTAGAACAGTGTAGACTATTATACACAGTGAGTTTGGTTTTTAGTCATTAGTCGATAGTCGTTAGTTCATCCTTATTTGTACTAGTCTACTACTATCTTTTGTTTGGTGTAGGATAAGCAGCTGCAGATAAACCAAAAGCTTTGAAGCGTGACTCTATTTACAATATTGATATGTTGTTCTAGAAAAAATGGTTTCAGGCATTTATTTACATTTACTATAAAAGCTTTGACATGCACATATGTTCTAACCGGACTGGCTCATTTTACGTATTCTGCATCAATCGTTTGAAACAGAAAGACCCAAAGGTCATTGGTCAGAGGTCGTAGTACATCTATATATAAGCATATTTACTCCGTTTATCATCAAAAATACTGTTTGTTTTTCATTCACTTCACTGTCTTTTTATTCGTAAATCGTGACGGCATTTACGTCCCACACTCGAACAAACTTCACCCTATCTGAATATATTTTGTATGTTACGAATTAAAAGAGTTTGCATTCAGTCATGATAAGGCTACCAGTTCATTAAAGGAATATTTCCAAGCCTTGGAAATGGACAAAATGCATATGTATGTGGTATTTACATATCAGGCGTCATTTCAATGACGTCATCATTTTGTTCTGATGCAAAGACAATATGGGCGACGTGTTAATTTTAATTATTTACCCCCTAAGATTAAATTTGGTGCATTCCGACTGAAATTGGCGCACACAATGCAAGAAAGTCCTGATCTCCATATACTACAATGGACATACCGTTTCAATTGCACTGATACAATATACGCTATTTTGATGACGTCATAATGACGTCCAGACGTGAAACCCAGATGGGTGACCAGGTGATTTTCATTAGTTATCCCCTAAAGTTTGATTTGGTATGGGTCACCATAAATCGGCATCAAATTCGCACGGGAGTCCCGATCGCCCCTGACTACTACATTTGCATGAAACTCGTTGCTATTGGCTAAAGTGTAAAAAATTCTCGCGTTGAGGCCCAATTATTGCAAATGACCTCAAACCTTTTAGGAAATGTGCAAGTTTATTTGTTATCCAAATTTTTGACGAGATACTGCATGATATATTTTGGCAATTCGTCGAAAATGAATTTAGTTTTAGAATAAATCATATATTAAAAAGGTCAGATTTTGAAAATCTTAAGAATTTATTCCATGGACTATTATAATACCTTTCAGAAAAAAGAATAAAATCTAGGGTCACCGAACAAATTCTCTTTCAGGAGGGCCAAACTTAACCCCACCCCCATAGATTCCGTGCATAATTCAATATAAAAAGTTCAGGAATAACCATTTTGGTCGTTTTGATGATGTCATTTTACTAGTATGAAGCAATTTAACATTAAAATGCTAAAAAAAAGGAAAGAAAAGCACACTGAAAATAGGTGCGCACTCGGGCATCGATCAAGGTTCTTTGTAGTCAAACATGCTAACCACTAGTCCACGAGGTCAGGTCATGCGCCCGACGGCTTTAGATAACTGTACAAATAGAAGGGACTCGGCCACTTTCGTATTTGTAACCAGGGATATTGTGTACATCATTTGATTTTGTCTGAGCTACATTTATCTGGCTTTGGTACTGAGACGATCAGTTCTGATAAAAGGACAATAGATATTTTGGACACACTTTAATCACTTTATTTTGTCAAGAAAATGTAGGAATATCAGTACATAAGGGTTTCTGAAAACTGTGTTGATCTGAATCAATAACTGGTCGAAAGACATGACCCAGACAGCTTTACCTGTTTCCTGATGCGGGAATGATTTAATAAGCCGCATATGTCTTTAAGCTTCTTACCAAACATCATTTGTAGTTTCTAAGCTTTAAAAGAGGCTGCACATGTGTGTCTGAGTCTATTCATGTCAATATGCCAAATTGTTGGACATCACATGTTGCGGCTCAAATTTTCTAAGTGGGGTTTTTACGGCATCAGTCAAATCTTTGGACAAGGGTAGGATACAACATATTATATATATACTCATGTCCAATGCAAACGCACAACCTACAAAGATGACTATATCTTTTTAACGACATAACATTTTTAGATGTGCGTCTTATTGTACTGCAAAAATTCCGTAAAATACTGAGAGGTCTTTAAAAAGGAATGATCACTGATGACACGTGCTGGAAGCATTAAACAACCAACCGTCAAAACAGAAAGTCACACACCCAGCCATAGAAAGTGTCAGAATTTTTAAAAGCATTATTAACGCATTTTTCTGTGCCTAAATTGCAAATAATCTCTAAATTGATAGCTAGGAATAGTCATCTTGCCTTGAAAGCGGCAATAACGTCACGATGTGACGTGACTTCATCATTTTGACAAGCGTGTAAAATCTAGACATTCAGGGAATCCTTCTTTTACTGATGCAAAATTACGACAAGGTCGTAGCAAGAAGATTTCTTGCTCGTGCAGCGTGTCAACAACATCGACAGAGCGTAGGTATCAACGTTTTTTGATAAACGCCAATCTCTAAAAGCTCGTATACACAAACCTAAGAGTATCTGTGTTGAACTTAATGTTAGAACAGATGAACAAAATATTAACAAGATTTAAAACGCTAGCGTTGCGAAAATCGCTCAAAGTTGACGTCAATGATGCAACGTCAATTGTAGAGGATTTGTATGACGATGTGCATGTGTGTGCGTTTGTACGACGGAAATAACGCCAATTTTAAGCTTACATGGCGGCATTGTTCGCGTTAAAGTGTAATGTTATGTGTTGCTCACAACTGTCAAGCTTGTGGCGAAATGACAGGGATCTACTGGCAAACAGAAAGCATTTAAAACGAGATTTTGGGGTCTTTTTGTATACGCCCAAAATGCGATTTATGCACTTTGGAGGCTGGCGTTACGTCATATTTTAACGGAGTCACTGGAATTTATTTTTTTGTCGAAAACATTGCATTTGTCCTAAATAATAATTATAAATAACACAGCTTTGCACAGCTTTTGATAGACCACATCTATGCGCATCTGAAGATTTGTGCGTTTTCATTGGACATGAGTATATATGGAGGGTGAAAAGCGCATAAATCCCGTAAGAAGGGTTATAAAGTTGATAAGAAAAGTAAGTAAGGGTGCAAAGATCAGGAATCGATACAATCAAGTACCACACCTGAGATTCTTTCTGGTTTTATATATCGATGCTGAAAAGATATCTAAAAACATAAGTTTTCCCTTCAATGCGTTTATAGTGTGAAGCAGAAAGTAGTGCTTTGCTCTGACTCTAAGCTGATGCAAGCTGAAAAACGTGGATGTTTTCATCTGATTAATGTCGCGGGATGAACAACCTTCTTTCCTCACAACTAAAATGAATTTAGACAAAACCGTACAAATGGTTGTTCTTTGTTTAAAACAGGATTTATAATGATATTGACGTCCCAAAGCCAAATTGTCTCTAATTGGACGTTTCAAAGAAGACATCCCAGGTAGCTCAGATGGTTCATGCACCTGACCAGTACTTATGCACCAGTCATTTGTATGCCCCGCATCTTTTGAACCGGGGATACCAGTGACATAGCGGGGCTTATATGCCGAGATTGACCTACGATTTATCCCCGCAGTTACGTGGATGTGCCTGGGTTTTTATTTCCTGCTTAAATAGCCGAGTAAAAACAGCCAGGCGTATGCTAAGGGAAAGATGCACCAGCTCTTTTTCTGAAGACTTAAACTGATCTCTGTAGCCGAGGACCATGAATTGTTATGGGATTTTTAAACCCCCAAAGACAGGCTTACTCGTGGCTCATGGTGTGGCATTTCGACAAAAATGTACTTTTGTTTGGTATGCCTGTTTACCTTCTTTGTACAAATTTGTTTGTTAAGGTCCTTATTTAAAAATGTTTACATACATGTAGAAAATACATGTATGAGCCGCCTTATGTGATTGCCAACAACGTGGCATTTTCAAAAGTGTAGACTCGACGAGCATATACAGCCGCCTGTTAAGCTTAGAAGCTCCAAATGCTGTTTGGGCAGAAGCTTAACAATCATGGACTATTCAAGCGACTAGCAAATGCTCTGATCAGACTGCGTGTATGCGCAGGCTGATCTGAGGCTCAGCAGGTCATACATATTACATTGCTGGACATCCTACTTTGCGGCTCATATACAGTTGCACTATTTAAATGCAAAGGCTCCATAGTGAAAGTATGGGTATGTGTGTTCGAATTCTCAGAAAGCACTGGGCCAACTGAAGCAAATTTTCATGTGGCACCACCGCCCATGATATAGGGGAAAAGATGGAACGCTTAGTCAAATGATTAAGGTCATTTGTTATTAATAATTATTTTCAACCCCGAGAGGGCGGGGGCATCTAGTAGGGATTTTACCACAAATTTGGCCCCGCAGTGCAGGGCTTTTAGCTGGGCTTTGAAAATTGAAAAGTTAAAAGCACCGCTAGCCCCGAGGGGGCGGGAATACAAATGAATGTTGCATGCACTTTTAAAAAAATGGACTTTTATCGATTTTAACTATACTGGAGGACTTTAAAAACGCACCACCTGCTAAAATGCTAATTTATGTTGAAAATTGGATATTTTCGTTATGTGAAAAATAAAACTGACAAGTTCCGTCATTTAGCTTGTATTCAATAAGAAAATCGAAAAGCTGTGATTTATGATTGCCGTGACCTGCCAATAATTCTGAGACAACTCAAGTTCAAAAAGTCACAGAGTACCCCTACCTTCCATAATGAACGAAAAAAAGTTTTTAAACCGATGTTTGTTCTTGAAAGCAAAAGGAAAGACCAAATCAAATCATGAAGTTTTTGTCCTCTGGCACCGGTTATTACGTCTACATGACGTCAATATTTTATGACATAATTGGCCGTTTATATCCTAAGGAACGGGAATAATCAAATATTTTTGTTGCCAACAGATACTCCTCAATCAGTTGCATAAAAGACAAAAGTATCGCGACATGCGCTGACGTCACCCGTCTGTTATTGATGTTTGAAAATTTTAGACTGACGTTAGCAAAGATACGCTGCGGTTGTGAATGTAATAAAACAATTATTTCTGAAAACTTTTGTGTTTTTTCCATTTGTTAAGACATCCCAGGCTACCACCTAAAAGTGTTTGTTTTCAAATTGAATCAAATTCACTTGGTCAGACGACAATTGTTGAAAAACACGTACGTCGATATTACGCCAGAATGAACAGCATGAGCAAATCGAAATCATGGCAAATCATTGTCCATTTTGCAAGAGGATAAAAAATGATAAAGAAAACCTCCTCAAATCAATCATGTGGAAGAGGCGGAGAATGTAAAATGGTGCGTTTTTAAAGTCCATCAGTATATGAATTCTGTCACTACAGGGTTGCGATAATTGAACATTGCTAGCTACACATAATTGAAAGCGCGGAATGCGAGAGAGCTAGATGAGGTATCGTCAGGTCTCGCGAGAATGACAGCTCAATCTAGATACCGATTTTTTTTTTCGATGCGTTCCGATTTGCCCGAGTCCTCCTGAATCGAAATATAAGCATTGCAGATATCCAATGTTGACAAGTAAAAACGTGCAAGTTTATATTATTTTCGGTTATATTAGGAATTTCAATCGCCAGAGTTGCTTGATAGCTCGATACTACGCCGCCAAAGATGTTTTTGGCAAGATTTTGAGTCATGCTTCAAATGGTGAAATGTTTACATGAACACCGACGTCGGTCCGGTGATCTATCTATCTATTTATACTACATCATCCCCTCGCGGGGATTACGTGCAGGTAATTGATGTTCTTAATATTGGCGCTAAGTGCCCCTTACAACTAACCCTTACTTCGTATGCAATATTATGCAAGCCGGATTGCTTACAAAAAAGAATTTCCTTTTGTATTTTGATGCTGGCCTCGAGCACATGGCTACCTGGCATCGTGGTAACGGGAGTTATGTTGGTTGGTTGAGGTAATCATGTGATATTATACAACTATTGACTTCAATGAGGTAGACATATTATCTACCCGAAAAAGTGATAATTCACCGAGGCCGCTAGGCCGAGGTGAATATCACTTTTAAGGGTAGATAAATCCTCATGTCTTCCGAAATTGAAGTCAATAACTGTTTTGTTATATGACTTTTCAACTTAGAATGGAAATGTTCTACTTTTACTTTTGTTGCTGAAGTCAACCTTCAACCTAAGGACTTTCTAACAAGTTTTATCAACTGTTATTAAAATATTTTAGTGTAGTATTTTGCAATTTGAAATGTATATTAATTCTCTAAATATGGAGTGTAAAATTTAATCATAAAACTTTTTTTTACATTTTGTTTATTCAAACAAAGATAAATGAACAAACAAAACATAACAAAACAGTTATTAAAATTCATGAAAGTCTTTAGTTTACCTGTTGGGATGTGAAACAGCAAATCATGTCAATTTCATGCAGCACATGCTAGTTTTATACTCATCATGCTATTTTTAGCTCTCTAGAGGGTGATATTGCAGAAGTGTCAAAAATATTAACTTCTGGAAACTAGTTTGAGCTGGATTTTATCCTATATCACCTTCTGAGCCAGTTTAGACCAGTTTTGAGGTAGACATAGAGATTTATGAAGACAAATTGGGCCAATCAGGAGACAGGATTCTCTCCAGTCATATGACAAAAGTCTATGTGACTTGAGTCCCGAAAGAAATTGGGAAACATATGAAAGGCCTATGAAATCAGCTATTGTGAATGCAGACAACTACCATGATTCTCTTTCAGAGGTAGGTTACTCTAGTGCGCAAACAGATTAAAATATACCTCCAACTGCAAGCATGAACCTACAAATGTAACACTATCTCAAATAGGTGGTTCGACCATCGCATACTGACCTATCTAATTTGAGCATTGTGGGTACATGCTACATATGAGCCACGACACGAGATTTTCAACAATGCAACATTTTGACATGAATAGACTCAGACGAGCCTTGGCAGCCTCCTTTAGGCTTAGAAACTCCAAATGCTGTTTGGTCAGTAGCTTAACAGTCATAGAAGATTCTAGCGACTAGCCAAGGCTCTGATCAGACTGCGCGTATGCGCAGGCTGGTCTGAGCCTTTGCTGGTCGCACATACTACACTGTTGGAAATCTCATGTCGCGGCTCATATTTGTTTACCGAATGCGTCACGAAAACATGTGATCCGCTGGATTAGTTTATTCAAACTTGTTATCAATCTGCGTCATCACGCGTCATTTAAACGGCTTTTTTGACCTGACAATGTGGGAAATGTTTCCAAATATGTTTATAGTACTATTAAGTAACGTAGTGTGTTGAGTAAAGCATACCGCGTATTGACACAAACCCAACTTTTCAGTCGTTATATGTCTTTAACTTAGCAGACAGGTCGATTCTTTGAGTATTGCTCCTGCGCAGATAATTGCAAATGTAAGTGAATTGCTTTGTGTTAATTTTCACACCAAAAGCTAAGGTCATAAGCAGACGGATTTATTGCTAAGAATCCTACGTGGAACCAAACGCAGAACCACTGGGTAAAAGGCAAGGGGCTTATTGCACCACATTGCTCTTAAGTATAGCCTTGTATCCTTACTTAGAGTGTCCTAGTAGAATGTGGTGCTGAGGACCATCATGTTAATGGGAGGATCAAGCAGGGCAATATAATGTTGTTGTTTTTGTTATATAAAAGCAAACAGTGTGGACTCCAGATCAAGTTGCTCATTGAGAAGCAGTCTGATCTGAGTGTACGTGGTTTGACCAAAATGTTTCTAAACCATTTCAGTAGATGACATAGCACACAAATTTTGTTGTGAATGTCGCTTTGGGGACTAAAGACCTTCCAGCTCAACTCCTGTTCTAGGTAGGATATTTCCCTAATAGTGTCTCCGTCTTGCTAGCTCCAATATCAGAAAAGAACCCATGCAGTATACCGCACTGTATCTAAAACGCGGTATACAATATTACACGAATCGTGATACAACCAAAACAAATATTGTTGAACTTAGACGTGCTTTTTGCATTGCAATGTTGATAAAGCAACACAAAATCAAAGTACGTCGTTACGGCACCATAGCAAGAATCGTATTGAAACGGTCTAATGTTATACCTTGTTAACCGGTATGGAATGAAATTTCCGCCGATACTCTATGCATACAAGTTAGTTTTTTGTATGTTGGTAATCTTATTTTACTTTGTAAATTGTATCATTATATCATGCAAATTGTCTCACTCGTTTTTAGATTCAGACATGTCATTTCTCGGTTTTCAAAAGGCAGAACTAGGTTGTAAATTGGCAAAACTAGGTTGTAATGTGGCAGGACTGGATTGTCATAATACAAAAGTGAAAAATGCTAAGTTTTTTGACGCCAGAGGGCGCACCGAATTATTGGAAATTAATAATTTCTCCCAAACAAGTAGCACTCGTTGCAAACAATGTTGTGGATGATTTCTTTTACCTACAAATTACCCCTATACATTTTATTTGTTTGATTTGATTCTTTACGTTCCAGTCAGCAAACTTTCAGTTACGTCGGGAGGGGTCTTCCTGCGTTGAAGGATAAATGTGTCTTGCTCAAGGACACAACGCTGTGACACTGATGAGGCTTGAGAAAACTTCGTCCGGTCCTGCCAAGCTTGGACACAAACAACATATTAGTCAGAGAGCCTGTAATAGGTTTAATCAAGTGGTTGAGGCCAAAAGGTTTGAAGGTGTGTTCTTATGTAAGAAAGTGTGCTGAATTCAAAAATTAAACTCTTAAAAAAATCGGCTGGTACATAAAAGTGCTATGCGCAACGGAATATCCCTGGGGTATGCAATATCTCAAAATAGCGCTAAAATGGGGGGTACCCTTGCAGGTTTATAATTTAAACCGTGTTATATTAGTAGTAAAATGCAAATTTTGGCAGCAAACAATATTTGATGATCAATGTTTAATATAAAAATTAAAATAAGACATGCAAAGGATGCTTTCTAACACTATCATATAGCAAATTATAAAGCCCATGAAAACTAATGACTTTTGTCTCTGGTTATCTGATGATTTTTGATTTGTTTAAACTAGAGCAGATTTATTAATTCAATCTTATGTAATACAATGTGTTGTCATCGAAAATTATTATAGTTTCAAATAAATGATAGAGTATGGCCAAGAAATGCCATAATCACAGACTGCAGGCCAAGCCATGGCAATGTGAGGAAGGGACACAAATTAGGCATAATCCAAGCTCTTACAGTACAATATATATGTATATTTCAAGTTCCTTTGCCTCTCAATGTGAATACATTATGCTTAGATAAGACTAATATTTGCCTGAATATTGGCCCAGCCTATTAGCTTCTAAGCTGTGAACGCTATGTATGATCATGTTTAGCTAGCTATCACCACATGGCCAGCCACGACTGAACAGACCGTGTTGGTCAATATCCCACTTGACTTATATTCTATGTCCTAGAAATTGCGTGATAACCCATATCCCACTCTTTTGCTGAATCAAAATAGAATAGATGAGTATGAATAAAGAAAATGAGTATGATCAGAAAATACCACAAGTCTACACTGCATACCAACTCATGGCACCGTGAGGAAGAGCTACAAGACACCAGGAAGACAAACAAAGTAAAGCAACCAGCTCTCCCATCCCCAGCAAGATGATTGCAAAACTAGAAAAGACACATAGCAATGTACAACAAAACATGGAACAAACACAGAACCCCACAATGGGAGCAACAAGCAACAACAATAAACAACAACAAAACCACCGCCTTAGAACGACCAATCCATTATTTGTTATTTGTACGGAAAAGCAATATAGTGAGAACGTTAGTATAGATGCATTTGATAACAAAAAAGGTTGAAAAATTAGTTCACAAGCATGCCTAACATGCAAGACAATACAGTTATCAGCTTCTACATTGTGTCAATTTAGGTCTAAGACATCTTGATGTGTCATTTGTCCATCCAATAATTCGTATCTGAAGCAGACTTCATCAATCCAAAATACAGCTCACATGGCATTAGCATGCTCATTTAGGTATCACACTTTTGCCAGAAATCTCAACTGAATTGTCTTAAATGATTCTGACTTTAAAGCTTGAGTAAATAATTTGGTATGCCTTGTTCAGGTCAAGATACAGTTACCTCTCCCCATTCCCTATACCAAACCATGATCTCTGGTATTATAATTAATTGATGGATATTTAAAAGTGTCACCTGCAAAATCTGCACGATATGTACGTCTGAAAAGACGAGACAGACTCACATTTGTTTGACCACCAAAAGTTGAAGGCAAATCTACATGAGACTGTACCAGGAACATTCCATCGACAATACAAGCATCTACATTTCTGGGTGCATCTGTGATTATCCTCACCTCGAGCTTACTGAAAAGAGTTGATTTTTCAGCAGATATTTTAAGTCCATCAATTTGGACGGATGTAAGGGGATAAGCAAGCACCCTTTTCAGATCTTACTCTAACTATTAGCAGATAATGTAAGCGGCCTTATGTTTTTTATCTTCTAGTCTAGTATCTGAAGTTTCCGGACAAGGCACTACATGCAATGGTTTTACCTTTCTTCTGCAAATAGTTTTTTCAAATTCAATTTGTCACCATAAGGGAGCATCCTGTATAAAACTCTTTATACCATTGTTGTCACTGTGTCTGAGTTGCTAAACTGCCCCCTGCAATCTTCTTAGATATCATCTTACCTGTGAAATGCAGTAGAGCATTTCATCTCGAAAGTCTGTTAGGAAAGAGTCCATAGTAGTCCCGATCCCAGTGGTTAGCTTGTTCAGGTCTACATTGTCACATTTAATTGGGCTTGGGGTCATCTGCATTCTCTTTCAGTCCTGACTTTCAATTAAATGGCTTACAAGCTCACTTAGTACAGACCTAGTCACTATCCACTTCCTTCTTGCTCTCACCAATTTACTGAATGATGCCATCCCCTTTAGTCTGGATGGAACATCAGCATTGACATTATCTGCTCTAAATTCCAATCCACAGGGGTCCTAAAAGTGGTTTGTTCGTTCGTCGAATGAACATAGCCCATGCCTCCAGCATTGCTCACGCAACTGGGTGTGCCTCATCGCTGTAAAGCTCTAGGTGATATCTCGTCATCCATTGAGCATAATTAGGACAACTTATAGCTCAGAATATAATCGCACACAATTTACATAGACAGAAGGTGAAAAGTTTTAAACTCGGGGTGGGGAGTGAACTCAGGTACTTTTGGTACGGGTGTGCAAGTCAGTACTTTTTAACCAACCCCAGTCATATACACAGCCTTTGAAAAAAAACAGCCTATTCATATACTTGATTTCACAGAAAGACCTATTCATATACTGTTCTTTGAATTTGTATACCCTTTCATATCCTCTGTGATTGTGGGGGGACTCTGGGTAATTTTGGTATAGGTGTGGGAGTCAGTATTTTGAAACCAACCCCAATCATATACCCAGCTTTTGTAAAAACAGCCTATTCATATACTTGATTTCACAGACCTATTTATATACATTAAATATTTGAAATCATAACCCTTTCATATCATCTGTGATTTGTAAACAAGTTTACAAATGACCCTCATAATGAGAAAACCTGCTTTATGTTAATGTGAAAACAAAGGCTTAACGGGTATCTGAGCGAAAAATATGTGCATATATATGGGTGTCAAAATTTGGGCCAATCCAATTCCCAAAATCAGGCCATTCATATACTTAAAAAAGGGGGTTATCATATACCCGGGGCGCTGAAAAAGGGGGCTATTTGGCACGCACATCTGTTTTATATCATATATAGGGTACACCCCGCCCCCCACTGAGGTTTTAAACCATTTACATGTATGGTTCAGAATCTGCTGAAAAGAAGATAGATCTCTACAATTTCCATGTACATTATCCAGAAGGCTGCTGTTTTATGGTGTTCTCTGACCTAGTAAAATCTGTGTAATGCATATAGATGTCTTGTGACTTTTGGTGTTTTGTAGCTCTTACTCACGATGTGGTGGGTTAGTCTGCAGTGTGTGATTTTGGTATTTCCTGATCATACTCACTTACTTTCTACTTACTTACTTCATACTCATCCATATTTTTATAAAGATTCAGCAAAAGAGTGGGATAGGGGTTATCAGTGGGGTGGGGGTTATTATGCTATTCCTAAAACATAGAATATCAGTCATGAGGTATATTGACCAGAACATTCTGGTCCGTTGTGGTTGGTCATGTGGTGCTAGCTATACATATAGTTCACAGCTGAGAAACTAATAGGGCTGGGCTAATATCCAGGCAACTCTTTTTGTTATCTGAGCATAATTTAATCACCTTAAAAGCAAAAGGGAACTTGAAATATACCTATACTGTACTGTAAGAGCTTGGATTATGCCTAATGTGTGTCCCTTCCTCCCTGTGCCATGCTGGGTTGGTCTGCAGTCTGTGATTGTGGCATTTCTTGACCATACTCTATCATTTTTGGAACTATAATAAATGTTGATGACAACACCATTGTATTACATAAAATTGAATTATAAATCTGCTCTAGCTTAAACATATCAAAAGTCATCGGATAACCAGAGACAAAAGTCATTAGTTTTCGTGGGCTTTATAATTTGCTATATTTTAGTGTTAGAAAGCTTTATTGACATGTCTTATTCTTTTTTATATTGAATATTGATCATTATATATTGTTTGCTGCCAAAATGTGCATTTTACTACTAATATTACATGGTTTTAAGTATAAACCTGCAATGGTACCCCCATTTTAGCGCTATTTTCAGATATTGCATACCCCGGGGATATTCCTTTGCTTATAACACTTTTGTGTACCAGCCAATTTTTTTAAGAGTTTGATTTTTGAATTCAGCACACTTTTCTACATAAGAACACACCTTCAAACCTTTTGGCCTCGACCACTTGATTAAAACTATTACGCGCTCTCGGACTATATGTAGATCTATTAATGGGTCCGAGCTGCAAGTGAAGAAAGAACATGCGCGGACCCAGAGGGGGATAGGCGGACCCCCTGCCTGGAAAATCCGAATTTCGATAGGTTTCTATGAAAATTAGCATTTTGACTCCCCCCCCCCCCCACGCCTGGAAAAAGTTGGACCCCCCCCCCCCCCGCCTGGAAAATGTTGGACCCCCTTTGGAACCTTGGCAAATTATAATTTTCCTAAAAAACACCGGACCCCCTCTGAGAGCGCAGTGGTAGAGTGCTTGACTCGATACATAGGGACCGCGAGTTCGAGCCTCACCGGCGTCACTGTGTTTTGGTCCTTGAGCAAGACACATTTATCCTAGCTTAGTACTGGTTCAACCCCGGAAGACCCGTCCCTATATAACTGAAAGCTTGTTGATGGGACGTAAAGAACTGTCAGCGTTGTTTTTTTTCAGACAAAGGTGCTTTTTTTCTGTCAGGTAGGCCTGGCCCCCCTCATCCCCCGCCCCCTCTTGGCGTACATTCCTGGATTCGCGCATGCAGAAGACACACTAATACTACATTTAATACGGTCAAGCGTTTGCCCTCTTTCTTACTTGGAACAGTTATAGTCAAATCGCCTCCCTTTAAAAGTACACAAAGTTCTGCATTTTATTTATTTTTCATGTTGTCATGAAAGCTGATTTATTTATTAAGTATAAGATTGTATTTGCGGATTATGATAAACGAAATTCCAGCGAAATGGAGGTGTGTTTTTTTTTCTTTTTCAGAAAAAAGAAACATCAATAAAAGTCAACTCATATATTTGCAAATTCATCATGTATTAAAAATGTTTAAATGTGCAATGAAAATCGAAATCTGTTAAAGCCCCCGTGGTGTAGTGGATAAGCGCTATCCCTTGTAAACCAGGGATTGCAGGTTCGATTCCCGGCTTCTCCATAAAAACAACTTTCGGTTGAGCCTTCTGTAGTTCCTGTCATATAATAAACACACAAATCATAAACCCTCCTGGCCCAGTACTGGTTTTTACCCTTGGAAAACCCACAAAAAGTTGGGTTTTTTTTGCCTTGTAAACCAAAGAAGCCACCGAGGTGTAGTGGATAAGCGCTATGCCTTGTAAACCAGGGGTTGCAGGTTCGATTCCCGGTTTCTCCATAAAAACAACTTTCGGTGAGCCTTTGGGTGTTCCCGTTATAAAACCAACACAAATCTTAAACCAATCCGGAGGAACTGGTTTATACCCAGGAAAGCCACAATAAAGTTTTGCCTTGTAAACCAGGGGTCGCAGGTTCGATTCCCAGCTTCTCCATAAAACCACTTTCGGTGAGCCTTTGGGTGTTACCGACATAAAACCAACACACTATCTTAAACCATCCCGGTGGAACTTGTTTATACTCAGGAAAACCACAAAAAAGTTTTTTGCCTTGTAAACCAGGGGTCGCAGGTTCGATTCCCGGCTTCTCCATAAAACCACTTTCGGTTGAGCCTTCTGGAGTTCCCGTCATATAATAAACACACAAATCATAAACCCTCCCGGCCAAGTACTGGTTTCTACCCATGGAAAAGCCACAAAAATTTTTTGCCTTGTAAACCAGGAGTCGCAGGTTCAATTCCCGGCTTCTCCATAAAACCACTTTCGGTTGAGCCTTCTGGAGTTCCCGTCATATAATAAACACACAAATCATAAACCCTCCCGGCCCAGTACTGGTTTTTACCCATAGAAAAGCCACAAAAAAAGGGGTCGCAGGTTCGATTCCCGGCTTCTCCCAGTCTGTCGGATGAGACTTTAAGCTGTTGCCCGTCTTCTGAGACACTGTAAAACCAGAACAACTGCCGGTTGAGCCTTCAGGAGTTCCTTGACATAGAACCACAAAACCATAAACCCACCCGGCCAGTACTGGTACAGCCAAGGAACACGGCCACAAACAAATGGTGTAATGGATAAGTCGCAGTTCTCCAGAACTTATTTTGGTAAAAGCCTTACCCGGTCATAAAAACAAATCATAAACCTTCCAGCCCAATGTTGGTAACTACCCAGGGAAAGTCACTAAAGTGGTGTAGTGGATAGTCGCTATCCTTGTATCCAGGGCTCCTGAGTTCGATCCCCAGCCTTCCCAGTCTGTCTGATGTGACTTAAAGCCGTCGCCCTGTCTTCTTAGATGAGCCTCTGCCAGTAGATCAATACAGCTTACAATGTATACATGTAAGACCCGGGCGTTTTCGTACATTCCGAATTACGTATATAGTGCACAAGTATGATATACTGACGGACTTTAATTACGCAACACAAACTTCCCTTTATATCTAACTTCCCTTTATATCTTTCAAAAACAGCTGTATGTAAAATTTCTTTGCTCCGATGATGTCATACTGAGCTTGCTTCTTCAGTTTTAAATGTACAACTAAACTGGACGACGTTATTTGCTCCGTATGAATTTAGCCATTTAAACATTTCTTAAGTAACTTGTAAAGGAGATTTTAAGCTTTTGAATGAAAGGGTACGCCCAGATATACGTCATATACGCAAATAGGCTGTATCGCAGACTTGCCAATAAATATGAGAGTGATTCCTCGATGACTAATTAAGTCCATGATACAAATTTGATGCTTCTAGTGTCTCTTGATTTAAAGAATTAGGGAATCTTTCATTCATAATATTTGGCCACATGAAACAGTTGACCCATATATCAAAAGTTTACATTTTAATGCGTTAAGTTCATCTTAGTTGGACAAGTTGCCCATGGTTTACTTACAAATGAATGCTCTTTAACATACAATCAAAATATTGTTATGCCTTCTTTTTCGAGACATAAGTTAAGCTGTTATCCAAAGTGTTGCGTTTTTAAGTCCGTCAGTATAGCTATCTCGTGTGGCTAGAAGTGTTTTTTATCTGAGCCTTGAAACGCCTACCAAACGATCAAATTCTTACCCATCGGTTAAATAATGAAAACCGTTGGAGCGACATCCGGTTCAGTATAGGAGGTCGTAAAAAGGCAAACAAACTTTGTATTTTCTTCCATTTTGGATTAAAATACTCTTTTTGAGACATTTATTGAAAAATCGGAGTCATTTCTAATTTAAGAATCGAGCCGGATAGGCGACAATCGAAAACGTTAATACTATCGACGAACGTAGATCAAAAACAGTTCGAAACAGGGTTTTCGATTGTCATTTGTCAATCGAAAACACTGTTTCTAGCGATATTTGGTCCGTGTTCGTCGATTGTTAAGAGCAATTTTGACTGCCACCTATCCGGCGTGAGAGTGATACTGAGTGATACCTGTTAAATGGCAAAATCGCAGTTTCATGGGCATCATTCATAATCAAAAGATTTTTGTATGCTGTTAGCAGTACCTTTCAGCATGCACAACCCCCCCCCCCCTCCACACACACAAACACACACACACACACACGCACACGCACACACACACACACACACACACACACACACATCATGTATTAGGTCACAAAAGACCAAAACGAAACAAAAGCTAATAACTACAATAAACGAAAAATGGGTAACTTACCATAACCCCTTACGTTGTATCGCTCGACAAAACACTTTTGAAACCACAAAGCAAAATCTTTCAAGTGAAAAAAGGTTGCACCCTGCTTGGGTACTAATTTTGCTCATCTTGTTGCAGATTTGTTTTTTTGTGTTATGAGAGAGACTAAAACTTCATGCTGTCTCTTTAGCTCAGACTACCTGTGAGTCGTGAGTCCTTTTCTATGGGTCATCATCGTGTTTGATTACTGTTTCTCCATGATGATACATTGCAATAGTTAGAAGGTCGTCATACGAGCCGAACATGTTTTACACTTCAACAACAGCAGAATCTAGGGCGAAGATATGGTACAAGTAAAATGCATTTAAGCCCCCTGGTGGCTTAGACTGCCATCCGTTCTAAGCCGATGGCTCTGTTGTTGTTGATTGACTGTTGATTGTTACTCAATGGGAGTCTCTAATTGTTCAATGTTTTGTTGTATGTTACTGTATGTCCATTCTAGCATCTTGATGGGGAAGAGAGAGTTGGTTGCTTTGCTTAGTTTGTCTTCCTAGTGTCTCATGATTGTTGTGTGGCTCTTCCTCGCGGTGTCATGGGTTTGTCTGCAGTTTGTGATTGTGGTTTTACCTTATCATACTCACTATTTTTGACAAAATGCCTGGCCTAGTCTGTATCCTAATAACAAGAATGCCTGCTTTTGTTGCATGTGAATGCCTTATTGCGACAACCCTTTTAAACAGTTTAGATCCTGACCAGGCTCTACAAAGCGCTGTGCCTGAATGGGAGCCACACTGTGTAATAAGTAAATGCGTATCTAATATATATACCTTATCACCTTATTTTTTGTGTTATCCTCTTTAATTGTCTATTATTGTTATTATTATTATTATTATTATTATTATTATTATTATTAGTAGTAGTAGTAGTATAGCCTTTTCAAACAGTGTAGCCCCTGATTAGGCTCAGAGCTTTACAAAATGCCTTGCCTGATCTGGAACTGTTCAATACCCTGATTAAGTAAAAAGAAAAAAAGAAACAGCTGACTACAAAACGTAACTAGAACACGCAATCGATGTGGCGCCATCGCAAATCCCCACGTTCAAGTTTTTGACCCCAAGTACTCCAAAGTCCTACCCCTGGGGCATGACCCAGGCGATAAAATGAAAAGTCAATTGTCTTTGTTATTTAAATTTAGTGATGTTCGACCCCTCTGCTGTGCCCCAGGGGCCGGGGCCAATTTTTTGGTGCTGTTGCATGCCCCATTCATGTGTTTGACTTAAATTGTATGTTCATGGTTTTGAACATTTTACTTAAATCAAAAATAAATATTTCATAATGTACTTATATAATTTTCATAGATCATCCTCTCATCTGCTAAGTTAATTATGGCAGTGTTCATTGCCTTAATCTAAACAACTGGGGGGCTGCCATATTGCAGTAATGGACATTAAAAGATGGACATTAACCTCTATTTCAGGTCAGCTAAATGACTCATGGAACCACCTTGCTAGTGATTCCATACATTGCTTCATTTCAATATTGGATAATTGATATTCTGTTTTCAAAACAATTATCAGTCAGATTAATGCAAATTAGAATGTAAGACTATTAAAAGAAAAGTATTTTGTTTTTCAATAAGTTTCATTTGACTTTGCTATGTCATATTGTACCCAAAATAATGAAAGGTATTACACAATCAGTCGTCTGTTATAGTAATAATGAGTGCTTTAAGGGTTCAATTTCAGAAATAATTATCAAACCTTGGCCCATGTATCAAAATATAGTCATCAATGTACACACTGCTTAAAATATTACTTTGAAACATTGTTAATTTTTGCCATTATCAAGGATTTAAGACTTTGGTCTGGTAGTGTGTCAGCAGGTCATAGTGATTACAGTCCACTTGTTAGGAGTTCATTGACCTGCAAATTGCCAGACCCTCAGTGCCGACTGGAACAAATTAATTACAAGCTAATTGAAGGGATTTCACACACATTAAAGTAATGATTTTTTCCTACCTTACTGTAAGCTCCATAATAAATGCATTTAAAAAAGTGTGAATTTTCCCTTTAAAGTTAAAATCATATGAACTATGCGCATGTCGCTACATTCAATGGGGTCCACTGGGTCCGGGACTCAATTCACTGTCGTTGGGTCCAAAATAATGCATTTAAAGCTTATTTTAGGGCATTTTTGCTTTCTTTAATGCTTTGTTCATCGATTGCTATGAGCAGCATTCATCGATTGCATTTGTATTTTTGAAAAGGCGTTTTCGATTGCCATTTTGATGTACCTCTCCGTTTTTAAATTGTACGTAGCTCAATCAAAATACCATATTGTGCGGTCAAATTTGGCTGGTGTTTAGGGAAGACATTCAAATGTTTCACCGACCAGCCAGTTGATTATTATCCCTTTTCAAAAAAGAGAATAAACATCACTAAACTGATTATTTTTCTTGCAAACATTGTAAAATAAATGATCAATTAATATCACGACATTTATAATTGGAATTGCATAGAACAAACCACAATTCATTTGAGAAAGAATAGGCAAAACCAATTTTATTAAAATACGGCTATAAATTAGAGAAAAAAAAACAGATAAACTGACTTACCCAAAGTCGCTGCGCGGCTGTCTAATTTGATCACAGTTCCTCGATTGTATTCAACATTCGATGTTGCCAGCTACCCGGTGTGACCAAGGGATAGGCGAAAATATGGAACGCGTATTCAAATGATTTAGGCCATTTGTTGTTGTTTATTATTGTCAACCCCCGGCGGCGGGGGCTTTAAGCAGGCACTTTAACACAAATTTGGCCCCACAGTGCAGTGCTTTTAGCAGGGCTTTGAAAATTGAAAAGTTGAAAGCCCCGCTATTCCGCTGCCGCGAGGGGGCGGGGGATAGCCTACAAATGATTGGTGCATTACACTCGAGCACTATTCAGCGTGTACAGGGATGAATATTCTAATGAATAGTCAATAACCAAAGCTGGTAAATTTGCATTTCCTGCGCTTTATTTTTGTTGGGAGGGGGGATAAATTGCTATAAATGGGAAAGTATTGATATGCGACCTGAATAGCCCCCTTTTCAGCTCTGCCACTTGGATAGTTGAATAGCCCTGAGTTTTGATCATTATATATAGTCAGACATACGTTAAGCATCGCCTCAATAGTTTCCTAGAAAACGAAGGGAGCTTTCCAATCATGAATATTTTCTTGTTTTATTTATGAAAATAGATAAAGTGGTGACAATTTACAGCAAATTTCGAATCAATTATCAAAGAGGCAAACAACCAGGCATGGTAGATGCACACTTACCCCTAAAAATGTCCCTATTCTCAAACCCATTATGGTATTTTCAAAACGCTTAGACATGTTAAGTGTTAGTGTAATATTGTAGCAATATCAAAGACAAGTTCTGTCTGAAAATTTCAGATTCATATCTCTAAAACAATAAAAGTTATGGATGTGTAAAGAATGGCATGTTATATGGTGATAATGCAAAAATTAAAAACACGCGATTAACTATATCTATGATCCTATATAACTTACATGAAACCTTGAGTGCGACAGAATAAGTTTGGCACTAGTTTGAAAAATTTGTCTAGATTATTTCTGCGTTTATTTGAATTCAAAGTAAGCACTTTGGGTTAAGCTGTGACACTTTTAAAAAGTACACCCAAAAATAGGGGTTGATGTATACAGGACACCGTAGAAATTCAGCAAAATGACCAAATGGCATTCTGATATGTTCAGCAGACCAAAGACAGACTAGGGTAACAAAATATTACAACCTGATTGTTCTTCTGAAGAATTTTGTACATGAAAAACGTCTCTGAAATAATGTTTGGGTGATGCTTAACTTATGTCTGACTGTATATATGAATAGCCCCATTTTACTTGGTTAATATATCAATGACCCTCAAGTTTTGCGTCTCAACTTTTGTAACTTCCCTTATCTAAATATGGAAAATTCTATGTTCCTATATTTGAATACTTTTTCAATCATTTGTGCTTGTTTAAAATATGAGTTCTCTTTCAATGAAAGTTTGAGAAGATTTACCTTATTAATAGGTATGGAAATTCGAAGAGCAGTATACGATAGGTCCACATTTAATGATGTCTGTATATGAATAGGTCCTTTTTTCGACATCTATATATATGAATAGGGCTGGTTTTGAAATTCCGGGCCGTTCATCTGCACCAATATGACTTCAAAGTTACCCCAAACCCCTTCCTGAGGCTTTTTGCTACCAATAGATCACCTACTGTATTCAGAACTTAGTATACAACTGCCATACTACTGAGCTTGAAATGCATGATAAAATTGAAAAAGAGGGGCTTTATATCTCAAGCTTTAGATAATGCAACATTAAAACTATCAAAACTGTTGTCAAGCAACTATAATGCTCTTCTCTTTTTCAAATGCCAAGCTTGTACATGTATTCCCTGAATTATTTCCCTTTAAACGTAATACATGCATACAGTTTTACCTTTGAAATGATTTTTTTAATGTTCATTCTATTTCTTTCGTTAAAATTTTAATGCGCTTATATTTATGAGATTCTACATGGATTTTCTAGAAGAGATGGCATATTGTATCCTATAACAAACGTTTTACAAAAAAGAAAAGAAAACCACAAGTTTTGATATTTTGTCGGTTTATTAACCGTTTTTCACATTATGGATAAACCATTGTAGTCAAAATATCTCTCTACACCGTTTTCCGTAATCAATCGACGAGCACCGAGTAAGGGATACTCTGTAAATTATAAATGAAAGCGCGCCCTCCGGCGTCAAAATATTTAGAATTGAAAGAAGCGGGGAATTACCGCCAATATTCACGTCAATTTTCTGTTTTGAATAAATGGAGTGTCACTTTATGATGCTTTTGTTGCTATTCTCTATTTCTAGTTTGCTTTTATATTATTTATAATGAGTCAGCATACATCCCAAGCTGTTATCATAATACAATTTACATGATATAATGGCACAATTTAGAAAATAAAATGAAATTGCTAGCATACAAAAACTAACTATAAGCCACACAGACTTATGGCGGTCTTCACCTTCCATAAACCGGATGTGTACATGCCGAATATCAATCCTCGTGCAGAAAAACAGATTTTTTACATTGCCACCAACACATATCACAGCGTCGCCAAGACTCTTCGTGAGGCCCCAAATACTTATTCATATTGGCACCTCGACGTGTTATAGTATTGAAACGGGCTCTGTTTCGACCCTGTTAACCGGGTGTGGATTATAAACTCGGGGAAACTATAAATGAGCCACTAAAACCGCCCCAGTATAACATGATGCATGTATTACATGTTATAGTTGGTCTTGTTCTCTAGTTCTCATGCTCTTTCAATCTTTTTATCCTTCCCTTTCTCTGCTTCAGCAGGCCGGACCCTTGCTTTTTTTTCTTCTTGTGATCCGTCCTGGAATTTTTTTCATTGCAAAGGCCCGTCCTGACTATTTTTTCAAAATCCCCTCCTCCCATAAAAAATCAATTAAAAACTCCCTAAAGAGGATACTAAAATGTTATTAATGAATATGCCATTTATTTCATCGAGTGAAGCAAAAAATGCATATTTCATGAGTGGCGAGCCATGAATGAAATATACTTATCTCACCGCTGTGAAATAGATCTATAGCTTTTTTTTAAATATGCATTATATTTAATATTTATAATAAATTCTACTCTTACTTCCTGGTCTAATTATATTATGTATTCTGTCTCTATATAAAGCTTTGGATGTTGTAAGTAACGCACTTTGGGTGTTGTTAGTAACGCATTCTGAATTGGATCGTTGGATTGACGTGTGAAATTTTCAGAAACTATTTGGCTGATAGCTGGAAACAGATACAGGTAAATACATGTTATCAAGTATATGTATTTGTCCATTTTTATTAATATTTTCCTTTTTTCGTCTTATGGCAATGTATTTTACATGGGAATCGAAAGTTGGCAATTAAAAGGAGTGGCTCTTATTTCTATATGCAGGCGGGAAGTAAAGAAAAAGGCAAATATCAGGAATCGATGCAATCAAGTACCACACATGACCTATGTCACCTATGGGAAGTGATACGGTACAAGGAAACATCACACACAAGAGAACCAAGAGGTCAGCCCTATCCCAACAAATGATCACGAGGCAAGACAGAATAATAAAAAGACAAACGTGAAACACATCAAAATAACTACAGAAGCACCGCCATAAAACAGTCAGTAATAAAATCACTGGAGGGCTTAAACTCATTTCCTATTTTAGACATAACCTAAACTAATAGACTAGCTACTAGTCTAATAAATAAGTTTGATATTTTCTGTAAAAGTTAGAAAGTGTTTTGCCGTCCTCATTTTGCACACCTTGACGTTAACATTGAGACAGAACAGTAGACTAGCTATATGATGTACATCTTAGGTTTGATATACTTTACCCATTTTCTTGCTATGATCAATTTAACGCCTAGATGCCTGTCTAGACATACACTTGTTTCCCTGTTCTATCAGCTAATGTTTACATGCCAGTGTTGCTTATATTTTACCCTGTGATATATGTTTAGCCTTCTCACTGGTGCCAACTCCGTCACAACGATATTTTAGATTTTCACCCACAGGTCGTCATGAAACGATTCGTATAACAGATGGAAACAGCGAACTTATTTAACATTTTATTAGTTATAAATGTCAAATATATACTTTAAATGTTTGAAAACTGTCCGATGTATTTCCAGCATCGAATTTCTTACCAGTATATCGTTTTTAACTGAAAAAAGCAACACCAACATAATCGCTGCATTTTGCACAGAATTGTGGCGATTTGGACAGCGATTAGAGTTTTGATAACACTGGCTGTTTAAGACAATGTAACAGCTTGGACTTTGATATAGTCACGGTCTGGCTAAGAGAGTGACTGTATGCCTAAGACAGTTAAACTGCAGAGTAAATTCATTTTTTTTTTCACTACATAGCCTTTATATTGTTTCTTTTCTCTTAGTTTTGAGTTGAATAACTCAATAATATGAGAAAATAAATATTAATGAATAAAAAGCTGTGTTGCAAAATATAAACTGGCACAAACTAATGCGTCAACATGGCAAATCATATCCTGTTTCTTTTTTATAATTTTAATTTTCATGTACATTTAAGGAACCTGGTTTTTCATAAAGCTCAAACTTGCAACGGAAGAGCAATGAACCGTTTGATCTGTTTATTGTCTCAATGTTTATACACACCGGATAAGCGGGTTTTGGTTGGTTGAGTTATTTTGTATCACGTGACATTGTGTATAAAAGCGGAAAGCACTGTCTGAGTCGCAGGTTCGATTCCCGACTTCTCCATAAAACCACTTTCGGTTGAGCCTTCGGGA
This sequence comes from Loripinus fragilis, assembly GCA_964019695.1. Lineage (NCBI taxonomy): Eukaryota > Metazoa > Mollusca > Bivalvia > Lucinida > Lucinidae > Loripinus > Loripinus fragilis. The sequence continues at coordinate 47,411,765 of OZ026514.1, forward strand.
GTTCCCGTCATATAATAAACACACAAATCATAAACCCTCCCGGCCCAGTACTGGTTTCTACCCATGGAAAATCTACAAAAAGTTTTTTTTAAAGCATTATTTGGTAGGTTTACTATTTCCTGAATAAGGGGATAGATTTGTTCCTGAATAAGGAACAAATACATTCTTTCATACCAAATAGATCCAAATACGTTGTCCGCCCACCGAAGCTGTCTGATACCTTTTTACCAGTTGCCTGGTTACCCTACACAAAGTAAGTAAGGGTGCAAAGATCAGGAATCGATACAATCAAGTACCTCTTTATGATTGATTTCATGGTGCACCAACAGTTAATCGCGCATCATGCTGCGTTGCTAATATTCGTATTGTAATATATATTGTGCTTTAGTTCATTTTACCAATCAGTTTTTGGGAGCAAGTAGCTCTGTCTAAATTGAGTATTAGCAGTAATTGTTGATAATACCGCTCAGACACGCAGAGGTTTGTTGCATACAGTTTCTTGGCCATCACAATAATGACGTCATTAAAAGTAACGTGCATAGAGGTGAACATAAATAAAGTGGCGTCAGAATGGCATAAAATTTCGCTCTGGGTGATGCGTTTATAAATGCTACGCATTTATCATACCTTTGTATATTTCTCAATGATTTCTTGCGTTAAATAGGTAATACAAAAACTGAAATTTTCAAACGCTTTTTGTCAAAAATTTTCCAGCAAAAATGGCTTTATGAATAGTCTGATAATAGCAATGAAAGATGCTTTACTGCTACATAAACATCTTCTAGGCCTCTGGAGGTTGTCAAAACCATTGGTTTACACGCTCAGCTTTCAGCACCACTCTTTGGGCCCAACAGATTTTAATGCATAGAAAACTATGTTTGATCCCTATATTATTATACCTCATGTGAAATCCAATACAAACTTCCATAGACGAGCAACTGATTGGCCTCAGCAAATACTGCCACCGCCACCCTCCTGATGAAAAGTCCTGGACGCGTGCATGCAAAAGATATATTTACTTCATTCATATAAATAGTTGAGTTATAAAATAAAGGAATAGCCAATGCAGTTACCCTTTTTGCGGTATCAACCCAAATTAATGAGAAATTCCAATGAGTACCCATAAAATTGGGTTCTGCAAGTCCGGCATGTTCAGTTATATACCTTATTGTACTAAATATTAGTCTGGACTTTCATCTTGTTGTGTACTGACAGATAAGTACAGTAAAGACTGTAGGGAACTCCTGATAACCTAAAGCAATAGCACAGCCTGCTTATCATAATTGCGTCAAATGATATTCTGCATTTCGTAGAAGGAAAATTAGTTCAGAAATAGAACCCATTTTGTTAAGTTGTGCATCTAGTACATAACATGTTTACTTCCCTACAGCATGTTTGCTACACGTGTAGCAGTGGCAGCTCAGTTGCCACCACATTGAATGTGAAGTTACATGAATGTTTACACTGTGTGTAGTTATTTCTTATTTAAGAACCCCTGCCTACAAACCCAGATGATATATTTGTTGTGGCTAGCCTGCACATTTTTGGTCAACTCATCTGAGCCTTTGCTGCATACAGATATAGGCTATGAACCAAATACTCATGAGTAGAATGCCAGGATTTGGGATTCAAAGGCTCTTGTGCTCTGGGTCAAAAAATAAATTAACCCTTTAAAGACATATGCGGCTATTTCCCATGCGCACCTTTCCCGCGTCTGCAAACGGGGAAAGTTGTCTGGGTCCTGTCATTCGACCCTTAACGGATTCGGATCAACACAGCTTCAGATATTCTTATGTCATATCGGTGTTCCGACATTTTCTTCGCAAAATAACTAATGAAAGTGTGTTCGAAATATCTATTGACATCTTTTCAGAACTGATCGTCTCAGCACTAAAGACAGAAAAATGTAGCTCAGTCGAAATCAAACGACGTACACAATAACCCTGGTTACGAATAAGATAGTGGCCGAGTCTATACTATTTGTATGGTTATTTAGAGCGGCGCACGACCTGACCTCGTGGCCTAGTGGTTAGCGTGTCTGGCTACAAAGCCAGAGGACCAGGAACGATTCCTGGATGCGAACATATTTTCAGTGTGTTTTTTCTTTCTTTTTAACATTTTAATGCTAAATTACTTCATATACTAGTAAAATGGCATCATCAAAACGAACGAAATGGTCATCCCCGAACTCTTTATATTGAATTACGCATGAAACCTATGGGAGTGGGGTTAAATTTGGCCCTCTAGAAAGAGAATTAGTTCGGTGACTCCAGATTTTTATTCTTTTTTTCTGAAAGGTATTACAATAGTCCATGAATTAAAAATAAATTTTCAAGATTTTCAATATCAGATTTTTAATACATGATTTATTCTAAAAACAAATTTCATTTTTTGACGAATTGTCAAAATATATCATGCAGTATCTTGTCACAGCATGGGATAACAAGCAAGCATGCACATTTTCCTAAAAGTTTGAGGTCATGGGCAGTAATTTAAGTTAAAAGAAAGAAGCTGGCTGAAGATTACAACCGTTTTAGCTTGATAATTAGGACTAGTGTTATTATTTTATATTTCTAGAAAATTGGTCAAATGCTGTAAACTTCAATTTGAGATTCTGAAAAAAATAAGCATGGTGACATATCCTTTTTATTTCATAAATGGATAGCCCATGCATAAAACAAACTGTATGCAAAGTGTTGAAAATATTTCAATATGGGAAGTATTTAGTAGCATATGTCCTTAAGCTGTAAATTTAACCAAATAGCGTCTGCTCTTGTTGTCAGCTGAAATGTGTTGAAATTATTTTGATCAAACACGGTAGACTCAGCTCAGACTGCATACACAATTTACATCAGTCAGTAATGTTAGTACATGCAGTTACATTCAGCAGACACTATTTTCAAATGCATTTTAGCAGGCGCTCTAAGAGTTAACTTATCAAGGCTGAACAACAATTAGATCTGTCAGTCTTGGTAATTAACCAATAACAGAACAATGAAATCAGTGGAAATGTATAAATTTCTCATGACAAACAATATTCTAAATACTACTGGAAAATAATCAAGTTTCCTGACCTGACTACCTGTTGTATAGTTTATCAGCATATGCATGTAAGCGCGCTATCCCAATACATCGCAAGTTAAATTTGAATACTATTTCACATATAGGTAACTGATGTTGCTTTCATCAACCTATTCAAATGTTAACGACCCAACCTAAACTACTCTACTTTCCCATTTTCAAAATGATTTTTCACTTTTGGACCCCAACACGAGAAAACCTGTCTTCGGGGTTTCCGGCAAAGCTAAACTGAAACCAGTCTCCTCAGCTACATAGACTAGCTAGAAAATTGAAATTTTGCTTGTAGCAAGCTTAGATATGGCACCTTCCAAAAAACGAATAACAAAGGTGCTGATCAGACTGCGCGAATGCGCAGGCTGGTCTGCCCCTTTGTTGTTCGCTAACCACCGACGACAGGTTTTCTCGCGTCAAGGCACATTTGCTTTTCTGGTGCTCTTTACAAATATCCAAACAGACGCAGCCTGTGCAGGGCTTGCGACCGTCGTGCGACCTCTCACCAACTTAAAAACTTTGAGGACAATCGCAGAGAGGCTGTGAGGTTATACAAATGTAGTAACAAGCACGCATAATGGTCCCCGAGCAAAATCTGTCTAGGTCAGTCTTTTGAGCATGTATGATGTGTGTGAATTGTTCAAATTATGTTCTGTAACTATCTCAATTGTACAAAGGATTTTTTATAAAAATACAACAAAGACATTTTTGTAAGGAGTTATTGATTTCATATTTGATGACAATAAAGTATTCAATAGTTCTTTTGTTAGAAATGAGCGTCTTTTATTCTTGTTCAATGATTCTTTATATTCAAAGTTTCAAATTACATAGTCTTATTGAGTTTATATTACTTAGGTATAGAAAATTGCGTGATATGGTGAATATACAGACAAGCAGTCTATTTCAAACATCTCGCAGCTTAATTCTGGTATTTTGCATTACAGGGTGGACGCAGTTGGAAGTCTCACGTTTTTATCAGGTTTTCTAATCAATTCAAGGTAAGTCAAGCCGTTTTTCGTGGGTTTTTGATTGATTTTAGAAAAGAAACTAAGTGCAGAGTACCCAGGCTATACTCGAGAGCACTCTATCGTTTACCATTTCATCTTAAACACGCAGTTCTTGTAAAAAGACGTGCAAAGTATGTCGAGGTAAAATGGCAGGAATCACATTTTTGTCATTACATGTTCATGCAGAAAAGCTAATTAGCTGATTATTTTATCTAAGTCTTATTTGTGCCTTTCGTTCATTGCCTATAGTAAATAGAAAGTAAGAAAGGGGGCAAAGATCAGGATTTGATACAATCAAGTACGACACCTGACCCAGGATACCACATGGGAAAGTATATTCCACAGTTTTCCACAAATTGAGTAACGATTTGCTATTTTTGGAGACAAAAAAGGCAATGGAAGACGATAATAGGAATGGACCTATTTTGAAGCATTGAGCAGAAAGATATTTAAAGCAAAAGCATCGTTAGCTACTAAACAAGCGTCAATAACGCTATATTTCAAAGGTTGCCAATGGACCCATTTTGAAGTATTAAGCAGAAACTTAAAGTAAAATCTTCGTTAGCTACTAAATAAGCTTCAATAATGCTATATTTCAAAGGTTGCCAATGGACCCATTTTGAATTATTAAGCAGAAACTTAAAGTAAAATCTTCGTTAGCTACTAAATAAGCTTCAATAATGCTATATTTCAAATGTTGCCAATGGACCCATTTTGAAGTATTAAGCAGAAACTTAAAGTTAATCGTCGTTAGCTACTAAATAAGCTTCAATAATGCTATATTTCAAAGGTTGCCAATGGACCCATTTTGAAGTATTAATACACAAAAACTAAAGCAAAATCATCGTTAGCTTCTAAACAACCTTCGATTGCGCTATAATTTAAAGTTGCCAATTGACCATTTTTGAATTATCAAGCAGAAAAATAAAGGAAATTTCAGCGTTAGCTATCAAACAAGCTTCAATAATGCTACAATTTCAAAGGTTTCCCCAATGACCCCATTTTGAAATATTAAGCAGAAAAATAAAGAAAAAATCATCGTTAGCTACTAAACATGCTTTAATAATGCTATATTTCAAAGCTTGCCAATGGACCCATTTTGAAGTATTAAGCAGAACAATAAATTAAATCATAGTTATCTACTAAACAAGCGTCAATAATGATTTATTTCAAATGTTGCCAATGGACTTATTTTGAAGTATTAAGCAGAAAAATAAAGCAAAATCACCGTTAGCTACTAAACACGCTTCAATAATGGTTTAATTTCAAAGGTTACTAATAGTCCCATTTTGTGAAGTACCGAGTGATCCTGTAGTAAGCAGAATTAAGTAAACTAAATCGTTAATCATGACATATAGCACCAAATATGTGTGGTTGCATTATTTAGGCCTTGAATTGCATACAAATGAGCCACGACATGTGCTCTCTAACAATGTGGCATTTGGACATGTGTAGACTCAGACGAGCCTATGCAGCCTCCTTTTAAACTTAGCAACTCCAAATGATGTTTAGTCAGTATCTAAACACTCATAGAATATTCATGTACTAGCAAATGCTCTGATCAGACTGCGCTTATGCACAGGCTGATCTCAGTCTATGCTGGTCGAACATACCACATTATTAGAAATAGCATGTTCCGGCTCAAATGTCTTTTGGTCTTGGGGTAAAACGCGATTTAGTTCAACAGGTTGAACGGTCACATAATGTCTCATCTCTAAAAGCAAATATGTAATAAGGACCCGTAAATAAGGCCCCTTAAGTGTTACAATAAAGAGGCATTTGTGCCCAAACATGGATTTTTTTAAAACGTTGCATGTAAATAACTCAACGTATGCAAACTATGAAAATATATTTATTGAATTAGACTAAGAATAAGGCTTAGGAAGCACCCCTAATTTACTCCAACTTTCCGGTGATACCTGTCTCTTAATTTCTATGTCCTTAATCTATGGTTTTGTTAATTTCCAAGATTTGTCATCTGGATTGACACCCGATCACCGCAGGCATTGTATTAATATTTTAAAACCATTATGATGAATTATGGTTTACGTTTTCTGGAGAAGTAATTAAAACATTTCGATATTTTTTATTAAAAATTTACAAAAACTCACATTCAATTTTAAAGAAAGAAATGTTCTAGTCTTTGTCAAGATATCGTATTACCACAGAAACATGCCATATATGCTCAGAAGAAAAAGTTTAGTCAGTACAGACACTGTGTGCAATGATTTTGTAAGCCAGGCTTAATATTGACAAAAACCAAATGTGAACATTTTCAACAAAACTTTCTGAAAATTTACCCCTTTTCTTCATCAAAATTACACAAAGGGGTCAATATCGAAATTCGATGTTTCAAAACTCAAAAACTCAGACAATTTATGGCAGTAAAGACGAAAATTCTCGTACCTGTTGCATGTCTAAGGTGTTTAAGTAGTTCCCAAGCGGCCATGAAGCGATTACGTCATGTTGACGTCACTATACATGGTCTCCCTGACGGAGGCTTATCATTTTTACTGCCAGGCTGTCAAAAAAACGTGCTTGCAGACGATAAGTTGTTTGTTCATTACATCCAAAACTGCGTAGCACGTCAGCAACATGTGTACCTGCTTCAAGAAGTCAAACGCAGTATTTCTGTAATGTGTTGATAGCCTGGACGGCGATTTAAGCTTGCTAAAACTGAATTTCTCCGGATTATTGAAATAGGAACAACTCTCTTTCAATATCGAACAGTATATGAGAAAATAACCCTGCCGGTTTACCGCAGCACGTGCACATCGTGTATTTTGAAATTTGGTTGATACAGTCTAATAGAGGCATTATTTGTCGTAAAATAAACAGGTTCATGTAAAGTTACGATAATACAACTCATGTATACAATTTGACAATGATATATCCAGTATTGTTGATTTTATGAGAAAACATTAATACTGACTAAACTTTTTCTTCTGAGTATATATCCTGCTGATCTGAGCCAAATTTCATAAAAATCCAAAACCCGATTTCATTATCATTTCTTATATCTTATGAGTGTAGGTCAGTTTTAGCCAAATTAATTATTTTGTTGAAATGAATGAATAACTTTACAGAATAGGTCATGGGATAGATATGATTTTGCTCCCCCAAAAGGGGGAATTTTAAAGACTATGATTTTCATATAGCCCAATGTCTTACAATTTTTTTTTGAAACATGTTAGCTCTCTGACAAGTGTCAAGTAAGCCTGTAACATCCTGTTATGTACGGTACCCATCAAAAATCGTTCAAATGACATCGAATGTTTAAAAGTAAAAAAAAATGTATTAAAGGTTATTCAAATGAATTAAATTGAGCCGCGACACGTTATTTCCAACAGTGTGGCACTTTGACAAATGTAGACTCAGACGAGCCTGTGCAGCCTCCTTTAAGGCTTAGAAACTCCAAATGATGTTCAATCGGTAGCTTACCAATCATATAATATGCAAGCGGCAAGTAAAGGCTCTTATCAGACTGCGCGTATGCCCAGGCTGATCTGAGGCTTTACTGGTCGCACATACCACATTGTTGGAAATCACATGTCACGGCTCAATTTTAGTATTTCTATATATAGCCCAATCAAAAGCAACAAAACCTTATCATTTAAAACAAAAGGATAATATCCACTATGTTACTTACGTGACATGTTGCATAACTACCCATTTTTTGATAAGTTATTATGCCTATCGTTTCTTCAGAAATGCTTATGACTGTTTATTGGGTCTAATCTTTGATGCTGCCACAAAAGCAATTGACTGACCTATCCAAAACTGCAAAGATCAGCTCCCTATCTTTTATAGAATATCTTTTGTAGGCATTTGAAAATAGCTACCATTGTATAAATTTACAATAAAACAAACACATTTTTTTGCTTAAAAGCATGGAATAAAGTCATACAGGTTAAAAACAAGCATATTCAGCTGGCATGTTATGAAAGTGATGACCAGCAGTAGATCATACTTGATTAGCATGCTAATCTTGAAAGCAAAATGCAAAAAGTAACATACGTAGCATCCAAAAATCTGCTAATGGAACCCCTCCCCCATCAAGAGGTTACTTTGTTCACTATACTTTACTATACCTACTTAAGATGTATAAGAATATATAATGCAAACTGGCTCATGTTAGGTACTAGCAGTTGGAGCTTCACTGTGTTACAGCCTTGTTAACTCTGTTACCATATAATAGTCTAAAATGTTATTGTGCAAATACAAAGTTAGATCTATTTTTATTTATGGATATTCTGATTGAATTAAAAGCACTTGAATAAATGCAACCAGCAGCCACTTTGCAACAAAACAATCTACATCTTATATATTACTTACTGTTGTGTACGCTACTTAAATTCAAATATTTAGTACAGTGCTATCACTTGACCATGGGCTGTCAAAAGACCCCTGGACCTCTCTTGCTCATGGCGGTTTACTATAAGAAAAATACATTATATAAGCCACAAACTGATATATGTTAGCTCTTTAGCAGATGAAGGATCACCCTGCAATATCAAAGTTAACTGTGTTACCCTAAAAAGAGGAACTCCTATAGTGATTATATCAAATTATTTCTTATTTGTACATATCAATATTATTATTTTATTGAACGCAAAATGACTAGCAGTATAATTGCAACTAAGAAAGGCACCTATTTCTACTGTTATATATGTTACTTTCTTTATATACATTATTGCAGTGTAATAAAATCACTATATGAGTTTAAACTACTAATGGAAATAAATTGCTGCAATTGTTTTCTAAAGTTTATAACTGACACTCAGACTTGATTGTTAAGTACAATATTTGCTTAAAGACTCATATGCAGCAAGGCATACCAGAACCTGTATTGTATGGCGATTTAGTTTATAAATTCAAAAGAATTGTTTGAAAGCCTAATTTTGGTGATCAATATAAAAAGATTATTTTACGTTCTAAAAGAATGAGACACAACATGGATATCATGCGAAAGTCTGCATGCCTGGTTGTGAACCCAATTACGATTGATAGCTATGGTTTCTTCTTTAATTGTACGACAGTTGGTCAGGTCTCAGATTAAATGACAGCCTGGCTGATGTTTGTCGTTGGCTCGGCCCACCATAGCTCAACTTGAAGCCCTCCAGTAAAATATTTTACTGACCGTTCCAGGGAGGTACTTCTTTTGTGGCTCTTTTATGTCTTTTCCATCTTGTGTTTGCTGTGCCTTTGTGCCCGTCTGTTTATATTTGCCTTGTGGTCACCTGCCTGGAAAGGGCTGACCTCTTGGCTCTCGTTTGTGGTGTCTAATTGTGAGTTTGTTACTTTCAAATTGGTATCCTGGGTCAGGTGTTGTACTTCATTGTATCGATTCCTGATCTTTGCACCCTTACTTACTTTCTTAAGCTCTGATTTTCTGTGAGTCATGAGCCCTTTTCTTTGTATCATGATAGTGTGTAAATTTGATTTGATTGTTTCTCTGTAGTGATACATTGTATTAGTTAGGAAGCCTCCATGCTCATGAGTCGATTGTTTCTCTGTGATGATACATTGCATTAGTTAGGAAGCCTCCATGGGAGCTAAACAATTCTGTGTTTTATCAACAACAGAATATAGGGCAAAGATTTGGCACCAGTAAAATGCATTTAAGCCCCTCAGTGGCTTAGGCTGCTGGCCGTCGTTCTGTTGTTGTGGATCCATTGTCTAATGTACTTCTCATTTTTTGTGGTAGTTCTGTGTTTATGTATGTTTTGCTATGCATTACATTGTGTCCATTCTAGTTTTGAAATCATCTTGAGGGGGAAGAGAAAACTGCTTGTATTGTCTTACAGATGTATTGTTACTATAAATGTTCGGTGGCCCCTCTTCACGGTGCCGTTGGTTGGTCTGCTATGTGTGATTGTGTTGTTTCCTGATCATACTCACTTTTTAATGAATTTTACAATTATGCAATCGTAGATATAAGGTTCCATTCCTGTATGAATTGACTTGTCATAAGGTTTCTCTTCTGTATGAATCTACATTATAAATAGTGTTGCATATTAAGTATACCATTGGTTAGATGTAGTTTTAACGTTAGAAACTAGATGTGTTAAGTAGAGCTGTCACCATATTGTACCTACTGTGTAAAAACTTCATTAAATGGGCCACGTCTTAGGGTTTTTTGACAAGGTGAGGTTCAAACAAGTCTCCTCAGCTACAGAGACTTGCTAGAAAATTGTACTTTCACTTGTAGCAAGTTTATATCAGATTTTTTCCAAAAGCGACTAACAAAGGCGCTGATCAGACTGCCAGAGGCGCAGGCTGGTCTGCGCCTTTGTTGTTCCCAAACCCCCGAAGTGCAGGTTTTCTCGCGTCGAGGCCCAAATAAAAATCGTGAAGCTTACTATCAAAATTTAGCGTTATTCTCTTGGACACCCTATAACGCATTCTAATAAACAACAACACATTATATATAGCATATGAGCGAATGGATCGGCTTCTATTTAATATTTATAGTATATTCATCTGATATAACCATGGAACAGTGACGGAAAAGTCATTTTACTTACTCTCATTGTATCAGAATATATTGGGTTAACCAAACTACGAGGGTCATCCAATAAGTTCTGACAATGACCCCATAAAACAAAACCTTTTACTCTACGACGTGTTTCAATAACCTTCACATGTTATTTAGAATATAGGGAATTGAATCGCCTGTTTAAATATTTTCCATGTTGTAATCGCAATGGTTGCTAGGCAACTAAAGAACACAAGGTAAAGGGTCATGGACAGGACACTATATGTGGTATACATGCCCAAATTTCTAAGAAATTACAAACTCCTCTTTAAAACTTTTTATATAGATAAATAAAGACCTTATGTATGTTGATTCTCAGCGCCTTAAATAATGGTTTAGCTTGCGACTGTGGTGTTAGCAGGGTTTTGATTAGGACATATCACAGATTTTGCAAGAAATATTTTATTTAAAAATGGGTTGTACTAATAGTGTATTATATTTGGTATATAGCAATTATTGACAGTTATTTTTTTCTATGCGTTAAGAAAACTATATAACACATTTATCGAAACACGAATCTATTAATATGCAAATTGATCGTAATGGCTTTTTTAAGCGTTCAAAATATACTATTTTATAATTAACGCTTAAATTGAGGCAAAATGCAGTTTTCTGTTGTTGCTTAGCAACCAAGAACATTCAAAGCAACTAGGTTTATGTCTTTGTGGTATTTGCTCTTATGTGTCAATTGTGTATTCAGACAACATCACCAAACACTAATATAACTTTTCAAAGAAACATACTGCATATTTATCTAACTCTACCCCCAGCAAAAAAATGTTAAAATTGTGATTTTTCGCGGCCATGAGCTTTCACAGTGTTGTTTTCATATATGTATACCATAAGATCAGATTGTGATAAAAACTACATATTTTAAACATGAATAGGCAACACCCATGGCCACATGCAATGTGTAATGGAATTTTGATTTCAAAAACAGTTTCTGAGATATGAGACCATTGTCAGAACATATTGGATGACCAACGTATTTTTAACATTCAAGAATCGTCTCAGTAATCTATGAACTTTTGTGAAAACTATACTCATTATCTTTAATCCAAAACATTATCATTTTCATGCTAAATATAAAGCCATGTCCTATACTATTATTTCTTAAATAAATGAGAAATAATAAGCTACATGTATGAAATTTTATTCAAGTTCTTATTAAAGTTAAACAAATATATAAACACTATGCACAGGTTTTTAAGTTTGATACATCATACATTATATCAGCCTACATTCTTTATAGATCTATTTCACTATACAGTACCACACAGCAAGATAGATTAATAAAGTATGTAAAATGGATATTGCCTGTTACACAACTGCAACCTTTTGCTCAGTCAGCTATTTTTAAATTGTTACTTTGATGATTACATTTAATCATGATAAGTTTTTTAAATGCGTCATCTTTGAGGGAACATCTTTCAGGCCTAAAAACTTTGCATGCTATGCTGAATAAGCATTCTACATTTAGCCTTGATACATGTATTTCCTGAAGATCCTGGTGGGAATACAAAATGGCTCAAAACTAGTGCTGTGGGAGAGCAGTGGCTCAGTGGTAGAGTGCTTGATTCGAGACCGAGGGGGCGCGGGTTCGAGCCTCACCGGCGTCACTGTGTTGTGGTCCTTGAGCAAGACACATTTATTCTAGCTTAGTACTGATGTAACCCAGGAAGACCCGTCCCTGTCTAACTGAAAGATTGTTGATGGGACATAAAGAATCAAATCAAACAAAAACTAGTGCTGCCATTGTGCATTGATTTAATGATGTGATGGAAATAAACACTTGCAACTCAGTATTGGATCAAAAACAGTTATTTAGCCATTCCACAAGAAAATGAACTTTTGTGTAATAACCTTTGTCAAGTTTGCACTCATATACAGGTAGCTTTTAAGAAAGTCATAAGTACCTTTTCACATGAGCTAGCTATATTCAATAACAAAAGATTTAACACCTTTGAGTAGTCTTATTTTTATGGTCTGGATTTTATGAATTTACATAGGAAATCAGCTAAGCATGTCAAAATGAACAGATCTAGTTTTGTTTCTCAAAATTTCTTTAAAGGCCTCCAGCAAATAGGAGAAACAGAAATGCTGTCAAGAGTAAATTTTGGGAGATTACCTTATTCCATGTTAAGTTGTCTATTGCCATATTTTTTAAATTTAATTTTGTACAAAAGAAAATTGGTTTTTAATTTTTATACAAAATGCAATTAATCTTAAACACCATTTTAAGTCTGAAACTGACTAAATATTTTTAAGTGTGCTACTTATATTGTCCACAAAAGTCAATATGTTTTATTTATCCTGTGTTCTTTTTCTCATCCATAGATCTGAATTAAAATATTACCATTAGTCACCATTTTGTTTCTTGTGTTGGGCAAATTTTCTAAGTAAATAGCCAAATGTATTTGAAAAGTATTTGAAAGTAATTATAATTTCAGCTATAATATTTTCAGTAATCATTACAATTACATTACATGTATTTGAAAAAAAAACATGATTACAATTACATTTGATTACTTTGAAAAGTGTATTTAATTACAGATAATTACAATTACTGATTACGATTACCCCAGGTCTGCCTGCAATTCATTGAACCATATCTCTGCCCACAACTATATCTACAAATGCTCATTTGGGCCAAGAGAAAATAATTAATTTCTAATTCTCTCCTATTAAACGAAATTAATTATATTTCTCTTGGACACCCTATAACGCATTCTAATAAACAAAAAAAAAACATTATATACTGAAGGACTTTGAAAACGCATCACCCAGATTAAATCCTTTATTTCACAAGCCATGAGAATGTCAGCGAGATAATTATTATTGCATATCATAGTCTGACCATCTTGTAGTGTGTCCTAGAAATTTCATGGTTGTAAATTTACTTTAAGGTTTTGAAAAAGTATCCGTTTTAAGACAGGGATGGTCGAGTTTGAAGGACACAATTTCAGCTGCAATTTAACACGCGTTAGTTTTGATTCCTGACTTAACGAATTTGCGTCCTTTCCTTCTTTAACGATTGCACATTCATCATTGAAGGATTAGTAATGAATTGACAGTTTGGTATGCTCAAAAATACACTCCTTTAAAATTACCAACATACCCCACCCACCCTGATTACTATAGTCTAGTAATAAAAGTAAACGTCTTGGGCCTTTCAAAGTTTCGATTTCTTACGTCCGGTTTTATAGGGAGAGGCTAAGGGTATACACAAATGACAGCTTATTCATAAAATACGCTTGTATCACGTGTCTTTTGTATTGTGCAAGTGACGTTAACGTAAATTTTTAAGATGTTCTCGATCACATGACAGCAAATCTCCTGCAACGATTTACATCAAAACATCTTCCCCACATGCTTGTCAGTGTATGTAATCAATATCAGTAATGAAAGCGTGCATAAAGGTAACTAATGGAAATGTTTCAAAAAAGGAGCTATAAATTGATGTTCAAATTTGACGTTTATTTTCGAAATTTTGAAGTTATCAATTAATTTAATTAGAAAAAGTCGATAAACTTTTTTGGTAACATGGCATCATATACGCCACAATTTAAACATAAAAAAATAATCAAAAAGCTTCATTTATTTGGGCGGAAAGGTGCTGGATGCTGTATGTACCCGTGTGACGTCATTAGCCACGTCGCGTGATAGTGCAGTCGAATAAATGACTGATTCATACCGATTCTGGGTTGCACATTAAAACCTGCGAGTAACTTTTCAATCGCATGTACGGTTTGCAAGAAAAGTGCAAAAATATGGTGATGTGTTTTCAAAGTCCTCTAGTATATATAGCATATGAGCGTATGGACCGACTTCTATGGATTCAAAGAACGGAATTACTGAAACGATTCCACCATGGTACACTGGCTCATTATAGCCGTAAACTCGTCGAAACCTTTAATCGTTCATTTAAGTCATCTTGAACATAACCTTCCTTAGCATTCTCACTCCGCCATCTTCCATGGCGCTTAAATAAACGATCTGGCACTCCATGATTAGCTGCCGCCGATGCACCTCCGGAACGCAAACTGTGTAACCCAAACTTAGCAATATCTGATACATGAGGCTTAAATGCTTTTATATAAAGTTCTCTGAGCCTTGTGTATGACAAAGACTTATTTTCTGATCCTAGTTTATATCCCGAAGAACACTTCGTAAGATTACGGAAAATGAACCATTCAGAATCATTATGTATACCAGCCCACTCTTAATACCGTTCAGTGGTCATAACTGGACATAATTCAGAATTAGTTCGAGCAATAATTACCAAAGCACCATCGCGATATATATCTGTTTTTGATTTTCTAAAAAAATGACATATGTGTGGTATACATAATGAAATCTGACCGTTTTATGGACACGAGTTCATTGCTCCTAAGAAACCTCGAATAACCAATCAAACAAGCGCAAATAGTCCTTTGGTTATATACATTTTATCTGTATATAAAGCATTATACATCTTTGTCAGAAACTCTATAGAAATATTCTCTTTTTAGTCACCCTTTTAGTAAGTCGTCTCTTCCCAGCTTCAACAGCATTTTGAACTAGATTTGAATCAGTAGGTGAACTTTTGTCATATAAGGAATGGATCCATTTTATACTTTAAAAATCATTGATAAGAGGACTAGATGACACCAGATAAAGAGCAAAATGGAATGCCTTAGCGGGCAAGGCATCCCGTACCTCAAATCCGTTACCCTAAGCCACTTTTTTTCCATCTCAAAAAGCCACCACGGTAGTTATTAACTGTGTTAGACGCTCTTGACTCATAAAGAAGATCGGAAATCTGGGATACCTTACCCACCATTGCATCCGGTAGCTCTTTAATCTCGGATTCAAACATCTGAAAAAATAAATGTATAACCAAACTTTAACTCCTCGACAGTTAAATAAATAATTAACGCAGTTTAGGCTTATCTACTATTTTCCCACTTTCTACATATTCTCATGGCCTGTCGGCCAAGCATTTTCTGATGGCTTGCTATCGCCAATAAACAGTAACACTCAGGGCTCTCTTAATCTCAAATCCTACTGTATTAAAAAAGAAACGTTTAGATCCGTATTCGCTATAGGTACCTACAATAGCTCTCTCGGTGAGAAAGCCTCTTAAATGCCCTTAACATGTATAATTTGGAAACAAAAATTAACCATCTGACCTGAAGGCGAGCCCAACGACGCAAACGCCCCGGGCGCCCGTCGCACTGACGCCAGGCTTCATACATTACAAATAAAGCCAGGCACCAGAACAACGAACGCACGCAAACGCCCGCGTCGCCGATCTCGCCATAGATTTCACATACATTTTGTATTTTGAATATATAACAGGTATCTGAATTACCCGTATTCGATTTATTGAGAGCCCACAATACTGAGTTAACACAGCCCAACTATGGCATGACAAAACCGATAATGCGAGTGACACAAAATCAGCCAGGCACCCAAGGCTAACCAGAGCCCCCAACAACGCATTGATCCAGTCTTCCTGCATGCAAGCAGCAAAGACGTCATTCAGACCAAGCTAGCGCCCAGGCCGATCAATGTCTCCCCCGACACACACCCACACCACACCGGCTTTCCCATGTCACGGTCCATACTATACATTCTAAACATCTCTGAACTTTCTGTTTTTGACCAACATTCACATTAAGGATTATCATATGTATTAGTAGGGGCAATAACACTGATGACCTTATCTTATATTACCGAATTGAATTCGGATTCGTTTATCTCCCTTAGTCTAGATATTGGTAGTTTCTCGCTTCTCTGAATTGGAGTCAAACATTTGAAACTTGCACGTGAAAATCGCGCACACAGATTATTTTGATTTCATTCACCGATAAACACTCTATTATTCTGCCAGCTAAGAGTAGAAGTGACGTCAAGTTTTGTTTACAAAGTTATGGGACTTACCTTTCATGACAGGATTAAACACACAATTGATCTATCGATTCGAGTTAGCTCAAGTAGTAGTGAGGATGATTACTAAACCACAAAGAATTTATTTTAGGTTCGAATCTCACTGGCTGCTCTTTTTTTATTCAGTTTTTGTATTTTTTTTCGGGGGGGGGGGGGGGGGTGGGGGGGTCTGATTTTATTAATCTCTTCATGTCTTATTTTTTTCTTCTTATTTATTTTTTTCTATTTTTTTTATATTTTTTATCCCTTTAACATGTATAAGGCACATATATAAAACATCTGTAACAACACAAACTACTGTAAATTCGGAAATATACGCGAAATAATAAATAAAAAATAGACATGAAGATCTAGTGTATCTTTGACCCGATGCATGAAAGAACCATCTGCCCTACTATCCTAGCCACTTTTTTGACATGAACTCTTCTGCTTACATGCACTGAATTCTCTATCTCTTGCACTGGGCAGAGTAAATAATTCATTCTAACTTCTGGTATAGAAATAGTAAATTCCTCAGAGTCAAGTATAGTGCCCAGCCACTGAAGGCGCTGTACTGGAACCCAATATGGGAACAAACCCCGAGCTTATAATATCTGATTTAATGTATTGGGCTATCTTTAATACCTGAACAGCCAAAACCGTCATCCTAATACATAACTGCCCACAGCTCGCCATTTAGCAATTAAAGGCCTAGTAACCTTGCAAAAGCAATAAGGAGCACTGGAAAGACCGAAAGATATAACTACGAACTTCATAAAAATCGTATTTCCATCTCCAAAAGTCCGTGAAAATCCCATAAAATCGGTTGGAGCACTATTAAGAAGAATGTGATGATAGGCAGAATGAATATCCCACTTAATCATCCCGTCATTCTTCTTAATATACTGAACAAAAGTGATTACGTTACACCTGAATTGTTTGCCATCTATTTACAAAATTATGCAAACCAAGAATGCAATTGAAATTGAATATAAATGTTCAAATACTGGGGAATGCATAACAGTAAAAGTTTTTACGGATGTTGTCACGAGGAAACACATGAAAGCCATGTAAATGTGACAGGGGTCCATTTTTTCAGGTTGCCAATTTGAACGGAAATCTAACACAATTTAGGCCTTCAGAAATCCACTACCTACGAGATCCAACTGCACGAAATGGTAGTCTAGACATCTGACAACCAGAAACGTGAGGGACTTTCTCAAGTGTGTTTTGATCGTTTAGAAAAGCAATCTTAAAAAAGCGGATTTTCCATCAAATTGCCAAGTTTAGAATTTTAACACTGAATTCTCCATAGGAAAAGCAATGTGTTGTCGCATCTTCGTATGAGGACATTACCAGTCGAGAAATGGTAGAAACAATGTGCTGAGAGGTCTACCTGATTTGGCAAAAGAAAATTATCGAAAATCGTGATAAATTGAAGATTACCAAACATTTAATATTCCCTATTTGTTTTTGTCGAAGGGAGATAATTTTCAATTTTTTACAAATTTGCTAAATTTGAAATTGATTTCTGAGTTTGTTTCAAGTGATTAAGCAGTTTTTTGTGTTTTTATGCAACACAATTAAGACCAATTTTGATAAGCATAACAATTTTAATTTGCGCATGCGCAATAGCAAATTTCAGCGAATAAAGCTTTAAACACTTATACATCTAACGAGAAAAATTGGTGGAGTTTCGACTAATCATTTGCTGGATGTCTGGGCAACATTATTAAGCTTTAGTAAATACTTTTTGTCCAATACTTTCTCATAGAATGTAGATAGTTGTAGTGTAGCGATTTCACTTGTGTTCAGTATATATGTTAATGCAATTCACAAGTCTTCAAACTTAACAGTAGTTTTCCAAACGTGTTTGTTTACTAGGCTAAGGTTTGAAATAAGCCTTTTCTTGCCACATGACTGAACCGAGACTGAAAGTGGGTTCACACAATGTGGTAAATGATCACATTTTACTGCTAATCCTCTCTTTAGCAAATTTTTTATAGCCGTTTCAACAAATTCAGCATTTGAAACTGCAGACTTGTTACTTTAAATAACATTTTGGGAGCAAAGAATAAAATGGTATCATATACCCATTCTCTATAATATCCAGAACAAACGCATTAGTCCCTATAGACCGCCGAAAAGTAATATTTGGTCTCAGTCGGCCTGTAACCATTATATCAGTCTGATTTTGCTCATTTTCGTAGTAATCAGTGGTAAGTTCACAGGCTGTATAATCGAGATTGTCATTTTTACTAGGACTATACTTATCTTAAAGTTCTTCATTTCCCTTTCGGGGGGGGGGGGGGCTGACAATGCTGGGAGCGCTAGTCTTGGTTGTCTTCTTCCTGCCGAGTAGTATGGACATTTTCGACGTATGTGGGAGAGATCTCCACAGGCCAAACATCCTCCTGGCCACTTGGTGGGTCCTGTAGAGGCACGAAAAAGCCGTGGTCTTGCTGAATATGAAGGCATAAAGGACGGCATGTTGAATGGAAACTGTAAAGAAGGTCTGGGTGACGTTGAATTGAAAGGCATAGCACCATGAACAAAAGCACCCCTAGTAACAGTGGACGAAGCTGGTCTAGGAAATTTTATCTAGGGTGCATTCTACCTTTTTCGCACTGCACCAGATTTCGCTTTGAAAATTTTGTTCTCATCTTCTGAATTACTGGCTACGGGATTAGCTTCGTACTGACGAACAGTCTCCCACACGGCCTCAGAGCTGTCTGCAATCTTAAAAAGTTTGTTTCTCTATTCCGTTTACTGTCAGACTCTTGCAACAGCTCTTTCAAAAACTCTATTTTATTATTTTCCAGGGCCCACTGGCTTTGTTTAATATTGTCTTGCTCTTCTGAGTTATAATAAATATTGAACTCTATTACCAGGCCTCTTCCAGGTATAGTCTTGTTGAGTTTTGAGCTTTTTAAGGTACCTCCGCAGGAATTGCACAATTTCGCAAGTTTTTGCCCATCATATTCCAGACAAGCTAGCTGTCTCTTTCTATTCGTCCTCAAGCCTTTTATCTAGCTACAAGTGGTTTTAACTATTGGTTCTAAATACAGTTCCGTAAAAGCTTACAACGAGGAGATCTCTTTTTTTAGATTTTTTTTTACCTTTTTACAAGATTCCAAATCCATCATCTGCATGTATATTTTGACATGATCCCCTTACCTGGTATAAGAGGGGCGTTCAAAAAAAGTGCAAGTTCATTTTTTTCTTACATCTTATGGCAAATTAAACACACAAACTGTGTCCATTGATCTTATCTACATTAATTGCTGGTTCCTGGTTTACAGTTGGTCAGTAATAGAAAAACAGATAACCAGTACCCCCCCCCCCCCACACACACACCATTACCTGGAAATGTGTGGGTGTGTGGGTGTTCTGGTTGCCTGTATTTACATTTCTGGCCACTTGTAGACTGAGAACCAGCATTTAATGTGGATACAATAGATAGCGAAATATCTCTATCATAACTTAAATGACCTCAGTACAGTATACGTTATTCAAAAGCCTACTACAATATGCCTGGAAAAGGCTGAACATGTGCTCGAAAAAAATAGCCTATATAAGGCGGGTTGCCAAATATTCATTAAGAGGCGTGCGATATTTATAGGGCGGACCAAATGTCTTTCACCAAGGTTTACAGATGGGTGACTAAATTTAAGAGCTTAAACAGGATGCTTCTTATCCTGGTCATCCTGCAATGACAACAATGACCAACAATAACGTAATATCCAAAAGATCCTCGATTTGCTTCAAAAAGATGCAAAGTACCGTGAGACACTTAGCCCAGATCATAAATAAGTCGTTATAAGCATCTGAAACTTAATGCAGATTGGATACCCAGGGGGTTTGAAGGGTTACTCTAATAGTTTCATATAATACGTGTATATGAAGGTATAGACAATTTTGGGAGATTTAAAATTTTGAATTAAACTGTTTTATTTTTTATTTTTATTTTTTCATTTTTATTTGGAAGGGGGGGGGGGGGGGTTCAGAAAATGTAATATTTATTGAGAAGGCGGATTTTGTGGGTACATTTTAAGGC
Source organism: Loripinus fragilis (assembly GCA_964019695.1). Classification (NCBI taxonomy): domain Eukaryota; kingdom Metazoa; phylum Mollusca; class Bivalvia; order Lucinida; family Lucinidae; genus Loripinus; species Loripinus fragilis. Next base: position 47,432,349 of record OZ026514.1, read on the forward strand.
CTCATTTCTATGCATTAACAGGGGTTTTCTTAAGTTCAAGGTACAGAGCTGGAATACATTTGTAGGTATCTTAATCTAAAATATTTCTTGGGTATGCCTGATATTCCTGACATATTTTTTGTCGGTGGGGGGGGGGGGGTTAAACAGTAGATGATTGCTCTAAGCTTACGTAGCAATTAAAATTGAGAGTTACCCTACCACAAGCCCCCTCCGTCCTTGGATGGATACCTCATTTTCTGACAAATGAGCAAAAGAGGACATGATCACAGTGGCCAAAAAGCTGATCAAAATAAACCCAGGTATACACGCAAGGGAACCAATGTACTCGAACAGTGCAGTCATCGCGGGTTGGTTGCAGTCTTTTTTTTTCTAAAAAAAAGAACAAAAGGCATTTTTGTATATGCTTTGGAATATCTGCTTTCTTTAGATACAATGAAAAATATCATTTAACGTGTAAAAAGTTTGAAATCTGAGAGCGAATCATTTTGAGAGTTAGTCAAGTTTTCATAATGTATGCATAGTTCTGCACATCAAGTGTTCTGGCCCAGTGATTGGGTTTTCAATTGCAAAATAGTAATCTTATTTAGACCCTCTACGACTTACAATGACCTTGACTGCTTAACATTTTGCGTACAGCTACAAGATGGTGGTGTCCAGCTCCGCAAACAATAAACAGAAATGTGCAAAACTTTATTTCTTCACGTATTTTTATTCTTTTTTTTTATGTCAATAACCCATAAATAATGACATGCATAGTGCACGCATTAGTATGTAACTGATTTCATACACATAAACTCCCTATTTGCTTGTCAGAAATCGACTGTTACTTATGCCTCGGTTACATTTGCCTTACGACGAGTATACGATTCCTGTACGATGTCAAAACACCATTTCCGTGCGGCCTCCACAGGGAGACCTTGCGATCATCGTATGGATTTACGGGCATCGTGGCCTCTACGATTTCGTTTAACTCCGCACAATGACAAATTTGAAAAAATCGTAAGCCTGTAGCCCATGGACACATCGTAGTGACATCGTACGATCCCCGTACGGGTACAGCACTGTGATCGTGATGACAACGCAGGGATTTAGATTGTCATCTTGGCCCAAAAAAGATCGTAGACTCTTGCGATAGTCGGAAGGAGCCCGTAATAGTCAGGGCCCTTAGGGACAAAAAATAGGTCCCGTGCGAATTGTGTGCCGATTTATGGTGACCTATATCAAAACCTTCAATGGAGTCTTACCTTTAATTTAAAGGTGGTCACCCATCTCAAATCCGCGTCTGAGGCTAGTTATGACGTCATAAATATGGCGACCATAATAAGAAACTGCCCGTTAATAAAAGTTACAGTTTGTGTTGGTATGGTCATATTTATCCAGCATGAACGCTTTTTTTTAACATAATATCAATTAGTTTAGTCATATAATGGTTACATCAATGCTTTACCTGACTTTGGCAATGAATTATTTAACGATAACTATATTTTGCATGCTAAATACTGTAGATTTCCTTTAAATATCCAGTTTATCGGGCCACCTTTAGACTAATGGCTGAAAATGTTATTGCCCCCCCCCTCGGGAATTTCGCAAGCTTATCCTATCCAAAAGAGAATTTCAAGCTGCTTCTTTTAATATATGTTTGCACTATGTTCGCCGGGGCGTTAGTCTCTGACAGCCTGTTACATATGTTACCATTTTAAATTTAGAAAAAAAAATAAATTAAAAGTTTGAGCTACAGAATGAAGGCTAATTATTTATATTACTCATATGGTCTGCATATTGACTACTTAAGTTACATATAAATTCTTTTCGAGCAAAATTACAGCTTCATGTGGTGTAATGTGCGTTACTTTAATTAGATTACCCTTTAAACATGAAAATTGTGACCAATATCATTTACTTTTTAGCTGATATGTGCATTTTTCAAATGTTTTCAAATTGATCATTTTGTCTAACAAACTCATTTGGGTTAGAGAAAATCCAAAGTTTGCTTTTATACTTTAAATATAGTGTCTTATACGTGCAATTAAACAACCAAAAGCCTACACCCAATTTTAAGGAGCCGAATTTGGCAGGCATCATTTGAGTAAAAATATATAAAAACATTTGCTGCTGTTGAATATCTTGCATATGTTGGGATTGTCATGCTCATATTATAGAATATAGATTTTGCAGGTTAAACAACAAGATTGAAGCACGTGTTAAAGGCTGTAACATATGTTACATGACTTAATAAATGAGCAAGGACATTGACTTGATGTAAGAGATGATATTTCAGGAAAAAATGAATATATTTCGCATTTTTTCTTAGCTAAATTCTCTAGCCTCTGGTGCCTAAATCTTAGGTATTGATGATTATTAAGCCCCTGTACCTTTGTTACAGATGTTAAGAATATTTGTTTTCAATATTTCCTAATATGAATAATTCTAAAATAAAGATGCATCTTTGAGGAACATAGAAAATAATCAGTTCACAATTAAACAGTTTAATTTAGTAAATGTCCCTTTCTAATGTAAATAATCTAAACGCCATATACAATATCGATTATTATTTCTGCTTCTTTGGTAAAATAATTGTCCTCCTCACCTCATAAAAACCAGAATAATCATCAAACAAGATTTTGACTGCAAGCTGAGTATTGACCTGCTCCATCCCAAACCCTTTTAGACATACACTATCGTATGTACCAATTCGAGGTGCATCAAATATGAGATGTTTGCACACTTTAAGCATGGGTGTTAGCCTGTAACAGCTTGTTACATGTGTTACTTTATCAATTTGAGGAAAAGAAAATTGAAAGTTTGAGCTACAGAAAGAAGACGTTAAAACTAGCTTATCAATTAACATTCTTAAAATCTGCAAATTACTGGATGTCTTTACTACATATGACAGCTGTTTACGGCTACATGTTGTATTATGTGCGTTACATGAACTTAATTATAATTTAAAAGTGGTAATTTTGGCTATCGTAATTTAGTTTAACGACTGCTCAGAGTTGGTTTCAAACCGTTTTAGATTAGGTTTAACAAACATATACAGACGAATACAAAACCAAAGTTTGCTTCCCATCTTAAATATTTTGTCTTATATGAGCTAATGCACAACCCTACCCCCAGTTTTGCAGGGAAGCAAATTTTGTTTTCGCCGCTTAAATAAAACACATATAAAACAATTGCAGAGTGTTGATATTTTACATTTTCTTAAACAGTCTTGCTCATATATCAACAAGTTTCTAAGATCAGGACACTTATTAAAGATGTCAATGTGCCATTGGTGATGTCACAACCAGGGCTCTGATCGAATTCCATGCACTTTCAGGTGATGATATTAACTAGTTCAATGTCAGGAAAGAGCAAGAAATCATATTGGCAGGCATTTAGTTATGCTGGAGACTCAATCCACGAAGCATCCTTTCATCTCGGCTCAGTGCCCTTAGAAAGCACTATGGCGGATGCACTAGAGTAATATATTTGGAAATTGTCCTGACCTCTTAGCTCTCGTTTGTGATGTCAACATGTAACTGTGAGTTTGTTACTTTCCTATTGGTATCCTGGGTCAGATGTGGTACTTGATTGTATCGATTCCTGATCTTTGCCGCCATTCTTACTTTGTATTAGCCTGTCACCGATATTGTTCGACTCACTGCGTTGAGGTACTGGATATTTTGAAGAGAAAAAAAAGCCGCATTGCAAAAACTACCACTTCGAAGAGCTCTGTTTCTCAAAGGTGTCAAACGTGCGCAGTACCAGTGCATCATTTGAAAACCTCATCTGTCATTAATCCTGACAAATCAATGCCTGACAATTATGGTTAGAAGCGGGACTGTGATAAATATTGTCCCGTTATGATGACACTGCCCATATGTGGATCCAGAGGGGGATAGGGGGTCCGGACAACCCCTGGAAAATACAAGTACGTATATGGGTTTCTATAGAAATTAGCATTTGGACCCCCCCCCAAGAAAAAATTGGACACCAACCCCCCCTGGAAAATAATGGACCCCCTCTGGATCCTTTGTAAAGTATAGGTATAGTTTTCTCAGCAATTCAACCATTAGACCCCCTCTGTAAACTGTAAAATAAGCTGAGGACTAAATAAAACTGACAAAAATTCCTAGATCCGCGCATGTAGTCTCCTGCCCCCGAAACCCCTCTGCAGCTGATAAAATGTGGTTGCAGCATGTCTGTGGTCTAAGTTCAAAGCAAACCATTTATATTGTACTGATTTGTGTTGCTGTGGAGCAGAAGAGGACTCATGTAAAATATTGCCAGTGATCAATATGCTTATGACTTTTGAACAACTATTTTCATGTGGATTCAGATATTTCTTTAGCCGTATCAACAAGATTGCCTTATTGTCCGATTTTGACCTTTGAAGACGATTCTACCTATAAGCATGCGAAAGATAAATCAGATTGTAACAGTTTCTATTGCCCGTGCTGTCGAAGTACCATGGATAACTTGTAGAGGGTTCTATCCTTATTTCCATGTCATGAACTACTAAGTAGACTCTTCTAACTTTTGATCCATCAGGGTTCAAAATCGGACTATAATGAGTTTGTTTGATGTTGTGTGCAAATGATTATTACTACTATATTCTCTTTGAGTGTAGGATAAGCAGCTACAGATAAACCAAAAGCTTTGAAGTGCAACTCTATTTACAATATTGATTTGTTGTTCTAGAAAAAAAGGGTTTCAGGCATTTATCTACATTAACTATGCAAGCTTTGACATACACGTATTGTTCTAGCCGGACTGGCTCATTTTACGTATTCTGCACCAATCGTTTGAAATAGAAAGACTCAAAGGTCATTGTTCAGAGGTCGTGGTAAATCTATATATATATATATAAGCATAAGATATTATATTTACAAGAGTGTGTATTCAGTAATGATAAGGCTACCAGTTCATTAAAGGAATATTATCATGCGTTGGAAATGGACAAAACGCATATATATGTGGTATTTACATATAAGGCGTCATTTCAATGACGTCATCTTTTTGTTTTGATGCGAAAACAATATGGGCGACATGTTAATTTTAATTATTTACCCCCTTAGATTAAATTTGGTGCATTTCGACTGAAATTGGCAAACAAAATGCAAGAAAGTCCTGATCAACATAGACAACAATGGACTTACCGTTTAAATTGCACTGATACAATATACGCTATTTTGATGACGTCATAATGACGTCCAGACGTGAAACCCAGATAGGTGACCAGGTGATTTTCATTAGTTATCCCCTAAAGTTTGATTTTGTATAGGTCACCATAAATCGGCATCAAATTCGCACGGGAGTCCTGATCGCTATATATACGCTATTTTGATGACGTCATAATGACGTCCAGACGTGAAACCCAGATGGGTGACCAGGTGATTTTCATTAGTTATCCCCTAAAGTTTGATTTGGTATAGGTCACCATAAATCGGCATCAAATGCGCACGGGAGTCCCTATCGCCCCTGACTATAAGGTCGCCGCATAATGCCTTTGCAGGACCCATAAAATCGTACGGACATCGAAGGGTCATCCTGCGGTAACCCCAAGGCGATGGCAGGATGATCGTGCTGTCACCTTGCGACGTGTCAACAATATCCAGACTAATCATTAGCTGTTTGTTTCATTTAAATATTTGTTTTCAGGCGATGTCTCTTATACCACCACTCAGTGTGACTCAATATGGACCCAGTTCAGTTTGCTGATGGAAGCAGTCTAATCAGGGCCCATCGAGTATGCTTCCATGATAAAACTGACTGAAGTGCAATTCAAAATATGCACCTAACGTGAAGTGCATATGCATTTTCAGTATATGAAATGCTGGTTGGATAAGGGGTTTAATAAATTAGATAAGATTAATAAAAAGTCCAGATATTTTTTTGTGATTTATAACTTTAGGATTTGAATTTGAGTATTGATTCAAGGAATAAAATTTATGGGTTTCTTAGTGAGAACATGTGACTAGTTCGGACAATGAAATTTGAATGAATGAATGTTCTACAAAATCTTTTTTTCTTGAAAACGGTGGAAGAAAGCGCATTCTGATCAGTACCTTTGTTGTTCGCATGCAACGACTTCATCTTTGCTTATGACGAAGAGATTATGTGTTGCTGGCCGTAGAGTGCCTTTGGATGATTAAACTGAAAAAACCATAATGAGCGTTTTAGTCTACGCTGATGCAATTAAAGCATCATTATATTTTCAATTAAAGTGATACTTTTCGAATTATAAAAGTGTACTATAAAAAGGGGGTTGTAATATTCTGTGATTTAAACCTTATGCGAACTGCAGACCATAGCAATTGACAAACGTATTACGCTGTTCCATACCTTGGTACCATGTTCAACTTAAAACACTAGCCTCTCCATAGCACGATTTGTGACTTAATGACTTTGAAACACATTTGGAATGGAATGAAAAAATGAACATGGATAGCTATTTAAATCCATGCACATAATTAAACGCCAATTGCACCACGGGCGTACCGACTCCTTGCGACTTCCGCAAGGTCATCGTACGGGCATCGTGCGATCTATATAGGGAGGTCGTGATGATAACACGATGATTGTACGATAACCTAGCGGTTGTCGTACGATATCCGCAAGGTCTCCGTAAGGTTTTGTCATAGTTTGTCGCCGAAAGAAATCGTAATTTGATCGTAAGCAATGTGAACACATACGTCGTAGCTTACAGCCGCCTACAATGCCGAAAAAATTGTAGAGAAAATCGTAGACAAATAAATCGTATGACGACCGTTGCAAATGTAACCGAGGCATTATCAAGCTTTTTAATATTAGGATTCCAATTGAGTCATAGTGGACTTAAATACCTTAAAGCTGATGAAAACAGAACATAAGCACCTAAGACTCCTGCACGATAACGCATTAGCACATAAGGCATGCATTGTGGCTGAGTTTTTGGAATCGGATATTGTTAACGCCCCCCCTCCACCCACACACTCCCCAGAACTTGCCCCTTTTGATTATTTCCTATTTCATATTTAGATAGAGATATCATTCTAGAAACTCCTTCAGATTTGCTGTTTTATATGTTCTTGAAAGGGTAGCCGTCCAGTATCTAATAGGTCCACTGTTGAGGAGTATGAGAATGCTTTAAAAAATGAAACGGCTGTCTGAAACTGTGTACTCAGGTAGGCGGAGAATATTTCGAAGAGCAGACCACGAAAAATCAGTACAAATACAGTGACTGAGAAACAATCCTACATCAATTATTTTTGAACACCCCTCGTAATTTCTAAACCTGAGTGCACATTATTTCAGTAACATACATACTGGCTTAGTTATAAAATCAGAATACAATGTCATGCACATCACTTACAAACTCTCACTGAACTCTTAATCCTTTGTATACTAATGTGTTTTCTTTCCTTTTGGCTAATTGTATCAAATAATCCATTGTATACAGGGGTGTCAGGCTATATTTTTCAAAAATAGTGTGCTCTTTTCTCTGAATATCCTTTTTTACCTTTACAAACAGTGTAGACTTATATGAAAAGCAGGATTATGCGGCATTTCATCTGGGTCTCTGCTATTCGTAAAATTACCCGTTTAGGAGTTAGGGTCTTCCCGCATACAAATAAGGCATTTCATCTGGGTCTCTGCTGTTCGTAAAATTACCCATTTAGGAGTTAGGGTCTTCCCGCATACAAATAAGGCATTTCATCTGGATCTCTGCTGTTCGTAAAATTACTCTTTTAGGAGTTAGGGTCTTCCCGCATACAAATAAGGCATTTCATCTGGATCTCTGCTGTTCGTAAAATTACTCTTTTAGGAGCTAGGGTCTTCCCGCATACAAATAAGGCATTTCATCTGGATCTCTGCTGTTCGTAAAATTACTCTTTTAGGAGTTAGGGTCTTCCCGCATACAAATAAGGCATTTCATCTGGGTCTCTGCTGTTCGTAAAATTACTCTTTTAGGAGCTAGGGTCTTCCCGCATACAAATAAGGCATTTCATCTGGATCTCTGCTGTTCGTAAAATTACTCTTTTAGGAGCTAGGGTCTTCCCGCATACAAATAAGGCATTTCATCTGGATCTCTGCTGTTCGTAAAATTACTCTTTTAGGAGTTAGGGTCTTCCCGCATACAAATAAGGCATTTCATCTGGATCTCTGCTGTTCGTAAAATTACTCTTTTAGGAGCTAAGGTCTTCCCGCATACAAATAAGGCATTTCATCTGGATCTCTGCTGTTCGTAAAATTACTCTTTTAGGAGTTAGGGTCTTCCCGCATACAAATAAGGCATTTCATCTGGGTCTCTGCTGTTTGTAAAATTACTCTTTTAGGAGTTAGGGTCTTCCCGCATACAAATAAGGCATTTCATCTTGGTCTCTGCTGTTCGTAAAATTACCAAATTAGGAGTTAGGGGTTTCCCGGAATACAAATGCGGCATTTCATCTGGGTCTCTGCTGTTCGTAAAATTACCCATTTAGGAGTTAGGGGCTTCCTGCATACAAATAAGGCATTTCATCTGGGTCTCTGCTGTTTGTAAAATTACCCATTTAGGAGTTAGGGGCTTCCTGCATACAAATAAGGCATTTCATCTTGGTCTCTGCTGTTCGTAAAATTACCAAATTAGGAGTTAGGGGTTTCCCGGAATACAAATGCGGCATTTCATCTGGGTCTCTGCTGTTCGTAAAATTACCCATTTAGGAGTTAGGGGCTTCCTGCATACAAATAAGGCATTTCATCTGGGTCTCTGCTGTTCGTAAAATTACCAAATTAGGAGTTAGGGGTTTCCTGGATAACAAATGCGCCATTTCATCTTGGTCTCTGCTGTTCGTAAAATTACCAATTTAGGAGTTAGGGTTTTCCCGCATACAAATGCGCCATTTCATCTTGGTCTCTGCTGTTCGTAAAATTACCAAATTAGGAGTTAGGGGTTTCCCGGAATACAAATGCGCCATTTCATCTGGGTCTCTGCTGTTCGTAAAATTACTCTTTTAGGAGCTAGGGTCTTCCCGCATGCAAATAAGGCATTTCATCTGGGTCTCTGCTGTTTGTAAAATTACTCTTTTTAGGTTTAATCCGTAATGAACTGGAACACTGGTGATGAAATGTTGCATGTCATGCAACCTTTTACGGCAATCTCTTTGATTCAGGAGCAGGTATTATATGAGCCAGTGCATGAGATTTCCAACAAAGTGGTATGTGCGACCAGCAAAGCCTCAGATCAGCCTGTGCATACGCGCAGTCTGATCAGAGCCTTTGCTAGTCGCTTGAGTAATCTATGATTGTTAAGCTACTGACTGAACACCATTTGGAGTTTCTAAGCTTAAAAGGAGGCTTCAGAGGCTCGTCCGAGTCTACACTTGTCAAAATGTCGAATTGTTGGAAATCCCATGCCACGGCTCATATATAATTAGGAAAAAAGTTTAAAACTATTTTATGTTTTTAAAAGCCCAGGCTTTTTTAAAAAAGCAACGTGGCTATTGTAACACCTCCGCCCGTCCATCCATCCATTCGCCCGTCTGTCGGTCCGCCCATACTCATGAGTGGGTCCTTGTTGGCTACTTAAAAGTTCCGAAAATTCTCAACCCAACAATAATCCATTCATAAAAGTGTCCGTCCGTCAGTCCATCCATTATGCTATCCCCTCCTCAACCATTGGACGAAATCCAACCAAATTTGGTGTGTGGGCTACTCCATATGAATGGGGCGTGCAACAGTAATCATTTTGGTCCCACCATTAGGGCCAGGGGAGGTGTCAAAAGGTCAAATATCATTAAACTACAATCAAAGATATTTATACCAAAAATTGTGTTTTGTCTTACAAATAAAAGATTAAAACATATCAAACGAGACTGTTGTTCTAGTGCCTGGGTCATATCCCAGAGGAATTGTGGGCCCCCAGAGTCCCCAGGGGGTCAAAACATATTTTTTGAACATGGTCATATGGCATTTCAAATTGACTGGGATGGTGAGTAGAACAGAATGCAAGTAAAATTTTCACCCTAGGGTCAAAATGGTGATATTGGGGTTAGGTCAAAATGTCAAATATCCTCAATTTTAAAGCGAATTTCAAAGATTTTTTAATACTAAACTTTGTGTGTGTTCTCACAAATTAGAGTTATAAAACATATGAAAGGGCATTTTCATTGTGTCGCCTGGGTCATGCCCCAGGGGCGAGACTTAAGGGTCCTTGGGGTCAAAACTTTGAGCATGAGGATTTGGGATGACGACCTATCGTCAGCCCGTTCGAAGTAAACTGGATATATTTGTATACACGGCTAAATATGCATACTGCATCGGTATGTATAGATGTACCACAACCTCTGACTAATGACCTTTTGGTCTTTCTATTTCAAAAGATTGATGTAGAATGCGTAAATTGAGCCAGTCAGGCTGGAATATCTGTGTTTGTCAAAGCTTTAATAGCAAATGTAAATTAATGCTTAAAACCATTTTTCTATAACAACATATCCATATTGTAAATACAGTCACGCTTCAAGCATGATATATCCATTAGAACCTCCAGATTAGCATTCTCAAAGGTGCTGGTAGACATAATAATTTTTTATGAGGCATGTGCGGATCCAAGAGAGAACAGAGGCTCTGAATCATGAAATGGCAAAACTTATCAAATGCTTAGTTCTTGTTCAACTCAAGAAGACATGTCCTGACATGACTGAATAAGAGGGCCCTTAAGGTCCCTGAATCGCTCGCCTGAATCCTGGCATATAAGGTGATGCTTTGGCCAATTACTAAAAGTAAACATATATCATTTTAAGTAAGTTCTCCTTTCTTGGCTCTGTCAGAGCCAACCTGAGTGTTCTTCTGAGCAATTATGGTAGAGGGCATCAATAGGAGCAGTTATGTGAAAATATTTTGAATTTGGATCAGTTGTTCGCTTTAAAATAATTCTTACCGAGCTTTCTTGTGACCCTTTTGGCGGAGCATACCATTTGTGCTACTTTAGTAGTGAGGAGAATAAGGAACATTTGTGTGAAATTATTTTATAGTTGGACATGTTGTTCCGGGAATGATGTTTAAAAGATTTTATATTGATAGCTATGGCACCCCTCTTATTCAGCGGGGTGGAACCATTTGTGCAATTTGGGAAGAAGATGTTATGGGGAACACTCCTGGGAAGTATTTTTAATTTGGACCAGTGGTTCAATAGAAATTGTCATTTAAAACAAAAGTTTTTGGACGGACAAAGGCTGGACTTAAGACAGATTACAAGAGCTCACATTGAGCCTTTGGCTCACGTAAGCTAAAATTGTTGACTGGGATGTAAAGAATCCAAACAATCTATTAAACCAGTCAATTGAGCTGTACATTAGCAAGTGACATTTTTTGAATGAGCCAGTATATATGGTACTGTAAAGGCTGAAATCATGTGCATTCAGGTGCGAAGCGCTAGTTATGTATTTGTATCATATAAGTCAAAATATACATGCAGATGATGGATTTGAAATCTTAAAAAAAGGTAAAAAAAAACTAAAAAAAAGAGATCTCCTCGTTGTAAGCTTTTACGAAACTGTATTTAGAACCAAAAGTTGGAAACCACTAGATAATAGGCTTGAAGACTAATCGAAAAAGACAGCTATTTTGTCTGGAATATGATGGGCAAAAACTTGCGAAACTGGGCAATTCCTACAGAAGAAACCTTAACTTGCGACGAAACAATAACTGAATTTGCTCAATTTATTCTTGGATAGAGTTTATTTGGCGTTTCTAGTCTCTAACTTCGACTAATAGCTCTTAAATGGACGCATCTAAATTTTCAGACGAGCCCTCCACCATGATATATAAATCACGCCACGCTGCAAATCGACGATGTTGATACGAAGCGATCCACCGCTAGAATGAGATACCTGCAATTCATTGAACCATATCTCTGCCCACAACTAAATCTACATATGCACATTTGGGCCAAGAGAAAAAAATTAATTTCTAATTCTCTGCTATCAAACGAAATTAATTGTATTTGTATTTGCCAATCCATAATAGAGGGTCTGAATGGGGGGGGGGGTCTGGTATTCGCTATTCATTAAAAATTATAGCCCATTATTCATCTCATTAAAATTTTGGGTTATTCATTAAAATAAGACCAATTAGTCATTAAAGCTGCATAGTCTGTAACTTTTGATCTTTTAATTTTAGAACTAATGTTTCTATTTTTCAAGAACACAGTAAAAAAACTAAAATTCAGGTATACATTTTACCAATTTCGTAAATCTTAACAAATTATCAGTATCAAAACAACAGCATTTATGTTAAAATTAACTGTCTATAATTATTGGAGGGACGCAAATAATTCCCAACAAGAGAAAACACACCTGTTTTATAAGATAATTCACTTTTCTGTGCAGTATTCAGCTATAGTGAACAGATTTATTGTGAAAACATAGCTTAAATATACTTTTACAAATGATTTAAAAAGAAAATAAAAAAAATCGAAAAATGTTTATAGTCCAGGCTCAGTCTCTTTAACAGTAAAAAAGGTGACAAAGAAATCCGATTATTCACTATTCATTAATTTTTTCTTCAATTCATTAAAAAAAAATAGGATTATTAATTATTTTTAGGCCCTCAATATTCACTATTCATTATTTTTGGCTCATTATTCTCTATTAATTATAAAGAAGGGCCATTATTCACTAATCATTATACTTCATCCAGACCCTCATAATAGGGAAACGCACTGAACATATCACATCTATCAATAATCATACTAGCATGGAAATTTAAACTAAGTCAGTATTCAAGTATGTTTGACACTGAAATTCAATTATTGTATATTTTACATTTAGATGAATTAGGAACAAGTTAAAATCATGCTACCGATCCTTGATTTTCATTAAATTTGGTCAACATGTTTTAAAACATATATGGACAGTTTTTATGTTGAAATGGTGTCTTGACAAGGACCAGAACATGTTAAAATTTGAGTGTCAGATTTGACAAAACACAAAATATGCAGTTGAAAATCGGGATGCCATGGCATATCCTAATACAAACAAAGTAAGAAAAAGGACAAAGATCAGGAATCGATACAATCAAGTACCACACCTGACCCAGGATACCAATGGGAAAGTTACAACGTCACAATTAGACATCACAAACGAGAACCAAGAGGTCAGCCCTTTCTCAGCAGGTGAGTGCAAGGCATCAACAAACAGACGTGCATGCAAGCATAACAAAACAAGACTGAAATAACATAAATGAAAAAAAGAAGCACCGCCTTGGAACGGTCAGTATAACTATTTTACTGGAGGGCTTAAATCATTTATAGTATCAATGAGCTTATCAATTTCATCGTTATTTCATAAAAAATCTCAGTATCCGTTACATGATATCCCAATAACTGTAGAAATCAATATAACTGGGTACCCTCAGGTGTGGTAATGGTATCATAGATAACGTCATAAATTAACAATGGAATTGCATAACAACTCAAATGCACTATAAATATTAGTCATAGCACAGGCTCATTTTCATTTTGAAAACCAAAACATATTCTTATTCTTATGGGAAAGAAAATATTAACAATTTTACGCTATAAAAAATGTTCATCTAAACCTATAACAAATTTGACGAACTTGCCATGTTTGGCTGGTAATATCCTCCATTTATCAGTTTTTTATTGATGTTTGTCAAAATAAGTCAAAAGTTGATAAACCTAGTAACAAGTACAAACTTGTTGTGAAATGCAACAAAAATGATGCACGGCGAAAAACACACCTCTGCATAAAACAATCTTGTCTATAACCACATGTCCTAGAGCCTTGATATTTGGTATGTAGTATCTATCACCTATATATATATACACTGGGTACCCTCAGGTGTGGTAATGGTATCATAGATAACGTCATAAATTAACCATGGAATTGCATAACAACTCAAATGCACTATAAATATTAGTCATAGCACAGGCTCAATTTCATTTTGAAAACCAAAATATATTCTTATTCTTATGGGAAAGAAAGTATTAACAATTTTACGCTATAAAAAATGTTCATCTAAACCTATAACAAATTTGACGAACTTGCCATGTTTGGCTGGTAATATCCTCCATTTATCATATATATATATATATATATATATATATATATATATATATATATATATATATATATATATATATATATATATATATATATATATATATATATATATATATATATATATATATATATATATATATATATACTAGTAGACTTCTACGAAGTTTGTTCAAATTATGCCCCTGTGACCAAAATGGGCTTATATTGGGAAAATATGAAAAAAATCTTCTTCTCTGAAACCACAAGGACTAGAACCTTGATATTTGGTATGTAGCATTGCCTAGTAGACCTCTACCAATTTTGTTCAAATTATTCCCCTATAGCCAAAAATGGACCCCAGGGGTTGCATGTTTAACATAGGTTTATATAGGGAAAACATGAAAAAAATATTCTCGTCTGGAACAACAAATCGTAGAGCCTTGATATTTAGTATGTAGCATCATCTATTAGATCACTACCAAGTTTGTTTAATCTATGCCCCTGGGTCTAAAATTGGCCTGCCCCGGGGTCATGTGTTTTACATAGGCCTATATTGGGAAACATGAAAGAAAAAAACCCACTTCTCTGAAACCACAAGGCCTCTAGCCTTGATATTTGGTATGTCTTATCACCTAGCAAACGTCAAATTATGCCCCTGGCCTGGGACCAAAAATAGGGCCGCTCCAGGGTTCACGTGTTTTACATAGGCTTATACAGGGACAACATGAAAAAATCTTCATGTCTGAGACCACATGTCCTAGAGCCTTGGCATTTGATATGTAGCATCATCTAGTAAACCTCTGCCAATTTTGCTTAAATTATGCCCCTGTGGCCAATAATGGGCTTATTTTGGGATTACATGAAAACAGCTTCTTGTTTGTTATCAATTTCATATTAAGTCTTATTGAAAGTTCTGTGGGCTGCATGATGGTTTCCCTGACCTTATGAACAGACATTCTCAGGTGAGCGACCCAGGGCCCGTGTGCCCTCTAGTTTCGGTTTACCCTTTCAGCAATTATTTTTCACCATTTTTACATTATCTGTTGGTTGCCAGCATAAATATTGTCAACATTTGAAAAACCCTTTGAGCAGAATCATCTTCAATTATTGGGTTTTAAAAATTCATGTTTGAAAGGGGGTTCTGGTCACCTGTATTTTCAAGAATTGATTATTTGCAGACTGGGAACTAGCAGATATTTGCAAAATGGTGTATATACATGTACCAAAATACCTGTGTGATGTCGCCCATATGGTTAAAAAGGCAAGAGAAGAGAAAAAAAAATATGACACATTAGAACCAACAGTTTTGTAGATGATCAGCTGACATGTTCTCCTAGTTTATACTTTGTGAGCAAGTTAAAATCGCGGAAATGTGTATTCATAGGAAAGAAAAATGAAATTTGCCATGACATTGTGCAGGAAATTAAATTCAAGCATACAGTGAAAAGTTACCGCCATACAGAAACGTTTCAGTCGCAGAAGAAGCTTTTTAGTAGCCTGGTTAGCACTCTCGAGTTTGTTTTGGGCTGAGATGTCCAATTACCGCTAGAAAGTGCGACTTTGCTGTTTAGCTACATGTATACCCATTCAAGTAATCTTGGAACTGGTCGTTTTGCATTAGACAAATGCCCGTGACCGGGGACCAATATTTAAAGACCAAAGTTTACAAGCATCAAACTGATATTTAACATGCAAATATTAGCATGAAATGTATCACATGTTCCTTATGGGGTCTTCATAAAAATGCATATAAATATTTTCATGACTCTTAGAAATGATTCTTTTTAATTAATAGCCAAAAATGTGGACCCTGTAAACCATTTTAGACCCAAGACCAGTTTTTGCGGTATTGAAGATGTCAAGTATATTAAACATTTTCACTAGATAATCCTTTTTGTCATCTATAAAGATCCCAATAAGTAAAAAAAGCCATAAAAAATATTTGAATGAACAGAACCAAAATCGCCATTATTTTTTTCTATTGCGGTATTGACGATGTGAAGTGAATTTGAATTTTTAGCCTACTGAAACGTTTTAGATATCTATCATTCGACATATTTTCATTCATAGTGACACCAAAGGGTATAAATATGCAAATAATCACGAATCTTACTATTAACAAAGTCTACGAGAAATTCTATCGGGACCTAAATCGTCACGTATTTTTTCTGTAAAGACGACTGGATTTTTTTAAACGATGGATCAGACGAGCCTGCGCAAATGTTCAGCCTCGACAGAGCCTTCTGCCAGCAGATAGCAACTTCGACATGTTTGAGTCACGAAGGCTCAGGCAAGCCTGTAATAGGCCTAATGTAAAGTCTTGCCAGAGCATTCACTGCTCGCAAAAATGAGGCGGGAGGGGGGGACGGGAAATTTAGTAGATGTCGCTCGCATAAATGAGAGGGAAAAAATGGGAAATTTAGTAGTTATAGCATTTCCAAGTAAAGAAGGCTCTGTCAAGTTTATGCCAATGCATAGCCTCGCCTGAGCTTTCACTGCTCGTATTAAAATAGAAAAACTGAAAAATCAGGCAATTTCGACCAGCCTCGCATTTTATCTCTTTTTCTTAACTCGTTTAATGAATCAAAAAAATATGAACACTCTTGTAAGTTCCACTATGCATTAGAAACAGATGAATATTACTTAAAAGTGCCACATTAACTGGACACATATGAAACTATGACACCAAGTGAAAGATATAGCAGCACTTCATCTGATCGCCTGAAACTCACCCATCTGATAATTAAAAGAAATGTTCTAGATTAAGTAAATTCAGAAACGTTTGAATACTGCAGGCCTCTAAACGAGGAGTATACCTAATAGTTGAGACTTATGTGAAATACCACATGATGAAGCACTTTAAGAAATGTCTAAACTATGTGCAAAGACTAAAAAAAATTAAAATGAGTACGATCAGGAAATACAACAATCACACACTGCAGACCAACTCTCTTAAGATGCAGTTATATAAACATATGAGGAAACTATTACCCGTGACCCTTCAATATACATATGAGGAAACTGTATTACCCGTCACCTCTCAATAAGACCATCCTGGCATATTGGTATCAAACTTTATATCAAATTGCATTGATTAAAAGTTGTTTAAAAGTCTGCGGTAGGCGGGAATCGAAAACGCTCTTAACAGTCGACGAACGCGGATCACAAATCATTAGAAGCGGTGTTTTCGATTGCCATTTGTGGCCAGTCAAGCGACAAATGGCAATCGAAAACTCTGTTTCTAACGAATATTGATGTACGTTCGTAGTATTAATGTTTTCGATTGTCGCCTACTCGGTGTGGTTTAATTTGAACAACTGGGCCCTTACCCACCCGAATATTGATAACTCAGAAAGGAGCTCTCTGAAGTTAGTACGGTATTGTTTTGTTTTTATATCAACATTCAGGTGATAATCACTTTTACAGATTACACAAATAAACATGTCAATAGGAAGTACCACAATCAAGTATCACCTAAAATTGCGATGGCACAAAAACAAATCTCATCTCTTATCTTCGCGAACTGATTGCTAGAACTTATAGTAGCACAAAACATATCACAAATCCAGAATCAATTAAGAGACACAACTTAGAAGCATTAATATTACTATTTAATATCAAACACTTATTGACTTATGTTGAGAGGGACATGGAGTGAAATGTCGGGAAAATTACATCTACTTTGCATGAAAACCGAAGGTTTTCCTGCTAAAATTAGATGTAATTTAAACGACATTTCATACTGCAGTGAAACGCAGAAAAATAACTTTCAATTCTTATAATAACACTTTCTTCTTTATTCTTTCACATTCAGTATTTATAATTATGTTTTCCTAAAAAAAATACGTTTCCTGCTAATAGTTTGTTTCGCGCACTTAGACTATGACGTGCGTACGTAGATGTTACGACGTTCAAAAAATCAAAATGGCGGCCGTTCGCAAATTGAAATTTAATAACAACATTTTAGAGACTAGAATCTCGTTTTTACATAGTGACAACCGAAAAAACTATTACAATGTGTACGATAGTTACGTTATCGGATATGACGTCATCGCTTACATTTGTGACGAAAAGCATCATCTGTCAAAATGGCTTGGAAAGGAAAAGAAATGACCCCAGCAAAGAGAAATTGTGCTATCTTTATTGAGTGATTGAAGAAAGCAAAGACGAATTGCGAAACATGTTGGATAAACCAGGCAACAGTCAGTAAGTTCAAGAAACGATTTTATTGCGGGGCTGGACTGAAAACATACAACAAAGTTGCAGGAAAACAAGCACAGGTGCAAGAGGTGATCGCATCATTTTGCGGACTGGGAAACTGAATAGATCGCAGCAGACAGCTGATCGGCATGACTGCTGTTAATTTAGGGCGTCGTATGTAAGTTAATCTTTGCTTTTCTACCTGAAAATATAGGTGTAAGTGTAAGGTAAAGTGTCAGTTGTTGCAGGCTGTCCATTTTCTCTTTATAGATGCATGGCACAGTATCACAAAAGTAGTTCTGTCGTGAATGGCCCCGCCCCTCATGAATACGGACCGGGTTCATTGAAAAATAAAATACAGGTCAATGCGATCAGGTGACCTTTCTTGACCAATCAGATTAGTGGATCTCAATAAATGTTACGACAGTTGTAAATATTTTGAAATAAATGTATGTTTTGCATTTCCTGCTATTTTTTACCATTAAACATTTGATGTTACGGATGGATCATGCGAAATTATTTGACGTCCTGACGCCACTTTCCGTAAGCCATGCAATATTACCTCATGTCATGTGCTTTGCAACGTCACGTCTGGCAAACCATGCAATATGTAGTTATATTGATTCTAGTGGACCGGGTTCATTGAAAAATGAAATACAGGTCAATGCGATCAGATGACCTTTCTTGACCAATCAGATTAGTGGATCTCAATAAGTGTTACGACAGTTGTAAGTATTTTGAAATAAATGTATGTTTTGCATTTCCTGCTATTTTTTACCATTAAAACATTTGATGTTACGGATGGATCATGCGAAATTATTTGACGTCCTGACGTCACTTCCCGTAAGCCATGCAATATTACCTCATGCCATGTGCTTTGCAACGTCACGTCTGACAAACCATACAATATGTAGTTATATATATTCTAGTGGATTTGCATCTGGGCCAATCACAAGATGTTTATTTATAGATTATATAATAATGTAAAATATTTTATTTTATACTTAGCAGTGCAATCAATGCATATCAAAAACAAATAAAAGTAATATCATTCACTAGTGAAATTATATGATATCAATCACAGCCTATATTTTTACTGTAGCGCATTTCGGATCACCTCTGACTTTTCCATTCACTAAATGCTGCTCACTTCGAAAGTTTAAACGCCTATAACTTTCTTATTTGTGAACAAAAACATCAAATGTGGGTAGTCATTTTCTTAGTTAGAATATGAGGAAAATATTTATCAAGTGTGGGTAGTCATTTTCTTAGTTAGAATATGAGGAAAATATTGGTACCAAAATAATTCAGGTTTGCTGAAAATTTTCAATTTTGAATTTTCAACACCTCCCGCTTCAGTGAGTGAGGCAATGCATGTAACTTATGCTACGCAACGTCATCAACAAATTATGACGTCGCTTATGACGTACCTTGTCGCGCATTTTGACGCTAAATTAATTTCTTTTTATCTGTAAGTCCTGATGACTATAGATAATGTAGATTGATCCAGGTATTCTGTCACAAATACTTCTTTGTCTTCTTTTATATCATTGTGATTCGGCTTGAAGCATGGTTAACAAATTGATTAACTGTAAATCTTCTGAAAAAAAAGTATAAAATAAAATGAAAATTTACTTTTTTTAGTAAATACCAAATAAATTTCATCTCGTGAGTTGAAAACATCGAAATTTTCATTCGTGCTGCGCACTCATGAAAATTCTCATGTTTTCAACACACTCGATGAAATATATTTGGTATTCACCTCAAAAAAGTAAATATCCCCTTTATATTATATGAAACTCTAAATGCTTACACAACTTTACTTCAGATATTGCATTTATAGTGTAAAATCAATATTCAAGGGTCCTTCACGGTGTCTCACTATTGTGTGACTCAAATATCAAATATATCGAGGATCTTATATGAATTGTCGTGTTTTATTGAATTGAATAAACGAATTGTGGAAAAGGGATAAAATGAGAGTCTGGTCCCGCATTTTGTCGTCCTTTTTTGCAGGGAGTTTAATATCTACAATAATACAGGAGTACACATGTTAGACTCTGTTATAACATAACAAAGAGCATTTTTGTCCTGAAAGCGTTTAGATATATCCAGAGTGTACGCCACGTTGTTTGTGACTAAATTACCTTACATTACTAATTGCTAAAAACAGCACAGTCTGACCGATGACATTGTTGACAGCCACCCTAATAATGCACATTCGGATCAATGTCGTTTGTGATTACTTTCTATAAAAACGACATAGTCGAATCTAAGTCAGCAGTGCTGACAGCGATCTTCTGGTGTGCGCATGTCATGTGCAAGACTAACATTCTTTTGCTGTGCTGAAAAATTACCTGAAAATGATGTTTCCACAGTTTCGATCTCCGTATATTCATTATTGAGGGAAGGTTTTATGACTTTTTTGTATAGGTTTGGCACCTGTTGTGACTATTTCATTCAAAAGAGTCGTAAAAATTGTAAGCCAAATGTACCGCTCAGGTAGTCTTTGTTTATGCTGGTGGCGGCTATATTGTTTTTCCATTTCTCAATGATGTAGGCGGCTTGAACGTGCTTTTTGTTTTTGTCGGCATGATTGTGACAGGTATTTTATTAAAAACACTTGCATTCTTGTGTATTCTTATACACGCCATGACTGACCTGCTTTCCAGTGACTCTGGTCCAGCTCCATGCGGTTCGTGTGGACTTGAAGTGTATGAATTTGGAATACTCTGTGACAAATGTTTACTGTGGTTCCACCCTGTATGTCAAAACATGCAGGATGACACATACCACTTTCATACAGAAAACCTGAATTTCTCGTGGGTTTGCATAACATGTGGGTTACCAAATCACTCTGTTTCAGTAACTCAAACACCTCTTTCATCTGTCTGTAAATAGTTTCAGCATTCTGTCCTCGGACCCAGATCTTGAGTCTTTTGAGACTGAGAGAGGCAATCCATCTGGGTCACGTCACATTGCTAAAAAACAAGCTCCTGAGCTTAGGCATGCCATGTTAAAAGTACTGAACATCAACAATCGGTCACTTAACAACCCCCAAACAAGGGATGAGTTTCATACTCTACTAGACCAGACAAACCCTGACATAGTAATAGGGTCAGATACCTGACTCAACTCAGATATCAATAATGCTGAAATAGTCCCAGATGACATTGGCTTTGATATGTTTAGACGAGATGATCTTGGTGAGTAAGAGATATATTGCCCATAGAGTAGAACAATTTGAGACGGAATTTGAAACACTCTGGGTCAAGATTGAAATAAAAGGGTCAAAGCCATTGCATATTGCAGCGTTTTATTGACCACATGAGTCTGATATTGCTAGTCTGGATCAACTTCAGATATCTATGGAAAGGGTAAGCCAAGTAAAGGGTCATGTGTGACTGCCGCGAGATTTCAATCTACCAAAATTTTCATGGACAGATTATATACCCACACTAAAACAGGACTGTAAGTATCTCAGCCTATACAGTGACTTTGCAGACATGTTGGCGGATCATAACCTGACACAAATGGTAACAGAACCCACCTGGTATGAGAATGTGCTTGATCTCTTTCTGACAAACAATTCAACTCTAGTCAACAAGGTTGAAATTATACCTGGTTTCTCGGATCATGACATTGTTTACACTGAAGTGAGTATTAAACCTCAAATATTGCCTCAAAAGCCAAGGGTCATGTCAGTGTATAAAAAAGCTGACTGGGATGCATTATCATGCCACTAAGAAAACTATCAGCAGTAAACCACCTCTTCCATGGATGACTCAGGAAATACTGAAACATAAGAAACATTAGAAAACGAGACAGCCTCTTTCAAAAGTACAAGAAAAACAGAACCCCTAAAGACAGGGAGGTTTTTATCCAAATGAGGCACCAGGTAAGGCACAAGCTTAATCTTGCCCACAACCAGTATTTAGAAGATATACTTGGAATCAGCAAGACTGAAGATGATGCTGAACCTTGTAAGACTTCACTCTCAGCTAAAAAGCTCTGTACCATTTAAAACAGGTCCAAAACTGACTCTAGAGGTGTGTCCTCTCTATGTAGGGATGGTAAGCTATATACTGAGAACAAGGACAAGGTCGATATCCTCAACTGCCAGTTTCAGTCAGTTATCACTCCGTAAACCCCATTTGCACTCAGCAGCCTTGCTCAGATAGCAGTTCAGGACCTGGTGGACACAAGTATTTTTGACACTAGATCTGTCCCAGCTAAAAATATAAACAACCAGCCTGTTATGCCAGATATCAAGGTGTCTGAGAATAGAATATTGAAGCTGTGGAAAGATTTGAACCCCCATAAAGCAGCAGGACCAGATGAGCTGAAACCCCTTGTACTTAGGAAGCTCCGAGAGGTAATAGCCCCCATGTTGGTGGTCATATTTCAAAGGTCTATTGAGACTGGTCGGGTCCCAAGAGACTGGAATGACGCAAATGTGTGCCCTTTGTTCAAGAAAGGTGATAAAAGCATAGCCTCAAATTACAGGCCCATATCGCTTACATGCATACTGTGTAAAGTCCTAGAGCACATATTTGCGTCAAACCTTGTGACCCGCCTGGATTCTCATCAGTTGCTTTATGATCTCCAACATGGTTTCAGATCGAAGAGATCTTGTGAGACACAACTGGTGATGTTGATGGAGGACTTGTCCAGGAATGCCATTAAGGGACAACAGACTGACCTCATTCTGTTAGATTTCAGTGAAGCTTTTGACAAAGTCAGTCAAGAAAAGTTGCTCTTTAAGCTTCATCACTGTGGTGTTCGTGGGCAGGTTCTCCATTGGATCAAGGCCTTTCTGTCAATCAGATTACAGACTGTCGTCTTAGAAAGCGAGAAATCTTCCTAGGTAACAGTTACTTCAGGAGTACCACAAGGCTCTGTGTTAGGCCCAATCTTATTTTTGGTATCATAAATGACCTCCCAGAACACATCAAATCAAAGGTGAGGTTATTTGCTGATGACACAGCAGTTTATCTGGCCATATCAAACCTAGGGCATGCTCAAATACTCCTAGAAGATCTGGACAGGTTGGCGAAATGGTCTTTGGAATGGGACATGGAATTTAACCCCAGTAAATGCACTGTTATCCATGTAACACGCTCCAAATCCATAGTCCCCTCCCAGTACACCCTATATGGACATGTATTAGATTCAGTTAGTAGTTCAAAGTACCTGGGAGTGACTCCAAACGACCAGCTCACCTGGAATGATCACACCCAGAACACGGTAACTTCAGCAAACAAGACCTTAGGTTTCCTGAGAAGAATCTTCCGCACAAAAGACTCAAGTATCAGGGAAGTAGCTTACAAAATACTAGTGCGCCTGATCCTTGAGTACTCATCCCCTGTTTGGAGCCCCCACACCAAATCAAACATACATAAAATAGAAATGGTACAGAGGAGAGCTGCACGCTGGACTCTGTGTCGTTTCTCTTCTTATGATAGTGTTTCAGACATGCTGGGTGATCTTGGTTGGAGGTCTCTTGAGGATAGGCGTACAGACTCCAGATTATGTCTTGTTTTATAAGATTGTGTATGGTCTTGTTGCAGTACCACTACCACTATATGTTGTGCATACTCAGAGGCATGTTCAACAATGCGAGGGCCCGGAGTGCTATCGATTGCTTTCTCCCTGAACGCAAGCGCTCGCCAAGGTGCTTGCAAGTGCTCGCTATTCAAGTCGATAGGTGTATCGCCCGAAAATCAAAGATGGCTACCAAACCAATAATGGATTTTCGTGAGGGACTACGCACGCAATATTTTCAGATTCGACTTTCAGAAGGACGAAGTATGTTTCTTTGTGTGGATATATGAAATGGAACAATTTAAACTATAGGCAGGGAGGTGTTTCGCTTTGATTTCCAACCAATGGGGGAATTTGATTTGTTTGTTACTGGGCGCAGCCATTTTTATTGAGCAAGCGCTCGCTATCGTTCAACAATGCAATGATCACACTGACAAGCGCTGGTTGGGGTGCTCGCATTGTTGAACTCACCTCGGGTGTTTACAAGACATTAAGCATCACATCCATTAGCATTTAGACAAATACACACAGTTGCTGACTACTATAAGTACTCCTTCTTTCCCCTCGCCATTGTCCAGTGGAATAGGCTGCCTCCAAGCATAGCATTACTGCTAGATATTGACTCGTTCAAACTGGCAGTCAGCAGTCTGACCCACTTAAAGCCTTAGACTGGAAGCATTGTTTTTAACTTTTATCTTTGCACTTTGTCTTCATCAGACCTTTTAACTTTTTAACCTATCATCTTTTATTCCACTCTCACCTGTTTTTATTCATCTCTTCCATTTTAACTTTCACTGCACTGACGCCCAGTCTGAAGCACACCCTACACCTGCACATAATCCCCGCGAGGGGGTGTTGCGGTATTAGTAGATAGATAGATAGATAGATAGATAGCCACCTTAATACTGCACATTATCAGTTACCTCTCATATTTACTGGAGTGTTGTACGTTGCCTGATAAACCTTGTCTATCTCACGCATGTGCCTAAAGTTATCAGGTCATGATGACGTTGAACTTTTTGAATGACGTCGCCAAGGACGCTGAATCGACACAAAAATCGATCATTACCTCACATTCGCTTGTTTGAAGATAAGCTGATGAATAGAATACCAGGTTCGCGTCTTTTGATATCCAGTTTACCAGGCTCAGCTTCGAGAACGCATGTTGAATCCTCGGCAAGCCTCACGATGTCAACAAGCATTCTCCAAGCCTTGCCTGGTAAACTTGATATCAAAAGACACTCACCTTGTATTCTCTATATCTTGGCAAGCCTCGCGATGTCAACAAGCGTTCTGGAAGCCTTGCCTGGTAAACTTGATATCAAAAGACACTTACCTAGTATTCTCAATATCTCAGCAAATCTCCCGATGTCAACAAGCGTTCTCAGAGCCTTGCCTGGTAAACTTGATATCAAAAAAACACTCACCTAGTATTCTCTATATCTGGACAAGTATCGCGATGTCCACAAGCGTTCCCAAAGCCTTCCCTGGTAAACTTGATATCAAAAGACACTCACCTAGTATTCTAGATATCTTGGCAAGCCTCGCGATGTCAACAAGCATTTTCGTAGCCTTGCCTGGTAAACTTGATATCAAATGACACTCACCTGGTATTCTCTATATCTCAGCAAGTCTCGTAATGTCAACAAGCGTTCTCAAGACATGCCTGGTAAACTTGATATCAAAAGACACTCACCTAGTATTTTCTATATCATGGCAAACCCTGCGATGCCAACAAGCGTTCTCGATACCTTGCATGGTAAACTTGATATCAAAAGACACTCACCTAGTATTCTCTTTATCTCAGCAACCCTCGTGATGTCAACAAGTGATATCAAAACCTTGCCTGATAAACTTGATATCAAAAGACACTCACCTAGTATTATCTATATGTCGACAAGTCTCGTAATGTCAACAAGCGTTCTCAAAGCCTTGCCTGGTAAACTTGATATCTAAAGACACTCACCTAGTATTCTCTTTATCTCAGCAAACCTCGCGATGTCAACAAGAGTTATCAAACCTTGCCTGAAAAACTTGATATCAAAAGGCACTCACCTAGTATTCTCTATATCTCGGCAAGCCTTGCGATGTCAACAAGCATTCTCAAAATCTTTCCTGGTAAACTTGATATCAAAAGACACTCACCTAGTATACTCTATATCCTGGCAAGCCTTGCGATGTCAACAAGCGTTCTCGAAGCATTGCCTGTTAAACTTGATATCAATAGACACTCACTTAGTATTCTCTATATCTCGGTAAGCCTGTTGATGTCAACAAGCATTCACGAAGCCTTGTCTGGTGAACTTAATATCAAAAGACACTAACCTAGTATTCTCTATATTGGTCAAGTCTCGCGATGACAACAGGCCTTCTCGAAGCCTTGCCTGGTAATCTTGATATCAAAAAACACTCACCTAGTATTCTCTATATCTTGGTAAGCCTCGGGATGTCAACAAGCGTTCTTGAAATCTTGACTGGTAAACTTGCTTTCAAAAGACACTCACCTAGTATTCTCTCTATCTTGACAAGCCTTGCGATGTCAACAAGCATTCTCGAAGCCTTGCCTGGTAAACTTGATATCAAAAGACACTAACCTTGTATTCTCTATATCTTGGCAAGCCTCGCAATGTCAACAAGCGTTCTCGAAGCCTTGCCTGGTAAACATGATATCAAAAGACACTCACCTAGTATTTTCTATATCTCGGCAAGCCTCGCGATGTCAACAAGCATTCTCGATACCTTGCCTGGTAAACTTGATATCAAAAGACACTCACCTAGTATTCTTTATATCTCAGCAAGTCTCGCGATGTCAACATGCGTTCTCAAAGCCTTGCCTGGTAAACTTGTTATCAAAAGACACTCACCTAGTATTCTCTATATCTGATCAATACTAGTCGTGGTTACTTTCTAAAGACAGCACAGTCTGATCTATGTCCTTGATGTCAGCCACCTAACTGATATAAAGTCTGATCATGGCACAATAAATACCACACAGTCAGTTAATTTATATAAGTGTTGGCTTAAAATACCACTTGTCATGATCAGTTATATATGTGATGGCTTAAATATACCACATAGTATGGTTTACACCTTCGTGTTCATTGCCTTTATATCATGCACTATGATCACCACATTTTGTGAACCCTGCCTTAAACAATTCCGTATGCTCAGCGCCAAATGTGATCACTGTCTGAAATAAATGTTTATAGATAAACGTTATTTGTGATCACTACCTATATAGCATACAGTATGTTCAGCGCAATTTTTGTATACTATCTAAATGCAACTTCATTTATGATCGCTGTTAAAATACCAGGCAGTATATTTTTTAGCACTTGTTATCACTGCCTACATATGCTAAAACCAACTGCTTATTGGTCACCCTACATTTTTACACTAGTTCAGAAAGTGAAACATAGGGTATACAAAATTCATGTTTTTTTAAATGAAGCAAGACTTTGCCGAGACTCTGCAAGTTATTTCAATTAGAAATGACGTGTACTTCTTGCATGGACGAAGTTAGAGAAAAGGCACCCTCGTTTCAAAAAGTCACACTTTTTCTACGATTTAAACCATAACAAAAATTAACGTTTTTGTTTGTTTGAAGATGTTACTGGCTAGCGTAATATATGAGGGATAAAAGTTTTGATTCCATCGGACTTGTCGTTTTGCTACTCAACAGAATAAGACAAACACTTTTAGCAGGTTAATCATTGAAATTCAGCGTTAAGCTTGCAATTTACATAGAGACTTTGCACTGCGACACGGCATTGCAATTTTCAGCGATTATTCATTATCTCCGTTTTTGAGAATTGAAAAAACAAAAATATAATGCCACCAAATCGATTTTTAAATCTCACATTGAAACCGGAAGTATACAGAAGTCGTAAAACAATAATCGCCAAAAATGGACTAATCAAGTTCTACTGTGTTTGACCTACAGTGTTCAAATATAATTAAGTGCATTTAACATTCTTACCAGGAAACACTGGTGAATTACAAAAATCTCGAAATTTTTGAAAAAAGCAACACTTTAAAAATGCGTAAAAAATCCAACATAAGCAAAATTTCAATTGTTTTGGTGTTTTTCAAGTCGGACAGACCAGTTTGTAACCACCTAAACGTCAATTTTATAAAAAAAAAATACTCTCAAAAGCATTTTTCTTTAAAAAGGTCGATTTTTGCATTTTATCCTAAAAAAACTTTGAAGTAAAAGAAAACTGTTTAAAAACACTGCCCATTAAATGAACATATAGAGGCAAAAAATCATTTCAATTTTATAAGCGTTTGGTCAGAAATAATGAGTTTGAAAAGTGACCAATTAGAACTTGGTTTTAGTGTACAAACAGCATGATCCGCACCATTTGAGCTCACCTGAGCCATAGGCTTAAGGTGAGCTTATATGATCACTCTTTATCCATTGCTGTAGTGCATCGTGCGTCGTCCGTCGTGCGTAAACATTCATTAAACAATTCTTTCTCCTTTTAAACCGCTGGTTCAAACATAAAATAACTCGCACAATTTGTTTCTCCAAATGTCCTCTACCAAACTTGCTTATAATAGATTAACAAGATGATCGCCAGAGCCCTAGATTTAAAAAAATAGATGAGAAATGTCATATACCCCGGAACTACTGATCTAAATTCCAAATAATTTCACAAAAAAAGTCTCTCATAATCTGATAATGCCCTATGCCAAAATTGTCTGAATGGTTCTGCTCTGCTGAACAGGATGGCCGTCAGAGCTCTAGATAAGAAATATTTTAAACAGTGGTTCACTGGTCCAAATTCAAAATATTTTCACAGACCAATTCCTTATTATGCCCTCTGCCAAATTTAATGCGCAAACTATATAGCTCTGCCAAACAAGATGTCCACCAGAAATCGAGATAATAGATTTCCTTACGCAAAACATCAAAATTCAAAAAATGTTTCTTATGTGGCCTTCTGACAAAATTGCCCAACCAGTTCTGCTTGGTTTCAACAAAAACGGTCACCAGCCAAAATTAGAACTCTTAGCACAACAAGTCATGCATTGGCTTAAATTCAAAATGAATTATACCTTCTCTGATTTGAAAATATTTATTTGAGTGACATTTATATTTGCTTTTACAGGTAATTCAATATACCAAATTTGAGCTCTTAAACCCCCATTCCACTGGACGGCGATTCCGCTACGATTCGAAATTTTGGTCAAAACGACACGAATCGTAGTAGAAACGCCAAGAGCGCAGTAGAAGCGCCTAGGTCGTAGCGGAAACGTATCGGAATCTTCATGATCGCCACCTCACTGCGATTGTTTTGACCTGTTCAAAATTTACGTAGCGACATCGCCGAGGACTCGAAGCGCAACGGAAGCGTAGTCAGATTGCAGTAAGATCTTCATGAGCGGAGCCGTATCGCGACGGCATCGTGAGCATCGTTGCTCACTCGCCGCCACATCGTGGCGAAATCGCCGAGTTATTCACCCGTGATGCAGCTACGCTTCTGCTACGCTCTGCGCGACTTTGTTACGCTCTGTACGCTCTCACTACGACCTCGCTACGACCAAGGCGCTTCCGCGGCGACTGTGCTATTTAGGCATAGTCAACCTTGGCACTTCTGCCACGCTTCCTCTACGCTCGTGGCGTTCTGGCCAACTCCAGGCCTTGTTCAAGTGCCCTCCTTAAGTTGGTGTCGCTCTTTTGGATTCTAGGACCAATTCTGAGCAGTTTCATTCTCATATAATTTAAGAATGAAGAGCCATCTTCCATGCTCATTGCTCTTATTAGTTGGTCATAATGCCCACATTGTAGCTGTCTGTCTGCTGATAATCCTGGACGGACCAAAGACCTTTTGGCCCTCCGACTCCGTCTTGCCTGGACCTCAGGTCATCCACATAATATGTTTGTGGTTCATAATGACCAGCTGAAGCATAGCGACATGAGAGCATCTATCGTTGGCATTCAACTAAACATATATCAATTAAACTTCAGATTTTATATATAAAGGATACAAAAGCGCAACGGAAGCGTAGCTCCATCGCCTAGGTCATAGCAAGGTCGGAGCTGCATCGCCATCAGCGTAGACTAAGCGTAGCCGCATCTTCATTGTCGTAGTGTGGACGTAGCAGAAGCGTAACGGAAGCGTAGTAGAAGAGTACTGGAAGCGCCAAGCCCCCAAATCATGTGGCTGTCTACGCTTCCGCGGCGATTTGGAATAATTTTAGAGAAATTTTGTGATCGCCATGATCGTAGCGGAATTGCCGTCCAGTGAAATGGGGGGGGGGGTTAAATTGAAAGGTTGACTAGTAATGATCTTATATCAGACCATACGCGCCAATAAAATACCTAGACCAAGAATTCGGAGATCAACTCCCATGTTTAATGTTTCCTTGATATTGTTATAAATAAACTCCACGAAACGCCCCCACGAAATATTCTAGATGCAGCCTAGCTTTAACCCTTAAAGAGCCACCCGTAATTAGCAGCAGACGACAATTTCAAGTTTTGCCGCTTTTTCAAAAATAACAAATAATGTATGATATTTCACGAGAATAGTCTGCTTGCAGACGATTTTCGTGAAATATCATACTTAATTTTTGTCGAAAACTAGGAAAGATGTCGCAAAATTTGTCGTCTGCTGCAGTCGTGATTGGCGCTTTAAGGGTTAATGGCTCCTGTGTTGTGAAACATGACTTGTTGCATGTGAACATGCAAGGTGCAGACAAGCCTGCACACCAGGGTTGCCTGATCAGCACATCTTCTATGAACCTTTCTTAACTTGTTATTTGCAAAAAATATATTTTGATAAGTTGCTATACCTGTGCAGGCTGGTCTAATTCTTATCTGCTCGAGAAAAGTCCAAAGAGAGAATATCTTGCACTGAGAAAACAACCAAATTATTTGCTGAGTATATCGAAGTATGCTTACAAAAAATGATAGAAACACTGAAAGCAATATCATGCACGGATCCAGGGAATTTCGTCAGGGGGGGGGGGGGGGTTCAGGTCAGTCTGACAAAAAAAAGCTCTGATAACGTTTTTTTTTTTTTTTTGAGTCCTCAGCTTATTTTACAGAAGTCAAATGGTCAATTTCAAAGAAATCTATCATTTTTTAAAGTTTCCAGAGGGGTTTCAACATTTTCCAGGGGTTCCAACTTTTTCCAGGGGGGTCCAATGGCTTATTTCCTATAGAAACCCTTATAACTTGTGATTGTCCAGGGGGGGGGTCCGGACCCCCTGTCCCCCCTCTGGATCCGGACTTGAATAGTTTGTGTGTTTATCTAGTATATTTTAGATCTAATTACTTTAGGCTCAAAATAAACCCAGAACCAATGGACTTCGAATTAACGAAATGGAACAAATTCTGATTAAAGCGCAGGACAGTAAACGTGTTCATATTGCAGAATGGAGCCGCATAGTAACTAAACCAACAAAGTGGCATGTGCGCACAATGTAACCCGTATATAAAACTGGTCCGATCAGAGTATTCGCTGTGCACTTAAGAATTACTTAGAACCCACAATACTTTGGGGTGATTGGTAAGACTTGGTCGATGCACAGCCTGAATATAGTATTTGCTGGCTGGTCACGCTGGTTTTGTAATGTAGTGGCTCAAGTTTTGCGTCTGTATTTTTAATTAAAATTAGAATACTATGATCAGACTGTGTTAATATGCACACTCTCTTCCACATTAACACTCTACGAACCAGAAACCCCATAAGCGGGTACATTGACAAACATTGAAGACCCAGATGAAATGCCGCTTTATGCGGCATTTCATCAGGGTCTGCACTATTTGCTAAAATAAAATCGATTTTCAGCGAAAGAAATACAATATTTATTAGAAATACTGTGTACCCTTAATGTACACAATGGAACATCCTGACTTAATTGTATTTTGCTTTAAGGGGTTTATAAAGTTATATTAATTTTCGTTTTTTTTTCAGATTTTGACAGTAAAATGGAGTCAAATCGACCGGAATCCTTACGTGGGGCGAGTTCCTTGAACTGGGGTTCCGACGAGGTACATGAACTCGAATGTGGCCCTTGTGGCACAGGAGGGATTAGTAGGAAGGGTGTGTTCTTTTGTAAGGAATGTAACGAACACTTGTGCAATCCATGTAAGGACTACCATGGGAAATTGAAAATAGCCAGAAACCACACGATAGTGTCGTGCGAATTATTATGTGGTCCATGCATATCTAAAAATATAAAACGGAAACCATCACATTACTGCGAAGAGTGTTCAGAATATTTATGTGATGCGTGTAAAGATGTGCATGGGGCACTGAAGGTGTTAAGAAATCATACGGTTTTGAGTGGTGCTAAAATGCCTAAACATGTTAATACCACTGACACTGGCATACGACACGGCAACATTATGTGGCTAGATAAAAGAATACGTTCGATCAGTAAGGTGAATATAAGAATACCTGATGATAGTGAAGTACCATGTATAACTGGATGTTGTGTAATGCCAGGCGGGCAGGCTGTATTGTGTGACTGGAACAACTATCAAATCAAACTACTTGACTCATCATATAAACTGATTGGAAACCTGAAATTACCTGCCGGGCCAGCGGACATCTCTGTTCTTAACGACACTGAAGTTATTATTACAATACTAGATAAGAAACAGCTACTGATAGTATCAGTGACGTCACAACTTAGATTCATCCGAACTATTCAGTTAGACAAGGAATGTTGGGGTGTTGATGTGTCTGGTGGTGAGATCTATATTACATGTGGGGAATCAGAGCAAGGAGAGATCAGAATACTTGACATGAGTTGTAATGAGAGGAGAAGGATAAGTCTATCTAGAGTGATGGGTACATATATGTTAAAGGACCCATTGTATATTGCAGTTAGTACTTTCTCTGGGAAGATCTTTATTACAGATTGTAAGACACATACATTAACGTGTCTGACTTCAGATGGACAACTGGTGTATCAGTACAAGGATGAAGAGGTACGTGACCCAAGAGGGATACTTGTTGACAGTGCTGACAATGTCCTTCTCTGTTGCGGTTCGTCTAACACTATAGTTGTGATAACACCGGATGGAAGGAAACATGGTACACTGCTGTCAGACAAGGATGGTATAAAAATTCCGTGGTCATTAGCCTATAGGGCAAGAGACAATACTGTAATAGTTGGATGTCATAATACAGATCAACTTGCATTTATCCAACTAACATGATCAGGTCCAAACATGTATATCGTCTCACACTATAGTTGTGATAACACCAGATGGAAGGAAACATGGTACACTGCTGTCAGACAAGAATGGTGTAGAATATCCATGGTCATTAGCCTATAGGGCAAGAGACAATACTGTAATGGTTGGATGTGAAGAAACAGATCAGCTTGCATGTATCCAACTAACATGATCAGATCCAGACATGTATATCGTCTGGATCTGATCATGTAAATGATCGTGTAAATGTCTTCAAACAAAAACCATGTGAAATGTGCTAACAGTGAAGAGTCTGATCAGACTGCGTGAACGCAGTCTGATCAGACTCTTCACTGTTTGCAAGCATAATGATGAAATATTACCTAATGTAACAAGTTAATTTAATATTTTGCGAAATGCAAACACAGTCTTATCAGGATCGTTGTTGTTTACAGATCATTGGAAAGCTCTTATGCCAAATCAACTCATTCAAACATTATAGTATCCTACCTTATAATCATATGGGCCTCACTGGAGAAATCATAATCGATTAAGTTTAGTGTAAACTTTATTTTATCTCAATAAGTAACACAAGTGGTACAATATAGTGTAGGCCGCTGTGTAATTCCGTGGGAATTTTTGGGTAAAAGTGTCAAACATACATGTTCATGTAGAAAAATGTATCCTATTTAAGAAAAAAGATGTTTCCAATTTTTTCTTGCCGTTTTAACGTCATGGTGACGTCAAAAAGTGATGTACCCATTTTTGGCTTATTTAGGGCTTGCAAATTGAGCACTATGAATTCCAGCTGGCGCAAACATGTACTGTTTGATCAGCTGTAGTAATATTAATGGGGATATATTGCATTTGGAGCATAAAATCTGACTCAGAATTTTAAAGAGGTTACTTTAACTTCAAAATGATGTCAAGAGAGGAAAAAATGACGCCAGTATCAAAATGAAAAGTATGTGAAAGCTCAATTGACATTAGATCACAATATGCTAAAAGACCCTCCTCTCCCACTGCTGGAATATTGTACAATGTGCTTTACTGAACTACATGACATAAGATACAAAAAGAAACATGTTAGCTCTCTGGCCTGTAACAGCCATGTTAACTACGTTACTCTATTGTAATTTAAAATTATATTGTGCAAATACCAAGTTATATCTAATTCTTATTTACCGACATGCTGATTGCATAAAAACATTTATTAAATAGCAGCAAACAGCAAGTATGCGTTTCAACAATACACCTCTATGAAATGACAGTTATATATGTTACTAACTTTAAATATATTAATACTTAATGTAGTACTATCACTAGACGATAGGTTGCCAAAATACCCCTGAGGGAGAGTTTTGTACACTTCATCTTTCTCAAACCAAAATATATAAGCCACAGAATGATGTATATTAACTCTATAACGGTTACAGAGTTACTTCGTTACCCTGAAATAATAGGAATTCCTATCAAATTGTTCCTTATTCCTACGTGACAATATAAGCTTAGTCTTTCAATTGTATTCAAATAACTAGCAATACAATTCTATCAAATAAAAAGACCTGTCATTACTATTATGTACTTTACTTTCTTTTAAACATGCATTAAGTTAAAGCAAAATCAGCAATTAATGAGTTTACACTGCTAGTGGTTTGTTTACTGTCATTTAACTGCCAGTAATTGCTGTTAACTGAAATATCAACAAAGCATTGATAATAAGGGAAGAAATGTTAGCCTAAATCACGTCATTTCATAAAGCGTCATTTCAAGTCCGTGTATTTTATCAAATTTATAAACATCATTTTAGATGCTGCTTATTTTATGATCCATTAATGTTTCTTTAATGCAAAAAAGATATCTTTTATCTCACTGACACTCGTGTATTTGCTTCATTCTACACATGAAATGATATTTAAAAAAGACGCCCTTCTTAACTGACTACACCTCATTTTAGATGACACAATAATATTAAGCATGAAGTAGCTTAAAGTTAGTAAGATCTATCAAACATTGTGTAACCCTACTATTGATCAACTGTATTGATAAAGACAAAAACTTATTCAGAATTCGTTAAAAAAAGTAAGTTATTCAGGCTTAGGTCTAAATCGTGACCTTTATCCTTGTCTTTAGAAACAATAAACTGAAGTGTTTTAGAAACTTAACGACTATTTCTCAACATACGAGTATGACACACACCAAGCCTATTCCTATGGTTATAATCGCTTTATATTTGAAGAAGGATGTCTAGTTTGGTGAAGTAAGAGTACCATTTATGTGGGTAAAATGCATAACAAGAGAAGTTTAAGGAGCATATTTACACTTATCTTCCATTCTGTCTGGTTCTAAAACTTTGTGAAGCATTGAACAGACAGCATTTGTTCTAATGATTCATGACAGTCATGCATTTGAAGGAAAATGGTTTATCACCTAGAAAAACTCCCTGGCATTGTTAGTATAGCATATATACTGTAGCCATTGCTATATAAATGGACCCAAATAAAGTATTGGTTAATTTGTTTTGCAAAATTCTATCCATTAGATTTAGTCTTGAAGTTGAATTTTGTTTCAGATAATTTTCTGATATTTAGCTAATCAAATGTGAACATTACGATAGATACACAAATACGTCCAATTACTTCTTAAAATATTTCAAACCAAACAAAATAGATTAACAGTAGTAATGGAAGGAATAATTAAAAAGATTTAGCCCATTAGAGTTTGGTACTTTGCAAGTGAGTCTATCATTGGCGATTGAGTAGAGTGTGCTCTTAATGCTGATATTAGCTAGAACAGTTAACATTTTTGCATGCTTCTTTTGAATCTATATCCTGGTGAGTTTACAGCTTATTCAAATGTTTAATACACATATAAATCTCTATTATTCCATTTACCATGTTTACAATGTTCCTGTAATATTTTATCAAACTCACAGTCAGTTCAGATATGTAAGCATGCATTGCTAAAACTTAGTGAGAGCTTATACTTGCACTTTCTTATTAAATATTTCACTTTTCTATCCAGCATTCTAAGAGAACATTGTAAATTCTAGTTTACAATAACTTCAATGTCACCAGATCAAAGGATCATTGACGGTTTGGGCCTTATACGCCTATTTTTCTGATTCCGAGAACGCTGCTTTTGAGCTTCTAGTGTTGCGCATGTAGTATCAGTGTAATAGGTGAATCTAATGGCAAGAGCCAGCTAGCAAAATATTTTCAAAATTTCTACGCACTCGAGAGTTATGGCGGGTAGAAAGGGGAGGGGGTCTGAAATTTCATGAAAATAAAAAGTGATTTTAAAAGTGATTTCTGCACGTTTTCTCGATTTATTTGGTAGGCATGGTGATATCTATTGAACATACCATATGCAGAGTATTAACGAATCACGATAATTGATGAAATTGTTTTAAAAACAAAATATGTTTTGTAATAAAATGATTTTGGGGAGATAATTTAGAATGTACCTGTTCATTTTGACTACGTGTACCGTAAATAATACAAAACTGCAAGCTCAACAAAAGAAATAAATATTTTTGAAGGAATAAAGATGTCCCATTTAGCATTGGAAAGTAAAAACTGATTCTAACTAGATCCTTTGAATGTTACTTTTGCTTTGTTTAGAGGGCATAGCATGTTAAATGTATTTAAAGTGTCCGAATATTTATGGTATACTTATGCATGTATATCCCTATATGAGACAATATATTGAACACTAATGTATTTACCTGTTAAAACTCTTTGTATGCCAGTGGATAATTTTGTAGTCTGCCAATAGCCTTTTGCAAACAGTTTGAACCTAGATGAAGACCAACAGAATGTGGGTCTTGATCTGGATCCAAACTGTTTGACACTCTGATGGTGGTCCTGGGTGTTTTATTTTTAAAAACTCTATTTTGAAGAAAGTCAGCAGACGAAAATAAAAACATGAACAATTCCCTAGCATGCAAATAGATAAGTACAGGACGTTTGCCAAATATGTGTCATTTAATAGCAGTGAGATTTTTTTCTGATAAAAAAATGCATAAAACCTTGCAAATTCTACTTTTAATCTTTAAGTACTTTATATTAAACTAGCACAGAATACAAATCAATTTAGGAGGTTGGTTCTAGAGAACTTCATTATTGTCATTAATTTCTTATTTGGTAGAAAAGGCATTTTATGGGCTTAGGCCCTGGGTTTTTGGGCTGCTGAACATCTTTCCCCCCCTTGTCCCAGCAAGCCACTTCCATACAATGTGTAAAATATGGTAACACATATACATGCAAAAGCTTTTGCTGGCACACTGGGGGGGATGATATTTTAAAAAATGTTTTCGGATTTCTATAAATCTGAATGTAAAACTGATTGTTCTACCCAAAATTATACATCTTTGAAGCATTTAATATCGAAAACAGATTTCACAGCCATAAAGTACTCAGGTCAGGGTTGCTTCTAGGTGAAGAAAGGGACGATTGACATACTTTTATTTTTACTGAAAACCATAGGCATTTACCCATAGCAAGTGTCAATGATCCTTTGGCCGGACATAATTTAGGCTAATAAAATTTGTATTTAAATTGGTATTGAAGTAACAATTGACCTTCAACTAATTACCTTGAGTGTGGCCATATCTAATGTGACCATTGCCTTAGAGTAAAACTCACCACTATTTTCCCATTATTGGTTGAGCAAGTGACCAGAAGTACTTAGTGGATGTAATTGACAGTTTCGTTAATAAAACAACGCAAGCTATGTTGAATATAAACTTGAATAAATTTAAAAACTTCAGTAATGCCTCGCCATCTGCATACGCAACTAGATACAAATTGATTTGGTGACAGTCTCTTTAAACAATAACTGATAACAGGCAGATATAATGCATCCCTCCCTCAAAATATTTAGTAATTAGAAGGGTTACTATTGTATGGTAATTGAATCGAAATAAACATGGATACATGGCATCTAGCCTGTATAATGCAATGTATATAACTGAATATGTTTACTCATAAATTGAACAACTGAAAACAGCTACATAGATTGATTGATTTTACTGATTATAAACGATTTCAATTTAACTTAGATTTCTCCAGATAAATACTACAAAACAAATCTCTTAACTCACCATGATACGAGGGTTAGTCAAAAATAACTGAGCCCTACCTCATTATATCTTAGCCTCACATTGTAGACAAGAAATGTGATTATCTTTTATAAGTATAACATGTCATAGACGTTTTGCCCAAAAATAATTACCCCGGTGAAGCTTCTGTTATGGTTGCTAGGCAACTAATGATCGTCAGTCAGAGCGAATTGTTCACGATCTCAGCCACCAGGAATATACAGTATGTCTTAAAAAGCTTGTGGGCTTGATAGTTTTTGAGGAAGACATATTTGACATTTATTCGAATAACGTATGTCATATTGTCCTTTCATTATACTTGGTTCGTAAATGTTTGGGTGAACACTGATTGCATGCGTTGCCTAGCAACAAAATAAGTCAAAATTTCACAAATTTTCAAAAACATGATAATTGTGTTGCCATGGAAACAGAATCATTATTCCAAACAAGGAATTTAATATTTCTGTGGGTTTGTTTGTGTATGCAGTACTGCATAAGCATTATCAGGCAATTATTTTATGTTTTCTATTAAAATTGTGTTAATATGAATGTGGGTGGGGTAAATTATAGGACTTGAGGCACGTACAAAATTGCTAAATTCTGAAATCAAACTACTACAGCATCTATAATTTGGGGTCAGTTGTTTTCTTTTCTGTGGCACTGAGAAGGTACATGTAATAGGTATCAAACGACAGTGAATTCAGCATTACATTGACATTATCGTTTCCATGGCAACGCTTAGATATTGATGTATTACAGCGTGAACGCACCCGTTCGACAGGTCATGTTCTGTTGCCTAGCAACCAGTATATAAAGCCTACCAACAGATATAAATTAGATTATTGAATAGATGAAATATAACTGCGATGAAATATCATTTAAATATGTGTCCATTTTACTTGAAGCAAATGTTATAAGGTAGGGCTCAGTTATTTTTGACTAACCCTCGTAATTAGCTTTTCAGGCTCAATTATATATCGTCTTTGACAACATTTTTGGTAAGTATGGGGCCTTATGATATACTTTATACAGCTTTATATGTTA
This sequence comes from Loripinus fragilis, assembly GCA_964019695.1. Lineage (NCBI taxonomy): Eukaryota > Metazoa > Mollusca > Bivalvia > Lucinida > Lucinidae > Loripinus > Loripinus fragilis. Next base: position 47,471,401 of record OZ026514.1, read on the forward strand.
TTTTAACAAATTCCACAGAAAATCAGAATGTATCCTTTTAAGTACTGGTCTTGAGAGCTATCATTTTATTTGCTTATGAGTTTTAAAATCTATAATTTTGGGCATATCATTTTTTGCAGATATAAAAATTTAAAAGATATAATATTTTGCAAATGTTGCATCGGTGAATTGATACTTTTTTCAGACAAACAGGAACCTGGATATCTATAACAAAAACAATTAATTTTTCCATGCGAACCAAACAAATGTTGTGCTTTAACAACAACATAATCTAGGACTAAGATTTGGTACCAGTAAAATGCATTTAAGCCCCCTCCTCCCGCTGCAGTGGCTTAGGCAGCTGTCCGTTCTAGGCTGGTGGTTTTGTTGTTGTTGATCCCTTGCTTATTGCTGCTCCCATTGTATGTGGGGGTTTGTGTTTGGTCCTTGTTTTGTTATTCAGTACTTTGTGTCCTTCTAGTGTTGCAATCACCTTTATGAGGAAAAGAGAATTGGTTGCTTTACTTTAATTGCGTTCCTGATGTCTTGTGGCTGTTAGTGTTCTGGCGCTCTTCCTCTCCTCAGTACCATGTGTTGGTCTGCAGTGTGTGATTGTGGTATTTCCCATTCATACTTACTTGCTTTTTTGAAATGTATCAAATACCATATACCGTATAATATAAGGAAATAAGCAAGTCATATTCAGTCTTGAAAGCTGTAATATACGTTACATATTGGCACACAAATAACAAAAAGATAATTAACACCAGAAACGATGTTGGTTACAGCATTTTACTATTGCATTTCAACATAATGCTCATACATGTTGTTTAAAGGTTTTCATATAGCATTACATACAATTTTAGAATGAAAATATTCTTACCTTGTTTAACGTGCTTTTTGGTGGTATCATATTAAACAGCATTATAACTCTTAAAGTAAGTAAGGTTGCAAAGATCAGGAATCGATACAATCAAGTACCACACCTGACCCAGGATACCAATGGGAAAGTGACAAACTCACAGAAGACACCACAAACGAGAGCTAAGAGGTCAGCCCTTTCCCAGCAGGTGACCACGAAGCACATATAAACAGACGCGCACAAAACATAGCAAACACAAGACAGGACAAAAACATAAAAGATCCACAAAAGAAGTACCGCCTTGGAACGGTCAGTAAAATATTTTACTGGAGGGCTTAAACCAGTTTTACGGCGCCAACCTCACTAAAGGTAATCTTGTTTTTAATGCGTTGAAGTGGCCAACCCGGCGCTAAAGTTTTTGTTATAAAAACAAGCTGCTTGTATTTATAAAATTGCCTATTAATTGTCTTTTGGAACAAATAGTTAAAACATGAATGTTAAATGAGAAGCTTATTAAATGAAACTATTTAACAACATTTCAATGATTTTACAGGGGGAGGGGTAGTTTAAATGTAACATGAATGACATTACAATTGCCCCTAATAACTTAAACATAAATATTTGTAGGAAATGAAATGTTCTTCTAAAATAAATGAATGTTTGACCAATTTGATTATACCGGTACTACCTTAACAACCTTATTTACATTATTTGTGTTTTAAACAATTGAGGGGTAACGTAGTTAACATGCTGTAACAGCCAAACGCCCCAACCGTCAGAGAGCTTAGATGTTTCAAAAAGCTTAGCTAAAAACATAAATTTATGCTAACATTTGATTTTAATCGCAAGGCACAAACAATCTTTCCAGAATTATATTTCTGTACCCAATATTTTTTGCTGCATACTGACATCAAATCGACGTCAATTTGACGTAAAATTGAAGTCCACGTTAACTAGATTTTCATTTTGGTCCTCCTATCGACGTTTTTAACCACTTCCACGCATTAAAAACAAGATTACAATGCGTTTAATTTAGGTGTATACAGCACTAGCAGATATAAACTGTTTGATTTATGTGAAAATACGGTACGTCATTTTGTGACGTCACTGTGACATTAATACTGCAAGAAAAAATTGGAAACATCGTTTTCCTTAAACTGCATATATTTCTCTAGTTGAAAATCGACATTAATCACTTTTACCCAAAAATTCCCACGGGAGCCTAAATTTCGACACAGCGGCCTACACTAATAATTGCATTGAACAATGTAAAGGATCTGAACGGAAGCTTTAAAGCGTATAGAGTTCATTTCCTTTCTAATCGTAATCGATTTCATGTGAACAACAAAGACACGAACAAAAAGTCTGCACAATCCCACAGCCTGATATCAGTACCTTCGTCATCGCTGGTGGAACAATACATTGGCTAAACCTGCGGCTGGCGTATTTACAAGATCTAGTTAGTCTATGTAGCTGAGCATGCTATTTTGGGTACACGCCCAGAGAATATATAACTTTTTCATGCTCAACTCTACTGAGCACGAAATTTCAACTGCTCATAAACACTAAAATGCCGACAAATAAAGACGTTTTTTTCCCTTTAAGTCTCTCAAATGATGTATTTATTATGCTTATATATGTTATAATATAAACAATAACCATGCTAATAAATGTGAAAATATAATCAATGACATTTATGAGCAGGATAAATTTCGTGCTCATCTGAGTCGAGTATGAAAAAAAGTTTTATAACCTTTAGGCCAGCTTGATCATATAACTGAAGACAGATTATACATGATGAGATCATGTCAGATTGTTAAAACATTCAGTAAGGGCATTCTGATTAGTAATTGAGTAGGTCAGTTAGCACATCAACATATACTCACCATAATGTAAATGGTTTACCGGCGAATATTCTGATTGATTTGAATCTTTACGTCCCATCAACAATCTTTCAGTTATGTAGGGACGGGTCTTCCTGGGTTGAACCAGTACTAAGCTAGGATTAGTGTGTCTTGCTCAAGGACACAACGAAGTGATGCCGGTGAGGCTCGAACCCGCAGCCCCTCGGTCTCGTGTCAAGTACTTTACCACTGAGCCATTGCGCTCCCTACCCGCGAATGTAGGTAGAATTAGGAATATTCTGATATTTACGAGTAATAATGTAGGTTAGCCAGTCCATCTAAACATACTTACCACAATGATCTAAGTCTACAATGTTTGCATGAAATGTTAAAAAAATCATAAATGAGCGAAGTGTGCGCATTCTGATCAGACTGTGTCGATCGGTCGCTTGATCAGATGCTTAACTGTTCAGTTTAATGTCACCGTACATGTATAGAGAGTCGCGACATGAGATCTCTTACGATGTGGTATGTGCGACCAGCAAGGCTCAGACCAGCCTGCGCATACGCGCAGTCTGATCAGAGCCTTTGCTAGTCGCTTGAATATTCTATGAGTGTTAAGCTATTGACTGAACATAATTTGGAGTTTCTAAGCTTAAAAGGAGGCTGCACAGGCTCGTATGAGTATACATTTGTCAAAATGCCACATTGTCGGAAATCACATGTCGCGGCTCATATATCTACAGTGATGCCAAACAGTAGACTGTACACAATCTTTACATTGTATACGTAGGTTGTCATTCCAATACCTTAAATTACACACCTCACCATGAAATGAATTGACATAGTAAGAAATTCCGCGTGGGTTTTATTTTCGCGAATTTTCGCGAAGACGAAGTTTCGCGATAATAAAACTCTCGTGAAATGGCGACATTACTTTGCCGTTCACTGATGTAGGCAAGTAATGTCCAGTTGTGAATTTTTAACTTCACAATCATGTATTTCAACTATATTGGCGACAATAAAATTCTCGCGAAAATATCCGAATTTACAGTACTCCAGCTTCCTAACTATGTGACTTAGACAATCAGGGCAGACCCAGATCAGACTCAGCATCCAATCAGGTTCGTCATTGTTAGCAATGTTAGAATGTTCTTTTTGAAATTCGAATGAAAACCGAACAACCCTAAATTGGAAATGGGCTGGCCTGGAAAGCCCACTCGGATGAAAATGGTACTTTCCAATAAACCGCTATGGCCATTTATAATACGTTTCAGGTTAGTAAATCTATGAAATCTGGTGCAAAACATGTTAGCCTAGATATGTGAAATAATCTGGAATAATCCCTTTAGAAATAGAGAGAACCTACAGATTTGAAAACGGCAGTATCGGTTTTAAGTCTGTTCTTCCGAATAATTGAGAACAGCAACAACATTTAACTTCTAGCACCAGCTTATTAGCGGTAGTCTGTGGGTGCACTGAATGACCAGAATTTGAAAAAAATACAAACACTATATCAATGTATGGGGAGATATTCAAACGAGTCCACATGGTTCAAAGACAGTTGTTATGACCTCTAAATAATCTGAAATAAATGATCCTTCTGAAATAGAGAGAACCCACAACACTTGAAAACAGCAGTAGCGCTTTAATTGCATATGTCCATGCAAATAATTTAAAATGCAGCAATAATAAGCTCCTAGCACCAGTTGAACATGCCCGGATACAGAGTGGTGCGGCACTGGGGGTCCGGACCCTCACTGGAAAATTACAAAGCCATAGGTTTCGTTAGCAATACTGGTCTGGATCCCCTGGAAGATCACAAAGCTACCAAGCCAGCATTCAATTTTCGGTCATCATTTGCCCGCCAGTGAAACGCCATTAAAATGGCGTTTCGCTGCTGGGCGGATGATGGCCCGCTTTTAGTTTCATTTTAATTCTCTCTCCTCCCCTTCTCAGCGCAACCCCCCCCCCCCCCCCAAAAAAAAGAAAAAAAAAGAAATAATAAATATATAAACGTTGTCAGATTGGTCCTCCCCTGGATCCGCGCATGTTTTAAGCGGTAGTCTGTTTTATGCTCGGAACAACACATCAACACTATAATTATCGATGTAGTGGAAGATAATTTACCAACTCCACGTGGCAAAAATTAGCTGCTGTGACTCTTTAAAAAAGCATCATTTAGATGTAGAGGGAACCCCAGTAGGACCTGGAGACAGAACCCACACAACTTGAAAACGGCAGACTTGATTTTATTGAGTCTATTTATGAGAACACATGAAAAATGCAACAAATCCAATCATACCCTAACACCAGCTGAATTGCCAGTTCCCAAAGGACCAGAAATTGAGGAAAATACTATTACTTTAGTTATCCGTGTATGGGAAAATGTGATACAAACTCCATGTGGCACAATAACAGCTGTTGCGACCTCTAAATAATCTGGAAAACAATTCATCAGAAAAGATACAGACTACACAACTTATAAAACAGCAGTCTAGGTTTAACTGAGTTTCTTTATGAGAGTAAATGGAATGAAAATGCATAACAACGTTTACGCCCCTAGAACCAGCTTTAAGGGTAATCTGTTTTCTGTAAGAACCCAATATAATTCCCGAATATGAAAAAGAATATATCAACACTACATGTATACCATTGTACGAGATACAGTTGTTGGGAACTCTAAATAGTCTGAGAAAAGGGGATCCTCGCATCTAGGTAATGAAATATTTTTTATGCTCAACTAAACTGAGCATGAAATTGATCATGCTCATAAAAGTTAAAATACAAACAACAATTTAATATGTATTAGTATGATAAATACATTACTTGATAGTTTGAAAGAAAGAACAGGATTATCGTTTTCATTAGCAGTTGAAACGTCATGCTCAGTTCATTTGAGCAGGAAAAAGTGTTTTAACCTCAGGCAAGTTTAATTGTATACTAACAGCTTGGACTTATATGTACATGTGCGACTGCATGCTTCTACCTTGACTTCATGCATATGTTATAGGTACTACTATTTCGTGAATGCGTTAATCTGTTCCTTAGATGTGCGTTGACAGCTATCCATAGATCCATAAATCTTCTTATGGCTTTAGTCTCTTTATATTTTTTCGAATATCCATTTTTGAACAATTTCCCTCTACATCGATATGATGAAGCGCTTGTGGTTGTGGACCACGCCATATTTTCTGTATGTATACCTACAGGAAATATGAATTCAAGTTTACACATCCGCTTAGAGTAATAAGCCCAATGTTGTCCTGAGCTTATTCATATTTACTTTATCAAAATTTATCTCATGATGTCCCGTCTGAGAGTGATATAACGCCATGCAATAAAATCGATAAACCCCAATTACGTCTTTTTAATGGCAAAATTTTAATGTTTTTGCGATGAAAATTCGATTTTTAATTAACTTTAATATCATCTGATAGATAGAATCTAACACTCGTACTCTTGCATTATTGAATTTATCAAACTCGTTGCGAAAAAGCGATAAAATGCTCGGCAAGCATCTCTTGTTATCGCATTTCCTCAACTCATTAAATAAACCCTATACAACATGGGCACTCATGTCAGATTCTTTATGAATGTGTTAAGGTAGTACGGGTACCTGAACAAGCAGTTTAACGATGCACAATGTTAGATTTTCTTGATATAGGTCATAGATGCTTTATTTAAGAAATGAATTCGATTTTTGGAATGTTCATGGAGTAATGAATACTTCGGGTCTCTTGTAAAGCAAGTGAAGATTGAAATCATGAATTCTTCGGGTCTCTTGCAAAATACTTCGGGTCTCTTCACTTACTTTGCAAGAGAGCCGAAGTGTTCATGATTCCATCAACATTCCAAAAATTCAATATATTGCTTATATTTACATTTTATTATAAACATCTAAAATATAGAAATTATTTGTAATTTAGGAAAAAACAGTTTTGTATTTAAAATGTAAATGTATTAACGGTTTTGTTGGAGTGTAAGACGGGAAAGCAGAATAGCCAGTGTGAAGGAGCAAACAAGAGGCTTGTGTTGCATGTGCGACTCCGGTGTGCCTCGTTGTCAATTGCAACACCAGTGTCACACCTGGCGAATGAAATCGATGTTCGAAGCGTATTGCATGGGCAAGTGAGCTTGGCAGCTGTCAATCAAATTTATGTCATTCATGAGACTATGAACGGTTGCAAAAATCTAAAGATTCATTAAAGGCTTGCTTAAAAAAAGTAAGCATGATTAATAATAACGAAATACTTAACTGCCATATAAATGAGACAACTCGCAACATGTTGTTGTTTGGAGCATATTTGTAAAATCACCTTTAACATAAATGTACAATTAATTTGTAGAGCTAGACACTTTCATTTAGCCTAATCATCTATCGACATTTTTACATTTCTGTATTTGAGTATCGAAGGCTATGGAGAGACTGCGCATGTTGTTGTTTGGTGCATATTTGCTAAATCGCCTTTAACATAAATGCATGGATGGATCCAGAAGGAGGGGATAGTGGGTCTGCCCCCCCCCCCCCGAAAAGTCACAAAAATATAGAGTTTCCCTGCAATACTGGTCTGGATCCCCTGAAAAATCACAAAGCTACCAAGCCAGCATTTAATGTTGGGCCATCATAGGCCTGCCAGCGAAACGCCATTTAAATGGCGTTTCACTGGCGGGCCATTTATGGCCCATTTATAGCGGTATTTGGATCCTCTATCCCCTCATCAACTCAAAAGAAAAAAAAAGGAAAAACAACTTTATCACATTTGAACTCCCTTTCACAAAACTTCTGGATCCGTGCATGAAATGTACAACTACTTTGAAGAGCTAGATACTTTAAGTTTAGCCTAAGAATCTATCAACGCGTTTACTCTCTGTATTTGAGTAGCCAAGGCTCTCTCGAGAGACTGTACATATGCACAGGCTCGACTGAGCCGTCGCTGCTCGCCTATGTGATAAATATCAAAGTGCTGCGTTGAACACTGCTTTATTTCTGGTACACGTGTCTCTTATTAGCACTTGGAAAGCGCATCACCACGATTTGCATTTCTTCTCGCAAGCGATTAAATATTTGAAAGCTACTTGCAGCTTTATATGTTTACTTAAAATTGGTATCAATTAGTCGTGTATTTGGCTAACATATTGACGTCACAGGGTAGCATGCAGCATTCAGCGTTTTCTGCAAAGCCAGCGGATTTGTTTTGGTTGATGTTTGTTTACACCGTAGCGTGTATGATCCAACACCAGTAACGCGGTTAATTGACTTTTCCCAATCAACAGTAAATGATAACTTCAATATTTGGCAAAAGATGTCAAATTAAAAACACCATTTTACAGCTAACATTCAGAAAATTCTTCATAAGTAACATTTATGTACATTAAAAATTTTGATATTGACTAGTGTATATGCAAGCATATGATGATTACGTTTTGATGAAATGATGAATGTGTAATCGTCAAATAAATAAAGGTCACATATCTGTTAAGTAAGAAAATAAAACTAATTTGTATTAACTTGCTGCTGAGTTTGTGTCCTTCGAAATCTCCCACCCCTTTCGTATTAAGGCTGTTATCTCAATGCCTTAAATTAATTTTGCAACCTTTAATTTTCTAAGGCACACTAAAAACTTGCCAGACTTTAGTATGCAATGAAATTTATTTCAGCGCTTGAACAAAAAAGATTTAGTCTAGGTGATGCGTTTACAAAGTCCTCTAGTATAACATGATTTCTTTCGTTGTCTCGAACATTGTTTCATTACATGTGAAGTACTGACGAAGTAAGTCTTTCTATATATCTTCAGATAGCTTGATGTAGTAGGAAATCACTGCATAGGAAAAGTCCTAAATTGATTAGGTTGTCACACAGTGTAAGTAAATTGCATTTCCCTTTGTTTAAATCTGCAACACATGCTAGCACACTTTTGTTTAATTAAACCAAATTTGTTGAATAAAGCTTCATACATTAGACAAACACTCTGCAACACAATTTCCAAAAGACTGTCCCTACAGTGTATCCCAGAATTTGTTACTTCAAATTTTGAGACAGAGTGTTTGCTCAAAGTAGGACATTTTATGAAAATAGTATGACATCATTAGATCCAGGTGAAAGTTTGCTAGCTAAACAAAGAGAAAAAAAAGCTTCTTACTGTCGCAAAAATAAGAGTCCTACATTTTACAATTCCGTGTATAGAAACAAAACCCGCGACTTTCTACCCTGATAATTATAATAAATGATTTCTAGAATGTGTGCCGTTTGCTAGCAAGTACTCTGTAAATTTTAAAAATGGATAAATAGAATATATGTAAAGCAGGTGTTTTATCATGTTTGAACAGCTGCCTGGTACATGTATATAGTAAATAAATTTAAGTACAAATGTATTGTGTATTTGTATATATAGAGTTTTGGACACTTTAAAAGCAATTCATTTTTATAATTATTTAGCTGAAACGATTTCAATTGGAGGATTTCTATGTTATTTACATTAGTAGAATGATGAAGTATTATAATTAATTATGTGTAGCCATACATACTGATAATTAGTCAATTGTAGCACCCCTGTACATAGAGAATTGTTCAGGTAACTATATGTAAACTGATAAAATAATATAGATGAGACACATGTAAGCATACAGAAATATTGTTATGCCAAGGTGAGTAGTCACGTTGTTTTTGTTGGAGTACACTGTACGGATGCTTGATTACACTGAATACACTGTACGGATATTCTGACTAAATGTTAGTAAATTTCTCTATGTTTTCTCACTTATACCCAGATAGTTGTACACCATTTTCCAGCCTATATTTTCTCGACCAAATGCTACCAGGATTTCCTCTTTAAGCTTCTTACTATGAGTACAAACTCTGTCACAAAGAAAATAATTGCTGTTGGTACAGTTTATTAGGATAATTCAAGCTCGATGGTCGCGACTATTTTTTTTTACAGAGTCTGTACTCAAAGTAAAAAGCTTTATGAGGATATCCTGGCATTGCTTGATCGGGAAGAAATGTGGGCTGGAAAATGGTGTAAGACTTTCTGGGTATAGATGAAAAACAAGGAGAAATTTTCACTAACATCGTTGTGGAAAGAAGTCAGACAGTTTTTTCCTACAGTGTATCCTGACAAAAACCACATGACTACCCTACTCTGTAAGCTATTTGTATACAAATAAACTAGTTTGATTGAACCACCTGTTTAGCAGAGGAAAATAAAGTTTAAACACCTTTATATTTGTAAATTGAATTGTATAATTATGAGACATCTATAAATGCTCAGATATGTTCGTTGAAATATTTATCTGCATAGAGAATTGTTAAGGTGTATTATTCATGTAACTGCACAGATTTATGAATGTTTTGCCTAATTAACTATCACGATAAGTTTGGTAAGTTGAATTGCCTATTGTATATATTAAAAAGCACTGGATATTACCTTAAGCTCCGAGTACGAAGCCCACTGTGGTGCCTGAATTGGTACTTTACTGGTTTCCCAGTAGCATGCCATAATTGTCAGTATGTCATTATAAGATATGCATTTGTAAGAAGAAAAATAAAAAAGGGGATAGGGAATCATATAAATAGTGTCTCTAACTACTGATACATCTATCATACTATATAACTACATACAAACTTAAACTATGCAAACGGAGCTTGTGAAGTTTGTGGGTGACATCAACAATGACTGATATGGTATACTCAGAAAAAACAAATGAAGGGTATTATAATATTTTGACTTTATTTCATTTGAAAAAAAAATATTTCCAAATTAAGAATTTGTGTGTATTATAGAACTACCAATTTGCAATTCAGCAAAATGCAAAATCAAATTTATGGGTCATTGGTCATGGTACAGTACCATGCCAAATGTAACAACCCTCTTTACCAGAAGTTGACAAGCAATAAAATAAGTTTTTTATGTTTTGTTGCAAACTTGATCTGATCGTTGCTTAGTTTCTAATACCACAGAAACGTTTTTAAACCAATTTGTCAATCATTGTACCTAATAGCGCGACAATTCGTCGCTTCAGTGCTATAGTGTTCTAAGTGACATTTTGGTCAAAAATGAGTTGTGTATACCGTTGGAAAGGGGGTCAAATGTTCTATCTACTGGTGAAGGTTTCATTTGCCTATCTCCTCCCAGTAACCTTAAAATCGCTGTGCGTTTCTGTTCTATCTACAAAAAGACAATTTCGTTTAGTGCTATAGTGTTCTAAGTGATTTTCATCCAATGACCAATGATGATTATGTCACGTTACTGGGTGAGTTCAGTGTCATATTGTTCTATCTACATAAATTCACTTCCCTTGGAGAAATTGCTAAAAAGTGCAGTTACTTCCCTTACATAAAATTAAATTTCCTAAATTGAAGCAGTTTGTCAGTCTTATGACAAACTAATGGCTATATCTGCTAGTTTTAGGTCCAAATAATCCGCTCAGTTAAAAATATAGCGCAAATTGATCCATGGACAGAATAATAAGCTATAGAAACAGATTACCTCCCTTACACATATCTAAACCGCTTTAATTGAAGTAATTTGTCGAAGTTATTACAAATAAATGTTTAAATCTGCTACTTTTAGGTCCAAATAATCAGATCAGTGTAAAATATTATACAAATTGACCCCATTGACAGAAAAATTAACTGTAGATACAGATTACCTCCCTTGCATAAATTTTAATGGCATAATCCGTGCTTTTTGCTATTATTATGCCATATAAATAACTAAATCTGCTACTTTTAGGTACAAATAATCATTTCTGTTCAGACAGGTATATGAATTGACTCCATAACAAGACTAATATGCTGTAGGAAAATATAGAACACTATAGCACTGAACGCATTCGCAATTTTTAGGCCTTAATGTTCTATCTGCAACTGTAAAATGCCTGTAAATTCCATAATTACTGTAAAAATTTCTTCAAACCAAGCTCATTTACACAGTGTGTATACATTTCAACCATCTGGTATTATTCAAAGGTCTATGATAAATAAGGCATCAAAAATCAGAATGCTAAAATTTTCAAACTAATTTTTCTCAAAACTTGTGCAATGGTAGATAGAACACTATAGCACTGAAGCGACGAAATGTGCAACAAAAATATGCAGATATGTCATACCCAATCCAATATGACAACATATTGCCAGTTGAATATTGACAACGACTACAAAATTAGAAGTCATACTTTTGTCTTAGAGACAGGAATGAATTTGTGGTCAATCATTATGGAAATGTGAACGATAAAAAGTGGATTTCAGTCATTTTTGAATGCTTGTGGCTTTCCAGTATCAAGGGTTAAACCATTTTGGAACTGAACTGTATTTTAACCATATCAACGTGGCTTCAATCAAACATAATTTTGATTACAGATATCTGGAACTATGAATTGCGTGTATATTTAGTTTAGTCTTTATTGTATTGAATGTTAGAGACGAATTTGAAGCTAATTACCTTCAATTGTTTTCTGAGTTTAAAATTGAATATAGGGATCAACTATGGTTTTGAGTGTATTAACATTCGCCGGGTCCCGAGGAAGGTGTTTGAACACGAAGCCGAAGGCTGAGTGTTCAAACACCTTCCGAGGGACCCAGCGAATGTTAATACACTCAAAACCTTGGTTGATCGCTATTCTTGCATTTTAATGCAGTTCTTCTTTTATCGGGGGATTTTGACCTTTAAAATGCAAGAAAAATGCGATACAAATCTACGACATTCAGTGTCGCTTCGGTCAACTGATAACTTTTGAAAGAACCGCTGCTCGTGAATGTTTTGTTTATGCTGTTTCCGGGGCACTGTCAGAGCGAGAAATGTTCGTAAAGCACGACATGAATCAGATGAAAAGAACTCGTAAATATTCAGGATTTTCAGTGATTATTAGTGCTCTGGATTAACACCAAATTACTGTACATTCTTTCTTTGTGGAAAGGATATTAGAAACTTTTCATAACGTTTAATAATTGTTGGGAAATCTTTGCGAAAGTCTGGAAAGAAATGAAAAACGGGGTCATGTTTTTGTCATACACGGGTAAACGTGTTGAGAAACAATGGCCTACACACAACGTATCCGGAACAATTTCTGACATCCTGGAAGTGGAGTTTTTACATAGGGATATATGTATTATACACGAAAATAACATAGACAAAAGGTAAGGCTTTTCTATATTTCTTTATCTCTTTATATATCTAAAGTTAAACTCGCTGCTGAACAATAGCAACGTGCGGCCCCGAATACGCATATCAAAACTTTATTAGCCATGGTCAAACAGCGCGTGAATTCCATGATTTGAACATGGCTTTTGTCTGATTTGACAACGGCTTCAAACAGCTATGCGCATAGGTATTTATGCAAGAATATTGATTATTATCTGACCTTAGAGAGATTAGGTAGGTGTAGTATGCATTGATTTACTATTGAAATATCTATTGAAATATATATATGCATGGGGACTGGGACTTTCTGAGGTGTGTGCTGTTCATATAGCCGTGAAGGCTGATTAACGTTTTGCCTGATTACTTATCTGACTACTTTCTGTAAATAAGAATAATATTGTTAGTGGAAATATCTACAATTGATAAAATGAGATATCTGTTTATACTTGGAGATGTTTGTTGAATTATCAGTATGCACAGAGAGTTGTTGAGGTGTGGGCAGTACATGTTGCTGCTGCAGGCTGTTTAATGTTTTGCCTGATTACTTATCTGACAACTTTCTGTAAATAAGAACAATATTGTTAGTTGAAATACCTACAATTGTTAAAATGAGATATCTGTATATACTCGGAGATGTATGTTGAATTATCTATATGCACAGAGAATTGTTGAGGCGTGGGCAGTACATATAGCTGCTGCAGGCTGATTAACGTTTTGCCTGATTACTTATTTGACTACATGTCTGTAAATAAGAAAAAAAATATTGTTAGTTGAAATATCTACAGTAGTTAAAATGAGGCATCTGTGTATACTCAGAGATGTAAGTTGAATTATCTTTATACGCATAGAATTGTTGAGGTATGTGCTGTGCATGTAGCTGCGAAGGCTGATTAACGATCTGCCTGATTGCTTATCTGACTATTTCTTTATATAATAAAGTATTGTTAATTGAATTATCTACACTTGTTAAGATGAGATATCTGTATATACACAGAAATATAATGTTTAATATTTTTTATACATAATGAACTGTCAAATTGGGACGCTTGTATATATTAGAGAATGGTTTAGTTGAAAGACGATCTAATATCATAACTTTGAAGTTCTCCAGACTAGAAATTTTATTTCGAATTGTCAGTAGTTTCAGTCATAGAGAGATAGACATTATACAGTATGATCATTCCTGTTTGTAGTGTAGTCAAAACATGCTGTGGCAGACCTAGTGACCTGTTGTACAATGACTAAAGCCGAATGCAATAGTGCATCAGGTCGTCCATGGTACTGGGGGGTAACCTCACACTCAGTGATGGCTCTTACGTAAAGATTGAATCTATGGTTTGGTGCCTGATGCTTGTCTTTAGCTGGGACCAACTTGTCTCATCTTGAGGGGTTTTTTTAGCTAATACTATCTGTAAGTCCTGGGTACTTTTCTTTGCATCATCATCGTGTGTTTATTTGATTAGTTTCTCTATGAGGACACATTGCATCAGTTAGGAAGCCTCCATGCGAGCTTTACTTTTTTTGTGCATCAACAACAGCAGAATCTAGAGTGGAGATTTGGTACCAGTAAAATGCATGTGAGCCCCAAGTGGCTTTGGCTGCTGTCCGTTCTAAGGCGGTGGTTCTGTTGTTGTTGATTCGTTATTACTTGTTTCTCTCATTGTGGGATTCTGTAATTGTTCTATGTTTTGTTATGCATTGGTTTGTGTCAATTTTAGTTTTGCAATCATATTGATGGGGAAGAGAGAGCAAGTAGCTTTGCTTTGTATGGAAGCTCAGTGGCTCAGTGGTAGAGTGCTTGACTCGAGACTGAGGGGCCGCGGGTTTGAGCCTCACCGGCGTCACTGCGTTGTGGTCCTTGAGCAAGACACATTTATCCTAGCTTAGTACTGGTTCAACCCAGGGAGACCCGTCCCTGTTTTACTGAAAGATTGTTGAAGGGACGTAAAGAATCAAATCAAACAAAAAGCTTTGCTTTGTTTGTCTTCCTGGTGGCTCATGTTTGTTGTGTGGCTCTTTCTAGCGGTGCCACGAGTATGCTGCTGACTTCAACACTCGCAATAAATTGTTAACTCAGAAACTTCTTAAACTAGGCTATCGGTATCATAAACTTCGCAAAATATTTTTAAATGGTATCGTCAATACTATAATTTGATATCTAAATTCCATGTAGGACTTAAATTTCCCTCGCGCCAAGGACTTTCGAAACCTGAGTTCTATGGTTACTTAATGTATATGTTGAAGAAGATTGTTTGCTCAAATAATTTTTATCGCAGTTTATTGATAATAATTTCTCATTATAAAACGATTGGCTATAACATAAATGTATTATAACAGACTGCATGCTTAATAGTCAACCCAATCATGGTTGGCAACTTTTCTTTCCTCTTTGATTGCAAGCCAGCAGGTCTGCCTTCATTCTCTATGACGGTTCCGACTAAAAGGCTTATGTGAGGCCCCCAGGGGGATCTGCGCTCCCTTGATCCCTGAAAAAATGCATTGATCTCCCCAAATCCCCAAAAGAATATTCCTCAGCTCCCTGAAATTAGTTTTCCTTGGATCCCCAAATCCTTAAAATTAATTCAGCTTCTCCCCAAATCCCCAAAAATATAAGCCAATTCTCCATAAAATGTATTTTTCTTTTCATGGGATTAAATTCACATACTTAAAAACTATGAAGCTATACACGAACGGATGACTTAATATTCACTTAATATTTTACGTTATGCACGTAAAGATAGGACTTAGCCACAGATATATGATATATAACTATTTTAATGAAATGCATGATATATAGCTCAAAGTATGAGGCCATCCTTAAAATTCTGTTGCTGTACCCGGTGGAACGCTCTCTAGATTTGATTTTTTATTAGGAGCAGCTAGACCATTTAATTTTTTTTTTTTTTTGGGGGGGGGGGGCAGGGGCTGTTTGTTATCAATAGATGACACTACATTTTCCTAGACAAAGTGAAAGCATTGTTTTCGTATCCATAGAATGTGTTTTTATATTTAATTGCTGTTAGGCCCTATACGTAAGTTTAACTTTAGTTTCAACAAGTAAGAATATATCTGATCAACACTCATCAAAGTTTCAATACAAATATTCTAATTACCTAGATAGAGAATTACATACCAGGCACGTAGTTAGCTCTGTTATGATGTTGATTGACACTTGTGCTAGGGGGTTCGGGGGCATGGTCCCCCAGAAAAAAAATGATAAAAATGGTGCGATCTGGTGCATTCTGAGTGTTCCAAAGTATTTTATTATCAACCTAAAATCCACAATTTTAGGATGATAAATCAACAACCAAAATTGTGTGCCATATTTTTCTCCAAGATCAATTCAGATGCGCAAGGAAGTACAAAAATTAATAAATTCACATTTTACAATGGGGGTCTGGGAGGCAATAGCCGCAGAAGCCAAAGAAAAGAAAAAACAAAAATAAGGCTTTTCCTTTTTTACACCAAATATAAAATATCAGGCACTTAGATAGCACTGTCGCGATGTGGATTCAGATTCGTGCTAAGGGGGTTAGCCGGATTTTTTTTATCAAAATGGTGCAATCTGGCGCATTCTGAGTGTTCTAGAATAAGTTCTTATTAACCTAAAAATGAACAATTTAAAGGACAATTTTCCACAATACTAAAAATTATTCGCAATATCAGTCACCAATACCAATCCAGATTAGCATGTTAGCACGAAAGTAAATACATTTAGATTTCCGAAGGGGGTCTGGGGGGCTTCCCCCCAGAAGCGTAAGATTTTTTGAAAAAATCAAACGAAATGAAGGCTTTTCCTGTAAGGTGAGATTTTTTGGCAGGGCTCCCTAAATCCCCAAAACTGTGAGCTTGGTCCCCAATTCCTGAAAATAATTACCATTGCTCCCCAGCTGCCTGAAAATGAATAGCTATTCTCCCCAGATCCCCAAAACCCCTGGGGCCCTTTATCTATAGATGAGATGGTTGGGACATAATGCTTTGGCAGTTGTCAGGCCCTGTTGAATTTCTTTGGCTATGGTATTCTGTTTTATGCACTGTTGAGTCCCTATCTTTGTTTTATATCCTTTCTTTTTTATTTTGATTTATATGTTCCAGGAGATAATGTATGGATAAGTTAGGGATCTTTCATGCAAACCAAACATCTATGTGTCTTGGCCCACATTAGAATTTAGGGTGAGGTTGGTTTTGTGAAACTAGTTTAAGCCCTTCAGTAATTTTATAACTGACCACACACGCTTCTTTTGTGGATCTTTTTTGTGTTTGTCTTTGCATTCTGTGATGCCCGTTTATTGTAGCCTTGTGGTTACCTGTTAAGAAAGGGCTGACCTCTTTGCTCTCTTGTGTGTGGCATTTCCTTGTGCTTTTGTCACTTTCAATATAGTGTCCCAGGTCAGATGTGATACTTGATTGTATCGATTCCTGATCTTGCCTTCTCCCTCACTTTGTCTGTAGTTAGTAATGGCGGTATTTCATGATCATACTCATTTTCTATTTTAGTTGCAAAACAGAAACTTTCACATAATCGGCTTAAGTCTGGTCTCAATAGTGTTCCGCTTGATCTAATTAAGAAAATGCATACCTGCACTTTATATTTTTGACCATAAACAATGAAGTATTTGAAATTTAACATTGTCAAACAATGCCTCATTTCCTTAATTATTACTAAATTTGAAGAAAAGCGAAGGGACATAGAATTGGCTTTGCTTCTTCCCGTCCTTCCTTCTGTCCTTAAATCCTTCTGTTTTATTGTCCCCAGCCGTTTCGAAGAAAAGCGAGGGGACATAGTTTTTGGCTTTCCATCCTTCCATCCGTCCTTCCACCCCCCCCCCCCCCCCACAAGTAGTAGGCACCTTGTGTATGCAACTCCTCCTACAGTTTTACTCCGATTTCTTTAAACTTAACAGGTGTTTAGGACATGGTCTGAAGATGTGCATATTTTTTGGATATAATCCTCTGATTTTTTTGTTACTTTATTCATAAAATATATTAGTCATTTTTCAGGTGGAAGTTAATAGATTCTATGCAACTTGTGTATGCAACTCCTTCTACAGTTTTACTCTGATTTCTTTGAAAATTTACGGGTGTTAAGGTAATGGTCTGAAAATGTGCATCAGAAATTTCTTTTGTCGTTTTTTTTAACAAAATGAACCTATTCATTTTTCCAACCGAGGCTAATAGATACTATGCATCTTGTGTATGCAACTCCTCCTACAGATTTGCTCTGATTCCTTTCATATTTTACAGGGGTTTAAGTCATGGTCTGAAAATGTACATATTGTTTTAGATATCATCCTCAGATAATTATTTGTCATTTTTTTCACAAAATGAACTTAGTCATTTTTCTTGCCGAAATTAGATACTATGCATCATGAGTATGCAACTCCTCATACAGTTTTACCCCGATTCCTTTGAAACTTTACATGTGTTAAGGGCAAAATCTGAAGATGTGCATATTTTTAGATATTATACTCAGAGTATTTTTTGTCACTTTTTTCACAAAATGAATTTAGTCATTTTTCCAGCTGAAGTTGATAGATACTATGTATCTTGTGTATGCAACTCCTCCTACAGTTTTACTTTGTTTCTTTTCATACTTTACAGGTGTATAGGTCATGGTCTGAAATTGTGTATATTGTTTTGATATTATACTCAGATTAGTGTTTGTTGCTTTTTCCACAAATTGAGTTTAGTCACTCTCTAAGCGTTTATTACTATCAAGATATGAATGTGCTTAGGATTAAATTCGCAAATTTTTTTCTGTTCTGTGTACTTAGTCAGTTTAACATACTTGTTTTATAATAGCCCTTGATTAAAAGACAAATATTACGTGGCTGGGAACATATATTCTCTGAATTTGCTTGTATAAGACTATTGTTTACATAGATAATTGTTAAGTTTAACTATAAGCGTACATGTACATAGATAACATTTACGGTAAGACATATGCATTAATATGGGACAACTATACATTGAAAATATATGGGTCTAGACGCGAAAAAACCTGTCTTTGGGCTTGATAAAACAAGGACTCAGACCAACCTGCGCATTATTATGGTCAAATATACGTAAACATAGCTAACTATTATGATATCACGTATGCATTCATTAAATTTTAGAATTGAATGGTATTGATATCTGTATACACATAGAATTGTTAATATGTTAAGATGTGACGTTAAAATGAAACATCCATTAAAGTCATTAGACATCTTAATAGATAGAGCCTTGTTTGAGTTTGACTTCAGTTTTGTAGATTATTTTTAAGTTCAAACACCTTTATTCCTATGTACATGGATGTTTAACAGTTGAATACTTATGGTCAGACATATGTGTAGATCTAGAATCGTGTTAGCGTAACATTTATATTTACAAATCATTCCTAACTTTAAATTTTTTTATTCCTATGTACATGGATGTTTCTTCTTAACTGTAGAATATTTATGGTCAGATATCTGTATAGATCAAGGATCGTGCAAGTGTGACATTTGTGTATATATTATTCTTAAGTTCAAACACTATTATTTCTATGTAAACATTTGTTTTAGCTCCCCAATATTATGTACTGACTGTTCCATGGTGTTTCCTCTTTTGTGGATCATTTTTGTTATTTATGTTTCAAATTGGTCTTAAGAATGCTGTTTTGTCTGTTCCTTGCAGACTTGTGATCACCTGCTGGGAAAGGAGTGGCCTCTTGGCTCTCGTGTGTGTGTTTGTCACTTTACCATATGGTGTTTTGGGTCAGGTGTGGTACTTGAGTGTATTGATTCCTGATATTTGCCTTCTTCATTACTTTGTTTTAACATTTCGTCATGCATTCGTTAAATGTTCAGCAATTCACCCTGGATTCAATATGTGTATATAAGTGTTTGAACTTAAGTAATATTATATCTGAGGATGTCTCGCCTGATCAGTTTGTGATACATATAAGGGTTTGAATTTAAAGAATTACGATTTATACAGATGTATTATAGGAATATTTTGTATGTAAACAGTATAGACAGAGAATGAACCGGATGAAACAATTGACGTAGACATGAAAATGTGCTAAGGGGAAGCATCTATTCATACCAAATATATTGTTGAACAATAATGAAAGACACCTGTATACATTGAGAGTCTTTAAGTTGGCATCTGTCTAATAGAACATTGTTACAATGAGTCACCTGTATACATAAATAAATGTTAAATTCGTACTTATGGTGTCGCTTCAGTACTACAATGTGACATTGGTCAGAATAGAGTGTGCATACAATTGGAAGCGGAATCAAATGTTCTATCTACTGGTGATAATTCCTTTTGGCAATCTCCTCCCAGTAAGCTCAAATGCGTTGTGCAAAAAGTCAATTTTGGTTGGTGCTATAGTGTTTGAAGTGATTTACAGCCAATGATGTATGAACATTTTTATCACATGACTGCATGAGTTTAGTGTCATACTGTTCTATCTGCCAATAGTCGATTCTCTTGGAAAAAAATATCAAAATTTTGCAGTTACCTCCCTTACATAAATTTTAAAGTCCTAAATGGAAGAAGTTTGTAGGTGTTATGATCTGTAATGGCAAACTTATCTGCTACTTTTTGTTCCAAATAATCTGTCCATCTCAAACATTATACAATTTGACACAACAGTAAGGCACTGGATGGTAAACCTTCTATGCCAAAAGAATGTCTTTTTGGAAGGAACAGCCTTCCAACTTAACAATTTCACTATGGATGGATTTTCCTTCCAATTAGTTTTTTCACTGAAAATTGGAAGGTTTTATCATCCATCTTAATGACAAGTTTTGGATGGAAACCCCTTCTAAAACATCCTTTTCATTGCAAATATGGCATTCGATCGGACAGCCGATCGCAGGGTTAATGATGTTATTAGTATGTTTTCAATACATAACCAAGCAGAAAAATCATGTTTCTACTTGATAAACCTTATTGCAATACAGGTAACAGTTAATTAAGATCATTTATCAATCTTTTCTTGTCACTGGTATTAGAGAAAGTTTGCAAACTTGTGATGACTTTTCTTGAAGATATCTTTTCAAGGCATGCAATATTACATAAGTTTGTTACTATAAATAAATCTGGATGGAAATCCAGGTAGTCACAAACAGATGCTTTGGCTTATTTATGAGAAGAAATGTTTCTATTTCTAGAAATAGAACTAAAATTGAGAGACTGTTAAATTTGATGGAATTTCCATCCAAATCTGTTGGAAGGTTTTTCTTCCAGTGCCTGACTGCACAATGGGCAGAATAATATGTGTAGCAAGAGATTACCTCCCATACACATGTTTTAATGTTTAAGAACAATTTCGGGTATTTCCCATGCATACCATTCCTGTGGCGGAAAATGGGTAAAGTTGTCTGGATCCTGTCTTTTGACCCTTTACCAATTCGGATCAATACAGTTTTCAGATACACTTATGTCAGATGGATATTTCCTTATTTCTGGACAAAATATTTATAATGTGTTAGAAATATCTATTGACCAATTATTATAAATGATCATCTCAGTACCAAATACTGATAAATAGATCTGGCGAAACCAAATAATATACAATATTTCCAAGCGTAAACCATGTATGCCAATACGAATATGGCTGGTATGCGGATTTTGTGTCAAATATATATGGTTAGTTTGGCAGGCGCATTATCTGACCTCGTGGCCTAGTGGTTAGCGCATCAGACTTTGGAACCAGCGGACCATAGTTAATTCCTGGTTGGGCACCTATTGTGCATTATTTTTTCTTTATTTTTCAGCTTTATAATGCTGGATTACTTCCTACAAGTAGATATAAATGACAAAATACACCACATAACGTTTTAAATGACTTATCCTCAAAAAATAGTGGGGGTGGGGGTAAGTTTTGCTTTCCAGAACGAAAATTAGTCTGGTGACCCCCATTTTTTTATTCTTTTTTACTAAAAGGTAAAATTATAGTCTATGAAATTAAAACAAACTTTTAAGATATAATTGTCAGATTTTTACAATACAATTTATACAATTTACTCTTAAAGTCGTGTTTCCATTTTGGGGGAATTACCAAAATATATAATTCAGTATCTTGTCACGGCTTGGGAAAACAAATGAATTTTCACATTTTCTAAAAAGCTTGATTCGTGAGTAATAAATAAAATTAAAATAAAGAAGCTAGATGACGATGACAAATATTTTAGGTTAATATAAAGGACTTGTTTTTTTTTCTAAAAAAATGTAAAATGCTGAAAACGTCCATGTGAGATTATGAAAAATTGAGCCTGATGACATATCCTTTTTATTTCATAGATTGACAGTCCATACATAAAACAAAATGTATACAAAATATTATAAGATTTCAATGTGGGAAGTATTACCCGTTATTGTCCTAAGTTGAAATAATTTGGTTTTGTAATGAAAAACATAATGGCTAAATCTGCTACATCAAATCCCCATTATATAGTTCAATCTAAAATATCATACAAATTGACTCCATGGAATGAATAATAAGCTGTAGAAAATGATTATCTCCCTAATGTAAGCGGCTAACACCATACAATTTTTTGCTAAATTGCTAAATGATTACAAAATCTGCTACTTTTAGGTATAAACAATCAGCTATACGAAAAGATAAAACACTATAGCAATGAATGGAGAAGGCGATTTTTGGGCCATAATATTCTTTCTGCAGACTGAACAAAATGTTTTTAGATTCCTTAATACTAAAAATTTTCTTTAAGAAATATGCTACTCTAAATACTTCCTACATTGAAATATTTTCAATACTTTGCATACAGTTTGTTTTATGTATGGACTGTCAATTTATGAAATAAAAAGGATTTGTCACCAAGCTCAATTTTTCATAATCTGATACGGAAGATTTCAGCATGTGTCCAATTTTCTGAAAATTACCTTAGTCCTTAATATCAAGCTAAAATAGTCGTATTCTTTATCCAGCTTCTTATTTTAATTTTAATTATTGCTTAGCATGACCTCACGCTTTTTAGAAAATGTGAAAATTTGTTATCACAAGCCGTAACAAGATAATGCGTCATGTACTTTGGCATAAATAAAAAAGGATGTCGTTATTTAGAGATAAGTATATATATTAAAAAATCTGACTTTGAAAATCAAATGTGTGCTTTTATTTCATGGACTATCATTTTTCATCTTAGAAAAAATAAAAAACGATCGGGGGTCACCATATTAATTATCTACCAGGAGAGCCAAATTTAACCTAACCCCACAGATTTCGTGGATTATTCAATATAAAAAGTTAGTTTGTGAAATTTGTTGATATTTATAAAATGCCATACTACTTGAATGAAGTATTTCAATATTATAATGCTTAAAAAAAGAATGAAAAACAGTTATAATAGATATCCACCTGGGATTCGACCCTAGTTCTCTGGTAATCAAAGTCTTATACACTAACCACTGGGCCACGAGGTCAGGTCATATGCGGCTCGAAATAACCATTCATATTGGACAGACAATCCAAGGATCGGCCATTCTCGTATGCACAAACAGGGTAAAAAATTGGAAATTATGTACATTTGTTTGATCTATTTATCTGTATTTGGTACTGAGAAAATCAGTTTTGATAAAAAATGATAAAGCGTCAATTAGTATTTGGGACACATTCTGTAGTTACATTATTTTGTCAGGAAAATGTTGAAATATCCATCTGAAATAAGAGTATCTGAAACCTGTCTTGATCACAATTCGTAAATGGCAGGACCTAAACAACTCTCCCTGTTTCCCAATGTAGGAATGGTACGCATGAAAAATAGCCGCATATGTCTGTAAATAAAAGTCATTTACACTGTATGGATATATTTGACCATTCTAAAATAATACGTAGGTCTGTGATAAATGAGGCATCAAAATTCAGGATGCCAAAACTTTCAAACTCAAACTTAAAAAAAAACGTGTGCAATGGTATATAGAACATTATAGCATTGAAGCGGCGACTTCTGCATACAAAGAGCATGGTTAAAGTCGGACAACTATACATTTGAAATGTATGTTTCATGGAGAAGTGTTACGGTTGGACATTTGTATACAAACAGACACATAGATATACAAAGAGCATTGTAAGGTTGTGTCAACTTTATACATATTCATATAAATTTTAAGTTGACACATATGCATAGATAGATAAATGTTAAGTTGAAACACCTGTATACACAAAGGGAATTGTCAATGTGGGATAAATGTTAACATAGAGAAAAAGTAAAATTGAGAAATCTTTATACATGAGTAATTTCATACGAGGCTTGTTTCCTGTTTATTGGAACGGATGTGAATTTCACTTTAATGGTTGCATATGAAAAAACAAACAAATGTTGCTTTCTCATAAATAACGTACGTGTCCCTGGTGTGGCCAAATAAACAAAATTGCGATTTAAAACATGACAATAACACGGTGGCCCAAAATACACGCCCAACCCCTATAAATGATTCTTAGAGCTAAAACATGTGAATCTTTCATGAGAATGTAGATTTTAAATTGCAATTTCCTTTTAATTAAAAGGAACATGCAGTATATTATGTAGCTGACAAATAGCTACTGCGTGCCTAAAGGGTATTCAATGTATAAAATATGTCCTATACAAATTCTTTAAATTCACAGTCGATTTAAGTTTTTAGATATTTTAAGTATATATCGCCGATAAAACTGATACCAACTTTTGCATTCATGTACTATTTTGTATTCAATTTTGTGTTGCCTTTGAAACTGTAAACCCTAAAATTTGATGTTCAAGAAGCTTCCAAAAAGTAAATACCCAAGCGATTTTTTTTCTAATAGAACATACTTTAATTATTTATGAATAATTTATGATTTGTCCAAGCGAACAACTTCATCTCTTTGAGAGAAATTGTTTGAGAACGATTCACAACCTTTCGTTTCAGACAGCATTTTTAAATGCCTAAAAATTAACTACTCATCTTCAGAGACTGTTTCAAAGCTGCGAAAAAAGTTAAAAGCGTTTTCTTGGTAACTGGAGATCAGGCTAAGCTATGGAAATCAATTATTACAAAATATAATAAGAAATAAAATGAGTAACAGCAATTTCAAATGTATTCAAATAAACAAGAAACACATTTTGTATTAATATAATATATGAGTTCATAGAGATTTTTCGTGGTAAAACATTTACATAGATAGTGAAATGCCATGGTGAAACAATTTTATATCTAGAGAAATTTTACGCTGAGTAATGTGTATACACATGATTGAATATAGATTTGTTATGCTGAAAAATCGGTATACAAAGTTTTGCTATATTGACATATTTGTATATATTTAGAGAATCATAATGTTCACAAATAGATCAGTATTATGATGATTATTTGTATACCTAGAATAATGTAATGCAAATAATCTGGGTCTGACTTGATTTGATTGTTTAAGTGTATTCGGAGTATGCTGGAACAGCCGCCTAAAACTGGGCGCTTATGAGTACTTATTGTTTCAAATATGAATCTACTATAAGACAGAAAAATACTTGCAGGCATTATTGGTTGTTTTTGCTATATTGTTTCTGAATAGGTCATGTGACTGTTCTGACTACGCCAACTTGGTAGACAGAGTATGCCTGAGTTACAAAATTCGCTTTATTTCTGTGCTGCATGTTCAGAGTAAAAACGTAAAGAGAACAGATCAATTAAGTCCGCCCCTGTATATACACACATTTCTAATTTGACTCATCTGTATACATACGGAGAGCTGTTTTGCTTGACACGTCTGTGTACAAAGAGAATTGCTTTGCAAACACGTCTCTATATGTGAAGAGATATCATAGTGGGGCATCTGATAAACAGATAACTGCTATGTTGATACATCTGTCTACACAGAGACTTGTGACATTTACGATTCTGCAAAGATAGAGAACTATATTTTTGACCCATCTTTATATTTAGAAAATGGTTATGTCGACATGCCTGTCTACACAGAGAGTTGCTATATTGACGAATCTGCAGTGATAGCGAACTATATTGTTGACACATCTGCATATATAGAATAACATTATGATGACACGTCTGTCTACACAGAGAGTTGTTATATCGACAAATCTGCAGCGATAGAGAGCTTTATTGTTGACAATCTGACAATCTGCATATATATAGTTTTTGATTTGTTTCATTTGATTCTTTACATCCCATCAACAATCTTTCAGTTTAACAGGGACGGGTCTTCCTGGGTTGAACCAGCACTAAGCTAGGATAAATGTGTCTTGCTAAAGGACCACAAAACAGTGACGCCGGTGAGGCTCGAACGTGCGGCCCCTCGGTCTCGAGTCAAGCACTCTACCACTGAGCCACTGTGCTCCTATGTATAAATATATAGAAACGTGTTATGTTAATTCGTGTGTATACATATATAGTTTTCATGTGTCACATCTGTATATAGTGAGTATTATATTATTAAAAAATCTGTATTTATGGAGAGGATCGTTATGATGACACATCTATTATATGTAAAAAGATCACATATTTGCTAATATATAGAATTGTTATCATTACACATTTGTATACATAGATAATATTTATGTTGACAAATCTGTATACATAGGGAATAGTTGTGTAGATACATATGTATACATAGCTTTGTTTAATAAGTTTGGGAATATATGTATTGAATTAACTTTTGATTTGTGTATTTGTAGAATTATTGCATAAGCTTGAAGGATTGCATACGATTCATTTCGGTTAATGTTTCATGATCAATATCCATAAAAATATGCAACTGGGACAGGATTGAAGTCAAATCCCTGGATCTGCAGTTGGACTCCATACCAACTGCGCTTTGTGGCTTGGTAATCGTTGCGTACTAGTGCCATTAGACAACAAATGCTCCGCTAGGAGGTCACATGTTTTACATGCTCTTATACATGGAAACATAAAATAATTTTCTTCTCTGAGACATAAAGGCCTACGGCATGTAAAATCAAATCAATATTCATTGTTAACCCATTTAGACAAATGGAATGTCTCACAGAGTTTAATACAGTTAATAGGATAATTCAGACTTTTTTCATATGCATTTATTATAGAGCTAACAGTATACTGGGAACCATATGATCATTAATGTTGTTGAAACTGCTCCAATTAGCCTAAAATTTAATTGCACTCACAGGGGATCGCCATTAATCGCTTGAATACTCCAAGAAGTATTCCTCAGGCAGCACTACAGAAGGTGCAGTTACAGGTCTAACAGGTTAATAACAGTCAGTGTATAATGTTCCGTCTAATCTATTTCTAAACTGTTTGGAAAGTTTATCAAAGACTGACAAACTGTTTGGATCCAGTCCATGCCCAATAAAATGTTAGACCTTTCTCTTAATCAAAATTTTACCGGGCCGCGTAGCGCAGTCGGTAACGTGTCTGGCTACAGATGCGTGTCTGACTGCAGATCCAGGGGTCGCGAGTTTGATCCCGGCCCGGTCCCATACTTTCGTGGAGATTGATCGTGAAATAATTTCTAGGGTCATTCTCCTTCCTTCCGCTGAGTCATTCAAGAAGGGTTGTTGTCAGTTACAAGCGAAAGTGTGTGCACAAATTACTGGTAAACCGCTTGTTCAAGCCTGCCCAGGAAAAAGTGTGGTTAGGTGAACTGACCGTCCCGCAATGACCATAGCTGTTGACTTGGGACGTAAAGCAACAAAACAAACAAACAAACAAATTAATCAAAATTTTTGTAAAGCTTATCAGCAGACGACACAAACAGGTTTAACGTTGAATGGTATGAGCATCCAGCATCAAATCTGCGTTTGATTATAGTCTGATCAGTGTTTTGGGTAGGTAAGTATCCAAGCTTCGAGGACTGACTAGAATTGACAGATGCATGAACAAACAGCCGAGACTCAGGTCAGCCTGGATAATTCACACTGGTCAGAGTCTTTGCTGTCTGCATGGACCAATGTGCAGGCTGATGTGAGTCTGTTTGGCTTGCAATTAAGCCATTTTATTGGTTTGAATTTTCAAGAATTTGATCAGATTTATGGAAATAATAATAGGAATGATAAAAATTATGACATTAAATGATGCAAATTATCTTTGCGAAAACAGAATTATTTTGAATGTTTAAATTGTCAGCCCATTTTTCTTTAAGAAATCACTTTTTCAAAAAACTCTTTTCAGGAATGTGATCAGAGCACCAAACAGTTTGGATCCTGATCAGGTCCCTTATTTTGTTGGGCCTAATCTGGGTCAAAAGGTTTGTCAGCAGTAGATATCATGAACAGAGCTAAATTTTACAATTTCTATTAATGCTATTAACCTTTACCTACTTAGGGGCTCTGAACCAGACTGCTTAATTCTGTAGTGCAAAAATGTAACATGGGCTGTGTCTCAAACAATTATCATTCTTATCACTTGAAGTCATTCATAATTACTCAATGAAATAATTGAATGGACGCACAGCCTAATAACAAGCTCTCTCCATTGAGATTGCCTCGATTAACTCACACTGAGGTGACCAGATTCTTGAATTCAAGCTAATTGGAAGATGTCAGCAGCCAGTTACTGGTTTTATGGGCAATAAACAGGCTTTTAATCACCTTAGCTGATGAAGAAGCAGATTGGTAAAAATAAATTAGTAATGAATGAGGATTTTATATTTGATCAAGATAAATATTAATAGGGCCTGAATAATTAATTTAAGTCAGGGTGGTCAATTGTTTACATTTAGGGGATCACAGGTAATACTTTTCAAAAATTTGTATTTCTTTCTTCGAAGATTGATTTCGTCTTAGCAAACAGTGTTGACCCTGCTGAAATGCCACATAATGCGGCATTTCGTCTTGGTTTTCACAGTTTATTAAAATACCCACTTAGGGGTTTCTATTCCTAAAAGGGTTAATGTAAATGGCAGACACAAGTTTTACAAAGGCTATATTGAGAAAATCATAAAGTTATATCATTGTTGAAAACTTGATTCAGAGTTATTATCAAAGATTTAATGGTAATGATAGACACAAGTTTTACATAGGCTACGTTGAGGAAAACATAAAATTATATTATTGTTGAAAACATGATTCAGAGTTATTGTCAAAGGGTTATTGGTAATGGCAGACACAAGTTTTACATAGGCTATTTTGAGGAAAACATAAACTAATATTATTGTTGAAAACATGATTCAGAGTTATTTTTTACAGCACCAATGTTAGCCCTCTACCAAGTTTGTGTGTAAAGTGTGACCCTAAGCAAAAGAATGAAGCAGTCTCTGTAAAGCTTTTTTTCTAAATTGTATTACCCACAGTCAGAACTATTTGTTAAATAAAACATTTGCTTAAAGACTCTCCTGCAACAAGGTATATAAGAAACTGTTTTTATTGCAATTTAGTTGTGAATTTAAAATAATTCTTGGGAAGCCTAATTTTAGTGATCAATTTAAAAAGATTATTCAAAAGTGGGATACAACATGGATATCATGCGACAGTCTGCATCCCTGATTGTGAACCGATCACAGTCGATAGCTGTGGTTTCCTCTTTAATTGCACGACGTAATTGATTAAGCCTCAGACTTAATGACGGCCCTGACGCAAAGCTTTAATCTTTTGGTTGCTGCCTGATGCTTGTTGTTGGCTGGGTTCACCGTAGCTGAACTTGAGGTTTTCTTTAGCTCTGACTATCTGTGTCATAAGCCCTTTTCTTTGTATCATGATAGTATGTTAATGTGAATTGATTGTATCTCCATGATGATACATTGCATTAGTTTGGAAGCCTCCATGCGAGCTAAACAATTTTGTGTTTTAACAACAACATAATCTAGGGCATTTAAGCCCCCCCCCCCCCTGGTGGCTTGGGCTGCTGTCAGTTCTAAAGCAGTGGTTCTGTTGTTGTTGGTCTATTGTTTAATGTACTCCCCATTGTTTGTGGGATGTTCTGTGTTTGTCTTCGTTTTGTTATGCATTACTTTGTGTCCATTCTAGTTTTGCAATTCATGAAGAGGAAGAGAATGCTGGTTGCTTTTGCTATTATTGTTTTACAGATGTATTGTTACTAAAATGTTCTGTGGCTCTTCCTCGGCTCCGTGGGTTGATCTGCAGTGTGTGATTGTGGTATTTCCTGATAATACTCACTTACCTTTTGGACCGTGGGAAAGGCATCATTCGGTACCATTGCTATCAAGAATTACTGAAATCGTTTCTTACCAAATCTATGACGGTGGCGATGGCAGCCATCTCAAAATTCATGTAATGACACCTCCCAAACCATATGTCAGATTGAAATGAATTATTTTTTGAGTCACCAGGCAACACTGAGGATTCAAAACTGCTGTATTTATAACAAGATCGTATCCAAGATGGTCAGCATGGCAGCTTTCTTGAAATACATAAAACAACATTTCCCCCTGAACTATACACACATTGAAAGAAACACTTTTTCTCTGAACAAATGCTTCAAAATTTAGTTATATAGCCCAGTGATACTTGAATTTTAAGGCATATATTTCAAAGTATCATCTAGTTACACCCAGATCTATTTCAGTTTACTCAATTTATTTAATTTGTTTATTTTTGCTTAGGTAAATACAATATGCCATGTATAAATACTGCCATTTTATCTGAAAATAGGTTTGTCCTTTTGTTTCTGCACACCAAGTAATACAATTTTGGAAAGCAAAAGCATGCACAAAAAGAAGAATGGAGCATTCCCAATGACTAAACGAATTTGGTTTTCAAAAACAGTGAATAAGCTCGAAACCACATTACCGCAAATTAGGAGTGCAGTGGCATAACTCATATGGTGCTAGACTGAGAACAAAAAATTAGCTATTTATGCTGTAAATCCGGAAATTTTCGCAAGAATTTTATTTTCGCGATATGCGTTTAAAGACACAATTGTTGCACTAAAATCGCAACTAGGGCATAATTTACCTATATCAGTAAACGACAAAGTAATTTCGCCATTTCGCGAGGATTTTGTTTTTCACGAAAATTCGCATATGCGAAAATAAAACCCTCGCAAAAATTTCCGAATTTACAGTAGGCCCACTACCAGCGGAGTCATTGTGTTGTGTCCTTGAGCAAGACACTTCACCTGCTGCCTTAGCTATATCTTGTTTAACACAGGAAGAACCGTCCTAACATAAATGAAAAAGTGTTGATTGGAATGTGAAAAATCAAAACATTTACCATAAATTTCAGCATTTTGCACTAATCTCTGTGGAAACAGTCCAAAGAGCTACGTGCGTTAAAGGGCTTTTTGGCCCCCTTATGAGGCTGAAATATAAAACTATTTTCACCAATTTGTTCTTATTAGTTTATTAGAACAATAACCAAAGTGTAAAAGTCTCAAATCACTTTGACTTTACCGTTGATATGGTAACGAAAATGACTGAGATTAGGAAATTGACCACTTCGGAGCAA
Source organism: Loripinus fragilis (assembly GCA_964019695.1). Lineage (NCBI taxonomy): Eukaryota > Metazoa > Mollusca > Bivalvia > Lucinida > Lucinidae > Loripinus > Loripinus fragilis. Next base: position 47,502,578 of record OZ026514.1, read on the forward strand.
AAATGAGAGGCTTGACAGAGAAATTAACAAAGAGCACAAGCAAATACCAAAAGGATATTGTAACAGAAGATGAGACTTACCGCTGCACACATATTAAAGGGATTTTTGGTATTAAGCTGAGCTGATATCAAATTCTTAAAAAGTTGGTCTCCAAAAGCCTTAAATTTGGTCCAAAATGGTAATTTCTCTGTTTAAGCCTATTTGTCGGCCATGTTTATTACCATAGCAACGGTAAAATTTAACTAAATGCAGAAATTTTACATATCAGTTTTTCTTCTAATAAACCAATCAAAAATGGTGCAAATATTATGATGAAGAAAAATGATCATTTTACCTTACATGAGTTTGGGTATTGTTTCAAATTATTAGAGTCAAAACCGTGGTATATGTCGCTGTTACAGAAACATCTGTGCACGTCCAATGAGACTGCACAAGACTGTTTCTGAACTAGCGTACATGACCCATTTATTTCATAACTGTTGTGCACGTCCCGACGAGACTGCACGAGAAGGAATTTGATTATTTGCTTACATTTCTCTGTTCAACCGACTACTCAAAACATAGGTGCATGTTTCAGTATTCGAGACCTCCGTGTATGTCCGACGAGACCACGCGAGTCTGTTTCGAAGACTGTTGTGCATGTCCCAGTTTTAACATAAAACAACTACAGTGCATGTCCCTATGAGACAGCACGAGTATGTTTCTTAGAATAAAAATCAACTTTGGGTCGAAAGGAAACAGAATTAATGATTTACAAAATCAGAAAATAATTATTGTCAAACAAAATATGGCATGTTTGGTATCAAAATAATCGCAACTTTATACAGAATCTGAAACCAAATATTTTATCTTAGTTAGAATATGTTTTACTTTTCATCTTTAGATTCCAATTTACTTTGTAGTTTTAGACCAGGATGTGTCTCCTTAATTACTGAGTCAAACCCACGCTGCTCGCAGGTGTTGACATCAATTAGGGTGATCATATTTTAGCTTCTTACATTTTGCGAACAATAGCGCTGTTCACACATGGGTCAGTTGTGCAAACATGCTCACGGAAGTTCATATCACAACGTCTGCCATCCGCGTCCGTTTGGCGGCGGCGCTATTGTCCTTCAAAGGGATTATTCTGCTCAATAATTAATATTAATGTTTTAGGACCGCCTTATGCCTCTGCCAAGGCGATTGGCTAATGCTGTATATGTTACAATATGGGCGTGTCTGTTTTTAGAATTAGAGAGATTTTGAGTTAAGAGAAGTTAGTTAGGATTTACCAACTAAACGGGTAACACGTAATAAGTAAGTTAGGAATTACCAACTGAGCGGTTAAGACATAATAGGGTTTGGATCTGCCAGCTGAAAGTTAAAGACATTTATTCTGTTTTCGTAATTTTATCAACTTTGAGAAAATAAGTTTAACGAACGCTTGGAATGATCCAGCAAGTTAATGTTATTCATATTGTATTAGATGATAGTTAGAAGAACTTATATATTTGGATTTAACAAAAACTGTATGCTATTAGAATCTGCTATAGTATTTGAACATTAAGACAGTTTTGATAACGCAAAGCGAAGAAGAAAATTGGAAACTTATATCTGTCTCCAGTGTTGTCATTTTATTTATTACATTTTGAGCACGGATATACCGCTCACAATCACTCTCACAGCTCACCACCATTTGCTGATTTCCCCAGCACACCCAAAGGGACTTTAAAAATACATCATTAAAATTGGTCGAGAGTCCGGAGTAACAACTTTTAAGCTTGTTACCTCGATCCTGATCTACAGAGAAGAAAGCCATGGACAATTCCTGGAGATACAACATTGGAGTGAACAACAGATATCATAGTTATATCAAACCATACTGGCGATCGCGGTTCCAGTCGGGTCCTGTACCTGTGCATTTTGCACGTGAGCCGTTTGAGACACAGCACACTGTTTGGAACTCTACGCCTGATATGATATCATTTAAAAAACACAAGAGCAAGGCTACTCTTTCCAGAGATAGGATTAGGATGAAGATATTTTGTGAAAATAAAAATATGTGTTCCGCTTTACCATTCGTCCACCTTGATGACACCCAAATGAAGGAAGTGTTAAGTGTTCAATTTGATTCCCAACCTAATAGCAGAAAATCTAAATTAAAATCTGCTTCTAAAAGAATTAATGATCTTAAGGCAAGTTTAAATTTATTAAATTCAACAATTCAATTACTCTATAAGGAACGAGAAAATGATCACGAACGTGTTCAAGAACTAGTGAAGCTGCAGTATGAAGAAGTGTCTAACTTAAAGAATGAACTTGAAAATGAAAAGAAGACTGTTCACAAATTCGTGGCTCAGAACGTTGAGCGTCAACGCGAAATTGTGAAACTCAAGAGAGAGCTCGCCCAATCAACGACTCCCCTCGCACAGGACAGGTTTCTAAAGCGTTTAAGCAACAGAGCTTCCACTGCAGAGAAGGAAAATGAAGATCCATTAAAAGACAGAAGTGCTCAATTAGGCATTTGCACATAGATGTTTTGGGGGCTTGGTAAGTGAGCAATTCTTTTTGAAACGTGTCCTTTGCGCGCGCCTTGCAACAGTAAGGCCCACACGAGCCTGTACTTTGGCGCAGACTCATTTCAGCCTTAAAGGCGCACCAGAACTTTGTTATTTTAATAAATATGACAATTACACATGTATACTTATGCGCAGGACATTTTTCCATGGGTTTTGTTCACAATAAAAAATAAGTATTGGTTAAAGTATTTTAAATTCATATTTACAGCTGTTACATGCTTTTATCGAGTTCAAAATTTTACGTTTCATAAGCATGCATTAGCATTTCTGATTGAAAATTGTGTTCTGAAATAAAAGGGAACACTGACTGTAAAGCGCGAGAATTTTCATATTCTACATTGCTTTACAGCTAATATGCCTGTTGCAATAAATATTGAACGGGAGAAATTCGGGTCAAACTTTGTGAATATGCAGTTTGGTCGCTATTTCCTTTGTTTGGCATTATATTCGCTTAACATTTAGTGAGTCAAAAAAAAGTCTTCTTATATTCTATAAACTACTATTATTATTATTGCTCGAGATGTGCGATTGCTTTTGCATTTTTCTCAACTAAAACATAGCTGCCAGTCAAATGTATTGGTTTTATGGTTTAGCAATTGATGAGTTACATGCTGATCTAAGTTTTAGTAATATCTTTATTTATAGTAATAGATTTATTGTGGCTGAATTATTCGAGGACGATCCAAGACTGAGCAGTACACTTAGTCAATTATGATTATAGTTTACCTGTGCACTAGGCTGCGCTCATGCGGAGACTGGTGTCGGATTGACTGTAATTATTATTTTTGCCACATAAGCCTATCAGAAGCATAGCAAATATATAAATATTGCAGTAAAGCTTAATGCAATTACAAACTTTAACTACAGTCCGATTGTGGTCTTAGCATGCATATCAATACGCTATATAAATTATGCCCAATCTGCAATCTAGACGGTGTACCGACACATGCTAGTGTCAGATTGATCATAGTTTGCCTGAAAGTGCAATTTACAAAGACACAGACCGACCAGCTTCTTGACAAAGTACATGTACGTCTTTGGTTCTTAGTAAGATAATGCTTACGGACGATGGTCTCATATAAGTCAGATTTATATATTATAGAAGGAAAATTTAAGTGTATACAGGCTGATCAGACATTAAGCTACTTAGATGTACACTTTCGTAATAAATGAACGACTCAGTGCAGACTGGTGCTGGACATTAATAACTGCTGTACTTATCCCATTCTGATATCTAAAGTGGTTAAATTATTATGTCTAGCTCAGTGAATAACGAATACCACAGCCAAACGATGCAAAAGCGGAGAATGGTTGGAGTCTTTAGTATTCACTTTTCCTCACAGTATGTATTGCTCAGCACTGAGTATGACTGGAAGTTAATTTCCGGGCAGCTTATTTACAGCCATGTTTTTCTTGGAAATTTTGTATTCATTCATAAACTGTGCGTGTTTGCCTTCGACCACATTGCATAGTATATTTTTCATGTAGAATGTGATGGTGATGCACCCAATCTGCTTAAATAAAGCGCAAGAAATGTTATCCTGGGCAAGCAAAGTTAGTAAAGTAGATGGTTTAATCAAACAAGGCAATCTTTTTGTATTTTTGTGTGAACGTAGGGTGAATTTCAAGCTTCCTAAACGTCACTGCTAATTTGTTTGCAATAGTGTCACACAATGTGATGGATCTGCTTTGCATATGTACATTATATTTGTGACATTTCCAGCATTGGTGTTTACCATGGCAACGGGTAATATGTCCAGCTTATCCTATATGCTCATGAGCCACTTGGTCCAAAGATAAGCCCAGCCCATCCCTTCTTCTTCTGTCTTTCTTTCATCCCATATAGCTATTTGTGTTACCCGAAGCCAAGTAAATGCACTAGTAATGCCAATTTCTGTTTCCATACGCAAACCATTTCTTCAAAATGATAGCAATGTTTTGCAAATGGAATTACAGTGCCAAATTTGAATTTATGTTAATTAATTTTCTACTGATGGAAAAAAAATACACCAAAAAGGGTCGCATTGGTGCCATGCGAAAACACGTAATGTCAGTAACTACGACGTCAATGAAGCTTGAAATACATACGTCACACATATTGGTAAACGTTAGTCTATTATTTCCTTAAGCGAACAGTACATTTGTTAAGAGTATTTTAGTAGATAAGAATATATATTTTTTATTAATTTGTTTAAGAACAATAATATTTTGTCTAAGACATATGCTCGCAGCAATATTGTAAAATGACTATAAAGGTCATAACAGTAAAACATCATTTTTTGTGTCGATGTTTGACTGCACATCTATATTAACGGGCAATTAACATTCAGGTTTTAAAGTATAAAGTACACTATAAGCTTATGACTTAACATACATGGAATTAAAAGGTCCCATATAATTTTTTGCACTGTCACGTACACTACTAAATTACATCGGTTTTATTAGTTTGCACATGCTCGTCAATGGCGAATCTGTACAACCTTATAAAAAGCTCTTCTAAAGGATGCACAAGTAATCAAAGTACAATTCATATACTTTGTTGCCACAGAGCATATCTTATAGCAACCAAAGTTGATCTGATTAAATATGCTGGTGAATTACGTCTGGCCAACGTACATTCATCATGCCTATTATTTTTTTTTACATCTTTAGGGTATGAAACGTATGAAACAAAAAAAAGTATAAACAAACAAACAAAAATTGTCCTAAAGGACGCATTTCAAATGAAAACATTATAAGAGTCCTAAAGAACATAGTTCATATGTAAACAATAAGAGTCCTAACGGACGTAGTACATTATGTAAAGAAAATAAGAGTCCTAAAGGACGTAGTTAATATGTATACAATAAGAGTCCTAAAGGACGAAGTTCATATGTAAACAAAATAAGAGTCCTAAAGGACGGAGCTCAAATATAAAAACTGCATGCGTCCTAAAGGACATATGTAAATGGTATATGTAACAAGGGCACTGCTACATAAACATTCTGTTGTACTAAAAGTCCAGTTCACGCACATGTAACAGGGACACTGCTGCATAAACATTGTGTTGTACTAAAAGCCCACTTTATGCACATGTAACAAGGGCATCGTTACATAAACATTATGTTGTACTAAAAGTTCAGTTATGCACATGTAACAAGGGTACTGTTACAAAAACTTTATGTTGTACTAAAAGCCCAATTTATGCACATGTAACAAGGGCATTGTTACATAAACATCTTGTTGTACTAGAAGCCCAGTTTATGCACATTCATATCACAAGGGCATTGTAACATAAACATTATGTTGTACTAAAAGTCCAGTTAATGTTCATTATTATAAGGGCATCGTTACCAAAACATTCTGTTGTACGAAAAACCCATAAACATGTGTAAACATATATCATATGACTTGTTGGTAGATAAGTATATTGACAACAAGTCATATCAAATAAGGGCACTGTTGCATGGATATGAATTTTCAAGCAACCAAAAGTCCAGATATGGTACCAGTTTGTAAATATTGGTATGTGTGAATTTGTGTTATACTATTGTATGTGTGAAATCGTGTGATACTATTGTATGGAATATTCTGTTATCTTCACATATTGTTATTCTTACTGTTACTAATCAAAACGTAATAAAATTCAACTTTGGGGACCAAAGTAAAACAGCCCCAAGAGAGTTATTATGATGAAGAAAAATGATCATTTTACCTTACATGAGTTTGGGTATTGTTTCAAATTATTAGAGTCAAAACCGTGGTATATGTCGCTGTTACAGAAACATCTGTGCACGTCCAATGAGACTGCACAAGACTGTTTCTGAACTAGCGTACATGACCCATTTATTTCATATCTGTTGTGCACGTCCCGACGAGACTGCACGAGAAGGAATTTGATTATTTGCTTACATTTCTCTGTTCAACCGACTACTCAAAACATAGGTGCATGTTTCAGTATTCGAGACCTCCGTGTATGTCCGACGAGACCACGCGAGTCTGTTTCGAAGACTGTTGTGCATGTCCCAGTTTTAACATAAAACAACTACAGTGCATGTCCCTATGAGACAGCACGAGTATGTTTCTTAGAATAAAAATCAACTTTGGGTCGAAAGGAAACAGAATTAATGATTTACAAAATCAGAAAATAATTATTGTCAAACAAAATATGGCATGTTTGGTATCAAAATAATCGCAACTTTATACAGAATCTGAAACCAAATATTTTATCTTAGTTAGAATATGTTTTACTTTTCATCTTTAGATTCCAATTTACTTTGTAGTTTTAGACCAGGATGTGTCTCCTTAATTACTGAGTCAAACCCACGCTGCTCGCAGGTGTTGACATCAATTAGGGTGATCATATTTTAGCGTCTTACATTTTGCGAACAATAGCGCTGTTCACACATGGGTCAGTTGTGCAAACATGCTCACGGAAGTTCATATCACAACGTCTGCCATCCGCGTCCGTTTGGCGGCGGCGCTATTGTCCTTCAAAGGGATTATTCTGCTCAATAATTAATATTAATGTTTTAGGACCGCCTTATGCCTCTGCCAAGGCGATTGGCTAATGCTGTATATGTTACAATATGGGCGTGTCTGTTTTTAGAATTAGAGAGATTTTGAGTTAAGAGAAGTTAGTTAGGATTTACCAACTAAACGGGTAACACGTAATAAGTAAGTTAGGAATTACCAACTGAACGGTTAAGACATAATAGAGTTTGGATCTGCCAGCTGAAAGTTAAAGACATTTATTCTGTTTTCGTAATTTTATCAACTTTGAGAAAATAAGTTTAACGAACGCTTGGAATGATCCAGCAAGTTAATGTTATTCATATTGTATTAGATGATAGTTAGAAGAACTTATATATTTGGATTTAACAAAAACTGTATGCTATTAGAATCTGCTATAGTATTTGAACATTAAGACAGTTTTGATAACGCAAAGCGAAGAAGAAAATTGGAAACTTATATCTGTCTCCAGTGTTGTAATTTTATTTATTACATTTTGAGCACGGATATACCGCTCACAATCACTCTCACAGCTCACCACCATTTGCTGATTTCCCCAGCACACCCAAAGGGACTTTAAAAATACATCATTAAACAAAACATTTTTCAGCTTTTGGCTCTGAAGTAAGCCACTTTAGTTACGCACCACTAATAAAATGTAATAACTCGGAAAAACATATGCTAGTATATTTATTTTGAGACTACCAGCATAAAGCGCATCTATATTTGCATTAGCCATAGAAATGTTATTGTGATCAGGTGAGTAACAAGTGAGAAAATGGATCTTGAAGGGCACTACCCTCAAAACACCATTTCACATTGCATTATTTCATATGAAACTCAGATCTCATTGCACTTTTTTTCAGGGTCGAATTTCTTCAATGACAGAGATAAGAGCCGATTTATTCTTGGCATTATCTAAGTACTGCCGCATTAATAAGAAACGCGAAAATTCGACTTTAAGTGCACCTTTTCACGTTATTTTCTCTTGATATTTTCGAAAAGCGGGTAGAAAAAGCTGCAGTATTTTTTGATAAAATTTTCAACCTGATGTTTTTGCTGAGTTTTTCTGTAATTAGATGGAATTTAGGCATATTTTTGGTTCTTTTCAACGGGGGAGTATTACTGTTGGTAGAATGGACATAAACTGACCCAGTTTATGAATAATATGCAACGGTTGACTAACTCATTCGATGGCGTTTCAGGTCAGCGATCGCCGTGTAGGTTATATACTGAAAAAAAGTAAAAACGCTACACCTGAATTGTTTGCCATTTATATGCAAAATGACGCAAGCCAGTAAAGCAAATGAAAGTGTATCTGAATGTTCAATGACTGGGTTATGCATAAAGTAAAAAGTTTACGGATATTGTCACGAGGAAACACATTAAAGTCATTTAAATGTGACAGGGGTCCAATTTTTCAGGTTGCAAATTTGAACAGAAATCTAACACAGTTTAGGCCTTCAGAAATCCAATGCCAACCAGATCCGACTGAACGAAATGGTAGTCTAAGACATTTGACAACCAGAAATGTGTTTTGATTGTTTAGAAAAGCAACCTTAGAAAGCGGGTGTCAGTTTCATCAAATTGGCCATGCTTGAAATTTTATCACTGAAATCTCCATAGGAAAATGAATGTGCTGTTGCATCTAAGTCTGCGCACATTACTGGCCAAGAAATGGTAGGAACAATATGCTGATAGGTAAAAGAAAGAAAGTTATCGAAAATCGTGATAAATCGAAGATTACCAAATATTTATTATTATATCTCACGTGAATTTCCCGTACAAAACTTCCATATCACCCGCTACTATAGCGACGGCGAATACTGTCACTCGTTTGTCATAGCAGCGGCTGATAGTCGAAAATATCAGTCGTTCGTCTGATGCGCAACACCGATGCGCGACGGTTCATTCACGTCAGGAGACGTTCAACATAAGGCATGATTTGGCCACTTTCCACTCCCAATAACTTAGTTGTTTATGGTCAGAAACATTAATTGTAGGTACTCGTTTTCTTAGTTAGGACGAGAGGAACACGTTTAGACCAAATTTGAGCCGATTTGGCGAAATTTTCAATTTTGCAACAGAACCACATCTTGTAAAGTATCCCATTTAAATGACGCTGCTTGGTAATAGGTTTGGCGTCGTCGACTTTTTATGGCGTAATTTATTTGACCGAACGTCATGATTAGTTCGAGCATTCAATCTACTTAAAAGAACCATTTTTGTGAAAGATGTTTTTTTTCATTCTTGCAAATAGATAAGAGGCTGTGCATCAAATTCCCTTTTGAACTCCCCTACCACAGAAGGCCTAAGACGGTAGAAAATAAAGGATCTAATATTCCGTATAATATTCTGATTGGGTGATAGTCGAAAATATGTGGAAATGTGATAATCACATTCCTCGGGATGATATTTTCGACTATCACCTAATCAGGGAACGTAATATTTATATAATATTCCCTATTTGTTTTTGTCAAAGGGAGACATTTTCCTTTTATTACAAATTTGATAAATTCGAAATTGATTTCTGAGCTTGTTTCAAGTGATAAAACAGTTTTCTTGTGTAATAATGTAACACTAGTATGACGAATTCTGTTAAGCATAACATTCTTTTTTGCGCATGCGCAATTGCAAAATTCTGTAAATAAAGCTTTAAACACAATAAGGAACATAACTAAAACATCAAAAGAGACAAATTGGTGGATTTTCGACGAATCGCTTGTCGGATGTCTGGAAAACGTTATTAATCTTTAATACATCGTACTTTTCGTCCAATACTTTCTCACAAAATATAAAATATTGTAGTGTAGCGTTTCCACTTTTGTTTAGTATAGCATAAAGTGTGGCATCGTACATATAAAGTACTGCTGCATAAATTAGGATCGCGAATAAATGACTTTAGATGTACGTTTTCAATTTATATCACACTGAGTATTCAATAATCATGAATCATTTCAGGCAGATATTGCCTGGTATTATGATCTGCCTGGTATTATGGCTAACTTTTGTTCTAATAATTCTGATGGTAGAATTTGGGCATTTTGTTCCACTTATTTGACACTTGACATGGATAATCCTGAGATAGGCCTAATCCATTTTGTGAAAAAAAAACTATTATTGTTCTGCACTACTTGCATGTCTGACTTTAAAATTACGTACATTGTATGTGTAGTTGATAATGCTTACGCCGTTTACCACTGTAAAAGTTGTTTTATAAAACTGTCGATAATAGCCACATCACACTGTTTTAGTAGAAAATGTCCTTACAAATATAGCAAACAGTATATACCCGTATCAAACTGATCGTATTGTTTCAGTTGGATCTGTGTCTACGCTGCTTGAGTCGGTACTTTCGACTGAATGGCAGTACTTGAAAAAATAAAACTGGCATGTACACTGAAAGCAATCACGATTTTAAAATGTGTGATGCTTATGACACTTACCTGTAGAAATTCAAGTACAGTTATATAGACCGTCACATGGCTGTTACACCATTTGAATTCCCCCCGCTTTTCAAAAAGCCTAAAATGTCGAAATTTTCAAGAGATTAGGGGTCAGGGCAGTGGTAGTAGATTCTTCAAACAATTTTCTTCTGACACTGCTGGATATTCTAAATCCAGATTTGAGCTTAATGTTCGGAAAAATGCATGTAATAAAATGATATTCCCGATTTTCGCGTTTCTTATTATTGCGGCAGGACTATGTGTTTGTTAACTTTATCAGTATTTTTAAGCGTTTTACTATTTTGGTTCTCAGCTGACTAAAGTTTAAAAATAGTTACTTTTTTTACTTTTTTTAAAGTTAGTTAAAATTTCGTATGATTCTGAGTAAAAAAGCTATCAAAACATTTCTTTTTTAATTTCATTTTAAACATCCATGTATCCGCCGTTTATTTTCGTAAAAAAATAAATGGATTTATTGGCGTCAGGGTGTTGACGTTAGTGATGACGTCACTACTACCAAGGCTATAGGACGTGTCAATGATAAGATGTTTTAGTGTTTTGATACTTCTGTGACAAAAAGTGACTCATAACAAAACAATTTGCGAAGGAAAACCTGTTCAATTATTGTAACTGACGTTAATATGACGTCATAACGAGCATTTTTTTCAAAAAGTAACAGCGTTACTAACTTCAACGACCGACAAAGGGGATTTAACTTGAATACAACAATTGTTTTGGTTGTTTTTCTGTCACAACGATTACCATGGATTATTCCTAGCACAAAACGAAAAAAAAGAAAATATAGACATTAGGGTTGCACGAGCATTTTTGTCTAAATTGCTTTTGACGCTGCAGAATGATTTGCATGAGTGAGTTTGATATTTTTTCTAAGTCATCAAACAGATAAAATGGAAATAAGTATATGAGCATAGAGAATGTTAGATTCTCGTATTTTTGTCAAAAAATGTGCACCTTGAAAAGGTGGTGCGTAACTAAAGTGGCTCACTGTAGAGGGGGCCAAAACAGCCCCTTAATGCACGTACCCCTTTAGCCTTTAGTTTATAATTCTGCTGTGACTTTATGACCAGACTGTGTGCTTGAAAAGTCTTAAAAGACTATGTTGTATTTCTTTCCCAAATTTAGCACCCTGCAAAATCCATAGACAAAGAAGGAAACATAGCTTGGAAACCTGCCATTGGTAAAATCTGCCTCTGTCGCCAACAGTTGATGGCCAGAAAAGTAAATAATCGTGGTCATTTTTTTTTCAAAAAAGACTACCAACAATCATCTAATAGCAAATTTAAAATAATCCTTATTGGAAGTAACAAATCACAAGAGATACGTATCAATGAGATCCTAAAATTAGAAACAAATGTTCTGTATCCAAGATAGCCATTGTCCACCGCTGGTGTCTCTGAGTCGTCGTCATTTTCACATAGAACAGCTATGGATAATACAAATTCCGATTTTCTGATTCTGAAAAAAATTGATAAGTAAAAGTAAGAAAGAGGGCAAAGATCAGGAATCAATATAATAAAGCACCACACCTGACCCAGGATACAAATGGGAAAGTGAAAACGTCACAAATAGACATCACAAACGAGAGCCAAGAGGTCAGCCCTTTCCCAGGAGGAGACCACAAGGCATCAACGAACAGACGTGCATGAAAGCATAACAAAACAAGACAGAAATAACAAATGATCCACAAAAGAAGCACCACCTTGGAACGGTCAGTGAAAATATTTTACTGGAGGGCTTAAACCGGTTTAACGGTGCACCAGCCTCACCCTTAGTTCAGATGTGGATCAAGAGATATATATGTTTGGTTTGCATAAAATACTTCTAACTTATCAATGCATCATCTCCTAAAACATATAAATCAAGGTATAAAAGGGAGATAAAGCAAAGGTAAGGACTCAACAGTAAATAAAACTGAATACCGGAGCAAAAGAAATCCAACAGGTAATCCCCGGTGGGCCTGACAACAGCCAAAGCATCATGCCCCTATCATCTTATCATAGACAAGTCTTTAATTCGGAACCGTCAGAGAGTCTGAGGTCCTACCCATCGACGTGCAATTAAAGAGGAAAGCAAAAATGCCAACCGTGATTGGGTTGACCACCAAGCATGCAGTCTAATGCAATACATTAATGTTATAGCCCATCTTTTTTTTAATGGGAAATTACTTTAATGAACTGCGTTGAAAAATTATTAGAGCCAACACTCTTCTTCAATTTATACACCAAGTCACCAAAGAATTCAGGTTTCGAAAGTCCTTGTCGCAAAAGAGTTTAAGTCGTACTTGGAATTTAGATATCAAATCATAATATCGTCTATAAAATTAAGAAAAGTTTTTGCGAAGTTTATGATAGCCATAACTTTGCTTAGAAGTTTCAGAGTTAACATTTTATTGTGAGTGTTGAAGTCAGCTAGATGCTCTACATATTAAAAGAGTTGAGAGATATAGAATCCATAGGATTTAGAGCGAGGAACATCGCGATCTAAAAATGGGAAATTGACACTTTCAAATCAAAGTCGTCACGTTTATCATACATTTTGGTAGAAACGATATAATTCGAAATCTAAATAAACGCGGCTTCTGCATCAGAGGTATTGGCTTTATTAAGTTGGAGCGCTAGCTCTGAAGGGTATATTTGACTTACCATATTGTAAAAAATAAAAAGATCAGCTTTAGCAGTAAATTGTCGTTTAATAATTCACTGTTTGGAGGTCAGTTGTATAGAAGATCAAACCATGAGCGCGTAGCGCGAGTGATTTGTCTTCGTACAACTGACCGACAAACAGTGAATTATTACTCAACAATTCACGTATTGGAGCTGATCTATTTCGATTCTAACGCACAATAAACGACGAAAGCACATTGGTTTAAACATATTTTATTTGATCAATCACTTTTACATAAGTACAATATCATAGAAGTAGGATCTGACAGTAAGCCATAAGGCTTATTATGGTCATTTCCTAATAAAGGTTGAGCTTGTTGACACTAATGCCTATAAACTGCAGCCTTCTTTAAGTGAAAGGGTGATTGTTGATGGGCATGGTTGTCATACAGCCCTACATTTTGGTGTCAAAGCTAAAGAAAATCAAGACAAAGTTCCTACGTTGTACTGGTTACCTAAACTTCATAAAAAACCCTATAAAGCAAGATTTATTGCAAATTCTAGTTCTTGTACAACAACAGAACTTTCTAAATTGTTAACCTCGTGTCTTACAGCTGTTAAAAAACATGTTATCAAATATTGTGAAAAGGTATATGAGAGATCTGGTAAAAACCTATTTTAGTCGATTAAAAATTCAGGTGAAATTTTAGATAAACTTAAAGCTAGAGATTTCAATGCGACCAGTTTGTCTACTTATGATTTTTCTACTCTTTACACTACTTTACCTCATAATTTAATTAAAGATAAACTTATTGATCTTATTGAAAGTACCTTCCAGAGAGAAGGCTCTCCTTACCTTGCATGTAGTGACAGAAATGCATTTTTTACTTCAGAAAAACCTAAAAAATATCATGCATGGTCGTGTCAAAATGTATGCGATGCGCTGACCTTTTTGTTGGACAACATTTTTATTCGATTTGGCACCAAGCTCTATAGACAAGTTGTTGGGATTCCTATTGGCACTAATTGTGCTCCCCTGGTTGCAGATTTATTCCTGTTTTGTTATGAAAGGGACTTTATGATGTCTCTTTCTGATGATAAGCAGGCTGATGTTATTGATGCGTTTAACACTACTGCCAGATATTTGGACGATATTTTAAATATTAATAATGTTTATTTTGACAATATGGTTAGTCAAATATACCCTTCAGAGCTCCAACTTAATAAAGCCAATGCCTCTGATACCGAAGCCGCATTTCTAGACTTGCATTTGTCAATTTCTAATGATATTGTTTCTACCAAAATTTATGACAAACGTGACGACTTTGATTTAGAAATTGTCAATTTCCCATTTTTAGATGGTGATGTTCCTCGTTCTACATCCTATGGAGTCTATATCTCTCAACTCATTCGTTTTGCTAGAGCATCTAGCTATGTTGCTGACTTCAACACTCGCAATAAATTGTTAACTCAGAAACTTCTTAAACAAGGCTATCGGTATCATAAACTTCGCAAAACATTTTCAAAATTTTATAGACGATACTATGATTTGATTTCTAAATTCCAAGTTGGACTTAAATCTCTCTTGCGCCGAGGACTTTCGGAACCTGATTTCTATGGTGGCTTGGTGTATAAGTTGAAGAAGATTGTTGGCTCTAATAATTTTTCAGCGCAGTTCATTAAAATAATTTCCCATTATAAAAAGATTGGCTATAACATTAATGTATTGCAACAGACTGCATGCTTGGTAGTCGACCCAATCACAGTTGGCAACTTTGCTTTCCTCTTTAATTGCACGCTGGTGGGTCGGACTTCAGACTCTATGATGGTTCCGACTTAAAGACTTATCTATTGATGAGATGGTAGGGGCCTGATGCTTTGGCTGTTTATCGGGCCCACCGGGGTTTACCTGTTGGATTTCTTTTGCTCCGGTATTCAGTTTAATTTACTGTTGAGTCCTTATCCTTGCTTTATCTCCTTGTTATATCTTGATTTATATGTTTTAGGAGATGATGCATTGATAAGTTAGGGGTCTTTCATGCAAACCAAATATCTATGTGTCTTGATCCACATCTGAATTAAGGGTGAGGTTGGCGCCGTTAAACCGGTTTAAGCCCTCCAGTAAAATATTTTACTGACCGTTCCAAGGCGGTACTTCTTTTGTGGATCTTTTATGTTTTTGTTCTGTCTTGTGTTTGCTATGTTTTGTGCGCGTCTGTTTATATGTGCTTTGTGGTCACCTGCTGGGAAAGGGCTGACCTCTTGGCTCTCGTTTGTGGTGTCTTCTGTGAGTTTGTCACTTTCCCATTGGTATCCTGGGTCAGGTGTGGTACTTGATTGTATCGATCCCTGGTCTTTGCACCATTACTTACTTTTACAATATTTGAGAATGGCATGCGTAGTCTAAACACAGTAATAGATAGATAGATAGATAGATAGATAGATAGATAGATAGATAGATAGATAGATAGATAGATAGATAGATAGATAGATAGATAGATAGATAGATAGATAGATAGATAGATAGATTGATAGATAGATGCTCCTTTTCTAGCAGGCACTTGAGTGAACTGAATCAAAAACGTCGTGATATCGCCAATGTCACGTGATAGTGCCTCATCGACGCTAACCCAGTGCTGTTGCTTCATTACTTATTTTTCATTATTCGTTTGCTTCAAGTGCCTGCCAGTCTATATATATAATCGAAAAAGAATTTGCAATTCATCAAATGATGCAGCTCACATAACTATAGCACGTATTGCATATGGGATTCGTTTTTGAATATGATTTCAGTTGGCATCTGGAAGGTTGGTGCTTTGTACCAATTCACCAGAACCAACTAAGCATGCATGTAAAATGTTATGTAGCAGACAATGTTACAGATAAATTCCAGACATCTTCCCATGCATGCACAAGATTGACTCAGAGCATATGCGATAAGCACCACTGTCTCGTTGGCTGACCAATAAAGATATTGTATAGAGAATGACTGGACTCCTATCATTGTAGGCATGTTAAATGTGGGAAGTACACTATGCAAGTTTAAATGAATCTGCCTGACTTAATAATAAATCTTGAACTTGCAAGAAGAGTGATTAGTTATCTTGCCCTTTTGCGTTTTCTTCTCCAAATAGAAGCTCCCTAGCTGTGAAATTTTCAAGATTGTCAGGCAAATATCTTTGCCTAGCATTCGTGAAAATTGGACAGTAAAAAAAAGAAATGAGTTGCACTTTCGAAGCCACCACACTGACACGATGGACTAGGAACAATGTGTTTCCTAACAAATCAGAGTTTAGAGAGCTGCACTCTAGTCTTAACCTAGCGTGGAGTATTTGTCCTTTGCGTGAGCCAGCGTTGTAAAATGAAGGGGGTGCATCTAAATTTCTGTTCAGTTTGTACTAGAATGATGCAACAGAAGGTGCGTTTCGTATATCATGCGGTAGATCGTTCCATGCACGAATTGATGATGGAAAGAATGAGTTTAGAAAGAGGTTAGAATGGGCTCTATAGTTTTGAACATTGTTAGAATTTTGGAGGTTATAGGTAGTAGTTTCTTGAACAAGGGGAGGTACAAGCTCTGAGAGGTAATCAGGTGCAAGACGATGGAGGATTTTGTAAAGAAGTACAAGTTTGTGTTTGTTTCGGCGACTTTGAAGAGTCTCCCATCCCAAGTCAGTAAGGAGTTTCTAGATACTGCAGAGTTTTGTGGCACCTACGATTATTCTAGCAGCCTCAGTATGGATTGCTTCCAACTGTTTCTTTGAACCAGTAGAGCAGTTGTCCCACACTGAGTCACTATACTCAAGTATGGGACGTATGTAAGATATATATATTTTCTCTAGTGATTTCCTGCTGACCCTGAACTTGAGAGCCCTAAAGAAATTAAGTCTTGTCCATGCTTTTTCTGATATAGTGTTGACGTGGTCAGTCCATGTGCATGTGCTAGAGAAAGTGAGACCTAAGTGCTTGTGACGTGTTGTTTCTTCAATGATGGTGCCATTCATAAAAAGAGACGGGTGATGTACAGGGTTGGATTTGCGAGAAAAGATCATAGATACAGTTTAGCTTGCATTGAATGTCACCAGCCAGGCGTTCGCCCATTGTGAGATGGTTTGCTAATCAGCGGTATTCCAATGGGTACTGATTGTGCTCCTCTTGTTGCAGATTTGTTTTTGTTTTGTTATGAGAGAGACTTTATGTTGTCTCTGTCAGACAATAATCAATCTGATGTTATTGAAGCTTTTAACTCTACCTCCAGATATTTAGATGACTTATTTAATATTGATAATCCTTATTTTGAACAAATGGTAGGTCAGATATATCCCACTGAACTTCAGTTAATTAAGGCAAATTCTTCTGATACTGAAACTCCGTTTTTGGACTTGAACTTGTCAATAACAAATGGCATAGTTTCTTCTAAAATTTATGATAAACGGGATGATTTTAATTTTGAAATAGTAAATTTCCCATTTCTTGATGGAGATGTTCCTCGCTCTCCTTCCTATGGTGTATATATTTCTCTGCTTATTCGTTTTGCTAGAGTATGTTCTAATGTTGATGACTTCAACAACAGAAACTTATTTTTAACTGCTAAATTATTAAAACAAGGTTATAGATATCATAAAATTCGAAAAGCATTTTCTAAATTCTACCACAGACACTCAGAGTTAATTGTTAAATACAACACTGGGTTAAAAACTCTTCTGCAGCAAGGCATATCAGAACCTATATTTTATGGTGATTTAGTCTATAAATTCAAACGAATTGTTGGAAAACCCAATTTTAGTGATCAATTCAAAAAGATAGTTAAACGTTATATAAGGGTTGGATATAACTTAGATATCATGCGACAATCTGCATGCCTAGTTTTAAACCCAATCACGGTTTATAGCTATGGTTTCCTCTTTAATTGCACGATGGTGGGTCAGGCCTCAGACTCTATGATGGCTCTGACGTAAAGCTTTAATCGGTGGGTTGGTGCCTGATGCTTATCTGTAGCTGGACCCACCGTGGCTCAACTTGAGGTTTTCTTTAGCTCTGACTATCTGTGAGCCATGAGCCCTTTTCTTTGCTTAATCATGGTGTAGTAATTTGATTAGAGTGTTTTTCCATGATGATACATTGCATTAGTTAGATTGCCTCCATGCGAGCTGAACATTTCTTGTACCTCAACAACAGCAGAATCTAGGGCGAAGATTTGGTACCAGTAAAATGCATTTAAGCCCCCCGGTGGCTTAGGCTGCTGTCCGTTCTAAGGCGGTGGTTCTGTTGTTGTTGACTTTTTGTTTATTGTTACTACCATTGTGGAAGTATGTAATTGTTCTATGTTTTGTTGTACGTTACTTAATGTCCATTCTAGTATTGCAATCATTTTGATGGGGAGGAGAGAGCTGATTGCTTTGCTTAATTTGTCTTCCTGGTGTCTCGTGATGGTTGAGCGGCTCTTCCTCATGGTGCCACGGGGTTGTCTGCAGTTTGTGATTGTGGTATTTCCTGATCATACTCATTTACTATTTTTTAAGAATCCTGGCAGCGTCCTCTGGGAGGTCTACAATACTGTTTAAACTGGTATCGTCGGCAAACAAACGAATAGAGCCACCAATATGTTTTACAATGTCGTTAATAAAAATAAAAAAGAGCAAAGGACCTAGGATAGATCCTTGTGGGACTCCAGCTAGTACTTCGATCCATTTTGAAAATTTACCATTGAAAACTACTCGCTGTTTGCGTCCTGAAAGATAGCTGGAAAACCAGGCAAGAACCTTCTCTGAGCAACCTATGCCTCGCAGTTTATGAAGTAGTCCTTTATGCCAGACCCGGTCAAAGGCTTTACTTATATCGCAGAAAACAGTTTGAACTTCTTTGCCATTATCTACTGCTTCACAGAACATGTGGTATGTATGGAGAAGCTGGCAAGTAGTAGAATCGCCAGGAACAAAGCCTGATTGAAGAGGAATTAAGATTTGTTTAGAGACGACATAGTTGTAAAGATATTTATGGATACATCGTTCCATTACTTTTCCAGCTTGGCATAAAAGAGATATAAGTCTGTAGTTACTAGGAAGAGATTTGTCATCCTTTTTAAAAATAGGCGAAACGTTGGCTTCTTTCCAAGAGTTTGGGAAGTATCCCTGTTTGAGGGAACGGTTGAATACAATGGAGTATGGTAAAACAAGCACATTGGCTCCTTCTTTGAGAAGGTGGGGCTGATAAGATCAGGTCCAGAGGCTTTAAAAACATTAAGGTGCTGTAGAACGTCCTCGACATCTTGTCTAGAGATTGTAATATATTCTAGGGTATAAGGGGATGGTTCAAGATAGAGAAGAGCTTTATTATAATCATCTACCTGGGTTTGAAAGGCAAAATAAAGGTTGAGCATTTCCACTTTTTGTTGATCACTTTCCGCAAACTCATTATTCATTTTAAGAGTAGGAATGGCATTTGAAGATTTTTTTAGATTAAGGACTTGTTTAGAAGTTTTCCAAAATAATTTTGGATCATGATTATCGGATGACAACAAACGATCAAGCTTATCAAAATACTCTTGTTTTGAACTTCTAATTTCTTTGATAACTTTTTTTATCATGTATATCTTTATTTAGAATAGCATTTACACATCACAATCATGATACATATTGGAACAGCATAGTCAACACTGCTCAACAAAAGTTTTGCACAAATATCGGTCAGGGGCATAACCTGTGTAAGCCAAAACATTTATCACTTGAAGAAGCCAAAACTGTGTATTCCCAAAAACGACCCCAAAGCGGGGCCACAGAAAGTACCTTATATAGGTTTCTCTTTGATAACTTTGTTTCGAGCGAGTTTATATTTTCCCCAAAAGTAATCAAGTTTGTTATTTTGAACTGTCGGAAGATGCGTCTGCGTTTCCTAATCAGTCTTTTGATGTGACATGTAATCCAAGGAGACTCATTGGGTTTAACAGTTACAATTTTATTTGGGATAGATTTCTCAGCAGCCGAGACTATGGCGTCAGTAATGTCTTGAATATTCTGGTTTATATTGTCATTAGATTGAATTAAGTTTTCTAAACTGGTTTCCGACAATAATTCCCTGAATTTATTGTAATCTGCTAATTTATAGTACCAGATTTTTCTCTTGAATAAAGAAGCGCGTGGCGGGGTAAATTTAAGCAACACCATGACAGGACAGTGGTATCTTACTTGCTCTGGAATAAGCGGGTCTACAACACCGCTCATTAAGATATTTTCCTTGTTACGAACCAGGATCAAATCTAGTAAAGATGAGGAATGTTCTGTGAAATATGTATCTTCAGATATTAACTGACTGAGGTTATACTCTGACATTAACTCTCTCATTTTGTTCGGAATACTTTGAGCCATATTACAATTGAAATCTCCGGTTATGATTATGCCGATAATATCAGTGTTACATGCTCTATCTATACTCTCCTTCAACAATTCAAAATAGTCTGGTGAGCTGTTTGGTGGTTTATAAAATCCGCCCACTAATATCCTTTTACACTTCACTTGTAACTCGACCCAAACAGATTCTTAATCGCGTACTTCTAAGTCTGTGCGACGTTTACAAGGAATGGTGTCTCGGACATACAATGCGACTCCTCCGCCTATACGATCAACCCTGTCTTTCCTGAAAGGAGGCTTGAAATTTTCGATTTAAATTGTGTCATCAGTTATGTTCGGTTTTAACCAGCTTTCAGAGAAGACAAGGACATCGAAAGCATCAGCTGCGCTTCGTATTATGTCGATTTTGGCACAATACTTTGTATATTAAGATGAAAAATACTCAGGTGGTTAGAAAGTGTTTCAAAAGAGGTCGCTGAGAGAGTGTCACATGAAGAAAAGCTGCCTTCGACCGAGTCTGAGCCAGGATTAATTTCAATATCACCACTGAGAAGCAAACTATAGAAAATCATAGAACAATATCGAAGATAAAAAGGGTTAGGAATATGCATTGGCTGAGGAGTCTGTTTTTTTTGCAATGTTTGGAGAACTTGATAAGTCTGTATAGCTCATTGCATCGCTGCATATCTAGTGTCATACTCAGTACTTCTACCTGACAAAATAGTGGTCTGCACAAGAAAAACAGAATCATATTATACAAAAGAATGTGTATGTAATGCTTAGTGACTCTTTTCTTTACGCCCAGCCTGAGTGAGCATGACAATCCAAAATGGCCACCAAGACCGTCTGATCTATATTTGAACATTTTCATATACTGCATAGCAGAAACTGCAAGAATAGAAATAAGACGAGCCATTGGGGCCAGTTTGGGTAGGCATGCTGGATGTTGGTTTGCATGTAAGTACGGCTGTTTAACGAATATGAGCCAGTCAAAGGAAGCAAAGAAAAGAAAGAGAGAAGAAAGGAGAATGCATAAGAAATACTTTTCATAAGATTTGAAAAAGTGACTTGGGTGAAAACAAAATATTGTTCTTGTATTATTTTGCATTAAACCATGAAATTTTACATAGGGTACAAACATAATCACTGATGGATATACAACATATAACAATCTATTGTATAAAACAAGCTACGAAAACGGCAAAATGAAAGTGTATCTACCTAGACACGAGTTACATCAAGAGAAAATCCTTAACCCATATAAGCCTATTGTCCTCTTGTGGGACAGGCAAAGAGCGCAGACCCAGATCAGACGCCACAGAACGTGGCGTCTGAATCAGGGTCTCCACTGTTTGCTCCTAGAATGCTCCAACTGAATCCGAATAAAACTAAAACGAGAGAAAAAAAAATATCACCCAACCCCCCAAAATTTGAAACAGACTCGTCCTAGAGATAGGAAAGTTCATTTGGCCTGAATGGTTTGATGTTTGTTGAAACCCGAACAACAAAGGTAAAGACCGGTTAGTGCGTCTGCTCTATCCGGTATTCTCCCTTTGGTATTCGCTGCTACAACTGCTTAATTCTAAGGGCAATGAGAAGTTACTTCGATATTCGACATTCGATATTCGATATTCAAATGGAGATGTTAGTTCGATATTGGATATTCAAATGGAGAAGTTAGTTCGATATTCGACATTCGATATTCAAATGGAGAAGTTAGTTCGATATTCGACATTCGATATTTGATATTCAAATGGAGAAGTTAGTTCGATATTCAAATGGAGAAGTTAGTTCGATATTCGACATTCGATATTTAAATGGAGAAGTTAGTTCGATATTCGACATTCGATATTCAAATGGAGAAGTTAGTTCGATATTCGACATTCGATATTCAAATGGAGAAGTTAGTTCGATATTCGACATTCGATATTCAAATGGAGAAGTTAGTTCGATATTCGACATTCGATATTCAAATGGAGAAGTAAGTTCGATATTTGACATTCGATATTCGATATTCCAATGGAGAAGTTAGTTCGATATTCGATATTCAAATGGAGAAGTTAGTTCGATATTGGATATTCAATATTCGAACTGCCGCTGTTGATCATCTTATTTGGGTCAAAAACCTTCTTTGGCATTACCGAATATCAAATTTTTAATATCAAAACTAACTTTTAATGCACGATTTTGAATATCAAATTACCGAATCGAAATTCGTAGTTCGATATTCGATATTCGAACTACCACTGTTTTTCATCTTATTAGGGTCAAAGACCTTCTTTGGCATTCGGAAAGTTACCGAATATCAAATTTTTAATATCAAAACTAACTTTTGATACACGATTTTGAATAACAAATTACCAATTCGATATTCGTAGTTCGATAATCGATATTCGAACTGCCGCTGTTTTTCATCTTATTAGGGTCGAAAACCTTCTTAAGCATTCGGAAAGTTACCGATTATTAAATTCTTAATATCAAAACAAACTTTTAATGCACGACTTTGAATCTCAAATTTCAAATTCGATATTCGTAATTCGATATTTGATATTCGAACTGCCGATGTTTTCATCTTATTAGGGTCAAAAACCTTCTTAAGGATATGGAAAGATACCTAATATCAAATTTTTGATATCAAAACTAACTTTTAATGCACGATTTTGAATATCAAATTACCAATTCGATATTCGTAAGTCGATATTTGATATTTAGACTGCCGCTGTTTTTCGTCTTATTAGGGTTAAAAACTTCCTTTGGCATTCGGAAACTTACCGAATATCAAATTTTAATATCAAAACTAACTTTAAATGCGCGATTTTGCATAACAAATTACCATTTCGATATTCGTAGTTCGGTATTCGATATTCGAACTGCCGCTGTTTTTCGTCTTAATAGGGTCAAAAAGCCTTCTTTAGCGTTTGAAAAGTTACCGAATATCAAGGTTTTTTATATCAAAACTAAGTTTAATGCACGGTTTTGATTATCAAATTACCAATTAGATATTCGTAGTTCGATATTTGACATTCGAACTGTCGCTGTTTTTGGTCTTATCATGGAAAAAACCTTCTTTGGCATTCGGAAAGTTGCCGAATATCATTTTTTTAATATCCAAACTAGCTTTTAATGCACGATTTTGAATATCAAATTACCAATTCGATATTCGTAATTCGATATTCGATAGTCGAACTGCCAATGTTTTTCATACTATTAGGGCCAAAAACCTTCTTAAGCTTTTGGGAAAGTTACCGAATATCAAGTTTTTGATATCAAAACTAACTTTCAATAGACGAGTTTGAATATCAAACTGCCATTTCTGTAGAATATGAAGTAGCATTTATAAGAGACTAACTAGAAGCGTCGAAAGTTGGAGTAGAGTCAAAAACATTTTCTACCCCTATCTATAGAGTGCTGTCCAATCAATACTATTTTAGCCGCCCCTTAATGGCTGGTGATTTAAAAGAGAAATTGTAAGAGGTAAAGAAGAGAAAGAAGAAGAATTGTAAAAGCGGCCGCTACAGCAATAATTGGTTTTAACCATTAACAATTCATACCATTTGTTTGACTCTCATTTAAGAAATGCCTTCTCTGAAAATAGCATATAAAAGTGAATATATGCCTACTTTTTCTAATCTTAGGCTAGTAATTGTTAACGACTAGTTCCTGCGCATACATGTATGCTAAGAATGAGGAGTGCTTTGCAACCTTTTGGTTAATACATTCGAAAGCAATCAACAGGCAAGCCCTCGCTTAAGAAGGTAAATTTATTTTGAATACTAAAGCGCGCAGTCGATGGGGCGCCATCGCAAATCCCCACGCTAAAGTTTTGACTCCCCCAGCACCCCCAAATCTCACTCCGGGGCATGACCCTGGCAACAGGATGAAAATTCTGTTCAATATGTTTTCTATCGAACACACACAAAGTTTGGTATAAAAATCTTTGAAATTGAAATGTTAATGATATTTGACCTTTTGACCTCGCCCAAAGATTACGTAGGATAAAAATGTTACTTGCATTCCGTTCTGCTCGCCATCCCCTTCGATTTCATACGCCACATGACCATGTTTGAAAAAATATTTTTTTGACCACCTGGGCACTGCCAGCACCCCAAAGTCCCACCCCTGGGGCATGACCCAGGCAACAGAATGAAAATCCCGTCTGATATGTTTTGTATCTTTCATTTGTGAGAACACACACAAAGTTTGGTATAAAATCTTTGAAATTGACTTTGTAATTGAAATTAAATGATGTTTGACCTTTTGACTCCTCCCAAGGGCCCGGGACCAAAAAAAAGTTTGACGTTGCACGCCCCATTCATGTGAGTAACTCACATACCAAATTTGGTTGAATGTCGTCCAATGGTTTAGGAGGAGATAGCGTAACGGACGGACAGACAGACGGACGGACGGAGGTGATAACAATATCCCTTTTGCTTTTTTTAAAAAAAACGTGGGGATAATAAATTGCACCACCCGTGGGTCTGCACTATAATCACTACAAGCTCGTATTTACCATCCATAAGTTGATCAAGTTTTGCATAAAAATTCAAGACAACATTATATAACCACTGGCATGTGAAATGGCCTTTTTTAGGGACGAGGGTTTCCTGAGCATCATTTCAGCCAGTTGTGTTAAATTAGTGAAAATGTTCATAAACCTTGAACCACATGGTTTATTTAAATAAAAAAATGGTTCCTTGTAGTTCAATCTGCTGTCCGTTCTAAGGCAGTGGTTCTGTTGTTGTTGATTTATTGTTTTATGTTCCTTCCATTGTTTATGGCGGTTCTGTGTTTGTCTTTGTTTTGGTATACATTACTTTATGTCCTTTCTAGTTTTGCAATCATCTTTACGAGGAAGAGATCGAGTAGGTTGCTTTGCTATATTGTCTTTCGGATGTCTAGTTACTGTAAATGTCCTCACGGTGGCTTTTCATCACGGATTGTGCACATTACTGTCAGTGGATTCTTTGTAGAATTTGCATTGAGTTAATACAAACTGTACAATTCGAAGAGGAATTGACAGGCACATTGTCAAATTTACTTTTTACTGTTGCTGTCTGTTGATAGCCGTAACACCCAGATCAAGCCCGACAACATATGATCTCGACATGTTGTCGACATATTGTCATGTCTTTTCTCGACCTAATCTGTTTGACACTATGATGATATCCCTGAAAGGATTATTTCGAAAAAGTTTATTCTGAATAAATAAAAATCAGCAGACAACAAAAAACATGCAAAAGAAAACAACGTCAACATGTACAGTAACACAAGTAATTAGTATTCACATCGACAGCAAGTTCGTTCCAGTAAGTGTTTTAACAACACCGTCAATGGTCCAATAATGTAAAAGACGGGGTAGAATAAAACAAGTTTGAACGAACTGCCTGTTGATCGCATACCTTTATTATACATGTATATAACCCACGGTTAGCTCTTAAAGGGTTGGACCCATCGCATAGCGTTTTAAGGCTACGAGAGAATAATTTTTAGCGTTTTAATTTTGCATTTGCTGCAACCACTTTTTTCAGTTGTTTTTCTATTAATATGTATTATTTCAATTAACTAATTGTAAGGGAGCGCAGTGGCTCAGTGGTTGAGTGCTTGACTCGAAACAGAGGGGTCGTGAGTTCGAGCCTCACCGGCGTCACTGCGTTGTGTCCTTGAGCAAGAACATTACAGGAAGAATCGTCCCTACATAACTGAAAGATTGTTGATGGGACGTTAAGAATCAAATCAAGCAAACAAACAAATAACTATTGGTACTGATCAATATGTATCATGTTCGGAATAGGTGGTCCATTGGAGGCAAATAAAAGACAGTAAATACGCATTTTCCAATAATACTCTATTCATGAACTCACTGAATTGTGGTAGAGTTCATCCACCCCCATCCCCCCCACCTCCCAAAACAGACATTGTAGCAGTATGTATCCCTTATACTAAATCAAAGTCTAATAAACGAGGAATGCCCATAGTACCTTGGGGCATATTGAAACTGATCCATCTACATCTGATAATTACGTCTCACTTAGCCGGATGTATCCGCCGACTCCGGCAATGTCTCCAATGTTATATTAAAAAGCGTAGAACTGAACTATAGTTACTAATGCTACGATATTTACTAATGCTACGTTTACACTATGTCCCCGGCGGCCACGGTAGTCACGATTTTGGCTACCGTGGACGAAACAGCGTGGCCGTAACACAACGTAGAGGAACGGCACACTGGTAAATGTATACGTCGATTTGGTGGTATTTACGCGTATTGCCGGTACTTCATAGACCGGAAGTGGTAGATATTGGTGTTAATACTATATAGAAACACAGGCCATATGCCCAAGGGACAAAATAATTAGACCATTTTTAAGTATTCGGCATGCACATGGCGATTTATGTAAGCATTTAGGAATAGATTAGAGTACCGATCTGGACCGATCTGGATGATCGGTACTCGAATCTATTCCTAAATGCTTACATAAATCGCAATGCACATACTAATTACTTAAAAATGATCTAATTCTATAGTCCCTTAGGCATATGGCATGTTTTTTCTACATAGTAATAACACCAATATCTACCACTTCCGGTCTATGAAGTACCGGCAGTACGCGTAAATACCACCAAATCGACGTATACATTTACCAGCGTAAACGGGGTCGACAAACTGGTCGCCCGGACAAATTTTTAAACAGTTAGAAACTTTGCCACTAAAATGTGCCGTAGTATAATGGGGAGAACGCAACAAAACGTGACAGAACGTAACAGGCCTTAACAAAACTTAGCATATGTCCGTAGCGGGACGGCTTGTTGTGGGACGGCAACCCAACGTCTGTCAAGGTCTACCAAGTTCTGTTGCGTTTTGCCACGTTCTCCTAACCCGACCCCACAGCTCGAACCTGAACATGGAATCTAGGAAGCTCAGATAGATGCATCTGAGGAGGATGGTAGTGTGTGTGTGTGTGTGTGTGTGTGTGTGTGTGTGTGTGTGTGTGTGTGTGTGTGTGTGTGTGTGTGTGTGTGTGTGTGTGTGTGTGTGTGTGTGTGTGTGTGTGTGTGTGTGTGTGTCATTAAGCCTTTGTACTTTTTTCATATGGTTTAATGCAATAAAGGCTTGGGTAGTTTCATTGTACGTATCGAGGGATCACTTGTAATAATTTCCCGTAGCACAATATTGTATTTATTTCTCTGAAGATCAGTCAGTGTAGACATTGATAAAATGCAGCATTATGCGGCATTTCGTTAGAATCTTCACTGTTTGAAAAAGTACTCATTAAGGAGTCACTAGTTTACAAAAGGGTTAATGCTGATACAAATGGCTGATGTTATTCTTTCAAAAATGTCATCAAAAAGCTTTGGATGCCTGAAATGCGTTTACATCTTCAGTCCGATGCTCTCTTGTTATACCCCAGCTGCTGCATTCGTTCTTCCAAAAATCATGCCCTCATCCATATTGACCTTGATCTTCGCACCCGTCTTTACCCTTCCTGCTCTAAGCAGCTGTTGGTGGCATCCTTGCTGCAACAAAGGCTAGATGTACGCCCCTAGCAATTATATAAACACGAAATCGGTTTCTTTATTGCGTTTGATGATGTTTTTTTTATCAAAGGTGCAGAATATAATGGTTGCAAAAGTTTTGTGGACCTCAGTTTTATACCGTGGGCATATAGGGGCTCAAACACAAACCATCTTCCACGTTTCATCGTAGAAAACCTTGTCAGAACTTGCAATGATAGACGTAGCAGAACTTGATCGGAACGTAGCAAAACGTGAGAGGTCCCAACAGAACGTGGCAGGCTGGGAGGAAACGTAGAATCGTCCGTGACAGATCGCAGTGCGCCGGTCACGGATATCTTGACAGACCGTGAGAAAATGTTGAAAAGTGTAACAGTTCACGCCCCTCCACCCCCTTTAAGAAAATGATTACGTTTCTGTCGATTTAAGCAGTAATTAATTGGAGGTCAAATCGTGGACGTTTAGATTTGGGGCGTTTTGACTTGGGGGCGTTTTGAAGTACCAGCAGAAGGCAGATAGGTCAGTTTCAACATGCCCTCAAGTATCAATCTAGTTTAGGTCGTCTATGTTTGATTTTCATCGTAATAAACTAAGGACTTTAGTAAGGTTGATTTCAGATAGGACCACAAATGCTCTGTATACATACACATATGTAATACTTATTCTTAGATAGCCTAGACTTTTTCCTTTGACACACCTTAAATATTGTGACTTGGAACATAAATCTACACACACAGCACATGAACGCTTCAGCAACGAATGTACACTGAGCAAATGTACAATGGTTGGGTGTTAAGGACCAGTCTATTTTATTTCTTAAAAAACGTTTTATTCATTCAACTTAGAAAAGTAAGTGAGGACACCAAAAATAAAACACGCATACATTAAAGCCCAACACAATCATGATACTTTGAGGAAGCGCCACAGAACACTAATAACAACTAGTTATCTGGAAGTCAATTAAAGTAAAGTTACCAGCTCTCTGTTCCACAGCAAGATGATTGCAAAACTAGAAATGACACTAAGTACTGCATATCAATGACTAAAATTAAACAATAACTAAACAACAACAGAACCTGCGCCTTAGAACGGGCAGCAACTCAAGCAACTGAGGGGCTTAAAACATTCGACTGGTTTGAAAACAGAGAGCGTCCGAATGTCGAAAATCAAATATTGAAATAGCATTTTGATATTCAAAATCATGCATTACATGTACATGTGGGGACGGTGGTCTAGAGGTAACTCATGACTGGGGATCGAGAGGCCCCGGGTTCGAATCCCGCACGTACCATCGGATTTTTCTGAGCAGAAAATCCGTCCCCCGTTTGCTCATCTTCACCCATGTGCATCAATGTGTACCCTGATTGGCGGTGTTTGTTCGATTTTGCTATTCCCTGAGCGCGATATCTCAAAGTACCATGCTCGAAAAGGGGAGAGCAATAGTTTCCATATGGAGACTCGACTGTAGGTTTCACAAGGTAGCCCTATGATCAGGGGAGTTGTATCAAATATACGGGTAGCTAAACGTCTGCCGAGCTTAAAATACGCAATCAACTTGAACTTTAACATGTAAAAGTAAGCTTTGTTATTGAAAACCTGATAATCAGTGCCAAAATAGTTTTTTGACAATAAGATAATAAACAGTCACAGAACGAATAAGGAAAAACGAAGTGCAAAATATAGAAAAGGCATTTTGATATTCAAAATCGTCCATTGAAAGTTAGTTTTGATATTAAAAACTTGATATTCGGTAACTTTCCAAACGCTTAAGAAGGTTTTTGACCCTAATAAGATGAAAAAAACATCGGCAGTTCGACTATCGAATATCGAATATCGAATTGGTAATTTGATATTCAAAATCGTGCATTAAAAGCTAGTTTGGACATCAATAACTTTCCGAATGCCAAAGAAGGTTTTTGACCCTAATAAGACGAAAAACAGCGGCAGTTCGAATGTCGAATATCGAACTACGAATATCGAATTGGTAATTTGATATTCAAAACCGTGCATTAAAAGTTAGTTTTGATATTAAAAACTTGATATTCGGTATTTTCCGAATGCCAAAGAAGGTTTTTGACCCGAATAAGACGAAAAACAGCGGCAGCTCGAATATCGAACATCGAACTACGAATATCGAATTGGTAATTTGATATTCAAAATCGCGCATTAAAAGTTAGTTTTGATATTAAAATTTGATATTCAGGACTTTTCCGAATGCCAAAGACGGTTTTTGACTATAATAAGATGAAAAACAGCGGCAATTCGAATATCGAATATCGAATATCGAATTACGAATATCGAAGTGGTAATTTGATATTCAAAACCGTGCATTAAAAGTTAGTTTTGATCTGATTAAAAATTTGATATTCGGTAGTTTTCCGAATGCCAAAGAAGGTTTTTGTCACTAATAAGATGAAAAACAGCGGTAGTTCGAATATCGAATATCGAATTACGAATATCGAAGTGGTAATTTGATATTCAAAATCGTGCATTATAATAAAAACTTGATATTCGGTAACTTTCCGAATGCCAAAGAAGGTTTTTGACACTAATAAGATGAAAAACAGCGGCAGTTCGAATATCGAATATCGAAATAACTTCTCCATTGGAATATCGAATATCGAATGTCAAATATCGAACTAACTTCTCCATTTGAATATCGAATATCGAATATCGAACTAACTTCTCCATTTGAATATCGAATATCGAATATCGAACTAACTTCTCGTTGCTAATTTTAAGTCTAAATCATTGAAGCTATGGAAAGATTAAAAGAATCGTGCATAATTGGATAACATTGAAGACAAGGGGCTCACATCTCACCCAAGTTATAAATACAGGTTATTATATGGCCGAGGTGTGCCTCAAGGTCATATTGGCACTGGGGTAGCCATATCGGCCAGAGGGCTTTAGCCCGAGGGCCTATATGGCTATCCAGTGCCAATATGACCTAGAGGCACACCTCGGCCATATCATAACCTTTTTATTACATCCGCGTAAACTATTTTGCCTTTTTAACCAGTAGCGCCAGTGAGTCCGAAAAACTGGCGAGATGAAAATTGCAGCAACAAATAGCGTGACATAAAAAATGACGTCATAAGATAGCTTTACATTGTTTACATTGTCATTGACGATGAGACATTTCAACAGACTTTTGTCAATAAAACAATTAAAGACAGCCTTAAGATTAGCATTCATGCATATCTAGATACGTGGTAATACGGGTATATCTTTCTTCTTTCACTGTATTTCATGGAAAGTCAACCTTTACCCTGAAAAGTGTTTTATTTGAAGAGCTGACAGGAACCTAACGACCGCTCATCGATGATCGATCCGATCAGCTTGACACAATAATCAACCTCAGGGCTAGTCATTTTGTTTGTTTAACCGAAACTGGCAAAACGCCTAGAACTGTTCCTTGTTCTAATGTCCCATTCTTTTTTCTTCTGGCATTTTGCTATTTCATGGCCCGGATCGAGAGTAAAACATCGGAAAACAGGGTCTCCTAAAATTCTAAATCTACTCAGCCATGTTGAAACGAGTAGCCTAGCCTAGTTCTAATCGAAATTGTGCACGATTCTGATACGTCATCACTATGAGGCAGTGCCAAAAATCCATAATGAGGCCCCAATATGGATTTTGGCATCGTTATGTGACTGTGCCATTATGGATTCAGTCCAATTGAAAATATTACCGAGTGCTAACGGCAATTTTACTATGTAAAATGTAGAAGGCATGTAATAAATTGTAAAAAGACGACCCTGCGACGATAACAACTGTACAACCTTTCATCATGATCCTGACTTCTATTAACTCCTTAAGGACCGGACAACCCATATGTGAGTATTTTCACAATCAATGGAGACATAAACGATATGCCACAGAAGAGCAACTTTCATCAAGGTCAACACTGTCTGCAAGGACAAAATGCACTAGAAGACTGGAATACTGCATATTATGTGATTCCAGCCAATGGCCCATAGGTATGTTTAATGGCTTATCCTGATCCGACTAAATCCAACTTCATGGAGAGTTGCATTGGTCCCGAAAGGGTTAATAATTATTGGTACATCCAAAACCTGCCATAACTTACACATGTAACGTGTACATTTATCCTAAATGCTAGCGGAGACCCCAATTAGACCTGGCAGATGCACATAGACCTACCAGGACAGTGCGTGATTCGAGTGCCCTGAAATATGCTAGACCAATTACCATGTTGGCAGATAAGGGATAATGTTTTGAAGGGACTTTGCAGTTGCAAGCCTATCAGAAACCCTCGCATTTTACACGGTCCCGGTCCGTCTTGTATGCCTCCAGGCGTAAAGAGTCAATGCCGATGTCCGAACTTTGCATTTAGCACTCACATTTAGCTTCACATGTATTTTTAAGATTCTCTCAATTCTGGTATATTTCCGGTGCTAAATATTGGAATCCCGAATCTGGCCGTACGGATGCACAAACAATTTATGTTCCCTGTGTTAAGCAGGTACACAAGCAGTATGTAACACATTTCCGGTATATCTTGTAAAACTATACATGTATATCCAGAGAAAATACAGTATAGGTCTTGACAAGCAAGATATTTTTTTTTTTGCTAACAATTTCCCATCTATCCTGTTTTAGCATTTGTTTTGGGTGCTCAAAAGAACCGTCTCATTGAGACGGCACTTTTGAGCACCCACTACATATGTGCAGGTTGAGAAAAAGGAAAATCTACATTGTAGTCTATATTGTATACATGTAGATTGGTCCATGAACGGAAACACTAGGACCACGATCAGACCGTTCACACACACAGTATGACCAAGGTCACCGTGCTTCCCTTTGAATATTTCGATAAACTGGGAAACTCCATAAGCAAAAACACTAGGACCCTGGTCAGACCGTACACACGCACAGTATGACCAAGGTCCCAATGTTTTCCTTAAATATTTCGATAAAATGGGATATACTCTTAAATTCTGATAAATCGTGAATCTACATTGTTGCCTATATTGCATAGTGTCGTCCACAAGCAAAAACACTAGGACCCTGGTCAGACCGTACACATGCACAGTATGACCAAGGTCCCCATGTTTTCCTTGAGTATTTCAATAAAATGGGATTTACTCTTAAATTCTGGATAATCGTGAATCTACATTGTTGCCTATATTGCATAGTTTCGTCCACATCAAAAACACTAGGACCCTGGTCAGACCGTACATACGCACACAATGACCAAGGTTTTTCCTCGAATATTTTGATAATATGATATACTCTTAAATTCTGGTTAATCGTGAATCTACATTGTTGCCTATATTGCATAGTTTCGTCCACAAGCAAAAACACTAGAACCCTGGTCAGACCGTACACATGCACAGTATGACCAAGGTCCCCATGTTTTCCTTAAATATTTTGATAAAATGGGATATACTGTTAAATTCTGGTTAATCGTGAATCTACATTGTTACCAATATTGCATAGTTTCGTCCACATCATAAACACTAGGAGCCTGGTCAGACCGTACACTCGCACAGTATGTCCAAGGTCCCCATGTTTTCCTTAAATATTTTGATAGAATGGGATACTCTTAAATTCTGGTTAATCGTGAATCTACATTGTTGCCTATATTGCATAGTTTCGTCCACAAGCAAAAACACTAGAACCCTGGTCAGACCGTACATACGCACACTATGACCAAGGTTTTTCCTCGAATTTTTTGATAATATGATATACTCTTAAATTCTGGTTAATCGTGAATCTACATTGTTGCCTATATTGCATAGTTTCGTCCACAAGCAAAAACACTAGAACCCTGGTCAGACCGTACATACGCACACAATGCACAAGGTTTTTCCTCGAATATTTTGATAATATGATATACTCTTAAATTCTGGTTAATCGTGAATCTACATTGTTGCCTATATTGCATAGTTTCGTCCACAAGCAAAAACACTAGAACCCTGGTCAGACCGTACACATGCACAGTATGACCGTGGTCCTCGTGTTTTCCTTGAATAATTCGATAAAACGGGATACTCTTAAATTCTGGTAAATCATGATTGGATGCATGGCTAGGCAATATCTGCATTGTGACGAATACTTCATTTGTTGCGACCACGAGCAAAAATATTTCGATAAAATGGGATACTCTTAAATTCTGGTAAATCATGAATCTACATTGTTGCATATATTGCATAGTTTCGTCCACGAGCATAAAACACTAGGACCCCGATCAGACCATATGTGCACAGTATGACCAAGGTCCTCGTGTTTTCCTCGAATATTTTGATAGAATAGGATACTCTTGAAGTTTGGTTGATCATGATTGGATGCATGGCTAGAGAAGAGTCTATATAACGTTTTTGAGCTACGTTACACACTTTATTTAGATGCAACATGGCTTGAGAGGCTGGCATTGTGACAGGAGTCAGTCAACTGAAACTTTATTGTGTTGATAGTATACTGCACAAAAAAGGAAAAGGGTTTGCGAAGTTCGTTGTCACATAGGATTTAAGTCTTGTGTGATCAAGCAAATGCCGGCTAAGACAGTTTGCGTGACGGAATGTTTGTGATTTCAGATAGCACGAGTCCTCAGGAGGTACGGTTTAGCGGCGCCAGCATCACCAAATCGGTTAAGGTCAAGGTCTGAACGGATTATGTGGCGAACATCGAACTTGTCTCTTATTAGGACCTTCCCGTCAGATGAGTAAGCAGCCTTGATGAATTTATTTCGCACTAGTGATCTTGCGTCGAACAGGAGTTTTGATCTCCTACTGGTAAGATCCTCGTTTATGTACACCGACTTGTAGTGGGAAGTATTTCTCAGATCTTTACGCACCTTGAACAGCTTATCCCAAACGTTGTACCTGGCGAATTTTACTATGATATCGCGGTGACGTTTGGATCCTGGTCTCCTATCGGCTTGTCGTTTACCAGCGGGTTTTCCTACTCGATGGGAGCGATCTATGTCGAATGAGTTGATTTCAACATTCAAACTGCTGGCAAGCCCAATAACGATCTCATCAGTTACCTCGGTTTCGTCCTCTGGTATGCCCGAAATACGTAGCGAGTTACGGCGACTGTATTGTTCTATGCATCATTGTCGGATTCAGTCTGATCTATACGTATTAGAAGATCGCCATAAGCCTTTTGGATCCGAACATTTTCAGCGCGGAGATCTTTGATTTCTTCTTTGAAGACTGATGTGACCTCAAGATTAGCTTCTTGGACAGCGGCCTTAATTTCTGATCTGATGACAGCTGACATCAACCCTCTAAGTTCTCTGGCGATTAGTGTGATATCCGAATGATTCGTGGGATATGAGAGGATGTGAACCTGGCTGGTTTCCTCAATCTCAGTATCATCAGTTTGAGTCGTGAAGAAGTCTCCAACACTGGAATCACCTGAAGTGTGGCGTATTTTCTACTGTTGGTCTTCAGGTTGATCTAGGGGTGAATTTGCATCGCGTTTCTTTTCGCTCCTTGTCGCTGGTGTACGCGGTTTGGTTGAGGGAGCTATGTGTTTGTCACTCATCTTTGGATAGCTTTGGGTAGCTTTTCTTTCTGCCCTGCAGTATACTTTAGAATTTTTCGGGCGTAGGTCTCTCTAACAGTAATGGTTCGATTTACCGTTTCACGTGACTGAGCAGCACGGACGTAAGCAATGCAGAATGGCGGTTTACATATATATATATAGTCAGCTATAGTCTGTCAAAATTGACTTAAGACTGATTAATTTTCGCCAAAATCTTCGTGATATTCGTGCGTTTTCGTGGAGTACTCCGATCTCGGTCACGCTTTTACAGAGAATATGAAGATAATGTCAATTCGTTAATGCAAATGGTCTGATAGCCTAGTGGTTAGTTGACTACTTACAAATAATCAAGCATACCTGGATCAAAACATGGAAGAAACCATTTTTATGTAATTGACAATTTGCATTCTTTTTTAAGTTAAAAAAAAAAACTCGATTTTTTATGTTTTTCACATTGATTTTCGGCGATAACTTTTTTATTATTAATTTTAGCAAACTGTGTTCGCGATGAAAGTTGTAGAGAAAAATTAGCGCCGATTTCTCCAAGAGATCCGAAGTTTGTGGCACAAACAGATTTTTGTGTACATAGATGACGATTTTGCAATAAATTGAATTCAGCCAAATTGCCTAAGTCTTTTATTGACAGGTAAATTTCGTAGAGGCGTGACAGAAAGGGTTCGTCTCAAAAGAATATTCACAAGGGGTGTATATACAGTTATTCAACGGTTGTTTATAGCATAATCCTGCCGTATGTAGGCTCAGAATGTACCGTGCATATTCAGAATCTACTATGAGCATGATCATTTGTAGGTACAGAAGCTGTGATATCATATGACGCGCCATTTTTCTCATGTGCACGTGCTCCTAAATAGACAGTTTCGAGATGACCCAACTGGCTTAACGCACGGGCGAATCAGGCGCGATTTCCAATATATTTGAACAAGCCATCCGTCGCCTTTCTTATTGAATTGGGGCGGTGCAATGTAACTTTTTGACTGACATATTTGACTTAGTTTATTTGGGCTTTTATTAAAATGCTCAAAGAGTGCATCTATGAGCAGAGTAAATTTCAGCATCTATGACGTTGGAACCGCTTGGAGAAGTTGGCGCTAATTTTTCTCTACAACTTTCATCGCGAACACAGTTTACTAAAATCAATAATAAAAAAGTTATCGCCAAAAATCAATGTGAAAAACATAAAAAATCGAGTTTAATATTGTTCGTAAATTTTACATCGTTCTTGTGATGAGCTTTACATCTTTTATTTGTATTTAGCCGCTTATGTATTCATTATTCCCTAAGTTCCCCACTCTTTCCTTGTCAGCTGATAACATTTGCAAATAGTTTGGACCCAGTTAAGTACCAACAGAACGTCAGTTCTGATCTGGATACAGACCACTTGACACTCTGATTGTGTTCCTGAAAAAAAATTGAAAATGTTAATTTTGATTAAAGTCAGCAGATGATAACAAAGGTCTCGAAAAATATTCAGCGTGCAAAGAGTTATTCACATGTAGGCTTATTGAAATTATTCACGGTGCTGTATTTGTTACAATCCAGTTGTGCACAAAATCAAGAATATAAAGACAAAGAAACTAGCAAATCGAAAAAAAAATGAAAAAAATTACTTAAATGCTACTGGACTCGAACCCACATCTTCTGAGTGCTAAAACACAAGACTAACCACTAGGCTATCGGGGAATTATGATTAAATTCATTCAGATTAGTAATAATAGAACAATCTCAAGCACATTTTTTTACGAAGATTCACGAAGACTGAGTAAAAGGTCATTGAATATTCATATGTCTCGGGTCAACTTTGACAAACAATATTATAGAGTAAATGTACTTATTTTCTCCCTCTCTTCGATCGTCCGAAAATAAATATTGTCTTTTCTAACACTCTAAAGGCTAGATCTTGTATTGCAAAACATGTTCACAATTCAAAAACTACTCTCTAGAGAAAAAGAAACAAAACACACGCTTTAAAATGCTGCCTCTGCTTCAGATTTTCGACATTACTTTTATTAACTTATAATAAGTACAAAAAAATCCTAATATACAACAAAATCTTCTCAATTCTTCTTGCTCGTCTGGCCACACAGTTTGTCAATCATACCAGCCTGAAAAACTTAAAATTCCTGTTCAAAAAACACTTTTTTCACAAATCGCAACACTTCACAGAAATATATCTCAATACGCCCTTGCTCATATTTGTGCAGTATTTTCCTTAAAGCTGCATAGTCTGTAACTTTTGATCTTTTCATTTTAGAAACAATTTTTCTATTTTTTAAGAACACAGTAAAAATACTAAAATTCAGGTATACATTTTACCTTTTACGTAATAATTAACACATTATTAGTGCCAAACCAACAGCATTTATTTTAAAAATTAACTGTCTGGAATTATTGGAGGGACGCAAATAATTACAAACCAGAGAAAAAACACCTGTTTTTATAAGATAATTCACTTTTCTATGCAGTTTTCAGCTGTAGAAATTAGATTTATTGTGACGACATAACTTTATTCTACTTTTACAAATGATTTAAAAAGAAAATATTTTTTTTTCGAAAAATGTTCATAGTTACAGAGTATGCAGCTTTAAATTTGAATTAAGTTATGTTTTCACAATAAATCTGTTCACTTTAGCTGAAAACTGCACGGAAAAGTGAATTATTTTGTAAAACAGGTGTGTTTTTCTCTTGTTGGTAATTATTTGCGTCCCTCCAATAATTATAGACAGTTAATTTTAAC
The DNA here is from genome assembly GCA_964019695.1 of Loripinus fragilis. Taxonomy (NCBI): domain Eukaryota; kingdom Metazoa; phylum Mollusca; class Bivalvia; order Lucinida; family Lucinidae; genus Loripinus; species Loripinus fragilis. Next base: position 47,540,828 of record OZ026514.1, read on the forward strand.
ATTAATGCTGTTGTTTTGATACCGATAATTTGTTAAGATTTACGAAATTGGTAAAATATTTACCTTAATTTTACTAATTTTACTGTGTTCTTGAAAAATAGAAACATTAGTTCTAAAATTAAAAGATCAAAAGTTACAGACTATGCAGCTTTAACGTCTGCGAGCGGGCTACCCAACCCGAACTCCCTGTGCGAGGGGGAGGTAGGATTTTTCCATGCTCTGACCAGCAGGACGTCCACACAGAGGCATGTTCACAAGCTAGAATTTTAAGCTTTTTATATAGAACCTCAACTCCATGCTCCCGTCCCAGGAGTGTTTACTCACTCTTTATTATGTTTACTCTGTTTTGCCAAAAATTAAATTCTTAAAACCACCTTGGAAAACTGAAATGCTTTATCCAAAAACATCGCATAACGGAATTTCTCATATAGGCCACTGGCTGGATATGGTTTACCTCCCCCCCCCCCCCAGGGGGAATTTTGTAGACCATATTTTTCTTAAAGCCCAATGTCTTGCAAGGATTTTGCAACATGTTAGCCCTCTGACAATGGCAGCGTTCAGCTGTAACAGCCTGTTACATACGTTACCCTACAAAATATTTGATAATTAAATTTTAAGACTTCAGAAAAGTGCAAAAGATGAGATAAGATTACCAAATTGGTTATATTTTCTAAGTAAGCTATTACTAGGCCACAGATTTTGACATTTAAAAACAAAAATAGTCACCCCGGATGTAGTGTATGTTACATTTTTTAATTGAACCCCCTTTTAAATGATAAATGCATCTAATGTAGTTTGTCTTAAATTTTATTGAAACCAGTTTATGTTCAATAATTTGGTATCATATTAAAGAATTTTTAATAACCTTTTCAAAACTGCAAACATTACTTTTCTATCTTATATACTTTTTGAGTTATTAGATGTTGAACATGGTACCCCCATATCACACAAAAATGTAAAATGTAATTCTCTAGGCCTCGCCCTGGCTATAGACCCCACCTCCCCCAGGGGGAATTTCGTACATTATGATTTCTAGATACTACATTATAAAGGCCACAAAATGAAATATGTTAGCCCTCTGAGAGTGGCAGCGTTAGCGGGTAACATCATGTTACGTACGTTACCCACAAAATAACATTAAATTTTCCTGAAAATGCCTCCAACATGACATATTCAGACTTTTTTTGAAGTCTGGCACAGGTTTAAGAACTTCTTATAACACAGTTACATAATTTTAGCATCTATTTTATAAATTTCTTGAGTTTTTGCCGTTGTATATGTTACTAAGTGTTTCATATGTTATTTCCAAGTATCAGTATGGCAGTTATTGACTATACATGTATTACATCCATCAGTGAATGTAGTAAATCTATAAGGCTGCTATTCAAATGAATTAAAGTTCCTTATTATGGAGTCTAACACTATTTTACAGCCGAGGTTACATACGTTACTCTCTGAATACCATTAAACGTTTAAGATATGGTCTCCAACACGACCTGCTTGTACGTATTGGCATGCTGGCACAGGTCCATGTACTTCTTTTTACTCTGGCTCATTTGCTGGGGAAGTAACTCAAAACATAAACTACCATAAACCCTCCTTTCTTTTATAGAGATATCAAATATAGTTAACATAATACTCATGGAAAGTTTGTAACATACAGTGCAATATGCGAGTAACAACTTAAAAGATCAAAGATACCCCATCAGGTAGAAGTTATAGAGCAAATCTTTGTATATTATCCAAGTGTTTAAAGAATTTTTCTAAACAGCATATTAATCCTCTATCAGATTCATCTTGCAAGGATTTTGCAATATGCTAGCATTATGGTAATGGCACCATTACCTTGTAACAGCCAATTATATATATTACCCATCAACATCTTTGATAGTTTTAGTAAATGACATGACATCTGAAAAGTGCAAACTATAAGGTAAGATTTACAAATTGGCTATATCATCCACATAAGCTATTTTTGCATCACAGATATGGACCTTTTAAAACAAATATTCACCCAAAGTGTTACGTATGTTACTTTTTTTCATTATTCCTATAGAAATGATTTATGAAACTAATATAGTTTGATATTTTTTTTAAATGTGAACATGCTTACTAACTCATTTTGTATTAAAGTATGTTTATGTACCTTTTGGAAACTGCAAATATTATTTTTCTATCTTTTATATGGTTCGAGTTGTTGAGTTTTGAACATGGTAACCCCATATCACACAAAATGTAAAATATAATTATGTGGCTCTTTTGTTAGGGTACAATCAAGTTTTCTTTCACCCAGAGATACTTGATTTCCTTCCCATTTATTTTACACACATTTTGTCCATATCTGAATACGCTCACTTGTTTTCATGGGAAAGACTTGATAGTTCAATCTCTGTATGTACATCTTAAGGACAGAAAAGCAGGGTGGAGGTAATCTCATTTTCATTCCATTTGAAATAGTAAGTATATGTGTATGGCTTTGGTACTCTTTTCAGAAACATGTCGTACTGCAGCTTATTCACAATTACATAAATAGCACATGTTAGGGCTTCATATCACCGATGAGTGCCTAGAGCAGTTCTTTATTTGTTTTCCTACCCTGCTTAGAATGTTGATGAACTAGTGGGGGAGGGATTCTCTATCAGTTTGGTAGGAACAACCTTTCTGTAGTACTAACACATCGGCACATTGGTAGTGTCACAATCTGTTAAACAGTGTATTACTGTTGATCTCTTCCCCCATATCCTTGCCGATGTTGTTGACATTCAGAAGGTGCACCTTTTGTTTCATACACCAGTGTTGAACAAAACACCCAGGTAATGATAGTTCTCTATCAGTATATGTGTACATGGAGATGTTAGCCCTCTGAGAGTGGCAGCGTTAACTTGTAACATTTGTTTCCTTCCCATTTATACTGATAGAGAACACCCCCCCCACTAGATTTTTAAGACTTTATAGACTGCTGCCATTTATACTGACAGAGAACCCCTCCCCCACTTGAATGTTTCTAAGACGTTTCTGAGACTTTATAGACTGCTGCTATTTATAAGTGACAAAACCAACATGCCCTGCCTTTAGTGCCTGATTGAATATTGGTGCCATCAGATCCTTGAAGGTGACAGGAAAAGCTATTATGCTCTGTAGTTATGGCATTAACATCAAAGTTATGTGCAGCACTACATGGCCAATCTAATGTTGGTTCAATGTGTGATTGCAAGACATGCAGAAGTTTGGACTTGGCAGTTTTGTTGGAAATTCTATCAGGAGTTGACAGTGACCATGGTACAGGTCCCAGAAGGAACCGAAGTGTCAACTCAAGGTCAACAATATGTCCAATAGAAAGACATCATGCTGACCAAAGACGCTCCTTTAAGCCCTTAGCTGCTGGCTGTTTATGTTTTGTAAATTGGACAATATCTTCTTGCTTGACCTCGCAAACCTCAAAACTTTATTAGCTTGTAGCATTTTATGGGGTTGTGAAAGACAGATTTTTTTAACTAAAAGTGGTTCAATGCAGTCTGCAACAGCCTTCCTGCCAATGTCATCAGCCTCAATAAGATATTAGCTATGCCAGGCTTAGCAGGAACACCGAAAGACAAAAAAGCACAGTTCTTGTCTTCAAAACTAGAACTAAAAGGATTGGTGAAGCCTGAAACTGCCTCTAGTATTCGTATTTCATTTCAGTGCATTGAAGAGTTGTTTCAATATATTGAGCTCTGATTAGATGAGTAATACACCATTCCATCTGTAGTACGAAGCGTAGTTCTAGTTGCTGAAGCCTATAATACCTCTCTATTGTTTGCCTCATAGCTATCTCAAAAGCATTTCTCAAGCAAAGAACCAATGGTCGTGTCACAATAAACCCATTTTGTTTGAGAAGTTCTTTGCATCTGCGATGTGTATCAGATAAATTTATATGTGTAATCAGTTACACAGGTACATATTGTGCGTATCTGTTTTGATCGTTTGCAATTTTATTAGGAACAATGCATACAGATAGAGCTGACATGCAATTCAAAGTTGTTTTCTTTGTAGCCCTAATCAGTGTGAACACCATCTGAATTATATCCATATACCCTGCCCAGAACTGAGCTGGCCATTTCTTAGATTCTCTGACAGACTTTATACATGTATAGTCAACAACTGCTATACAGATACTCAGAATAGCTTATGTATCATTTGGTAACACACATAACAGTTAAAGCTTGGGGCATTTATTAAATGAATACTTTAAATAGGTAAACCTTGTTAGAAGAAGTACATAAACCTGTGCCAGCATGCAAATAAGTATAAACAGGGCTTGTGAGAGACATTAACTAGAATGTTTAATGCTATTTTGAAGGTAACATACATAACATGGGCCTGAAAAATAGTGAAAGCGACCATAATAAAGAACTTAAATCATTTAAGTAGCAGTCTTATAGATTAAATATATTCTGTGACAGATGTAATACAAGTATATTCAATAAATACCATACCGATACTCGGAAATAACGCAGGAAACATTAAGTAACATATATAACGGTAATAGCCCAAGATATTTATAAAATTAATACGAAAAATATGTAACTGTGTTATAAGAAGATCATAAACCTGTGTCAGCATGCAAATATGTACGAACATGTCATGGTTGAGACATTATCAGGGACATTTAATGCTATTTTGGGGGGTAACGTATATAACGTAATGTTACACGTTAACGCTGCCACTCTCAGAGGGCTAACATCTTTTATTTTGTGTCTTATATAATGTAGTTTCAGAAAATCATAGTGTACAAAATTCCCCCTGGGGGGGGGAGGGGGGTCTATAGCCAGCTCAAGGCCTAATATTATAAAATGCCTATATCCCCTTTTTAACATGCTTAAGAACACTTATGATCCTAGAATATCGTATATACAGGTAAAGTTAAGACATAAATTTCATCCTGCTATTCCTGAAACGCATAAAATCGGTACTTGTCCACTAAATTATTCTTGAAAACAACTTGATGAAAATGATGAACCAGAGACCATCTACCAACTCTAACAGAGTCTATGAATATTTAAACTTTATAATAAACTTAAACATTCAAAAAACGGAGTAAAGAATGCAAAAAGAGTCTGATATACTTGTAATATACTGGTTCAATAAGAATTTGACGAGCAAGGAAAATATAATACCTCGTACAGTTCTGTCTGAAGAAAAAAAACGTCGACTGATATCAATACGTCTTGATTTTCCTTATATAGCATGCTTCCTTGAACACAAAACTACTGAAAAGCGTGACTTAAAAACTATTAATTGAAACATACTTCAGAATAAACGTTTAAAACCACAATCCCGTGATAAATGCTTTAGACTGAACAATAATATCACAAGAAAGACCGACCGAAAAGAAATGAATTTATTTTCTCCCTCTCTTCGATCGTCCGAAAATAAATATTGTCTTTTCTAACACTCCAAAGGCTAGATCTTGTATTGCAAAACAGGTTCACAATTCAAAAACTACTCTATAGAGAAAAAGAAACAAAACGCATGTTTTGAAACGTTTTGAAATGCCGCTTCTGCTTCAGATTTTCGACAAAACAAAGAAGTGGAGATATGTTCACCTACTGAGCTTCAACGCTCTCTTGTATACCTTTATGTAATTACATAAAGATAACCCATACTTATCCAAAAATTTCATAAACAGTTAACTGACCTAATATATTCCTGTTGTACATTATATTTATCTGAATATGATCTTCAAATAAACATTAATCTCTCTAATGAATTAAGTGAAAAGCGTGACACCTTTCAATTCTGATTAAATTCATAAAATTATTATAATAATTATTATTATTACTATTATTACATACTGTGAAAACCGTGGATGTAACCTGCGATGCCCAACCCACAGCAAAGTGCTTAATGATGTTTTTGGCCATTATGACACCAATGTATACTTCACATTCACTAAAAAAAGAAAATGATTCATGCATGATGAGTGATTGTGTGTATGTGTGCTATGCTTGCTCGTGCATTTAGTGCATTAAAAGACCTTAGATTCTATTTAATTACAGAACAGAACAGAACAGAAAGAACTTTATTTTGAAATATAGTTCCCAGACCACTCGCAGGTGGCATTAGAGAACAGACATTTGATTAAACAGTAAATACAATATAGTTGGTGACGCCAAAACAATATAAAAACACGCTCGGATCTTAAGGCTGGGTTTATGTCCTACCAAATCGCTCCTGGCATACTAACAAAACATGCAGTGCACCAAAGGCGAATTGGTATCGCTGTGGCAGAGGAGTGTACAAAATAGAGTTGCCTATAAGCTCAACTTAAAATCCCAGTGTGTTAGTAACGTTCAATGTGGCATTGCCTATATGTAACTACTTTTAGTATTTTATCATGCCTGATTCTGCAGTATACACATGATGTATTTGGATAATTAAAATGAATTCTAAACAGTTGTTGTTATAGGCAGAATGTAGCTTCATTTTAATCATGTGGTTGTAACATTTGCCCAAATCAGGCTATGCAAATGTGTAAATAAATACACGTCTGCACAGTCCGATATGTGCCAGCAGAGAACAGGTCTGGCGTAATGCAACTCATTCATGATCAAAAGCGCGACCCTGGCGTGAAAAACCTGTAATGAGCTCCAGCGACCAGGCACTACTTATTAATAAGTGAGCCATCTCAGCCACAAATCTTGACTACCATATTATAATTGTGCCTGTAACATGTACAGCTTGTATACTAATAACAAGGCAAACAAATAAGGCGCATACCAGACTGCACATATGCGCTAGCTGGTCTACGCCCCTGTTGTTTGCATGCAAAAAGGTCAGGCTTCCCACCGACAGGGTCTCATATAAATGATTATCATATAGGTATCTTCTTCAACTATGAGTCTAAATATATTGAGTTTGTATGGCACTTTGACAAAGTGGTAAAAATTATATCTAATCCACCTGTTGCAATTAATGTCTGTCAATAAATGTTACTGGCAAAATGTTTCATGATTATATCAACAAATTTAGACAGTTTAATAAGTGTTTGTCTATTTCTTGAGCTCATTAGCTCATTGAATTTCAATATATTTGGACGTTTATAAAAATAAGACTTCAGGTATTCTTTTCTGTCATTTGCAAAATACGGGCAAATAAAAAGATAATGATATTCATCTCCGATATCCTGGTCACATAAAGTGCATTTCCTCTCAGCCAAAGGTATGTTTGCCCATCGGCCTGTTTCTACAGGTAGCCTGTGGTAACCTGTTCGAAACCTGCAGAGTGAAAAACAAAACTTAGAGCATAGATCAAGAAGATATCTTTCTAAGCCCATTTCTTTTTTATAGATTGAATAATGCTTCCCCTTACTAGAATCCTGAATTTTTGCATTCCATTCTTGAATATATAGATCGTTACGAGTATTTTTATTGAATTTTGTATATGTTTTGGACGATCAAGGGATGTTGCGTTAAAAAGATTAGGTTTGCCAACTGATATTAAAATATTTTTGATAGTCTGTATCCATTTAGATACAAAGTTTCCATTATTACTCTCATTAATGAGAACTGAATAGAGCAAATTCGATAATTTAGTTTTCTTACCATTGATAATTGATATCCAAAATCCTATCATTCGACTATGTATATTTGTGTACAATGGTCTCCTTCCCAGTTCAGCATGCAGCATATAAATTGGTGTACTTTTTTTACCTTTAATATATTTCTTAAAAATTCGTTATGTACGTTTTCAATGATATTGGTATTGTGATAACCCCAAATTTCACAGCCATATAACAAAATTGGTACAATGGTGTGGTCAAATAACTTCAACTGTAGATCAATTGGCAAATTTAGATTTCTAATACGCTTATATAGCAGGTGTGTCGCCTTCTTAGCTTGATCTACATTATGCTTAATAGTACTATAAAAACTTCTGTTGTTTGAAAAGATCACTCCAAGGTATTTAAATTCTTTACATATTGATAGTTCATTAGGGCCTAATTTAAAAGAGGACCCATCATCATTTCTAGTTCCAAAAACCAAAACTTCAGATTTTGAGAAATTAATATCTAATTTCTATTGCTTTGTGTATTCATAAAATTCATCTAAACTATCTTGAAAATCTGCTTCACATGTACCAAATATTACTGTGTCATCCGCATAGAGTAGGACAAATATCTTTAAATATAGCGTTAAATCTTCATACCTAAAATTTATATCCACCCCCTTACAATTATTACTTTCCAAAAAGGTTTCTAAATCATTAAGAAAGATAGCAAATAAAATTGGAGAAAGATTCTCTCCCTGTCTTACTCCTCTAAAACATTGAAAATATGCTGATTGTTGGCCATTATGAGAAATACATGATTTAATGTTTTGATACATGTTATGGATAAGTCGAAATATTTTTCCATTAATATTATAACTTAACATTTTTTGCCATAATCCTACCCTCCAGACAGAGTCAAAAGCTTTTTTAAAGTCAATAAAACCACAGAATAATTTTATCTTTTTTCTTTTAAGAATTTCAATCAAAGCATGCAGCACAAAAATGTGATCTGTGGTTGAGTATCCAGATCTGAAACCTGCTTGATTTTCTTTTATAATGTTATTTGTTTCCAAAAAGGTTTGTAATCTAAGGTTAAGTATTGAAGTAAAAAGTTTCCCAAAGCAGCTCAAAATAGTTATAGGTCTATAGTTTTCAGGTTCACGAGGGTCACCTTTCCTTTTATAAATAGGCCGAATTATGCCTTCAAGCCAGCATTCAGGTAAAATACCTGTATTTAAAATCAAATTAAAGAAGGATGTATAAGTTGGCATCATTAGTTCAACAGACTCTTTGATAAATTCATTGATAATGTTATCATTGGAGCATGTTTTATTATTTTTCAACAGCTTAATGCATTTTTTAACTTCAGTTTCTGTTATGAAGGAATTCAAAATTTCATCACCTTCTTCATCAATATGTATTGGAAAAGTATCTGTATCTGGGGCATCATTGTCATAAGGGCCATTTAAGTTTTTAAAAAAATTGTATAAGTCCTCTGGGACTATATCAGGATCTTGTTTCTTGTTATCTATGCTATTTAAAGTTTTCCAATATTCTTTGGGGTCCTTATTATGCATGTTTCTTAATTTATTTTGTGATTTTTTGATAAATTTATTTATGTAAAAATTCATTTTCTTTTTATACTCCTTACTTGCTTTGATTTAATTTATTTTGTTAGTGTTTGACGAATTTATTTTATGGATTTTCTTAGCTAGGTGGTATTTTTACGGGCAGTACGGCATTCAGCACCGAACCATTGTTTTTGCGGTCTTTGGGAGGTGTATTGGGACTGCTCCCGCTGCGTACTTGTGTCTGACATTGCATAGGCATGCATAAAAATATCAGAGATGCCTTTACATAAATGGTTAATTGTTAGCTCAGTAACTGAGTCCAAGTTGTTTTCCAAATTTCGAAGAGTGATCAACATATCGTTTATTTTCATTGCATCCAAATTTTCAGTAAATTTTGCTTTCAAATTTTGTTTCCATTTTGGCTTATTTTTCGTTGAATTTGGCTTTGTGCTCGTGGGTTTATCATATTGCGTGGTGTTATTGTTAAAGTTGAATTCAGTACAAATTAATGAATGTCCATCAGTGAATATTGGGTCAAGTTCTGTAATACAGAAGTCATTTACAAAACTTATTAAGTTGGGTGTAGTGATAGAATAGTCTATCACTGATATATTACGGAACGTCAATTCCCCAGATGATTTATCGCTACAACAACGGCCATTTAGGATAATTAGATTATTGGCTTTACACACATCTAACAAAACTTTGCCTTCGTGATTTATAACGGAATCACGTGACCTTCTCTGTCTTGAAATATGGTTATTTTTGTCAAATACATCAGACATTTCAAAATGTTCAAGTAGACTATCATCAAACTCAAAGTGTTTACTCAAAAAGCTATCAACATTCGTGATACCAGTTTGATCGGCCACTCTGGCATTAAAATCGCCAATTAGGTGTACATATTTGTGTGCGATGCACATATTGGATATTTCTACATCGAAAACAGACAATTCTTCTGCCGTGTTGAATCTGGAATCACCAGGGGGTACGTATACAGCACCAAAGTGTAGGTCTTCCTCGGTTTTAAAGACAGACTTATTTAATTTAAACCAGAGGATGTAGTCTGAATCAGATTCAACAAGTGATACATGTTTAAATAAACAGTTTCTAACAAAAACGCCAATTCCTCTGCTTTTCCTTAAATATCTTTGCTTGCGGACTTGGGAGACGAAGCTGTAGCCAGGTAGATTTATTAGATCCAAATCATCAAGCTTGGTCTCGCTCACACAAAATATATCATAATGTGAAATTAATTCGCCAAAATCTGGGTACAAGATTCGTCTCCTCAGGCCGCAAACATTTAAGGAAGCGCATTTCAAACTTTTCAAATTGCTACTGTTTGGTACTTAGAGTAAATTTGTAGTTAAAACTTCATCATAGCTATGCGTGGAAGAACCTTCGTCGATATAACTATTTGACAAAACGTTTAAGTTTGTACTTTTTGAACACTCCTTCCCTTCCAATTTACAAAATGTAATAAAGTATTTCCTTCTTATTACTTTACGAATTAGTTCCTTAATAAATAACAAACCTATCTCACCATAATCTGATGGGCCTACCAATAGCTCTATATGTCTCCTTCTTAGATCCACTGCTCCAGAAACTGAAAAAGACTTACATGGCGACCAAGTTCATGGCCCAAAGTATTTACCTTTTATTTATCTGACCTGAGCCAGAAAAGCAAAAAAACCGACAACTTTTGCCCTTTTTTCTCTCTTTTTTTCTGCTCTGCCAGATAAGACAAACAACAACTTTTTTGCCTCTCTTAAACTTTTCGGCCCTGCCGGATAAACAAACAATTAACAACTTTTTGCCTCACTTTTAAACTTCCCAGCCCTGCCAGATAAACAAACAATAAACAATTTTTTGTCTTTCTTTTAAACTCTCCGGCCCTACCCAATAAACAAACAATTAACAGCTTTTTACCTCTTTTTAACTTCATGGCCCTGCGGTATAAAAAAACAATAAACAACTTTTTGCCTTTCTTTTTTAACTTCCTGACCCTGCCGGAAAACTTTGTTTTGGCCACTGGGCCTTTCTCTAACACTTCCGACCCGAGCTTGATATTCAAACAGTAAACATTTTATTTTTCAGGACACAAACCTTTCTCTTACGTTTTACCTCTTAAACTTCCTGGTCATGCCGGATAAACAAAAATTATAAACTTTTTTGCCCCTCTTTTATAACTTACCAGCCTTGACAGATAAACAAACAATAAACAACTTTTTGACTTTCTTTTAACCTTCCCAGCCCTGCCGAATAAACAAACAAAACAACTTTTTGCCTTTCTTTTAAACTTCGCAGCCCTTTCCAGATAAACAAACAATTAACAACTTTTGCCTCTCTTTTTTTAACTTAACGGCCTTGACGGATAAACAAACAATAACAACTTTTTGCCTTTCTTTTGAACTTCCCGGCCCTGCGGGATATACAAACAATAAACAAGTTTTTGCCTCTCTTTTAAACTTCTCGGCCCTGCCAAATAGATAGCCAATTAACAACTTTTTACCTCTTTTAAACTTCCTGGCCCTGCCTGATAAACAAACAATAAACAACTTTTTGCCTTTATTTTAAACTTTCTGGCCTTGCCGGATAAACAAGTAATAAACAACTTTTTGCCTTTCTTTTAAACTTTCTGGCCCTGCCGGATAAACAAACAATAAACAACTTTTTGCCTATATTTTAAACTTCCCAGCCCTACCTGATAAACAAACAATAAACAATATTTTTTGCCTTTCTTTTAAACTTCCTGGCCCTGCTGGATAAATAACCAATTAACAACTTTTTACCTCTTCTCAACTTCCCTGTCCTGCCAGATAAACAAACAATAAACAGCTTTTCACCTTTCTTTTAAACTTACTTGCCCTGCCGGATAAATAACCAATTTACAACTTTTTACCTCTTTTAAATTTCCCAGCCCTGCCGGATAAACAAACAATAAACAACTGTTTACCTCTTTTAATTTTTCCGGCCCTGCCAGATAAACAAACAATATACAACTTTTTGCCTTTCTTTTAAACTTTCTGGCCCTGCTGGATAAACAAACAATAACCAATTTTATTTTGTTTGCCCTTCTTTTAAACTTCCCGGCCCTGTCCGATAAACAAACAATAAACAACCTTTTGCCTCTTTTAAGATTCCTGGCCCTGCCGGATAAATAGCCAATTAACAACTTTTTACCTCTTTTTAACTTCCTGGCCCTGCCAGATAAACAAACAATAAACTACTTTTTGCCTTTCTTTTAAACTTTCTGGCCCTGCCGGATAAACAAACAATAAACAACTTTTTGCCTATATTTTAAACTTTCTGGCCCTGCCATATAAACAAACAATAAACATCTTTTTGCCTGTCTTAAACTTCCTGGCCCTGCCTGATAAACAAAAAATAAACAACTTTTTGCCTCTCTTTTTAACTTCCCGGACATACTGAAAAAAAAAAAAAACAACATTTTGCCCTTCTTTTAAACTTCCCAGCCCTGCTGGATAAATAACCAATTAATAACTTTTTACCTCTTTTAGATTTCCCTGCCCTGCCTGATAAACAAACAATTAACAACTTTTAACCCTTTTAAATTTCCCGGCCCTATTGGATAAACAAACAATAAACAACTTTTTACCTTTTTTAAATTTCCTGGCCCTGCCGGATAAACAAACAATAAACTACTTTTTGTCTTTCTCTTAAAATTTAAAAGTTCTGCCCTTCCAGATAAACAAACAATAAACAACTTTTTGCCTCGCTTTTAAACTTCCCATCCCTGCCGAATAAATAGCCAATTAACAACTTTTTACCTCTTATAAACTTCTTGGCCCTGCTGGATAAACAAATAATAAACAACATTTTGCCTCTCTTTTAAACTTCCTGGCCCTGCCGGATAAATAACCAATTACCATTTTTTACCTCTTCTAAACTTCCTGGCCCTGCCGGATAAACAAACAATATACAACTTTTTGCCTTTATTTCAACTTTTCTGGCCTTGACGGATAAACAAACAATATACAACTTTTTGCCTTTCTTTTTCACTTTCTTGCCCTGCCGGATAAATAACCAATTAACAACTTTTTACCTCTTTTAAATTTCCTGGCCCTGCTGGATAAACAAACAATAAACAACTTTTTACCTCTTTTAAACTTCCCAGCCCTGCCGGATAAACAAACAATAAACAACTGTTTGCCTCTTTTAAACTTCCCAGCCCTACCTGATAAACAACCAATCAACAATATTTTGCCTTTCTTTTAGACTTCCTGGTCCTGCTGGATAAATAACCAATTAACAACTTTTTTACCTCTTCTCAACTTCCCTGCCCTGCGGGATAAACAAACAATAAACAACTGTTTACCTTTTTTAATTTTCCCAGCCCTGCCAGATAAACAAACAATATACAACTTTTTGCCTTTCTTTTAAACATTCTGGCCCTGCTGGATAAACAAACAATAACCAAATTTTTTTTGTTTGCCCTTCTTCTATAAGCTTCCCGGCCCTGCCAGATAAACAACAATAAACAACTTTTGCCTCTTTTAAACTTCCTGGCCCTGCAGGATAAATAACCAATTAACAATTTTTTACCTCTTTTAAACTTCCTGGCCCTGCCGGATAAACAAACAATAACTTACTTTTTCCCTTTCTTTTAAACTTTCTGGCCCTGCCGGATAAACAAACAATAAACTTCTTTTTGCATATCTTTTAAACTTTCTGGCCTTGCCATATAAACAAACCATTAAAAAACTTTTTGCCTGTCTTAAACTTCCCGGCCCTACCTGATAAACAAAAATAACTTTTTGCCTCTCTTTTTAACTTCCCGGACATACTGAAAAAAACAATAAACAACATTTTGCCTTTCTTTTAAACTTTAACAATTAACAACTTTTAACCCTTTTAAATTTCCCAGCCCTATCGGACAAACAAACAATAACAACTTTTTTACCTCTTTTAAATTTCCTGGCCCTGCTGGATAAACGAACAATAAACTACTTTTTGCCTTTCTTTTAAAACTTCTGGCCCTGCCAGATAAACAAACAATAAACAACTTTTTGCCTTTCTTTTAAACTTCCTGGCCCTGCCGGATAAACAAACAATAAACAACTTTTTGCCTTTCTTTTAAACTGTCTCACCCTGCCGGATAAACAAACAATAAACAACTTTTTGCCTTTCTTTTAAACTTTCTGGCCCTGCCAGATAAAACAATAAACAACTTTTTGCCTTTCTTTTAAACTTTCTGGCCCTGCTGGATGAACAAACAATAAACTACTTTTTGCCTTTCTTTTAAAATATCTGGCCCTGATGGATAACTATTTTCTGGCCACTGGGCCTTTTTCTAACAGCTCTGACCTTCCTCTTAAAATTTACGACTCAAGTTGGATATTAAACATAAAAAATAGATAAAATAAACGATTTTTCTTGCCACAAAATCTCCCTTTTTAACCTTCAACCGTAGTGCGATCATCATTTTTCCCAAAGCCTTGCTGCAAACTCAGACCCAAGCGGGATAAACAAAAAACGAACAATTTTCACACCCTAGTTTTTTTAATTAAATTCTTGTCTGAAAGCCTTTCTTTTTCTCCAACCCACTCCAGATTAACGAAAAATAAAACAAAGCTTTTCTTACCCAAAGTCTTTCTTTTAACATCCCCACCTAAGCCAGATAATCAAAACGATAAACCACTTTTCAAATCTCAAAGCTTTAAACTCGATTCTCAGACGCAATCTAGATAGCAACTTTTCTGACCACAAAGCTTTTTCACGCTTGGACCTAAGCCAGACAAAGCACTTTTCCTTTAAGAAAAGCAAAACTTAATATATTGTTTAATTCTACAATGCTGCCATGAAAAAAACTGGATACCTTCTTTCCTACACAAACTACAGTAGTTGAAATGCTTCACGTCATTATTTTGGCCCTAGCCAAAGAAACCAATGCATTAACCACATGTCCCGTATATGTGTAGCTATACTAAGCAAGACAAGTTACAATGCATACATGATTGGCTTTAATATTTTGACTCTACAACATAACCTTTAAACTAAGTTATGTATATCCATAAGGCCATATGCACTGAGCTATTTCACAACAACAAGAATTAAACATTGTCTCACGGATTTTAACTCCTGTAACTCTACAATGCTACCATGAAACTATACCCCAAACCAAATGAAAAACATTTTGCTGCATTTTTCTCCCCTATACAAACTAGATGAAGTACCTCCCACCTTTTTTTTGCCGAAGCCAATGCAACCAATACTTTAACCTCATACCCCTTATATTTTATATGTTAATACATGTATACTGAACAAAAGAAGAAACAATGCATACAGTTTTGTCTCAAATATGTTAAATCTACAACACAACCTTTGAAGTTATTCCCTATGTTACGAGGCTCTAGGCGCCTGAACTCACACGTTTTGGAATTTCACATTCTTTGACACAAACAGAGAAAAATATTTATACCTTTTTCTGCTAAGCTAAGACTCTTACCTATACCATTTAGAATGAGACATTTCGATTTAACTTCATGATATATGCACACATACTCAAGCCCACTTTCGCAGTCAAAATAACTTAAGAAAACCATTTATGTTGTCAGCAAATTCCATTTAAAATACAGCCTGCGATAGGGTAAAAACATCGAATTTCGGACGGACATGTATAATCGGACACTTTTCTACCTCCCCTGACATAACGTCCTGCTCTAGACTCCTGACCAATCGATAAAGTCTTATTTCAGGTTAACTGTACAGACAAAATATCGCCGTACCCACTTCCCAACAGTGAAAATGGAACATCGACCAATTAAATATCCATTCCAGTCTGGTGACCTCCAGCTCCGCACAGTTTAGGGAGCACATGGTTTCGATGCTTGTCACAACTTTTTTTAATAACATCTTTTATAGTTGAATATTGATTCACAATGAAATATTTCTGCTCCCTAGTATCTTCGATCGTTATATTTATGAAATGAAAGGTTGTTTTTACATATTCAAATAGATTTGAAACGAAATGAAGATAAAATAATGGGTGTCCGTATTTCCCTTCAGGAAATTTAATTTCGGACACGCCACTGAACACGACGTTCAGACGATGATTTTTGACCCTTTCATGTAGTTTTCTTTCCTTTCCAGCTGTTTGTAAATAAAATACATTGCATTTGTTTACGTTTTAGATAAGATTACTTTAGATTCTTGTTGGTATAGCGATTGAAAGACTGGAACGCATCACCATAGACCCCAAAAATTGAGCAAGAGTTGACTGCGGGTTGAAAAGATTCTGTAGCTTTGCATGCTGGTTGACATATCAGAACATGATTTTAGAAAAAAATGAAATCAATATCTAAAAAGACCTCGGTAGTTAACTCATATGATAAATGAAACATGTTTAACTGTTTTTGACAGAATAAAAACATTTAAAGAGTTTTATTTTGTAAGAAGAAACAACTGTCCGATTTTCCCTTCAGCTCTGTCCGTATTTCCCGATAGCCGTCCGAAGTTTCATGTTTGACCCTATGTCACTTTATGTGCTAATCAAACACATTTAAAAGCGTTAACCAATGAAATTACAGCTTTATTAAGTCAATCGAGCATGTCTTGTAGCTACCAGCTAGATTTAACCTGGTGACATGTCTGGAGCAAAGCACAAACCGTGCTGAAGTAGCGACACAGCGAAAAAGCGTCCGAAGTTCGATGTTTTTACCCTAGCATTAAAGGTTCAAATACCCTTTAGTAAGTCAAGTATCATATGAAAAAATAAATAAATAAAAATTATATATATATAGCGTCAACCCCAAAGTTTCTAAATAACGCCTCTGACATGCTTCTGACATCAAGCGATTTTTGTCCCTAACACAAATGTACCACATGAATTGAACAGAACAGAAGTTTATTAGACTTAAACTATAGAATTAGTTTCTAGCCTTTCCTAACAGTGTTATGTACATATAAGTTATCATGCTTATACATGGATTTTTTTTCGGTAAGGGACTGGCACCTCTTGTGAATTGCTCTGCGCATTATACATAAAGTTCATAAGTACAAGTATTAGCTTTTCAAAAACAGCTGACGGTCGTTTAGCCCTATCATTGTACGTATTCCTTCCATTTTGAACTTCTAGAGCTAGTACATGTAGATTTATTCTAAGCTCTGATTATTAACATCTGAACTGTGATTTGTTACCATTTCACACATGCTTCAAGCGAGGATTTTGCTTTATCTTTTGAAAGCACCCGGCTTATGCATGGTGTGTTAAGGTAATGTATCTAGCATGCGATACATTTATGGAAAATCATTTGACAACACTAGACATCACATTTTTCTTAAAATTGACACTAGAAAATCAAGGTCACAGTGGTCACTTAACTGTATATGTACAGACTCCATGACCCCCCAAGATGTGTTCACAAACCAAATTTGGGATTCCTGGGATTTATGCTACTGACACGATTTTTCTAGATCTGATGGCAGTGGTAAAGGTGCGTGACGCTCCATGACCCTAAATGCATTAGGACACCAATTTTGGCATTCCTACCTAAAATAATATAGTAGATATACTCCGGATATGATATGAACACTCAAACACTTAAGATACTCAGGACAGGCAGTTTGATTACTGTATGCTCCCTTTGGGGGCATAAAACCTGTTTGTCATGACCGTCATAAGACAGTGTCTGAATTCATAGTAATTCTATGTGATCAGATGTGGATGACAATCATATAAGTACGTTTACTGATGTGAAGTTCGCTCGCACTCTTTGCCAATCAAGGACGTTTTGACTTTGAGACGCTTTACTTTCGCCAGCTTTTTTGAAAAGCTAATACTTATTGCGTTTAAATAAGCGGCAGGGCAAATTGACGCATTCTTTGTGAAAATTAAATTTGCAAACGAGGTTGCCTCGCGCTATAGGTAGCCCTACAGATTTCACGGACAGTTTACTTCGCGCTGTAGGTCAACCCATGATATTTGGTACCCCACTCGTTGTTCGGCAGCGAATAAAATATAGCCTGAGCACCGCATAAAGGTTTGGTGAAAATCTGAATTTGATGTATGTTTTGATTGAAGTTTATATAAGCGGCTGGCCATGGCCGACCTCAATAATGAGAAATAAGATTTTTTTTTCTAATGCTTATTATGATGGTCGTACTCGACCCCAAAAACGCACCTGCCCAACAGCCCATCAATCACACCTTGAGATTCCAAGAACATCATCCACTCACCTCAATGCACCATCCAAGTGCAACCCCGCTGTGAATAAGAAAACAATGGAGATCGTGATCGTCTGACTTCCTCTGAAGCCGACATTTGTGTAAAAGGGTGAAGAATTCAGACAAATAGCAAGTACGCAGTGCACCAAGCAGGTCAAATGCTGATTAAACTATAGTACCTGGTAGCTGCACAGGCTTTTCATTTCAAAATTTCTAAGGTATAAGGCTATTAAACTGTACTTTGAATGTTCTTTACTATATTATATTTTAGAACACGATTAGCACACAATTCATGCAGTTAAAAGCGGATCTACACAAAAATCGATGTACCACGATCTCTGATTAATGACATGGGGATCATTCTATTACGATGGGATGGAAATGAGCCTATTTTAGACTGTAACATCTATATGTGTCAAAATAGTATAGTAAATTTCTAGATGCTTTTTTTCAATATTGTAAACACAGTCACGCCTCAAAAGCTTTTTGTGTATCTATAGCGCAGACAATTTCAACGTTGCATGAATGTTAGCCAATAATAAAGGGAAAATCAAGAGAACTGACACATACGACCATCATATCCTTCTCAAAACCGACAACGAGCTCCAACGAAAGCAAACAACGAACCAGTACATACGTCAAGTCGGGCCAGAGCCCAATTCATAGTGGACAACCGCAAGGTTCTGAATGTAACAGAAACCCACACGATTCAACTAGCATTAAAAAGGAAATTCTGTCGAAAATACCCCTATAGAATTTTAATTTCTAGAAAAACACTTTTTAATCTTTCAGGGAAACCATGAGAGTGTCAAACTGTTCAGACCCAGATCAGGCCTGACTTTTTGTTTGTTCGTATATACATGCTCATATACATGCGCATATCCAGAGAGGGAGGGGCTAGGAGTCTGGCCCACCATCAGAATCCATTGTTTTACCCGCATGCCTTTAACTCTAAAAATTTACGAGCTTTACCCAAAGCTATTCTACATGTATGTCAAAACCGTTTAATATCGAACTTTTTACCAAAGCATTTATTTCCAAATGTTGATGCTAACGCAGGATTGTAAGTGGAATAATTAAAAGCAAGAGCACTTTGAATGGCACATCGTCTCATTTTATTTTACAAATCAGTGTAATGACAATGAAGATAAATCTATATTTATAAAAGTTTACAACTTGCAAAGCAGACAAAATTGCATTTACTGATGACTCCAAATTCAATGATGCTTAAACAAAACATATCTGTTTCTTGTGCAAAACGCCCCGTTGCAAAATAAATGAAATTCCTTCAAAATATCCAAAACACGGTTTTGAGGACGAACAGACAGACACACAGGCATAGCCACTGACGTAGAGAGAAAGCAATGTAATGTACCTGATGAACGACATCTGTCTATTAAAAGCTGAATTTTATATATCTCAATATTGTATATTTAAAGTTCTGTTAAATAAAAGTTTTCATTAGACACGGAAAAGATTTGACGAGCAAGGAAAATATAATACCTCGTACAGTTCTGTCTGAAGCAAAAACGTCGACTGATATCAATACGTCTTGATTTTCCTTATATAGCATGCTTCATGAACAAAAAAAACTACTGAAAAGCGTGACTTAAAAACTATAAATTGAAACATACTTCAGAATAAACGTTTAAAACCACAATCCCGTGATAAATGCTTTAGACTGAACAATAATATCACAAGAAAGACCGACCGAAAAGAAATGAATTTCCCTCAGTTTGTGAATTATCCACTTTCCCTTCCTAGAATTACAAGAATAAGATGTCCATGATATATGTTTTCACTTCACCCAAAGTAAGTAAGGGTGCAAAGATCAGGAATCGATACAATCAAGTACCACACCTGACCCAGGATACCAATGGGAAAGTGACAAACTCACAGTAGACACCACAAACGAGAGCCAAGAGGTCAGCCCTTTCCCAGCAGGTGACCACAAAGCACATATAAACAGACCCGCACAAAGACATAACAAACACAAGACAGAACAAAAACATAAAAGATCCACAAAAGAAGTACCGCCTTGGAACGGTCAGTAAAATATTTTACTGGAGGGCTTAAACCGGTTTAACGGCGCCAACCTCACCCTTAATTCAGATGTGGATCAAGACACATAGATATTTGGTTTGCATGAAAGACCCCTAACCTATCAATGCATCATCTCCTAAAACATATAAATCAAGATATAACAAGGAGATAAAGCAAGGATAAGGACTCACCAGTAAATTAAACTGAATACCGGAGCAAAAGAAATCCAACAGGTAAACCCCGGTGGGCCGGACAAACAGCCAAAGCATCAGGCCCCTACCATCTCATCAATAGATAAGTCTTTAAGTCGGAACCATCATAGAGTCTGAAGTCCGACCCACCGGCGTACAATTAAAGAGGAAAGCAAAGTCACAATTCACAAGAAAGTCATTAAATCAGCTTGTTGCCAAATCAAATAAAACTGTTGTCCTACAAAAAGGTTAGTCCATTACATACATTTTGACATGACTATGCATGATTTTTTCCGAAGTAATAATGCGTTTCTGTCATTACATGCAAGGTAAGGAGAGACTTTTCTATTGAATGTTCCTTCAATAAGATATATAATTCTTTATCCTCTTCTTAGTACTGGTTCAATCCAGGAAAACGGGAAATCGTCCCGACATGTATAAACAATTGCTGACAAGGGCGTCAGGCATTTACACAATATACATTGCTCAAAAAAGTTAAAGGAACACTGCGTGATTTGCCATTGATCACAATACACATGCACTGGTAGTCCGACTGATAGCGAGAGCTGGATTAATAAGGCAAAAACAAGTTTGCCCTGTACGGTGGTATCTTAAGAACATTTATTATTTTCATTTTAGAAAACATATTCCGTGGGCACAAATTATTATTCCGTTTGCATGGATTATTATTCCGTTTGCACGGATTATTATTTCGTCTGCAAAGGTTATTAAATGGTGCACATGGAATGAATGTCCTAAACATACCACCGTAGTCCTGTGATTAATTTGGCTACCTGTCAAGGATGATGATTGTTTGTAAAAAATGAAGTAATCTCTTTCCAGAAATATCCATGGAATGTTTTATGTAAAAATGAAATTTTGTTAAAAATATCCCTTTTATCAAAACCAAATTTAAATACGATTTTTTCAATCAAACACCACAACAGCATCATTAATTTTCTGTACATTCAATAGTCTTTTAATGTTGCCGAAATTATTAGATTACGCTATTAAAAAATCCGATGATCTACAGAGTTCCAGAAGAAACCGTTATTTTCAAGAAATTGAGAATTACAAAATTTGAGCCATGAACTTGAGCAACGATTGTATTGTCAAAAACCTTTTTTGATCCAATACTTTCACTCTCTTTGCAAAGATATCAAAAAAATTGAGTTTCTACCTTATTGTCTAGTGAAGTGTTTGGCTTGTCTATTGGACAGGGGTTAACATTATCATCTATGGAAAATTTTCAGGTGTTTCTTTAAATATACTGAGTGACTTTAGAAACGCACCATTTTATATTCACTGTCTCTTCCACGTGGTCGATATGAGGATGTTTTCTTTATCATCGTTTATCCTCTTGCACAATGGACCATGATTCAAGGCAAAATTTCGATCTTCTCATGCTGTTCATTCTGACGTAATACCGACGCTAGTGATTTTCAACAATAATTGTGGTCTGACAAATGTAAATTATATTCAATTTGAAAACAAACACTTTGAAGTGGTAGCCAGGTGTCTTAACTAATGGAAAAACACAAAATGTTTCCGAAATGATCGCTGTAGTACACTTCCAATCGCAGCGTTTGTTTGCTAACGTCAGTCTTGAATTTTCAAACAGCAATAACAGGCGGATGACGTTTGCGTATGTCACGATATTTTTGTCTTTTATGCAATTGATTGAGGAGTATCTGTTGGCAAAAAAGATTTTGATTATTCCTGATTCTTAGGATATAAACGGTCAATTACGTCAAAAAGTAATGACGTCGTGAAGACGAAATGAAAGTTGCTAGAAGTCTAAAACTTAATGTTTCGATTTTGTCTTTCCTTTTGCTTTCGAGAACAAACATCGGTTCGAAAACTTTTTTTCGTTCATTATGGAAGGTATTGGTACTCTGTGACTTTTTGAATTTGAGTTATCTCAAAATTATCGCGAAATCACGGTAATCATACGCCACAGCGTTTCAATTTTCTTATTGAATGCAAGCTGAATGACGGAACTTGTCAATTACATTGTTCACATAATGAAAATATCAAATTTTCGACATAAATTAGCATTTAAGCAGATGGTGCGTTTTTAAAGTCCTTCAGTATATTTTGAACAAAATGTCACTTTCAAGAAGCCTAAATCATGATACTTTTTCACTAACGTTACGTATGAGTTCCTTCCCTTGTTCCAGGCGCACATAGTCATACTTAAAACGGTCGTATTATGGCATCGCGCCGTTAACAATATTCAAGGCATCTTAACGATATATTTTATAGAAATGTGTATTAGGTCAAGACAATGTGTCCCACAAAAGAATGTGTGTTCTCCCTTCCTTAGTTTCTGAGTTATGCCCATTTGAATAATGTAAAAAAAACTTTACGCACCATTACTCAATAACTGTTACATAGATCTTTATGAAACTTTATGGGAATGCGTACCAGGCCAAGACAAATTGTCGCGTACAACTATGGTTGCTTTCCATTTTTCGTTTCAGAGGTATGACCCTTTGAATAGTTTATGCTTATTTTGAATAATTTTCATACACCCCATAACTGTAACCGATGAAATGAAATATGATTATTCCTCATTTTTAAGACTCCAAGTTATGGCCCTTTGATCCTTTTTTTTTCCATTTTTTCTACGTCTCATAACTCGGTAACCGTTAGGTATATCTTCATGAAACTTTATAGGAATGTGCATCAAGACAAGATCATATAGCATTGGTGTCATACAGGAAGGAAATGATATAGTCTTTTTTATGAAATGATAATTCAATTAAAGACAATATGCTGAGGATGAGAAATTACAACAAATAATATAAGAAAAGGATGAAGTGGCAACCATCGATATAACACATGTATATATTTGGGAGTCAGGGGATGGTAGCCCCCAGAAGCCAACGGCATTTTACAAAAATGCAACCTATAACCCATATCCCCCATAAAATCCTGACGTTTGATTTTGATCCCCTCCCCCAGCAGAGGACGAAATCATATTTTGACATCCAGCCCAACAGGGCCCAGTTTTAGTCATAACCTCCCCCACACGCCCATTAAATATCCTCTGTCAAGGCCTGGACCAACGACCCCTTCACTTTAGCACTAAGCCACTATACTTAAGGAATCTTCTAACGCATACAGCAAGCAGTTTACTACAAACGCTTCATAATGCTAAAAGCATTCATTTTTTGTTGTTATACAAAAATTCTATATTATTCACATCATGTGTGATAATTTCAAAACAATACCTGGGTATTATGCAAACTACAGCTTATTTAATTTGAAAGGGTCTAAATCGGAAGTCACAAAAATAGGTTCAAATCTGCATTTCAGTGAGGCAATTTTAATTTCAATTGTCATGCTCAACAATGGAAAGCGTCATTTTGTAGTAAGAAATGCATGAAATTCACGGTGGGTTAGACGTCTTACACAATGACGACCTTGACAGAAACTTTTCATTGGTGGGCCATTGCCTGGTGTTTGTCTTTGGATGGGCCCACTGTGCCTCAACTTGGGGAGGGCTTATTTTAGCTCTGACAGTCTGTGAGTTCAGAGCCATTTTCTTTGTTTCATCACAGTAATAATTTGATTGTTTCCACATGATGATACATGGGATAAGTAAGGAAGCCTCCACGCGAGCTTACCGTTTGTTTGGTTTTGACAACAGCATAATCTAGGGCGAAGATTTGGCCGGTAAAATTATTTTAAGCCCCAAGTAACTTCGACTGAGCGATCTAAGGCAATGTGTATGTCGTTGTTGGTTAATTGTTTATTGTTGTCGGCCATGGCCGGCCGCTTATATAAACTTCAATCAAAACATACATCAAATTCAGGTTTTCACCAAACCTTTATGCCGTGCTCAGGCTATATTTTATTCGCTGCCGAACAACGAGCGGGGTACCAAATATCATGGGTTGATCTGCAGCGCGAAGTAAACTGTCCGTGAAATCTGTAGGGCTACCTATAGCGCGAGGCAAGCTCGTTTGCGAATTTGATTTTCACAATGCGTCAATTTGCCCTGGCGGTTATATAAACGCAATAAGTATTAGCTTTTCAAAAAAGCTGGCGAAAGTAAAGTCTCCCAAAGTCAAAACGTCCTTGATTGGCAAAGAGTGTGAGCGAACTTCACATCAGTAAACGTACTTTTATGATTGTCATCCACATCTGATCACATAGAATTACTATGAATTCAGACACTGTCTTATGACGGTCATGACAAACAGGTTTTATGCCCCAAATGGAGCATATAGTAATCAAACTGCCTGTCCTTAGTATCATAAGTGTTTGAGTGTTCATATCATATCCGGAGTATATCTCCTATATTATTTTAGGTAGGAATGCCAAAATTCGTGCCTTAATGCATTTAGGGTCATGGAGCGTCACGCACTTTTACCACTGCCATCAGATCTAGAAAAATCGTGTCAGTAGCACAAATCCTAGGAATCCCAAATTTGGTTTGTGAACACATCTTTGGGGGTCACGGAGTCTGTACATATACAGTTAAGCAACCACTGTGACCTTGATTTTCTGGTATCAGTTTTAAGAAAAATGTGCTGTCTAGTGTTGTCAAATGATTTTCCATAAATGTGTCGCATGCTAGATACATTACCTTAACACACCATGCATAAGCCGGATGCTTTCAAAAGATCAAGCAACATCCTCGCTTGAAGCATGTGTGAAATGGTAACAAATCACAGTTCAGATGTTAATAATCAGAGCTTAGAATAGATCTACATGTACAAGCTCTAGAAGTTCAAAATGAAAGGAATAGATACAATGATAGGGCTAAACGACCGCTAGCTTTTTTGAAAAGCTAATACTTGTTGTTGCTCCTATTGTTTGTGTTTTATTTTTGTCTTTGGCCCTTGTTTTTGTTGTACAGAACTTAGTGTCATTTCTAGTTTTGCAATCACCTCTTTATTTTAGATACTCTTCGTCAGTTTTCTCTGCAAATAGCCATGCATTACCGGAAAACATTGTTCTAATTTATTCCAAAATATTTTTTAATTTGAAATTCTTGTTTTCAAGAAAATGCCAAAACAAAAGTGTATGCGTTAGAAGATTCCTTAGGTGTATGCATATCATGGTTTCCCCAATACGGGTACTTTTGCAAACATCAAAGACCCAGATGAAATAGTGTATTATGCGGAATTTCATCAGGGTCCGTACTGATTTCTTAAACAAAATCGACCGTCAGAGAAAGAAATACAATATGTTTTCTTTCATTCTATTCAGACAAACATAAATTATTTATTATCTAAACTTAATATCCTAGAAGGGCGACGCTTATTTATTTAGATAAATAAGACAAACACTAATATTTTGTTTGTAATGGCATGCGCAGACCCGAGCGTATCTAACTTTATTAAACTTATATAATTACAATCAATTTCACATCTTCCAATCTGATGAGATTCTCTTATATCCACTGTATAGAAGTAAGTGGGAAGTCCATCGTCTCTTAACACAAACACTTGAATTCTTTAAGAATTAAGCTCCAAGAGCAGCCCACAGTCCAGAACCCATCACTAACACAGCACAATAACACTCAGAAAAACACTCTCTCTAGATATAAGTAGTGATGTCTGAAAAAAACTGACAAACGACAAAGTCAAAACATGCCCCAATATCACAATAATTAGAAACCCAAAAGGTCTCCATTTTTAAGGATAGCTTTTAAAACTTTAATAATCATACTATAGCAATAAACTGAATTAATTAAAATATATATGGTATATGGAATTAGTGTAGATCATGATCAGATAACATAGCTCAGAACGGTACCTTAACTTGGTCTACCCTGATTTCTAAATAACCACATCTTGATATTCAATTCTCTTACTTTATTTTTGTAGAACCAAAGGATTCGATCAATTTATATTACAGGGCGATAATCTCTTATTTTAAACACTTTTCTATATGTTCTTTATGAATTTAAATTTGAATTTACTTCTATGTATGAATTTATTGTAAACCATGAACAGACACCGTAACACGGTGCGATGTCTTAACTTGGCCTACTCTGCTTTCTAGATACTTTTGAATCTTCAACCATAAACGTGTAAAATCCCTAATAAAGGAAATCAATGTGATGCACGATTTACCCTAACCGGTGGGTGGGAGGGGCACGGGTGGTAATGTCGTAAGGGGTAATCGAACGGTTATGCAAATGAAATCTTTACGAGATCATCCAGACATGAGCTACGGGAGCAGTAAACAATGGAATCAGCTATGTGAGTAGTCCTGTTTTAACTGTTTTTACCGTTTTGGAGCCTAATATAAGGAAACGGAGAATGCTATTCCCAATAATGTCCATTTCTGTACAAGAGGCAAAATAATCTGACGTAAGAATGTTTACATCTAACGAATGATATACTTTCTCCTGAGTAAGGTGTACGCATAATATCATTTTAGTGGTTGCTAATGAAGGTGTTCTGTTTAATAAATGTTCTTAAATGCTTTATTTTTGTAAAAAAAAAAAAGCATATCCTTTCCAACTTATTTTTCAAGCATAAGCCGTATACACCATCTTCTTGACGTCACTTTGTGTCTGCGACGAGTTTTTTTGTGCCCATTACCCCTTTCGACATTGGTTGCCCCTAACGGTACGATTGCTCCTTACAAGACGAATAAACTTGGAAAGTTCAAAGAGAAAAGTAGAACACATAAGTTTGAGAAAATATTCTCGTTGTGATGCATGACGTGTCACTGATATAAATTCAATTTATCTTCGTCATGTGAAAACCTGCTTAATATCCATTGCGACCAACAAAGGCGCAGATCAGTCTGCCTGCGCAGTCTGAACAGCATCCATTATTTCGCTTCTTTGATAGCAGGATATCTACTGATGTTTAAGCCAGTCTAATCATGCTAAAACTAGAATGTAAATGATGCAGCTTGTTTCTGTGGCTGAGGAGGCTGGTTTGAATTTTACCTCGTCGGCGTAGAAATCACTAAGACGCATTTTCGCATGGTATGGCCCAATTCCAAGTTGATTATATTGAGGAGCGTGGTGACTAATCGCCAAGCTCGAGGGGTTGCGGGTTCGAGCCTCAGCAAAGACGCTTCGTTGTGGCTTCAAACAAATACTTGATTAATTGCTTGGTACTGGTTCAACCCGATTTTGAGATCAACGAAATTTTGAATATTATTTTAATTGTGCGTGTGAGGTGTGTGTGTGTGTGTGGGGGGGGGGGGGGGGGGTAGGGGTGGGGGGGGAGGGATTTGCCATTGAATGGGGATGTTTTGTCATTTTAGGCTTTCATTAAGGTTAAGGTAAGATAGGAATACTTTGGCGAAGGGGGTAAGCTATATTTCGTGCGTGTGTGTGTGCGGTGGGGTGCATGCTAGAAATGTATAGTTGAGGGGGAACTAATACTGTAGACGGAAACTTTTGAATATAGCCCCCTCCACCATCCCAACCAATGTGCATGCTTTCACTTGGTGATTTTCTTTATTTAATTTTTTTTTTTGCTGGGGGCGGGAGGGGTGTGTGGGTTGCTACTAAATGGGATTTTTTTTTTGGGGGGGGGGGGGAGGTCATGTCTGGTCCACTCTTAGGCTAAGACTTAGACTGGGAATAGTTTCGGGGTTGGGTATACTCAAATTTAAATGTTTTTGGAGCATGTTTGATACATATATCTTGAGGAAGGGATGTGGAGCAAAGTAGTCAGTGGATTGTAAGCCAACCGGATAATTTAGTCAGAGAACAATGAACATAGACGCCCCCCTCACATACACACCTTCCACTGGACGTGTGGGTCATTATCGGGTGGTGGTGTATCCCAAGCGATTTTGCTACGTAACCTGGTATTTTAACATGCAAGGATTAAAACAGAGCTAAAAAATGCAATTGCAGTGAATCTGAGTGCACCACAACAATCAAACACTTTCCTATACCCCAACGCCTCTGCTAGCACTTGCCTAAGGCTACAGTTTCGTTTATATTTTTCCCCGGGTCTGCTTAAACATCACCTCATACATCTAGGAGCTGCCGTGGTGTAGCGGATGAACGGGGGGTCGCAGGTTAGATCCCGGCCTTCACCAGTCTGTCAGATGAGAATTTATGCCTAGATCCAGTCTCCTATGACCGTAGTTGTTGATGGAACGTTTTAGACACTGCGCATACATCTATCAAAGGGACGTGTGTTGTTTTGTTATAAGAAGGACATCATGCTGTCCCTTTCTGACAAGATCAGGAAACTGTTGTTGAAACGTTCAATTCTATTTCAATCTTGATTTGGGAGCAGTGGTTCAGTGGTAGAGTGCTTGACTCGAGACCGAGGTGCCGCGGGTTTGAGCCTCACCAGCGTCACTGCCTTATGGTCTTTGAGCAAGACACATTTATCCTAGCTTAGTACTGGATCAACCCAGGAACACCCGTCCCTGTTTAACTGAAAGATTGTTGATGGGACGTAAAGAATCAAATCAAACAAAATCAAACAAAAAATCAATCTTTATTCCTATATTGATAATCCTTATTTCGAACAAATTGCCATGGTATGCGCGAGGTCTTCGTCCCCGCTGACTCAGCCATCAAAATATGTTTCAAAGCAACTCGCCGTTTACAAAGTTTTGAAAACTTGCATTTGTGTCATCATTAAGCCTGGTGCCGTTTCGACCATAAATGCAGTACTATTTTTTCAAAGTGTAAGCGTGCTGAGTTATTAAGGAATGGATAGAAGTGCTCTTTGAATCAAAAAGTGTAATATCTTCTTTCTGTGCATGTGTACGAAAAATGCTAAGATACGTAACGTTTGTCATTGGAAAGTTGAAACATGTCATTCAGTTCAGTTTTAGATGCTTCTCTTCCCCACCTCTACATTGATCCAAGATAGCATTTGGAAAATGAAATGTCGCTACATACATACACAACGTATGTAAAACACATCTTAGGTCACACGTCGCATATCTCAGCATCGTTTGTACGCATGCGCAGAAAGAAGGCGTTTAACGTTTGGATTTAACGGGCCCACCTATCCTTAAAATTTTAGTGCATCATATTCTTCGAGAAAAGTCAATGCATTCACTCAGTTTGGTCGAAAATGGGCACCCAGTTTGAAGATGGAAACTGAGAAATAAAGGGGAGGGGGTTATAAAATCCAAGTTTCCATGACTTTTGTAAGTGTGAGTTGCTTTTAGGGAAGATATTTGAATATTTCGATTCTTCAAAAAGTCACGCCTCCTGGTGGCCATGTTTTTGACAGGTCATATTCGTTTATAGCGTTTTCGCTATTTTGTAGAGGGTGAATTAGTGTTATTTTTTAAATTCTGATCAATATTTCAAAGAAGATGTTTTAAGATTCTTATATAGGTAAAGAAGCACACTGGTTGCCATGTCTTTGATGTGTAATGTTTTCGCTAGTTTGGAACCAGATCATTCAGTAATCAATTCTTCTAAATTATTTTGAATTCTGATCACATGGTTGCTCTCGTAATGGTTTCAAACCATGCGGTACTACTGTCCTAATTTACTCTTCTTTAAACAAAGAACAATAGAAAACAGTCTCAAAAGCATTTTATTCTTTGCCGAGGGCTTTAAAGATGAGATGAATTATTTCAAGTGCATATCATGAGGGTATCAATGGGGTTTACTTATTAACGAAGTATGGTCCTAAAATTTAACGGTTACCGAATTTTAAGGGTTAATTTAACCAATAGCAAAATGAGAGCTTCTAGTGGTTAGCGAATTAAGGCATAAAATATAATGATAAGCGATTTGGCGGGCAAAGAAATACCGAATAGCACAGTGGCGCGTTTAATCAGTTAACAAACTTGATGGGAAAACGCTATTCTGCCATTCCACCCAGTAAATGCCTCCAGACAGGCTACGGATCTTTGGCCTAAAATTTACTGATTTCTGGGGCCAAAATTTAACTGATTAGCGATTTTGGGGCCTCAATTTTACTAGTAGGCAATTTGTGGGCATAACTTTACAAATTAGCGATCTATGGGGCCCAAATTTTACTGATTAGCGATTTCAAAGGTACCCCATTTGAGACCCTCTATCATGTACAGTGAGCCACTTTAGTTACGCACCACTAATAAAATGTAAAATTATTCAAAAAAGAAATAGGATATTTTTAATCTGAGACTACCAGCGTAAAGCGCATCTATAGTTGCATTAGTCATTTAAATTTGATTTTGATCAGATCAGAAACAAATGAGAAAATGGATCTTGAAGGGCACTACACTCAAAACACCATTTCACATTGCATTATTTCGAATGAAACACAGATCACATTGCACTTTTTTCATAGTCGAATTTCTGCTATGCCAGTGATAAGAACCGATTCATTCTTGGCAATATCTAAGACTAGAATGAGTTTGTTAACTTTATATTTTTCTAACGTTTTACTAGTTTGGTTCTCAGCTGGCCAAGGTTTGAAAAAAGTTGATTTTAGTACTTTTTTTAAGTTAGATAAAATTTCGTATGATTCTTAGTAAACCAGTTATCAAAACACTTATTTTATAATTTCATTTTAAACAACCATGTTTCCACCATTTATTTTCGTAAAAAAAATATGGATTTACTGGCGTCACGGTGTTGACGTTAGTGATGACGTCACTACTACCAAGGCTATAAGACGTGTCAATGATAAGATGTTTTGGTGTTTTGATACTTCTATGTCAACAAGTGACTCATAACAAGACAATTTACGAAGGAAAATCTGTTTGATTATTGTAACTGACGTTAATATGACGCCAAAACGAGCATTTCTTCAAACAGTAACAGTGTTACTGATTTCAACGAGGGGGAGTCAATGTCGTAAGTGTTGATGTTTTTTTCTATTTAGTCTATGTCAACATTTTAAACCTGATTTTGACTAAACACTATTAAGGCATAAAAAATTCATGTAAAGTATATTTGTGTCACTAAACCTGCCACTAAACATGTTAAAAAGCCCCTAAACCATGTTTATTTAAGATCAAAACCGAATAATCAACACACCCTCGTCCAGCAGAAATTGATTTTTAGACTAACTACTCGGTTTTCTACTTCAACTATTGCTGCCCATTACACAAAAATGATAACTATTGGGAATAGCATTGCCTGATTTCTGAATATTAATCTGCAAACATTGAAATAAATGTGGAAGTGGCTAACTTACATGTTTTGCTCGTTTTATTTTCATCCCGTCACTCATATCTGGACGCTCTCGTAAGGCGACCGTTTGCATAACTTTTGATCGCCCCTTACGACATTACCACCCGTGGGGGTGGGGAAGAAATCACAGAAACGCTCGAAGTATCTGCCTTGCCTCGATTGACCTATTCGCATCCTTCAAACCCTATATATACCTGACGAGCTTCAATTTCACGTGAAGCATGAATCACTAAACCTTTAAATAACTTTCTATACCCTAAAATAGCCTTACAGCACGGACTTGTACCATACATATACTAAAGAAGACGAAAACGTCTTCAAACTCTATTACCGTACAAAGAACTCAGGATAGTATACGTACCCTATAATAAATATATATATATACTAGGCCAAAAAGAAACGCCGCATACAAAACATACATTGTATATGGGTGAAGTTTCACCAATCTATCACAATCGAGTTGTCAGAGTTTGAGCGCTGATTCTTGGATTATGAGTTCCTGCGGGTGTCCTAGCTAATATTGTAACCGGACGAAATTGATTCACCAGTTTAAACCTACGTTTTTATCGATCTTGACGTCGCGTCATTAGGCAATGACGTCATGAATGTGCACGGTCTGACATTGTTCGAGTTTGTCAGAAACGTTTCCTAGGACGTTCAACCATCCTTGCATGGCATCGAAATTATTGGGCAATCTCCGATGGCGTCACGTTAGCTTGTAACATTCTTATCACCTTTTTACGTTCAACATTTGTCCGCTTTGGCAGCGTAAATTAACAAAGTGTAAATTTTAATTTTAAATTTTTAAAATGTTTTCAAACAAATTGGATATTAGACTTGTGATTCTAGTAGTTATTACATGCGTTAATCTAAATAAAATGAATGTGCACGTGAAAAACTTGAAAATAAATGACAGCCAGTACACTGGTTTGGGTTGACTGAGCTCAATACAACAATGGGAATAATGTGTGTTAGGAATAGTAGCGAAACATAGATAGCAGATGAAATTTTGTAAATCTCATTTAATGTGCAATATTTTTAATCTTTATATGCGGCGTTTCTTTTTTGGCCTAGTATATAAGCATAAGAAATTATATTTACACCGTTTATTATCAAAAACACTGCGTGTTTTTCATTCACTCCACTGTCTTTTTATTCGTAAATCCTGACGGCATTTACGTTCCAGCCTCGAACTTACTTCACACTATCTGAATATATTTTGTATGTTACGATTTAAAAGAGTTTGCATTCAGTCATGATAAGGCTGCCAGTTCATTAAAGGAATATTTCCATGCTTTGGAAATGGACAAAACGCATATATATGTGGTATTTACATATAAGCCGTCATTTCAATGACGTCATCTTTTTGTTCTGATGCTAAAACACTATTGGCGACATGTTTATTTTAATTATTTACCCCATAAGATTAAATTTGGTGCATTACAACTGAAATTGGCAAACAAAATGCAAGAAAGTCCTGATCGCCATAGACTACAATGGACACACCATTTAAATTGCACTGATACAGTATACGTTATTTTGATGACGTCATAATGACGTCCAGACGTGAAACCCAGATGGGTGACCAGGTTATTTTCATTAGTTATTCCCTAAAGTTTGATTTGGTATAGGTCACCATAAATCGGCATCAAATTCGCACGGGAGTCCCGACTACCCCTGACTAATTCATATAAATCATTTTTACTTCATAGGTTTATCGCTATTTTTAAATTATAATAATATTATTTTTATTATTTTTTGTTTGTTTGTTTTGTTTTAGATTTATTTAACCATGGGTAATACTTGTCTTGTTCTACTTGATTACTTTGTCTTAACCATATAGTATGGTTTTTTTTGCAGCCTTTTTACACTCGTTAGCACTAACTTTTATACTATGTTTGTCGGAAAATAGCTCTTGTAGCTAATGTTATTTTTATATGTAACCGACGTAAAGTAAAGCTTCTTGTATCCTATATATCTCGTTTGTGGTGTATAACTGTGAGTTTGTTACTTTCCCATTGGTATCCTGGGTCAGGTGGGCACAATCGGGGGCACAAGCAGACAGATTTGTTCATCATGGATTTCGCAAAGACCTTCGACAAGGTCCCACACAGGAGGCTATTACACAAACTTGATTACTATGGGATACGAGGGTCCACTCACAAATAGATCAGCTCATGGCTCTCTGGGCGCAGTCAACAAGTAGTTTTAGATGGTCAAGCCTCAGATCCAGTCCCTGTTTTATCCGGTGTACCCCAGGGGTCGATCTTAGAACCGATCCTTTTTCTAATTTTCATTAATGGTTTACTGGATAATATCGAGTCTTCAGTTCGCCTGTCCGCGGACGATTGTGTCCTGTATAGGAACATTCATTCATTGCGAGACTGTCTCATTTTGCAGGAAGATCTTGACAGTCTTGGGCTCTGGGAGGCTGATCGGCAAATGAAGTTTGATGTTGCCAAATGTCACTCTATGAGAGTGACTCGGCATTACTCACACAAACAAATCATTCATGACTACACTCTGCATCAGCAAACTTTGGAAAACGTTCAGTCCGCGAAATATCTTGGTATAACAATCACAGAGAACATGGATTGGGGTCAACATATCTCTGATATCTTGTCTAAAGCAACTAAGACTTTAGGTTTTCTTTGAAGGAACTTGGCTTTCGCACCTAGGAGTACTAAGGAGGTTGCATACAAAACTTTGGTATGCCCTAAATTAGAGTATGCAGCCCCCATTTGGAGCCCTTATTGTAAAACTCAGATCCAACAAGTGGAGAAGGTACAGAGGACAGCAGCCCGCTGGACCTGCAGGAGGTGGCGCAACACTAGTAGTGTTGGAGAAATGCTCGATGAGCTGCAATGGCCAACTCTGGAGGCCGGGAGGGATCAGTCCTCTCTGCTTTTCTTCCACAAGATTCATTGTGGGACTATGTCTATTGATAAAGACAAGTACTTGACCCCGTCTCAGAGTACAAGATCTACCAGGTCATCACACAACTCACAGTATTGTAGGCCCCAGACTTATAGCACAGGAGCTTGAAGTTCGATCTTTAAATCACCTATATAGCCTCAAAACCAAAAGCTCACAATGTCATTACGTAGTAATGACCAGGAGTGAAACTTAATTTCAGGCACCTTTCAATCGCCGTTATCAGAAGGTTTTGGCGAAAACTGAACATCTAACCATAAAAAACTATGTCAACAGGTCATGCAAGCATGGATAACTTTTCCTGGCATATCACTGAGTCAAAATAATGAGCGTTTGATAATAAGGAAAAATAACGGTAGCCATTCCGGCTCCAGTATCCGGTTTGACGCAGTGAATCTGAGCCGTCGTCACACTTGGAGGAAATACATTTCAAAACTTACAAACTCTTCAACCAAAAAATGAAAGGATCAGTTAAATGTGTTCAGAATATTAAATAAATCAAATCCCTACATTTACTTATCATGAAAAGTTCTGTTTTTCATAAGCTTTGCGGAAATTCAAAACTGAAACCGTTGTTTTTCAAAGATTGTGTGACGTTGACGTCGCGCACGATTTGGTGTACAAAGCGTAACGTCAAGTTATAGCGTCTTGGGGATTATTCCGTAGCCGAAAACGTCATTGTCTCATTGTTTATGCCCTTACAAATAGGTTTCCCGGTACTATATCGACTTAAAGTATATTTGAGACATTGTCCTGTCTTGTCTTAAAGTCGCCATCTTGACCATAAGGTAGAAGAAAAGTTATCGAACACTTTGACGTTGCCATCGCAACATTCACTGCCGATTGACCGGAAACTGGAGCCGGAATGGCTACCGATAGCTTAGTTTCACTCCTGGTCATTACTACGTAATGGCACTGTAAGCTTTTGGTTTTGAGGCTATATAGGTGATATAAGGACCGAACTTCAAGCTCCTGTGCTTATAGTGATGCCCTGAAGTATTCTTTTTCCCAAGGACTATTCCTCATTGAAATAGTCTGGCTCCATCTGTGGTCGCAGCTGAGACCACAGAGGAGTTCAGGGCATTCATATAGATGACTCAGCCAGAAGCTTTTTTTTTCATTTTTTTTTCAAAACATTCACCTCAGATAATGATCATATATGATCGCCTGAGTATAAGAAGATAGATATATAATTAGGTGTGGTACTTGATGGTATCGATTATCTTTTCACCCTTACTTACTTTATTTTACTGAATAACTATCAATCAATCAATCAATCAATCAATCAATCAATCAATCAATCATAGTTCATAATTCTTCTAGGAGGTCTGCGCGGTATCGAAGTTGATTGTGGGACGGGGAGGTTTTGACTTGGGGTCTTTTTAAACATGCTTTCATTTACGGTCTCCCTAAAAAGCGACAAGAAGCGACAAGAAGTGTCAAGAAGCGACAAGAAGTGACACGAAGCGTCAAGAGGATTTTATAAGCATTATAATGCATTTTTATGTATGTTGCATAGCAAAATCGATCATATTTTACATGTACAAGTGTTTTTATTTAAGTAAATGCAGTTACATTGCAAGTAACTATCAATTAACCCCCCTTAAGTTTTGCCCGTGCGCTAAACTATTAGCGTCAAGAGATATCTCCTTAGCGACAAGAATAATTTACAATAAGTTACAAAGTAATGTATCAATCAAGATATTAGAAATGAAGTTGCTCATCACTCTCCATTTCTTAGATATATTCACAGACATTTGAAGACTCACATATCGCTGAAAATGCTGCTTTAGTCGCTAAGGCTAAATTAAGCGACAAGATAAAATAACGGCACGGGAAATCTCTTGAGACACAAGAAGTACAGATCTACTGACGAACATTTAATATTTTCTAACATAAAACCTATCCATTTTTTTTAATTTATAAAATGATACTTATCATTTATATAATAATAATCTCAAAGCAGATGAAATATATGCTCTTATAAATTAGAACGTGCGCCCATCTCGAGAGCTTAATCTGAAGCGACAAGAAAAAGTCTTGAGAGACAAGAGATATTTAATACAGCAGAAATGACCTAAACGAGTCTCCTAAGCTACAGAGACTAGCTAGAAAACTGAAATTTCGCTTGGAGCAAGTTAAGATATGATAGTTTCCAATAAGCGAATAACAAAGGCGCTGATCAGACTGCGCGGGATGCACAGACTGGTCTGCGCCCTTACTGTTCGCAAACCACCGAAGACAGGTTTTCTCGCGCGTCGAGCGACAAGAAGAAAATAGACTAAGCGTCAAGAGAAGTTACGAACTAGACAAGAATATAAGATTGTTGTTACGGAAATTAGCTTTGTTTTTTTATATAATCATGTTGAATACCTTTAGTTTTTGGAATGTAATGTATGTAATATAGCTAGTCGCTTTAGGTGTGCAAACTTGTTTCATCCCTTACCTTGTAAAATCCTAAGAGTTGTCATAATCCAGCAATTTGCCTACAAGAATTTATCACAATGGTAAATATGGTTAAATTTTGAGAAACACTTTTTTAGCACTTGGGTATACTCCAAAATATTATTACTAAACTGAAAAAGAGAAACCTGACAGAAACGACATCGTTCACTAAATCAGCATCCAAGCTACGCTATTTAGCGTCAAGAGAAATATTGGCTTACCCAATTAACCAAACGACCAGCTTTGAGTTGTGCTTAATTAGCCGTATCAACTCAAATCTGAGTGACAGTAATTACCTTAATGGGTGGCGCGTGTTGGCTTGTGAATGAAGAATACGTCTTACGGGAAATGAATTTTATGATATATTTCTGTTTTTTTTTTTCTTCTTCAAATGACAGTTAGCCCCCTCCCCCCACCCTCTCCTCTTTTTTCTAATGACAACCCCCCCCCCCCCCCCACATCCTATGATAGGAAAAACGTTATAATATGCACGGACTGAAGTGATTTTGAAATAATTACATATACATTTGGGCCTAGTCGCGGGAAAACCTATCTTCGGAGCTTCCGACCAGATTATTGAAATTACCAGCCTGCTCAGCCACAGAGGCTAGCTAGAATTTTGAAATTTCGTTTGTCAGCGAATAACGAGGACGTGGATCAGACTACGCAGACTGATTTGTGCCGTTGTTTTACACAACCCCCAAAGACAGTTTTTAGCCAGAATAATAAAGTAGCTTTATTTTTATTTCTATTTGTTAATTCACGTTTTTTATTATTTTTTATTGTATTTTTTTCCAAAGCTTATTAGATAAAACCAAATCGCTTTACCAGGTCATTGCTATTAGCAGCCTGCTCAGCCACAGAGGCTAGCGATAAGTTCGAAATTTCACTTGTAAGAAGACCAGATATGAGCCAGTGCATGAGATTTCCAACAATGTGGTATGTGCGACCAGCAAAGCGTCAGGTCAGCCTGCGCATACGCGCAGTCTGATCAGAGTCTTTGCTATAGTCGCTTGAGTATTATGATAGTTTCCAATAAGCGAATACATGTAACAAAGGCGCGGACCGGATTGCGCAGGCTAGTTTGGCGCCGATGATCTTCACATTCTCCGAAAGACATTTTTCTCTTGTCGAGACCCGATTTATTCATGTTATTTTTTTTATAAACTTGTTTGATAATTCCAAATTATTTTACACTTCTATACCATTTTCTTGTACAAGCCCAGAGCATGCCCAACTCCAAGCCCAAGGTGAGAATAATCAACGATTGACACGCAAGCCAATTTTTGACCGGTCACTCAACAACAAGCTGAGTTGGCTTTGAATTTCATGCCAAAATTCTGCTCGTGTATAAAAGGCCTCGATAATTTTTACAAATCGCATATGTGTCGATAGGCATCTATGCTGTTACTTTGTCATTTGACAATATTTGCGATTTGGTGAGTCTGTTCTAATACACTTTTTACTTATTATTATCATTTCGATTTTTTGGGAACTTTTTGAACTTTCGGATAAATTTTGGTCTTAGAAGTATTTTTTTTATCAGTTTGATTATTTTGGGTCTGATATATTTTTTAGTTTGTTTTTGATAACATAAGGCAAAAATGGCCTTTCCTTGTGGAGATTGTGGTGGAAATTGCATCACAGATGTAATTTGTTGTGATAACTGTGAAAACTGGTTTCACTACAAATGCCAAAACCTTTTGAAAAAACACATCACTGAAATTAGAAGTAAGAAAAATTCATTCTGTGACTATGTCTGTACAAGCTGCACAAAAAACGCAGCTGGCAATTTTGATTTCGAAAAATCCATAAAAAGACTTGAAAATTATTCTACTTTTGGGCATTTGGAAGCTGGAGCGCGAATGGAAAGAATTCTTTTACGACATACCGACAGTAAGCCTCTGAGTTCTCGGCTAGATTTGACCTTTTCGGCTAGTAGTCTTTTGAGTCCTGACCGTGTTTCAAAAATGATATTGGAAAATCACAAACTTTCTTTTGATGGGAAAATGCCTGCATTTGTATCTGGTGATGGGAATTGTCTGTTCAATTCTCTGTCTGTTGGACTGGTAGGACATGAAAAACTTGCAACGGAAATAAGGATCAGGACATATTTGGAAATGATTTTGAATAGGCACGCATACTACGACGGGCAGAATTCTAGGCTACTCTACGTCTCCGACAGTTATGACGACGCATGTTCTGCAGCGGCTAGGAAAGGCGCCTTTTCGTCCGCTTGGACAATGCTTGCTGCAGCGACTGTTCTGGGTTGTCCAATCCAATCTGTGTTCCCTCCCCGAAACGGACTGATTGACAAAGCTTTTCGTTACTTGAACGAAACCTTCACCCCTTTGACGTGCAAATCCAAGGCCGACCCCATTTGCATTATGTGGACTAGCACTTCATACAGCTACCACAAGACCTGGCTACCAAATCACTTTGTCCCATTGATCATTGACCTTGACTGCTTGGAGGATTTCCCGCACTTGAACAGCACTTCCCTGGATACGTCATGCAATCCGTGTCCAACCATTTTCGACTCCCCTATCCCCCGCCATCCTGAGGTTCTTGATACTTTGTGCCACTTGAGACCCCACCCGTTGTTCCTTCTGAATCTATAACAGAGGAATCTCCACCCCCTTTGGTTAAGGCATTAAAATCAAGTTTTCCGGAATCAAAATTAACACTCTGTACCAGGCATTTGGGAGAAAATTTCAAACGACACCTAAAAAATAAAGTAGGGATGAATGAAAAAAATACAAAAAAAGTTGTGGATGACATTTTTGGAGAAAATGGTTTAATTTCAGCTGACACCACTGTGGACCTGACATCAAAAATTTCAGAAATTGAAACCAAATACACAAATTCTGTAGGTCCATATCTTTCGGAGAAAGTCATCCCTACTATAAAAGAATACATTTACAATGTTAGAAAATATGACAATAAAGTTCCGCTCCACTGGAAAAACAACAATTGTGAATCTTTGAATCATATTTTGAAACTAAATCAGAATTGGACACCTAACAGATTACCGGAACTTATTCAAAATTTACACAAAGAAATTCAGCTTCAGGAAGCTTTGATAAAGGGGGCTCTCTACGGCCACGGCGATTTTGAGCTTGACTCTCATCTTTTAAACCTTCAGTGTACCAAAGCCCAGTGGCAGTCCAAAACTGAGAACGAAAAAGAAAATCTGTTCAAAAAGTTTTTATCTTTTGGTACAAAACAGCCCCCGCAAAAATTCGTCACTTCAACCGATGGCAAGCTTTTATTACCCAAAACAGCAACTGTGGCAAGAAAACCTGGACAAAAAAGAAGAATCAAATCAACAAAAACGGTCACCAACAAAAGACAAAAACATGAATAGCTTTAGCTTGCTTGCCAAATTAAAGGAAATGAAATATTCAAATCTCGAAAAATACTTCTAAAAAAAACCCACAAAAAACATAAACAAAAAAACAACACAAGAAAACACATAAAAAATACCAAAAAACCTATAGTGGGGACACAAACTGTTTTTGCAATATTGCAAATTAATGCAATTAATGCAAAAGCCACCACCTGATGAGACTCATGGAGGAGTTGAAATAGGTTTTTCATGTTTTATATAAAAACAACATTTTAATCTGACAGGAACTCACTTGCAAACAAATTAGTCCCTAACCAATCTGTCCCTAGAGGAGCACTCTGGCCAGGGACTTTCTGTTTGCATTATTTATTTTTTTAAAAATATTTTTTAACTGGAAGATTCCATATTATACAAGTCTCAGGCCACTTTCTTGTCGCTTTTCTTGACGCTTCAAACGTGGCGCATTTTTCTTGTCGCTTCTCTAGACACTTGAAATGTGGAGCATTTTTCTTGTCGCTTCTCTAGACACTTGAAATGTGGAGCATTTTTCTTGTCGCTTCTCTAGACACTTGAAATGTGGAGTATTTTTCTTGTCGCTTCTCTAGACACTTGAAATGGGGTGCATTTTTCTTGTCGCTTCTCTAGACACTTGAAATGTGGAGCATTTTTCTTGGCGCTTCTCTTGACACTTGAAATGTGGAGCATTTTTCTTGTCGCTTCTCTAGACACTTGAAATGTGGAGCATTTTTCTTGTCGCTTCTCTAGACACTTGAAATGTGGAGCATTTTTCTTGACGCTTCTCTAGACACTTGAAATGTGGAGCATTTTTCTTGACGCTTCTCTTGACACTTGAAATGTGGAGCATTTTTCTTGACGCTTCTTTGACACTTGAAATGTGGAGCATTTTTCTTGACGCTTCTCTTGACACTTAAAATGTAAAATGGTTCACAGTGCAGAACTTTAACAAGAAATCTTAAGCTGCATATCAGACGCAAAACTCAATAAAACGACGTAAAAATTGAGTCTTCGTAAAAAAACGATAATAGCGAAGGCGAAACTGCACATTTTAATAGTAACGATCCTGAGCCCATGGAGGCTCACGAAACCAAACAAACTGCACAGGCTGATTACGGGGAGGTCAAAGACCTCATCATCATCGTCGTATATTTTAGCTAATACACCATATAGATTGGTATCATGACATTTCTCTTGACGCTTCAAATGTGGCGCGATTTTCTTGTCGCTTCTCTTGACATTTCAAATAGGACGCAGTTTACAAGGTCCATTGAAAAAGGGGCCATATATAAATTTAACATTTTCAGGTATATTTTAGTTAATACATCATATAGCTTTGTCTCATGACATTTCTCTTGACGCTTCAAATGTGGCGCAATTTTCTTGTCGCTTCTCTTGACACTTCAAATGTGAGACATTTTACCTGCCGTTTCTCTTGACACTTCAAATAGGACGCAGTTTACAAGGTCCATGGAGAAAGGGGGCATATATAAATTGAACATTTTCAGGTATATTTTAGTTTATACATCATATAGATTTGTCTCATGACATTTCTCTTGACGCTTCAAATGTGGCGCAATTTTCTTGTCGCTTCTCTTGACACTTCAAATGTGACACATTTTACCTGCCACTTCCCTTTTGGGTGGCTATGTTTCAAATTTCTAGCGGGTTTTATCCAAAAAGGTCGATGGGAAAGGGGGTATATATATAAATTAAACATTTTCAGGTATATATTATAGTTAATACACCAAATAGCTTTGACTCATTACATTTCTCTTGACGCTTGGACTAGCGCTCGAGCTCAATCGCCAGCTCTATTTTTCAAATATGTGGGCTCTAAAAATGATAGATATATAGAAAATGATACATGAACAACAAATATTTCTTTCTTTTCTTGTTAGGTTTAATGTCATTTGTTAAACACTAATTAAATGTGTTGTTAATTCTTCTTGTCGCTCAGGACAAATCTCTTGACGCTTAGTGAAGCGAACAACCAGAAATTATGACATCTATTTGGGAGCCTTATATGAATTGCAAGTGCTTATAACTGGGACTGAGGTACCTTTATATGTCAAAATTTATCAAATTTTATCTTATTTTCTCATTTTAAGCATTTAAAATTGTTTAAAAGCCTCTTGACGCTTCGTGTCACTTCTTGTCGCTTCTTGTCACTTCTTGTCGCTCCTTGACGCTTTTTAGGGAGACCCTTCATTTATTCTCGATTTCGAGTCTTCTCAGATCTTTGCGGTTTTAATAGAAGATTTGTGAAAACAAAACAAAATCTGAAAATTATTTCTTTTCCTGAAGAATGGAACCAGAAATGTTCAAAATTGTCACGATGTATTTGTTGTCTGGCATTTCGTTTGCCGAAAGGAGTATGTAATACTATCTTTGACATTTTCAGCCGTACTGATAAGCAAAAAATGTGTCATTGAGATTCACTCAAAAAGTTGTTCGTACTTTTTATATTTATACTTATCATCAAGCACCAGAGAATTGACAGCACAAAGAGTCTATGGACAACATAGTGCCATAAATAGATCAACAATAGAAACACCAGTTATCTAATTATGCTGTTGCATGTTTAAAAGCTGTCAAACTTGATAATTCTTTATGCATCAGTCATTTGCAACCACGTTCCCCTGAGGGCCGGGGAATAGCGGGGATATTGAATTTTTCATATGCAAAGCCCAGGTAAAATTCCTACACTGCAGGTACTTTGGTCAAATCCCTGCTAAAAGTCCCCGCCCCCGGGGAATTACTTCCTGGTTCATGGGCATTGAGTAAACCTGAAGTTATTCTTAATACATTAAAACCTACTACAAAGTCGTTGATAAAATAAAAAAGTCGCGGAATCTTGTGACATGCTTCTATTCACCTCGAAATTTTTCCATCCGAAGCGTGGCAAGTGATAAACTAGATATGCAATCTATTCTAAATGGAAATTCATTCTTCTTAATAGACATCGATTATTTGTCATTCTAAATCACATAAACAGCTAGAATAAAACACTTCTTCATCTTTCTCTCGGTTTGTTGTCTTTCCGCCATATTGAAATCTCGCATCTCGCTACACTTCAAATCCCGGGGAATATCCTGTCATAACACCGCACTATATCCCGGTAAAACCCGATAAAACGGACCGCTATTTCTCCTCGCTGTTTTGGCGGGAATCAAAAGCCTGGCATATCCACGCCACTACTGGGACACCTGAAAGGTAAAATCACGATACTATGCCCGGCTATACCCCCGCTATCCCCGGGCCTCGGGGGGACGTGGTTGCAAATGACTGGTGCATTATCATTGAATTCACAAAATTTATCAGATTTGATGTCTTCATATCCATGTACTATTTTAAACAATTGTATTAAATCATATCTATTTCTTCTATAATGCATTGTAGGTAATTTCATTGATTCCAATAGTTCGCCATAAGATACTCCTTTCAACTCCAGTAATATTCTAGTAGCTCTGCGCTGAACATTTTCTATCAATTGAAAAATTTGAATATTCTTTTTAGTATATGGGTAATACACACTACCGCCATAATCAAGTATAGATCTTTAATAATTGTGCACTATTCAGAATAAAAAAAGGCGAGGTCTGGTGACAACCGGTTGTCACTAGCAAAATGTATGGTGACAACCGGTTGTCACCAGCAAAAAGTCTGCTGACAACCAGCTGTATATTTTTCAATAACAATGTGTACCCTATTCAACAACATCAGGCATTTAATGATATACTCTGCTATTAATTGTTTTTCTATACATATGTATGAATATAGAGATTTTTATACAAAAAAATATACATTTGTGTATATGATCAAATGATATTTAAGAAATAGATCAGCTCCAGCAGTGAATTGTTGAGTAATAATTCACTGTTTGGAGGTCAGTTGTAAAGAAGATCAAATCACGAGTGCGCAGCGCGAGTGATTTATCTTCGAACGACTGACCGACAAACAGTGCATTATTACTCAACAATTCACGCAATGGTGCTGATCTATTTCGATTCTAACACACAATAAACGACGAAAACACATTCGAAGTCTTCAGCTTCTTCCAACTTTCCGCCATTGCACTGAAAAACTCCCGCCAATACTTAGACTATGTCGCATACGTTTACATGTAATTGTAACGTGTTTCAAGCGTAAAAACGACGTTTCACCGTCTAACGACATGAATGACGTCACTTTTCAGTGACGTCAGCTATCACACACTTTTGCAGTGAATTATTGTCCGATATA
The DNA here is from genome assembly GCA_964019695.1 of Loripinus fragilis. Lineage (NCBI taxonomy): Eukaryota > Metazoa > Mollusca > Bivalvia > Lucinida > Lucinidae > Loripinus > Loripinus fragilis. The sequence goes on from OZ026514.1 coordinate 47,585,432, forward strand.
TCACAGTTTGTTACCGTTGGCTCTATAGGCGAGGTGTGTTAGAATAAGTTTCAATTATACAATGCCTGGTAATTATTGGTAAATTGACTAATCATGATTAAAGGTACTATTTTTTAACTCTTATAAAATGGAATCTTCCAGTTGATTATCTAGACTCTTACAGCTTATTTATTATAAAAGTTAACAAATAACCCATGGTCAGACTCACTCAGCTCCCCTTAGGAGACATGCTAATCCATGATTAATTTGTTTGTGGAAACTTTTCCTTGTCAGTAATTTGATTTTGGTGCTTAAAGAATTACGGCAATAATGATGAAATATCAGTTTTATTTCAAGCTTATTTCAAATCCAATATGTTGTGACTTTATCTAGATACAACATATGCAGAGCTGTAAATTCTTAACTAGGGGTTTTAGCTGAAGTCAGCTACATGTATTAGTGCTAAGTGTGGTAAATGGAAACTTCCATTTGAATTTTTGGACTTTTACTAATCCAATCTGGTTATTAATAATTAATTTGCCAAATAGTCCCTGATCAGATTGCTCTTTATCTAGTATCAGATTGCTCTTCCCGGTCCTGATTGGTGTGCGCAAACTTTTCCTCTTAAAAAATTAGGATTCAATTTGATTCTGGTGCTTCAAGAGTTTATACCGATAATGCTTAAATGATATTGTCCATCCGTTGTGAACTATGCAATTATAATATATAGGTTTATACTTTATAAAATACTCAACAAAAAAAGTTAAGGAAATCTCAGAAAACCATGCAACATAAGAACACCACAGCAAACAATTATTCAATTTTTATTTATTTGTTTAGATACATGTCATCGGTTGAGAAAAATGTGGACTTTAGTTTTCTAGCATCAGTACCTTTGTTGTGGCACAGTGTCAAGTAACCCAGGGGTCAAAGTCATTTTTTTGTAAAAATGACTACAACTCAAAAGCCTTTGATTCTACCTCGCAACTCTTATCGAGCCATGGGAGGTGTGACCCGTTATCGGTCTGTGTTGACCGATCGTATTATTCGAATGATGTGTAATCTGCAGTTTCAGGGAAGTGTGATGATGATTGACAGGATACTGATGTGTGGACAACGTGATTAAAGTAATTACGCAAGGACTATGGGATACTTGTTTCACCCAGTAAAATGAGTTGATTAGCAATTAAGTTTCTAGCCTTTTTTGACGCTCAGAAATTGCTACTTCAAACAAAAGAGAATTGTTGAACAAAAATGGTACTTTGGTAAACTGTGTACGATCACATCCGAATGACATAAATTCCAAATGAAGCTTCCCTGACAACAAGCCATATGATGAAATATATCATCGGTGATTCAAGAACAAGCGGAAAAAACTACTCCCCGAATGACTAGAGGAAGTCAAACAGATGAATAAACACAAACAAATCACTATCAGCAAGTAAAATCGTTTCTTTCCAAATCACGAAAGCTATGATGGCTAATCATTAATATTGCAATTACCATAGACACCAGTGAGATACGTTTTTTGAGAAGAAAAAAAGACTTCCATAGACAGAGGACTGCTATCTATCTGTCTGCCTGTCAGTCTGTCTGTCTGTCTGTCTTGTTAATGAATAAAACAAGTACCAACAGTTTAATCTTTTTATTTTGATAAGGCCAAACAAACAAAAAATGTGTGTTCAGGTTACACAAAATTTAAAAATATAGCAAAATATTTTTGTCAAAAGGGAGCGCAGTGGCTCAGTGGTAGAGTGCTTGACTCGAGACTGAGAGGCTGCAGGTTCGAGCCTCACCGGCGTCACTGCATTGTGGTCCTTGAGCAAGACACATTTATCCTAGCTTAGTACTCGTTCAACCCAGGAAGACCCATCCCTGTTTAACTGAAAGATTGTTGATTGAACATGAAGAATCAAATCAAACAAACAATTTTTGTCAATCCATTAGTGCTTAAAATCAGTCCATCTAAGTATTATTCTAATGTATCACTTCCGGCTAAAATGGGAAAGATATACAGTAGTCGGTATGCATGAATTGTCAGGACTCCAACTTTTTGGAGTGGGACTCCCACTTTTTCCATTGAGACTCCTACTTTTTGCCAGATGGGAGTCCTGAACTCCTGTTTTCAAAATCCTAGTGAGAGCTCTGTGTGGAAGTCAGGACTTCCTGATTCAAAATGTTAGTGGAAGCACTGTTTTTTAGTGGAGAAATAAGAAAAGTACAGTGCAGTCCCTTTATAGCGCTATGTTTTGGGTCCATAAGAATGGACCATATTATAAGTGAACAGTGTTATTAAGTGACCATTTTACAAAGGAATTATACAGGAAAATGACCATTTTATGGTCAATTTTGTATAATTCCTTTGAAAAATTCCATGGTAAAAAGAAGCTGGAGCGCAGTGGCTCAGTGGTAGAGTGCTTGACTCGAGACAGAGGGGTTGCGGGTAAGAGCCTCACTGGCGTCACTGCCTTGTGGTCCTTGAGCAAGACACATTTATCCTAGCTTAGTGCTGGTTCAACCCAGGAAGACCAGTCCCTGTTTGACTGAAAGATTGTTGATGGGACGTAAAGAATCAAATCTAAAACAAATGACCGTTTTATGGTCATATTCCTATAATTCCTTTGAAAAATTCCATGGTAAAAGAATTGGGAACCACAACATTACTGTGACACACAGTAATTTCCTTTCTTTTTTCTTGTTTCAGTTTACCAGCCTCCAGAGTGTCCAGGACTGTTCTGTGGTAGACAAGTCACACCAAATGGATCCTACTCAGATTGTGGTGTAAATATTTTTTTATTGAAAATTTTATTCAGTAAAACTAGAATATACTATTTTTAATCTAATTTGCATGCTATTTTAGGTGCACACTTCTGATTTCCATTAATTCAATCCAGCACTGTAATTCATTTTTCAAATGGAATCATCATTTGGATGGAAAACAGTGTGTATTCTGATCAGCTGTCATATGTAACAGTGCATTTAAAAGGGTATAGAATTTCTTAAATTATGCACACCATGCTTTTACTACATGCACTTAGGCTACTAGGTGGCTAAGGTTTGATGCGGTACTACAAGTATTATTTATACTCAACATCCGACTACTATCTTCTGCCATGAAACTTTACAGTTTGATGCAATGTTCTCTCACGAGAGTGGTCGCCCTAAGGCTCGCGTCTTCAATCACAAAATTCAATACATGAAGGATATGAAGGGCAATGGTGGGGATAGGGGCATCAATATTCCACCTTTTAGGGGCATTCAAGTGTTTCACAAACGCACCTTGTCTTTTTATTCCAATACATATTTTGGAAGTGCAGTGGCTCAGCGGTAGAGTGCTTGACTCGAGACCAAGGGGCTGCGGGTTCGAGCCTCCCCGGCGTCACTGTGTTGTGGTCCTAGCTTAGTACTGGTTCAACCCAGAAAGACCGGTCCCTTTTTAACTGAAAGATTGTTGATGGGACGTAAAGAATCAAATCAAACAAACAAATAATACCTGTTTAAACATATTCCAAATTACAGGACCTACATTTTACCCTATTAATTTTTTTTAATATGTGCCTCACAGTGAGAAACACTGATTTTGTTGCATGCAAACAAAGGCGAAGACCAGCCTGCCCATCTGCACAGACTGTTCAGTGCCTTTATTATTAGCTCTACAGAAAGTACAATATCTATAATAAAATATCCAACATGCAAAATTTCAAATTCTAGCTAAGCTCTGTAGATTAGCAGACTGGTTTGAGCTTGACCTTGTTGCAAACCCAATGACGTTGTCTCAAGTTGAGGCCCATTTTGACGCAGTTTATTTTTCTATTAACAGGCATGTCCCCGTGGATCTCAGCCAAGTGAGAGTTCTGTGTGTATGGAGTGTACTGGAACACCATCTCTGTATGACTGGCTCTACATGGGCTTCATGGCTCAGTTGTCCCTCCTGTTACACTGGTTCTTCATTGACTACACAAATACAAAGAAAAGGTAATACAGAATACAGAATTTCCTCACCTTAACCCTTAAAGCGCCACCTATAATTTGCAGCAGACGACAATTTCAAATTTTGCTATTTTTTTCAAAAATAACAAATAAGGCATGATATTTCATGAGAATCGTCTGCTGGCAGAGGATTCTCGTGTAATATCATACCTTATTTTTGTTGAAAATTGGGAAAGATGTCACAAAATTTGTCGTCTGCTGCAGTTGTGATTTGCGCTTTAAGGGTTAAATAGGATGTGATATGACAAGAAAAAATTCTCCAACATAAAATATTTACCTTTGAATTGTAGGGAGCACAGTGGCTCCGTGCTTGACTCGAGACTGAGGGGCCGCGGGTTCGCTCCTCACTGGCGCCAATATGTTGAGCAAGACACATTTATCCTTTCTTAGTATTGGTTCAACCCAGGGAGACCTGTCCCGACATAACTGAAAAATTGCTTACTGGAACATAAAGAATCAAATCAAACAGCCAAAACCTTTGTATTGTTGTCTAGTTGCAAACCCTAATCCGTCCCCCCATATAATATTGCACCATTTTGCTAGAATATAATACATGTATATCACTAGTCATGCCCAACAGGCCAAAAACACTATAATGTTAAAACAATTTCTTGCAAAATTAATTCATATTCTTCAGAAAATGGACATGTTTGCTGTGGAAAACACTGATAAAAGGAATATTTTTGCTGATAAACTCCGGAAAATCGGCACATTTTAGGCTGAGCCAGTGCGCTACAATTTATATAGTTAAGCACACAGGAACAAGACTTTCTCTGCCAATTTGGTTAATAAAATGGGAGATGCTGTGTATATGGCAAAATATGGTACCATATTCCCTTTTGCAACTTTTATAGAAAAATGTACTATCTGGACCTTGGCTGATGTGAAAAGTATCAATACATATACAATAGAACTTCAATGGCTGGAACAGGCTTGTGGCCTTAAAACTTAGTTCTAGCCTAGGGTAGTTCCACCCATTCAGGATGGATTTTGCTTAACATGACATGAAGGGACCATGGTGATAGTTCTAGCCAGCCCAGGTGAATGAGCCATCAGAGTTGGAGCCATTGAAGTTCTACTGTAACTGATGTATTCCCAAGGATACTGGTAATGTTCAGTCTATATCAGAACCAAACTGATATAAAAATTGGACAATACACCCTTTTCTGGCTATTCACTACAATGACCATCAGCTCACCTGTCGGCTTATAAAATTTGGAAGCCTATATTGCAAACACCATGGACCCAGCTCATACAGAGCTCCATCTTCGCAAGCCAAGGGTACTAAGTCCACTTCGTTTCTTACGCGTAAGGAATGAAGTGGACTTAGTACCCTTGGCTTAAGATGACAGAGCTCAAGATAGGCCATTTGTGATGAAAGAAAAGAGAGTAAAATGCCTGCTAGTGTCTACATTGAGGGTAGATTTTACTCCCATTTAACATACAGGAAAACGCATTGCCAAACAAAGGTTTAGTGAAAACTTGCTAGTTGTGACTCACAGCTCATGGAGTCACTGTGTTGTGGCCTTGAGCAAGACACTTTATCCAATGCTTAATATTGCTTCAACCCAGGAAGACCGGTAGTCATCCTGACATGATTTGAAAATTAGTGACCAGGACATAATATACTTAAACGCAAAAGTTCCGCAACCGTTTTCAAACCACTTTTTCTTCCACATGGATCGCATGAGGCCAATTTCTTAATTATATCCTGTGTTCCTGCGTAATGAGTCATTATTTGCCATAAAATGGTTTTGATCACGATTTCCATTCTGACGTTATAATGACGTCAGTAAATTTCAACAAATTGAGTCTAAAAAAGTGACGTCTCATTCGATTTGAAAATAAACAGCTTGATCTGATAGCCAGATGTCCTAACTAAAGGAAAACACTCAAATGGTTCGGAAGTTATTGATTATCAGCGCTACCAGTTGCTGCGTTGCTGTGTTTCTTTATTGACGTCAACCTACTTTCTTTTAAACAGTCATCACAGTCGCATTTTGTTTGATCATATCGCGATACTTATGTCTTCTATGCAATATATTGAGGGCTATATGGTGACATTAAAAGTTTTTGAATATTAACATACATTTGGGTAAAAATGGCCAATTACACAAAAAAATTAAAGACGTCATTTTGACAAAATGAATGTTGACAGAAACATTAAAGTACCTAATTTGAGTTTGTCTACCCTTTTGCTTTCAAAAACCGATATTGGTTTAAAACGTTTTTTCGCAAAATAGTCACAATTTTTGACCTTTGTGACTTATATAATGGGGGTTGCCTTACATTTTTCGTTGCAGCTCGCCAACCATAAGTCACAGCGGTCTGATTTTGGTGCTGTTTGCAAGGCAAATAACGGTACTTGGCGATTTCATTATCGCTGGCTGATTTTTTTGACAAAAAAGAAGGAACTACCATGTTAGAAAGAATTGCGTTTCTTTTGCGTTTAAGTGTATAAAGCATCTAAACAAAAATAAAACACACTTGTACATTACAGTTCCCTAGTTGTTCTCCACCTATCAGCAGTATTTGAGAGTGCTCTAGCTGTGATACTCACATTGGTGTTGGCTGATCCTATCGGTACCCTGTTTATAAGGTCATGTACTGTAGAGAAGATAGAAGACTGGTACACAATGTTTTATAACCCATCACCAAACTATACTACCACACTACACTGTACACAGGAGATAGTGTTCCCAATGTAAGTATACGGTAAACATTCTAAAATATTGAACTTTTTAATCTTTCTACTCAATTTCTCAAATAGAATGGTTGTTGTAAGAATAGCAAACAGCACAGATTCTGATCAGACTGCTTCTGAAGAAGCAGTCTGATCAGGGTCTGTGCTATTTGTCTAGGTCGTTTTGGCAGACATCTAAGAGGGGTGATCCAGAAATACGCGGAAAAGTGCCATTATTTCCACATTTTTAATGCGAATTACATTATTTTTGTACACAATGGTAATTTTTCAGCAAAATTTATGCAGATTTGAAATTTGGTCTTTAATTTGTTTTAAGCTTAATGACGTCATTTTAAACGACGTCATGGCAATGTCAGATTGCACCAGTACGAAAAGTCCGTTCCATCATTGTTAGCAAGCTCATTGGCGCACAAACTATGTCATTCCCTCTCAGAATAGTGTCCCTTGTAATCCACATACTTCCTGCAGCCCTTTACCCAAGAAAGAAAACACTCTCTATTCGAGTTAACTGGTATTTAAGCGATTGCTTACTGAACTGCAACTGGAAGATCAGCAACGTCTTCAAATGGCTTACCTTTCAAAACGCTCTTGATCAATGGAAATATAAAAAAATCACAAGGGACGAATTCTGCAGAGTAAGGGTGGTGGTCTAAAGTTCAAAGTCGAGTCTTTTTAATGTCTCGGTAATCTATGCTGCTCTACAGAACAGTGCGTTGCCATGGTGATGGATAGCTGTTTGAAGTAAACCTGGCCTCTTTTCATCAATCCTGTGTGGTATCCAACTTGCACAGATTCTCCTTATACCTACATGTAGTTCATTATGAATAATTCTAAACACCGAACAGAAGGTATACACAGTCGTATTTCCTGTCTTAATTTCTTGTTTGCTACACAAAATTTAATCACAGACAGCTGTTCAAGGGCATCCATTCTGCCGATTCGGATTATCTGTGTCACACGCTTTTGTTTGACGTCGAATGACGTCAAAATTGGCAATGTGACGTCACTTACACCAACCTTAAATCGGGGCCGTTGTTTAAATATTACTCAATACAGAAAGCAACTGTCAGAGAGCTTCTGTTTGAACACTGAATTTTTGGTTAAAACTGATGAAAACGTTAAATGACATCATGTGCGCTGTGAGGCGTTACCCTTACGTGGCTAAGGTAACGATTCCATTAAAACATTGTTCCACGTGTTTTGAAATTAGTTTCCAATATTTAAAATAAATCAAAGATCAGATTTCGTAAGTATCAAAGGGTAAACAAAAATTATATAGCACTTTTCCGCGTATTTCTGGATTCTGGATCACCCCTCGTAGTGTTCGAAATTTCAGAACATCTACCATATTTTGTCCCTACACCAGAATAACTTAGGCTAAGAAGAAATTGATAGATGTTTACTATTGCTTAAACAAATAAATTTGGGTAGGTAGGTTATAATACATTTAATTTTGAAAATAATTTTTATAGGGGTTAAAATGGTAGACATAACAGCCAAATGGGACTTGAGATTGTACATTTGTATTTCTCATGTACTGTTAGAGTGATCCATGTATCTCTATCGAAATGGAGACGGATATGTATTATATGTTCTGAAAAGGAATAAATTTGAGGGTATGATTTTGATTTTTTCTCTCATCCATGCTAAGCTATAAACATATATTTTGAGACAGCTCATTTGAGTACCCTGGAGGTCTTCTGGAGATCTGAAATCATTTTTAGCGGGGTTTTTTGTGCATCCCATCATGAGCCAGCATGCAAAATTTTGGTACTTATCCCATGGGGGAACAACCAAGGCTCTGACCAGCCTGTGCGTCCTGGCAATCTAGCCAGACCCTTTGTCTCCGCTACCAGCATACTCAAAGTATAGCAGTTTATGAAGGCTTAGACCTTAAAGTAGTCCTCTAAACCCCACTAGAAAGCTGTGGATACATTTTTGATTATCATCTTAACGCTTATTCCATTAGTACCAAATGTCTCTATGAAAGCAGTGATCAGAATTCAAAAGTTTGTCAGAACTTTTCCCAAGATATCTCACCAAAAGAGCAAATGCAATTTATTATACCCCTGCAAACTTTGTTTGTAGGGGGTATACTGTTTTCATGTTGTCCGTCCGTCCGTCCGTCCTTGCGTCCGTCTGTGCGTTGTTTTCATGTTGTCGGTCCGTCCGTCCGTTTGTGCGTCCGTCCGTCCGTAACGCTTTGTTTCCTTAATAACTCGAAGAGTCATTGCTGGATTTTCATCAAACCTTGCAAACATGTTCATATATGCAAGACAAATACTTTAGACAAAAAAGTAAGGGCTAGGGGCCAATTCTATTAGAGTTATTTCCCTTTGTAGTTCTAAATGGCTTTTAATATAGTGCTTTATGCTTATGCTATTATAGGCCATACACGGGCCGATCAACTCCTACCACAGCTTTTGATGGAACAATTTGATACTTTTCCTATACAATGTAGACACATTGAACATATGCATGAAGGAGTTTGGTTCAGAAAACATAATTTTTGACAAAATGACAGCTGTGAGAACTTAGACAATTTTTCCCTAATAAGGTGTTTGTATATGCATAGATTGTGCCTTCATGGGCCGATCAACTCCTACCACAGCTTTTGATGGAACAATTTGATACTTTGCCTATACAATGTAAACACATTAAACATATGCATGAAGGAGTTTTGTTCAGAAAAAATAATTTTTGATGAAATGACAGCTGTGAGAACTTAGACAATTTTTCCCTTATTAGGCTTTTGTATATGCATAGATGGTGCCTTCATGGGCCGATCAACTCCTACTACAGCTTTTGATGGAACAATTTGATACTCTGTCGATACAATGTAGACACATTGAACATATGCATGAAGGAGTTTGTTTCACAAAAAATAATTTTAACAAAATGACAGCTGTGAGAACTTAGACAATTATTCACTTATATGGCTTTTGTATATGCATGGACAGTGCCTTTATGGGCAGATCAAGTCTACTACAGCTTTTGATGGAGCAATTTGATACTTTACCGACACAATGTAGACACATTGAACATATGCACGAAGAAGTTTATAAATTTTTTTCTACTGAAATCTTCTTATCAAAACTAAGGTCTTCTTGTTTGAACTATAACCAAGTTTCTTCACTGACTCTTACTGTGCGGGGGGTATCTAATAAGCATTGCTTATTGACTTTTTTCATTTGATCTGTTTAAAGATATGTCTTCTATGGTCCATCTAGCTATTAAGATACAGTAAAACCTGTGTAAAACGACCACTCAAAAATAGACAAAACAAAGATCTTAATGATAAATGGTAGCTTAATGGAGGTCAAAAGTATTGCAGAATGCTCCGAGGGGAGCATTCTGCAATACTTTTGACCTGCATTAAGCAATAATTGGTCTTGAAAACAATTTTTGGTCTTTTTGAGAGTGGCCATTTAACACAGGTTTTACTGTACTCTTTCAACTATAAGCTTACATGTTGTTGGTGTTTTTGTAGGTACACAATAGTGATGGTTTACTACGCATTCTCCCTACTGCTTCTAATGTTACTGAGACCCTTGATATCCATCCAGTTTGTAGAGAGCAAAGGCACAAAATCCATCTACGCTGCCCTGTATTTTCTACCCATTTTAATAGTGCTGCAAGCTGTCTTTGGAGGGCTTATATGTAAGTATAATCCATTTTTAGCTCATCTGGCCCGAGGTTATAAAACTTTTTTATGTTCAACTCAGCCGAGCACGAAGTTTATCCTGCTCATAAATGTTAAAATACCAACAATTGTTGGCATTTTATCATTTATTAGTATGATAAATACAACATCTAAGACATAAGACTGACAAATTTTATTTAAAGTCGGAGAGTATAAAATTTGTCTGTCTTATGTCTTTGATGTTGTATTTATCATGCTAATAAATGATAAAATGCCAACAATCTGAGAGACTTAAGCAAGAGACTTCTTCATTTGTCGGAGTTTTAGTTTTTATGAGCAGTTGAAATTTCGTGCTCAGTTGAGTTGAGCACGAAAAAAGTTTTATAACCTCGGGGCCTGGTCAATTGTGATCACTCATTATCTGTCATCCGCCATCAACAATTTGCTTTAAATGACAACTCTTCCTGTACTGTTAGGCCAATTTGAACCAAACTTATCAGGAATATTCCATGCGTGACCCTCTACAAAAAGCTAAAATAAATTTGAACCGTCAAAAACATGGCCACTAGTGGGCATGGATAATTTCGTGGCTAAGGTAACTTTAAAAATCTTCAGATTTGATATCAAACTTATTTAGGCTTAACTAAAAGTTTGCATTTAGAACAGCAAAATATACTAGATTTGTGGTTTAGTATGCTTATGTAAACAATAACAAACCAGTTTTCAAATATGGTAACCATCTCATACACCTATGTCAGTGGGCCTTTCTTTGGTATATAATGTATCACCAGAGGCACTACTGGCCCCGAGGTTATAAAACTTTGTCCATGCTCAACTCAGCTGAGCACGAAATTTATCCTGCTCATAAATGTTAAAATGCCAGCAATTGTTGGCATTTTAATATTTATTAGCATGATAAATACAACATCTGAGAGATTTAAAGCAAGAAACTTCTTCATTTGTCGGTATTTAAGTTTTTATGAGCAATTGTTATTTCATGCTCAGTTGATTTGAGCATGAAAAAAGTTTTATAACCTCGGGGCCTGTGCTATTTCCTTGAACAATACACTTTATCCTCAGCTTAGTACTGGTTCAGCCAAATAATTGTTGTGACATGACTGAAAAAGTTGTTGACTGGGACGTAAAGCATCAACACAAATTAATCTTGTAATAAAATGATTTTTTAAAAATATTTTCTCCTTTTAAAGTATTCAATAAATAGAAATTTACCCTTTTTTGTAGATACCAAAAATATCCAGTGTGTTGAAAACATCCAAATTTTCACAAGTGCTCCGCACCCATGAAAATTAGGGTGTTTTCCACACTCTCCAAATATATTTGCTACTCACCCAAAAGAATGTAAATATGAGCCTTTAGATATTGCATATTTATAAATCAATTTATTTCTCGTCCAAAACAATGTTGTGGGTGCTCATAAAATGTCTCAATTTGACCACCAAAAACAAATGATAAGAAAATATTCACAATTTTATGGTCAATTTTGTGTATACTGTAAATTCGGAAATTTTTGCGAGAATTTTATTTTCGCGAATAGCGTTAAAAGATATATTTACCACAGTAAAAAATCCTGACTAAGGCATGATTTACCTACATCAGTAATCGACAGAGTGATTTCGCCATTTCACGAGGGTATTATTTTCATGAAACTTTGCATATGCGAAGTTTAGCGAAAATAAAACCCTCATGAAAATTTTCCAAATTTACAATATCTGGACCCATGAAAATATCCTCCACCATGCATCACATTACCTTTAAGTTGTTTGTGTTGTTTTTCAGATTATGCCTTTCCCTACATCATGATAGTTCTGTCACTGGTTTCCAGCGCTGTACACATGTCCTCTACTACATTGCCACAGGTGAGCTGACAGAGTGAAACCAGGGACCAGTTATTGTGAACTAATTATTACCTATAACTTAATCTGGTATTATTAACCCATATAATCCTAGTGTCATTTTTATGGGGCATAGGTAAACAGTGCTGACCCAGATCAGATACTGCATAAAGCATCATCTGATCTGGGTCTCTACTGTTTGCTCATATAATGTTCTGTCAAAGTTAAAAAAAAGAATGAAAAATACCCCTATATTCATGCATTAGCATTGGGAAGGGGAAGTGGCTGATAGACTGAGTGTCCCATACATCTCCATGAAACAAACATGTGTGATTGCTTTTCTTGAATATTTGACCAGATTACAACCAAAATTGCACCGAAATGGTAGGTAAAACATCAAATACCCACTTTTCTTACAATGTATCTATAAAAAATGTCATCAGCTCACAAGCTTTTGAAAGTCACCACAGCATCATTGTCATTTTTACAAACAAAAGCAATGGCAAAATATGTCTGGGCCCCAAAACTTTCTATTAAATCGTCATGCAAACAAAGCTCAGCTCATTTTAAGTATCGTCAAATTAAAATCCATGTTCAAACAGCATGTGAACATGCTTGGAACAAGGATTTTCATTCATTTGACAATATTTACATTTTCAAAGCAAGCCTTTAATGAATCCTTAGATTTTTGCAACCGTTTATAGCCTCATGAATGACACAATATTTGATTGACAGCTGCCAAGCTCACTTGCCTGTGCATTTCGCTTAGAAAATCGAATTCATTCACCAGGAGTGTCACTGGTGTTGTGATTGACAGTGAGCCACACCTGAGTCGCATGTGCAAAACAAGCCTTGTGTTTGCTCCATTGGCTGTCCGTGTTCAAGCTGGCTGTTCCCCTTTTCCATTTAACACTCCAACTAAACCGTTAATACGATTATATTTAAATAGAAGTCTGTTTTAATTCCTAAATTAAAAATATTTTTTATATTTTAGATATAAATATAAGCAATAAATTCATGAATACTTCGGGTCTCTTGCAATGTAGGCTTAACGTTAACTTTGCAAGAGACCCGAAGTATTCATGATTCTATGAACATTCCAAAAATTGAATTCATTTCTTAAATGGTTTCATACAGCTTTGTGCATATGTATCCATGCAAGAATGACCTCTTAAACTTGTAATTGTTATTATAAATAAATTATTGGCATACTGCAAATTTTTAAAACAAAGAAATTGGTTAAAACTCACCTGAGCCCAAGGCTCAACTTAAAACATTTTTATTTGACCCTTCTCTCAGAATACAAATCCTTCATTCTTTTCTTCTTTCATTCCAGGACTTCAAAGATCTGGTGAGGGAAAAATTCTGCAACCCAAGAAATTTGACAATTATTATAGGACACTGGATTCTTCATGCTTATGGAATTATCTCCCTTACAGAACTCAGTATTCCGGGATTTCATGTACCTCTACTTCTCCTGGCTATCTTCCCCGTCATCTTTTACATCATGACAGCGAGATTTACCGACCCAGATAACTTGAATAAAGTAGAGTGATATATCTATAAGGGTTATCTTAGATAAAGTAGAGTGATATATCTATAAGGGTTGTCTTAGGAGGGGAATCTGTCCAGCTGGGACATAACATTGAATCAATGTCAAATCAACATTGATTTAACAGTGTTGAATCAATGCCAAATCAACATTGATTCAGCAATGTTGAATCAATGTTGATTTGATATTGATTCAGTTGTGAGCTTGCTATGTAAAGTGCATGTGCAGAAAGGCGAGGTCCACTTTGATTCAAATCACTCTTGATTCTGAAGTGTGAGCTTGCTGTGTTAAATATGTGCAGAAAGGTGAGGCCCAAGGCAACATGCTATATCATTTTACAATGTAGCAGTCATGCCGATGAACCAACATCAAATTATTATTGTTTCAAAGTTGTGAGCTTGCTGTGTGAAAAGCAGGTGCAGAAGGGTGAAGTCGAACTTACCATACTATTTCATGTTTTCTAATAGTACATACATGATGATGATTCAATTTGTCCAATCAGTGTTGTGTATAAGTTGTGAGCTTGCTGTGTGAAAAGCATGTGCAGAATGTTGAAGTTCAAGTTACCATACTATTTCACGCTTCTTATAATGGAATATTCATGAATGATTCAGTGTCAAATCAATGTACAGTAAAACCTGTGTAAAACGGCAACTCTCAAAAAAGCAAAAAAATGGTTTTCAAGACCGATTATTGCTTTATGCAGGTCAAAAGTATTGCAGAATGCTCCAAAGGGAGCATACTTTGGAGCATTCTGCAATACTGTTGACCGTCATGAAGCTACCAGTTGTCATTAAAACCTTTGTTTTGTCTTTTTTTGAGTGGTTGTTTAACACAGGTTTTACTGTACATTCAAAGTTATGAGCTTGCTTTGTGACAAGCATGTGCAGAAGATCAAGGCCCAAATCACTATGCTCTTTTAATAAATGTTTTCTTAATAACCCAACAGTCATGATTATGGTTTATTGTCAAATCAGTGTTGTTTCTAAGGTCTGAGTGTCTGTGCAGAGTCGAGGCAGTGTTTTTTCAAGACTGAAATTAAAGGGGGTCATTGATGACCTCTTTTTAAAAAAAATTTGGGGGTCATTGACAACTGAGGGTCATTTATCGATTTTCAATGGCATGAATGCTTTGTAAAGTCTTATGGATCCTTGTATGAGAAACAAGTGAAATAAAAACAAGTAAGCTGTAGAGTTTTAGTTGTTTATGTAGGTCTCTAGAATATAAGAATCCATCACGAGTGTGATTTTAGGATAGAAAAGCCATTTGCTGAATGATGACAAATGGTGACCCGAGGGACGTATTTTTCTGTCTCACACTCACACAAATAATGGATTATTTTTCTTGCTCACCATTGACTTTTTTCTTTAAAATAAACTTCCAGAAGTCTCCAGGGGCGTGCCTGCGTATACGCAAAGTATGCAGCTGCGTACTTTAATTTTTGAATGTCCAAAAAATAAAAACGTCCTCAATCGCGAAAAATGCAATAAAAACATGCCTCACCCGGGTTAGGTCTTTAGATTACAAGTATATCGATTTTGTAATAATCCTCCAAAGCAATAGGATTTTGACTGTTTTTCACTTTTGTTTTGGAAACAATTAAGTCGGTGTTTAGGTTCAGAAAACGCAGGAGAAGCCACCATTTAGTTCATATTTTGATTTTTTTTCCTAACGTATGGGAGGGGGACACCCCCCTCCCATACCCACCCCCTGCGTACTTTGAATTTGCCCTCAGGCACGCCCCTGGTCTCTGAATACGCTGAGATGCAATATCACATGATGACGTCACTTTGACTAAATATTGACGTCACTTGACAACCATGTGCGTGAGTTCCAATACAACCAATATTGACGTCTCATGACAGCCTGGGTAAGATATCATGGGTAAGAAAATATTTTCTATTTTGGGCTAAAATTCCAGATATAGGTATCAGGTGTGCAAAGTTGCCAAAGGTTTATTTTTCGGCAGCAAACAACTTTTCCAGAGGAGTTGTACAATGTATCTTTGCTGGAAAGCAATTCACTATCATTGAGAAGTTCATGTCATTAAAATGAGCCACGACATGTGATTTCCAACAATGTGACACTTTGACAAGTGTAGACTTAGATTAGCTTGTGCTGTCTCTTTTTAAGCTTAGAGTCTCCAGGTCATGTTTGGTTAGTAGCTTAACAGTCATAGAATATTCAAGCGACTACCAAAGGCTCTGATCAGACTATACGCACAGTCTGATCTGTGGCTTTGCTGGTCGCACATACCATTTGTTGGAAATCTCATGTCGCAGCTCAAATCATAGTCTAATTTTTTGGTTTTTGTTTGATTTGATTCTTTACATCCCAGTCAACAGTTTTCAGTTATGTCGGGATGGGTCTTCCTGGGTTAAACCAGTACTAAGCAAGGATAAATGTGTCTTGCTCAAGGACACAACACAGTGAAGCTGGTGAGGCTCGAACCGCAGCCTCAAGTCAAGCACTCTACCACTGTGCTCCATATCTTATTTCTTGAGACAGGGAAACATTTTCTTCTAATACTGCTTTAAAATTTAAGTCGCAAAGCACTGCACACAAACCAGCAGTGAGATCTACAAAATAAACCAAATGACTCGGAAAGAAACTTTACACATGGGAATGGCCAATAACATTTGACATAGGCGGTGGTCATATTTGAAAATAGTCAGATAGGTCACAGAATTACCCAGCAACGTTCTTTGTGCGCAGGGTCAATTGTGCATCAGAGATATATGAGTCGCGACATGTGATTTCCAACAATGTGGCATTTTGACAAGTGTAGACTCGGACAAGTCTGTGCAGCCTCCTTTTAAGCAACTCCAAATGATGTTCAGTCAGTAGCTTAACATTCATAGAATATTCAAGCGACTAGCAAAGGCTCCGATCAGACTGCATGTATGCGCAGGCTGATCTCAGGCTTTGCTGGTCGCACATACCACATTAGTGAAAATCTCATGTCCCAGCTCAATTATTTATCAAGGCATTTAAATCTAGCCTAATGCCTGTGTCTAGTAAAAATATGAGCATGACAAGTTTTGGATCATAAAGGCTGGGTTATTTAGAAGTGTCTTAAAATTAAAAGTTCAGGATCTCACTACAGTCAACGCTCTTTATAACGACACTGTTTGTAAAGAAATTCTGACCATTACCAGATTTCCACATAATAATCATTTGGTAAAGGAAAATAGTATACAAATGAATTAAAATGCTATTATTCCAAATGTATACATTTGTTCAATTTCAAATTTCATCAAAATGCACAAAGCTTCCCACTTATCAAATGAGACAGAAACCTGTTCATGCAAAAAGGCCTTGTTCCTCATCACAAAATTGTCTGACACATGGTAAAAATTCTGTTATAATGAATTTATTTTCAATAGAAATTGTGTATCTGTTCCCAGAAGTTATTGTCGGTATCGTTAAGTGAATATTCTGTTAAAAAGAGGGAACTTTAATGGAAACAGATCCGCTCCCAGCAGTTTTATGTCGGATATTGAATATTCTGTTATAACGAGTGATGTTATAAAGAGATTTGTCTGTATTATGGTTGCTGAGAGTATGACAAGTGGATACATGATGAGCCTGTATTTATGATGAGCCAGTACACAAGATATTGATACTTATTGAGTCAGTGAAGTCTGCGCTCCAATGCAGTCTCTCCCATGTTTTAACAGTTCACACAAAGAAGGGACCTAAGATGACTCAGCCCAATTGTTAAATATCTAGCCTCACTAGATACCTGCACAAGTACATGGGTGAAAGTATTCAGGATTATTCCTGAATTCAGGATTTGGATACCTACACAAGTACTTGGGTTAAAGTTTTCAGGATTTTCCTGAATTCAGGATTTTGAGGCCGACTTTCCATAGAAAGTCGGCCTCAAAATCCTGAATTAAGCAGATTCTAATAGCTTCTTTGATTTATATTCAGTTTATCTATACACAATTGACCATTTAAACTTAAAATTGTTGATCTTTGTTGTTTTATGTTTTAAGATTTGATTTTAAAAAGTTCAGAATTTTGGAAATTTTGAACTTTCACCCATGCAATTATATTAAAATAATTTTTACACATACATAACTGGTCCTCAGGTAAGAGTGTGTAACTAAAAACGATTTTTTTATATTCCAAGCCAAACATATGTTGTGGGTACTCAAAAGAACCATCTCAGTGAGATGGTTCTTTAGAGCACCCAAAACACATTGGTTATGTAAATTCTTCCACACTGGGGCATGTTTTAACAGAAATTCAGTCGTAAAAAATGTCTGCACAGGACATTAACAGTACATGTGTATTATAGTCCGTACAGAAATTCAGTGAACATCGTTTTTCTTTTTTAAAATGCCTTAATGATAAAATTTTGGACTAAAATTTTGTACATACATATAATAAAGCACCGCCTAATATACAATTGCATATTTGAATATTTATTGAAGGAAAATAAGTCTGGAATATCTTGTAAAATAAAATAACTTAGTCGTTTTCGATTTAGGAAACTCCTCATTTTCCCTCAATGTATTTCATATGGGTAACACGTGGTTTATACAGGTCAATGAATACCATGTTTACTATCGTATATTAGACGGCGCGCACGATATTGGCGTACAAAAAGTAACGTCGAATTGTAACGTCGCGACGCTTAATTCTTTCCTCTTCTCCTTATATTTAGCTAGACGTCTTGCTTCTGGAGAGACTTTCAATTGCTGGTAAAATATATGAAAACCGTTTCTAGCTTTCAAACATCAATAGATTTGATTTCATACACGTCAGAATCAGTATTTCTAACTTAGTATACATGCATACACAACAGAACTTAGAACAGCATCTTAATCTGAAATGCCTCGTTTGACGTTTCTTTGTTTAACGTCATTTTTACCGCCGGTAACAAAATTTAAGACTTGGGTAAATGTTCACATTTTCTTTATTTTTCGGCGGATAAACTTCATATACAGCTTTTTTAAGTAAACAAGCAAAGTACATTGTGAAGATTAAATTTTCTAGTGAGACTCATTGTCAATGTTAAAGCTACGCTTAAATTTCAAGAGTATGTATATTTATTTTAATGAAAATTGTGTTTTGGTAACAAATTTTAAGACTTGGGGTTTTGCTGAACATTTTTAAATGGAAAGGGGCAATGCAATTAATTTTCGATTAACTTTCACAACGGAAAAGGTACATTTCAAACAAACAAATATTTTGTCAATAAAACGCCATCAAGATTACATAATTACTTATCGAAGCGACCATCCCTGTATTTTTCGTGCGTTTTTTGTCACGAGTTACAGATTTTATTTTACAAAACTTAACTTCCTGAGGCGTCGTTGTGGAAAACCAAACAACAAACTGGATATGACGTTGAATGGTGATGTTTCAGCTTTGACGTAGACTAAATTCCGTAAAAATCGACGTCTAAATGGCGTTGTAATACGCATTTGCGTAAGCCTACCACAGCGCTATTGTTACAGAGTTACAGACGTTTCACCCCCGAATTTTGAGTTCTTGAGCTCTCCTTTTACCGTTTTGATAAATTAAAACTAAGAATCAATAAACTCTTAGCAAGGCAAACATACACTTCTAGTTTCAAAACAAAAAAAAAATGACCAGAACATCATAAATTGGTTCCTTTAAACAGAAAAAAATGCAAAAACCCGTTTTGTACGCCAATACTGTGCGCGACGTCTTATCAGGTTGTATGATAAAAAAGTGGTCACCAGCAGGATAACTCTTGGTATGACTACATACACACTGCAAATGCTTTGAAGAGACTTCGCAAATTACAATTCTATATAAGTTATCATATTTCACGATAATCAAATTCTAAGCGTTCATGGTAAGTGACACATATAGCATTTGGACCGCGACTGAGAAAACCTGTCTTCGGTGATTTGCATCCGCGCAGTCTCATCAGCAACTCTGTTGTCAGCTTTTTGAGAAGAATCATATATATATCTAGACTTGCTACGAGCAAAATTTCAATTTTCTAGCTAGCAGACTGGTTTGAGACTCGCTTTGTCGGACTCCCAGAAGACAGGTTTTCTCGCGTCGTGTGTTGCTTGCTCGACCGCTCTAGACAAGTACACTGCTCAAAATATTTAAAGGAACACCGTGTTTTTAGCCATTGATCACAATACAAATAAACTCATAGTCTCACTCATAGCAAGAGTTAGGTTAATAAAGCAAATACATGTTTGTCTTGCGATTAGTTTGGTTACCTATCAAGGACGATGCTTGTTGATAAAAATAAAGTAATCTCTTTCCATAATCTCCATGGAACGCTTTATGTAAAAACGGATTTTTAAAAAAAGAATACCCCTTTTTTCATAGCCTAATTTTAAGACGAATTTTTCACCCAAGCACCACAGCAGCATCATTTCTATACAGAAATTAGCCTTTTCATGTTTCAGAAATCATTAGGTTACGCTATTAACAAATTCAGAAGATTTTACAGAGTTCCAGAAAAAAACGTCATTTATAAGAAAATTAAAAAATACAAAATTTAAGCCATGAACTTAAGCAGCGATCATTTTATCAAACACGTTTATTGATCCAAGACTTTGGCTATCTTTGCCAAGATAGCAAAAGAAACTGGGTTTCTGCTTTATTGTCTAGTGAAATGCATTACTTGTCTATTGGACAGTGGTTAACATTATCACCTATGGAAAATTATCAGGTGTTCCTTTAAATATTTTGAGCAGTGTATTACAAGTGCAACAGATAATAATATTAACAAGAAATATCTTTAAAAAAGATATTCGGCGGCTCTCAAATACTTACAATTTTAACACAACCAAATGACGAAATCCCCTTATATCCCCTTTTTTGCATGCTGGTAAAGGATGTTCCATCTAAAACCGGCTAATTTGGAAGTTGTGGTTATGTTTCTGGTCTCTCTTTTGCTTGGTGTTCTTTTCGCGGAGCCATTTGCATCTGAATCGTTCCAAATTTTAGGCACTTCACCAGCAAAGGCTAGGGAACAATGTTATTAGTCCTAAAGTTTTTAAGAAAACGGGAGATTTTGACGATAAATGCATGTACTGAAACAAACTGAAAACCTGGAAAAAAACATGCCATATTGTTGTTGTTGTTGTTGTCACTAGATTCTGCCCATCTCGGATCTCAACTTGGAGTAGTTTACAAGTCTTAAATGGTTTACACTTCCACCACTCTATTTACATATTATGAATGTCTCTATTTACAGAAAAATGCTGATATACCTAATCGCTTTTGTGTGTGACTAACTCCTATAACCTTTCTATTTCCTGTGGCATCTCGCCATAGCCGAGGTCGGGGAATAAATGCATGTAGACTCAAAAACTGATCGACTAGCTCCCAGTAAGCACGTAAAATCGGGCCACTCTAGGCCCGCCAGAAAAACACCATCCGAAAAGCGTTTCGCTGGCGGCCCATTGTGGCCCGAGATTTGGTGATACATGTTCGTCTGACATACATGTAGTTAAAGAAACTAGAGCTTGTGCTTGTCATCTTCCTAAAGGAAATAGCAAAATACGCTGATACATGTACAGCTGCGCAGGTTGATCTGAGTCTAAGTGTAGGATTGTGGGTTGCGGCGTATTCAAATTGTAGGAAATTATGTGCCATTATTTACATTAAATATCCATCCCCATTATAACCTCTTTTTTAAGATACATCTTTTTTTAAAAAGATGTATCTTGTTAAGCGCTATTAACAGACATTACAACGTGGGTTTTTTGGCTGTCTATTTATAACGCACCATAACTATTTATAACTTTAATCGTGTAACGCATTTGATATGGGAAACCAATATGGCTTAAATAAAAAAATACAAAGATTTGCTTTATATATTGCTGTTAAAGTCCTATAGGATTTAGTGAGTTATTTTATATTGCACTTATTTACTATGTGCAATTAAGCAAGGCATGCAAAGAATGGTAATAAAGCAAATTAGAAATGGTGTACAGCGGGAGTTGACCTATATTCCAGATCAATGTCCATTGTTAGGACTAGTGCACAGACTGGTTCTCGGCCATTTACCTGAAAATTTCAAGTTAAATTGCATCTTTAATAAGATCGTGTGGTCAGTCTGAGTATTAACCAATGAGGGCATATTTTTCTAGCTGGTGTGATGAATATTACAATTTAAGAATACTTCTGATTGGCGAAAATTTGCATAAAATTTAGGTTCAAAGCGATAATAGACCGTCGGCGAAGCCGCAGCAAAAACAAATATAATGAGGAGGCCGTTCATCAGATTTATAGACGGAAGTCACATTATTTGATTGCGCTCTACATCGTCTAATACACAAGTCATTCGTAACTACGGCCCACAGAGCCGGCGAACGGTGGGGAGGTGATTTTCTGGCTTCAGGTCCCTGGTATGACCCTGTACTAACAGTGCATTTTCCCGGCTGGGGCGTGGCTACAAATGACTCGTGCGCATAATTTCTTTCGTCTTTATGCAATAGTCATTTGTGACCAGGCCCCAACCAAGAGGAATGTCGAGGACATTGACTTTGTGTCTGCGTTTCCCCATAGTAACCACCACACTGTGGGGACAGCTTGCTGGCAAAGCCAGGACAGTTCTTCCCCGCAGCCGCAGTCTGTTATTATACTGCACTGCCATGTTTGTCTAGCTCTAACAACCCCCTACATTTCCCCCGCATTGTGGAGACAATGTAAATGTAAAACACAGTAAATTTACCAGGCTAAAAATATTCCCGTTCTGCTCAGGGGTTGGGGTGAAGCAGCGGTAACAAATACCTGGTTTATTATTTATAGCCTATAAAGCACTTCGCATTAACATTTAATTCTCAGCCCCCCCCCCCCCCCCACCATAAAAAAGAAGCCCTGTGATAATTTTCTCTTATCAATTATAGTTGCCCGGAATTACGTTTTGGCATGCATATATTGCATTGTCTGGTGTCAATAAATCAGTATTTGGAATAAACAGATAGAAAGTTCAATTTAGTTAATAAAACAGGTTGGAAAACATGCGCGGATCCAAAAAGTTTTTTCAGAGGGGGTCCAAATTCGATAACGTTTTTTTTTCTTCTTTTACTTGGTGAGGGGAGGAAGGATCCAAATACCACTATTAGCGTGCCATCAACAGCCCGCCTGCGATACGCCATTCAAATGGCATTTCGCTGGCGGGCCGATAACGGCCCAACATTGGATGCTGGATTTGTAGCTTTGTGATTTTAAGGGGATCCGGACCAGTATTACTAATGAACCGTATATTTTTGTAACTTTCCGGGGGGGGACCGGACCCCCTGTCCCCCCCCCCCCCTCTGGATCCGCACAAGGTAAAGTATTTAAAATCTGATGATCAGAGAAGGAGCAGGGAACACAGAAAATAAAGATTTTAAATTGAGGAACAGGGGAACACAGAGATTCATTTCATAGGAACCCACTGGGAAGGCCTCAATATTTTCTCGTATGACAAAATTCTGTGAACCCAAACTATGGCCATAATTTGCATTTGATGGAACTATTTTGATATGATAAGAAACTCTTCTCCTAACACGTTACTTCGTCTTATAAAACCGTATAATTATTCATCGATAGTAAACTTTAGGCAGTGATCCGTACAAAGGTGCATTTAGGGTAAATTAAAAAATGCAGATGCTCAAATGAGGACAAATTCCATCATATCACAGCCCATTTGACAATACATTTTGTAACGAAAAAAATATCACCAATTAGGCGGTGTATAGATATATTAAATTCTGATGGTCATTGTGCGATCAGTCCGCACATAACGAAATAAACGCAAAAAATCGTTGTTCACTGAGTTCCTGTACGCACATTAAACCACCTACGGTCAAGGGTAAATACCTTGACCGTGCCCATATTTTATCGTCCAAATTCAATATTTTAGCTGGTAATCAGACAAATAACCCATTTTAATTTTTTAATGCTCATTTAATACCTCACCGGAACCAAAGGCTCAAGTGAGCAGAGGTATTAGCATGGCAATGGTCCATTGTCATCATCTGTTCATATTTTCAAAGAAGTATATCTAATGTCAGTTGTCAAGAAGGCCATCTCAAAGATAGTCTGGCAAAAATGCAGGTCCATTAGGCATAGTGGTGTACATGATCAAGGCAGCAGGTGAAACAGGTGCCACCATGATCCGCGATCTTGCTACTGCGATTATCCGTGCTGGCAAGGTCCCAACTAACTGGGAGCAAAGTTTCATTGGCTTTACAAGGGCATGGGTGATCCTCTGGACAGAGGCAGCTGTACCGGGCCGCATAGCGCAGTCGGTAACATGTCTGGCAACAGATGCGAGTCTGACTGCATATCCAGAGGTCGCGAGTTCGATCCCGGCCCAGTCCCATACTTTCGTGGAGATTGATCATGAAATAATTTCTACGGCCATTCTCCTCCCTTCCGCTGAATCATTCAAGAAGGGTTGTTGTCAGTTACAAGCGAAAGTATGTGCACGAAGTACTGGTTATCTGCTTGTTCAAGCTTGCCCAGGAAAAAGTGTGGTTAAGTGAACTGACCGTCCCGCAATGACCATAGCTGTTGACTTGGGACGTAAGGCAAACAAAAGAGGCAACTGTCAAGGCCTCAAACTGACCGAGCAGGCCAGGAAAATCCTAGAGAGGATTTTCGATGGTCTCGTAAGACAGGTGGTGTCTATTGATGGCTCCCAGTTTGGCTTTGTCCGAGGAAGAGGCACTACAGATGCAATCTTTGTGGTCCTGCAGCTGCATGAGAAATACCAAGCAGTGAACAAGAGGCTTTATATGGCCTTTGTGGACCTAGAGAAAGCATTTGACTATGTTGAGGAATGGATTGTGTGGTTAGTCCAGGGAATATACGCTAATGCGCGAAGCCGGGTACGTGTTGGAGAGTGTTTCAGCCAAGTTTGAGGTGAAGGTCGGGGTCCCAAAGCGATCCGTACTCAGTCCCCTGCTCTTAATCATCGTGTTGGAGGCCTTTTCACGTGGGTTTCTGGCTGGTGTTCCCTGGGAGGACCTTTATCTTGTCATCATTGCTGACTCCCTAGAGAAATGTGTTGGGAGGCTCTTGATATTATGGAGAGAAGCCATGGAGAAGAAGGGATTGAGGGTAAATGCAGGAAAGACAAAGGTCATGATCTGTGGTACAGGCCTGGACCTCTTGCAGAGTTCAGGCGAATACCCATGCACTGTCTGTCGTACAGGAGTAGGCAACAACAGCATCCACTGCAATGGTTTCAAACTTTGGGTTCATAAGAAATGCAGTGGGCTACAATGACTGGCTACAACGACTGGCACCAAATCCTGATTATAGGTGTGCACGGTCCAATGGAAATGTCCGTCCTATCGATGGCAGACCACAGAGTGAAGTCCAGGTCGGACCTGATTAGCTGGTGGTAGCTCCCTTCTGCTACCTGGGTGACATGCTCTCTGATTGTAGAGGCTGTGAAATAACAATCACTACTTGTGTGAAAACAGCCTGGAAGAAGTTCAGGAAGCTACTACCAGTTCTCACATCACGCCAACTCTCTTACAAGACCCATGGCCATGTATACAGCTCTAGCATGCTGAGTGCCATGCCAGTGAAACTTGGCCACTGACCAAGACAAACCTGCAGCGCAATGACAGGGCCATGATCAGACAGATCTGCAGTATCAAGCCAGAGGATGTGGCCACGGTAAGGTCAAGCGAGCTACTGGCATCTGGGCACATGGAACCTTCTAGTGGTGCAGTCAAAACAGAATGTGATATACAGATTGATGGCAGGCGGGGGGCAGGTAGGCCCAAGCTAACATGGAAGAAACTGACAGAGAAAGACTGCCTGAGTGGAAGGAAGCTCACGACAGTTGACCCTCAAGAAAGGAGCACCTGGAGATAAGGTGTGAGATCTGCTATGCGTGCAGCTAGCCAGTTACCTGGAAGGGGACCGATGTGATGTGGATGATGCCCCTGCACGTTAATAAAAAATCTGATTATGATGATATATTACGAGTTGGCCAAGCATCATCAGGTAGGGGGAAAGGCTGCATTTGGTTTTTGGGCTGTTTTGATTGAATTCTGTTTGCCATGGCAACATAAATCTCTCCAATGGGAAAAACTTTTTAAAAGCTTCTGAAACCATGAGGCTCACAGCTTATATGTTTTTTAAATATTTATGTAGTAGTGTCTAGCTACATAAATTGTGCCAATCAATCCCCTAGAGTCCAAGCTGGTTATGCCCTGGGGATCAATAGTACCATGCTTACCATGGGGCAAAATTTAAAAAATCTTCTCTGCAACTAGGAGGCACACAGCTTATATATTTAGTATATTGCAATATCTAGTGGTCCCTGACATAAATCCTATCAACCAAGTCCCTGGGGTATAAAGTGGTCACCCATCAGGGATCAAAAGCTCCCATAGACTTACAAATATGTTTTTAACACTATTCACGAAAATAAAATTCTCACGAAAATTTCCGAATTCCCAGTACACTACAGACCAACTAGAACTACTGATAGTCAAAGTAAAAAGTATGGCCCCATGGATGGTCAGCTGTCTGCAAAAAGGACTCTGATCCGTCTAGTTCTTATGTATCCAGCACTACATGATCAGAATAACAAACTTCTAATTAATTTTTGCAAATCTAAAAGAGATAGGAGGAGGTGGGGGATCAAGGAGTAAATGAAAATAAGAAAACAATTAATGGACATGCTCTGATAAATTTATTACAAGAATGAGTCACACTTATAAAACCTGATTTAAGATGAGTGTGTGATGTCAATAATGGATTCTTTCACAATACACTATGGCACAAATACCATACAAACCCATATACATTGTCAGGCCTCTAGATAAGAGTATGAGGGCTATCCAAGTAAATCATGGACTTTTGTTATAACACGAGACTGTGTATCAGGAGTTCTGTGAAATTTGTATATTTTTATATACCTGTACATCTACGACACATTTTGTACAAAGAGAGGTGGAATCCCAGTTTAGATAACAAAGTTATGAACCTTTATTTGACTGTGTGTCAGCGTGTGTGGAGCATTTTGTTGAATTTTTAGAGAGGGTTGGTCAAATGTTTTGTCTATACTCTCTTTAAAGAAGCTTTAACAGTATCAAATAGTGCTATCTATTTGTTGAGTTAGCCTTCCTAGTTCAAGTAATGACTAAATATTATGTTTAGATATGTTTAGCAATCAAACAAGCGAGATCTTTTAAATTTCATATGAGACAGTATATTTACCATTAAAATAAATGACAGCAAAATAACATGTGTCCAGTTAAAATGATGAAAAGAAACTTGTCTGTGGTTTTACTAAAATAATGTTGCACGAAATCCGTTTTACGATACTAGTGACTACTCTGCCAATTATTTGACATTAGAGAATTTGATTTTATGTATTTAATTAGCCAAAAAGCATTGGAAGTCTAATTTTGCGCTTTTCCATTCTTATAATGTTAGCATTTTCTGAAAATTGAAAATGTAGTAGGCATGATAAATCTTCTATAAAACAATGCCGATGGCCGGAAACATTTCAAATGTTCAAGACTTTACCTTGAATAGTCACTGGTAGAGGTGGTAAACACATTGTGTGAAAAAAAACTGCGATATTCAATTGAATGTGCACTAATATTTGGACTTCATGAATTTTATTACAAAGATTTCGACGTGGTCCGCACACACCGACGCGTCAAGTAAAGGTTCATAACTTTGTAATCTAAACTGTGATTCCACCCATATTTGTACAAAATGTTTCCTAGATGTATATAAACACATCATTAAAATATAGAATTCCTGAACACACAGTCTCGTGTTAAAACAAATGTCCACGATTTACTGGGAAAACCCTTGTACATAATAATTTCCTTATTCCTCAACCAAAACATGTGTTGATGGAACTCAAATTAACGGCCTCAATGAGACTGTTCCAATGAGCATGCAAAATAATGTTTAACTGATGGATAAGAAAATAATCAAAACTTTACACAAAAATAGGTTGCTTATCTAGGTATGGTGAATATATCTAACCACAAAACTGGTCATCTCGTGACATAATGGTATTCCTCGAATATGCATAATTTACTCACTAACCCTTTACTTCATAGAGACGCCTTTTAGTGCTTTTGAAAACAGAGCAGACCCAGATCAGGCAGCTCTTGTAAGAGCTGCCTGATCTGGGTCTACTCTGTTTTCTTGTGGAAATATGATATAGCTGCTCCTACACTAGTGGACCTGGCAAGTAATTTCTTTCTTCTATGTGCCAACATGAAAGTTTATTTATATAAGAATTCATAGTGGGTGGAGCTTAGCATGAATATCCATGAAGGAAAGGGTTAAATGAAAACATGCGACTATCTGGTGGGCTAGGAAGTTTAATATTTGGCCTATGCCTTGATCTACTTTCACAAGCCTCCAGACGTAGTGAAGTTGGTAACGTGTCTGACTGCAGATGCGTGTCTGACTGCAGATTCAGGGGTTGTTAGTTCCATCCCAGCCCAGTCCCATACTTTCATGGAGATTGATCATGAAATAATTTCTACATCATTCTCCTCCCTTCCCCTGATTCAAGAAGGGTTGTTGTCAGTTACAAACGAAAGTATGCGCACAAAGTACTGTTTAACCACTTGGTTTAGCTTGCCCAGCAAAAAAGTGTAGCTTGGTGAACTGACCGTCCCGACATGACCATATCTGTTGACTGGGACGTAAAGCAACAAAGCAAACCCAAAAAAACAATCCAGATAAAAGAGTGCATAAATTCCTATGGACCCCAAACATAGCATTACAATGGGACAATACTGTAGTATTGCAGTGCTCATAAATAGCTAAAACTGGTCAGATGCACCATTTACAATTGAATAAACATACCATAAAAAGTATGTTTCTCAAACAAATAGGGCCTACTACTGCGGGTAAGTTTCTAACCCAAATTGTAAAATATGTAATTATTGGTTACTTGACAAGACAACAGCAAGTTTGAAGCTGTATTGCTTTTTTTGAACATTTTCTTAAGAAAACTGATTTAATTAAAAGTACTAAGTATCTAAAACATTTAAGCAGTATTTCATCTAATAATTATAGAAAGTTGTAAAATGAAATATAAAATGATACAGAACAACATTAAATCTATCAAATCTAAAATTTATTTTGTTTCTCATTTTAATGGACTCATATGAGCTAGCACATGAGATTTTGGTACTTATCACATTGCAGAGCCTTTTTTTCTCTATCACCAGGGTCCGATATTAGGCCCCATTCCCAATCCAAAGTATCCTCCTTTCTTCCCAATTTTCAAAAAAATCCCAATCTAAAGGTAAAAATAAATCTCACCAGGTTCGATCGATAGAATTGCTCTCTAAGCCGCTCTGTAACAGACAGACCTTAAAAGCATTTTGAACCACTCAGATGTTTTGTTATGCGCTATTTACTCTGAAATGTCATCTGTATTCATGGTAGAAATGTCCCACAATAGTAAATATTATTTAGCAAATATTTCCCAAAATGCAGCATATTTTTCCCAATTCTCAATTCAAGCCATGGGGCCTTTTCCCAAAATAGCTGGAAAAGGCCCTGCATTGTTGAACAATAAGGGCTCAGGTGAGTCTGTGCACCTGAGCCTTTGCTGCTTATAATAAATATAAATAAAGTACAGAATCCAACATAGATGGAAGACACAGACCGAAATTTAGACCTCTAGTCCCGCTGGATACATTGCAATGGGTGTATTGTGTTTGATTTGATTCTTTACGTCCTAGTCAACAATGTTTCAGTTATGTCCGTACCGGTCTTCCTGGGTTGAATCAGATTAAACAAGGATAAATGTGTCTTGCTCAAGGACACAACACAGTGGTGCCGGTAAGGCTCAAACCGGTGGCCACTCTGTCTCGAGTCAAGCACTCTACCACTGAGCCATTGTGCTCCCGGAGGCTTTTGCGTAATGCCGTATATACAATAAATACCAAAATCGTGTGTAGTGTTTGTGTGTGTTGTTACCCCTACTTTATAATCGGGCCTCAAAGTTATAAAACTTTTTTTCATACTCAAATCAGCTGAGCACAAAATTTATCCTGCTCATAAATGTTAAAATGCCAACAATTGTTGGCATTATAACATTTTTAGCATGATAAATACCACATCTGAGAGACTTAAAGCAAGAAACGTCTTTGCTTTTCGATATTTTAGTTTTTATGAGTAGTTGAAATTAAAAACTCGACTCAACTGAGCACGAAAAAAGTTTTATAACCTCGGGACCACGTAACAATCCAATATATGGGCCTTGTCTCGAGATAAAAAAAATCTTTGCAATTTAAATTAGGTAAAACTCAAACCAGCATACACAGCTACAGAGACTAGCTAGAATATTGAAATTTTGCATGAAGCATGTTAAGATATTATACTATACAGGAAGTCAATAACAAAGATGTTGATCAGGCTGCATGGATGCACAGGCTGATCTGTGCTTTTGTTGTTCTCAAGCAACATAGTTGTGTTTTCTCGTGGCGAAAGCCCATATCTCATCAGCTGTAGACTAGACTCTTTAATATCATTGTAGCAAGCATATGCATTATAATGTTCAAGCACCGAATAAGAATGGAGATAATCAGACTGCTGCTGCACAGACTGATCTACGACTGATGTTAACATACAACAAAATCTGCACCCAAATTTAATCAGGACTTAATAGTTCGTAACAGAAAAATATTTTTCTTATTTCTCAACCAAAACATATGTTGTGGGTACTCAAAAGAACCGTCTCAATAAAACGATTCTTCTGAGCACCCAAAACATATGCTAAAAATTATGGGCAAGAAAATATTTACAATTTTACACTGTACATTTTTGTTTATATAAACCTATGTTAATATATATTTCATGAAAACATTAGTGGTGGCGCTTGCTGTATGCCTCTCATAATGATCCCTGAATATATGGGCCAGCCGATGATATTGGTATTATCAAAAGATGTGTCTGGGAGTGATGTAATGCCATGTATTTAAATCTATAAACCACTAGTGGTTTACTTCCTTAGTAATTTTATGTTATGACGTCCATACCAACATTGAGTACATAGTGGGAAAATCTTAACTTTTCATGCCAAAAATGGGATTTGAAAGTAATTTTTATGTCATATGATAAAGTAAAACCCGTCTTAAGCGGCAATTTAAAAATAGACAAAACAAAGGTCTTAATGGAAAACGTTAGCCTAATCAAGGTCGAAAGTATTGCAGAATGCTCCAAGGGGAGCATTTTGCAATACTTTAGACCTGCATTAAGCAACAATCGGTATTGAAAAACAATTTTTGTGGTCTTTTTGAGTGGCTGCTTAAGACAGGTTTTACTGTATGTATATGATTATATTATTGCTTCTACTGTATTTAATTTGTTGTGAAAATGTGATAAAACTTTAACTGTAAAGTCACTCTTTAAACATGCATGTGCAGCTATCAAGTAGAACTAGAAACCTACATGTGGGCCTCAACCTGCATCTTCTTCCATACTTTGTGTATGCAAACAAGGAAGGCTCTAGTGAGATTGCACAGGTTTGTCTTAGCCTTCCCTGCTTGCTGATGCAATAAGTACCAAAATCTCATATGCTGGCTGATATATGAGCATCGTCATGAGAAAACCAGTCTTTGGGGTATTGGACCAGTCTGCTCAGTAACAGAAATTAGCTAGAATATATGGGTGAAATTTCAGAATTTCCAAAATCCTGATCTTTTGAAACTCAAATCTAAAAACTTGCAGTATGCCCACAAAATATCCACAATTCCAAGTTTAAAAAACGGCCAATTGTCTTCAGACAGACTGTATATGAATAAGAAAACCTATTATAATTCTTGCAATTCAGCATTTTGGGGCTGACTTTCTATGGAAAGTCAGCCTCAAAATCCTGAATTCAGGAATAATGTTGAAAACTTTCACCCATGCGAATAATGAAATTTAGCATGATGAAAGTTGAGCTACATGTATTATACTTTCCAATGGGCAAAAAACAAAGAAGCTGATCAGACTGCACAAATGCGCAGGTCTGTTGTTGACATGCAACAAAATCAGGTTTTCTTGCAACAATGCCCATATTTATGTGGGAAAATGAAGATCTGGGTACCCCAACTATATACCACTAAGGAGGTTATATTTGGCTAATAACATTCGGTAAATGTCCTAAAAATTAAAACAGTTTTCTATTTCTGCTATCAAATAAAAAGTTTAGGGCTGGAATTCATAAAATGCTTGTCAGAATAAGAAACAGGGAAGACCCTGATCAGACTGCTTCTTCAGATGCAGTCTTGATTAGGGTCTGCACTGTTTGTCTAGGACTTTTCGGAAGGCATTTAGAACATTTACTGTAATTATGGAGATTATGGCTGATATATGGGTGATGCCCCAAAGTTTTACAGGCATTACCCACATTTCAGATAAGATATGGAGATGCTGTAAGCAGATAAAAATGGCTAAAAATAGTCTTCCTTTTGCACTAGGTCAATATGACTACAAAGCCACACATTTTATTTGCTAAAATCTATAAAAAAAGTTGACTGCTAAATCAAAATTATGTTGCACCTTAATAATAAATTATTTACTTTCCCCAGGAAAAAATATGTGGGTTCTCAAAGGAATAAAATACTATATTGGGCCTAATAAGCAAACTTTGTGCATAACTTGTTTAAAATAATATACCTTATTTAGAAAAAAAAAAAAAAAACAGTTTAGATCTAGATAGCTAGCACCTGAAGAAGCCAGCTCTTTCGTTTGTTTTTTCTTTACATCCCAGCAAACAGCTGCCCTTTCATCCACACATATGAATCCATATGATTCTAATAAACCTAGTACAAGTATTCATTCATTGGTAAAAAGAGGATCTTACATAAGTGTTCTTGTGTATTATTTAAATTAATGAATGAGTTGGGGGAAAAAGAGATAAAATGCGAGGCTTGCCAAGCATTTTATTTCTTTTTCGCAACATGTTTTGATAAATTCAATAATACAGGAGCAGGAATGTTAGATTTTTTTTAATATCATGATAATAAAATTGCTTTAAAATCACATTTTTGGTATGAAAACGAAAATTTTATCATTATGTATGCATTCTTGTTATGGACATCATTAGATAACTTTACTAAATATCTAGTGGTTTATCAATTTTAATGCATGGTGCAGAGGCGGATCCAGGATTTCTAGAATGGGGGTTCATGTGTATAAAGGGGTGGGGGGGGGGGTTTGCTGATTTTATCTCATTTTTCTTAAATATCCCATGAAAATTAAATAATTTGGTCTCATTGAGATATTTAAAAACAGGGAGCAGGGAGGGGGGTCGAGCAAACCCCCTAGACCCCCTCTGAATCTGCCACTGTGGTGTTAAATCACTCCCGGATGCAGCGTCATGTGATAAATCTACATTAGTAATGAAATTAAACCACTGGACCTGGCCACTGGATTGACTGGAATCAGAAGCTTGTGTATTTATCAATAAAAGCCCATGAAGTACTGTGGGCTCTTATAAGAGCAAATCAGCTTATGAGGTCTAATATAGTGAAAGAAGTCTTGCCATTTTTGACTGATATAGACCTATATAATCGGCTCTTGCTTTAAAGGCTATTTTGGTTCACATGTAAACTGAACTTGTCCAATATGGACTGTCATTAACCCATTTAAATGAATGGAATTCCCTATACTTATTAGCAGAACTGCAATCAAAAGCTATATTTACCAATAAAAGGCCATGAAGTACTGTGGGCTCTTAGAGCAAATCAACTGATTAAGCCTAATATACAGTGAGAGAAGTATTGCCATTTTTTGACTGCTATAGACCTTCCTATTCACCTCTAGCTTCAACCCTTTTAAGACAAATGGATTTTTTCCTAAAGTTTGATATGGTTGAGTCATGGTTTGGTGACAGGTTTTAACTTCCCAAAGATATTGTATTTCTTTCTCTGATGATTGATTTTGTCCTAGCAAACAGTGCAGACCCTGATGAAATGCCGCATTGTGCGGCATTTCATCTGAGTCTTCACTGTTTGCCAAATTACCTGTTTAGGGGTTTCTGGTCTCCAAAGTACCGATTTCAGGGGTGGTAACAGTCAAAGATTCTCAAACAGGAAAATCTTTCAGCTCAATCCTGAACATGGTCATAAATGTTCAGAAATCACCAATAAAATGTTTAAAAGGACAAAACATCCATAGAAAGCAATCAGTTTATGCTTATCATATAGTAAATATCTGATTAAAAGATCATGATAGGTTCTGATAACAAATAACAGCAATAATAAATTTGATCTTATATGCAAAATGCATGAGTGCTCAATCAGGAAATCCTGATTAATCATAAACTTTATCATCCCTGCGATTTAGGGGTTTTCTGGTCTCCAAAGGGTTAAAGGATCTTTTGGTTCACACGTAAACTTAACTTGTCCTATATGACGGGTCATAAATGTCTCTTTCAGCTGCCAAATATTGATGTAAAAAAGTGAATAATGTTAAAATGATCTTTGTAGACAACTACTATAACAAAAGAGCTACTTAGCCATAGTTAAAGACAAGGTGGGAAATGTATGCCGATGTTTACCTATCTTTCTAACCCTTTGTAGGGCAATGGAATATTCCAATTAAGTTGGATGGTTATGGGGTGTTTTTTTTGTTTTTGATGTTTCAAGTCCCAGTCAACAATTTTTCAGTCATGTCAGGATGTGTCTTTCTGGGTTGAAACAGTACTAAGCATCGCATAAAGTGTCTTGCTTAAGGACAGAACACAATTACTAGCCGGCGGTGAGACTAGAACTAGCAACCCTTCGATCCCCAGTCTTATGCTCTACCAACTGAACCGCACAGGATGGTTATAATTTTTAAATAATATTGCATTTCTTTCTCAAAAGATCAATTTTATCTACATGAACAGTGCAGACACTGATGAAATGCCACATTATTTCGCTGTTTGCGAATGTACCCATTTATGGGTTTCCCCGTCTTCAAATGGTTAAACATACCCTTGGAGAAAAATACCCCCATTTTTCAGTGTGAAAAAGTCTCTCGCTTTTTAAAACTGAATAATATTGATATTTTTCTTATTACATGGAAGAAAGTTCAAATTTTCCAAAATCCTGAACTTTTGAAATTCAAATCTTAAAACTTGTTGTTTGCCAACAAATCATTAATAATTTCAAGTTAAATGGTCAATTGTCCAAAGATGAAATGAAAACAAATCAGAAGCTATAATAATCTGCCTAATTCAGCATTTTGAGGCTGACTTTCCATATGGAAAGTCAGCCTCATAATCCTGAATTCGGGAATAATCCTGAAAACTTTCACCCATGTATTACTCAATGACAACATAAGTGTGGTATACGATCAAATAAACAAAGATTGTGAGTGTAAAATTGTGACTATTTTATTATCTATCAGTCTAAAAGTATGCTTCTGGTGCTCAAAAGAACCGTCCCATTGAAATGGTTCTTTGAAGAACCTACACCTTATGTTTTGATTGAGAAATAAGAAAATTAATTTTGCGCATTACCTCACTCTTATCTTGAGGCATGGCCCCGACGTTATAAAACTTTTTCCATGCTCAACTCAGCTCGGCATAAAAGTTATCCTGCTCATTAATGTTAAAATGCCAACAAATGTCATTTTAACATTTATTAGCAAGATAAATACAACATCTGAGAGACTTAAAGCAAGAAACTTCTTTATTTGTCAGTATTTTAGTTTTTATGAGCAGTTGAAATTTCGTGCTCAGCTAAGTCAAGCATGGATAAAGTTTTATAACCTTGGGGGCTGATCTGAAGTAGCTGTAGATACAGACCAAAATCTAGCCCCACTGAATAGCTGTGCATACACACCTTAACCCTTTTCATTCTGATGTATTATCCCATACATATTGATACAATAGGTATGGAATTGTCCATTTGTATTTTAAGGGGTTGCCAGTCAAAATTTCTATAAAATTATGTACTTCTGTCTCTGAAGATTGTTCTTTTCTTAGCAAACAGTGCAGACCCTGATGAAGTGCCACCTTACGCCACATTTCATCTGGTTCTTCACTGTTTGCTAAAGTACCTGTTGAGTGAAAAGGGTTGAAGAAATTTCTTCACATATTAGATATTACATTTGCTCATAGGATGAGCCTACCGGTAATGTCAT
Source organism: Loripinus fragilis (assembly GCA_964019695.1). NCBI lineage: Eukaryota > Metazoa > Mollusca > Bivalvia > Lucinida > Lucinidae > Loripinus > Loripinus fragilis. The sequence goes on from OZ026514.1 coordinate 47,621,227, forward strand.
TTATTGGCAATTAAAGTTAGTTCATACATGTAAAACAGATAAAATACACTCTCACCACTATTTCCAAAAGCATCAATAGTAAAACCACACCGGATAGGCGGCAATCGAAAATGCTCGTAACAATTGACGAATGCGGATCAAAAATCTCTAGAAACGTGTTTTTGATTGCTATTTGCCGCCAGTGGGTGACAAATGACAATTGAAAACTCTGTTTCTAACTATTTTGACTGGGAATCAAGTGGTTGCAAGTTTGAGTCTCACCACCCACAGAGTTACTGTGTTGTGTCCTTAAGCAAGACACTTAATCCTCTGCTTAGTACTGGTTCAACCCAGGAAGACAGGAAATCATCCTGAAATGACTGAAAAATTGTTGACTGGGACGTAAAGCATCAAAACTAAAAAAAAAAAAAGCCATAGACTTACCCCCCATTAATATCTGGATAAAATCCTATAATATGTGCTTATTTTCTGTTGTACACGTAGGTTTAGATAAACAAAATTTTGAGCGTAAAATTGTAAATATTTTCTTACCTATAATTTTAGCATATGTTTTTGAGTGCTCAAAAGAACTATCTCATCGAGATGGTTCTTTTGTGTACCAACAACATATACTTTGGTTGAGAAATAAGAAAATTAATTTTCTGTTACCCACCCTTAACTAAAAGCCTGTGTATAACAGGTTTAATTAGGTTGAAGTAAAGAGCTGATTGTGCCTGAAATTGATTCTGAACATGAGACAATTATGCTCATATATTGACCCTCATTCAGGATTTTGGGGCTGACTTTCCACAGTAAGCAGTGTACAAATCCTGAAGTCAGGCATAATATAATCCTGGAAACTTTTACCCATGCTTTAAGCACCATAAATATTTTCATGCAAATTTTTCAATCCAATTACCATTATCAACGTAATAAGCGCACACACTCTTATAAGCACACACAAACTTTTTTTCGAGTCACGAATGCTATATCAACTGCTTACTTCCAGCAAGTCTAGTGGTGTAATTTCTTTATTAATATTGATCTATAATATTGGTGTAAAAACGTAAAAAACATTGTAGATCCTGATCAGCTGGCTTCATTAGAAGCCAGCTGATCTGGGTCTACACTGTTGCTGTTTTTTTTTTCAAATTAAAAAAACTGTGTGTAAACTTTTCAGTTATGCTTGCAGTGTGCTTGTTTGGGTAATACCATAAAGTTCTATCTGAAACTATACCATGTAAAACTATGACTGCCCATGTACCTGTCACTAGGGACACAGACATGATCACATATAATGCAACCGGCACGATACTATTTATAAAATGAATTTGTGTATGAAAATTGAAATGTCTGGTTTATGAGATGCTGACATGTAGATAAAACTATCTAACGTCACACTGGCTTCGTGAGTTTTTTATTTTTGATGAATTTTTTCGCTTCTTTTTTCAACTTCGATACATCCTCCCCCGACTCCTCGTCTGACCCCTCCTCACTCTCGCCAGACTCTCCACTTGATTCCTTATCATTTGCCTGACTTGCGTCATTTATAAAACTGTCATTATAATCATATGTATTAGGTTCATCATCATCTTCCTCGTCTGCTCCCTTCTTCTTAGATTTTGACTCATTGCCTAAAAACAGAGAATAAACCTTATTATGGCAATGCAGTAAAACCTGTGTAAAACAGCCACTCTCAAACAGGGTGGGTAGTCACATGGTTTCTGTTAGGATACACTGTACAGAAAAATGTCGGACTTCTTTCTATAAACGATGTTTTAAGCAAAAGTAAGTAGATATTTCTGTGTGTTTTTTCATTTTTCCCCAGAAAGTTATACACCCTTTTCCAGCCCCCATTTTTCCCGATCTAACGATGCCAGGATATCCTCATAAAGCTTCTTACTTTGAGTACAGACTCTGTCACAATGTTTTTAGCGGCAAAAATCGGGCCTGAATTATAGAAATAAGCTGTAAGGACGACAATTATTTTCTTTGTGACAGAGTTTGTACTCAAAGTAAGATGCTTTCCTGGTAGCGTTTGATCGGTCAAAATGTGGGCTGGAAAATGGTGTATAACTTTCTGGGTATAGATGAGAAAACATAGAGAAATCTACTTACATTCTATCAGAATGTCCGTACAGTGTCCTCGAACATCCATACAGTGTATCCAAGCAAAAACCATGTGACTACCCACCCTGTCAAAAATACAGAAAATTGGTTTTCAAGACCGATTTTCACTTAATGCAGGTCAAAAGTATTGCAGAATGCTCCAAGGGGAGCATTCTGCAATACTTTTGACCTTCATTAAGCTATCAAGTGTTATTAAGATCTTTGTTTTGTCTATTTTTGAGTGGCCGTTTTACATAGGTTTGTTTGTTTGATTTGATTCTTTACGTCCCATCATCAATCTTTCAGTTAAACAGGGACGGGTCTTCCTGGGTTGAACCAGTACTAAGCTAGGATAAATGTGTCTTGCTCAAGGGACCACAACGCAGTGACACCGGTGATTTTACATAGGTTTTACTGTATGTTTAGTAAAGTCCTGAATGTGCTCTCTGTAATTACATCTGTTGCATATATCTAAATGCACTCCAGACTATTTAATCATGATAAAAAATACTATGAACCCCGAGCTGGATACATATTAATTGCATCATAAAGTACATCAATTAATAACTAGGCAGCTGACACTTGTTACACATGATACACCAATCAACACGATATATATGAAATATAAACCTACCAAATATGTCAAAATATTTACATTCTCAATGTAGTTACCTTAGGCCCCATTCACATGCTCACATTTACTAACATAAGTAAAGTTACTTACATAAGCAAATTTACCTACTGTGTCATGTGAATGCATTTACTTACGTGAGTATAAATACTCCTGGAGTAAACTGGGGTAAGTAAAAGTATATTTTGTGGGTTCAACACAACACTGTCGTATCTTGCTTTTATGAAATTTTTCAGGAGAGTTTAAACTAGAAACGTGTCCATGGGACACGGATGCCCCCGCCATTGCCAAATTCGCATAAATAGGGCATTGTCATTAACAAAGGGCCATAACTCTGATAATAATCAGTTGATTGTATCCGTGATCAAACCTGACCTGTATTTAATGACCATATACCTGTGTATGAAATATGAATCCAATACACCAATGTATTCAAAAGATATTGCCGGGAAACCATTTTTCATACGGAGATCAAGGGCCATAACTCTGATAATAATTGGTGGATTTTATCTGTAATCGAACTTGGCCTGTATTTTATGACCATATACCTGTGTATGAAATATGAATCCAATACATTGCTGTATTCAAAAGATATCTCCCGGAAACCATTTTTCATTCGGAGATCAAGGGCCATAACTCTGATAATAATCGGTGGATTTTGTTCGTAATCGAACTTAACCTGTATTTTATGATTATATACCTGTGTATGAAATATGAATCCAATTCACCAATGTATTCAAAAGATATAGCCCGGAAACCATTTTTCGTACCGAGTCAAGGGCCATAACTCTGATAGTAATTGGTGGATTTTACCCGTAATCGAACTTGACCTGTATTTTATGATTATATACCTGTGTATGAAATATGAATCATATACATTGCTGTATTCAAAAGATATCGCCCGGAAACCATTTTTCATTCGGAGATCAAGGGCCATAACTCTGATAATAATCGGTGGATTTTGTCCGTAATCAAACTTGACCTGTATTTTATGATTATATACCTGTGTATGAAATATGAATCCAATACACCAATGTGTTCAAAAGATATGGCCCGGAAACCATTTTTCGTACGTACGGGACGTACGGAAGTACGGACAAGGGTGATGCTAAATGCCCCCCCCCCACCCATTACAAATGGCGGGGGCATAAAAACATGCTTCTGTCTTGGCCATTATATTAATTTTTACCATTTTATAATTTAATTATGCTTAAAGTCATTTGAATTTGATGACAAATATTATTTTAAATTTTACCCTGTTGTTTTAAAAGATATTTGCAATAATTTCACTTACAACAGTTTTCCCACCCAACAATCCATTTTTTGTCTTAGGATTTCAGTGCAACACTGTGGTAACTTAAAGTTACAACAGTGTTGCTCTATATTAGTTGCTGTTTTTTATTCTAATTTCAAAGCAACACTGCTGTAAGTGATTATATTTAAGTTACAAAAGTGTTGCATTTAATTCATTACAATTATCAACATAAAATTACATTGCAAACTCCTGCATCTTACAGAAAAATGTACAAATATGGCAATTTCATAGTTCATGTTCCAATTCACATGTAGTAGAATGATTCTACCATCTTGGCTACCTTTAATATTCATATTGTCCATCTTTATGATCAATAACATGGCTACCTTTATTGTCCATATTGGCAACCTTACAAATTAGTTATAAATATTGGCAACCTTTATCATTATTAATAAACTATGATAGTATCACATTGAAATAGCCGCAACTGCCTGCATCAGTCAGGCGACAAACAGGACCAACCAGAATAAATGGCCAATACAGGAAAAACGTGTATTAACTATTGGTCATTTTTCTCTGTAGTGGCCTTGTTTGCAATACATTTATGTAAAATTATTGAAGTTTTCAGGCTTTCAAGTGCCCTTCAACAAAAAAGTAGGGAAAATGTAGGGATAACAATTTTGAAAATGTAGGGAAAAGGTAGGGATTATCGGTGTAAAAAATAGGGATAGTAGGGCTTTTCCAGATACAAAATTAAATACATTGAGTAAAATAAGAAAGCTAGATAAGCAGGATAATAGCTGTGACAATACTACTAGCAAAAACAGAGACTTTTTTGGTTAAAAATTACAAAATGATATGTTTAGAGGTCTGCTCCCTGAAAAATATAATAGCTAGTTTATAAAATCCGAGTAAGCAAGAAATTTTTTGTATTGACCCAGTTACAGACCCTCAGCCTACTTATTGGGCCTTGGACTTTGGATAATGCAGCAAACCTAGAGCATGGCTTACTGGACCAGTTCAAAAATACTTGATTATTAATATTATATAAAAAAAAAACACTTTATCTGCACTGGAGCTATGTATTCTTAAGGTTTTCCCAAACAATTTTTTTTTGGCCTTACAATGTTCATTTAGCAAGGAAAGTAGCTAGTTACTTTGTTCCATTTTGTGTTTATTAAAATGATCATAAATTTTTGGACACCTTAGTCTGAACAAACAGTTAAAATCTACCTGTAGGAGCAGTTTGAACAGGGTCTACATTTTTACCAATAAGTATATTGGGTAAATGTAAAAAAAATCTTCTTGTCAAAAACTAATTGGCCGGATTTAAAAATGATTTTGCACTAAAAATGTCATTGGCACGGGTGGTAATGTCGTAAGGGGCGATCAAAAGTTATGCAAATGGCCGCCTTACGAGAGCATCCAGATATGAGTGACGGGATGAAAATAAAACAAGCAAAACATGTAAGTTAGCGACTTCTGCATTTATTTCAATGTTTGCAGATTAATATTCAGAAATCAGGCAATGCTATTCCCAATAGTTATCATTTTTGTGTAATGGGTAGCAATAGCGAAAGTGGAAAACCGTGTAGTTAGTCTAAAAATCAATTTCTCCTGGACGAGGGTGTGTTGATTTTTTGGTTTTGATCATAAATAAACATGGTTTAGGGGCATTTTAACATGTTTACTGGCAGGTTTAGTGACACAAATATACTTTACATGAATCTTCTTTTATGCCTTAATAGTGTTTAGTCAAAATCGGGTTTAAAATGTTGACATAGACTAAATAGAAAAAAAAATCAACACTTACGACATTGACTCCCCCTTACGAGTGAGTTAACCCTTACGAGCCAGTATTTTAAACGCCCTTCATCTGATAGACAACGGATTACTCTTTAGTGTCTGCTAGAAAATTCTTGGTCTAGCGCTTGCACATTATCCATACATTATAGAGGGTCTCAATGAGGTACCTCTGAAACCGCTAATCAGTAAAGTTTGGGCCCCATAGATCGCTAATTTGTAAAGTTATGCCCACAAATCGCCAACTAGTAAAATTGAGGCCCCCAAATCGCTAATCAGTTAAATTTTGGCCCCAGAAATTAGTAAATTTTAGGCCCAAAAATCAGTAGCCTGTCTGGAGGCATTTACGAGGTGCAATAGCAGAATAGGGTTTTTTCCATCAAATTCGTTTAATGATTAAACGCGCCACTGTGCTATTCGGCATTTCTTTGCCCCACAAATCGCTTATTATTATATGTTATGCCTTAATTCGCTAACTGTACCAGCTATTTAATAAATGACAGACCCAACATTTTATGATATCGCGTGTTACTGTAGAACTACCATCAGTTTATATCATGTATTTGCATAAATGTAGCACCCTTTTGGGCATTTCTTCTCAAGTAATTAAAAAATAGCACACAAGTTACAACCATGTTTTAAAAGGAAGCTTTGGTGATTAGTCATGAACTATAAAACAGCAGTATAAAACGTCCTGGTGTCAAACAGTGTGGATCCAGATCAGGACCAACGCTCTGTCGGACCTGACTTGGATCCGGACTGCTTGTATATTAATGCACTAAACATATCAGAGGAAATGCTAGATGCTCCTCAGGAAAAATGTTGTTGTTTTCACTACATTAATATATGTTATTGTGTAGGCTATAAACATTGTTATATGTTTAATGCTGAATAAATATATTGTATTGTATTGTATTGTATATGATTCGATAACCACTAAAAGCTCTCATTACGCTATTGGTTAAATTTACCCTAAAATTCGCTAACCGTTAAATTGTAGTGCCATATTTCGTTGATAAGTAAACCCCATTGAGACCCTTGTGATATGCACTTGAAATTAATCATCTCATCTTTAAAGCCTTCGGCAAAGAATAAAATGCTTTTGAGACTGTTTTCTGTTGTTCTTTGTTTAAAGAAGAGTAAATTAGGACAGTAGTACCGCATGGTTTGAAACCATTACGAGAGAAACCATGTGATCAGAATTCAAAATAATTAAGAAGAATTGATTGCTGAATGATCTGGTTCCAAATTAGCGAAAACATTACACATCAAAGACATGGCAACCAGGGTGCTTCTTTACCTATATAAATCTTAAAACATCTTCTTTGAAATAATGATCAGATTTTGAAAAAATAACACTAATTCACCCTCTACAAAATAGCGAAAACGCTATAAACGAATACATGGCCACCAGGAGACGTGACTTATTGAAGAAAGGAAAAATATCTTCCCTTACAGCAACTCACATTTACAAAAGTCATGAAAACTTGAATTTTATAACCCCCTCCCCTTTATTTCTCAGTTTCCATCTTCAAACTGGGTACCCATTTTCGACCAAACTATGTGTATGCATTGACTTTTTTCGAAGAGTAAGATGCACTAAAATTTTAACGATAGGTGGGCCCTGTTAAATTCAAACTTTAAACGCCTTCTTTCTGTGCATGCGTACGAACAATGCTAAGATATGCGACGTGTGACCTAAGATGTGTTTTATATATGTTGTGTATGTATTAAGTGACATTTCATTGTCTGAATGCTATCTTGGATCAATGGAGAGGTGGGGAAGAGAAGCATCTAAAACTGAACTGAAAGACATGTTTCAACTTTCCAATGACAAACGTTACGTATCTTAGCATCGCAGAGAGAAGATATTACACTTTTTGATTCAAAGAGCACTTCTATCCATTCCTTAATAATTCAGCACGTTTACACTTTGAAAAAAAAACTGCATTCATGGTCGAAACGGCACCAGGCTTAAGGATGACACATTAGGTAAAAAAGGCATGTTTTCACAACTTTGTAAACGGCGAGTTGCTTTCAAACATATTTTGATGTTTGACTCAGCGGGGACGAAGACCTCGCGCATACCAAAAGGACAATTTGTTTGAAATAAGGATTATCAATATAGGAATCAAGATTGATTTTTTGTTTGATTTTGTTTGATTTGATTCTTTACGTCACATCAACAATCTTTCTGTTAAACAGGGATGGGTCTTCCTGGGTTGAACCAGTACCAAGCTAGGATAGATGTGTCTTGCTCAAAGACCAAAACGCAGTGACGCCGGTGAGGCTCGAACCCGCGGCCCCTTGGTCTCAAGTCAAGCACTCTACCACTAAACCACTGCTCTCCCGAATCAAGATTGAAGTAGAATTGAACGTTTCAACAACATTTGCCTGATCTTGTCAGAAAGGGACAGCATGATGTCCTACTTATACAAAACAACAACACACGTCCCGTGTATGCGCAGTGTTTAAAACGTCCCACCAACAACTACGGTCATATGGAGACTAGACCCAGGCATAAATTCTCATCCAACAGACTGGTCAAGCTGGGGATCTAACCTGGGACCCATGTTTCATCCGCTACACCACGGCAGCTCCTAGATGTATGAGGTGATGTTTAAGCAGACCCAGGGAAAAATATAAACGAAACTGTAGCCCTAGGCAAGTGCTAGCAGAGGAGTTGGGGTATAGAAAAGAGTTCGGTTGTGGTGGTGCACTCAGATTCGCTGCAATTGCATTTTTAGCTCTGTTCAAATCCTTGCATGTTAAAATACCAGATTACGTAGCGAAATCGCATGGGATACACCACCACCCAATAATGACCCACAAGTCCAGTGGAAGGTGAGTGAGGGGGGCGTCTATGTTCATTGTTTTCTGGCTAAATTATCAGGTCGGCTTACAATCCACTGACTGCTTTGCTCCACACCCCTTCCTCAATATATATGTATCAAACAAGCCCCCAAAAACAACACAAACACAAACAAACAAAAAAACACACCAAACATGACCCCCCATGTAAGAGGGGGGCGTCTATGTTCATTGTTTTCTGGCTAAATTATCAGGTCGGCTTACAATCCACTGACTGCTTTGCTCCAAACCCCTTCCTCAATATATATGTATCAAACAAGCCCCAAAAGCAACACAAACACAAACAAACAAAAAAACACACCAAACATGACCCCCCATAAAAGAGGGGGCGTCTATGTTCATTGTTTTCTGGCTAAAGTATCAGGTCGGCTTACAATCCACTGACTGCTTTGCTCCAAACCCCTTCCTCAATATATATGTATCAAACAAGCCCCAAAAACAACACCAACAAAAAAACACACCAAACATGACCCCCCCCCCAAAAAAAAATCCCATTAAGTAGCAACCCGCACACCCCTCTCGCCCCCAGCAAAAAAGAGAATAAATAAAGAAAACCACCAAGTGAAAACATGCACATTGGTTGGGGTGCTGGAGGGGGAGTGCTATATTCAAAAGTTTCTGTCTACGGTATTAGTTCCCCCTCAACTATATATTTCTAGCATGCACCCCACCGCACACACACACGCACGAAATAAAGCTTAACCCCTTCCCCAAAGTATTCCTATCTTACCTTAACCTTAATGAGAGCCTAAAATGACCAAACATCCCCATTCAATGGCAAACCTCTTCCCCCACCTCAACCCCCACACCTCACATGCACAATTATAATACTATTCAAAACTTCGTTAATCTCAAAATCGGGTTGAACCAATACCAAGCAATTAATCAAGTATTTGTTTGAAGCTACAATGCAGCGCCTTTGCTGGGGCTCTAACCGTCAACCCCTCGAGCTCGCCAATTAATCATCGCGCTCCTCAATATAATCAACTTGGAATTGAGCCATACCATGCGAAAATGCGTCTTAGGGATTTCTAGGCCGACCAGGTAAAATTCAAACTAGCCTCCTCAGCCACAGAAACAAGCTGCACCAATGACATCCTAGTTTCAGCATGATTAGGCTGGCTTTAACATCAGTAGATATCCTGCTATCAAAGAAGCGAAATAATGGATTCTGTTCAGACTGTGCAGGCAGGCTGATCTGCGCCTTTGTTGGTCGCAATTGACATTAAGCAGGTTTTCACATGACGAGGATAAATTGAATTTATATCAGTGACACGTCATGCATCACAACGAGAATATTTTCTAAAACTTATCTGTTCTACTTTTCTCTTTGAACTATTCAAGTTTATTCGTCTAGTAAGGGGCAATCGTACCGTTAGGGGCAACCAATGTCGTAAGGGGTAATGGGCACCAAAAACTTGTCGCAGACACAAAGTGACGTCAAGAAGATGGTGTATATGGCTTATGATTGAAAAATAAGTTGGAATTGATATGATTTTTTACAAAATAAAGCATTTAAGAACACTTATTGAACAGAACACCTTCATTAGCAACCACTAAAATGATATTATGCGTACACCTTACTCAGGAGAAAGTATATCATTCGTTAGATGTAAAAATTCTTGCGTAAGATTCTTTTGCTTCTTGTGCAGAAATGGACATTATTGGGAATAGCATTCTCCGGTTCCTTATATTAGGCTCCAAAACGGTAAAAGCAGCTAAAACAAGACTACTCACATAGCTGATTCCATTGTTTATTGCTCCCGTAGCTCATGTCAGGATGATCTCGTAAAGATTTCATTTGCATAACCGTTCGATTGCCCCTTACGACATTACCACCCGTGATTGGGTAACCACAGCTTTACCAAGATTACTCAAAATGAATTTGATCCATTGAAAAACATGTCTGCCCGCGATCTGTAACAGAGTAAGCCATTCATCAGATTCAAATTACTTGTGGTTTCAATGGTAATTCCATTGAGGGTCCTCATCATTTTAATTTTCTCAATATTATTTAAACTTTACCATGTGATGTCATATCAAAACTGCTGATCCATCATTTTAAGACTTATAGCTGTATGACCAAGTCAGGTTGTCAAGGAGAAATGCCTTATGCAAGATCTGATAGAGGTATGCATTATAGTTGATGAGATTGTGAGGGGCAACATTTAACGGTTGTATGCGTCAGAGGTTAGACTTGTATAACCACATTGCTTTTATGGCAATGTGGTAGGTGGTTGGATTATACCATGCAAAAAAATTGACCACTGGGCCGGCCAGGAAATTTTTTTCTTTACCAGATCCCAAGGATAATGAAATTTAGGGTGAGATAACCCAGTTGGACATCACACAAATGCCTTCTACATGGTTTGATGGTTGCATGCACTATTTAGATCATTGAGAGGTTCAATGTATTTTTTTGCGGAGGGACACATAAACTAAAGGATAGATGGATGGAGAACTGGATGGCACTATTATTTACAGGATAGAACTTAGGTACTTACTGACCCAGTGTCAGTATGATGTCACTGGATTGAGTGATATTTCAAGCATCTGGGGCATGATTATTCTGCAGATCATTAAAACTGACAATTGACCACCTAGTAACATCCACACATACAAGTAGTTTGACGGAAAAATTGTTGAAAGCAATGTTAAAAACACAAATACCATTCTGATAAATGAATACTGTTAAATTCAATACTGTCAATATTATAAGTTTCAAACACGCTGAAAAAATTCTAGGGTAAGGAATAAGTAAAGCAATGTGAGACTGGTCTTACCTACCCTACCCTAGCGATAGTAGCCTAGCTGTCCAACCTGGTTGGCAGAGTTGTATGGGTAGGATAAGGTCACCATAAGATAATGAGGTTATGATAGCCTTACTTAGCCTAGTGGCAGCCAGGACTATGTCGAGTATGTAGTCTATCTGACAGGCCAGGAGGGTGGGTGGGATAGATAATGTCCCCCCTCCCCCTGGTAGGTAGGGTTGGTTGGGGTAGGATAATGTTCAGTTGCCCTACTAGTTTACTCATGGTGTCATAGCCTAGTCAACAACACAGGTATATGGATGGTAGGGCAGGTTAAGCTATGGTCACCCAACTTAATTAAGTATGGTTAGGGTAGCCTAATCATTATGTTAAGGTTGCATATAGTAGGCCATACCAACGGGTAGGTATGGAAAGCTAAGATATCTGGTAAATTGGCTAGGGTATGACTTAGGAAATGTAAGGCTTGGTCAGCTAACCTATCCTACCTCATGGGCATGGTTTGGAGAGATAGGGTAGGCTATGGTCGTTCTACTGATCAGAGTATTACGTAGGAAATATGCTTTTCCTTAGAATTTACCAATGAGGGTAAACAAGACCAAGATAGACTAGCTCAGCCTGCCCTACTTGCCCACCCCCCGGTGGCTTAGGCTGCTGCCTGTTCTAGGGCGGTGGTTCTGTTGTTGTTGACTTTTTGTTTATTGTTACTCCCATTGTGGGAATTTACCAATGAGGGTAAACAAGACCAAGATAGACTAGCTCAGCCTGCCCTACTTGCCCACCCCCCGGTGGCTTAGGCTGCTGTCCGTTCTAAGGCGGTGGTTCTGTTGTTGTTGACTTTTTGTTTATTGTTACTCCCATTGTGGGAGTCTGTAATTGTTCTATGTTTTGTTGTACGTTACTTTATGTCCATTCTAGTATTGCAATCATCTTGATGGGGAAGAGAGAGCTGATTGCTTTGCTTAATTTGTCTTCCTTGTGTCTTGTGATTGTTGAGCGGCTCTTCCTTGTGGTGCCACGGGGTTGTCTGCAGTTTGTGATTGTGGTATTTCCTGATCATACTCACTATTTTTGGTGATAATTTAAGGTATTATAAGTTTAGTCTGGTTAGCTCACATTATAGCAGCGTTCCAGATAGCATCCGTACAGACCTAAATTACAGGTCCGTTTTCCCCAAATACGGATAGAGTTGAAAATAAGTATGTATCGAATATGGGTGCGTTTTTGCCGGTACGGTACTTATTTACCAACAACCCGTATTTCTCATCAATTTCAAATCGGAAGACGCTTGTTAATTGATCTGCTTTGTGAATCTTCCAAAATTTATGTGTTCAGAAATCCAGAATCAACTTGCTGGACTGCTTATCAAAGTTTTATTTTGCCTCAATATAAACTCCCCAATATTCAGTTGCGTCCCTTTTCTTTACCATGTCTACATGAAGAACACATGTTTCCAGAATAATATGTGCGCAGAAGCCACTCTCGGGAGTTTGCTATCAGTTTGGTCCTTATAATTTCATGTGAACCAGTCAAAGTAGAAAGTGAAAGTAGAAAGAACATCTAGCGATAAGGCGTACATTTTCCCTAGTTGACATGATTACAAACACAAAATTTTCAAATTGCCCTAATGTTTTTGAAATTGGTGTAGTTTGGCAGTAAAATATGCATAGTAGGCAACAAAATATGCTTCAAAGTGATTCACCATTTACAATACCGTGTAAACGTGCACTTTCTACCCCCACCCCTCATTTAACGCCTTTATACTGGGTGCCGTTTAGACCAGATTTTGAGTGAATGCATTGCGAATTTAAAAAAAAAATAAAAGTGCTACAATGTTAAGGATATAAGTGCTCTTCATTTCCAAAACCTTACCGTATTCCTTCTGCGCATGCGTACGAAATACACCCAAAGTTGTGACGTTTGTCATTGGAAAGATGAAACTGGTGTCTTTCAGTTTATTTTTAGATGCTTTGCCCCCCTAGACCCAAGATGCCCTTTACATATGTTGTAAATGTTTATAGCGACATGTCGTTGTCCAAAGGGCATCTTGGGTCTAGGGGGGCAAAGCATCTAAAAACTAGAGGACCTGAAGGTCCTGAGGCGCTCACCTGATCTCCTTAATAATGTTAAAATAGGTCAAGGTCAACTACAGCTTTAAATAATGGAACAAATTTTGTTTTTACCATATACATTTTGGTCAAGTGACATCAACAATCTAATGAATAATCTATCAAACAGCCCAGTGATTTCTGAGAAAAAGATGTTTAGATAGGTATGTGGCAGTCCAAATGAGTGGCCTTGGATAAAAGGTCACAGGTCAGCTTAATAAACCATTGTCTCAATAGGTTTAACTACTATGAATTCGGCTCAGTTATAGAAAATGAACATTTTAAGATTTTATCCATATAACTGCATTAGAAATCAAATTTGACCTTGCCATAAAGTAGGTCAAGGTCAACCTAGATTCATCATTTGTGCTAACCTGGTAGGGCCCACATCCCCGATCCTACATACCAAGTCCCAAAGTCAATGGCCTTTTGGTTCCAGAGAAGAAGAGATTTAAAGAGTTTTTACCATATATGGGCATGGTGGCCATATTAGTCATGTGACCATAACAATTTGCATAAGTTTTGGCTAACCAATCATAAGGAGTTGTCATATGAAATTTGATTTCAATTGGCCGAGAATTGTCTGAGAAAACTATGTTTTAATATGTTGATGGGACTCCAATATAAGCGACCTTGGCTGAAAGGTCAAAGATCAACCTTGATCTTTGAAACTTATTTATAGACACTAGATTGAACATATCAAGTGAGAATAATGACTTTGGCTTCCACAGTATTCAAAAAATCAACTTTTCAAAAAAATTTCCATTCAAATGCATTAGGAAGAGAACTTGACCTTGACGTTAAGTAGGTCAAGGTCACCCTAGGATCATCATTTGAACAAACTTGGTAGACCCCACATCCCCAATACTACATACCAAGTCTCAAGGTCACTGGCCTTCTGGTTCTGGAAAAGAAGATTTTTAAAAGGTTTTTACCATATATGGGCGTGGTGGCCATCTTTGTCATGTGACCAACATATTTTGTATAAAGTTTGGTTGACTTATCATAAGGAGTCTTCACATGAAATTTGAGCTCAATTGGGCCAATGGTTTGTGAGAAAACTATGTTTTTATATATTGATGGGACCACAATATGAGCGACCTTGGCTGAAAGGGCAAAGGTCAACCTTGACCTTTGAAACTTATTTATAGCCATTGTCTCATTAGTTTCAACATATCAAGTAAGAATAATCACTTTGGCTTTAACAGTATTCAAAAAATCAACTTTTCGAAAAAATTCCCATTTAAATGCATTAGGAAGCAAATTTGACCTTGCCGTTAAGTAGGTCAAGGTCAACCTAGGATCATCATTTGAATAAACTTGGTAGGCCCCACATCCCTGATGCCACATACCAAGTCCCAAGGTAATCGGCCTTCTGGTTCTGGAGAAGAAGATTTTTAAAGGGTTTTTACCATATATGGGCATGGCGGCCATCTTGGTCATGTGATCAGGAACATTTGAACAAACTTTTGTTCCCCCATCCTAAGGAGTCTCCATATGAAATTTGAGTTCAATTGGCCCAGTGGTTTCAGAGGAGAAGATGTTTGAATATGTTGACGGACGGACGGACGACGGACGGACGGACGGACGACGGACGCCGGAGTCACTGGTATACTAATAGCTCACCTCTGAGCCTTCGGCTCAGGTGAGGTAATACACTGAAAGACACCAGTTTCATCTTTCCAATGACAAACGTCACAATTTAGGTGTATTTTGTACGCATGCGCAGAAGGAATACGCTAAGGTTTTGGAAATGAAGAGCACTTATATCCTTAACAGTTTAGCACTTTTATTTTTTTAAAATTCGCAATGCATTAACTCAAAATCTGGTCTAAACGGCACCCAGCATAAAGGCGTTAAATGA
Source organism: Loripinus fragilis (assembly GCA_964019695.1). NCBI lineage: Eukaryota > Metazoa > Mollusca > Bivalvia > Lucinida > Lucinidae > Loripinus > Loripinus fragilis. The sequence goes on from OZ026514.1 coordinate 47,636,615, forward strand.
GGGGTGGGGGTAGAAAGTGCACGTTTACACGGTATTGTAAATAGCGAATCGCTTTAAAACGTATTTTGTTGCCTACTATGCATGCTATACTGCCAACTACACCAAATTCAAAAACATTAGGGCAATTTGAAAATTTGGTATTTGTAATCATGTCAACTAGGGAAAATATACGTCTTATCGCTAGAAGTTCTTTCTTGGAAGAGCAGAGTGTTTACAGATGGCAATACAAACAATCATCTCTGTTCCAATATTCTTGCCTATGTGTATATATATATATAGGAACATCGCCCTTTTCATTAATTGGTTATCAAACTGAACATGAAGACAGCAACAAAGTGACCTATTTTAAATACAAGTATAAGCTTTCATAAAATTTTTGACTAAGCCAAAATTAATACATGTATGGATTAGAAATAGCTGATTCAGATCAATGTTCATTTGGACCAGTATCGGTACTGATGGTAGTCAAGCTTATCTGGAGCACTGTTAAAGTATGGACAATACAGGTTATAGTAGGGACAACCCATTAGGTAAAATCAGTACTGTACATAGAATAGGTAGGGTAAGTTATGGTAGACTTGCCTATGTAGGGGAGATATTAGGTTATAGGCAAACCTACCCTACACAGCTCTACTTTTTCTTGAAGACAGGGTGATGGAAGGCATGTCAAGTATGGTTTGTGGTAGGGTACCATTCTCTAGCTTAACCTTAATTGACTATGGAATCCCAGTTTAAGGTAGGTTAAGCCTATTGATTAGGGTAGGGGTATGAGATAACCTTTCCATAGCCTAGCTTACCAGTTAAGGGTAGGTAATCAATGATAAAGGACATTAGGCTAGATCTTGCACTAGGGTAGGGTATGGTCACCCGACTTGGGTTAGGCTAGGGGCCGGGTAGTCTTCCTTAACAGAGTTGGGGTAATTAAAATTGTAATTGTCATTAATTGTAATTTAATTACATTTCATTAAGTAATTGCATGTAATTGTAATTGACATTTCTTTAATTACAGTAATTGAATGTAATTAATTACATGGTCAAAAATGGGAGTAATTAACAATTACTTTCAATTACTTTTTAATTACTTTTCAGATCAGTTATGGAACTCAGTTTCCTTTAGATTATCATAGATTTTTAAAATGCTACTAAATGATTCTGGGTCTTTGTAAATGCATATATCCTTTGCTGTACTCAATTATATGAAAAGCTGAATACAACATGGAGCAAATGAGAATTGGAACTAGTCATGCTAGTATAGACATAGACTAGCATTTAACAATTTTACCTCAGACACAGACTGTGTGTTACCTCTGCTAATTTGAAAGCATCCTTTTTTAAGTAAATTATATATTCCTTGTTCATCTGCCTATAAAGGATATGGCTTTACAACAAATCAACTTATCAAAACAATATAAAAAAGGTGTGAAAATCTCAACAATAGTATTTATACTCGGACAATAGTGTTAGTTAGTGAATTGACTCCTTGTAGGCAATTTGTTAAATTTTCACACCTAGGATCAACACACAGGCTTCAACACACTCATATGCTAAGGTGCATAACCCAATCTATCCACTACATTATTTTTATATCCTAAAACAGCTTATTTGCCATCTTCAATAATAATAATGATAATAATTATAATAATAAAATAAATAATAATAATAAAATGTGATATAGAAAATTAAATAAGATTTCATCATTCCTTCAGTGAACCTGGGGCCTATCATTGTTGATATAAATAACAAAACTAAAAATCAAATAAAAAGGATGTTTCAGTGGGGACCGAACTAGCGAGGCCAGTATTTCACGCACAAGTAATATTTTAGTTCATCACTATCTGGTATTCATGTTTGTACTTTTTTGCCAAGTTTCATGTCTCATGCATAGGGACACACAGATTTCTTATCAACTCTTTTTGATGATAGTTATTCTCTTGCATTTAAGCTAGTTTTACAAAATCATTTCCATGGTTTATCTTCCACAATTGTAAGACTTTTATCAGGCCAATGTGTATTCCTGAGTTTTGTTCTGCAGTTAACAGCTAGTTTGAAGTTTGATCACTTTGGCAATTTACAAATGACCCTCCCCCCCCCCCCCAAAAAAAAAAAAAAAAAAAATAAAAAAAAAAAAAAATAATAATAATAAACATTTTGTGTTCTCATGTCATCAACCACAAAAAACTGATTTCGTAAATTTCATTTCTTTTAAGTTGCATCACTTGACAATAATAGGCGAAGTCCTAAAAATGAAATCAACCTTATAGACATATATTGAATTTAGTATGCCAAGGTTACTCAGACATTTTAAGGAGTTTTAGCTCATTTCATATATCTTTCAAATTAAAATCTGATGAAGCTTTCTAAGTGGCAGTGAAATGTAAATGTAATGTAATTAACTACATTTGGTAAAGTAATTGTATGTAATTAATTACTTTGCTCAAAAGCCATGTAATTGTAATTGTAATTTAATTGAACAATTTCCAATGTAATTGTAAGTAATTAATTACTTTTTCAAAGTAATTGACCCCAAGTCTGTTCCTTAACTACTACATGTACTAGAATCAGAATCATAGGATTTATACAGTATCAATCTTGACATCTGACTGTGACTAAAACAAATAATTTAAAAGACAAATTGAGAGATTACACTGATGTATTGAATATATTTTAACCAGTAGGTTATGGTTATGTGAGGCTCTATTTAGGGTAAGATATAATGTGGGAATGTGTTGGGTAGGGAAGACTAGGGTAAGTTAGCCTACTATACCTGGTTGGTAGAAAGGTGTGTCTTCTGGATATGTAGGCCATAACCTTGGGTTGGCTAAGGGTACTGCTAGCTTGGCTAGCAAAATGGTATGGAATATATGATATGATATGATCATTCTATTAGCTGCTAGACTAATAAGTTATCTAGTATGGGGTATCCATGCATATTTGATCTCGGCCTAAACTTCATGGTTCACCATTGCTGAATTCTTGGTCTTCACTATTTATAGTCCATTTCTCAAGAAAAGCTTAAGGCCAAATAAAAAAAATGTTTCAGGCCCTCCCTCATCTGTTTTAAATTGTCTTCATCTGTCTTTTTTTCAGACTTGAATAAAAAAGTGTTGTAGGACAATTTCAGAAATATTCTAATAGTTTGTTCTAGAACTGTTCTAGAGCAAGCATTAATAACTTTTCTAGAGCTGCCTTTCTTACTTTGTTCAGAAACAATTCTAGAACAACCATTTCAACATTTCTGATTTTATTCTGAAACCATTCTAAAAATATTCCAACCAGGTGCACCAGGATTGATTCCCGTTGCTATGGTAATGACCATGGTCAGGAATGCAATTGAGCAAGGCACATTTTCCCTAGTCTCAGCAAATCGCACAGGAAGTACAATTCTATTAATTTGTCACCTTTATATATCTGAAATACTGTTGACATGACATGAAACCCAAAAACGTTTTCCCAAAGTGTCTTCCATGTTCATGCTGGTGACACATAAATAAACAGACATTAACTGAAGAAGCATTACTATTGAAAAAACCAAACAGAGGCCCTAGTTCGCCTGATTGCCACCAAATTACCTTGCCGATTTCAAATTATTGTCTTACATTTACTCCAAAAAAAAAACCAACCCTTTGAAACCTTAGAAACTGTCCCAATCATGTTTGCCATATAGATATTGCTGCAAAAATGTTTTTGAAGAGCCTTTACGATCCCTCCTATTCTGGTAGCCATGTTTTCCCATCATCCATCTGGTTTTGACATGCTTGTTCTTGATATGTTCTAAAAATATTCCAGAATAACTTTTGAACATTTGTAGAACTTGTGCAAGTACTAAATAAGTTCTAGAACATAATTTGAAGAGTAAATGTAAATTTTTTTCGCCCTTGAAAAACTCCAAAATGTTCTTGAAAACTATAAGCCAATTCGTAGAACTTGTTAAAGTACTAAGCAAGTTCTAGAACATAATTTGAAGAGTAAATGTAAATTTATTTTGCCCTTGACAAACTCCAAAATGTTCTTGAAAATTATAAGCCAATTCGTAGAATTCACTAGTTCTAAAATAGTGAGGGAAATGTTCTAGAACTTAATTTGAATCGCTTTTTAGAAAGTTTGTACTTGAAAAGTTCTAAAAATGTACTAGAACATTATTCAAACTTTGTAGAACCTACTGGTTCTTGAATTGTTGTAAAATGTTCTAGACTATTTCAAGAACACTTTCAGAGTAATAACAAATTATAAAATGTGTTGGACAAAAATTCTAGAACAAACATAAGTAACTGGTTCAAAAAAGTTCATGAATTTTAGTTCTTTAATACAATTTCCATTATTCTGTACCATTGATCATAAGTAAATGCCACTTTAACATCAGTCCACCACTCATGAGATAGCTCTTTCGTCCCAATAGTGTATCATGAGACAACCTAATTGCAAGACCAGTGCACAAATAATATGGCAGCTGTCATCAACAGTCTGTACATGTCTGCTGTACAACACGTGAGTGTACCTTTTAAAATACAGTCAAACCTCGCTAATTCAAAGTGTCCGGGACCGTAGGAATCCTTTCAAATAATCGGTAGTTCGTATGATCGAAATCAGGAGTTTTCGGATATTTTCGAAAAAGCTCGGATGCTTTCATAGAACATCATTTTTTTTGCCAGAGTTTGCAGCTTCAAATCTTGTTTTCAGAGAAGTAATTGGAACATCTGTCAAAAACATTAAAGAAAATGAGCTCCTTGGAGGTTGAGGCCCCTTTGTCTCTTATACTTTGCAGGTCTTAGAATGCAGAAAAGAAATCAGATGACATCCACTATATACATTTAAATCATCGATAACAACAATAAAAATAAAGTTTATTGTAAATTGACAAACCATATTTACTGACGAAATATTTCTCCTCTTTATCGTCCTACTGTCATAAGGTCTCCACCCAGCTAGCACACAACGTCGGGCCATCATTGGCCTACTAGCCATAGGCCATTGAGATGGTATATCGCTGGCGGGCCGTTGATGGCCAGATGTTGTGTGCTTTTTGGGCAGGTAGCTTTTCTTTTATTTCAGTGAAAACATACAATTTGGGTGTTAAAAAGAAACGACTCGATGAGAGTCCTTTTAAGCATCCAAACCTAGGTTTTGTTTGTTTTGCCTCAATTGTAAATTTGTGTCTTAGGCATCCAAAAGAAGTGTTTCAATGAGACAGTTCTTTTGAGCACCCCAAAAAAATGTCTGTGATATTCGTCTATTATCGAAATTGTTATTTTTGTTGTAACCTGTTTCATCTTCCGATCTGGTTTGCTTTTTTACGTCCCATCAACAATCTTTTAGTTATATAGGGACGGGTCTTCCTGGGTTGAACCAGTACTAAGCTAGGAAAAATGTGTCTTGCTCAAGAACCACAACGCAGTGACGCCGGTGAGGCTCGAACCCGCGACCCTTTGGTCTTGAGTCAAGCACTCTACCACTGAGCCACTGCACTCCCATCCGATAGGTTGTACAAAGTTAGTGTGCTTGGTGTGTTCAGTGGTCAAGAATAAGACGATCAAATTAATATCAATTGTAGCTCATTTATGCACCTAATTTGACATTTAAAAAACATCAAACAAAACCATCATTGCAGACAACATTAATTAAAGACACCATTTACTCACTCAACGGTTCATTGGGTAATAGCGTGAACGCTAATCCGGTATCAATTACCTGTTGCAATCATTCGGTGTGTAAAATCGAACTCGACCAAACAAAGAAATCATATTCACCATGCATGACTTTTTGACTTCGAATCTTGAAGGGTAATTTAATAGCAATTTCCTTTATCGGGACCGACGAATCACTTCGAAAATTTGAATTTTTCGGATAATTGAAATTCGAATAATCGGTAGTTTTATTGCAATAGATAATAGAGAAAAAAGTCGGGACTGTCCGTCGTCTTCGAATAACCCAGTAGTTTCGGATAATCGACGTTCGGATAACAGAGATTTGACTGTACTTATGTGGACACTATTAGCATATGAACACAGAGTAAATATACTTTTACCTACGTGTGTATATTTGCTCCATGAAGCAAAATACTTACAGGTGTAAATTTTGTGCATGTGAATGTTGCCTTAGATGAACCAATATTTCTAGCTGCTTTCTTTTCTCAATGCGAAACATTGAACTGTCGTGTGATGTAGACAGCGCCTCTGGGCAGAGTAACGCTGACCCTAACATCAGCCAAAAACTCTCCTTGTTTTTGGACATTTCCTTATTGTTACGGCATTATGTACGTGAGTTTCCTATCCCTGGCTGTTCCAATACAGGGCTTCAGATTGTTTTCAAGATTGGTGGGCTGAAGTGACCCATGGAGCAAAAACCTACACACTGACACAGACACTTGTATGCATATATGTATATTGACTGCTGATTATACAGTAAAGCCTGTCTTAAGAGGCCACTTAAAAAAGAAGACCAACTATCACTTAATGCAGGTCAAAGGTATTGCAGAATGCTCCAAGGGGAGCATTCTGAAATCCTTTTGACCTTCATTAAACTACCATTTGTTATTAAGATCTTTGTTTTGTCTTATTTTGAGTGGCTGCTTAAGACATGTTTTACTATATTGACAACTGTTTTGCGGAGTCTGTAGACTCGCTGTAAAGTGAGATTTTTCACAACTAAAAAGGATGGGTTCACTGAGCCCCACTGCCTTGGAAAGCTATGGGCCATATTTTGAAATCCTGGGACAATGACCCGGGCCCACCATTAATCTGAATGCCTGCCAATATCTCCATTTCAAACAAAAAAGTTGAATTTATTCAGATAACTAGCGGGTTTGGGTGGATGATAAGTAAATGTAATTGATAATATAGAAGGTAAATATAAGGATTGAATTTAATTTTTCAAGCTTGTACTGGTTGGTGATAATCATTAGCTATTTTTTAATGTCTCCGAGAAGCACTCCTGGCTTCACAGACATTAATAAAAGTAAGTAAGGTTGCAAAGATCAGGAAACGATACAATCAAGTACCACACCTGACCCAGGATACCAATGGGAAAGTGACAAACTCACAGAAGACAGCACAAACGAGAGCCAAGAGGTCAGCCCTTTCCCAGCAGGTGACCACAAAGCACATATAAACAGACGCGCACAAAACATAGCAAACACAAAACATAACAAAAACATAAAAGATCCACAAAAGAAGTACCGCCTTGGAACGGTCAGTAAAATATTTTACTGGAGGGCTTAAACCGGTTTAACGGCGCCAACCTCACCCTTAATTCAGATGTGGATCAAGACGCATAGATATTTGGTTTGCATAAAAGACCCCTAACTTATCAATGCATCATCTCCTAAAACATATAAATCAAGATATAACAAGGAGATAAAGCAAGGATAAGGACTCAACAGTAAATTAAACTGAATACCGGAGCAAAAGAAATCCAACAGGTAAACCCCGGTGGGCCCGACAAACAGCCAAAGCATCAGGCCCCTACATCTCATCAATAGATAAGTCTTTAAGTTGGAACCATCATAGAGTCTGAAGTCCGACCCACCGGCGTGCAATTAAAGAGGAAAGCAAAGTTGCCAACCGTGATTGGGTTGACTACCAAGCATGCAGTCTGTTGCAATACATTAATGTTATAGCCAATCTTTTTATAATGGGAAATTATTTTAATGAACTGCGCTGAAAAATTATTAGAGCCAACAATCTTCTTCAACTTATACACCAAGTCACCATAGAAATCAGGTTCCGAAAGTCCTTGGCGCAAGAGAGATTTAAGTCCAACTTGGAATTTAGAAATCAAATCATAGTATCGTCTATAAAATTTTGAAAATGTTTTGCGAAGTTTATGATACCGATAGCCCTGTTTAAGAAGTTTCTGAGTTAACAATTTATTGCGAGTGTTGAAGTCAGTAACATAGCTAGATGCTCTAGCAAAACGAATGAGTTGAGAGATATAGACTCCATAGGATGTAGAACGAGGAACATCACCATCTAAAAATGGGAAATTGACAATTTCAAAATCAAAGTCGTCACGTTTATCATAAATTTTTTTCATCATCCAGTGCATGCTTAAAATCTGAATTTTGACCCTTAAATAGAGCACTCAAGGTTAGGCCCTTTAAAATTCATTCAACAGAGATAACCAAATACAAGTAGCAAAGGAGAGCGACCATTCTTGCATTCAACACACGTCTTGACTCAGGTATTCATGTTACCCTTATGGGTAATTCAGAACTAGATAACAAAACAGTTAGGTATGTGTTAATGCTGTTTTTGTCTGTAAACTTTAAAAGGGCTTTACCTTGAGGTTTTCCGCCTGTCTTTGAGTGTTTATACTGCTTCAGATGACTTGCATTAGTTCTGAAAAAAAATAGAGTAAAACCTGTCTTAAGCCGCCACTCAAAAAGAATACCAAAATTGGGTTTTAAGACTGATTATTGCTTAATGCAGGTCAAAAGTATTGCAGAATGCTCCAAGGGGGAGCATTCTGCAATACGTTCGATCTTCATTAAGCTACTATTTTCCATTAAGACCTTTTTTCGTCTATTTGAGTGGCCGCCAAGACAGATTTTACTGTATATGCAAGAGGGGTCAGATTTTGTTTGATTCATTCATCCCAGTCAACAATTATTTAGTTATGTCGGGACGGGTCTTCCTGGGTAGAACCAGTACTAAGCAAGGATAAATATGTCTTGCTCGAGGACACAACACAGTGACACTGTTGAGGCTCGAACCAGTGGCCCCTCGGTCTCCAGTCAAGCACCCTACCACTGAGCCACTGTGCTCCTAGAGGGGTCAGATAATGCACTAGTTTGCTTAGTTACCTGCAGCACCGTGCCAAATACACACTGGCCTGATACTACAAACAGTCACTTCTTATTGGTACTGGTGTTACCAGCCTAGTTTTCTTTCAAATCATAGTAGTGTACTTATGCACTAATGGATTCTTCCTTCTGTTTCGACACAATAAACTTGGGATGATTCACTATATATACTGAGGGGAAAAAGTTTAGCAATTATTTATAATGAGGTTTCCCATGGGCCATTTTTAAAGCATTAAATCTTTCTGATTGGCAGGTTCGCAAACATGTCAGTTGTTTGAAAATGACCTAATGGCTACCCGCAAGTGGTCAAAAGAAACAAAATCCGACTTCATAGTGAGGATTTGATCTGCTGAGCATTTAAATTTCAAACATTATTCAATTGAAAGTGAGGTAATTTGGAAAAATATGATTTTCAACTAAATACTGTATGAAAAGGGTGAACATAACATTCAGTTTTAAACCGTTTTTCACTTTCTTGCTTTTGTATCTAAACATTTGACAGAAAAATGAAACTTTCAGTAGAAAACTATTCCCACTATTGCCATATAAGCTGTTTCAGCAAGGGGGCATAAAATCACACATTATGTGAAATGTCATCCTGTTTAAGTCATCGTACTCGTGAAAGTTTGTCAACATATACTTTTGACACTATGAAATTAAAAGTCCTACTTTTTCTAAACTGTCAATCCTCAAAGTATATTGCTAAACTTTTTTCTCTCAGTATAAAACAAGGGGCCACAGGTTCTTGATTCCCAAAAATCTGTGTTTCTTTCTCGGAAGATCGCTTTTGTCTTGGCAAACAGTGTAATTTCTGATAAATTGCCTCATTATGCGTCATTTTTACCTGCATCGCTTTAGCGAAAGCAGGTCCAGTAGTGGGTTCACTCCATCGGTCCCTCTATCCGTAACACTTTTGGGGTGCCTAGTTTGTGTAATCTGTAACTCCAAGTTTTCATTCCTTTTTATTAAATTGTTCACATATTGAAGATATGCATCTCCTATTTTGTGCACATTTCACAACTTTTTATTTCATTTTTGAAGGGTGTTGAACTTAGATATTTTTCCGTCCAAAATGCTAGAGGGGGCCTGGTTTGTGTAATCGATAACTCCAAGTTTTCTTTCCTTTTAATTCAAACTTTGCATAATGATTGTCTACATATTGAAGATGTACACCTCCTATTTTGTGCACATTTCACAACTTTTTTTTCATTTTTGAGGGGTGTTGAACTTAGATATTTTTTCGTCCAAAATGCTAAGAGTGGGCCAGGTTTGTGTAATCTGTAACTCCAAAACTTTTTATTCCTTGTCGACTGGGTACTAATGACTTTGTTTTATGTTAAGTTATCGGATAGCGATGCAATTTTCCGTAAATACTAAGCAGTACAGTGTATATTTTGATACAAGTAGCGAAAATACTCGACATTGGATTAAGGTCTACGATTCCGAGTAAGCGTTTTGGCAGAAAAAAACATAAAACTCTGGGCTGCTGTGGCTAAGTGTTTCCTCTAAGTATATAGTGTATGGTATTTTTGTGAAGGTAAACGACCCTGCAACCGATCGCCACCAAGTTTTTTCCGAAATACTGAATGTGACAAAGGTGAGAGAACATAGAAGTGAGGGCGTGATAAAATCATGATTTCTGGACTAATTTACCTTTTCTATTTTCAGTATAGATATACTTTTTTAGTGGGACTTGTCTAGAAATGGTCAAACACCCCATATCATCTCAGGTCTGTGCCAAACACCTGTGAAGATGTGCACCTCCTATTTTGTGCACATTTTATGACTGTTTTGCTTTTTCATTTTTGAGGGGTATTTTTCAGTCCAAAATGCTTAGAGGGGGCCTGGTTTGTGTAATCTGTAACTCCGAAAGTTTTCTTTCCTTTTTATTCAAACTATGCATAATGATTGTTCACATATTGAAGATTGAGGGTGCCTGGTTTGTATAATTTGTAGCTCTTAACAGTCAATTGAGTTAAGCACAAAAAAAGATTTTATAACCTTAAGGCCAGATATGTGAAATATTTTCAGAATTTAAGCAAGGGTTCAAGGGGCATACACTAGTTACATATGAACTTTGACTTCCTGCAAGTGCAAGGCCTCACCTTTATAGCAAGGTGACTGAAAAAAAATTCTGTTATGTCAGCATTTTTTTTATTATGTGACCTCTGACCCCTCGCTTAGACCTTGACCTTGGAGTGGGCAACTGAAACCTCCATTCAGCCTGTTTTCTCATAGAGGTTTACTGTACAAGTTTGTAAAATATCTGAATAGGACCAGGGGTTCAATTATAGAAAAGTGTGGGACACGACAAAATTCTCACCAAAATATTATGTTTCCCACAAATAAGGGAGACTTTAGTAATCTCTAACCCCTGACCCTTAAAACATGAGTACTGGATGTAAGATTCTGAAGCTAGGAAAGCTTTTTAAAACCTTTAACAAACTGGATACTTTGACGAACATATTGAGCAAAACGTCCCAGTAAACAACTTTTCAGTCATGTCGGGATGTTTTCCTATCTTCCTGCCAGGGTTGAACCAATACTAAGTGTCTTGCTCAATGACAGAAAACACTGCCTCCGAACTAGCAACCCTCTATCCTAAGTCTGATACTCTACCACTGAATTCCTCTAAAATGAACACATCTTCTCTCCATTTTTTATCCAATTAACTACCATGATTCAAGCTATTACCATTTATATACAACAGTGTGGATCCCATAGGGCCAGTTAAGCAAAACATTTAGCGTAATATTGCAATTATTTTCTTACCTATCAGTTTAAACATATGTTTTGGGAGCTCAAAAGAACAGCTCATCGAGACGGTTCTTTTGAGTACCCACAACATATGGTTTGGTTGAGAAATAAGAAAAACAATTTTCTGGTACACACTCTTATATGGAGGCCTGGGATCCTGATCAAGCCAGATGATCTGGATCTATGCTGTTTCCAAATCTGGATACTTTGATTGGTTTGATGCTTAACGTCCCAGTCAACAGCTATGGTCATGTCAGGACGGTCCGTTCACCTAACCACAATTTTTTCATAAGCGAGCTTGACTAGGCACTTAACCAGTGCTATGTGCCCGTACTTTCGCTTGAAACTCACATTAACCCTTCTTGAATCAACAGAAGGGAGCAGAATGGTCGTAGAAATTATTTTATGATCAATCTTCATGAAAGTATGGGACTGGACCGTGATGGAACTTGCGACCCCATGATCTGCAGTCAGACACGCTACCCACTGTGCTACGTGGATACATCCCGGTCCAGCATGTCACAGTTTTTTTTTTGTTTTTTTTTAAAGGGTTAATCTAAAATTTACCTGAAACAGGTAGAACCATAAGGACAATTGTCTCCCTCATCGAGATCCGAGTTCTCATCAAAACTCTTGTCACCAGGGTGACTGAAGTCCGTAAAATGTTCTGGGTTTTTCCTAGAAAGCAAAACAGACTCAAAATTTATTTGTGAGCTCAGGAACTCTGAAAAGAAATTCAATTTCTTGCTATATCACTGGTTGAATAGTTTTGTTCATACAAGTACTGAATAAACAAAAATATATTAAAAGCAGTGCAGAGGGGCTTACTTGGTTTTTGTTTTGTTTGATTTGTTTCTTTAAGTCCTGTCAACAATTTTTCACTTATGTCCGGATGGGTCTTGGTAGGTTGAACCAGTACTATGCAAGGAATAATGTGTCTTGCTCAAGGACACAATGCAGTGACGCCTGTGAGGCCCGAACCCCTCGGTCTTGAGACAAGCACTCTACCACTGATCCACTGCGCTCCCTTATGCTTACATGGTTTAAACAATTACATATTTTATTCTACTTTGTACAGGATATATACCATTTATAACAATAAGAAGCTTATATTGTTTTTCTTCAAATGTAAAATAGATCTACGTATTTGATCAAATGTTTCCCAACATCTTACAAACATATTTTTTGAGAAAACAAGGCAAAGTTGTACGCTCCAAATGAAAAGCATACATTTTTATAACTAACAGTGTTGTAAACCTTGAATCCTTGATATCAACCCCAGTTATCTGTAGTCTAATTGAATGGAGTTTGTAAAAAAGGTATACAGTTATATATTATTCTAAAATTTTGAACACTTTTTCTTTATTGTTCGCAAATAAAATGTTGCTAGCTAATCAGTGCTGGAAATCACAAAATTCTTGTCTGAATAGCAAACAAGGAAGATGCTGATCAGACTGCTTAAAGAGCAGTCTGACTTAAGAAGAAGTAGGATCTGGGTCTGCACATTTTGTCTATGTCTTTTTGGCAGGCAACTAGTATTCGTAATTTTAGAACATTTACTGTCACTAATGTATTGATATTAGTAGTCATATTCTGGTTATTAAGAAATATTGGGTTCTGGCAGAAAACTGAATACTGTTTAAGTCTGTACTAGGACACATGTGAATTGTTGCTTTTTTCACAAAATTAAAGTCTTATGTACTATTAAGTCTGCTGTTTTCAAATTTGGAAGGTTCTCTTTATTTCCAAAATAGCTTTTTCAAGATTACTTTACAACTGTTTTAAGAAAACAAATTAGGTATGGCATTTCATGAGAATCATCTGATGGCAAATTATTCACATGTAATGTCAAGCCTTACTTTCCAGAAAATAACGAAAGTCAGGCTCCAAGTTACACTACGATACTGTTCATGTCTTTATATTTACATTTTCACTGCGAGTCTTTAAATGAACCTCTACATTTGAGATGTGGTTCATACATTCATAACCAAATCGATTTAAGCCACACCCACATACGCGCCATTTGAGCGGGCTAACGTCAAGTTCATCCAATAACGTTGCTTGTTTACTGACGTTTGCGTGACGTTAAACACGTATCGCCATGATGTTAAGCGCAGAAATTTGGTGTTTTGGCTGTTTCAAACCCTGTGTTATGTCTGATTTAATTTAAAATATCTGGAAAACCAGCCAAGTTAGGTGAAAATTGAAAATTAATACTTGACTGATAATATAAAATGCAAGAGACCCGAAGTATTCATGATTCCATGAACCTTCCAAAAATCGAATTCATTTCTTAAGTACTACAAAAATGTGCTACTTGTGTGTTTCCAATGCATCGGATTTAAATTGCGTTGAACACACAAATCAAATTGTTTTAAAAATAAATACAGAAAATCAATATTGAAATGCGTTGACTCTCTTGTAGCTAAATCTGGTTAAATGATTGTGAAATTGATATGTCGTCGCATGCAAAACAATATCATTTCTTATCTTTATCTTTTATCTTGCTTAAAAATCATTTTTTTAAACTTCTTTTATCGCTCCTTTATCAATGATATGCAGCAATATGTTTCAGTGCAGAACTGCATTGATACGCAATGACACACATTGATATATCATCTGAATTGATTGGTAGACAGGTAAATGTGTTACAGCACATTTTATTGCATTATCGGTAACGAGTATTGATTGGCCATTTGGAATTCATGTTGAAAACCAGTGCATATTATTACCTGTGTTTTCAAATTGAATTGGGCAAGTACAAATATGTGAGGGTAGTGTAAAAGTTTGTAATTGAAAATTATTTTCTTATTTTTCAACCAAAATATATGTTGTGGGTACTCAAAAGAACGGTCTCAAGGAGATGGTTCATTTGAGCACCCAAAACACATTTTTAAATTGATGGGTAAGAAATAATTTACAATTTTTTAGTCAAAAAGTTTCCTTATCTGGACCTATGGAAACAAGTCACAAAATTTGTAGTCTGCTGCAGTCGTGCATGGCATTAATTTAGTTACCTATAACACTTCTTTCCAAACATACATGGTGGCCGATGTTTTGACTGCAACTGTTTGACTTTTTTAACTTTATTTCTCTTGTCCTCTTTGGGTTCGTCGTCGTCATCGTCCTCCTCTGACAAAGATTTTTTCCTGTTTTTCTTAGCTGCTGCTTTTTTCTTCGGCTTCTCCTCTTCCGATTCTGTCAAGAGAAATATTCTAATTAACCCTTATAGGCCTTCAGATTTCTGGTGAGCCCATTCTTTTTAGTTGTGAAAAAATCTCACTTTCATAAAAATATTCATCTTACACTGAGTCTACGAACTCCACAAAACAGAAAGTACATGTAGGTTGTCAATACAGTAAAACATGTCTTAAGCAGCCACTCAAATAAAAGCACCGCAAGCACTGCATAATACCCCGCCACTGCTGGGGGCACCAAAAGTTATTTTGTGAGATATATAATGCCTAAATAGCAACAGAACTGAGATAGACAAGATTAATCAAGGGCAGATAACTCATGAACTGGAAAGGTAAGAGTGACTGTGCTTCGTTGTAATATGTAACCTTTGCTGTTCAACATATCTGTGAAGTTTCATTCAGATATTATAAACAGTAAAAGAAAAACAGGCCAGAAACCATTTTTTAAAGGGAGAAAGGGCAGTAACTCCATCGAAAATGGTCGGATTTTGCCCATTAACAATCCCATACCACTCATCCCCAATAACAATATGTATGCAAAATTTGAAAAAATTCTGTGCATAAATACTCAAGTTATCGATCGGAAACAATGAGCACGGACGGATGAAATGAACTACAGGTCAAAAACCAATTCTCAGATCAATCAAGGGTGGATAACTCACAATTTGGAAAGGTAAGAGTGACGATCCTTACCCACAATATGTTACCTTTGATGGTCATGAGCACGGACAGATGAAATGAACTACAGGTCAAAAACCAATTCTCAGATCAATCAAGGGTGGATAACTCACAATCTGGAAAGGTAAGAGTGACGATCCTTACCCACAATATGTAACCTTTGATGGTCAACATATCTGTGAAGTTTCATTCAGATATTCCATAAAGTAAATGAACTACAGGTCAAAAACCATTTTTCAGGTCAATCAAGGGCAGATAACGCATGAACTGGAAAGGTAAGAGTGATGGTTCTTTGTCACAGTATGTAACCTTTGATGTGAAACATATCTGTAAAGTTTCATTTAAATATTCCACATAGTAAAGGAACTACGGGTAAAAAACATTTTTTAATTCAATCAAGGGTGGATAACTCACAAACGGGAAAGGTAAGAGTGACAGTTCTTAGTCACAATATGTTACCTTTGATGTGAAACATATCTGTGAAGTTATATTCAGATATTCCATATAGTAAAGGAACAATAGGTCAAAAACCTTTTTTCAGACCTATCAAGGGCGGATAACTCACAAACTGGGAAGGTCAGAGTGACGGTCCTTAGTCACAATATGTAACCTTTGATGTGCAACATATCTGTGAAGTTTCATTCAGATATCATGAACAGTAAAGGAATAACAGGCCAGAAACCATTTTTCCAATACGAAAAAGGGCTGTAACTCCGTTAAAAATGGACGGATTTTGCCCATTAACAATCCCATACCACTCATCGCCAATAACAATATGTATGCAAAATTTGAAAAAATTCCGTGAATAAATACTCAAGTTATCGATCGGAAATGGTGAGCACGGACGAACGGACGGACGGACGGACGGACAGACACCGAAGGGTATAACATAATACCTCGCCACTAAAGTGTGGCGGGGTAAAAAAAGACAAAACAAAGATCTTAATAACAAAAAGTAGCTTAATGAAGGTCGAAAGGATTGCAGAATGCTCCCATTGGAGCATTCTGCAATACTTTTGACCTGCATTAAGCGATAATGGGTCTCTTTTTTTGAGTGGGCACTTCAGACAGGTTTTACTGTATAATCAGCAGTCAATATACATATATGGATAGATACAAGTGTCTGTGTCAGTGTACAGGTAAAGAATACTACCCAAATGTCAACTGTGGTTAGTTTGAAG
Organism: Loripinus fragilis; assembly: GCA_964019695.1. NCBI lineage: Eukaryota > Metazoa > Mollusca > Bivalvia > Lucinida > Lucinidae > Loripinus > Loripinus fragilis. The sequence goes on from OZ026514.1 coordinate 47,653,225, forward strand.
TGCTTGGGCCCATCATTTCAGAAAATGACCCATCATTATTTGCTCCATGGGTCACTTCGATCTTGAAAAAAATCTGAAGCCCTGCCCTTAAAGAGTATGGCAGGATTATCTGTCTCAAATGTTATTCAATCACATTACCTTACAACTGCATTTGAATTTAATTGGTTTTTTAACCCTCTAAAGACTGGGAACACCTAAACGGGTACTTTCTAAAGACTGGAAACACCTAAACGGGTAATTTGGCAAACAGGGAAGACCCAGATGAAATACTGTATAATCATTAATGTTGCATTTCATCAGGGTCTGCATGTTAGCCAAAACAAAATCAATACTCAGATATAGATACAATATTTTCTTGGGGAATTATAACCCTCAGTATATAGAACAGATGTTTATTTGAAAATTCCAGAAGGCAATAATGCAACGAGGATAAACAACATAAAATAACACAATGTACAAACATGACAGTAGACGGTGTAGCAATGATTAAATGTAGCAGAATATGCAATAAACACAAGTAGTTTGTTTCAGTGGTGGAGAAGGTTATGGACGCTGATGTTGGCAAGCCCACTAAATAAGGCTGCTTGATCAAAAATATGTTGTTGTTTTTTTTATGTTTTTTTTTTTTTTTTTTTTTTTGTTTGTTTTTTTCTTCACAGGAGACATATTGTTGGTGCTCAAACAGCTCCGTCTCAACGAGACGTTTCTTTTGAGCACCAACACATGATACGTGAAGCTTTCATAACTTTTCATTCAGAAGGCCTAGTTTTAATATTAAGCTCTACTACACAGCGACCTCTCCTTCGTTTTGTTTAACAAAGGATGGAAGTGTCTGTACAAATCAATTTTAAATAGAACACAACGTCCCGGTACCCAACCTTTTTTCTAAAGCGAATGAAAGGGACTGGGTTTAGGGAGTGTGTAGTACTTGTGCTTAGCCGTATACTCACTTTGAGGCATAACTTCTATAAACAAACCTGGATTTTAGCCACTAAATATAGAAAACCTGTGGTTAGTACGTCATTTCTATTTGAAGAATACTCATTGTTTTCGGGACATATGGATTGCGTACACATTTGATTGTTGTTATAAATAGGTGCCTAAATAATTGCTGGACTCACAAGCTTTGGAAACTATGTCCGTTAACTGTGTATTTATGATGAACAGCTTTCCATGAACGAGTGTGATTTCAACAATATATTTGCATACAACATGTATCTTATTTACGACTAAATCCTGGACTTCAATACACATATTGTTTACACAAAGGCTACTTACTACACATTGCTCCAGATATATACAATGGACCACTTTGGCTTAAATGTTTCAAGCTTTATGGAAAATTCCATTGTCCATTTTAAAGGGTTAACCCTTTCCCTCATAGAGACGCCTTTTAACACTTTTGCAAACAGAGCAAACCCAGATCAGGCAGCTCTTGTAAGAGCTGCCTGATCAGAGTCTACTCTGTTTGCTTATGGAAATACAATTAGATATGATCCTACACTAGTGGACCTGACAAGTAATTTCTTTGTTCTATGTACAAGCGTGAAAGTTCATTTATACAGAAAACCCTGTCTTAAGCTGCCACTCAAAAATAGACAAAACAAAGAACTTAATGACAAATGGTAGCTTAATGAAGGTCGAAAGTATTGCAGACTCCCCTAGGAGCATTCTGCAATACATTTAAGCGACATTCGGTCTTGAAAAACAATTTTTGGTCTTCTTTTTAGTAGCCGCTTTAAGACAGGTTTTACTGTATAATTATTCATAGTGGGAGGAGCTTAGCATGAATATTCGAGGAGGAAAGGATTAATCATACCTTCTTATGACTCCGAGATATAATTATTCTTAGTGGGAGGAGCTTAGCATGAATATTCATGAAGGAATGGGTTAATTATACCTTCTTCTTCTGACTCTGAGATATAATTATTCATAGTGGGAGGAGCTTAGCATGAATATTCATGGAGGAAAGGGTCAATCATACATTCTTCTTCCGACTCTGAGATATAATTATTTATAGTGGGGAGTTTAGCATCAATATTCGTTAAGGAATGGGTTGATCATACCTTCTTCTTCTGACTATGAGATATAATTATTCATAGTGGGAGGAGCTTAGCATGAATATTCATGAAGGAAAGAGTCAATCATACTTTCTTCTTCTGACTGAGATATAATTATTCATAGTGGGAGGAGCTTAGCATGAATATTCATGAAGGAAAGGGTTACCTTCTTCTTCTGACTCTGAGATATCTTTTGGTTTCCTAGATTTTTTAGGGCTGCCTCTGCTCCTCGGTTTAGGCTTATGGTCTTCTCCACTATCGTCTTCATCGCTAGACTGCCTTTTCTTCTTCTTAGCCTTTTTAGCCGACCCTCGTTTACTCCTAGATCTCGGCACATAGTCATCCTCATCAGACTCCTCCTCGTCTGAGTCGGCGTAACTTTTTCTCTTACCCTGTCTTCTAGAATGTCTCTTTGGTGTACCTCTGTCTTTACCCTTCAATAAATAGGATTTATATATAAATAAATATTACCCTGTCTTCTAGAATGTTTCTTTGGTGTACCTCTGTCTTTACCCTTCAATTAATGGGATTTTAAAGATAAATTTTTAAAATAAAAACTCTTTCTTTCTTTCATTACCCTAATTTGAGGCTGAGTTTTGGTTTCTTTTCAGTTTAAATCAAGCAATACTTGCCAGTTATAAAGAAAAGGGTTCTAAGCTAATATAATTTGTTAAAATTGTAAAAAGTAAGTAGCTGCCCATAGGGCCAGTTACGCAAAATATTTTAGCGTAAAATTGTGATTATTTTCTTATCCATCAGTTTAAACATGTGTTTTGGGTGCTCAAAAGAACTGTCTTATCCAGACCGTTCTTTTGAGTACCCACAACATATGTTTGGTTGAGAAATAAGATAAATAATTTTCAGTTACACACTCTTATCTGGAGGCCTGGCTGCCATTAATAAGCAAATTAACCCATGAAAAGCAAATGTTTGTCGGCTTAAGACAGAGTATAACTAAATGCAGGTGTATTATAAATTGGGCCTTGTCGCAAGAAAATCTAATTTTGGTACATACAGTAAAACCTGTGTAAAACAGCCACTCAAAAATAGTCAAAACAAAGATCTTAATGACAAATGGTAGCTTAATGAAGGTCGAAAGTATTGCAGAATGCTCCTCTTATGGGATAATTGGTCTTGAAAAACAATTTTTAGTCTTTTTGAGAGTGGCCATTTTACACAGGTTTTACTGTTTAAACACTGTTCAAGCTGATCATTTGTTTTTTGAAAAATATAATCGCAAAACTTGCTATTAAATTCAAAATTCAACCTTCAACACAGGTTTATTAAAAAAAAAATTTTCAGCGAAAAATTGTGAATATTTTCTTACCCATAAATTTTAGCATATGTTTTGGGTGCTTAAAAGAACCGTCTCAATGAGATGGTTGTTTTGAGCACCCACAACATATGTTATGATTGAAAAATAAGAAAATTATTTTTCTGCTAAGCACTCTTAACTAAGAGCCTGATTCTAACTAGTGTCTGTAACTTAATAGGCAGATTTGAATGTTATCTTGAAGTAAACCCAAACTGGCAAAGTACAGGCCCCCTGGTTATAAAACTTTTTTCATGCTCAACTCAGCTGAGCACAAAATTTATCCTGCTCATAAATGCTAAAATGCCAACAATTAATGGCATTTTAACATTTATTAGCAGGATAAATCAAACATCTGAGAACTTAAAGCAAGAAACGTCTTCATTTGTCTGAATTTTAGGTTTTATGAGCAGTTGAAATTTCATGCTCAGTTGAGTTGAGCATGAAAAAAGGTTTATAACCTCAGGACAAGGTTTTCTCTCAAAGTGGCCCACTTAAGAGTATTAATCAGTATTGGTACATGTAACTGTTTTGGGAGGTAGAAACACAATTTGTCCAGTAATAGTCTTATCAAATGGAAGTCACTGGACCCAAAGAAAATCTATATGGTTGATGATCAAAACTGATTTCTGCTAAAATATGCAAGTAGCGAGTTATCTTTAGATTTCTGCAAAGTCTAAGAGGTTTACTAGTCATCTCACATTGATTCATTCATCTCAAAATCTCTCTATTTAGTTTGACCCTAAATCACCTCCCCCCCCCCTATCTCTTAATTTCAACTCAACCGCCTACCCTGCCTCTAGATCTCTGAGAATTTCTTTGAGAAGCCTCCCAGGCTCCCAGTCATTACCTGAATCCTCTTCATCCATCACAAAGTCACTATTTTTTTAATAGATATACGCAAGTTAGTGTAAAATTCAAGGACTTTTCAAGGACTTGTAAAAAAAACTTTCCTACCATTTTCAAGGACTACAAACTTATGAAAAATACTGATTTACACATTAAAATTCTACTTCTGAAATGCTAGAGTCCATATTAGTTTTAGAAATTCAGTGTAAAATTATGGTGCCTTTATTTGGTGCAGCATATGCTGCACCAAATAAAGGCACCACAATTTTATACTGATTTAGGCCTCCAAAAACATTGTTGAATCCTCTTTCAAATGGTAAAATTCCAGGACTTCTCAAAACCTTTGAGTGATTTTCAAGTACTTTTCAAGGCAAATTTTATTTTCAAGGACTTTTCAAGACGGTTTTCTATATTCAAGTACTTTTCAAGCCTGTGGGAACCCTGTATACCCCTACCCTCCTTGAAAAACTTTGGGAAATCTCCACATCACTCCCCAATTCTTCATCTTTGTCCATCAGAAAATTACTGCCTTCATCTTGAGACAGACCCCTATCCCAGCTCCTCGGTCCTCTCTACCACTAAAAAGTTCTTCCACCTACCCTGTCTTTAGATCTCAGAGAATATCTCTGAGAAGCCTCAGAGTCACTCCCTGATTCTTCATCTTTAAAATAGAACCCCTACCCCACCTCCCCTTTCCATCCTACTAGTCTAAAAGGTTTTTCAACCTACCCTGCCTTTAGATCTCTGAGAACTTCTTTGAGAAGCCTCCCAGTCACTCCCCCATTCTTCATCTTTAAAACAGAACCCCTACCCCACCTCCCCTTTCCATCCTACTAGTCTAAAATGAGCCGTGACATGAGATTTCCAACAATGTGGTATGTGCGACCAGCAAAGCCTTAGATCAGCCTGCCCATATGCGCAGTCTGATCAGAGCCTTTGCTAGTCGCTTGAATATTCCATGACTGTTAAGCTAATGACTGAACACCATCTGGAGTTTCTAAGCTTATAAGGGAGCTGCACAAGCTCGTCTGAGTCTACACTTGTCAAAATGCCATATTGTTGGAAATCATGTGTCGCAGCTCAAATGTTTTTCCACCTACACTGCCTTTAGATCTCAGAGAATATCTTTGAGAAGCCTCCCAGTCACTCCCCGATTCTTCATCTTTAAAATAGAACCCCCCTTTCATCCTACTAGTCTAAAAGATTTTTCCACCTACCCTGCCTTTAGATCTCTGAGAACTTCTTTTTAGAAGCCTCCAAGTCACTCCCTGATTCTTCATCTTTAAAATAGAACCCCCCTTTCATCCTACTAGTCTAAAAGGTTTTTCCGCCTACCCTGCCTTTAGATCTCTGAGAACTTCTTTGAGAAGCCTCCCAGTCACTCCCTGACTCTTGTTCTTCATCTTCCTCCATTACAAAATCACTGTCTTCATCTTTAGATAGACTGCCTATTGGAAGATCTTCTTCTTCAGAAAACTCATCAGACATTACAAAGTCTTCGACTGAATAAAAGAAAAGGATACACATACTGTAAACCACTAAATATATGGGGCAGCAAAATTTGGCGATTTTAAGACTGACATATTGGGGAAGTTTAATTTTGGTGGTTACTAAATTTAATGCCCTTTAAAGTTATTTTCTATTCTTATGGAGGCTGGCTACTTTTAAAGGAAAGAATATGATCCCTATGGTGACGGTGAGCATACTCTTTCCTTCAATAGTGTGGAGCATATTCTTTCCTTTAAACATAGCCAGCCCCTTTTAAGACATGGTTTCCAGTTCATTGACAAATACTCACAGCTGGAAAGTTGTTTTTTGTTGACGACACGAATATCAACATACTAAGGGTGTGTGTCCATTTATTGCTAATTGTGTAACTTGATTAAAAATTGTATATCTCGGTCTCGTATTTTGTAGACTTTTGTTTTTACTGCCAGTAGCACCAAATATAAGTGTTAGAAAACTGTATCATTGAGATGGCTCTTTTTTGTAACCAAATAATATGTTCAGAAATTTTTAAAAAAGAGATTATTTATTATCAACCCTTCTTATCTGTTGGCCTGAACTGCACTCATCATGTCCCCAAAGGTATTGATTCGGAATTCAGTTCTCCTATTTCACAACCTATACATAATACTTAGAGTAAAATATGTTAAATGCCAATGAAAGAAGACACATCTTAGCTTGCATCCCCTTTTTTTAAACCTTTATATATTGAAGGACTCTTCCATCTGGTTTAATGTACAATAGGGTAAATGTTCTAAAATTAAAATCACTTTTCTCTTTCTGTTCTCAAATGAAATGTTGGTTATCAGTTCTGGAATTCGAAAAATGCTAGTCAGTGTTGTAAACAGGGAAGACCCTGATCAGACTGCTTCCTCAGAAGCAGTCTGATCTGGGTCTGCACTGTTTGTCTATGCCTTTATGGCCAGCTAGGCAGCAACTAGTGTTCGAAATTTTAGAACATTTACCATTAACTTGGGATGGTTCATTACACATATTAAGGGGTCATAGGTTAGATTTTACAAATAATGATGTATTTCTGTCATTGAATATTGTCCTTACCTTAGCAAACAGTGTTGACCTAGATGAACTGTGACTTTCATAGATAGTCAAGTTAAATTTCTTAGCTCTACACTGAAGGACTTTAAAAACGCAAAAATTGAAATTCGTAATATTTATTAACTTTTAATGTATCAATTTTATTGAATTTTGGCAAAAATGAGAATCAGTATGTCAGCAAAACATGTTTTAATTTCTATGCCAAAATAATAAATAATGTTAGAGCAACAGTCTATCAAATAGCAATACCCTCAGATTCTGAAGTTGCAATTTGAAATCTGTCCAGAAATTGGACACGATATTTAGTTATTGTGATAAAATATTTTTTATTAAAAATCAGAAACAAATTACCCTTGGAGCCCTACTATTTGTCTGGCACTGACAGTAGCCAGCCGGGACAGATGTCTTCGATGTAAATATCGTCCCTGTACAATCAACGTAAGTTGCCATCTTAACGTCGGTAGCCATTCTTGGTTGACCAGACATACGTCGATCTTTAACTGTCCCAGTAGCCTGGTAACGATCTCTGAGGCACTGTTTAGTTGAAGGATGGCAATTATTATATCTGGCAATGTCAGAAACAAGTACCCCAGCTTTTAACATTCCAATTGCGCAAGATCATTCGTGTTCAGACAAACGTGGCATGAATAATAAAGCTATAAAACTAAAGCTGTTGTGTTTTTTATACATGTATACTTACAAGCTACATGTGAAATGACAAAATATATTGCTTCATTAATCCATGTGGACGCCACATGGAAAAAATAGTAAACCAGCGATGCTTAGCTGGTGGTGGCCAGTGTCTTTAAAAACACCGGTATTGGGTACAGATAGAAGCAGAGTGTCATTACCATCTGTTTTTATCTGTTAAAGAAGGCTAAAAATGTAATGGGTGCAAAAAATAATACTTTCCAATTTTTGCGTTTTCAAAGTCTTTCAGTGTATAGCTATGAATAGTGTTAATATCTTTCTGAACTAATAACACCCATGAAAGAGTTGAACATGAAGTTATTAAATATGTAAACCACTTTACATATTTGTCTAACTGTTGCACCTACCATAACTTGTCCGTTTACTCCTGGCTGATCTTGAGGGTCTTGATGTACTGGGTCCGTCCTCATCTGAGCTGGCCTGTCGTCTTCGGCTCCGACCTGCTTTAGCTACTGGTTTCTTTTTCTTCTCTTTCTTTCTCTTTTTTCTTGGTGATTCTTCAGAGTCCCAATTTTCTTCACTTGATTCACGGGCCTTGGTATAAAATATGTACAGTAAAACCTGTCTTAAGCGATCACTTAAAAATAGACAAAACAAAGGTTCATAAAAAAGGTAGCTTAATGAAGGTCAAAAAGTTTTGCAGAATGCTCCCCTTGCAGCATTCTGCAATACTTTTGACCTGCATTAAGCAATAATCAGTATTGAAACTATTTTTTTTCGGTGTGTTTTTGAGTGGCCGGTTAAGACAGGTTTTACTGTTAATTCAATTGCATCCCTTTCTCCCCCACCCCACCCTCCCTCCAAGTCTAACCCTTTCCCTACTGAGCCACTGCCCTCCTCATAATTCAATTGTTTAAAGGAATGAACTTCATTTTCCAGATGGTCATGAAAGTATGAGATTATATGTTCAGTGCATACAAATAAGTAAAGGGAGTCATGCTAACTTTGACCTGAACACATGGCATTCAGAACTTCATGAACCTCCAGTAAAAATAAATTCCTCTCCACAGTCTTAGATAACAAAAAATTTCAGGATAAAATTGTAAATATTTTCTTACCCATAATTTTTAGCATATGCTTTGGGTGCTCAAAAGAACCGTCTAATGAAGACGGTTCTTTTGAGTACCCACAACATCATGTTTTGGTTGAGAAATAAGAAAATTATTTTTCTGTTTTAGCACTCATAACTAAAGGCCTGTCCTTTCTTATATTTACACTTTTAATTTGCATGGTTTTGGTTATATTAAAATGTTATCAAAATCTTGTAAATAATAGACCCCCTGGTCAATTGCAAGCATCTCCCAACATTTTTTCCTTTGTCAGAACTTAAAATTATAGTGGTTACTATTCTATTTTTATTGTTTGCTAAAGATGGTCAGCTTACTTTTTCACTACAAATAAACTCTATATTTTTCGAGTCCAATTACAACTGTAATTAAAAATTGAACAAATTTAAACTAAATCCGAAAATGCAGCCGTTGTGTGTCAAAAATTAGTTTGTCTCTCATTCTGAATCCACATTTAGGTTACTTTGTGGAGTGTGGATCCAGATCAGCCAACTTCTGAAGAAGCAGCTCTACCCTGTTTGTCAGGCAGTTAACGCAAAGCTGCTGAATTTGGTTGATGTGAGAGGGACTTGTATTCACTTGCTTAACATAGTGAGTGATTGTAATTTCTACTTGCTTTTAGGAAAAACTACTTGCATTTAAATTAGCTGGTTAGCAAGAGCTAAATTATATCCCTGAAAAAGTGTATTTGCCAACTTGTTGCTATAAAAAAAAAAAGGATAGTATTTACCTACAGTACTTACCTTTTTCTTTGCCTTAGGCCCACCAGTTCCACCACGTGACCGTGAAGTTTTCTTTGGTTTATACCCTTCGTCGTCATCCCAGTCTTCCTCATCACTCTCCTTATACTTCTTCTTCGGCTTCTTTGCCGGCGTTCTCTGTCGACGCTGTTCTTCTTCCATGTCAAAATCTTCATCTTCCTCACTCTCTGTCTTCTTGGGTCTTGATGGCACTGGTTTATGAATCTTTGGCGGACTTTTGGCAACTAGAAAATTCAAAAGATCCACCAGTTTACACTTTTGTCTGCCCTTATGACCTTAGCTGTTGGCGGAAAGTTTAACACTCACACATCCTTCTCAGTTTTTATCAAAATAATATACAGGATTCCAGTTATAGTATGTATTTACATGCAGAGTAGAAAACAGCATAGACCCTGATCACAGACGGCCCTCTGCTTAGAGATTCATCCAAAAGACATGGGAAACTGGGAATCAAGCTTGAGACCCCTGGATACAAGGCGAGTGGTTTATCAACTACACCATGGTAGCTCCTAGGGAAGGGGTGTAGCATATAAAAATATCCAGCATGATAATTGGATTGAGTGCTATAAGAATTAACTGCTGAACGTAGAATGATATTAAAATACAACACATAAAAGAGCTTTGCTACAGAGACGCACTGTCTGCTTTGATATAATTGTATCAGTTTCCAAAACTGCGCCAACATTCAATTGTCAGGGTTGCCACTCAATATCCATTTCCAAGTTCCCTGACTTTTCACTGACTTTTCCCTGACTTTCAACCGTTTTCCAGACCCTTTGGAAGGCCAATTTTAGCCATTTTCATCCATCGACTATTCGAAGATTTTGCACAAATATTTGAACTTGCTGATTTAATCTTTAAATAAAAATCTTAAACCATAAATATTAGAAAAGGAATGTTTCTGAACATAAATTGCTTGCAATTTATGTTCAGAAACATTCCTTTTCTAATATTGCTTGCAAATTATGAAAACTAAAATTTCCAGAAGCCTGTTAACTAGCATCTTTTAGGAAAATTTTGAAATTCCCTGACTTTTCCATGACTTCTTTCATTTTTTTTAAATTTCCCTGACTGAAAATGTAATTCCCTGACTTTTCCCTGACCTGGAAAATTTTTCATTTTCCAGAACTTTTTCACTGACCGTGGCAACCCTGATTGTTGCAAGGGAAGGTGGCCCTGAAGTAAGAGAATTTCTAACAGTTTCAAAAGCTGTCAAAGTGTGGCATCTTGTGGCTGGGTACTCAAAAGAACTTTCTCATTGGGCACCCAAAATGTATGCTTATATTGGTGGATACAAAAATAGTCACAACTTTACGCTCAGAAAGATTGCTTATCTGGATCTTTCTGTACATAATAATTGGTTTCATGCAATAATAAGACACATATCAACATTTTGGTTAAAAAAATAGATTGCTCATCAGGTGCCTCAGACTTATACAAGGATCCCAGATATAAAAGGGGGTAATTTTGAATTTATTTACATATTCCTTAATCAAAATAAAGAATGCTTGATGAGGCTGCTCTTTTGAGCAGAAAAAAAAAACATTCTAGACTGGTCAACAAAAAAATAAATGCCAATTCTACAGTCATAACTATTTGCCTACTGGGTAAATTTGCATGCCTTTTCACTGTCTGCTTTTATTTCAAAATTAACTTTTTGGAAAAATTATTTCAGGAATACCATCAGAGTTTCAAACAGTTTGGAACCAAATCAGGCCCAACAATTTGTCGGGCCTGATCTGGGTCCAAACTGTTTGCAAAAGTTATCAGCAGACGCCATTATTAGACAAAGAGTTAATATTTGCTCATAATTATCGGCCCATGCTACTACTTATGTTCATTTTGATTCAGTAAATTTTCTTTACCTGGTCTTTTTGTGGGTGGGGTAATTGGCTGTACACCAGGGGGCGGGTTCTTGGAAAGCTGTATCAACCAGTTTGGCAGTTTACGCTTCTTGTCCAATGGCATTTCAAGCTCTCTCTTTTCTAATGAAAGTCTGGCAATTGATGGTTGATTCTGTAACAGATATAATTTTTTATACATTAGAAGTTAGCCAATATATTACAAAGTACAGGAGAACTACAAACTGCAGCAATACTATGGGTGAAACTTTTTCTTTCTTCAAAATTCTTAATTTCAGAAATTCAAAACTTAATACTTGAAGTAAGCCATCATCATAATCATATAAAATTAATTGTTCTTTATACATGTATAATCTGTATTAAATCTGAAAATATATCAGAAAAGCTATTATAATCTGTCTTATTCAGTATTTTGAAGCTGACTTTCTGAAATTTGAAATCATGGGGCAACAGACGATGCTGAGATTGTTTTCAAAAAGTGAATTGTGACTTGCAGAAGAGTCAGTCATCGAGCAGGACTGATTAGGCATAGGCAGGCCCTGCAGCATCAGGCTCTTAGTCTCCTGCAAAAAATTGAAGGCCTCCACTCCATGTGGTTTCTGATTGGTTGGTTATCTAAAACATTTCAGTGGCATTTTTTTTACTCTTGAAATCTTAGGGGGACAAGCATTATATTCAATGACCATAATGCTATGTCCCCCTAAAATTTTAAATGAGCCCTAGGGTACATGATGTCCCCGAAATGAAAAAGTCAAGGACAAACCCTGGAAAAGCAGCTAAAAATTCAGGCCAAAGTCTAGACTTCTAGCCCCACAGGATAGCTATGCATGTATGTTTAGTGTTTAGCGTTGATGCTTTAAGTCCAAGACAACAATTTTTTAGTCATGTTGGTAACATTTCCTGGGTTGAATGAGTACTCAGCATAGGATTAAAGGTTTTGCTCAAGGACACAACACAGTGCCTCAGGTGAGGCTTGAACCAGCGACCCCTCGACCTCTAGTCCAGCACTCTACCACTGTGCTCTTAAAGAATGCCTGTTTGTTTTTTCTTTCACTTACAATTTTTTCTCAAGAGTTTTAATAGTTGGTAATGAATGGTTTGTTTGATTTGATTCTTTCTGTCCCAGTCAACATTTTTCAGTCATGACGGGACGGGTCTTCCTTGGGTGAACCAGTGCTAAGCAGGGATTAATGTGCCTAGCTCAAGGACACAAGGCAGTGCCACGACCATTGACTCCTGACCCGGAGGTTATAAAACTTTTTTCATGCTCAACTCAACTGAGCACAAAATTTCAACTGCTCATAAAACTAAAATACTGACAAATGAAGAAGTTTCTTGCTTTAAGCCTCTCAGATGTTGTATTTATCTCGCAATTGTTGGCATTTTAACTTTTATGAGCAGGATAAATTATGTGCTCAGGTGAGTTGAGCATGGAAAAAGTTCTATAACCTCGGGGCCTGGGCTTTGTCCTAGCCATGGACAAAGCCCAAGAGTCACTTGTGGTGACAGCCCTTTCTGTACTAGTCAGTCAAATATTGATACCTAATGTAGCCTAACCTTTAGTTTTTGTGGTTTTTGTGGTTTGGGTTTCGGCTTCTCTTCTGGTTCCTCCTCTTCCTCCTCCTCCTCTTCAGATTCTACAAAATATAAACAAAAATTTTCAGCGTAAAAGTGTTAATACTTTCTTACCCATCAGTTTAAACATTTGATTTGGGTGCTCTAAAGAATCGTCTCATTGAGGCGGTTCTTTTGAGTACCCACAACATATATTTTGGTTGCGAAATAAGAAAGTTACATTTTCGTTACACACTCTTAACTAAAGTCCTGATATTACATTGGCCCTCATTACAAAACTTTTGGAGTATAAATTTTTGATTATTTTCTCACCCATCAGTTCTTACATTTGTTTTGGGTGCTCAAAAGAACCGTCTCATGGAGACGGTTCTTTTGAGTTCCCATAACATGTTTTAATTGAGGAATAAGAAAATCAATTTTAATCAAATGCTTATCTGCAGGTCGGATTATATCGATTTTGGAATGCTGGTGTTAAATTAGATACAATCAAGTACCACGCCTGCCCCAGGACACCACATGGGAAAGCGACAAAAACACAATAAAACTTCACATACAAGAGAGCCAAGAGGTTAATTAGCCCTTTCCCAGCAAATGACCACAAGGCTGCAATGAACAAACAAGAAAGCATGACAAACACGAAACATAAATAACAAAAATTATCCACAAAAGAAGCATTGCCTTTGGAAAGGTCAGTAAAAATATTTCTACTGGAGGGTTTAAACTAGTTTCGGGGTACCAACCTCACCCTTAGTTCTGGCCCCCAGGTTATAAAACTTTTTTCGTGCTCAACTCAACTGATCACGAAATTTCAACTGCTAATAAAAAGTAAAATACAAACAAATGAAGAAGTTAATTGCTTTTAGTCTCTCAGATGTTGTATTTATCATGCTAATAAATGTTAAAATGCCAATGATTGTTGGCATTTTAACATTTATGAGCAGCTCAGCTGAGTTGAGTATGAAAAAAGTTTTATAACCTCGGGGCCTGATGTAAAAGGAAAAAAGAACTTACCGGAGGCTTCATCTGTGTCTTCCTTGTCACTTCTGTAAGAAATGAAAACCAAAATTTGAGCCAGCTCAAAGTGGCCTTGGATTGCCCATGCTGACATATACCGTAAAATAAATCAGCTATGTCAGGGACAAGGTTAAATATGGGATTTTAGCACTGAAGGGCTGATAACTCCTAGGGAAATTGCCTCATAGGTCCAGATAAAAATATTTTATTAGCGTAAAATTGTAAATATTTTCTTACACATCAATTTAAACATGTGTTTTGGGTGCTCAAAAGAACCGTCTCATTGAGATGGTTCTTTTGAGTACCCACAACATATGTTTTGGATGAGAAATAAAGAAAATAGTTTTCCAATACGCATTCTTATCTGGAGGCCTGTTGCCTTCTAGGAAATTTCCAACTTGATGGAGATTTTATACATGTCCTTGTCATCAGCAAGTTTGATAAAGTTTCTACAAGATAAAGACCTGGTATGATACGGACATCAATTTCCCTATTATAGGGAGTAGAAGTCAATTCAAGAAGATATTGGGAGAAAGGTAGGTTTGATTTGATTTTTGATTTGATTCTTTACGTCCCATCAACAATCTTTCAGTTATATAGGGACTGGTCTTCCTGGGTTGAACCAGTACTAAGCTAGGATAAATGTGTCATGCTCAAGGACCACAACGCAGTGACGCTGGTGAGGCTCGAACCCACGGCCCTTTGGTCTTGAGTCAAGCACTCTACCACTGAGCCACTGCGCTCCCCAGGAGAAAGGTAGGAAAGGTAGGAATTTGATGATATAACGTTGGAGGGGTTTTTGGCCATGCTCTAAACAAAACTTTTTTCTATAAAGTTGTCCCACAGCAACTAATTGCATGCACGGATCCAGAAAATTCTGTCAGTGGGCCCTGACAACATTTTTTTAACTATCAACGTTTGTTTTTGTTTGTTTGTTTTGTTGCTTTACGTCCCAAGTCAACAGCCATGGTCATGGCGGGATGGTCAGTTCACCTAACCACACTTTTTCCTGGGCAAGCTTGAACAAGCGGTTAACAAGTGCTTCATGCACATACTTTCCCTTGTAACTGACATTAACCTTTTTTGAGTGATTCAGCGGAAGGGAGGAGAATGACTGTAGAAATTCTTTCATGATCAATCTCCACAAAAATATGGGACCGGGCCGGGATCGAACTCGTGACCCTTGGATCTGCAGTCAGAGTCAGACGCCCATCTGTAGCCAGACACGTTACCAACTGCGCTACACAGCCCGGTTAAACTATCAACATATTTCACAGAGTGCCGATGAGTCCTAATGCTTCTCAAGGGATGTCCACACCACAATTTCTAAGCAAACCTATATCCACTTTTAATTTTCCAGTGGGAGGGTCTGAACGCCCTGTCCACCCCCCCCCCCCCCCCCTTTAGGATATAGCCAAGAATTGTGTGGGTTATTGATTATTGTACTCACCCTTTATCTGTGCCATTCTGCACCAGAGGACAACAGACTTGAAAGAACAAACTGTCAGGAAGAAGCCCTTGTACTCACCCTTTATCTGTGCCATTTTGCACCAGAGGACAACAGACTTGAAAGAACAAACTGTCAGGAAGAAGCCCTTGTACTCACCCTTTATCTGTGCCATTCTGCACCAGAGGACAACAGACTTCAAAGAACAAACTGTCAGGAAGAAGCCCTTGTACTCACCCTTTATCTGTGCCATTCTGCACCAGAGGACAACAGACTTGAAAGAACAAACTGTCAGGAAGAAGCCCTTGTACTCACCCTTTATCTGTGCCATTCTGCACTAGAGGACAACAGACTTGAAAGAACAAACTGTCAGGAAGAAGCCCTTGTACTCACCCTTTATCTGTGCCATTCTGCACTAGAGGACAAGACTTGAAAAAACAAACTGTCAGGAAGAAGCCCTTGTACTCACCCTTTATCTGTGCCATTCTGCACTAGAGGACAACAGACTTGAAAGAACAAACTGTCAGGAAGAAGCCCTTGTACTCACCCTTTATCTGTGCCATTCTGCACTAGAGGACAACAGACTTGAAAGAACAAACTGTCAGGAAGAAGCCCAAAGAGCTGATTATTGTACATTAAGCGTTTCTCATCTTTTTTCAGAATCTCCACATTGGCCTTGGCTGACTTCTTGAAGAAACAGGGGTTAGTGTGGGTCTGTAATATAATGAGCAGATAAACAACTTTGGGCCACCTGATAACAATTTATCAAATGAGTTGCAGCATAAGATTTCTAACAATGTGGTATGTGTGACCAGCAGAGCCTCAGATCAGCCTGTGCATACTGATAGCAACATATTTTTTCACATTTATGACTCCATGATGAGCAATTTAATTTCGATATGCAGAAACAAGTTTGTTTTAATAATCTATAGCCAATTATTATCAAAAAAAGATTCGGAAATCACAACAGTGGCAGGGTTTTACAGGACGCAATATCCTGCGTCTTATACGCATAGATCATTAGGTAGGACCCGTCAATTCACCTTACCTGCGTCCGCTGGGACGCAGATGTGTTTGTTGTGCCTTTCATTAAAATCCCAAATTCCAAAGTTATTTCGTAACGATTCGGGTTTTCCCATATTTACAGGCTATCTATAAATAAATAGGACAGGTGTTCTTGTTTTAGACTGCTGCACTGACCTCGTAGGAAACATCCATGCAAACATCGGCCGTGAAAAAAAGTCGTAAAATACAATGCTTTCTCTCACGTCCGCTCTGCTAAAAAGCACGGAAAACGTTGTCCATCACTGACTTTGTGTATTGATTTTTTCATCTGACAACTCAGCCGACCGCTCAAGCGTGAAGGGCAATTATCTTGACAGTTTTCATTCCTTTGTATATGCCAAATTACGTAACATTTTCACTTGGAAAGGCTCAAGTCGGCAAAGAGATCAAAGATACCAGAGACTTCAGATAAGTGGAGACTTGTAGACAGATAGATAGAATACAATGACAGCAAGATCATGTGATTTACCAACCAAATTCTCAGAATGTAAAGCAAGTAGCAGTCTGATCAGTGACTGTTTTTTGTGTGTTTTTTTTTTATCTCAATAAGAGAACAGTCTGGCCAGAGACTGTTTTTTTTCTGTCTTCTGGATGCAGCAATCTATCACTTCTCCCTATTTTCTGAAACTTCTCCCTATTTGTACTAGAGAGAGAAGTCACTTCTTCTCCCTAAATTTAAGGGCTAGCTTGGTCCTGCATATTATAGGGACAAGTTCAGCTTTTGTAAAAAAAAGCGTATAGGATTGTGTTTCACTGATGGTAATATGTGGCCCTCAAAAATTTCAAATGGCCCCCCAAAAAATCGGAAGGGGGCCAAACGTGGCCCTCAAAATTACTGACCTGGGGACAACACAGTTACACTGAGCCTTCATGGAAGGATGTACTACCTTCCAAAATTCGAAGCTTATATAAAAAGATGGGACCCCCAATTTCAATGATGGGACCCCCATCATATTCAAAGTTGAGTCCCAAGGACCCCCAAACATTCAACTTGATGTAAAACCCTGCAGTGGTAGAGATAAAATGAAAGACATAATGAGCTTTCTTACCCAAAAGCATTTATATAGCATATAGCCTCAGAATTCCTTTTTTCATTTTACCTGTAGTCGACACCCAGGGTCTTCCCTTTACCTTTTGAAAATGGGGTCAGTTGACCCCCCTTTACAGCGCCCTAGATAAGCTTTTGGGTAAATTGGGTATTTATGCAACCTGGTCATCCTCAATTGCTTACTTGCAAAAACAATTGCGTATTTTCATATTTTTTTATGCCACGTTTTTTTTCTGTGATTACACATTTTCTTATTGCACGAAACCACCGGGAATGACATTATTTATGCGCTTGCATATTTATTCACTCCCATCATCTGCCTTTCTAAAGATTCAAACTAGCGGATTTTATTGTACCTGAAGCAAATATCATCCCCTTGTTTCCATTCGAATGTGTACACTTTGCAGTTTCACTTTCATCAAAGTGTTTTTCCGCGAAATACTGGACTGGGCACCGATATTTTATTCATACACTAGAGTTATATTGCGCGCTCGCTAGTAAAAAAAAATCAATACCCGACTGGCATTTGTTTATTACCGAAATGGAAATGAAATGGACCATACAGTACGCAATGACATCGCATGTAATTGCATACCGATCGTTAGAATTACTGTTCGTTACGCACACATTTCATTTTAATTGCTTTTAAGGATTTTAATTGCGTATTTACGCAAATACGCTGCTTATCTAGGGTGCTGCCTTTATATAAAATGAAGACTACAAAAACTTTCATTTAAAGGGTCATTTGGGAAAGATGGGGGTCATTTACTATATAAATAGTGGGTCAAGGAAAACCCTGACAACAAAGTACAATGTAAGCCACAGACTTCTTCAGGTCAACCTGTTGAGCAAAATGTATTTTAAGGCATCCTGAGGCTATGATTTTTGGAGCGCTGGGGTGGGGGGATAGCTGAGGAAGGAAACGGCAAACAACATTTTACTATTATTGTAGACCATGGATAATAATCTTGAAATGCTACTAACAGGAGTAAGGTATAGTTTTCCATCTGTCATTTCTAGTACAGCATGGCTCCTTGACACACGCTTGTCCGTAACCTGAAAAAATTAGACACATAGGTTACAGTAAGTTATTTGATCTAAATGTAATACCCCCTTTTGAAAACAGTGTAAAGCCAGATCAGCTTGCTTCAAATGAAGCAAGCTGGTCAGGATCCACATGATGAATCCATATCAATTAGGCTTAAATGAAATGTATGAGTGGTTCCTGTTGGCCTACCTACCCTAATTTTTTTAACCCTACCCTAAACATTAAAATGGTCTTTGGAGAAAAAATATCTTAAATCGGCACTTTTTCAGATTTTGTCACTATTTTCTTTGTTAAATGTTATTACAAAATTTAATAATTTCCCTACCTACCCTTAATTTTGTTGGTATGCAACAGGAACCACACATATATTTCATTTAGGCCTTATGGATGGACTGGAATCAGAGATTGATATACTTTTCTTACACATAATTTATAGTATATGTTTTGGGTGCTCAAAAGAACCGTCTCATTGAGATGGTTCTTTTGAGTACCAACAACATATGTTTTGGTTCAGAAATAAGAAAAAATAATTTTTAGTTACACACTCTTACCTGGGGACCTGTTACGTATGTGTAACAATTGTCTTTTACCCTTTGTATACCAGGTACATTAGCAAACAGTGAAGATCCCACCTTATAATTATAAAAGAAGACAGCAGTTGTTTGCACACTGCAGACATCGGGAGCAATTGGTGGGTGATAAAAGAAAATATATAAATTGGTTTTCCCAGTTTATCCACAATGGGATACCCGACAATGATTCTAAGCACCAATTCATTTGATCGCTGGGTCAAAGTTGCGATCAAATAGATGTGAATCTGAAACACAAGTTTTTGTTGGAGTAAGTCTGAAATGGTAAAATAACTGTCACTACATATAGCTGAAGTTTTAGAGCCGTACCCATAGCCAAACCTCAGTGGTCTGTCTTCAGGTATAGCCCCATATCCCTAGACTCAGAGTCAAGAGATTCACCATATCTACTGTATTCTACATTAATTGCTGGTTCCAGGTCTACAGGTGGTCAGTAATGTAAATACAGGTAACCAGACCCCCCTCCCCCCTATTTCCAGGCATTGGGTGATACTGGTTCTATTACTGACCACCTGTAAACTGTACCTGTAAATACTTCCTTTCACTAAATGCTGAAATGATTGTAAACTGTGAAAAAAATATGTGGATTTCATAGCATGCCCATAGACCAGTGGCGCTGGTCTGCGTTGGACCCGTTTATAAGGGACACCAATCCCATGCTTACTGGTATTTCTTGGTAGTGGTTTTTATCCAGGCAAACCAACTTGTAGTGTTCAAAAATGAAAGTGAGGGCGCTAACAGGTTACATCTTGCCTGTGAAACTCAAACCATTTCCGCACAATCAATTACAACGCACCCCCGGTCTTCATATTGGCAAAAGAAACCAAATATCTACCTGTAAAAATGGCCCTCTCCCAATAACGGTCTTCTCTTCGAGAATTTTGATGGGCTTGGCATCAGGTACGCTCATTGGTTTTATGCTGATCTCTGCCATTGTGCGGGATGTTTTTGAAATAACTAGATGACAGTAAATTGAATGATCATTTGGAAAGATATTGCTTCAATGAATGTTTTGGTTATCTGGCTTCATGCTCCATATTTTTTTTGTTTTCCAATTAAGTAGGTCACAAACGCTATTGAATATCAAGCAATCCGCTCCAGTGAAGGACTCAAAAAGGTAATGTTTGCAAAAAATACATCAAATCAGATTTGTAATGTCCACTGGTTGACAGATGCTTGGACAGACTAAATGGAAAATGGGACAAAATCGCTAATTAATTTGCAAATTTTGTTTTCCGAGCATCCCACTTTTCGCAACTTCAAACCCAGAGATTTGTTTCGGGGAGACTACTCTTCTTTTTATAACCGAATCGAACGACAATGAATAACGTCCCCAAGTCAGAGCGTCGCCGAAACATTACATATTATTCTAACACACCTCGCCTATTTCTTTCTTTCTTTTTTATATACTGCCAGACCCTCTTACGAGTATTATCGGCAGGTGTACTTTGTACACTCTGGGTTGCAGGATGAAAGCCTGCAAGTAACCATATCGAAATTACCGTAGGGTTCTTTAATCTTTAACAGTGTTGGACTATGGATCCATAATCTGGGACCCCTATCTCTCACGTGATATTGAGAAATTAGAAAGAGTTCAGAGACAAGCAGCCCGTTTTGTTACTGGAGATTACCATTCAAGGGAAGAGGGCAGTGTAACCGGAATGCTTGATATGCTTGAACTGGAAACGCTCCAACATAGGCGCAGTATACGTGCAGATTTTTTTTTTCTTTTTAAGGTGGTCGAGGGGTTGGTTCCAGCCATCAATCCTGATGAATATTTGAAACCTCAAAAACAAAAGAGACGCATAAAACCGAGGACATGGAAATTTCAAAAGTGTTAACATAGTGGAAAAACATTCAGTAAATCATGATAGGGGATATGAAATAGAGCTGTTTCACAGTGAACGATTAAAAAACTTATTCTTTATAAAAACAGTTATTGAGTGGAACCATCTTGAACAAGAGGTCGTGCATGCTGAGACAGTAGAGGGCTTCAAGACCCTCCTTAACCACAGAGACTAGATACTCTCTCTCCCAGTGCGTCTACGCTGAAAAGCCCTGCACTGTACAGAAGCAGAAGCAGAAGTTAACCTGCACAAGGGGTGACTCTCCCTGCACAGGGGACATCCAGTTAACGTCCGGGAGGTTCGTCATTAGCGCGTTATTAACTAACGTCGGCTTAATGAACCTTTCTTACAACCCACTTTAATGCCGTCATTAAGTAATACGTCGTTAGCGTTTTAATAACGTATTAGCCGCTATTTTGCCGTTAGGCTAATGACGTGTTGATACAATCGGATCCCGATCCGAAGGACGATGCACTTATCTAGTGTCATCCCTGCAAATGACACTATAGAAAGTGTGTTCGGACACCGAAATTTTCCTCGCCGCAAGCGTGGATCGAACCTGGGACCTCTAGCACCAGAGGCAAATGCCTAATCACTGAGCTCGGACCCAGTATAAACGGACTGGTCACTGACGGAAATACAAAGTTATGTTGTCGAGGCTTTATTTTAGCGCTTTATCAAAGTACTACAGCCAATAAAATTTATCCTGAACATACACAATATTATAAGAGGTTACTCCCAGCATGCAAAGCTGAAATATTGCGAGTTAAAGTAAAAATAGTTGAAGTTTTCTCATCTTTTTATGTTGATTTCTGACGATTTTCGGCTAAAAGTGCCGAAAATAGCTAAAAAGGGTACCTAGGTTTCTTGCTGATATTCATAGAGACGGATAAACTTTCAATAGATATAACAATACAGTCTTAAAGATAGTATATTGAACCATTGCTTTTTGAAGAAAATTCAAAGATATGCAGAGAAATAACGGAGATAAGATTATTTAATCTTCAACATACGTCAGTTTTGAAAGCTCATCCACCGTTGAGCCCCGACAGCGTATTTCCAATATATACATTTACATGTATGTAAGTGACCAGTCCGTG
This sequence comes from Loripinus fragilis, assembly GCA_964019695.1. Classification (NCBI taxonomy): domain Eukaryota; kingdom Metazoa; phylum Mollusca; class Bivalvia; order Lucinida; family Lucinidae; genus Loripinus; species Loripinus fragilis. Next base: position 47,675,143 of record OZ026514.1, read on the forward strand.
TTTATTGGGTCCGAGTACTGAGCTACCACGCTTAGAGTCAATGCTAAAGAAGTGTGATATAACAATAATTCACAGTTCTGAAAGCGCGAGGAAAGTGTGTGCTACCTGACGTCATTTTCCAGCAGGAAAATGACGCCATTCATGGCGTTAGACGACGTAACGTCGTTTTTACGCTTGAAAGACGTTACACATACACGTAAACGAATACGACGTAGTCTAAGTATTGGCGGGAGTTCTTCAGTGCAATGGCGGAAAGTTGGAAAAATCTGAAGACTTAAATGTGTTTTCGTTGTTCATTGTATGTTAGAATCGATATAGATCAGCTCTAGTGCGTGAATTGATGAGTAATGATTCACTGTTTGTCGGTCAGTTGTACGAAGATAAATCACCCGCGCTGCGCGCTCCTGATTTGATCTTCTTTACAACTGACCTCCAAACAGTGAATTATTACACAACAGTTCACTGCTAGAGCTGATCTATTTTTTAAATATTACTGTAGTATTGCACCTCAAATGGAACACAGTTTTTCGTTTTTAAAATTTTACATATATGTTACTTCACACTGAAAGTTTGCATGCTCATAGAAAAACCCTTACTAGATTTAAATTTTGACAGAGAATGATATCAATTTAACTGCTCTGATATCTTGTAAAAATAAATAACTTAGTTTTTGTATGAAAATACCCTTTCAGTACCCATTTTTGTACTGCAGGTGCAATACCCTGCAATAGATATGTCTATAAAATGTCAATTAGAGATTACAGCAGACGATTATCTTGTTGAAGGCATCAAATTGTGCGGCTTACGATGCAATCAAAGCTTTTTTATAGGTCTATGAATAACAGCCTTTCTTTTGGGTCACCATTTAGTGACATGGTTGGAAAAACTGAAACATTATTGACTAGGCTGATAAACGGCAACGCAAGCCAATATGTATCTACATTTAAAACCACTGAAGCATTGTTATAAACTGTCTTATATTAGTATATACATGGCTTTATGTTCAACTGATAGTCATTGATCTGTTTCGCTCAAGGTACCCAAGGGGAATATTACTTGGCCTATAACATTAAGAATGTTAAAATGCCATCCTATCACAGTATTTATGAAAACGCATGCAATCTTCAAAAAACAATTCTTTTGATTATGTTTTTTCTGGTTTAAATATATATTTCCATTTAAATTTAAAATCGCGTTTTAGATTTAATGTTATTGCCGAAAAACAGTGTTCCATTTGAAGGGCTATACTACAGTAGTCCAGTCAATTTACTGGAAACTTTCCACGAACCTCGTCTGCTTAAGTCATCTGCTGCCAAGGCACAGGGTCGAGTTGATCCGCATTCTAGGCGATCAGTGTTTGAATAGTAAATAAATGCAGCAGATGACTTAAGCAGACGAGGTAAGGGGTAGTTTTCCAGTAAATCACTGGTCGCCTATAAAGCCAATGGTTAAATCCAGGATTCATTTGTTGATAAATCACTGCACTGACTTAGCACTGACTTAGCACGGACTGGCGTGACGTTATTAAGTCGCCAGTTTGATTTTCATGGCGTCATTTTTTTGTTTGTTTTTGTTGCTTTACGTCCCATGTCAACAGCTATGGTCATTGCGGGACGGTCAGTTCACTTAACCACACTTTTTCCTGGGCAGGCTTGAGCAAGCGGTTAACCAGTAATGTGTGCACATACTTTCGCTTGTAACTGACAACAACCCTTCTTGAATGAATCAGCGGAAGGGAGGATGACCGTAGAAATTATTTCATAATCAATCTCCACGAAAGTATGGGACCGGGATCGAACTCGCGACCCCTGGATCTGCAGTCAGACACGCATCTGTAGCCAGACACGTTACCGACTGCGCTACGCGGCCCTATTAATATCCATTTTTTCTTTAATTATCCAAAAAGATTAATCAGCAGAATAAATGAAATTTACGTATTTTTCAATAAAATATCGCTATAGCGATATTTTATTGAAAAAACAACAACATTAACTTCATTTATAAGCACTCGTTTTGCTGGAATGATACTTGTTTTTGTGTTGGCATGGTTGCTGTGACGTCAGCTTCACGTTATGTAACATCAGCGTCACGTTATCAAAGTAGATCCTCTATGTACAACAAAGTCTGACTCCACAGAATTCCCCAGAATTGGCCGAGGCAGTTCCAATTGCCTTGTAACGTCGACAATAGACGATGTAACGTCGTTTTTACAACTAATGGACGTTCAAAATGTACTACAAATCGGGTTTCAGTCGAAACAAGAGTTACGGAAATTTCAAATACAGTCAACCCTCTTTATAACGACACTGTTTGTTCCAAGCTATCTTTGACGTTAAAGTGAATTTGCTGTTATAAAGAAATTCTAACCATTACCAGATTTCCACATAATAATCATTTGGTACAAGAAAATATTATACAAATGAATTAAAATGCTATTATTCCAAATGTATACATCAGTTCAATTTCATATTGCATCAAAATGCACAAAGCTTGCCACTTATCAAGTGAGACAGAAACCTGTTCATGCAAAAAGACCTTGTTCTGATCACAAAATTGTCTGACACATGGTAACAATTCTGTTATAATGAATTTACTTTCAATAGAAATTGTATATCTGTTCCCAGAATTTACTGTCCGTGTCGTTAAGTGAATATTCTGTTATACAGAGGGAATTTCAATGGAAACAGATCCGTTCCCAGCAATTATATGTCAGATATTAAATATTCTGTTATAACGAGTGACGTTATAAAGAGGTTTGACTGTACTCTGATCAAGACGGCGGAAATCTTATAGAATCTGAAGGATTTGTTTATTATTTTTAATCATTTTGTGCGTTAGAATCAAAATAAATTTGCGCTCGACATGATTCACGTCCGTGTTTTATCCACTCAAACGACTGACTTCCAGCCAGTGATATATTGAGCAACAAATCACTGTGAGCACGAATCTATTTCTTAATTAACTAACTTAAGTGTAGAGGCAAACAGTGTGGACGGAGATCGGGCTCCTCCTTCTAAAACATCTCGCCAGGTGACATTTGTTGAGATTGGTGCATTAAATGTTATGTAAGTCATCATAAAGTTTTTTTCATCTTTAATCTCTATGCATGACACTTGTGTCTCTCTCAGTAGTTCAGTTGAATATCATAAAGATCCTTTAATTCTATTTTCACAACATCAAATAAAACACATTAGGCTACAATCTGAACTGCATCGACCAGTTCCGTGGAATCAGTCCTCTGACGTACATTCAGGGTCTACTTTGATAATGGACGCTGACGTCACAGAAATCATGTCAACACAATAGCAAGTTTGATTGCAGCGAAACAAACGGTTACAACATTCCACAATAAACGTTGTAAAACGGAAGATGCTACAACGATATTTTATTGAAAAAACCTAAACTTCATTTATTCTATTGATAAACTTTTTGGATAATTAGAATAAACGATTTTAATAGGGCTAAACCCACATGCTACAGAACTAATTTTCCATATACCAGTTCTGGCTAACAATATGCAGCTTTTTCATATATAGTACTACACCCTCAAGACTATGTCTTACATACACCCGAGGCTTGATTCTCGAATGGGGTCGAGCTGCTTTTCCGATTGATTAGGCTAATGTGTTTCTATTTGACGTCATTGTCAATGACGTCGTATGACTTCTGTATGTCATTTCCTGTCTATTTGTTTATATTACACATAATATAGGACAAATATAGGCTGAAACGTTGCGTGAATGAAGAGATACACGTTTTTTTCATGAAGTCAAATGTGCCAGGTCCCATAGAAGCTAGCTAAATACCTGGCCGCTAGGCAGAGTATTCAAACATCGCCAAAGGGACAAGTCAATCACAGTAATGTGTTTGCTCTTGACACCTAACTTTACACCTGTCATAGACCTTTTAATATATAATGGTTTTTTTATAATTTTGTTTGCTTTGTACCTGCCATAAATCAATTTTACACTACCCGAATCTGGCTGATCTCATGATTTTTTATTGCTACATGATATTTTGGCTAAAATGAAGTGCTCTCGTTCACTAAAATGGATATATTGTTTCTTCAATGTGGTGTTCTACTAGTTTTAATAAAATTCAGTTGCTAGATTCTGGAGGAAAATGATCCCATAAAGTGTTTGGATTATTCTCAAGAATTTTGATATCTCAACCCATTTATTCTGATTTGGACCATCCATCCTTATCCATCTTATCTTATAGTTTTCAAATAAATACAAAAGATCAATCAGTGTAATATCACCATATAAGAGCAGTCTGGTCTGGAATTATGCTGCAATTAATTTACCAAGTACAAGTACAAGTACAAAACTTTATTCTGAAAACATTCTCAGGCTACACGCAGGTAGCATATGAGAAAAAGGAAGAACAGTAAGGTAATACATGGTGACATATTCATAATAACATGTATCTGTGACCTGGTAATGGTCTGAAGATGTGCATGTCCAGGCTATCGGAGGCTGTACCTATGCGACCGTTTTTTTCGAGCAAAAAATGGCAGAAAATGAAGACAAGAATATCCACAGGCTGGAGATTAACGGTTATTATTCTTCAATAAGCTTGGTTTCAGTTATCCAAATACTACCTAGTACTAAATAATGGATTGGAGATGTTATCATATGTAGAATTAAATCGAGGTATGTCCCAAAATTCGATATTTGCCATGAAAACAAGTGTATTTTCTCTCTGCTCAATGAAACACCGCTACATACACAGATTCGCGAGGCTAATTTCACATGATTTCATTTGAAATCACAAAGTAAATACCTGATTTATCCGTAGTTAAACACTATATGTGTATGGTCATTCACACCATTTATCACTTTTTGGTTTATTTTGTATGTGTTAATCATTTTATACCCTGTACGCCACACTGTTTTTTCCACTTATACTGTAACGTTTTTCGAGCAAAGTTAACATTCCATTGTATGTGTATTTCGAGCAAAATAAAGCTACTGTATGCGTATTTTGAGACCAAAATTATTGAACGGGTATTTTGAGCAGAACCTTGATAGAAAAATTAGAGCTAAATGGACCAAGCATGATGTCTACTCACATTAGGCTGGTAACATTTCTTTAGCCCAGTCTATCTGTGAGTCATTGGCATTTTTCGTTGTTTCATCAGAACATATTTATTTGATTCTATGGTTTCTCTGTGATGATACATTACAATAATTTGAAAACCTCCATGCCATCTACACAGTTTTTGTTTTAACAACAACAGCATCTAGGGCAAATTTTTGGTAACAGTAAAATGTATCTAAGCCCCCACTCTGTGGCTTATGCTACAATCTGACAGTGTTCTAAGGGGATGGTTCTATTTCTGGTGATGTTAATTGTTTCTCCCATTCTGTGGTCCTTTGTGTCCATGTTTTGTTGTGTATTGCTGTTTGTCCTTAATAATTTTGCAATCATCTTGATTGGGAAGAGAGAGCTGGGTGCTTTACTTTGTCTTCTTAGTGTCTTGTGACTGTTATGGCTGTTCCTTTATGTGCTGTTGGTGTGATTGTGGTATTTCCTGATCATGCTCACATGTTTTATAGCTGTGTAGCGTTAAGTCAATAGACAGAGTCACACTATTTTTTTATACAATCTATGCTTCTTTCTGAAATTTTACAAGAATGAGTGTCGAAATTCAACCATGTAATCATCAAATATGTAAGCAGCATTTTAAAAAAACGCACAAAATCTTCTTAAATGCTTATATGATAATCTTTCATCTCTCTGAAATGAATATGTTTGCTTCTTTTTTCTATATAAGGAAAGATATATACAATACATTTTATCACAGACTACAACCCAATTTAGATTTAAAAAATTGATATTAAACGATTGTAGTTGCTTAGTAAGATGTTAGGTCCATTGTGTAAGCCACCAAAACACATTTAATATAGCATATCAGCTATTGATTACACCAACTACAGTGGTCTAGATAAGAATTTGGACCTATGGGTATTTTACCCCCTACTTTTTAATTTAATGAGTATTTCACTACTTACGTAAAACTATCAAATTGCAGAAAATGCAAAGCCTTGTAAAAAGACCCAACATTTGCTAAACATATTTTAAAGAAAAGTTGCTTTTATTAAATACATGTTACATTTTTAGAAAAACTTCCAAGATTTATACAATTGGTGTATATTAGTTTTTTCTTACTAAGAATAAAATATTTCACCTCATAAATTGAATTTCAGCGCTGAAACCTCAAACTGCAAAGGGGTTTTTTACCCTTCAATTTAATTTTCAATGCAGAATTCCAAAAAATTAATGCTGAAATACCCTTTCCTCCCTCTTATCAGGAGCCCTGCATATATATTGATAACATTTGGGGACAAAAGCTAACCCATAACTCCTAAAATTGCATAAAATATGACTTTATAGGTCGAAATTGAGAAATGAAAAGAAATGAAACATTAAAGCAGACATTAATCCTTGTCATAAGAAAAAGAAACTGATTTTTTTAATCGTAATGGTTTCTGTCCCATGCATGGCACATGGCATGCCTATCTCCATGGTAATAATCGCTTTATATCCAAAGCATATTCAGGTTGGTGAAGTAAGGGAAAGGTTTCTTCTAAAAAGAATGTCTTATAAAGTGCTATCAGCTGAGTAAATGATCAGAAGTACTAAGTTGGTGTGATAAACGATTCCATTAGCTATTCTGAAAATAAACTAAAATCAGTTTAAAAGCTAAAACAAGTAATGTGTCATCATCTGCATATGCATATAGATGTCAGTATGCACTGTAATTTTGAGACAGTCTCTTTCAAAAGTAACTGAATACAGACACGTATTATGCATACTATCTAATGTTATATGTATCAAATTTATTTTACCAACTCTTAGATGATTGGTTCTATCTGGAATGTAAGCAAAGTTAAATTGTATGCTACCACCAGCATAAAATCTAAAGTAATTGGCAGTCTTCTTATCGTAAATTAAAATAGATATACAAGGAACTAGTCTGTATCATGTTGTGGGTTACGTTTGTATATTGTGAACAGCAAAAAACTGGGTACACAGTTTGTTTTAAATAACTGATTAGATTTCTTTCAATTTAATTAAACTTAGATTTTGTCAGATAAATATAACAAAAATCTACATCCAACATATATAAGCTTTCAGACCCTATTATATACTGTCTTTGACAACAATTTGGACAAACACAGGACCATATTATATATTTTATATGGTTATATATGTTACTTTGATAAAGTTGACAGAAATGAAAATGTATCTTTCTACTATTACTGAAGTGCTATTATTTTCTTTGTTTATGAGTTTTAAAATCTATAACTTTGGACAAACCAAAATAAATATGTTGTGGATATAAAACGTTCAAATATTTACTTTTTTTTCAGAAATGTAAGTGTTTATAGATATAGTTTCTTGAAAAGAATTGATAATTATTTTAGGACAAACTGATATCTTGTCATAAATAACATATATTTTTTGTGGGGGATGAAATAAAGTATTATATGACATAAAATACAAGGTATTAAGCAATATATATAGTAATTTCTTAAAGTATGTACTGTATGTTGCATATTAACATACAAGCAACAAAATTTTATTTTACACTAGAAACCTTGTTAGTTAGAGCTTTTCACTCTTATTTATCTGTAGAATGCTCATTGATGGTTTTGTAAAGTGTACATGCTTATTTTAAAAGTGAAAAAGTTCTTTCCTTAATTAATATTTTATTTTGGGTCATTGTATTCAACAGACTATAACTCTTGTGATAGAAACAAGCTATTTGCAGTTTTGAAATATTAAGTAAATTGTCTATTAGGAATATGGTACTTAAAATATCAATACTTTTTATGAAGATTATCAAAAGAAACTATACATGAATTATTTTGTAAGGTGTAGTTGCACATGTAAAGTAAATGACATAAATAACATAAAGGTGTGTTTCTGGAAGCAAACAATTAATTTTGATACGTGATTAAACCCCAAACGAGCTGTTTTCAGTTTAGAAAGACTGTATAATCATCTGGATACTTTTTTAAATGTTGCAATTTTGTTTTAATATTAAAACATGGGGTAGTTGTATAAAACACCTGCTCCTGAAAAACTGCTACCACAATTTGATCGTGCAACATGCCAAGAAATACTGTAGAAGGCTAGTCCTTACTCTTTATGAAGTCAAACCTTTTCAGGCATGGAACTTTTGTGAATTGAATTTTCAAATATTTAACTCCTAAATTAAAATAGCAGATTTTGAATCTCAGACACTACCTGAAAATTTCATGACAGAATTGAAGCGAGATCCTTGATACTTTTGAAGACAGTTCATCAACACATTTGCATTATGCTCAATGATATATGGCTGGGAAAAATGATGATTAGTATAAATATTAATGGATGATTTGATGTAGACTGACTCCCATCGTATGTTCCATATTTGCCAATAGATATCATGTCCTTTAACCTATTTTTTTTTCTTGTAATAGTTACTTCTCTCCTTGTGCTACGCAAATTCAGCCATTTGAAGATTGAACGCTATGTAAATATATACATGTTGTACTAAACAAATGTTTGGCAGCTGGGAGTCAGGCTAGCTTTCATGTAATAAGTAGATATACTTTAGTTAGAATAATTATTGAATGTGATCATTGTCAGTTTAGAAGATTGAGAGAACATTTTCCCTGATGATTAGAGAATATGTTTTTTACTGTTGTGTTTAACTACTGGATCGTCAATAATGGGTCTCTAACATTAAGAGGATCTTCAAATTTGGAATGAAAATGCCATTTATTTCATCGAGTGAAGCAAAAATGATTATTTCATGAGTGGCGAAATATACATTTTTCGCTTCACTCGATGAAATAAATGGCATATTCATTCCAAAAATTTGAATTTTCTTTTTATTATATACAATTTTAAGCATGACAGATATTTTGCACTAAATGACGTCATACACGTTCGCACATTACGTCATTTTAATGATGACGTTGCAAATAACGTTCTATGTCGGCAAAAACTGAAACCATAGGAGCAGAAGTAGAGAACGTGAAAATTTCAGCAAATCCCGACAAATTTATTACCAAAATATTCCTTGCGATCAAACTAAGAAATTGAATACCCACACTTTGTGTTTTTAGTGACTAATAACAAAGTTATAGTCGTTTGAAATTCTGAAGTGGGCTCAATGAAGTCAATGGAGAATGCAGAGGAATCCAATTTCACGGCTGTGAAATACAACTTATATTTTCACGGCTGTGAAATACAGCTTTTTATATTTTCACGGCTGTGAAATATAGCTATTTTAAAATATGCATTCTATTTAATACATATTTTCCTGTATTTCATTACTTTGTATATAATAAAAAGAGTTAGGACTAGCCTTCTACAACATTTCTAGGCACCAAGATCAGTTGTTGATTTTAAAAATGTTTTTGTTTACCTGGTTAATTAATAAAAGGCAAACATTTGAAGGAAACAAGGAGCTAGACTGATGTCATCCCATAGCTAGATATATATCTAATTTTAGATGTAGTTTGTCAAAGATGATAAGGATTCCATTTAAATACCAAAGCAGATTGATTGTAGGCATACCATATTTTTCCATCATACCTTATATGAGTTACGTTTTTATGTTTGGTGATATAAACATATTTTTGTACAGACAATGGAATGGTGGCTTTATAGACATATGCCATGTGTAAGTCCAATAAAATCGAGGTACAATAGCTAATATGTGTCTTAATTGACTTTATATCTGGCCTTTGTTTGTAATATTATCAATAAATGAATAAGAATTGGGACATTCCATAAAATTACAATATAAAATTTGTCAGTGAACTGATATCTATTCTTTTTTGTGAACTATTCTGTCAGTAAATTGTCTTGATTCTGCTTCAAATTAGTAGAAGTATCGTAGTTTGTTGTTTGTTTATCATTCTGTCTGACTGCCTCTCTAGATAGACATGGTATAACTCAGAATCGCAAAGGCTTTGCTACTCGAACTACCCGTACAGAAATTATGCTCAAAATACTCATCCAGAAGCGATGCATAACTCGAAATACCCATCCACCTCAACTCGAAAAACGCTACAGTTTATACACTTGGTAAGTGGAACTTTTGGTGTGCGTACAGTCTGTAAAAGGCCATAAAACAGGGGTTAAGTTTAGAAATAGCAATATCTTTGGGATATATTTACTTTTCTCTTCATGTCACGGGTTTAACATGAAGAAAATATGAAATAAAAACGATCTAATCTTGACAAAAATGTGAATTCAATCGCCCAAACCTAGTCAAATTTTACTGAGCAACAGCCGTTTCAGTAGCATTTTTATTCATAACAGCAAAATAAAAGATGTATAAACTGAAATCAAGAACTATTTAAATAAAAATTCTATATTGGAAGCAGAATGCGCATTCAATCTGTTAAACCAAATATACAAAATATGTATTTACCTGCATCCTACAACGTCCGCCATTTTTTGCTCGAAAAAACGGTCGCATAGGTACAGCCTCCGATAGCCTGATGTCATGTGCTTTGGACAAATCGTCAAATTATTTTCTCTGTCACTTTTTTATGAACTTGTGAACCAATTACAGGTTGATATTTGCAAATTTAGATACATTTTTGATGCTCCCTGAATTTGGTCCGGAGTCTGGGGCGTTGGCAACTGTTGGGGAGCTTGTCCTGGTTGTGACAATGACGTGACGTCATTTACATTTTAAATGACGCAATGAATTGCAACAACAACAACAATGAATTAACAGCGAAATCGCGTCCACATGTTTCAGGGGTAACAACCTACGTCATAGCGTGGGTGTTGTAAACACGTAGTATGACGCCATCTTTGATTTGCAAGGTTAGTTTTTCCCTTCGTAAATGTCGTACAAATTAGTGTCTGTCAAAACTAAGCAGTGCAGGCGGTGCCTAACATCACACTTGAACAGAATATACAATGGTCACGTCCAGAAATGCCGTTGCCTTTGTAAACATTCACCCACAAAAATCGAAGTGGGTGACTGCTAAAATTATCCTCGTGTCTCCCGCTTCGATTCTTGTGGGTGAATGATTACAAAGGCAACGGCATATCGGGGCGTGACCGTTATATATTCTGTTCAAGTGTGATGTTAGGCACCGCCTGCACTGCTTTGTTTGTACAGACACTGATTTGTTTAATTTTACGAAGGGGAAAACTGACCTTGTAAATCAAAGATGGCGCCGCACTACGTGTTTACAACATCAATACCATGACGTAGGTTGTTACCCTTGATGTTTTATTGGACGTTTTGTCAAATGTAAATAAAAGAGTTTGTGACGAAAAGGGTATTGTCGCAAAAAAGGCTAACTGGAGTATTGATGTGACTTATTTTATGTGTTCTGATCCGTCGAAATGGAAGTGAAAAGTTTGTCGGAACAGTTTCGTTCTAGGAAAAAATCGCAACAGATCTTCTAGAATAAGGTTTGTTTTATTTCTTACAAGTAGTGATGGAAGCATTGCTCTGAGTGTTTAATTTAGCAAGATATTTGCATTAAGTACGGAATAACACCGGAAACAACCTCCAGGCTACAGTAGCCGGAAGTTGCTTTGACGGTCTAAAATAGTCTGGTTCCCTCCCCTAGATCTACCCATCTAGGGTCAGGTAACGTGTATTTAATTACAAGTAGAGAATCCTACCCATGCGACTGCGCAAGCTCTAGAAAAGATTTTTCAACACAAACTTCAGATTTTTCAGTTGCTATAATTTGATAATTAAGTAAAAGAAAAAAAATAAACTCCCTACTCATGCGACTGCGCATGCTCTAGAAAAGATTTTTCAACACAAACTTCAGATTTTTTCAGTTGCTATAATTTGATAATTAAGTAAAAGAAAAGAAAACTCCCAGAACAAAATAAACTTAATAAAACGGCTTGTTTAAAAATGCACTTGATGTCAAGGGTATTTTCCAAAACCACGTCACTCATGACGTCAGTGTGTATGCTAAACGTAGGCGCAATGGCGGCTAGTAGTAGCCTGTCTTAATATGCTAACAAGCTATTAAAGGGAGAGAACCCGTCTAGGTCGAAAAATTATGGCCTAGTATGTAGAAGTGGGTGGGGTATATCACTTAAAAAGCATGTCTAATCGTAAAAGCAACCAACTCTCGTGTTGGCAGGCTTTACCTGCCAACACTCGTTGGTTGGTTGCTAATAAAAGGGCTTGTTTAAAAAATGCACTTTATGTCAAGTGTATTTTCCAATACCACGTCACTCATGACGTCAGTGTGTATGCTATACGTAGGCGCAATGGCGAATACACTTTACCTGTCTTAATATGCTGACAAGCTATTAAAGGGAGAGAACCAGTCTACCCGAGGGACGGAATTTTCTATCCTACCCTCACAAAAATAATTGATTCTTTTTCTCGCTTACTATGGCATGTATGTGGAAATATATGTGTTGTAGATCTATATCGAAATACTTATGGGCTAAAATATATTTGTGGACTAAAAAAAATATTTATGGACTAAAATACGGAAGCGTATATGCGCCACCACTTGCTACTTAAATTCGCCAGAAAAAGACTGTTTTCTGGCGAAAATGTCAGAAATAAGTGGATTTGATGCGATAATATTTAGAATATTCAATTATATTGCGTTTTGATAGTATTTTTAATTTCAATGGTCAATCTTTTGTCGACAAACGGATTAAAGAAACAGCATGCAGGTCTTATTTTCTTGTCTGGCAAATTATTATCTCAGATGACCAAAAAAGTATGTTGCTCCTCGCAAAAAAGATATTGCTTTAAAGGAGTTGTAGCAATATTTTTGCATCTAGCTTAAAACTATTGTTTTCCGTTAGAACGTTTTGCACCTTGAAAGTAATACTTCCTGCAATAAGAAGAAATAAGAAGCGAGCTGTATAAGTGTTTAGCTAAGCCAGTTGAGTATGTTGTTTTGATAAAATTATATTTGGCACTTCGGGATTTTTTAAAACTTTTAACGAAATTAATGCTATTTATCAAAGTACTATACATAATTATGACGCGATCACAAAATATTTTACTTTTGATAACATAATTAATGCGTGTTGTTTTTAAATAAATTTTGTGCCAAATAAATAATAAGAAGTGCTAATAATTTTAAAGTCTTGCTTCTAGTTATATCATTTTTGCCAATAAATATATTGACATTATAACGAAGAAAACGCAGGTGATAGTTGTTTTCACATTTTCTCTCTTAAATATTGTGAAATAAGACGAAAGAAGATGATTGTTTTAAACGCTATGTTGATGCGATCAAGCAGTTGTAGAAATTATTTCTCTGATTTAGATCTGATCAAGCAATTGTTGAAAATATTTCTTTTAAATAATAAAAGTACATGAAAGTAAGTAAGGGTGCAAAGATCAGGAATCGATACAATAAAGTACCACACCTGCCCCCCCCCCCCCATTAATTTAGATGTGGATCAAGACACATAGATATTTGGTTTGCATAAAAGGCCCCTAACTTATCAATGCATCATCTACCAGAACATATAAATCAAGATATAACAAGGGGATAAAGCAAAGATAAGGACTCGACAGTAAATAAAGCTGTATATAGGAGCAAAAGAAATCCAACAGGTAAACCCCGGTGGGCCTGACAAAAACAGCCAAAGCATCAGGCCCCTACCATCTGATCAATAGATAAGTCTTTAAGTCGGAACCGTCATAGAGTCTGAAGTCCCACCCACCGGCGTGCAATTAAAGAGGAAAGCAAAGTTGCCAACCGTGATTGGGTTGACCACCAAGAATGCAGTCTGTTGCAATTAGTTCAAAGACCTTGCAGAGTTGTTTCTTCAATTCTCATAAATTCCTTTCTGCATACATCAGTGTTAGCATAAACAGCGGACCAGGTCTGGGCAACAAAGGAACAGTGTCGAGTCTAATAGGTCTGCCTTGTTTGCGATCAGTCTGAGATTTAGGGAAAGTTATATGTGCGCTATATGAGATGTCCTAACACTCCTGGGCCTTCATCTATAATATACTAGTCAAATGTTCTAACCGGCCACGTGTGTTTTTTACGATTTTCGGAAGAGCTGTAAGGGCTATATTAATTTAATTTGCATTTCCGAATAGGCTAGCCTATCATTCATCGATAACAGAAAACCGCTAAGAAAAACTCCTTAAGTTGTATCCGGAAGGCTTTGCCGAATACACTTACCCTCAATTTCAAAATTCACAAGAATTTGCATTGGATGGTGGGGTAATTTTTGACATTTTAGACAATAGCAACTAGTTTCATGCAGATGGAGTGTTCATTTCAGCACTTCAGTGTTCAGTATGTGTTTGGCTTTTGAAATGAAAACGTTTTGCTTGTAAGATGGGGTTATTTCAAAATGTCATGACTCACAAATTGTGCCAAAATGCGAATTTCGAAAACGGGGGTACCACTATTCAAGTTAGTATCCTGCATATACTGTCGAAAAGTTTGTCAATATCTTCACTGCCAAGGGTACATGACACGTCTGTTAATTTCGAGATGCAAAAAGAGTAGTCATGTCATTTTACGTTTTGAAGAAAACTAATAAAATGCAGGTGGCCGGTTAGAACTTTTGGCTAGTATACTTTCGATACATAATAAGATGGGAATTATACTGTACTGTAATGAACCCTCTAACTTCTTCAGAAAGTAACACACTATGATCAGTAAACGACAAATCACACAATACAGCCCTGAACACTAACAATCACATGCACTTAAGAAGAAGGGTAAAGTAAAGCCAAACAAGAGGATTGCAATACTAGATAGGGCACTTAATACCACACAAAAATGAACCACCATCAAGAACCCCGCAAACAATGGCAGTCCCAATGAACAATGAGTTAACAACACCAGAACCAACGCCTCAGAATGGGCAGCAGCCTATGCCGCAGATTTGTCTGCTATGGATGCATTCTTAGTACCATAATCGTCAATTCTGATAAGTTAGGCGAAGACAACATTTAAAAACTGTGACGATTCACTGAAACTTGTTAGATATTTTAGCCATTTGGACCTGAAACTGAGGACTAAGAGAAAAAAATATTCTGAACGTGCAAAAAGTAAAGAATATGGGGTATTGTTTGCTTTATTACCGTCAACTAGATTTACTTGTGAAATATGAGAGTCAACCTTGTGAAATATGAGAGTCAACCCCTGGTCGAAGTATTGTTGTCTGAGAAACACATGACTGGATCAATCCTACAAATGCATGCTGTCTGTGAGATCACTTTGCTAATTAGAAATGTAATACTAGTTAACACTGGTTGTGTAAGTGATATAATTTTAAATGTTCGAATTATCCTTCTTTTGCAAACAGTACATACACTAGCCAGTCCTCTATGTTTCTGTAGCACTCTTACGTGTAATCATCAGTTACCAACCATCATTATAGCATATAAGTAAGCTGTGCTTCACACAAGGTAAGGAAGAAAGCAAAAATCAGGAATCGATGCAATCAAATGCCACATATGACCCAGGAAACCACACATGAAAGTGACAACAGCGACAGAAAATATCACGTAAAGAGAGCCAAGAGGTAAGCCCTTTCCCAGCAGGTGATCGCAAGGCCGCAAGGAACAGACAAGACAGCATAACTGATATTAAATTCAAATAACAAAAAGATCCACAGAAGAACAGCCAGTAAAAATTACCAGTGGGCCTAAATATATTTTAGGGTGCCAACTTCACCATTATTACTGTAGTGAATCAAGACAAATATATGTTTGGTATGCATGAGAGATCCCCAACCCATCGAAGCATCATCCACTAGATAATACAAATTGAGATATAAAAAGTAGATGAAACCAAGATAAGGACTCAACAGCATATCTAACTGAGTACTGGAGCAAAAGAAATCCAACAATCAAACCCTGGTAGTCACAAAACCAGGCCTCAACCCCATCCCATCTATAGACAAGTCTCTACGTAAGAACTGTCACAGAGCCTGAGGTTTGATCCGCCAGTGTCTAACTAAAGATGAAAGCAAAGTTGCCAACTGATAGCTACCGAGTTGACCACCAAGCATGCAGCCCACCACTATAATGTTATAACAAATCTCTTAAAATGAAAAACTATTTTAATAAACTACGCTGAAAAAATATTAGAGCCAACAATTCTCTTTAACTTTTGCACTCAGTCGCCACCATAGATCCCTGGGTCAAAAGAGACCAAAGCCCTATATCAAAACCATTGTATATGCGGGGTAAAATTTAGTAAAAAAGTTTTGCCAAGTTAATGATACCGATAGCCTTGTTTAAGAAGTTTTTGAGTTAACGGCCAACAGAGAGTGCTGAAATCAGCAACACAGCAAACTGGACAAGCTGAGAAACACGAAAAAAAGTAAGTGAGTATGATCAGGAATTACCAAATTCATAAACTGCAGACAAACCCATGGCACCACGAGGAAAAGCCACACAACAATCACGAGACACCAGGAGACAAACTAAGCAAAGCAACCAACTCTCTCTTCCCTATCAAAATGATTGCAAAACTAGAAGGGGCATAAAGTAACATTCTACAAAACATAGAACAATTACAGACTCCCACAATAGGAGTTACAGTAAACAACAAGTCAACAACAGAACCACTGCCTTAGAACGGACAGCAGCCTAAGCCACGGGGGGACTTAAATACATTTTACTGGTACCAAATCTTCGCCATAGCTTCTGCTGTTGTTAAAGTGCAAGAAATGTTCAGCTCGCATGGAACTATTGCAATGAAACACTCTAATCAAATTAACACACTACAAACCCCGCTGTCAAAGACTTTTGACTATTACCTGTAAATGGCTTACACATAGATCATACATGTAATGATTCCAGTTCAATCATTCTGTCCTGTTCACTGAGGTGTATCGGAACTTCACACTGTATACATGCAATTGTACATTGATGATAAGCTACATGTTTATACAAAATAACGCTTAATAAGCTTTTGTATTATTTGTTTTGAGCATTTTGACAGCCTTCACACCACCGCATTCCATACCCTGACCAATCATCCCAGTTTTTAGGTTGTGTGTAATGTGAAACTACAACCATATGCAAAAGAATAAGTTTGCTCACGGATGAAAGCACTTCAAATATTTTTTTTCTATTTCCTATATAATAACAAAAGCAGAGTTTTCAGCCCATATTTCTAAATCGGCACTTGTCCAACGTGAAAAGCATTTTTGCAGATAATTCGGGCTGTACCTACTAATCTTTCGATGGAAAAAATATCCCTTTCTTAGAAACTGTCTATGGCCATTTCTATAGGCAATTCTTCATTAAGACTGTCAGAGATCCATGTTAACTTCTTGTCTTACCGCTATCAAAAAACAATGTAATAAAGCACTGCGAAAAAGTTAATGGCTAGTCTGATAAAAATCTATTTTGGTCTAGTAAACATTCAGGTGAAGTATTAGATAAACTTAAAACTAGGAATTTCAATGCGGTAAATTTGTCTACATATGCTTTTTCCACTCTTTAAACTTCTTAACCTCATATTTTAATTAATGATAAACTTACTGTTCTGTTTGAACGAAATTTCCAAAGAGAGGGCTCTCCTTACCTTACATGAAATGACAGAAACACGTGTTTCACTTCAGAATAGCCAAATTATATCAAGCACGGTCTTGTTAAAATGATTGTTTGGTTGGAATGCATTTTTATACGATTGGGGTCACTTAATTGGATAGACAAGTTGTTGGGATTCCATTGCGCTCCCCAGATTGCAGATTCATTCTAATTTTGATATGAGATGGACTTTATGATGTCTCTTACTGATGATCAACAGGCTTATATTATTCAGATATTTGGATGATATTTTAAGCATACAAAATACACTTTTTGACGATATATTAATTCAGATGTACTCTTCAGAGCTCCAACTTAATAAAGCTTATACCTCTGATACCAAATCTGTGTTTTTGGACTTGCATTTTCCGCTTCTAATGATATTGTTTCTACCAAAATTTACGATAAATATGTCGGTTTTGATTATGAAATTGTTAGTTTCCCATTTTTAGATGGTGATGTTACTCACTCTACATCATATGGGTTTTATATTTGTCAACTTATCCGATGTGCTAGAGCATCTAGTCATGTTGCAGACTTCAACTCTTGTAAAAATATTTAACTAATAAACTTCTTAAACAAGCCTATCTGTATCATAAACTTCGCAAAAGTTTTTCTTAGTTGTATTGCTGATGCTTTGACTTGAAATCTAAACTCAATGGCAGACTTAAATCTCTGTTGCGCCAGGGTCTTTCAGAACCAGAATTTTGTAGCGACTTAGTGATAAATTAAAGAAAACCATTGTCATTAAGAAAATATTATCACAGTTTATCAAAATAATTTTTCAGAGATTATAAAGATTGGCTATAACATTTATGCATTTCAAGAAACTGCATATGCTTGGTATTTAACCCAACAACGATTGGCAACTTTGCTTTCCTCTTTGATAAGACGTCGGCTGCTCGGACCTCAGATTCTATTATGGTTCTGACTTAAAGCCGTATTCATATATCAAATGGTTGGTGCCTGATGCTTGGTCTGTTTTCCGGCCCATCGGCTTTTAAGTGTTGGATTGCTTTTGCTCAGGTATTCAGTTGTAAGTCCTGATCTTAGATTTATTTCTATTCTATATCTTGATTTATATATACTAGGAGATGATTAAGGATAAATTATGGATATTTCATGCAAACCAAACATCCATGTCTTGATCTATGTCAGAATTAAAGGCGAGGCTGGTACCGTGAAACTAGTTTAGGCCTTCAAGTAGTTTTCTTATTTACCGTTCCAAGGCAGTGCTCCTTTTGTGGATCTTATTTGTGTGTTTTTGTCTTTGTCATACTGCCATGCCTCTTTTCTGCAGCCCCTGTGGTCATCTGTTGGCAAAGGGTTGACTACTTGGTTTACTTGTATGTAATGTTTTCTTGCTCTGTCACTTTCCCATATGAGGTCCTAGAGTTCGTCTAATATTACAAGTCTTTGTATCTATTAACTCGCTTACGTCCTATTCTGTGAATTATTGAAAAATAAAATTATCCAGTCGACAACATTCTCTGTACTATCCTGTATGCAGCCAATAACACAGAGGTCCTGAAAAAAAACAGCTCTCTCATGTCCATTGAATATATCCAACAGTTTAGTGCAGAAAAGGATATACATCAAAGGTGAACGTAGATTCGTGATAGTTTTACGAGTCTCCTTAGTTAGAGTAAGGAAGTGGTTTTTATCGTTAAGGGTTATAGTTTGTTTGTTTGTTTTGTTGCTTTACGCCCCATTTCAACAGCTAAGGTCATGGCAGGACGTTCAGTAAACCTTACCACACTTTTTCCTGGGCAGGATTGAACAAGCGGTTAGCCAGAACTTCGCTTGTAACTGGCAACAACCCTTCTTGAATGATTGGGCCAAACGGAGAAGAAGGACACTAGAAACTATTTCATGATCAATTTCCACGAAAGTATTGGAATGGACAGTATCAAACTTGTGACTCCTTGATCTGCAGTCAGACTCGCATCTGTAGCCAGACACGTTACCAACTACACTACGCAAACATGTAGTATGGATTATAGTTAGAAATGGGAAGGTTAAAGTTGGTGGGAAGGTTTGGTTTAGAGGTTTAAGATCATCTATCCTCCCTACTTATCGCATTCTATCAACAGCTATCCAATAAATCATCCAACCTGTCTACCACAAATAGTCAGTTAAGTATAGTTTAGTTTATGGTCCACTCAAAATAAATCTTGTCATGTCTTTCGTCTTGACACTATGATACCTATCACTTCCACCTAGCTTTCTAGAATTACAAGACCCAACCTTCCCTCGCCACCCTCTCCATTCCTTCCCTCTTAGAGGATGTATAAAAAGTAGCATTGAGACTACAAGCATATATGGCATTCGGGTACATTATAACCAAACAGTGGTACCCTGACCAGGATAAAGTGTAACAGAGTCTGGTGAGTGATATCACAGAACAGTGTTCTACCTGAACAAGTGAGACCAAGAAACGAATTTGTATGTCTGGACTACGCAGCTAGCTAAAGTATAAATGTTACTCTTTGATGAATATCTTCATCCAGTTTACAGAACAATAGCATTGTGGCCAACTGCTTCTTTGAACAAAATGTTAATTCTAACCAATAGGTATGATAGGGGGTAAATTTTTGAACTGGATTTTAATGAAGCCTTTAACCAACTATGAAATCATAGATATAAGATTCTTCTCCTGTATGAATTGACCTGTCACAAGGTTTGTCTTCTGTATGAGTTTATATTCTTAATAATCTTACACATAAGGTGTAAAATAGGTGCTAGATGTAGCTTTTACGGTAGAAACTAGATGAGTTAAGTAGAGTTCTCATCATATTGTATCAATTTGGGCAATACTATTGTGTAAGCACTTCATTAAACAAGAATCGTTGAATGTTACAATTAAAGCATGGTGTTATTTATTTGCCAATCCATAACAGGGAAAAATACTGAACACATCAACATCTACCACTAAAATAAGCAAGGTTATTCAAAACTAAGTCAGTATTCAAGTATGTTTTATACTGAAACATAATTGTTGTTTATTTTTATTTTGACGAATTAGGACAATATGTTTACATTTAAGAAAATATGTTACCTTTCCTTTATTTTCATGCAATTTGGTCAACATATTCTTAACATATATGGGCATTTTTTATGTTGAAATGGTATCTTGACAAAGATCGCAACATATTAAAATTGTAATTTCAATTTTGACCAAATACAAAAAATACACTTTGCAAAATTTCTAATTGGTCACCTTACATTTTTACGCTAGTTTTGAAAGTAAGATTATGTTATACAAAATGCAAGCTTCTATAGACCAACCAAGACTCTGCAGGTCATTTCATTTAAAAATGACTGGTACTTCTTGCATAGATGATGCTGGAGTAAAGGTACTCTCATTTCAAAATGTCACATTTTTCTACAATATGAAATATTCTACAGAGACGCCATCCATTTATATTTTTGCTTGTTTGAAGATGTGTCTGACTGCCGTGATCAGAAACAAACATGCTTCAAATGATTTGCTCAAATCCTCGTTTCTGTTATGTAAAAGCATGAAGACAAACACTACCAGCAGCTAGATCATAGGAATCAAGCTTTATGCATATAATTTTGATAGGAAGTTGGCACTGTTCTGCACGCCTTATTATCTTCGACACAGCATTGAAATTTTCAGCGAGTATTTATTACTACTAGATGTCACTGTTTTACTTTAGAAATTGAAAAAAAATAATGCAAAGTACAGTCAAATTGACTTTTAAGTTTTACATTCAAACCGGAAGTGCCCAGCAGCAGTGAAATGTTTGTCACCATAAAATGCATGAATCAAAGTTAGAAAGACGACAATGTTTTTTTTTTCTGTTTGAACTATCTTGTTAAGATAAAATAAAATGCGTACAACAATTTGAGCACGAGTGACAAATGAATTTCAAAATACTATAAAAAATATGATATTTTATAAAATGCATAAGACATCTACTTTTGTCACAATTTCAAGTCTTTGTTGTTATTTTGAAGTCGAAAAAACCCGTTTGTTACCAACTGAAATTAAATTTGATATAAAACTTCACTCAAACCATTTTTCTTCAAAAAAACATATTTTTGCATTTTTAACAAAACAAAACAACACGGATTGAGAGACAACTTTTCTGGAAGACGGCTAAACTTTTGCCCATTAAACCGCACATATCTAAGCAAAAATAATTCCAATGTTATTAGCGCTTGGTCAGAAATAATGAGTTTAAAAAGTGACCAATTAGAGATTTTGTTAAGTGTACAGTTGAAATCTGGGGTACCGTGGCATAAAAATAAATTTTGTCCACTATCCTGATACATAACAAAGCCATTTATAGTATCAACGAGTTTATTAATGATATCGTTATTTCATAAAACATTTTGCGCCCGTTACACGATATGCCAATAACTGTAGAAATATTAATAACAGGGTACCCTAAGGTGTGGTAGTGATATCATACATGACGGCATTAATTAAAATGGAATTGCATAAAAACTCAAATGCACCATAAATATAAAAGTCATTCCCACAGCGATATCAGCGTAATATTATCAAATTTCAAGCGTGGGCAGTCACCCATGTTATTTTCCCATACAGTGTCATAGCCCCTTTGTGCTTTACCTGTTCCTTTGTTATATAATAAATTTAATGTTTATGCTATAATTCACATGTATTGCACTTAGATATGAGCGCGGATCTGAGAAAAGGGTTCTTAAGGCATCCAAGCAATTATTACATGATAGACATTTGAAAAACGCCTAAAATAACAAATTTCACATGCTTTTATATTACCTCGAAAATGTTCCTATCGCTTGATGTAATCAAAGTGGCAAATAATTCTGATTACATTTAAAGTTTTTATGCTGCCCGTTGCCATGGCAACAACTAGGCTATAATACCTACAAGGGTTCATAATGAATAGTGGGCGATTTTAATTGCCTATAAAATTACTTAGAAAGTATAAATCCATACATTTTCATTTGCATTTACTTTATAACATAGATAACGCCTTTGAGTACATTATATTTGTTAGATGTTTATTCTTAGTCAAAAATAACCAACAAGCAACTGGAGACCAACACCCTGGCGCCATATTAAGTTTAACGTCCTTCTTGACGTCACATTGTAAACCGTATTACATATGTTGCTCCAAACCTCCATATATTCGTCAATATTGAAGATAACTGCTTCCAATTTTCAGGAAATGCTCTTAAGAGATAGTACTTTGCAGAGACACCATGAGCTAAATTTTGATGAACACAACCATAAAGTACCTTTTGTCATATCCTGGCCCATATATATGTACATAAATAAATCTGAATGTTAACTCAGAAGTATTTATTCAAGGACTACCATCATCGTTACCAGCGTAAGAGGTCTTGTGAAAACCATTTGGTTATGTTCGTGCTCAATGTACTCAGCAGACTGTGTGGGGCTGCGAACCATGGCCACAAGCAAACAGACTGTATCATCATGTTTTTGGGATCGCAGATGTGCCATAAAGAAGGCATTTGTTACACGCATATTTCATCATATATTAGGTTTTATAACAGTTAAATTAGGGTGGATTTAAATCATGTCCAGCTAAATTTGTATATGATAGCGTTCCATTTCAGCAGGTTTATACAAATACGCATAGGCTCTTTTCTATTGGCCAGCTTGTCTAATTATCAGAAAGAAATTTTGGGAGAGGCTGCGGTTTTGGTTTGTCTTAAGAGCAGTTACAGGAATTCGCTATGCAAGGCAGAATGCTTAACCCAGCTTACGCCCAAACGCCACCACTTTTCAGTCGTTTATTGATTATTCATTACTATAATGGACGGACCTTTCCAAACATTTCATCAAATAGATTGGAATGTATGACGGTTCATCCAGTATTGAGTAAACTTGGATTTTTCAGTCAAACTAGACCTTTGCCACAAGTGCTAGATGAATGCGCACATGAAAATAATTAATGGACGGGGCAATTTTAATTCATAAGATTCTTTCAAATCATTTAATTGTGCTTACAAAAAAGGTTTATATTCTGTGGATGGCAGCATATCAAAATTGATCACTGGGTGTTGGATTGCCACCAACCTCCCAATGTAGGTAAACCACAGTTTTTATACTTTTTGCACAGGAGTGGGTTTTGCTGAAGGGCAAGTACATTGCACGGGGTGATCATACATTGGTATTAATTTATGTCAAGTTCTCATTTGTTTATATTTGATCAGATCAATGATTTCATTGTGTATGGTTAAAACAATCTTAAGTTAGTATAGGGGAGACTATGATATTATGATAAATTAACAGCTACACCATTAGAATATATCTTGTCATTTATTCAAATCATGAGGCTACACCAATAAAATATAGTTCTTAAGTCTTTTGTCATTTTTTTCAAATCATAAGGCAAATTCGTTTCATGACATATAGCTAAAGGTAAGATCACTTACATGTTCAAATGAGAGATCACTTTGCTATTGTTTGTATCTAGTGGAATAATCTGCCAAACTTGGTGAGATCAGTCGCCTTTCATCATTAAGAATTAATATATGGGCGCGATAATTCGCATTCTGCATCAATATATCATAAAGGGTTGGTGTCATCCTACTCTAAGTATTAGATATGATCACTTCCATGTTCCATGGTATGATTACCTTTCTATTGGCTGTATCTGGTAAGGTCACCTGCCATTTGGGTGAGCCCATTCGCCTTATGCCTTGAATTAATCAGGTAATTATCATGCTCTATTCCATAGACAATCTTTAGTTGTTACTTGGGGGATTTCCTCAAGCTTTAGTTTCAATCGAATTTGCAATGGTCTTTGGGGGAGTGAGAGGAGACCAGGCATTACAAATGGAATATTAATAAACTGTTATTATGCATATATTTGTCGCTTGTGTCACTTATTATTACATTAGCATTAATCTTTATTGTTTATCTTTTGATTTTTGTACATCTAACTAAATTAGAGTGCAGTTAAAACAAGAATGGTTCAATCATTTTAGCCTTTGTTAAGTGATATGCTACGATTTTGTTTCTCCTTTTCACTGCTTGGGAATTAAGGCATTTTCATTAGGAAGTGAAAAAACTAAAGAAAACATCACACACAAAAGAGGTCAGCCCTTCCTCAGGCATGAAACACAAATAGCAAAAAAGGATCAACAAAAGAAGCACCTTCTTAGAATGGTCAGTAAAAAGTTACTTGAGTGCCCAAACTTGTTTGACGGCGCCAACTGCACCCTTATTTTTGATATGGATCAAGACAAATAATAGTTGGTTTGCGTGAAAGATCCCTAACTGATCGATGTATCGTCTCTCAGTATATATTAAAAAAAGATGAAACAAAGATAATAACTCAACAGTATATTCATCTGAATACTGAAGTAAAATAATTCCAATCGTTAGATGCAGGTGGGCCCAACCACAGACAAAGCATTAGGCCCTAACTCTCTCATCTTTAAATAAGTTATATCTTAATTTATATGTTTTAGGAGATAATGCATTGATAAGTTAGGGGTCTTTCATACAAACCAAACATCTATGTGTCTTGATCCACATCTGAACTAAGGGTGAGGTTGGCGCCTTAAACCGGTTTTAAGCCCTCCAGTAAAATATTTTACTGACCGTTCCAAGGCGGTACTTCTTTTGTGGATCTTTTATGTTTTTAAATCTGTCTTGTGTTTGCTATGTCTTTGTGTGCGTCTTTTTATATGTGCTTTGTGGTCACCTGCTGGGAAAGGGCTGACCTCTTGGCTCTCGTTTGTGGTGTCTAACTGTAAGTTTGTCACTTTCCCATTGGTATCCTTGGTCAGGTGTGGTACTTGATTGTATTGATTCCTGATCTTTGCAACCTTACTTACTTTAAATCAAAACCATCATAGAATCTTAGGTTAACCCGCCAGCGTTAAAATTAAAGAGGAAAGCAAAGTTGCTAACGGTGATTGGGTTTGCCACCAAGCATGCAGTTGGGCGCAATGCATTTATTTTATAACAAATCTTATAATGAAAATTTATTTTAACAAACTGCATCAAACAATTATTGGAGCCAGCAATTTCCATTCATCAATACACTAAGTCGCCGTAAAATTCTGGTTCTGAAAAGAGATTTAAGTCCAATATTGAATTTATATACCAAATCATAGCATCAGCGGTAAAATTTTGAAAAAAGTTTTGCGAAGTTTATGAGACATATTACCTTGATTAAGAAGTTTCTGAGTTAACAGTAAATTGCAAGTGTTGAAAGCAGTAACATAGCTAGCTCTAGCAAATCAGATGAGTTGAGAAATATAACCTCCACAGGATGTCGAGCTAGGAACATCACCATCTAAAATGGGAAACTGACAATTTCAGAATCATAATCGTCCCGCTTATCCTAAATTTTGGTCAAATGTAAGTAAAAAACGAGGCTTCAGTAATAGTGGTATTGGCTTTATGAAACTGAAATTCTGCAGGGTATATTTTACTTTCCATGTCGCATTAAATTAAATTATGGAGTAAAGTAGTGTATATGTAAACAAACTGGTCACATTGGAATCCCTAGCTTAAAGTTTATCTAATATTTCAAAGACTTTAAGATTTATCTATAGATGGGATGGTTGGGACCTGATTCTATGACTGTTGTCAATCAAACAGAGGTTGAACTGTTGGTTTATTTTGCTCTTGTATTCAGTTTTATGTACTGTTGAGTCCTTTCTGTTTTATTTCCTTTTTATACCTTGAGTTATATGTTCTAGGAGATAGTTCATGTATAAGTTAGGAATAATTCATACAAACCAAACAGCTATGTGTCTTGAATCACCAAAACAAAGGGGAAGGCTGACACCGTGAAATTAATTTAAGCTTTCCAGTAATTTTCTTACGCACCGTTCCAAGGTGGTGATTCTTGTGTTTGTCATTGCCTTCTGTGATATGTTCTAATTGCAGCCTTGTGGTCACCTGTTGGGAAAGTGTTAACATCTTCGCTCTCTTATATGGGATGGTTCTTGTGCTTTTGTCTTTTTCCCATATGGTGTCCTGTGTTAGGTGAGGTACTTGATCGTATACATTCCTGATCTTTGCCTTCTCTCTTACTTTGGTATAAATGGGGATTTTATAGTCTGGTATAGAAACATCCTACCCCCCAAAAAACAAAATATCAAGAGCAAGCAATTCTATGCAAAATGTTTTTGCAAGGCAGTGATAGTGTACATTATAATTAATTTTGGACCACCAATTTTCCAATGTCTTCACAAAGAATCTCATAAAGTTGCACGAAAGTCTTAACAATAGTTTAAAGTGATGCAGCCGTGGATGGGCTAATGGGGTAGAGGGACGAAGCACAAAAAGCCAAAATATCAAGCAATTTTTCGTCAGAGGATCAATTACTTGAAAAAGTGTTATGAGAGGCATGTGTATCCCTAGCTGATGTCCTTTCTGTCCCAGTCCAAACTCCCCCATCGCACCAAAATCTAAAGACGTCCTAGATTTTGAACTCTTGCAAGTAACCATGTATCTAAAGTAGTCAAGTGGAAGCCAGCCATGCATGATACCAAATATGAATATTGGCAATGTTGGTAAAATATCTACACAAAGCAGTAAAATAAACTAGCACTTTTTAAAATTCCAAGATTTGACCTCTAGCCCTACCCTGGGTCATAAATTACAAGGACTGATATAGCAGAGAGAAAGTCAGCCGGAAAACGTAGGTTGTTAAATTCAAATGACTACATACAAAAGATCTTTAAGATGTCATTGACATTAAATTTGACCCCAAACCCACCCCAGGACAAGAACCAAAGATTTTAAAGCTGCCCAGTCGAAGCATGTCATTAAAGATATCAAATGCCAATATATGTTTATTGGAGGTAAGATGAAAAATATAAAAAAAAAGCTTTCTCAAAGGTGTCCTAGATTGTGACCTCCCCCTACCCTGGTTTAGCCCCAGGGGGTGGGCATGAATGCTTTATAATCAATGGTTAGTAAAATATACTCAGAGGAAAAAGTTTAGTCAGTACAGACACTGTGTGCAATAATTTTATAAGACAGTCTTAATATTGACAAAAACTTTACTAAAAATAAAATTCATGTAATGTCCTACAAATGTGAACATTTTCAACAAAACATTCCGAAAATATACCCATTTTCTTCATCAAAAATACACAAAGTGGTCAATATTAATTTTCAAATTTCATAACTCAAAAATCAGTCTAGCGCCCCTCAGACGATTTCTGGTAGTACAGACGGAAATTCTCGTATCTGTTGCATGACTAAGGAATTTAAGAAGTTTCCAAGCGGCCATGAAGCGATTACGTCATGTTGACGTCACTATGACCCGAACTTCAAATGGCGTCGTTATCCGTGGTCTCCCCAACGGAGGCTTGTCAATTTATCGCCAGGCCGTTGAAAACGTGTTTGCAGACGATAAAATGTTTGTTCACTGCATCTAAAACTGCGTGTTACGTCAGCAACACGTGTACCTGTTTCAAGACGTCAAAACGCGGTATTTCTGTAATTTGTAGATAGCCTGACCGGCGAATTAAGCTTGCTAGTACTGAATTTTCTCCAGATTATTGCAATAGGGACAACTCTCTTTCAATATCTAACAGTATATGAGAAAATAACCCTGCCGGTTTACCGCAGCACGTGCACATCGTGCATTTTGAAATTTGGTTGATACAGTCTAAAAGAGGCATTATTTGTCACGCAATGAACAGGTAAATGTAAAGATACGATAATACAACTCATGTAAAAAATTTGACAATAATATATGCAGTATTGTTGATTTTATAAGAAAACATAAATACTGACTAAACTTTTTCTTCTGAGTATATATGCATAAGTCAGAAAAAATAAAATAGCACTTTAAAGGTGAAATTAATGTTGACCTCCAGCCCCACTCTGTGTCATGAACCCTAACGTGTGAGGTCACACAGAGAAAGTCAGTCTTCATTAGTATCTATTGTTCAACACAAATGATTCTATAAAAGAAAAAAATAAGATGATCTAGATTGTGTCCTCTAACCCCACCCTGGGGCATCAACCCAAGGCTCTGAATCCGTCAAGTCGAAGTCAACTATAAATGGTACCACTGCACGAATGCTTTCTAACAAATGGTAGGTTAGATATCTGTGTAAGTCAGAAAAGAAACAAATCAGCTTTTAAAGATGTCCTAGATTTTTACCTCCAGCCTCACCAAGGGGCAGGGACCCTTATATCTGGAAGCACGAAGAAAATGCCAATGATACAGGGTTTCTGATATGGGTTTACAGAGATATGTACCACTCGAGAAACTCTTACTAAAATCTTTGTCATACTTTTTAAAGATGTCCTATATTTGACCTCCAGTCTCACAGAGGGGCAAGGACCCTGGGGTATGACGTCATGATGTAAATGGCAACCCTCCAGGGTAACTACGTTTCAAATATCAGAGCTTTTTGATCAATGGTTACTGAGATACACATCACTGGAGAAAATTTAATCAAAAACGTTGTCATTGTTAAGAACGAATGAACAAACTTACCAACGGACAAACGGATTAACGGAAAGATGAAAATTATAAACCATCAACATAATTGTGGGATATAAATAGGTAAAAACTATATTCGTTGTAAAATTAGTGAACTTTACATCCAATGGTGTGGCATCTGAACTTTCTCTGCTACTGGTGTAGACTTTTCACTGTTTGTTATCTATGTTCTGTTTGATTGTTCTGGTCCATAGGTAACTACAACAATTACAGGTTGTAATGTTCAACATGAATCCGCCCATGATTTGCTTTATTATTGAATTATGTTTAGAATATTGCTTGTACAACTATATATTTGAAATATTGTATCATGGGAAACTTATCCATTTCCACAAATTTCATCGTTCCTTCAGTGGTAAATGATCAAGATGGACAACAGATCAGTATGTATTTCACATTCATCCTTGATAAGTTAATCCTTATAGCACCTGCAATAATGCATCTTAAAATTGTGTCTGCTGCATATATCAGAGATATGAAGCAGACACCATTTAAGATGCATCATTGCATGTAGATTCTACATGTACATGTACTAACAATACTGACTTATGCAAGTTGTAAACGCAGCCTGATCATTTTAGCAATTACATAGAGCAGATGCTATTTGTTGTAATCCGCATTAACAGGTTAATTTATTTTTTGACCCAAAACACACAAACCTTTGATTCTTAAATCCTGACAATGCATCACCTGAAATTATTTGAAATCAGGACAACTCTACTCATGAGAATTTGTACGTAGCGTGTATCTGTGAGAAGCGATGGGTTGGCTGAATCACCCTAAAAAGTGTAGGCTAGCCACAGCAAATATATCATCTTATTTTTTCGGCAGGGGACGATGTAAAAAAGGGTGTTATTTTACATCCAATGTGGTGGCAGCTGAGCTGCCACTTCTAAAGCAGTAGCAAAATTGTTGAGGAGAAGTAAATGAAAGTACAGACAAATATTTTGTCAAGGGGTGGGGATGGCAAGATTCCTCAAAGCCATATCAGTGGCTCATCTATGGAAGTTTGTATGGGATTTCACTTGAGGTATAATTTTATAGGGATCAAACATAATTTTCTATGCATTAACATCTGGTGGGCCCCAAAAGTGGCGCTGAAACCTGAGAGTGTAAAGCAAGGGTTTTCAGAACCCCCAGCGGCCTAATAGATGTTTATGTAGCAGTAAAGCATGTTTATACTCACTTACTATGTTTCATCACTATTATCTGATTATTGCATTAAGAAATGTAAAAATGCTTGAAAATGTTATGGTTTTCTGAAGCCAGCAACAAAGACTGCCGAGAGGTTGCGTTCTACCGCATCCTATCTGGGTCTTAACAAATAACTTATGTCCCCATTTTGGGACCCAGTTTAGCGGATTATACAATAAAGCCATTCAGTATTGAGTAATTCAACTCAAAATTATGAGAACAGGAACAATATAAAACATATGTAGTGAAAAACTGGATTAACTCTGCAGTTAAATTGTCTTAGCCATACTGTGACTGTCTTAGCCAGACCATGAATATGTCAAAGTCCAATCTTTGACATTGTCTTAAAGAGACAGTGATATCAAAACTCTGATCGCTGTCCAAAGTATCACAATGCTGTGAAAAGTGCAGTTTGCGCTATTGTTGTTTTCATCAGAAACGATATACAACTGAGAAATTCGAAGTGGGAAATACATCTTGCACTATTTAAACAACTAAAGCATACATTTGACATTTATAGCAGATAAAATGTTAAATTAAATTTAACTGTCTCCTTCTGTTATCCGTCCAAATTGTTTCATGATGACCTTATGGTGATTTTTTTTTAATAATTGTGAAGGAGTTGGGCACCAGTGGTGCAGTCGCTCATTGTCAGTCACTGATGCTCGTACTGTGGACTCCTTATTCATTTTTATAAGGTGATGTTGATATTTGACACAACTATGGCCTAGGGATGTAGATGGCAATCTGTTACTTAGGTGTAGTACTTGATTGTATCGATTGCTGATCTTTGCCCCCTTTCTTAGCCATGTTTTTGGTCACTTATATGACCTCGGGGCCAAATGAAAAGGTAAAATAAAGTTAAATCTTCATTTTCAGATTCAGGGTATTTTAAATATTAAAATATTTGGCACAATGAATGCTATTCAGATTACCAATAGGACCTTGCGGTCAATGGTCAATGTCAGATATGCTTAAGATCTGTCTAAAACTCGTAAGGTGATCTCATTTTCCTTTTAGACTTATTGAGGTTCATATCTCTCACAATAATTGCGCTTTGGGTGAAGGTGACAATAGGCTATGTATCACATATATGACCTTGGATGGACACATAATAAAAATTATCTTATGGTGGATAACGTTATTCTTAAATCCCAGACAGCCCATCCTCCGAAAAGAGCAGATGGAAAGGCACACTTTACCAAATGGTCCTATGGATTTTCTCATGGGTCCGAACAGTTTGTGTTGATAAATTGTTCGCGAAATACTAGGTATATGCTTTAAAAGAACATAAACACTAGAATATAAGCTTAGAGATGGCAATTTCCTGAATGGCGGGAAAAAGATAAATACCCTTCCTTGAACCATGTTGTGCAGTATTCAGTGCCTTTCTAATTTGGGGAAGAGAGAGTTGGCTGCTTTACTTAAATTGTCATCTTGGCGTCACGTTACCCTGGTTTGATATACAGTGTGTGATTGTGGCATTTCCAAGTCTTACTCAATGTTTGCCTCTATAAATTAGAGTTTATAACTTAAGCGTAGTTCAGAAACGGTCGCAGAATCTTTTTTCAGAACTTTCTGTCATAGGACTTATTTTAAATGACTCATGACATTGACAGGAACCCCAAAGACAGCTTTTCTTAAGCCAAGGCTATATGATGTTTGTTAACTGTGTTCTTACAACCAGGCAATCACCAATTTAGCATTTCATTCCAATGAAACATCTAAAGATAAGCTGTCAATAATATAAAATTGGCTATCTTTTATTGTCATCCAGGTGCATACCAAACTACACAAAAACTTGTTCATTTCTACATGCTCATAACACTGAAACATAAAAGTAGTTGAGAAGTTTGTGAAAAAACATGTTTTATCGTGAAAAACACTCATTTATTAAATGGACATATGTTGTAGGTACACATTGGAATCGCCTCTATGAGGCAATTCCAATGTGTACCAGCAACAAATGTTACTGCAATTAAGGAAACCTATTTTGAAATATATATAAACAAGAATCATGTCCATTGGCTTTCTTCTTTTAAACATCTCAAACTGCCAATCAGTATTAAAATACCTGTCACTATGTTGCAAATTGTTTATATTTACATGACAGCTATATCATCAAATTAGATTTCATGAACTATGCTTTTGCTAAGCTGGTTGTTGCATGGTCGTATCTCATATATCAATAAAGTATCAGAAGCATTTTTGACGTGTGAGCAAAACCATAAATTGAAGAAAACCTATGTCTTTGCACAAAGAGAATTGTCCCATATGCTTAGTGTAGGAATTTACATAGTCTAATCAGGAGAGCCTTTGTTGTCTGTAGAAAAAAAGCTAAGAATTTCAGCTATGAGAATCGCGTAACACCAAAGACTCCTGTCAGATCGTGAATGCACTGGTTGTCTGAGTCTTAACTGAATGCTTAGTGTAATGCATTAAAATCTGAACGCATACATGGCTAGAATAGAAATGACAGTCTATTCAATGAACATCCTGAGCTCTTGGGCCCATTCAATTGAATCGAATCTATGATGTACATGGAGGGTCATTTGCATCACATGATTATAACTTCATAGAAACCATGTCTACACAATTACATGTTCGATTTTAAGGAAACTGAGTAACAATATATATCTTAGATTATTTATTCTATTTGAGCTTAAAAAATGGTCAAACTATTTATTCTCAGACCAATAATTGTTTACCGAAACCCTTCTATTCCGAAAGTTCAATAAAAAGCAACACAATATATGTTTCAAAATCTAAATCTAGTGTGCCACAACCATAGGAAACAGCTGGGTCAGGGCTATACAAGTTATACTATGTTACGTACTGGTTATAAAATAATTACAATGGAGCTGAGAATGTATATTATATAACCCATACAAAATATAACCTATACCTTTATCATAGAAACGCAAAATAGATAAATATGCCACATAGATGACATACAATCCTGCTGGATTTATAAGGTACTGGCTTTTTCCTAAAATTGTGCAAGCAATGCCTTAAAAAGCAATTCATTATCCTCTGACGACTGAGGAAGTAGAACCATCTCTGATACTTCTGCTTTTCGCCCTTATATTGATAATCACAGTTATTGTATGGGACAGCACATCAATACTGATCATCACGCATATAATTGACTCATACCATTAACCCATTGTACACGATTGTACTGAGAAGTAGTCACTAGAGCAAAGTACAATGAATTAATGATATGTATCATCTTGTGTTCCAGACTGTACGTCACTGCTGTTCTTGGAATTGATTCTGTGGCAGTTCCAGTAACGACAGAATATGTCTAAGTGATTTTGTATAACATTTGAGAGACCAAGCCATGATGGTCGTAGCCAGCACTATAAAATGTTATCTCATCTACCAGATCTGTCTTCTAAAATGCGCATTACACAGCTCCACAATGCTTCTTTTAGCTGATTTGCAGAAGAACGACATAAACAAAAGATTCTTGATCCTGCAACTTTATCATCATGTTGATATCTTAGTAGAATTCGAATGTCTTTCACAAGCGAGTTTTCTGTGCCAGCCTCTCTTCTTATCATCCTTGGGATTCTCCTGATTAGCTTTGTGTGCTTGTAATCGTAAAACAGTCCTGCCACATACTTGGGATTATTTTAGTGTTGAAAGTCTTAGCCCCAGAGTATATCCTTGGAGAACCCATCTTAAGCACCAACTCTTATGGTAGGAGATTGTAATAACTATCCATATGTACCAAGAAATCGGAACCATGCCTACTTTGTTTGTGAATACTACAAAGTCGTTCACAATCAGGATCAATTGTCTTCAAAATAAGTCTTGCTGTTTTCTGTTGTACTCTCACACCACATATTGTATCCATAAAGATCTACAACCTTGACAAACGTAAACAAAACTGTGCAATTTCATTAATTTTGATACAGCAGCTGTGATGGAACTTTGACATTGTCATAAACACGAATTGTGTCTTGTTGATATTCGTTGTTGTAATGTCCTGACACCGATTGATATACAGGATGTCTGTATTGATGTAGCCTTGTTCAAAATAGTACCAAACAAAATCTGTTAAACTTGTATTTTACCAGGCTCTGGAAACACTGCATCCACACTACCAATAGTAAGTACAAAGTCAATCGCCTACAAAATACAACAAAAATTTAGTAGTATCAAATAGTCTTTTTTACTAATTTAAGAGTTATTTTATTGATTTATTATTTTATTTCAGAAACATCATATAACATGTAAAAGCACAAGTCGTATTAGCATGCACAAGTATAAGCAAAATGTGAATATTAAGGTATCACAACATTGGTAAAACATGAGAAAATGTATTCATAGTATCGATGCCTCCCATCAGTTCAAGACCCTTGCACTGACAGACACTTAAATACACAGTGGATCATCACTTAGTGGGAATCCTGTCCAACTTTGAAAATGATAAAGATCTTGTCAGCGTGAGTGTAGATGAACCGTTTGATGTATTTCAACCAAACGTGCATAGATATTTACTTAGGCCAATCGAAAGGAATTATTATATTTTCATGACATTGACCTAATATTCGAAGTCACCAGGGTCATATACAAACGTAGCTATATGAATAAGCCTTTAAGGCACTCGCTCTTCTGAACCAATGAATAGATTCAGACCATACTGGTAAAGAGGGCACAATGGCTGATTACATTTTGGTGACTTTGACCTAGTTTACAATGTCGCCAGACTCATTTAAATCTATAGAATAGCCTTGTCTGTTCTGTCTTCTGAACCAATAAAAATATTGAGACTGAACCGGCACATTGTCTGTCCTCTCTTCTGAACCAATAAGAATATTTTGACTGAACTAGCACAGATACAATATTGGAAGGACTTATATAATGATAACAGGGTTTCACAAAATAATTGCCATGGTGGTCATTTTGAAAAACAATCGATTTTCATATTTCATGCCCTAACTTCCAGTTGTATAATGCTGGCATTTTTGTTAGTTGCATCTAGATATTATAGGGGTTCAAAGATGTAACATCATAAATGCAATCACCATGGTGGTCATCTGTATAATGTTTCATATTGACATATCAAGCTGATATTTTTGGGCATCAGGTCATCTGGTAGTTTTTATTCGGCCAAATGACAATATCCAATATGGCCACTATACTAGAATTAGATTTTTTTGTCATTAATGCTGTTCTTTTAAGTACCAATAGCATATGGGGAAAGTAAGATACACTTTAAATTAGGCACCGTCGTACCAAAAATGGCTACCTTCGAATTGAGATACTTGATAAGCCGATGCGTTTGAGTAGCTAAATTCGAAGTAGAAGTGCAACTATTAAACCTATTGCCTAATATATTTATATAAACGTATGTAAGCTATACTTTACACTAGAAAAGCGTACCGTCCTTCGAATCGTTAAGTGGATACCCCCTGTCCAGGGAAAGACACCCATTGTACAGTTTAAGAACTCTGCGTTGATTTAGATATGGTTTCGTGTACGCCTTTACGACAGTTCGGACTTAAGGACTTATATATGGATGAGATGGTTGGGGCCTGACCCTTTGGCTATTGTCAGACCCACGGGGGTTTTACTATTGGATTTCTTTTGCTTCGGTATTCTGTTGTATGTACTGTTGAGTCCTTATGTTTGCTTTAACTCCTTTTTTTAATTTTAATTTATATTTATATGTTTTAGAAGAAAATTCATGGATAAGTTAGAGGTATTTCATGCAAACCAAACATCTCTGTGTCTTGTTCCACATTAGAACTAAGGGCGATGGTACTGTGAAACTTGTTTAGCCCTGCAGTAAAAATAGTTTTCCTGACCGTTCCAAGGCGGTGCTTCTTTTGTGGATCATATTTGTAATGTATGCATCGTGCTTGTCATGCTTTCTTGCCTGTTCATTGCAGCCTCGTGGGCACCTGCTTGGAAATGGCTAACCTCTTGGTTTGCTTGTATATGAAGTTTTTTTGTGTTTGGTCAATTTCTCATGTGGTTTCCTTGGTCAGGCGTATATTGATTTATGATCTTTGCCTTCTTGTGTTCTTACATATCGCTACCCAGTGTGTACATAGTATACACGACGATAATGCTTGTGAGGGCTTCAGGCAGTATGTAGATAAAGGGAAAGAACAAAAAGTTTATTGGTTTGGGGAATGCTGTAACCAAAGCAAAATTGTCGCACAGAATAGCTGCTATGAGATTTGATTAAAGTAAAAGTAAGTCAATATTTTAAGCAAGGATAGCTGTATTCGGTTAAAACATGTTATGCTTCTAGATATGTATACAGCTATGGTATATTCGAACGCTATAGTAGGTGTATTCTTAGGCTACGCAGTAGCTGTAATCGTAGGCTTCCTTCGAATACAGTTACGGATTAGCTTTAAAAGATAGCCTTGTTGAACTTTAAATTTATCATTTCGTATGGACAACGACAATACCTTTTTGGTGCTTTCTGACGTGTGAATACAAAATGGTTTGTATGTGTCACACCTGTGAAGAACTTGTGTTACTTTTTTCACAGATACGAAGAATCGGCAGCAAATCCTCATACAAGAGAAAAAATGGTACAAAATCCTCATATATGTGAAGAATTTATTGATACTTTCTGGCATGGAAAGAATTGCTAAGTATTCGTCACATCTGTGACCTGGTTTTTATTGTGCCTCCTGCAAAGCCAGGCTGACACATAGGGATCATGACTCAGGTGGCGGCGTCGTCGTCGTCCGTGGCGTCACACTTTTTTTTCCGATCGAAAACTCTTGAAGGGATGCATCAATTTCATTTAAACTTTACAAAAGAGTCAGGTATCATAAAATACAGGTCAAGTTTGATAAGGGGGGTAATCCGCAAAATGTTGACTGAGTTATGACCCTTTTTGACTTACATTTTGGCTAAATTGTCAATTTGAAATAAGAGGTCATTTGCAAATTTTTGACTGAGATATGGCCCTCTTTTGACGTAGGTTAAAGCTAATGCAAAAGCTATATTGGCCTTTTTTGTGGTTTAACTTCACATTTCTCCAAACCTATAATATCTGACAACTTCTCGCTATGGGCCATGGTTACCAAGTGCCTGTAGATAAGCATGTCAGTGATGAAACATTTACCCCACCCCCTGACCCCTTTGTTGGGGTCAAAGGTCGAAATTTTAAATTTCGCTATAACTCAGTGAGGTGTCACTATTTTTACGAAAATTTCGCATTCAGACAGAGGTACAAAAAATACGAAACATATCAAACGTGATTTTCGATCGAAGGCCTTTGTCTGTACCCCCGGGACTTAGGGTTGGGGTAAAAAGTTCAAAATTCAACTTTTTCAGAACACGGTCATGTTGCATATCAAATTAAAGAGAATCACGAATGCAGTAACATGGTACCAAATATTTTGCTCGCAGACACCCTGACCCTGGGGATGGGGCAAATAGGTCAAAATTTACCTTTTTCAGAACATAGTCACATTGAATACCAATTTAAAGGAAATCAGAAAATGCAGCAGCAAGGTAGCAAATATTTGCCCGGAGATGCCTGCCCCCTCGCCCTGACCCTGGGGATGGGGTCAGAAGGTCAAAATTCAACTTTTTCAGAACATCGTCATGTTGCATATCAAAATTAAAGAGAATCACGAATGCAGCAACGTGGTAGCAAATATTTTGCCCGCAGACCCCCCCCCCCCCAACACCTACACCCCGACCCTGTGGATGGGATCAGTAGGTAAAAAATCAGTTTTTACAGTACATGGTCATGTTACTTATCAAATTAAAGAGAATCACGAATGCAGCAACATGGTAGCAAATATTTTGCCTGCGGACACCCTGGACCCTGGGGATGGGGTCAATAGGTCAAAATTGAACTTTTTCAGAGCATGGTCATGTTGCATATCAATTTAAAGGGAATCACGAAATGCAGCAGCATGGTAGCAAATATTTTGCCCGCAGACCCCTACCCAACTACCCCACCCCGACCCTGGGGATTGGAGTCACTTGATCAAAGTTCAACTTTTTCAGAACATGGTCACGTTATATATCAAATTAAAGATAATCACAAATGTAGCAACATGGTAGCAAATATTTTGCCCGCAGTCATCCCCCACCCTGGGGATGGGGTCAATAGGTTAAGGTTTAACTTTTTTTTTCAGAGTATGGTCACGGTGCATATCAAATTAAAGAGAATCACGAATACAGCAACATGGTAGAAAATATTTTGCCCGCATACCCCCTCCCCAGAACCCTAGGGATGGGACAATAGGTCAAAATTCAACTTTTTCAGAACATGGTCATGTTGCATATCAAATTAAATGGTATCACGAAATGCAGCAACATGGTAGCAAATATTTTGTCCGCAGATCCCCCCCCCCCCCACACACACACACATACACTCGCCCCTGACCGGGTCAATGGGTCAAAATTCAGCTTTTTCAGAACATGGTCATGTTGCGTATCCAATTAAATGGAATCACGAAATGCAGCAACATGGTAGCAACTATTTTGCCTGCAGACCCCCATGTCCCTGACCCGGCCAAAAGGTCAAAAGTCAACTTTTTCAGAACATTGTCATGTTGCATATCGAATTAAAGGGAATCGTGAATGCAGCAACATGGTAACAAATATTTTGCTCGCAGACACGCCCCCACCCAAGGTGAACTTAGGGGGCTGGAGAAATGGGATTTATGTTTTGTGATTTATTAGTTTTATAAGATTACCTTTTGCCCGGGATATAAATTTGAAATATTTGCCTTGTTTGACTTCTGTTTGGCAAGGCAGCACATCCTTATTTCGGAATTCAAGTTGAATAATTGTTACTTATTCCTCTTTCATGTGTGAAAAAT
This sequence comes from Loripinus fragilis, assembly GCA_964019695.1. Classification (NCBI taxonomy): domain Eukaryota; kingdom Metazoa; phylum Mollusca; class Bivalvia; order Lucinida; family Lucinidae; genus Loripinus; species Loripinus fragilis. The sequence continues at coordinate 47,714,175 of OZ026514.1, forward strand.
TGGTACCAATTCATCTTACATGTGCAGAATTGGTACTAATTCCTCTTACATGTGAAAAATTGGTACCAGTACCTCACGCATGAGAAGAATTGGCACCAATTCCTCACCAAGAGAAGAATTGGTACCAATAATTCACACATGTGTCTCATTTAGATATATAGTTGCCTGCGACCTCTAACTATGGAATGCGTGCCAATGTAGAATGCAGCAGCTTTGTGGGGTACTTTATCGATGTGAGGAATTTGCGTGATTGCCACATGAAATTTGACTATGTGCTTATTTCTCTCACACATGAAAAATATTGGTATAAAATCGGTGACGTATTGGTACCAATATTTCACGCGATGTGAGAATTGGTACCAATTCTTCGCCTGAAATTTACGAAGTGTAAAATATTACGATTGAAAATAGCCCTACAACAACGCACCTTGTGCTAGTCAAGGTGACTTCTAGTCACAATTATAAAGACACTCACTTGCACACACCGTTGAAACTTTTCACAACCAACCCAATTCAAACAACCACGCCACGTGGCACGTAGAGGCAAAACAGTTATCTAAAATCTGTGATTTACACAGTTAATATATATATTATACTGTACAGTAGTCACCTTCTCTATATTATGAGATGTATGCTACTATAAAAACACTTTGAAATAATTAAATACTTACCTTTTGTCACAGAAAAATCCTTTTTCGACCATCGTCAGACCTCATGTCTTCAACAGCCTCCGAGTACTAAAGGTATGGCGTAGACAGCTAAAACTCTTCTCACAAAGAGCTTTAATGAATTGTTTAGTAGGGATTTCTTTTCGAATAGCGTAAACATTTTCTCGAAAGTACGGAAGCGTATATGCGCCACCACTTGCTACTTAAATTCGTCAGAAAAAGACTGTTTTCTGGCGAAAATGTCAGAAATAAGTGGATTTGATGCGATAATATTTAGAATATTCAAAAAAATTGCGGTTAGATAGTAATTTTTATTTCAATGGTCAATCTTTTGTCGACAAACAGATTAAAGAAACAGCATGCAGGTCTTATTTTCTTGTCTGGCGAATTATTATCTCAATTAACCAAAAAAGTATGTTGCTCCTCGCAAAAAAGATATTGCTTTAAAGGAGTTGTAGCAATATTTTTGCATCTAGCTTAAAACTATTGCTTTTCGTTAGAACGTTTTGCACCTTGAAAGTAATACTTCCTGCAATAAGAAGAAATAAGAAGCGAGCTGTATAAATGTTTAGCTAAGCCAGTTGAGTATGTTGTTTTGATAAAATTATATTTGGCACTTCGGGATTTTTTAAAACTTTTAACGAAATTAATGCTATTTATCAAAGAACTATACATAATTATGACGCGATCACAAAATATTTTACTTTTGATAACATAATTATCGCGTGTTGTTTTTAAATAAATTTTGTGCCAAATAAATAATAAGAAGTGCTAATAATTTTAAAGTCTTGCTTCTAGTTATATCATTTTTGCCAGTAAATTTATTGACATTATAACGAAGAAAACGCAGGTGATAGTTGTTTTCACATTTTCTCTCTTAAATATTGCGAAATAAGACGAAAGAAGATGATTGTTTTAAACGCTATGTTGATGCGATCAAGCAATTGTAGAAATTATTTCTCTGATTTAGATCTGATCAAGCAATTGTTGAAATTATTTCTTTTAAATAATAAAAGTACATGAAAGTAAGTAAGGGTGCAGAAATCAGGAATCGATACAATCAAGTACCAAACCTGACCCCCCCCCCCATTAATTTAGATGAGGATCAAGACACATAGATATTTGGTTTGCATGAAAGGCCCCTAACTTATCAATGCGTCATCTACCATAACATATAAATCAAGATATAACAAGGAGATAAAGCAAAGATAAGGACTCAACAGTAAATAAAGCTGTATATAGGAGCAAAAGAAATCCAACAGGTAAACCCTGGTGGGCCTGACAAAAAAGCCAAAGCATCAGGCCCCTACCATCTCATCAATAGATAAGTCTTTAAGTCGGAACCGTCATAGAGTCTGAAGTCCCATTCGCCGGCGTGCAATTAAAGAGGAAAGCAAAGTTGCCAACCGTGATTGGGTTGACCACCAAGAATTCAGTCTGTTGCAATTAGTTCAAAGACCTTGCAGAGTTGTTTCTTCAGTTCACATAAATTCCTTTCTGCATACATCAGTGTTAGCATAAACAGCGGACCAGGTCTGGGCAACAAAGGAACAGTGTCGAGTCTAATAGGTCTGCCTTGTTTGCGATCAGTCTGAGATTTAGGGAAAGTTATATGTGCGCTATATGAAATATCCTAACACTCCTGGGCCTTCATCTATAATACTTTCGATACATTATAAGATGGGAATTATACTGCACTGTAATGAACCCGCTAACCTCTTCAGAAAGTAACAGACTATGATCAGTAAACGACAAATCACACACTACAGCCCTGAACACTAACAATCACATGCACTTAAGAAGAAGGGTAAAGTAAAGCCAAACAAGAGGATTGCAATACTAGAAAGGGCACTTAATACTACACAACAAAAATGAACCACCATCAAGAACGCCGCAAACAATGGCAGTCCCAATGAACAATGAGTTAACAACAACAGAACCGACGCCTTAGAACGGGCAGCAGCCTATGCCGCAGATTTGTCTGCTATGGATGCATTCTTAGTACCATAATCGTCAATTCTGTTAAGTAAGGCGAAGACAACATTTAAAAACTGTGACGATTCACTGAAACTTGGTAGATATTTTAGCCATATGGACCTGAAACTGAGGACTAAGAGAAAAAAATATTCTGAACGTACAAAAAGTAAAGAATATGGGGTATTGTTTGCTTTATTACCGTCAACTAGATTTACTTGTGAAATATGAGAGTCAACCTTGTGAAATATGAGAGTCAACCCCTGGTCGAAATATTGTTGTCTGAGAAACACATGACTGGATAAATCCTACATATGCATGCTGTCTGTGAGATCACTTTGCTAATTAGAAATGTAATACATAGTTAACATTGGTTGTGTAAGTGAAATAATTTTAAATGTTCGAATTTATCCTTCTTTTGCAAACAGTATATACACTAGCCAGTCCTCTATGTTTATGTAGCACTCTTACGTGTAATCATCAGTTACCATCATTATAGCATATAAGTAAGCTGTGCTTCACACAAGGTAAGGAAGAAAGCAAAAATCAGGAATCGGTGCAATCAAATGCCACATATGACCCAGGAAACCACACATAAAAGTGACAACAACGAAACAAAATATCACGTAAAGAGAGCCAAGAGGTAAGCCCTTTCCAAGCAGGTGATCGCAAGGCCGCAAGGAACAGACAAGACAGCATAACTGATATTAAATTCAAATAACAAAAAGATCCACAGAAGAGCAGCCAGTAAAAATTACCAGTGGGCCTAAATATGTTTTAGGGTGCCAACTTCACCATTATTTCTGTAGTGAATCAAGACGAATATATGTTTGGTTTGCATGAGAGATCCCCAACCCATCGAAGCATCATCCACTAGATAATACAAATTGAGATATAAAAAGTAGATGGAACCAAGATAAGGACTCAACAGCATATCCAACTGAGTACTTGAGCAAAAGAAATCCAACAATCAAACCCTGGTAGTCACAAAACCAGGCCTCAACCCCATCCCATCTATAGACAAATCTCTACGTAAGAACTGTCAAAGAGCCTGAGGTTTGATCCGCCAGTGTGCAACCAAAGAGGAAAGCAAAGTTGCCAACTGATAGCTACTGAGTGACCACCAAGCATGCAGCTCACCACTATAATGTTATAACAAATCTCTTAAAATGAAAAAATATTTTAATAAACTACGCTGAAAAAATATATGAGCCAACAATTTTCTTTAACTTTTGGACTCAGTCGCCACCATAGATCCCTGGGTCAAAAGAGACCAAAGCCCTATATCAAAATTATTGTATATGCGGGGTAAAATTTAGTAAAAAAGTTTTGCCAAGTTAATGATACCAATAGCCTTGTTTAAGAAGTTTTTGAGTTAACGGCCAACAGAGAGTGCTGAAATCAGCAACACAGCAAACTGGACACGCTGAGAAACACGAAAAAAAGTAAGTAAGTATGATCAGGAAATACCAAATTCATAAACTGCAGACAAACCCATGGCACCACGAGGAAAAGCCACACAACAATCACGAGACACCAGGAAGAAAAACTAAGCAAAGCAACCAACTCTCTCTTCCCAATCAAGATGATTGCGAAACTAGAAGGGGCATAAAGTAACATACAACAAAACATAGACAATTACAGACTCCCACAATGAGAGTAACAGTAAACAACAAGTCAACAACAGAACCACCGCCTTAGAACGGACAGCAGCCTAAGCCACCGGGGGTGGACTTAGATGCATTTTACTGGTACCAAATCTTCGCCCTAGCTTCTGCTGTTGTTAAAGTACAAGAAATGTTCAGCTCGCATGGAACTATTGCAATGAAACACTCTAATCAAAGTAACACACTACAAACCCCGCTGTCAAAGACTTTTGACTATTACCTGTAAATGGCTTACACATAGATTATACATGTTATGATTCCAGTTCAATCATTCTGTCCTGTTCAATGAGGTGTATCAGAACTACACACTGTATACATGCAATTGTAAATTGATGATAAGCTACATGTTTATACAAAATAACGCTTAATAAGCTTTTGTATTATTTGTTTTGAGCATTTTGACAGCCTTCACACCACCGCATTCCATACCCTGACCAATCATCCCTGTTTGTAGGTTGTGTGTAATGTGAAACTACAACCATATGCAAAAGAATAAGTTTGCTCACGGATGAAAGCACTTTAAATATTTTTTTCTATTTCCTATATATTAACAAAAGCAGAGTTTTCAGCCCATATTTCTAAATCGGTACTTGTCCGATGAGAAAAGCATTTTTGTAGATAATTCAGGCTGTACATACTTATCTTTCGAAGGAAAAAATATCCCTTTCATAGAAACTGTCTATGGCCATTTCTATGGGCAATTCTTCATTAAGACTGTCAGAGATCCATGTTAACTTCTTGTCTTACCGCTATCAAAAAACCATGTAATAAAGCACTGCAAAAAGTTAATGGCTAGTCTGATAAGAATCTATTTGGTCTAGTAAACATTCTGGTGAAGTATTAGATAAACTTGAAACTAGGGATTTCAATGCGGTAAATTTGTCTACATATGCTTTTTCCACTTTTTAAACTACTTAACCTCATATTTTAATTATTGATAAACTAACTGTTCTGATTGAACGAAATTTTTAAAGAGAAGGCTCTCCTTACCTTGCATGAAATGACAGAAACACGTGTTTCACTTCAGAACAGCCAAATTATATCATGCACGGTCTTGCTAAAATGATTGTTTGGTTGGAATGCATTTTTATACGATTGGGGTCACTTAATTGGATAGACAAGTTGTTGGGATTCCATTGCGCTCCCCAGATTACAGATTCATTCTTATTTTGATATGAGACGGACTTTATGATGTCTCTTACTGATGATCAACAGGCTTATATTATTCAGGGGTTTAACACTACATCCAGATATTTGGATGATATTTTATTCTGTATGAATACACTTTTTGACGATATATTAATTCAGATGTACTCTTCAGAGCTCCAACTTAATAAAGCTTATACCTCTGATACCAAAAATAGTAAATGAGTATGATCAGGAAATACCACAATCACAAACTGCAGACAACCCCGTGGCACCGTGAGGAACAGCCGCTCAACCATCACGAGACACCAGGAAGACAAATTAAGCAAAGCATTCAGCTCTCTCTTCCCCATCAAGATGATTGCAATACTAAAATGGACATAAAGTAACGTACAACAAAACATAGAACAATTACAGACTCCCACAATGGGAGTAACAATGAACAGAAAGTCAATAACAACAGAACCACCGCCTTAGAACGGACAGCAGCCTAAGCCACCGGGGGGCTTAGATACGTTTTACTGGTACCAAATCTTAGCCCTAGATTCTGCTGTTGTTGAAGTACAAAAATGTTCAGCTCGCATGGAGGCCATCTAACTAATGCAATGTATCATCGTGGAAAAACACTCTAATCAAAGTACTACACCATGATGAAACAAAGAAAAGGGCTCTTGACTCACAGATAGTCAGAGCTAAAGAAAACCTTAAGTTGAGCCACGGTGGGTCCAGCTACAGATAAGCATCAGGCACCAACCCACCGATTAAAGCTTTACGTCAGAGCCGTCATAGAGTCTGAGGCCCGACCCACCGTCGTGCAATTAAAGAGGAAACCATAACTATAAACCGTGATTGGGTTTACAACTAGGCATGCAGATTGTCGCATGATATCCAAGTTATATCCAACCCTTATATAACGTTTTACTATCTTTTTGAATTGATCACTAAAATTAGGTTTTCCAACAATTCGTTTGAATTTATAGACTAAATCACCATAAAATATAGGTTCTGATATGCCTCGTTGCAGAAGAGTTTTTAACCCAATGTTGTATTTAACAATTAACTCTGAGTGTCTGTGGTAGAATTTAGAAAATGCTTTTCGAATTTTATGATATCTATAACCATGTTTTAATAATTTAGCAGTTAAAAATAAGTTTCTGTTGTTGAAGTCATCAACATTAGAACATACTCTAGCAAAACGAATAAGCTGAGAAATATATACACCATAGGAATGAGAGCGAGGAACATCTCCATCAAGAAATTGGAAATTTACTGTTTCAAAATTAAAATCATCCCGTTTATCATAAATTTTAGAAGAAACTATGCCATTTGTTATTGACAAGTTCAAGTCCAAAAACGGAGCTTCAGTATCAGAAGAATTCGCCTTATTTAACTGAAGTTCAGTGGGATATATCTGACCTACCATTTGTTCAAAATAAGGATTATCAATATTAAGTAAGTCATCTAAATATCTGGAGGTAGAGTTAAAAGCTTCAATAACATCAGATTGATTATTGTCTGACAGAGATAACATAAAGTCTCTCTCATAACAAAACAAAAACAAATCTGCAACAAGAGGAGCACAATTAGTACCCATTGGAATACCGACAATTTGTCTATATAATTTTGAGCCAAATCTTATAAATATATTGTCCAAAAGATAATGGAGCGCATCACACATTTTCTGACATGACCACAATTTATATCGTTAAGGTTGTTCAGAAGTAAAAAAGGCATTTTTATCATTACAGGCCAAATAAAGTGAGCCCTCTCTGTTAAATGTTTGTTCAATTAATTCTGTTAGTTTTTCTTTTATTAGATTATGAGGCAATGTAGTATAGAGAGTAGAGAAATCATATGTAGACAAACCAGATGCTAGAAAACCTCTAGACTTCAATTTATTAAGAATTTCACCTGAATTTTTAATAGACCAAAATAAATTTTTACCATTTCTTTCATAAACTGTTGTGCAATATTTAATGACATGGCTTTTAATTGCAGTGAGACAAGAAGTCAAAAGAATAGACAACTCAGTAGTTGTACATGCACTAGAATTAGCAATAAAACGCGACTTATAGGGCCGTTTATGAAGTTTAGGTAACCAGTATAACGTAGGAAGCTTGCTATGGTCCTCATCAACAAACAACCCAAACTTAGCTGCCATATGGCATCGATGCCTATCAACGATAGACGTCTCATCAAGCCTGTTATGCTCATATGTTTTTGCAGTGCTAAGTTCTTGCTTTAGGGTGTTAATATAGTATCTTTTTCAAACGACCACAACATTGTTAGCAGCCTTATCTGCGGGGGCCAAAACAAACTTCCTATGGAATTCCTGGATCCCTTTCTTCAAGTGTCTAAAAGTGAATTTAGGTTTAGGTGGTAGAAGATCTAAATTGTTGCAATAAAATGAAATTCTACCATCAATAATTTTAAAAATATTTAGTTTCCAACGATTTAATGCATTAGACTCAACATGCTCTCGTTTACACCAGCGATTACAAAATTCTTGTAAGGCTCCTGCAATTTCCTCACGACATGATTTGAAGTCTATTGGCACAGGAAACCTATATTTAGGTCCCTTACATATAATAGATCGAATTCTTGAATCAGTTATGATTTTTAAATCCCCTGTGACTATATGACCAGCGGGTTGATAGCAATACTTAGAGTCCTTACAATCTCAAGAGTCAGGAATAGAATTTTCAATATCAAGTTCTGTTACTAATTTGTTATAGTTAAAAACAGTACTACGAATAGGTTTATTATACTTATAACAAATGATAGGGGATTCCTTATTTTCAAAATAAGTAGGAATAGAAGAGATAACAGATTTATCTTTAAATATACTGGGTAAGTTAATGAATTCAATCCCCTTGTTGACAAATTGAATTTTGATAAAATGCCTAATATGATTAATTTCGGAATCTATATATGGCCGAAGAGCATGTTGAGTGTAACACCAGGTAAGAATTGCTGCATCATTGGACTTGCATTTTTCGTTTCTAATGATATTGTTTCTACCAAAATTTACGATAAAATATGGCGGTTTTGATTATGAAATTGTTAGTTTCCCATTTTTAGATGGTGATGTTACTCACTCTACATCATATGGGTTTTATATTTGTCAACTTATCCGATGCGCTAGAGCATCTAGTCATGTTGCAGACTTCAACTCTCGTAAAAATATTTAACTAATAAACTTCTTAAACAAGCCTATCTGTATCATAGTCTTCGCAAATGTTTTTCTTAGTTGTATTGCCGATGCTTTGACTTTAAATCTAAACTCTATGGCAGACTTAAATCTCTGTTGCGCCAGGGTCTTTCAGAACCAAATTTTTGTAGCGACTTAGTGATTAATTAAAGAAAACCATTGTCATTAAGAAAATATTATCACAGTTTATTAAAATAATTTCTCAGAGATTATAAAGATTGGCTATAACATTTATGCATTTCAACAACTGCATATGCTTGGTATTTAACCCAACAACGATCGGCAACTTTGCTTTCCTCTTTGATTGGACGTCGGCTGCTCGGACCTCAGATTCTATTATGGTTCTGACTTAAAGCCGTATTCATATATCAAATGGTTGGTGCCTGATGCTTTGTCTGTTTTCCGGCCCATCGGCTTTTAAGTGTTGGATTGCTTTTGCTCAGGTATTCAGTTGTAAGTCCTGATCTTAGATTTATTTCTATTCTATATCTTGATTTATATATACTAGGAGATGATTAAGGATAAATTATGGATATTTCATGCAAACCAAACATCCATTTCTTGATCTATGTCAGAATTAAAGGCGAGGCTGGTACCGTGAAACTAGTTTAGGCCTTCAAGTAGTTTTCTTATTTACCGTTCCAAGGCAGTGCTTCTTTTGTGGATCTTATTTGTGTGTTTTTGTCTTTGTCATACTGCCATGCCTCTTTTCTGCAGCCCCTGTGGTCATCTGTTGGCAAAGGGTTGACTACTTGGTTTACTTGTATGTAATGTTTTCTTGCTCTGTCACTTTCCCATATGGGGTCCTAGAGTCCTTCTAATATTACAAGTCTTTGTATCTATTAACTCTCTTACGTCCTATTCTGTGAATTATTGAAAAATAAAATTATCCAGTCGACAACATTCTCTGTACTATCTTGTATGCAGCCAATAACACAGAGGTCCAGAAAAAAATCAGCTCTCTCATGTCCGTTGAATATATCCAACAGTTTAGTGCACAAAAGGTTATACATCAAAGGTGAACCTAGATTCGTGATAGTTTTACGAGTCTCCTAAGTTAGGGTAAGGAAGTGGTTTTTATCGTTAAGGATTATAGTTTGTTTGTTTGTTTTGTTGCTTTACGCCCCATTTCAACAGCTAAGGTCATGGCAGGACGTTCAGTAAACCTTATCACACTTTTTCCTTGGCACGATTGAACAAGCGGTTAGCCAGTACTTCATGCATATACTTTCGCTTGTAACTGGCAACAACCCTTCTTGATAATTTGGCCAAACGGAGAAGAAGGACACTAGAAACTATTTCATGATCAATTTCCACGAAAGCATTGGAACAGACAGTATCAAACCTGTGACCCCATTGATCTGCAGTCAGACTCGCATCTGTAGCCAGACACGTTACCAACTGCACTACGCAAACATGTAGTATGGATTATAGTTAGAAATGGTAGGTTAAAGTTGGTGGGAAGGCATGGTTTAGGTTTAAGATCATCTATCATACCCCTACTTATCACATTCTATCAACAGCTATCCATGGCATTCGGGTACATTATAACCAAGCAGTGGTGCCCTGACCAGGATAAAGTGTAACAGAGTCTGGTGAGTGATATCACAGAACAGTGTTCTACCTGAACAAGTGAGTCCAAGAAACGAAGTTGTATGTCTGGACTACCCAGCTAGCTAAAGTATAAATGTTACTCTTTGATGAATATCTTCATCCATCTTACAGAACAATAGCTTTTTGGCCAACTGCTTCTTTGCACAAAATGTTAATTCTAACCAATAGGTATGATAGGGGGTAAATTTTTGAACTGGACTTTTAATGAAGCCTTTGACCAACTATGAAATCATAGATATAAGATTCTTCTCCTGTATGAATTGACCTGTCACAAGGTTTGTCTTCTGTATGAGTTTATATTCTTAATAATCTTACATATAAGGTGTAAAATAGGTGCTAGATGTAGCTTTTACGGTAGAAACTAGATGAGTTAAGTAGAGTTCTCATCATATTGTATCAATTTGGGCAACACTATTGTGTAAGCACTTCATTAAACAAGAATCGTTGAATTTTACAATTACAGTATGGTGTTATTTATTTGCCAACCCATAACGGGGAAAATACTGAACACATCAACCTCTACCACTAAAATAAGCATGGTTATTCAAAACTAAGTCAGTATTCAAGTATGTTTTATACTGAAACATAATTGTTGTTTATTTTTATTTTGACGAATTAGGACAATATGTTTACAAGTAAGAAAATATGTTACCGTTCCTTTATTTTCATGCAATTTGGTCAACATATTCTTAACATATATGGGCATTTTTTATGTTGAAATGGTACCTTGACAAAGATCGCAGCGTATTAAAATTGTAATTTCAATTTTTACCAAATACAAAATATACACTTTGCAAAATTTCTAATTGGTCACCTTACATTTTTACGCTAGTTTTGAAAGTAAGATTATGTTATACAAAATGCATGCTTCTATAGACCAACCAAGACTCTGCAGGTCATTTCATTTAAAAATGACTGGTACTTCTTGCATAGATGATGCTGGAGTAAAGGTACCCTCATTTCAAAATGTCACATTTTTCTACAATATGAAATATTCTACAGAGACGCCATCCATTTGTATTTTTGTTTGTTTGAAGGTGTGTCTGATTGCCGTGATCAGAAACAAACATGCTTCAAATGATTTGCTCCAATCCTCGTTTCTGTTATTTAATAGCATAAAGACAAACACTACCAGCAGCTAGATCATAGGAATCAAGCTTTAGGCATATAATTTTGATAGGAAGTTGGCACTGTTCTGCACGCCTTATTATCTTCGACACAGCATTGAAATTTTCAGCGAGTATTCATTACTACTAGATGTCACTGTTCTACTTTAGAAATTGAAAAAAATAATGCAAAGTACAGTCAAATTGACTTTTAAGTTTTACATTCAAACCGGAAGTGCGCAGCAGCAGTGAAATGTTTGTCACCATAAAATGCATGAATCAAAGTTAGAAAGACGGCAATGTTCTATTCTGTTTGAACTATCTTGTTAAGATAAATAAAATGGGAACAACAATTTGAGCTCGAGTGACAAATGAATTTCAAAATACTATAAAAAATATGATATTTTATAAAATGCATAAGACATCTACTTTTGTCACAATTTCAAGTCTTTGTTGTTATTTTGAAGTCGGCTAAACCCGTTTGTTACCAACTGAAATTAAATTTGATATAAAACTTCACTCAAACCATTTTTCTTCAAAAAAAGCATATTTTTGCATTTTTAACAAAAAAAAAATGCGGATTGAGAGACAACTTTTCTGGAAGACCGCTAAACTTTTGCCCATTAAACCGCACATATCTAAGCAAAAATAATTCCAATGTTATTAGCGCTTGGTCAGAAATAATGAGTTTAAAAGTGACCAATTAGAGATTTTGTTAAGTGTACAGTTAAAATTTGGGGTACCATGGCATAAAAATGAATTTTGTCCACTATCCTGATACATAACGAAGCCATTTATAGTATCAAAGAATTTATTAATGATATCGTTATTTCATAAAACATTTTGCGTCCGTTACACGATATGCCAATAACTGTAGAAATATTAATAACAGGGTACCCTAAGGTGTGGTAGTGATATCATACATGACGGCATTAATTAAAATGGAATTGCATAAAAAAACAAAAGCACCATAAATATAAAAGTCATACCCACAGCGATATCAGCGTAATATTATCAAATTTCAAGCGTGGGCAGTCACCCTACGGCTTGTTATTTTCCCATACATTGTCATAGCCCCTTTGTGCTTTACATGTTCATTTGTTATATAATTAATTGAATGTGTATGCTATAATTCACATGTATTGCACTTAGATATGAGCGCGGATCTGAGAAAAGGGTTCTTAAGGCATCCCAGCATTTATTACATGATAGACATTTGAAAAACGCCTAAAATAACAAATTTCACATGCTTTTATAATACCTCGAAAATGTTCGTATCGCTTGATGTAATCAAAGTAGCAAATAATTCTGATTATATTTAAAGTTTTTTATGCTGCCTGTTGCCATGGCAACAACTAGGCTATAATACCTACAAGGGTTCATAATGAAGAGTGGGCCATTTTAATTGCCTATAAAACAACTTAGAAATTATAAATTCATACATTTTTATTTGCATTTACTTTATAACATAGATAACGCTTGTGAGTAAATTATATTTGTTAGATGTTTATACTTAGTCAAAAATAACCAACAAGCAACTGGAGACCAGCACCCTGGCGTCATATTAGTTTAACGTCCTTCTTGACGTCATGTTGTAAACCGTATTACATATGTTGCTTCAAACCTCCATATATTCGTCAATATTGAAGATAACTGCTTCCAATTTTCAGGAAATGCTCTTAAGAGATAGTACTTTGCAGAAACACCATGAGCTAGATTTTAATGAACACAACCATAAAGTACCTTTTGTCATATCCTGGCCCATATATATGTACATAAATAAATCTGAATGTTAACTCAGAAGTATTTATTCAAGGACTACCATCATCGTTACCAGCGTAAGAGGTCTTGTGAAAACCAATTGGTTATGTTCGTGCTCAATGTACTCAGCAGACTGTATGGGGCTGTGAACCATCGCCACAAACAAACAGACTGTATCATTATGTTTTTGGGATCGCAGATGTGCCATAAAGAAGGCATTTGTTACACGCATAATTTATCATATATTAGGTTTTATAACAGTTAAATTAGGGTGGATTTAAATCATGTCCAACCAACTTTGTATATGATAGCGTTCCATTTCAGCAGGTTTATACAGATACGCATAGGCTCTTTTCTATTGGCCAGCTTGTCTAATCATCAGATAGAAATTTTGAGAGAGGCTGCGGCTTTGGTTTGTCTTAAGTTTTTATTCGCTATGCAAGGCAGAATGCTTAACCCAGCTTACGCCCAAACGCCACCACTTTTCAGTCGTTTATTGATTATTTATTACTATAATGGACGGACCTTTCCAAACATTTCATCAAATAGATTGGAATGTATGACGGTTCATCCAGTATTGAGTAGACTTGGATTTTCAGTCAAACTAGACCTTTGTCACAAGTGCTAGATGGATGCGCACATGAAAATAATTAATGGATGGGCAATTTTAATTCATGAGATTCTTTCAAATCATTTAATTGTGCTTACAAAAATTGGTATAGCCTTGAAAAAGGTTTATATTCTGTGGACGGCAGCATATCAAAATTGATCACTGGGCGTTGGATTGCCACCAACCTCCCAATGTAGGTAAACCACAGTTTTTATACCTTTTGCACAGGAGTGGGTTTTGCTTGACGGCAAGTACATTGCACGGCGTGATCATACATTGGTATTAATTTATGTCAAGTTCTCATTTGTTTATATTTGATCAGATCAATGATTTCTTGTGTACTCTCCATGTCCCTGTAATGGTTAAAACAATCTTTAGTTAGTATAGGGGAGACTATGATATTATGATAAATTAACAGCTACACCATTAGAATATAGCTTGCCATTTATTCAAATCATGAGGCTACACCAATAAAGTATAGTTCTTAAGTCCTTTGTCATTTTTTTTCAAAACATGAGGCAAATTCATTTCATGACATATAGCTAAAGGTAAGATCACTTACATGTTCAAATGAGAGATCACTTTTCTATTGTTTGTATCTAGTGGAATCATCTGCCAAACTTGGTGAGATCAGTCGCTTTCATTATTAAGAATTAATCTAGGGGCGTGATAATTCGCCTTCTGCATTAATAGTCCATAAAGGGTTGGTGTCATGTACCCTAAGCAACAGATATGATCACTTCTATGTTCCATGGTGAGATTACCTTTCTATTGGCTGTATTTGGTAAGGTCACTGCCAATTGGGTGAGCCCATTCACCTTATGCCTTGAATTAATCAGGTAATTATCATGCTCTATTCCATAGACAATCTTTAGTTGTTACTTCGGGGATCTCCTCAAGCTTTAGTTTCAATAGAATTTGCAATGGTCTTTGGGGGAGTGAGAGGAGACCAGGCCACACAAATGGAATACTAATAAAGTGTTATTATGCATATATTTGTCGCTTGTGTTACTGATTATTACGTTAGCATTAACCTTTATTGTTATCTTTTGATTTTTGTATATCTAACTAAATCAGAGTGCAGTCAAAACAAGAATGGTTCAATCATTTTAGCCTTTGTTAAGTGATATGCTACGATTTTGTTTCTCCTTTTCCATGCTTGGGAATTAAGGCATTTTCATTAGGGTATACCCTCTTGGGTCACCTATTCTTAGGAAGTATACTAAACCACTCAATGTGTTCAAGAGACGAGGAATGTTTCTCAATGTTTTCTAATTGCAATGCCAAATGGCGTGTCTGTTGCACACATTTATATACAAAACCTACCATTACCTCATCTGTATATGGTAGACAGTTCTCCATATTCAATAATTATGTTTTGAACTTAACATCGTCTGATCTGGTTTATTTTATACTAATTGTGGCATGCAATATCTTGGGCAGTCTGGTCGATCCTTAAAGACGAGATTTCATGAATACTTTATTAAGATGGAAATGCTTAAAAAATGACACTTTTCTGTATTACCATTTATACCAAACAGGCCATTCACCTAGCAAAGTTGAAAACTGAAAAAAATCATTTATGATCCAAATTCTTCATCTAAATTAAATATAAAAACTCGAAACTGAGTTAAATTGGATAAAATGATGGCAATCACATTTTCCTTTGGGTTTTAATCATAAGATACATCTATGCCAAAAATATAATATTTCAAAAATGTCCGATTTTGATGTTTTTTCTCTTTTGAACGTTAAGCGTAAATTATGTGCATAAGAAAGCAACTTACTACTTCTCTAAAATATCGTTCAGTTGTTTTGGATAAGGACGGTCACCATAGTTTACATTCATTTCTTAGTTATTTACCTTCCTCAGTTTTACGCAATTTAGAGTTAGAGGCTAATAAATTTACAATATAGCTAACAAATCATAAAACGAAGCCCTTTTGACAAGGGGTTATGTTATGTTCAGCATTTTCTGTGTCCTTATATCGATTCTGAGGTCATCAATAAATGCCATTTTATTATAATTCCATTTATTAACAAAAGTTTGAAGTTTTTCGATTTACATAGTATCTTTAAAATAATTGGATCCTTGATTTTCTTTGTTCCAAATTTCTTTAATTATACAGAAATTCCTAAACATTAACCATAAATAAAAATAAATCTATTAGATATACTATGTTTAATTTTAATAAAATCATTACCAATACCTATGTGAATATTGATTCCAATACTATAAAAAAAAGCATGTAATAATACCGCGAAAAAAGTATGAAAGATCTGGTAACAATCTATTTTGTTCTATAAAAAAAATCTGGTTAAGTAAAAGAGAAATTTAAAGCACTGCGACCATATTGTCTGCGTATGATTTCTTCCACTCTTTACATTACTTACACCATATATACAATGCAACCTTTTGGTGGGACATAGGCAAACAGTCTATACCCAGATCAAACGACGCATACAGGAGCATCAGCTCAGGGTTTTATGACCATTCCAAGGCGGTACTTCTTTCGTGGATCATTTGTATTTTTGTGTCTTATGTTTCTCATGCTTTTGCGTCTATTCATTGCTGCATTGTGTTAACCTGCTGGGAAAGGACTGACCTCTTGGCTCTTCTTGGTGATGTTTATTGTATTTTTGTTACTTTCCAATCTGGAATCCTGGGTCAGGTGTGGTGCTTGATTGTATCGTTTTCTGATCTATGCCGTCCTTTTTACTTTTAAACTATTTGCTTACAGAATATTATATAAGAAATTGAATATAGATGAAAATACCATCCAACAACCATTGCAACGGAAAGGGACTGGTCCAATCGATAAGGATGGGAAAATACATTCTGTATAAATGAGTTGACTCAAAATATGATTTAATATAAACTTATTGGTCTAATTAAAAGATCTTTCCATATGAGAGTGTCAAAAACTAAAGAAAACATCACACACAAAAGAGGTCAGCCCCTCCTCAGGCATGAAACACAAATCAACAAAAGAAGCACCTTCTTAGAATGGTCAGTAAAAGTTACTGGAGTGCCCAAACATGTTTGAAGGCGCCAACTGCACCCTTATTTTTGATATGGATCAAGACAAATAATGTTTGGTTTGCGTGAAAGATCCCTAACTGATCGATGTGTCGTCTCTTAGTAAATATAAATCAAGATTAAAAAAAAAAGAGATGAAACAAAGATAATAACTCAACAGTATATTCATCTGAATACTGAAGTAAAATAATTCCAATCGTTAGATGCAGGTGGGCCCAACCACAGACAAAGCATCAGGCCCTAACTCTCTCATCTTTAAATAAGTTATATCTTGATATATATGTTTTAGGAGATGATGCATTGATAAGTAAGGGGTCTTTCATGCAAACCAAACATCTATGTGTCTTGATCCACATCTGTATTAAGGGTGAGGTTGGCGCCTTTAAACCGGTTTAAGCCCTCCAGTAAAATATTTTACTGACCTTTCCAAGGCGGTACTTCTTTTGTGGATCTTTTATGTTATTATTCTGTCTTATGTTTGCTATGTCTTTGTGTGCATCTGTTTATATGTGCTTTTTGGTCACCTGCTGAGAAAGGGCTGACCTCTTGGCTCTCATTTGTGGTGTCTAACTGTGAGTTTGTCACTTTCCCATTGGTATCCTGGGTCGGGTGTGGTACTTGATTGTATTGATTCCTGATCTTTCCACCCTTACTTACTTTAAATCAAAACCATCATAGAATCTTAGGTCAACCCGCCAGCGTTAAAATTAAAGAGGAAAGCAAAGTTGCTAACGGTGATTGGGTTTGCCACCAAGCATGCAGTCGGGCGCAATGCATTTATTTTATAACAAATCTTATAATGAGAAATCATTTTAACAAACTGCATCAAACAATTATTGGAGTCAACAATTTCCATTGATTAATACATTAAGTCGCCGTAAAACTCTGGTTCTGAAGAGAGGTTTAAGTCCAATATTGAATTTGTATACCAAATCATAGCATCAGCGGTAAAATTTTGAAAAAGTTTTGCGAAGTTTATGAGACATATTACCTTGATTAAGAAGTTTCTGAGTTAACAGTAAATTGCGAGTGTTGAAAGCAGTAACAAAGCTAGCTTTAGCAAATCGGATGAGTTAAGAAATATAACCACCATAGGATGTCGAGCTAGGAACATCACCATCTTAAATGGAAAACTGACAATTTCAAAATCATAATCGTCCCACTTATCCTAAATTTTGGTCAAATGTAAGTAAAAAACGAGGCTTCAGTATTAGTGGTATTGGCTTTATGAAACTGAAATTCTGCAGGGTATATTTGATTTTCCATGTCGCATTAAATTAAATTATGAGGTGAACTAGTGTATATGTAAACAAACTGATCACATTGGAAAATCTAGCTTAAAGTTTATCTAATATTTCAAAGACTTTAAAGATTTATCTATAGATGGGATGGTTGGGACTTGATGCTACGTCTGTTGTCAATCAAACTGAGGTTGAACTGTTGGTTTATTTTGCGCTTGTATTCAGTTTTATGTACTATTGATTCCTTTTTGATTTATTTCCTTTTTATACCTTAAGTTATATGTTCTAGGAGATAAGTCATGGATAAGTTAGGGATATTATATACAAACCAAACAGCTATGTGTCTTGAACCACCAAAACAAAGGGGAAGGCTGACACCGTGAAATTAGTTAAAGCTCTCCAGTAATTTTCTTTCCGACCGTTCCAAGGTGGTGATTATTGTGTTTGCCATTGCCTTCTGTGTTAATTGTAGCCTTGTGGTCACCTGTTGGGAAAGTGTTAACATCTTCGCTCTCTTATATGGGGTGGATCGTGTGCTTTTGTCTTTTTCCCATATGGTGTCCTGTGATAAGTGAGGTACTTGATCGTATACATTCCTGATCTTTGCCTTCTCTTTTACTTTGGTATAAATGGGGATTTTATAATCTGGTATAGAGACGTCCTACCCCTAAAATACAAAATATCAAAAGCATGCAATTCTATGCAAAATGTTTTTGCATTTTTGTAAAGCAGTGGTAGTGTACATTACAATTAATGGACAGTATTGTACTCCATGTGGTGGGATGGGATTAGGTGACTCAATATAAAAACAGACAGTAATGCGCGACTCACATAAATTCAAAGACAGCAAAAATGATATGAGAAATAAATGTTTGGACCACCAATTTTCCAATGTCTTCACAAAGAATCTCATAAAGTTGCATGAAAGTTCTAAACAATAATTTAAAGTGATGCAGCCATGGACGGGCTAATGGGGTAGAAGGACGGAGCACAAAAAGCCAAAATATCAAGCAATTTTTCGTCAGAGGATGAATTGCTTGAACGATTGTTTTGAGAGGCATGTATATTCCTAGCTGATGTCCTTTCTGTCCCAGTCCAAATTCCCCCATGCCCCCAAAATCTAAAGACGTCCTAGATTTTGAACTCTTGCAAGTTACCATGTATCTAAAGTAGTCAAGTGGAAGTCAGCCATGCATGATACCAAATATGAATATTGTCAATGTTGGTAAAATATCTACACAAAGCAGTAAAATAAACTAGCACTTTTTAAATATGTCCAAGATTTGACCTCTAGCCCTACCCTTGGTCATAAATTACGAGGACTGATATAGCGGAGAGAAAGTCAGCCTGAAAAACGTAGGTTGTTAAATTCAAATGACTACATACAAAAGATCTTTAAGATGTCATTGACATTAAATTTGACCTCAAACCCACCCCAGGACAAGAACCAAAGAGTTTGAAGCTGCCCAGTCGAAGCCTGTCATAAAAAATAAAATATCAAATGCACACAAATGTTTATTGGGGGTAAGATGAAAAATAAAAAAAAGCTTTCTCAAATGTGTCCTAGATTGTTACCTCCCCCGACCCTGGTTTAGCCCTAGGGGGTGGGCACGAATGCTTTCTAATCAATGGTTGGTAAAATATCTGCATAAGTCAGAAAAAATAAAATAGCACTTTAAAGGTGACATTAATGTTGACCTCCAGCCCCACTCTGTGTCATGAACCCTAACGTGTGAGGTCACACAGATATAGTCAGTCTTCATTAGTTTCTATTGTTCAACACAAATGATTCTATAAAAAGAAAACAATAAGATGATCTAGATTATGTCCTCTAACCCCACCGTGGGGCATCAACCAAAGGCTCTGAATCCGTCAAGTCAAAGTCAACTATAAATGGTACCAATTGTCCAATGCACGAATGCTTTCTAACAAATGGTAGGTTAGATATCTGTGTAAGTCAGAAAGGAAACAAATCAGCTTTTAAAGATGTCCTAGATTTTTACCTCCAGTCACACCAAGGGGCAGGGACCCTTATATCTGGAAGCACGAAGAAAGTGCCAATGATACAGGGTTACTATTGTCCAAATATGAATGATTTCTGATATGGGTTTACAGAGATATGTACCACTCGAGAAACTCTTACTAAAAACTTTGTCATACTTTTTAAAGATGTCCTATATTTCGACCTCCAGTCTCACAGAGGGGCAAGGACCCTGGGGTCAGACGTCATGATGTAAATGTCAACCCTCCAGGTTAACTACGTTTCAAATATCAGTGTTTTCTGATCAATGGTTACTGAGATACACATCACTGGAGAAAATTTAATCAAAAACGTTGTCATTGTTAAGAACGAATGAACAAATTACCAACAGACAAATGGATTAACGGAAAGATGAAAATTATAAGCCCCTCGGCATAAATGTGGAAGTATAAATAGGTAAAAACTATATACGCTGTAAAATTTTTGAACTTTACATCCAATGGGGAGGCTTCTGAACTTTCTTTGCTACTGGTGTAGACTTTTCACGGTTTGTTATCTATGTTCTGTTTGATTGTTCTGGTCCATAGGTAACTACAACAATGCCAGGTTGTAATGTTCAACATGAATCCGCCCATGCTTTGCTTTATTATTGAATTATGTTTAGAATATTGCTTGTTCAACTATTTGAAATATTGTATCATGGGTAACTTATCCATTTCCACAAAGTCCATTGGACAGTCTCCTATTCAATCTGCTCAAATTTTGACAACCTGTGGCTAGGATAATGCATATTTGACAGCTATATTTTTGTGCTTAAATCAAACCCTTACATTTAGTGTACCAAGCAAAATAAAAATATTTTGAAAATATTGCATGATTATGCCAGGAAATTAGGGTTTAGGGGGTTGGGGTATTTTTTGTGACACAATTTTATTTCACAGAAAGTCAAAAATTCGCCGGGTATTCACCTAAATACATGAAAATATAATGTTTGGGGAATAAAACTTGAGACGAAAGAGATGCGTTTGCATAAAATTCAGGTTGAGAAGATTTCATCCTTCTTCTAAATAAGTATGCTGTCCATAACTTTTGACAATTACCTGTTGTGTATCTGACATGTTCACTGAGGTGTATCATACCTGCATACTATATATATATATATATCAGAGGCTAGATAAACGCAATTTTTGAGCTTATTTTTTTCAAATATTTTCTTAATCATCAGATTTAACCTATAATTTGGTGCTTAAAAGAACCGTCTCATTGCGACGGTTCTTTTGAGTACCCACAACATATGTTTTGGTTGAGAAATAAGACAATTAATTACTTGGTACACAATCGTAACTAAAGCCCTGGATACATGCCATTGTAAATTGATATTTACCTACAGGTTTGTGCAAAATAAGTTCCTAATACGTTTTTATAATAAATTGTTTTTGAGCATTTTGACATCGTTCACCCCCGTGACCAATCATGCCATTTTTATATGATGTTTGAAATGTAAAACTACAACACTATGCAAAAGGATTAGTTTGGTCACGGGGGGAAAGCACTTCAGTAAAACTTTTTTCTATTTTCTATATGTTGAATAGCAAAAACAGGGTTTTCAACCCATATTGTTGAATTGGTACTTGTCCAATGAGAAAAACACTTTTGCGGATAATTCGAGAGTTGGACCTTCTATCATTTTGATGGAAAAACTATGGTTTTCTTTGAAACTTTTTTCTGGCGATTTTTATGGGCAATCCTTCATTTAGACTGTCCGAGGTCCTTTCATCGTTCCTTCAGCGGTAAATTATCAAGATGGACAACAGATCAGTATGTATTTGTCATTCATCCTTGATTAGTTAATCCTTATAGCGCCTTCAATAATGCATCTTAAAATGGTGTCTGCTGCATTTATCAGAGATATGCAGCAGACACCATTTAAGATGCATCATTGCATGTAGATTCTACATGTACATGTACTAACAATACTGACTTATGCAAGTTGTAGACGCAGCCTGATAATTTCAGCAATTACAAAGAGCAGATGCTATTTGTTGTAATCCGCGTTAACAGGTTAATATTTTTTTGACCCAAAACACACAAACCTTTGAATCTTAAATCCTGGCAATTCATCACCTGAAATTTTTTGAAATCAGGACAACTCTACTCATGAGAATTTGTACTTAGCGTGTATCTGTGAGAAGCGAAGGGTTGGCTGAATCAGCCCAAAACACGTAGGCTAGCCACATCAAATATATCATCTTATTTTTTCGGCAGGGGACGATGTAAAAAAGGGTGTAACTTTACATCCAATGTGGTGGCAGCTGAACTGCCACTGCTAAAGTAGTAGCAAAATTGTTGCGGAGAAGTAAATGATCGTACAGATTAATATTTTGTCAGGGGGTGGGGATGGCAAGATTCCTCAAAGCCATATCAGTGGCTCATCTATGGAAGTTTGTATGGGATTTCACTTGAGGTATAATTATAAAGGGGTCAAACATGGTTTTCTATGCATTAACATCTGGTGGGTCCCAAAAGTGGCGCTGAAACCTGAAAGTGTACAGCAAGGGTTTTCAGAACCCCCAGGGGCCTATAAGATGTTTATGTAGCAGTAAAGTATGTCTATACTCACTTACTACTTTTCATCACTGTTATCTGGTTATTGCATTAAGAAATGTAAAAATGCTTGAAAATGTTATGGTTTTCTGAAGCCAGCAACAAAGACTGCCCAGAGGTTGCGTTCTACGACATCCAATCTGGGTCTTAACAAATAACTTATGTCCCCAGTTCAGGACCCAGTTTAGCGGATTATACAATAAAGCCATTAAGAATTGAGTCATTCAACTCAAAATTATGAGAAAAGAAACAATATAAAACATATGTAGTGAAAAACTGGATTAACTCTGCAGTGAAACTGTCTTAGCCATACTGTGACTATCGTAGCCAGACCATGACTATATCAAAGTCCAATCTTTGACATTGTCTTAAAGAGACAGTGATATCAAAACTCTGATCGCTGTCCAAAGCATCACAATGCTGTGAAAAATGCAGTTGGCGTTGTTGTTGTTTTCATCAGAAACGATATACAACTAAGAAATTCGAAGTGGGAAATACATCTTGCACTATTTAAACAACTAAAGCATATATTTGACATTTATAGCAGATAAAATGTTAAATTAAACTTAACTGTCTCCTTCTGTTATCCGTCTAAATTGTTTCATGATGACATAATGGTGATTTTTTTTAAATAGTTGTGAAGGAGTTGGGCACCAGTGGTGCAGTCGCTCATTGTCAGTCACTGATGCTCGTACTGTGGACTCCTAATTCATTTTTATAAGGTGATGTTCATATTTGGAACAACTATTGCCTAGGGATGTAGATGGCAATATGTTATTTAGGTGTAGTACTTGATTGTATGGATTGCTGATCTTTGCCCTCTTTCTTACCCATGTTTTTGGTCACTTATATGACCTCGGGGCCAAATGAAAAGGTCAAATAAAGTTAAATCTTCATTTTTAGATTGAGGGTATTTTAAATATTAAAATATTTGGCACAATGAATGCTATTCAGATTACCAATATGACCTTGCGGTCAATGGTCAATGTCAGATATGCTTACAATTTGTCTAAAACTCGTAAGGTGATCTCATTTTCCTTTTAGACTCATTGATGTTCATATCTCTCACAATAATTGCGTATGGGGTGAAGATGACAATAGGCTATGTATCACATGTATGACCTTGGATGGTCACACAATAAAAAATTATCTTATGGTGGATAACGTTATCCTTAAATCCCAGACAGCCCATCCTCCGAAAAGTGCAGATGGAAAGGCACACTTTACCAACTGGTCCTATGGATTTTCTCATGGGTCCAAACAGTTTGTGTTGATAAATTGTTCGCGAAATACTATGTATATGCTTTAAAAGAACATATATGTTAGAATATAAGCTTAGAGATGGCAATTTATGGCGGGGAAAAGATAAATACCCATCCTTGAACCATGTTGCGCAGTATTCAGTGCCTTTCTACTTTGGGGAAGAGAGAGTTGGCTGCTTTACTTAAATTGTCATCTTGACGTCACGTTACCCTGGTTTGATATGCAGTGCGTGATGGTGGCATTTCCAAGTCTTACTCAATGTTTGCCTCTATAAATTAGAGTTTATAACTTAAGCGTAGTTCAGAAACGGTCGCAGAATCTTTTTTCAGAACTTTCTGTCATATGACTTATTTTCAATGACCCAAGACATTGACAGGAACCCCAAAGACAGCTTTTCTTAAGCCAAGGCTATATGATGTTTGTTAACTGTGTTCTTATCTCATATATCAATAAAGTATCAGAAGCATTTTTGACGTGTGAGCAAAACCATAAATTGAAGAAAACCTATGTTTTTGCACAAAGAGACTTGTCCCATATGCTTAGTATAGGCATTTACATAGTCTATTTAGGAGAGCCTTTGTTGCCTGTAGAAAGAAAGCTAAGAATTTCAGCTATGAGAATCGCGTAACACCAAAGACTCCTGTCAGATCGTGAATGCACTGGTTGTCTGAGTCTTAACTGAATGCATAGTGTAATTTATTAAAATCTGAACGCATACATGGCTAGAATAGAAATGACAGTCTATTCAATGAACATTCTGAGCTCTTGGGCCCATTCAATTGAATCGGATCTATGATGTACATGGAGGGTCATTTGCATCACATGGTTATAACATAGAAACCATGTCTACACAATTACATGTTCGATTTTAAGGAAACTGAGTAACAATATACATCTTAGATTATTTATTTTATTTGAGCTTAAAAAATGGTCAAACTATTTTTTCTCAGACCAATAATTGTTTACCGAAACCCTTCTATTCCGAAAGTTCAATAAAAGCAACACAATATATGTTTCAAAATCTAAATCTAGTGTGTCACAACTACAGGAAATAGCTGGGTCAGGGCTATACAAGTTATACTATGTAATTTACTGATTATAAAATATTTACAATGGAGCTGATAATGTATATTATATAACCTATACAAAATATAACCTATACCTTTATCATAGAAACGCAAAATAGATAAATACGTTACATAGTTGACATACAACCCTGCTGAATTTATAAGGTACTGGCTTGTTTCCTAAAACTGTGCAAGCAATGCCTTAAGAAGCAATTCATTATCCTCTGACGACTGAGGAAGTAGAACCATCTCTGATACTTCTGCTTTTCGCCCATATATTGATAATCACAGTTATTGTATGGGACAGCACATCAATACTGATCATCACGCATATAATTGACTCATACCATTCACCCATTGTACACGATTGTACTGTGAAAGAGGTCACTAGAGCAAAGTACAATGAATTAATGATATGTAACATCTTGTGTTCCAGACTGTACGTCAATGCTGTTCTTAGCACTGATTCTGTGGCAGTTCCAGTAACGACAGAATATGTCTTAGTGATTCTGTATAACATTTGAGAGACCAAGCTATGATGGTCGTAGCTAGCACTATAAAATGTTATCTCATCTACCAGATCTGTCTTCTAAAATGCGCATTACACAGCTCCACAATGCTTCTTTTACCTGATTTGCAGAAGATTGACATAGAGAAAAGATTCTTGATCCTGCAACTTTATCATCATGTTGATATCTTAGTTGAATTCGAATGTCTTTCACAAGCGAGTTTTCTGTGCCAGCCTCTCTTCTTATCATCCTTGGAATTCTCCTGATTTGCTTTGTGTGCTTGTAATCGTAATACAGTCCTGCCACATACTTGGGATTATTTTGGTGTTAAAAGTCTTAGTCCCAGAGTATATCCTTGGAGAACCCATCTTTAGCACCAGGAATGGGAAACTCTCATGGTAGGACACCACATATTGTATCCATAAAGATCTACAACCTTGACAAACATAAACAAAACTGTGTAATTTCATTATATTCGATACAGCAGCTGTGATGGAACTTTGACATTGTCAGCAACACGAATTGTGTCTTGTTGATATTCGTTTTTGTAATGTCCTGACACCGATTGATATACAGGATGTCTGTATTGATGTAGCCTTGTTCAAAATAGTACCAAACAAAATATGTTATACTTGTATTTTACCAGGCTCTGGAAACACTGCATCCACACTACCAATAGTAAGCACAAAGTCAATCGCCTACAAAATACAACAACAATTTAGTAGTATCAAATATGTCTTTGTTTTACTAATTTAAGAGTTATTTTTCATTTATTATTTTATTTCAGATACATCATATAACATGTGCAAGCACAAGTCGTATTAGCATGCACAAGTATAAGCAAAATGTGAATATTAAGGTATCACAACATGGGTAAAACATGAGAAAATGTATTCATAGTATCGATACCTCCCATCAGTCCGAGACCATTGCACTGACAGACACTTAAATACACAGTGGATCATCGTTTAGTGGGAATCCTGTCCAACTTTGAAAATGGTAAAGATCCTGTCAGCGTGAGTGTAGCTGAACCGTTTGATGTATTTCAACCAAACGTGCATAGATATTTACTTAGGCCAATCGAAAGGAATTATTATATTTTCATGACATTGACCTAATATTCGAAGTCACCAGGGTCATAAACAAATGTAGCTAAACGAATAAGCCTTTAAGGCACTCGCTCTTCTGAACCAATGAATAGATTCAGACCAATCTGGTAAAGATATACCATTGGGAGGGCATAATGGCTCATTACATTTTGGTGACTTTGACCTAGTTTACAAGGTCGCCAGACTCATTTAAATCTATAGAATAGCCGTGTCTGTTCTGTCTTCTGGACCAATAAAAATATTTTGACTGAACCGGCACATTGTCTGTCCTGTCTTCTGAACCAATAAAAATATTTTAACTGAACTGGCACAGATATAATATTGGAAGGACTTATATATAAAAATATAATTTAATGATAACAGGGTTTTACAAAATAATTGCCATAGTGGTCATTTTGAAAAACAATCGATTTTCATATTTTATTCCCCAACTTCCAGTTGTAAAATGCTGGCATTTTTGTTAGTTGCATCTAGATATTATAGGGGTTCAAAGATGTAACATCAAAATGCGATCACCATGGTGGTCATCTGTATAATGTTTCATATTGACACATCAAGCTGATATTTTTGGGCATCAGGTCATCTGGTAGTTTTTATTCAGCCAAATGACAATATCCAATATGGCCACTATACTAGAATAAGATTTAAAACTTTTTGTCATTAATGCGGTTCTTTTAAGTACCAATAGCATATGGGGAAAATAAGATACACTTTGAATTTGGCACTGTCGTACCGAAAATGGCTACCTTCAAATTGAGATACTTGATAAGCCGATGCGTTTGAGTAGCTAAATTCGAAAAAGTGCAACTATAAAAGCTATTGCATAATATATTTATATAACGTATGTAAGCTATACTTAACACTAGAAAAGCGCACCGTCCTTCGAATCGTTAAGTGGATACCCTCTGTGCAGGGAAAGACACCCATTGTGCAGGTTAAAGAACACTGCGTTAATTTAGATATGGTTTCGTGTACGCCTTTATGACAGTTCGGATTTAAGGACTTATATATGGATGAGATGGTTGGGGCCTGACACTTTGGCTATTGTCAGACCCACGGGGGTCTTACCATTGGATTTCTTTTGCTCCGGTATTCAGTTGTATGTACTGTTGAGTCCTTATGTTTGTTTTAACTCCTTTTTTTAATCTTAATTTATATGTTTTAGAAGAAAATTCATGGATAAGTTAGAGGTATTTCATGCAAACCAAACATCTCTGTGTCTTGTCCACATTAGAACTAAGGGGGATGGTACTGTGAAACTTGTTTAAGCCCTGCAGTAAAAATAGTTTTCCTGACCGTTTCAAGGCGGTGCTTCTTTTGTGGATCATTTTTGTTATTTATGCATCGTGCTTGTCATGCTTTCTTGTCTGTTCATTGCAGCCTCGTGGGCACCTGCTTAGAAATGGCTAACCTCTTGGTTTGCTTGTATGTGAAGTTTTTTGTGTTTTGTCAATTTTTCATGTGGTTCCCTTGGTCAGGCGTATATTGATTTATGATCTTTGCCTTCTTACGTTCTTTCATCTCTCTACCCAGTGTGTACAAAGCATACCTGACGATAATACTTGTGAGGGCTTCAGGCAGTATATAGATAAAGGAAAAGAACAAAAAGTTTATAGGTTTGGGGAATGCTGTAACCAAAGCAACATTGTCCCACAGAATAGCTGCTATGAGTTTTGATTAAAGTAAGAGTAAGTCAATAATTTTAAGCAAGGATAGCTTTATTCGGTTAAAATATGTTATGCTTCTAGATATGTATACAGCTATGGTATATTCGAACGCTACAGTAGGTGTATTCTTAGGCTTCGCAGTAGCTGTATTCGTAGGCTTCCTTCGAGTACAGCTACGGAGTAGCTCTATTCAAAGATAGCCTTGTTGAACTTTAAATTTATCATTTCGTATGGTCAACGATAATACATTTTGGGTGCTTTCTGACGTGTGAATATAAAATGGTTTGTATGTGTCACACCTGTGAAAAACTTGTGTTTCTTTTTTTCTCAGATACGAAAAATCGGCAGCAAATCCCCATACAAGTGAAAAATGGTACAAAATTCTCATACATGTGAAGAATTTATTGATACTTTCTGGCATAGAAAGAATTGCTGAGTATTCGTCACATCTGTGACCTGGATTTTATTGTGCCTCATGCAAAGCAAGGCTGACACATAGGGATCATGACTCAGGTGGCGGCGTCATCGTCGTCCGTGGCGTCACACTTTTTATTTCCGATCGAGAACTCTTGACGGTGTGCATCAATTTCATTTAAACTTTACAAAAGAGTCAGGCATCCTAAAATACAGGTCAAGTTTGATAAGGGGGGTAATCCGCAAAATGTTGACTGAGTTATGGCTCTTTTGACTTAGATTTTGGCTAAATTGTCAATTTGAAATTAGAGGTCATTTGCAAATTTTTGTCTGAGTTATGGCCCTCTTTTAACCTAGGTTAAAGCTAATGCAAAAGCTATATTGGCTTTTTGTGGTTTAACTTCACATTTCTCCAAACCTATAATATCTGACAACTTCTCGCTATGGGCCATGGTTACCGAGTGCCTGTAGATAAGCATGACAGTGATGAAACATTTACCCCCCCACTCTGACCCCTTAGTTGGGGTCAAAGGTCAAATATTTAAATTTCGCTATAACTCAGTGAGGTGTCAATATTTTTACGGAAATTTCGCATTCAGACAGAGGTACAAAAAATACGAAACATATCAAACGTTATTTTCGATGGAAGGCCTTTGTCTGTACCCCCGAGACTTAGGGATGGGGTCAAAAGTTCAAAATTCAACTTTTTCAGAACATGGTCATGTTGCATATCAAATTAAAGAGAATCACGAATGCAGCAACATGGTACCAAATATTTTGCTCGCAGACACCCTGACCCTGGGAATGGGGCAAATAGGTCAAAAGTTAACTTTTTCAGAACATGGCCACATTGAATATCAATTTTAAGGAAATCAGCAAATGCAACAGCAAGGTAGCAAATATTTGCCCGGAGATGCCTACCCCCTCGTCCCGACCCTGGGGATGGGGTCAGAAGGTCAAAATTCAACTTTTTCAGAACATGGTCATGTTGCATATCAAAATTAAAGAGAATCACAAATGCAGCAACGTGGTAGCAAATATTTTGCCCGCAGACCCCCCCCCCCCCACCTACACCCCCGACCCTGTGGATGGGATCAGTAGGTAAAAAATCTGTTTTTTTTCAGTACATGGTCATGTTACTTATCAAATTAAAGAGAATCACAAATGCAGCAACATGGTAGCAAATATTTTGCCCGCGGACACCCTGGACCCTGGGGATGGGATCAATAGGTCAAAATTCAACTTTTTCAGAACATGGTCATGTTGCATAACAACTTAAAGGGAATCACTAAATGCAGCAGCATGGTAGCAAATATTTTGCCCGCAGATCCCTACCCAACTACCCCATCCCCGACCCTGGGGATTGGAGTCACTTGATCAAAGGTCAACTTTTTCAGAACATGGTCACGTTATATATCAAATTAACGATAATCACAAATGCAGCAACATGGTAGCAAATATTTTGCCCGCAGTCATCCCCGACCCTTGGGATGGGGTCAATAGGTTAAGGTTCAACTTTTCAGAATATGGTCACGGTGCATATCAAATTAAAGAGAATCACGAATACAGCAACATGATAGAAAATATTTTGCCCGCATACCCCCTCCCCCAGAACCCTAGGGATGGGACAATAGGTCAAAATTCAACTTTTTCAGAACATGGTCATGTTGCGTATCAAAATAAATGGAATCACGAAATGCAGCAACATGGTAGCAAATATTTTGTCCGCAGATCCCCCCACATACACATACACTCGCCCCTGACTGGGTCAATAGGTCAAATTCAGCTTTTTCAGAACATGGTCATGTTGCATATCCAATTAAATGGAATCACGAAATGCGGCAACATGGTAGCAACTATTTTACCTGCAGACCCCTATTTCCCTGACCGGGCCAATAGGTCAAAAGTCATTTTTTTCAGAACATTGTCATGTTGCATATCAAATTAAAGGGAATCATGAATGCAGCAACATGGAAACATACATTTTGCTTGCAGACACGCCCCCACCCAAGGTGAACTTAGGGGGCTGGAGAAATGGGATTTATGTTTTGTGATTTATAAGTTTTCTAAAATTACCCTTTGCCCGGGATATAAATTTGACATTTTTGCCTTGTTTGACTTCTGTTTGGCAAGGCAACACATCCTTATCTCGGAATTCTTGTGTGAATAATTGGTACTTATTCCTCTTTCATGTGTGAAAAATTGGTACCAATTCATCTTACATGTGTAGAATTGGTACAAATTCCTCTTACAAGTAAAAAATTGGTACCAGTACCTAACGCATGAGAAGAATTGGCACCAATTCCTCACTAAGAGAAGAATTGGTATCAATAATTCACACATGTGAAGAATCTCATTTTGATATATCGTTGCCTGTGACTTCTAACTATGGAATAAGTGCCAATATAGAATGCAGCAGCTTTGTTGGGTACTTTATCGATGTGAGGAATTTGCATGATTGCCACATGAAATTTGACTACGTGCATATTTCTCTCACACATGAAAAATATTGGTATGAAATCGGTGACATATTGGTACCAATTATTCGCGCGATGTGAGAATTGGTACCAATTCTTCGCCTGAAATTTACGAAGTGTAAAAATTACGGTTGAAAAAAGCCTTCCAACAACGCACCTTGTGCTAGTCACGGTGACTTCTAGTCACAATTATAAAGACACTCACTGGCACACCACGTTGAAACTTTCCACAACCAACCCAATTCAAACAACCACACCACGTGGCACGTAGAGGCAAAACAGTTATCTAAAATCTGTGATTTACACAGTTAATATATATACATGTATTATACTGTACAGTAGTCACCTTCTCTATATTATGAGATATATACTACTATAAAAACACTTTGAAATGATTAAATACTTACCTTTTGCCCCAGAAAAAATCCTTTTTTCGACCATCGTCAGACCTCGTGTCTTCAACAGCCTCCGAGTACTAAAAGTATGGCGTAGACAGCTAAAACTCTTCTCACAAAGAGCTTTAATGAATTGTTTAGTAGCGATTTCTTTTCGAATTGCGTAAACATTTTCTCGAAAGAGTAATAATTATGTAACAATAAACGAAAATATCAAGACAATGCGACATAATAATAGCAAATTGCAATAACTTAATGCATCGTGTCGTGTTTTTATTTGCTTTTTCAAGTAAAACATATCGAAAAGGTTGATATTAACGCGAGAAAAAATAAAATATTTAGCGCGAAAAACAGTCTTTTTCTGACGAATTTAAGTAGCAAGTGGTGGCGTATATACGCTTCCGTACGAAAGAGTATTAATTATGTAACAATAAACGAAAATATCAAGACAATGCGACATATTAATAGCACATTGCAATAACTTTATGCATCGTGTCGTGTTTTTTATTTGCTTTTTCAAGTAAAACATATCGAAAAGGTTGATATTAACGCGAGAAAAAATAAAATATTTAGCGCGAAAAACAGTCTTTTTCTACGGAAGCGTATATACGCCACCACTTGCTACTTAAATCCGTCAGAAAAAGACTGTTTTTCGCACTAAATATTTTATTTTTTCTCGCGTTAATATCAACCTTTTCGATATGTTTTACTTGAAAAAGCGAATAAAAAACACGACACGATGCATTAAGTTATTGCAATGTGCTATTATTATGTCCCATTGTCTTGATATTTTCGTTTATTGTTACATAATTAATACTCTTTCAAGAAAATGTTTACGCAATTCGAAGAGATATCGCTACTAAACAATTCATTAAAGGTCTTTGCGAGAAGAGTTTTAGCTGTCTACGCCATACCTTTAGTACTCTGAGGCTGTTGAAGATAGGAGGTTTGACGATGGTCGAAAAAAGGATTTTTTCTGGGACAAAAGGTAAGTATTTAATCATTTCAAAGTGTTTTTATAGTAGTATACATCTCATAATATAGAGAAGGTGACTACTGTACAGTATAACATAAATATTAACTGTGTAAATCACAGATTTTGGATAACTGTTTTGCCTCTACGTGCCACGTGGCGTGGTTGTTTGAATTGGGTTGGTTGTGGAAAGTTTCAACGGTGTGTGCCAGTGAGTGTTTTTATAATTATGACTAGAATCCACCCTGGCGAGCACAAGGTGCGTTGTTGTAGGGCTATTATCAACCGTAATTTTTTACACTTCGTAAATTTCAGGCCGATGAATTGGTAGCAATCCTCACATCGCGTGAATAATTGGTACCAATACGTCACCGATTTCATACCAATATTTTTCATGTGTGAGATAAATATGCATGTAGTCAAAATTCATGTGGCAATCATGCAAATTCCTCACATCGATAATGTATCCCACAAAGCTGCTGCATTCTACATTGGCACGCATTCCATAGTTAGAAGTCGCAGGCAACTATATATCTAAATGAGATTCTTCACATGTGTAAATTATTGGTACCAATTCTTCTCTTAGTGAGGAATTGGTGCCAATTCTTCTCATGCGTGAGGAACTGGTACCAATTTTTTGGTTTTGATGTAATAGGAATTAGTACCAATTCTACACAGGTAAGATGAATTGGTACCAATTTTTCACACATGAAAGAGGAAAAATTAGTACCAATTATTCACTCTAGAATTCCGAGATTAGGATGTGTTGCCTTGCCAAACAGAAGTCAAACAAGGCAAATATGTCAAATTTATATCCCGGGCAAAGGGTAACCGTAGTAAACTTATAAATCACAAAACATAAATCCCATTTCTCCAACCCCTAAGTTCACCTTGAGTGGGGGCGTGTCTGCGATCAAAATATGTGTTACAATGTTGCTGCATTCATGATTCCCTTTAATTTGATATGCAACTTGACAATGTTCTGAAAAAGTTGACTTTTGACCTATTGGCCGGGTCAGGGGCATGGGGCCAGGCAAAATAGTTGCTACCATGTTGCTGCATTTCGTGATTCCATTTAATTTGATATGCAACATGACCATGCTCTGAAAAAGTTGAATTTCGACCTATTGTCCCATCCCTAGGGTTCTGGGGGAGGGGATATGCGGGCAAAATATTTGCTACCATGTTGCTGCATTTGTGATTCTCTTTAATTTGATATTTACGTGACCATATTCTGAAAAGTTGAACCTTAACCTATTGACCCCATCCCTAGGGTCGGGGATGACTGCGGGCAAAATATTTGCTACCATGTTGCTGCATTTGTGATTCTATCTTTTTGATATGTAACATGACCATGTTCTGTAAAAGTTGAACTTTGACCAAGTGACTCAATCCCCAGGGTCGTCTGCGGGCAGGGTGTCTGCGGGCAAAATATTACAGCATTTGTGATTCTCTTTGATTTGATAAGTAACATGACCATGTACTGAAAAAAATGATTTGTTTACCTACTGATCCCATCCTCAGGGTCGGGGGTGTAGGTGGGGGCGGGCCTGCGGGCAAAATATTTGCTACTATGTTGCTGCATCCGGGATTCTCTTTAATTTTGATATGCAACATGACCATGTTCTGAAAAAGTTGAATTTTGACCTACTGACACCATACCCAGGGTCGGGGCGAGGGGGTAGGCATCTCCGGGCAAATAATTACTGCCTTGCTGCTTCATTTTCTGATTCCCTTTAAACTGATATTCAATGTGACCATGTTCTGAAAAAGGTAAATTTTGACCTATTGGCCCCATCCCCTGGGTCGGGCCGTCTGCGAGCAAAATATTTGGTACTATGTTGCTGCATTCGCGATTCTCTTTAATTTGATATACACCATGACCATGCTCTGATAAAGGTGAATTTTTACCTACTGACCCCATTCTCAGGGTCAGGGGTATGGGGGTCTGCGCGCAAAATATTTGCCACCATGTAGCTGCATTCGTGATTTTCTTTAATTTGATATGCAACATGTCCATGTTCTTAAAAAAATGTTTTGACCTACTGACCCCATCCCTATGGGTAGTGGGCGACCAAAATATTTCTCTTTAATTTGATAAGTAACATTACCATGTACTGAAAAAAATGATTTTTTACCTACTGATCCCATCCACAGGGTCGGGGTACCGGTGTAGGTGGGGGCGGGTCTGCGGGCAAAATATTTGCTACCACGTTGCTGCATTCGTGATTCTCATTAATTTGATATGCAACATGACCGTTTTCTGAAAAAGTTGAATTTTGACCTTTTGACCCCACTCCCTAAGTCTCAGGGGTACAGACACAGGCCTTCGATCGAAAATCACGTTTGATATGTTTCGTATTTTGAACCTCTGTATGAATGCGAAATTTCCGTAAAAATATTGACAACTTACTGAGTTATAGCGAAATTTAAATATTCGACCTTTGACCCCACCTAAAGGGTCAGGGGGGTGGGGTAATTTTTTATCACTGTCATGCTTATCAACAGGCACTTGGTAATCATGGTCCATAGCGGGCAGTTGTCAGATATTAAAGGTTTGGAGAAATGTGAAGTTTATACCACAAAAAAGGCCAATATAGCTTTTGCATTAGCTTTAACCTAAGTCAAAAAAGGGCCATAGCTCAGTAAAAATTTGCAAATGACCTCTAATTTCAAGCTTGACCTGTATCTTGTATTATGCTTTACCCTTCCTTAAAATTTGAAAGGAATGGATGCATCCCTTCAAAAGTTATTGACCGGAAACCACAAATTGACAATTTAGCTAAAATCTAAGTCAAAAAGGGCCATAAGTCAGTAAAAATTTTGCGGATTACCCCCCCTCTTATCAAACTTGACCTGTATTTTATAATGCATGACTCTTTTGTAAAGTTTAAATGAAATTGATGCATCCCTTCAAGAGTTTTCGATCAGAAATAAAAAGTGTGGCGCCGCGGACGACGACGACGCATGATCCCTTTGCAGGAGGCACAATAAAAACCAGGTCACAGATGTGACGAACACTTAGCAATTCTTTCCATGCCAGAAAGTATCAATAAATTCTTCACATGTATGAGGATTTTGTATCATTTTTCACATGTATGAGGATTTCTTCGTATCTGAGAAAAAAGTAACACAAGTTCTTCACAGAAGTTATTCAAACGTCAGAAAGCACCCAAAATCATACGAAATGATAAATTTACAGTTCAACAAGGCTATCTTTGAATAGAGCTGCTCCATAGCTGTATTCGAAGGAAGCCTACGAATACAGCTACTGCGTAGCCTAAGAATACACCTACTGAAGCGTTCGAATATACCATAGCTGTATACATATCTAGAAGCATAACATGTTTTCACCGAATACAGCTATCCTTGCTTAAAATTATTGACTTACTCTTACTTTAATCAAAACTCATAGCAGCTATTCTGTGGGACAATGTTGCTTTGGCTACAGCATTCCCCAAACCAATAAACTTTTTGTTATTTCCCTTTATCTATATACTGCCTGAAGCCCTCACAAGCATAATCGTCAGGTATACTTTGTACACACTGGGTAGCGAGATGAAAGAACGTAAGAAGGCAAAGATCATAACTCAATATACGCCTGACCAAGGGCACCACATGAGCAATTGACAAAACACATAAAGCTTCACATACAAGCAAACCAAGAGGTTGACCATTTCCAAGCAGGGGCCCACGAGGCTGCAATGAACAGACAAGAAAGCATGTCAAGCACGATTCATAATAACAAAAATGATCCACAAGAGAAGCACCGCCTTGTAACGGTCAGGAAAACTATTTTACTGCAAGGCTGAAACAAGTTTCACAGAACCATCGCCTTTAGTTCGAATGTGGAATAAGACACATAAATGTTTGGTTTGCATGAAATACCTCTAACTTATCCATGAATTATCTCCTTAAACATATAAATTAAGATTTAAAAAAGGACTTAAAGCAAACATAAGGACTCAACAGTACATAAAACTGAATACCGGAGCAAAAGAAATCCAATAGTTAAACCCCTGTGGGTCTGACAGCAGCCAAAGCGTCAGGCCCCAACCATCGCATCCATATATAAGTCCTTACGTCCGAACTGTCATAGAGGCGTACATGTAACCATCTCTAAATTAATGCAGGGTTCTTTAACCTGCACAAAGGGTGTCTTTCCCTGCACAGGGTGTATCCACTTAACGATTCCAAGGACGGTACGCTTTTCTAGTGTAAAGTATAGTTACATACGTTATATAAATATATTAAGCAATAGGTTTAATAGTTCCAATTCTTCTTCGAATTTAGCTACTCAAACACATCGGCTTACTAAGTATCTTAATTCAAAGGTAGCCATTTTCGGTACGACTATGCCTAATTTAAAGTATATCTTAATTTCCCCTTATTCTATTGGTACTTAAAAGAACCACATTAATGACAAAAAAGTTTTAAATCTAATTCTAGTATATTGGCCATATTGAATATTGTCATTTGGCCGAATAAAAACTACCAGATGACCTGATGCCCAAAAATATCAGCTTGATGTGTCAATATGAAACATTATAGAGATGACCACCATGGTGATAGCATTTTGATGTTACATCTTTGAGCCCCTATAATATCTAGATGCAACTAACAAAATGCCAGCATTATACAACTGGAAGTTGGGGAATAAAATATGAAAATCGATTGTTATTCAAAATGACCACCATGGCAGTTATTTTGTGAAACACTGATATCATTAAATTATGTTCTTATATATAAGTCCTTCCAATATTATATCTGTGCCAGTTCAGTCAAAACATTTTTATTGGTTCAGAAGACAGGACAGACAATGTGCCGGTTCAGTCTTAATATTTTTATAAGTTCAGAAGACAGAACGGACAAGGCTATTCTATAGATTTAAATGAGTCTGGCGACCTTGTACACTAGGTCAAAGTCACCAAAATGTAATCAGCCATTATGCCCTCCCGATGGTATATCTTTACCAGTATGGTCTGAATCTATTCATTGGTTCAGAAGAGAGATTGCCTTAAAGGCTTATTCATATAGCTACGTTTGTATATGACCCTGGTGACCTCGAGTATTAGGTAAATGCCATGAAAATATAATAATTCCTTTCGATTGGCCTAAGTAAATATCTGTGCACGTTTGGTTGAAATACATCAAACGGTTCAGCTACACTCACGCTGACAAGATCTTTACCAGTTTCAAAGGACAGGATTCCCACTAAACGATGATCCACAGTGTATTTAAGTGTCTGTCAGTGCAAAGGTCTCGGACTGATGGGAGGAATCGATACTATGAATACATTTTCTCATGTTTTACCCATGTTGTGATACCTTAATATTCACATTTTTCTTATACTTGTGCATGCTAATACGACTTGTGCTTGCACAAGTTATATGATGTTTCTGAAATAAAATAATAAATAAATAAAATAGCTCTTAAATTGGTAAAACAAATACTTATTTGATACTACTAAATTGTTGTTATATTTTGTAGGCGATTGACTTTGTGCTTACTATTGGTAGTGTGGATGCAGTGTTCCCAGAGCCTGGTAAAATACAAGTTTTACAGATTTTGTTTGGTACTATTTTGAACAAGGCTACATAAATACGGACATCCTGTATATCAATCGGTGTCAGGACATTACAACAACGAATATCAACAAGACACAATTCATGTTGCTGACAATGTCAAAGTTCCATCAGAGCTGCTGTATCAAAAATAATGAAATTATTGTTTACGTTTGTCAAGGTTGTAGATCTTTATGGATACAATATGTGGTGTGAGAGTACAACAGAAAACAGCAATGCTTATTTTAAGACAATGGATCCTGATGGTGAATGACTTTGTAGTTTTCACAAACAAAGTAGTTGTGGTTCCGATTTGTTGGTACATATGGATAGTTATTACAATCTCCTACCATAAGAGTTTCCCATTCCTGGTGCTAAAGATGGGTTTTCCAAGGATATACCGTGGGGCTAAGACTTTTAACACCAAAAAATCCCAGGTATGTGGCAGGACTGTATTATGATTACAAGCACACAAAGCAAATCAGGAGAATACCAAGGATGATAAGAAGAGAGGCTGGCACAGAAAACTCGCTTGTGAAAGACATTCGAATTCTACTAAGATATCAACATGATGATAAAGTTGCAGGATCAAGAAGCTTTTCTTTATGTCGTTCTTCTGTAAATCAGCTAAAAGAAGCATTGTGGAGCTGTGTAATGCGCGTTTTAGAAGACAGATCTGGTAGATGAGATAACATTTTATAGTGCTTGCTACGACCATCATGGCTTGGTCTCTCAAATGTTATAAAAATCACTTAGACATATTCTGTAGTTACTAGAACTGCCACATAATTAGGGCCAATAACAGCAGTGACGTGCAGTCTGGAACACAAGATGTTACATATCATTAATTCATTGTACTTTGCTCTAGTGACTACTTCTCAGTACAATCGTGTACAATGGGTGAATGGTATGAGTCAATTAATTGCGTGATGATCAGTATTGATGTGCTGTCCCATACAATATCTGTGATGATCAATATAAGGGCGAAAAGCAGAAGTATCAGAGATGGTTCTACTTCCTTAGACGTCAGAGGATAATGAATTGCTTTTTACGGCATTGCTTGAACAGCTTTAGGAAACAAGCTAGTACCTTATAAATCAAGCAAGATTGTATGTCATCTATGTGGTTTATTTAACTATTATGCGTTTCTATGATAAATGTATAGGCTATATTTTGTATATGTTATATAATATACATTCTCAGCTCCATTGTAAATATTTTATAACCAGTACATAACATAGTATAACCTGTATAGCCCTGACCCAGCTGTTTCCATTGGTTGTAAAACACTAGATTTGGATTTTGAAACATAGATTATGTTGCTATTTATTGATCTTTCGGAATAGAAGGGTTCCGGTAAACAATTATTGGTGTGAAAAAAATAGTTTGACCATCTTTAAGCTCAAATAAAATAAATAATCTAAGATGTATAGTGTCACTCAGTTTCCTTAAAATCGAACATGTACTTGTGTAAACATGGTTTCTATGATGTTATAATCATGTGATGAAAATGACGCTCCATGTACATCCTAGATCTGATTCAATTGAATGGGCCCAAGAGTTCAGATTGTTCATTGAATAGACTGTCATTTCTATTCTAGCCATGTATGCGTTCAGATATTAATGCATTACACTAAGCATTCAGTTAAGACTCAGACAACCAGTACATACACTATCTGACAGGAGTCTTTGGTGATATGCGATTCTCATAGCTGAAATTCTTAGCTTTCTTTCTACAGGCAACAGATGCTCTCCTGATTAGACTGTGTAAATGCCTTTACTAAGCATATCGGACAATTCTCTTTGTGCAAAAACATAGCGTTTCTTCAATTTATGGTTTTGCTCACACGTCATAAATGCTTCTGATACTTTATTCATATATGAGATAAGAACCCAGTTAACAAACATCATATAGCATTGGCTTAAGAAAAGCTGTCTTTGGGGTTCCTGTCAATGCCATGAGTCATTAAAAATAAGTCCTATTATAGAAAGTTCTGAAAAAAGATTCTGCGACCGTTTCTGAACTACGCTTTGGTTAGAAACTCTAATTTGTAGAGGTAACATTGAGTAAGACTTGGAAATGCCACAATCACGCACTATATACCAAACTAGGGTAACGTGACGTCAAGATGACAATTTAAGTAAAGCAGCCAACTCTCTCTTCCCCAAAATAGAAAGGCACTGAATACTGCACAACATGGTTCAAGGAAGGGTATTTATCTTTTCCCCGCCATTCAGGAAATTGTCATCTCTAAGCTTATCTTCTAGCGTATATGTTCTTTTAAAGCATATGCCTATTATTTTGCGAACAATTTATCAGCACAAACTGTTTGGACCCATGAGAAAATCCATAGGACCAGTTGGTAAGTGTGCCTTTCCATCTGCACTTTTCGGAGGCTGGGCTGTCTGGGATTTAAGAATAACGTTTTACACCATAAGATAATTTTTATTATGTGACCATCTAAGGTCATACATGTGATAAATAGCCAATTGTCATCTCCACCCCATACGCAATCATTGTGAATAATATGAACATCAATGAGTCTAAAAGGAAAATGAGATCACCTTACGAGTTTTAGACAGATTTTAAGCATATCTGACATTGACCATTGACCGCAAGGTCATATTGGTAATCTGAATAGAGTTCATTGTGCCAAATATTTTTTATATTTAAAATACACTGAATCTAAAAATGAAGATTTAACTTTATGTGACCTTGTCATTTGGCCTCGAGGTCATATAAGTGACCTAAAGGACATAAGTAAGAAAGGGGACAAAGATCAGCAATCGATACAATCAAGTACTACACCTAAATAACATATTGCCATCTACATCCCTAGGCAATAGTTGTTCCAAATATCAACATCACCTTATAAAAATGAATAACGAGTCCACAGTACGAGCATCAGTGACTGACAATGAGCAACTGCACCACTGGTGCCCAACTCCTTCACAAATATTTGAAAAAATTCACCAACAGGTCATCATGAAACAATTTGGACGGATAGCAGAAAGAGACAGTTAAATTAAATTTAACGTTT
Source organism: Loripinus fragilis (assembly GCA_964019695.1). NCBI lineage: Eukaryota > Metazoa > Mollusca > Bivalvia > Lucinida > Lucinidae > Loripinus > Loripinus fragilis. The sequence continues at coordinate 47,755,277 of OZ026514.1, forward strand.
TATCTGCTATAAATGTCAAATATATCCTTTAATTGTTTAAATAGTGCAAGATGTATTTCCCACTTTGAATTTCTTAGTTGTATATCGTTTCTGATGAAAAAAACAACAACAACGCCAACTGCATTTTTCACAGCATTGTGATGGTTTGGACAGCGATCAGAACTTTGATATCACTGTCTCTTTAAGACAATGTCAAAGATTGGACTTTGATATAGTCATGGTCTGGCTAAGATAGTCACAGTATGGCTAAGACAGTTTAACTGCAGAGTTAATCCAGTTTTTCACTACATATGTTTTATATTGTTCCGTTTCTCATAATTTTGAGTTGAATTACTCAATACTTAATGGCTTTATTGTATAATCCGCTGAACTGGGTCCCGAACTGGGGACTTAAGTTATTTGTTAAGACCCAGATTGGATGCCGTAGAACGCAACCTCTCAGCAGTCTTTGTTGCTGGCTTCAGAATACCATTAAATTTTCAAGCATTTTTACATATCTAAATGCAATAATCAGATAACAGTGATGAAAAATAGTAAGTGAGTATAAACATGGTTTACTGCTACATAAACATCTTATAGGCCCCTGGGGGTTCTGAAAACCCTTGCTTTACACTCTCAGGTTTCAGCGCCACTTTTGGGGCCCACCAGATGTTAATACATAGAAAATCATGTTTGACCCCTATATAATTATACCTCACGTGAAATCCCATACAAACTTCCATAGATGAGCCACTGCTATGGCTTCGAGGAATGTTGCCAGAATAATCAAACAGAACATAGATTAAAAACAGTGAAAAGTCTACACCAGTAGCAGAGAAAGTTCAGATGCCACACCATTGGATGTTAAGTTCACTAATTTTACAGCGTATATAGTTATTATAAAAAAAGTCCTACCGCAATAATAAGAAACGCGAAAATCTGGGATATTATTTTATTACATGCATTTTTCCGAACATTAAGCTCAAATCTGGATTTAGAATATCCTGCAGTGTCAGAAAAAAATTGTTTGAAAATTCTACGTCCACTGCCCTGACCCCTAATCTCTTGGGAATTTCGACATTATTAGGCTTTCTGAAAAGCGGGGGGAATTTAAATGGTGTAACAGCCATGTGACGGCCTATATATCTGTACTTAAATTTCTACAGGTAATTGTCAGAAGCATCACACATTTTAAAATCTTGATTGCTTTGTACATGCCAGTTCCATTTTTTAAGCACTGCCATTCAGTTGTAAGTACCGATTCAATCAGCGTAGACACAGATCCAACCGATCCAATACGATCAGTTTGATCCGGATAAATACTGTTTGCTATATTTGTAAGGACATTTTCTACTAAAACAGCGTGATGTGGCTATTATTGACAGTTTTATAAAACAACTTTTACGGTGGTAAACGGCCTAAACACTATCAACTACACATATGTAATTTTATAGTCGGCCATTCAAGTACTGCAGAACAATAATAGTTTTTTTCACACAATGGATTAGCTAGGTCTAGCCAAGGATTATCCCCGTCAAGTGTCAAATAAGTGGAATAAAATGCCCAAATTCTACCATCAGAATTATTAGAACAAAAATTAGCCGTAATACCAGGCAATATCTTTTTGTCAAAATACTGCCTGAAATGATTCACGATTATTGAATACTCAATGTGATATAAATTGAAAACGTACATCTGAAGTCATTTATTCGCGATCCTAATTTATGCAGCAGTACTTTATATGTACGATACACTTTATGCTATACTGAACAAAAGTGAAAACGCTATACTACAAAATTTTAAATTTTGTGAGAAAGTATTGGACAAAAAGTATTTATTAAAGATTAATAACATTTTCCAGACATCCAGCAAGCGATTCGTCGAAACTCCACCAATTTGTCTCTTTTGAAGTTTAAATTATGTTCCTTATTGTGTTTAAAGCTTTATTCACTGAATTTTGCAACTGCGCATGTGCAAAAAAGATTGTTATGCTTATCAGAATTCGTCATACTTGGGGTGCATTATTACACAAGAAAACTGTTTTTATCACTTGAAACAAGCTCAAAAATCAATTTCAAATTTATCAAATTTGTAAAAAAAAATGGAAAATGTCTGCCTTTGATAAAAACAAATAGGGAATATTATATAAATATTAAGTTCCCTGATTAAGTGATAGTCGAAAATATCATCCTGAGGAATGTGATCAGGGGCGTAGCCAGAGGCTTTATCAAGTTGAAGCCCACCAAAAATATTTGGAGAATTAAGAGATACACGTATATGACCTAGTTACTTAATTTTTCAGATAGCGAAGAATAAAGATGCTGATCCGACTGCGCGGATATTGTTCGCAATCAACAAAAGTCATGGTGTCTCAAGATGTCAATGAAGCCCTTTGCTTCCTGGCCTCCGCCTGGCTACGCGCCTGCCTACGTTGATAATCACATTTCCAGAGATGATATTTTCGTCTATCACCCAATCAGAGAATGTAATATTTATTTAATTATACCGAACATTAAACCCTTTATTTCCTACCGTCTTAGGCCTACCATGGTCAGGGGAGTTCCAAAGGGAAAATGATGCACAGCCTCATATCTATATGCATGAATGAAAACACATCTTTCACAACAGTGTTCTTTTGAGTAGTTTGAATGCTCGAATGATCATGATGTTCGATGAAACGAGTTACGCCATAAAATGTCGACGACGCCAAACTTAATACCAAGCAGCGTCATTTAAGTGGGATACTGTACAAGATGTGGATTTGTTGCAAAAATAGAAAATTTCGCCAAATCTACTCAAATTTGGTCTCAACGTGTTCCTCTCGTCCTAACTAAGAAGACGAGTACCTACACTTAATGTTTCTGACCATAAACAACGAAGTTATTGGGAGTGGAAAGTGGCCAAGTCATGACTCATGTCCGCCATTGCTATTGAACGTCTCCTGACGTGAACGAACCGTACACGCATCGGCGTTGCGCATCAGACGAACGACTGATATTTTCGACTATCACCCGCTGCTATGACAAACGAGTGAGAGTATTCGGCGTCGCTACAGTAGCGAGTGATAGTGTAAAATGCTTTTGATATTTTGTTTTTGGGGGTAGGGCGTTTCTATACCAGACTGAAAAATCCCCATTTATACCAAAGTAAGAGAGAAAGCAAAGATCAGGAATTTATACAATTAATTACCACACTTAACACAGGACACCATATGGGAAAAAGACAAAAGCACAAGTACCATCCCATATAAGAGAGCGATTATGTTAACACTTTCCCAACAGGTGACCACAAGGCTGCAATTAAAATAAATCACAGAAGGCAATGTCAAACACAAAAATCACCAACTTGGAACGGTCAGTAAGAAAATTACTGGAGAGCTTAAACTAATTTCACGGTGTCAGCCTTCCCATTTGTTTTGGTGATTCTAGACACAAAGCTGTTTGGTTTGCATGAATTATCCCTAACTTATCCATGAACTATCTCCTAGAACATATAACTCAAGGTATTTAAAAGGAAGTAAAACAAAAAGGACTCAACAATACTTAAAACTGAATACAAGAGCAAAATAAACCAATAGTTCAACCTCTGTTGGGTTGACAACAGATGTATCATCAGGTCCCAACCATCCTATCTATAGATAAATCTTTAAAGTCTTTGAAATAGTAGATAAACTTAAGCTAGGGATTCCAATGTGACCAGTTTGTTTACATATACACTACTGTACCTCATGATTTAATTTAAGGCGATATGGAAAGTCAAATATACCCCGCAGGACTTCAGTTACATATAGCCAATACCACTAATATTGAAGCCTCGTTTTTTACTTACATTTGACCAAAATTTAGGATAAGCGTGACGATTATAATTTTGAAATTGTCAGTTTCCCATTTAAGATGGTGATGTTCCTAGCTCTACATCCTATGGAGGTTATATTTCTCAACTCATCCGATTTGCTAGAGCTAGCTATGTTACTGCTTTCAACACTTGCAATTTACTGTTAACTCAGAAACTTCTTAATCAAGGTAATATGTCTCATAAACTTCGCAAAACTTTTTCAAAATGTTACCGCTGATTCTATGATTTGGTATTCAAATTCAATATTGGACTTAAATCTCTCTTCAGAACAAGAGTTTTACGGCGACTAAGTGTATAAATGAATGGAAATTGTTGGCTCCAATAATTTTTGATGCAGTTTATTTAAATAATTTCTCATTATAAGATTTGTTATAAAATAAATGTATTGCGTCCGACTGCATCCTTGGTGGTAAACCAAATCACCGTTAGCAACTTTGCTTTCCTCTTTAATTTTAACGCTGGCGGATTGACCTAAGATTCTATGATGGTTTTGATTTAAAGACTTATTTAAAGATGAGAGAGTTAGGGCCTGATGCTTTGTCTGTGGTTGAGCACACCTGCATTTAACGATTGGAATATTTACTTCAGTATTCAGATGAATATACTGTTGAGTTCTTATCTTTGTTTCATCTATTTTTTTAATCTTGATTTATATTTACTAGGAGATGATACATCGATCAGTTAGGGATCTTTCACGCAAACCAAACATCATTTGTCTTGATCCACATCAAAAATAAGGGTGCAGTTGGCGCCATCAAAAATGTTTGGGCACTCCAGTAACTTTTTACTGACCATTTTTAGAAGGTGCTTCTTTTGTTGATCCTTTTTTGCTATTTGTGTTTCATGCCTGAGAAGGGGCTGACCCATTTTGTGTGTGATGTTTTCTTTAGTTTTTGTCACTTCTCATATGGAAATATCTTTTAATTGGACCAATAAGTTTATCTTAAATAAAATTTTGAGTCAACCCATTTATACAGAATGTATTTGCCCATCCTTATCAACTGGACCAGTCCATTTCCGTTGCAATGGTTGTTGGATGGTATTTTCATCTTTATTCAATTTCTAATATAATATTCTGTAAGCAAATAGTTTAAAAGTAAGAAAGACGGCAATGATCAGGAAACGATTAAATCCAGTACCACACCTGACCCAGGATACCACATTGGAAAGTAACAAAAATACAATAAACATCACCAACAAGAGCCAAGAGGTCAGTCCTTTCCCAGCAGGTGAACACAATGCAGCAATGAATAGACGCGAAAGCATGAGAAACATAAGACGCAAAAACACAAATGATCCACGAAAGAAGTACCGCCTTGGAATGGTCATAAAACCCTGAGCTGATGCTCCTTTATGCGTCGTTTAATATGCGTATAGACTGTTTGCCTATGTCCCACCAAAAGGTCGCATTGTATATATGGTGTAAGTAATGTAAAGAGTTGAAAAAATCGTATGCAGACAAATTGGTAGCAGTGCTTTAAATTTATCTTTTACTTAACGTGAATTTTAATAGAACAAAATAGATTGTTACCAGAGCTTTCATATTTTTTTCGTGGTACCTTATTACATGCTTTTTGATAGTATTGGAATCAATATTCACATAGGTATTGGTAATGATTTTATTAAAATTATACATAGTATATCTTATAGATTTATTTTATTTATGGCTAATGTTTAGGAATTTCTGTATAATTAAAGTAATTTGGAACAAAGTATATCACTGATCCATTTATTTTAAAGATACTATGTAAATCAAAAAAACTTCATACTTTTGTTAATGAGTAAAATTTTAATAAAGTGGCATTTATTGATGACCTCAGAATCGATATAAGAACAAAGAAAATGCAGAACATAACAAAACACCTTGTAAAAAGGGCTTCGTTTTATGATTTGTTAGCTATATTGTAAATTTATTAGCCTCTAACTCTACATTGCGTAAAACTGAGCAAGGTAAATAACTAAGAAATGAATCTAAACTATGGTTACCGTCCTTATCCAAAACAACTGAAAGATATTTTAGAGAAGTATTAATGCTTTCTTCTGCACATAATTCACACTAAACGTTGTTTTTTTTTCTACGTTAACCATGAGATCTAACTTAACGCTTCTTACATTCAAAAGAGAAAGAACATCAAAATCGGACATTTTAGAAATATTATATTTTTGGCATAGATGTATCTTATGATTTAAACCCTCAGGAAAATGTGATTGCCATAATTTTATCCATTTTAATTCAGTTTCGAGTTTTTATATCTTGATTTAGACGAAGTATTTGGATCATAAATGATGTTTTCAGTTTTCAACTTTGCTAGGTGAATGGCCTGTTTGGTATAATTGGCAATACAGAAAAGTATCAATTTTTAGGCCTTTTCATCTTAATAAAGTACTCATGAAATCTAGTCTCTAAGGATCGACCAGACTGCCAAACATATTGCATGCCACAATAAGTACAAAATTAACCAGATCAGATGATGTTCAGTTCAAATCATAATTATTGATTATGGAGAACTGTCTACCATATACAGATGAGGTAATGGTAGGTTTTGTCCATAAATGTGTGCAACAGTCACACCATTTGGCATTGCAATTAGAAAACATTGAGAAACTTTCCTCGTCTCTTGAACACATTGAATGGTTTAGTATACTTCCTAAGAATAGGTGACCCAAGAGGGGACGCCCTAATGGAAATGCCTTAATTCCCAAGCATGGGAAAGGAGAAACAGAATCGTAGCATATCACTTAACACATGCTACAAATGATTGAAACATTCTTGTTTTGACTGCACTCTGATTTGGTAAGATGTACAAAAATCAAAAGATAACAAATAAAGGTTAATGCTAATGTAATAATCAGTAACACAAGCGACAAATATATGCATAATAACAGTTTATTAATATTCCATTTGTGTGGCCTGGTCTCCTCTCACTCCCCCAAAGACCCTTGCAAATTCGATTGAAACTAAAGCTTGAGGAGATCCCAGAAGAGACAACTAAAATTGCCTATGGAATAGGGCATGATAATTACCTGATTGATCCAAGGCATAAGGTGAATGGGCTCAACCAATTGGCAGGTGACCCCACCAAATACAGCCAATAGAAAGGTAATCTCACCATGGAACATGGAAGTGATCATATCTGTTGCTTAGGGTAGGATGACCCCGACTCTTTATGGAATATTAATGCAGAAGGCGAATTATCGCGCCCTAGATTAATTCTTAATGATGAAAGGCGACTGATCTGACCAAGTTTGGCAGATGATTCCACTAGATACAGACAATAGGAAAGTGATCTCTGCTTTGAACAGGTAAGTGATCTTACCTTTAGCTATATGTCATGAAACGAATTTGCCTCATGATTAGCATAAATGTTAAAGGACTTCAGAACTACATGTATATTTTATTGGTGTAGCCTCATGATTCGAATAAATGACAAGCTATATTCTATTGGTGTAGCTTTTAATTTGGCATAATATCATAGTCTCCTCTATACTAACTAAAGATTGTTTTAACCATTACAAAGACATAGAGGGTACACAATGAAATAATTGATCTGATCAAATGTTAACCAATGAGAACTTGACATAAATTAATACCAATATATGATCACCCCGTGCAATGTACTTGCCGTCCAGCAAAACCCAGTCCTGTGCAAGAGGTATAAAAGCTGTGGATTACCTACATTGGGAGTCGGGTGGCATTCCAACACCCAGTGATCAATTTTGATATGCTGCCATCCACAGAATATAAACCTTTTTCAAAGCTATACCAATTTTTGTAAGCACAATTGAATGATTTGAAAAATCTCATGAATAAAAATTGCCCCGTTCATTATTTTTTTTTCATATGCGCATTCATCTAGCACTTGTGTCAAAGGTCTAGTTTGATTGAAAATCCAAGTTTACTCAATACTGGATGAACCTTACCGTCATACATTCCAATCTATTTGATGAAATGTTTGGAAAGGTTCCATTACAGTAATGAATAATCAATAAACGACTGAAAAGTGGTGGCGTTGGGGCGTTTGCTGGGTTAAGCATTCTGCCTTGCCTTGTACGGTTTAATGGGCAAAAGTTAAGCGGTCTTTCAGAAAAGTTGTCTCTCAATCCACGTTTTTTTGGTTAAAAATGCAAAAATATTCTTTTTTGAAGCAAAAATGGCTTTGAGTGAAGTTTTATATCAAATTTAATTTCAGTTGGTAACAAACGGGTTAAGCCGACTTCAAAATACCAACAAAGACTTGAAATTGTGTCAAAAGTAGATGTCTTACACATTTTTTAAAATATCATATTTTTTATAGTATTTTGAAATTCACTTGTAGCTCGTGCTAAAATTGTTGTACGCATTTTATTTTATCTTTTCAAGACAGTCCAAACAGTATAGAACCCTGCCATCTTTCTAACTTTGATTCGTGGTATTTATGGTGACAAACATTTCACTGCTGCTGCGCACTTCTGGTTTGAATGTAAAACTTTAAAGTCAATTTGACTGTACTTTGCTTTATTTTTTTCAAATATTAAAGTAGAACAGTGGCATCTAGTAGTAATGAATGCTCGCTGAAAATTTCAATGCCGTGTTGCAGATATTAAGGCATGCAGAACAGTGCCAATTTCCTATCAAAATTGTATGCATAAAGCTTGATTCCTATGATCTAGCTGCTGGTAGTGTTTGTCTTCATGCTATTACGTAACAGAAGCGAGGATTGGAGCAAATCATTTGAAGCATGTATGTTTCTGATCACGGCAGTCAGACACATCTTCAAACAAACAAAAATACAAATGTATTGCGTCTCTGTGGAATATTTCATATTGTAGAAAAAATGTGACATTTTGAAATGAGGGTACCTTTACTTTAGCAGCATCTGTGCAAGAAGTACCAGTCATTTTTAAATGAAATGACCTGCAGAGTCTTGGTTGGTCTATAGAAGCATGCATTTTGTATAACCCAATCTTATTTTCAAAACTAGTGTACAAATGTAAGGTGACTAATTAGAAATTTTGCAAAGTGTATATTTTGTATTTGGTCAAAATTTGAATTACAATTTTAATACGTTGCGATCTTTGTCAAGATACTATTTCAACATAAAAACTGCCCATATATGTTTAGAATATGTTGGCCAAATTGCATGAAAATAAAGGAACGGTAACATATTTTCTTACTTGTAAACATATTGTCCTAATTCATAAAAATAAAAATAAACAACAATTATGTTTCATTATAAACCATACTTGAATACTGACTTAGTTTGAATAACCATGCTTATTTTAGTGGCAGAGGTTGATGTGTTCAGTATTTTTCCCTGTTATGGATTGGCAAATAAATAACACTATTCTTTGATTGTAAACTTCAACGAGTTTTGTTTAATGAAGTGCTTACACAATAGTATTGCCCCAAATTGATACAATATGATGAGAACTCTACTTAACTCATCTAGTTTCTACCGTTAAAGCTACATCTAGCACCAATTTTACACTTTATATGTATAATTATTAAGAATATAAATTCATACAGAAGACAAAACTTGTGACAGGTCAATTCACACAGAAGAAGAAACTTACATCTATGATTTCATTATTGGTCAAAGGCTTCATTAAAAATCCAATTCAAAAAGTTACTCCCTATCATACCTATTGGTTAAAAATAACATTTTGTTCAAAGAAGCATTTGGCCACAAAGCTATTGTTCTGTAAGACGGACGAAGATATTCATCAAAGAGTAACATTTATACTTTAGCTAGCTGCGTAGTCCAGACATACAACTTCGTTTCTTGGTCTCACTTGTTCATGCAGAACACTGTTCTGTGATATCACTCACCCAACTCTGTTACACTTTATTCTGGTCACGGCACCACTGTGTGGTTATAATGTACCCGAATGCCATATATGCTTGTAATCTCAACGCTACTTTTTATACATCCTCTAAGAGGGTAGGAATTGAGAGGGTGGTGAGGGAAGGTTAGGTCTTGTAATTCTAGAAAGCCAGGTGGGAGTGATAGGTATCAAAGTGACAAGACGAAAGACATGACAAGATTTATTTTGAGTGGACCATAAAATAAACTATAATTAACAGACAATATTTGGTAGATAGATTGGATAATTGTATTGGATAGCTGTTGATAGAGTGCGATAAGTAGGGGTATGATAGATGATCTTAAACCTAAAACCATGCCTTCCCACCAACTTTTACCTACCATTTCTAACTATAATCCATACTACATGGTTGCGTAGTGCAGTTGGTAACGTGTTTGGCTACAGATGTGAGTCTGACTGCAGATCAAGGGGTCACAAATTTGATACTGTCCGTTCCAATACTTTCGTGGAAATTGATCATGATATATACTCAGAAGAAAAAGTTTAGTCAGTATTTATGTTTTCTCATAAATCAACAATACTGCATATATCATTGTCAAAGTTTTCACATGAGTTGTATTATCGTAACTTTACATTTACACCTGTTCATTGCGTGACAAATAATGCCTCTATTAGACTGTATCAACCAAATTTCAAATGCACGATGTGCATGTGCTGCGGTAAACTTGAAGGGTCATTTTCTCATATACTGTTAGATATTGAAAGAGAGTTGTTCCTATTGCAATAATCCGGAAAAAATTCAGTGCTAGCAAGCTTAATTCGCCGGTCAGTAGATCAGAAATACCTCGTTTTGACGTCTTGAAACAGGTACACGTGTTGCTGACGTAGCACGCAGTTTTGGATGCTGTGAACAAACAATTTATGTTGGGGAAACCTTGGATAACGACGCCATTTGAAGTTCGGGTCATAGTGACGTCAACATGACGTAATCGCTTCATGGCCGCTTGGAAACTTCTTAAATTTCTTAGTCATGCAACAAATACGAGAATTTCCGTCTGTACTACCAGAAATCGTCTGAGGGGCGCTAGACTGATTTTTGAGTTATGACATTTGAATTTTAATATTGACCACTTTGTGTACTTTTGATGAAGAAAATGGGTATATTTTCGAAATGTTTTGTAGAAAATGTTCACATTTGTAAGACATTACATGAATTTTATTTTTAGTAAGGTTTTTGTCAATATCAAGACTTACTTACAAAATTATTGCACACAGTGTCTGTACTGACTAAACTTTTTCTTCGGAGTATAGTTTCTAGTGTCATTCTTCTCCGTTTGGCCCAAATCATCCAAGAAGGGCTGTTGCCAGTTACAAGCGAAAAAATATGCATGAAGTACTGGCTTGGAAAAAGTGTGGTAAGGTTTACTGAACGTCCTGCCATGACCATAGCTGTTGAATTGGGGCGTAAAGCAACAAAAAAACTATAATCCTTAACGATAAAAATCACTTCCTTACCCTAACCTAGGAGACTCATAAAAGTATCACGAATCTACCTTCACATTTCATGTATAATCTTTTCTGCACTAAACTGTTGGATATGTTCAACGAACATGAGAGAGCTGATTTTTTCAGGACCTCTGTGTTATTAGCTGCATAAGGACTGTGGGTGACAGGATAATACAGAGATGTTGTCGACTGGATAATTTCATTTTTCAATAATTCACAGAATAGAACGTAAGAGAGTTAATAGATACAAAGACTTGTAATATTAGAAGGACTCTAGGACCTCATATGGGAAAGTGACAGAACAAGAAAACATTACACACAAGTAAACCAAGCGGTCAACCCTAAGCCAACAGATGACCACAGGGGTTGCAGAAAAGAGGCACGGCAAAGTCATAAACACACAAATAAGATCCACAAAAGAAGCACCGCCTTGATATGGTAAATAAGAAAACTACTTGAAGGCTTAAACTAGTTTCACGGTACCAGCCTCGCCTTTAATTCTGACATAGAACAAGACATGGATGTTTGGTTTGCGTGAAAGATCCATAATTTAACCTTAATCATCTCCTAGTACATATAAATCAAGATATAGAATGGAAATAAATCTAAGATCAGGACTTACAACTGAATACCTGAGCAAAAGTAATCCAACACTTAAAAGCTGATGGGCCGGAAAACAGATGAAGCATCAGGCACCAACCATTTGATATATGGATACGGCTTTAAGTCAGAACCATAATAGAATCTGAGGTCTGACCAGCAAAGAGGAAAGCAAAGTTGCAAATCGTTATTGGTTTAATTACCAAGCATACGCAATTTGTTGAAATACATAAATGTTATAGCCAATCTTTTTATTATGAGACATTATTATGATAAACTGTGATAAACATTTCTTAATGCCAATGGTTTTCTTTAATTTATCACTAAGTCGCCACAAAACTCTGGTTTGGAAAGACCCTGACGCAAGAGATTTAAGTCTGCCATTGAGTTTAGATATCAAGTAAAAGCATCGGTAATACAACTAAGAAAAACATTTGCGAAGTTTATGATACAGATAGGCTTGTTTAAGAAGTTTATAAAGTTAAATATTTTTACGAGTGTTGAAGTCTGCAACATGACTAAATGCTCTAGCAGATCAGATAAGTTGACAAATATAAACTCCATATGATGTAGAGTGAGTAACACCACCATCTAAAAAGACCGTGCATGATATATTTTCAGCTGTTCTGAAGTGAAAACGTGTTTCTGTCATTCATGCAAGGTAAGGAGAGCCTTCTCTTTGGAAATTTTGTTCAATCAGAACAGTTAGATTATCATTGATTAAAATATGAGGTTAAGTAGTTTAAAGAGTGGAAAAGCATATGTAGACAAACTGAAATCCCTAGTTTTAAGTTTATCTAATACTTCACCTGAATGTTTACTAGACCAAAATAGATTCTTATCAGACTAGTCATTAACTTTTTCGCAGTGCCTTATTACATGGTTTTTAATAGTGGTAAGACAAGAAGTTAACAAGGATCTCTGACAGTCTTAAAGAAGAATTGCCCATAAAAAATGGCCATAGACAGTTTCTTAGAAAAGGATATTTTTTCCATCGAAAGATTAGTAGATACAGCCCGAATTATCGGCAAAAATACTTTTCTCATTGGACAAGTACCGATTTAGAAGTATGGGGTGAAAACTCTGCTTTTGTCATTATCTAGGAAATAGAAAAAAACTATTTGAAGTGCTTTTCCCCGTGAGCAAACTTATCCTTTTGCATACAGTTGTAGTTTCACATTACACACAATTTACAAACTGGGATGATTGGCCAGGCTATGGGGTGCGGTGGGGTGAAGGCTGTCAAAATGCTTAAAAACAAATTATTACAAAAGTTTATTAAGCGTTATTTTGTATAAACATGTAGCTAATCATCAATTTACAATTGCATGTATACAGTATGTAGTTCTGATACACCTTAGTGAACAGGACAGACTGATTGAGCTGGAATCATAACATGTATAATCTATGTGTTAGCCATTTACAGGTAATAGTCAAGTCTTTCACAGCGGGGTTCGTAGTGTGTTAATTTGATAAGAGTGTTTCTCCATGATGATACATTGCAATGGTTAGAAGGCGTCCATGCGAGCTGAACAGTTCTTGTACTTCAACAACAGCAAAATTTAGGGCGAAAATTTGGTACCAGTAAAATGTATTTAAGCCCCCCCCCCCCTCCCCCCCGGTGGCTTAGGCTGCTGTCTGTTCTAAGGCGGTGGTTCTGTTGTTGACTTGTTGTTTACTGTTACTCCCATTGTGGGAGTTTGTAATTGTTCTATGTTTTGTTGAATGTTACTTTATGCCCCTTCTAGTTTTGCAATCATCTTGATGGGGAAGAGAGAGCTGGTTGCTTTGCTTAGTTTATCTTTCTGGTGTCTCGTGATTATTGTGTGGCTTTTCCTCGTGGTGCCATGGCTTTGTCTGCACTTTGTGATTGTGGTATTTCCTGATCATACTCACTTACTATTTTTTCGTGTTTCTCAGCTTGTCCAGTTTGCTGTGTTGCTGATTTCGGCACTCTCTGTTGGCCGTTAACTCAAAAACTTCTTAAACAAGGCTATCGGTATCATAACTTTGGCAAACCCTTTTTACTAAATTTTACCCGGCATACAATGGTTTTGATATAGGGCTTTGGTCTATTTTGACCCAGGGATCTATGGTGGCGACTGAGTGCAAAAGATAAAGAAAATTGTTGGCTCTAATATTTTTTCAGCGTAGTTAATTAAAATAGTTTTTCATTTTAAGAGATGTGTTATAACATTATAGTGGTGGGCTGCATGCTTGGTGGTCAACTCGGTAGCTAGCAGTTGGCAAGTTTGCTTTCCTCTTTAGTTGCACACTGGCGGATCAAACCTCAGGCTCTGTGACAGTTCTTACGTAGAGACTTGTCTATAGATGGGGTGGTCTTGTGACTACCAGGGTTTGATTGTTGGATTTATTTTGCTCCAGTATTCAGTTGTATATGCTGTTGAGTCCTTATCTTGGTTTCATCTACTTTTATATCTCAATTAGTATTATCTAGTGGATGATGCATCGATGGGTTGGGGATCTCTCATGCAAACCAAACATATATACTATTGTCATAAAGTTAAGCATATTCCATTTGATAACACCACTTAGGTTTTAGAAACGGTAAGAATGGAAACTTTTGAGAGATACCAACAATTTATTGTGGTGGACAACAAAAGCAGAATACCAGCGATTTGATAACGAAAAGCCGTGGAATCTGACGTGTTTCCAGGCTGCAAACACCTTACAAAAAATACCCATAAATTTTACAAAATTCAATGAAAATAGCATGGAGGCCAAGAGTCAGCAAAACTTTTACAATAAGGCCGCGATAGTTGTAATTTCTTCAAAACTTACTCTTTGGAACATACACTTTCTGGATCTGGTGCAAAAGGTCACGAAATGGCTCACAATAATCCACTACTTCCGGTTTATGTTGTGTATAGCCTTCACACTGTCGAATAGCAACTTGGCACATTTTCATCATTAAAATCACTGGGTACATGCGTTCAGGACATGAAATCCTGTCCCACTCATGTAGAAGAGTCTAGCAAAATTCACAATGATTTTTATACGGCTTGTTTTTGGTTTCAAACACGTCAGCCGAGCTTGTCCCGCACGTGATAGATAGGGTTCAAGTCCCGCATCAAGCTTGACCATGGAAGACTAGTGATGTTATGTTGATTTTTGTATTCCTCGATGATGCGAGTACAGTGAGGTCTTGCAATGTCATCTCGGAGCACCATGATCTGGCCATCTAGCGAGTCCAAGGGTGACCTAACACCAGATTCCAGGATTTCGTCCAGGTACTTTTGAGCGTTCAAAGTCCCAGTAACCACCTTTAACTGTACCAGGTGGTCGTCAGATAATGCATCACTTACCATAATGCTTCAGCAACAATTCCTTACACTCAAAAGTCAATGTAGACCGTTTCTTTTTTGTAATACTGCCATTCTCACTATGTTTTTAACGGTCTGCTTATAACACTCTGAGACACGTTTAATACCATTGCAATGTCATCTTGTTTCATGCCAGCGTTCCTAATGACAATTTTCACATTCTGTCCTCTTTCTTCTTTGTAGATGTATCCAACATACGCGGTTTAAGGCTATCTCATGACTCAACAGCAAAAGAAATTCATTCTTGCATATCAACTTCTGGACAGTACTGTATCCTAAGCTTCCCGTTCATGGTCAGTAGTGAATGAAACTAAACGAACTTATCCAAATTTGGTAGCCAAAATACAAGGGTGAATGTCGAATAAAACCCAAATCTCAAATCATTTTTCATTACTTCAAAAATGGGGATCGTATATTAATATGCTTAACTTTATGGCAATAGTATATTTGTCTTGATTCACTTCAGAAATAATGGTGAAGTTGGCACCCTATAACATATTTAGGCCCACTGGTATTTTTTTACTGGCTGTTCTTCTATGGATCTTTTTGTTATTTGAATTTAATATCAAATATGCTGTCTTGTCTGTTCCTTACGATCACCTGCTGGGAAAGGGCTTACCTCTTGGCTCTCTTTACGTGATATTTTATTTCGTTGTTGTCACTTTCCTGTGAGGTTTCCTGGGTCATATGTGGCATTTAATTGCATCGATTCCTGATTTTTGCTTTTTTCCTTACCTTTTTGTGAAGTACAGCTTACTTATATGCTATAATGATGGTAACTCATGATTACACGTAAGAGTGCTACAGGAACATGGAGGACTGGCTAGTGTATGTACTGTTCGCAAAAAGTAGGATAAATTCGAACATTAAAAATTATGTCACTTACACAATCAATGTTAACTAGTATTACATTTTCTAATCAGCAAGTGATCTCATGCATATTAGGATTGATCCAGTCATGTGTTTCTCAGACAACAATATTTCGACCAGGGGTTGACTCTCGTATATCACAAGGTTGACTCTCATATTTCACAATTATATCTTGTTGACGGTGATAAAGCAAACAATATCCCCTATTCTTTACTATTTGTAAGTTCAGAATATTTTTTCTCTCTTAGTCCTCAGTTTCAGATCCATATGGCTAAAATAATTTACAAGTTTCAGTGAATCGTCACAGTTTTTAAATGTTTTCTTCGCCTAACTTAACAGAATTGACGATTATGGTACTAAGATTGCATCCATAGCAGACAAATCTGCGGCATCGGCTGCTGCCCGTTCTAAGGCATTGGTTCTGTTGTTTATAACTCATTGTTCATTGGTACTGCCATTGTTTGCGGGGTTCTTGATGGTGTTCCATTTTTGTTGTGTAGTATTAAGTATCCTTTCTAGTATTGCAATCCTCTTGCTTGGCTTTACTTTTCCCTTCTTCTTAAGTGCATGTGAGTGTTAGTGTTCAGGGCTGTAGTGTGTGATTTGTCGTTTACTGATCATAGTCAGTTACTTTCTGAAGAAGTTAGCGTGTTCATTACAGTGCAGTATAATTCCCATCTTATTATATTTCGAAAGTATTATAGATGAAGGCCCATGAGTGTTAGGACATATCATATAGCGCACGTATAACTTGCCCTTAATCTCAGACTGATCGCAAACAAGGCAGGCCTATAAGACTCGACACTGTTCCTTTGTTGCCCAGACCTGGTCCGCTGTTTATGCTAACACTGATATATGCAGAAAGGATTTATGAGAATTGAAGAAACAACTCTGCAAGGTCTTTGAACTAATTGCAACAGACTTCATGCTTGGTGGTCAACCCAATCAAGGTTGACAACTTTGCTTTCCTCTTTAATTGCACGCCGGTGGGGTGGGACTTCAGACTCTATGACGGTTCCGACTTAAAGACTTATCTATTGATGAGATGGTAGGGGTCTGATGCTTTGGCTGTTTTTGTGGGACCCACTGGGGATTACCTGTTGGATTATTTTTGCTCCAGTATAGTTTTATTTACTGTTGAGTCCTTATCTTTGCTTTATCTCCTTGTTATATCTTGATTTATATGTTCTGGGAGATGATGCATTGATAAGTAAGGGGCATTTCATGCAAACCAAATATCTATGTGTGATCCACATCTAAATTAAGGGGGGGGGGGGTTGGCGCCGTGGGGCCGGTTTGAGCCCTTCAGTAAAATATTTTACTGACCATTCCAAGGCCGTAATTCTTTTGTAGATCTTTTATGTTTTGTCTGTCTTGTGTTTGCTATGCCTTTGTGCGCGTCTGTTTGTTTGTGCCTTGTAGTCACCTGCTGGGAAATGGCTGACCTCTTGGCTTGCGTTTGTGGTGTCTAACTGTGAGTTTGTCACTTTCATATTGGTATCCTGGGTAAGGTATGGTACTTGATTGTATCGATTCCTGATCTTTGCACCCTTACTTACTTTCATGTACTTTTATTATTTAAAAGAAATAATTTCAACATTTGCTTGATCAGATCTAAATCAGAGTAATAATTTCTACAACTGCTTGATCGCATCAACATTGCGTTTAAAACAATTGTCTTATTTCACAATATTTAAGAGAGAAAATGTGAAAACAACTATCACCTGCGTTTTCTTCGCTACAATGTCAATATATTTATTGGCAAAAATGATTTAACTAGAAGCAAGACTTTAAAATTAGTAGCACTGCTAAATATTTATTTGGCACGAAACTTATTTAAAAACAACACGCGATAATTATGTTATCAAAAGTAAAATATTTTGTGATCGCGTCATAATTATGTATAGTTCTTTGATAAATAGCATTAATTTCGTTAAAAGTTTTAAAAAATCTCGAAGTGCCAAATATAATTTTATCAAAACTACGGAAGCGTATATGCGCCACCACTTGCTACTTAAATCCGTCAGAAAAAGACTGTTTTCTGGCAAAAATGTCAGAAATAAGTGGATTTGATGCGATAATATTTAGAACGTTGAAACATATTGCGTTAAGATAGTAATTTTTATATCAATTGTCGATGTTTTGTTGATAAACCAATTAAAAAAATAGCATGCGAATTGTATTTTCTTGTCTGGCAAATTATTATCTCATTTCGCCAAATAAGTATTTGGCTCTCCGCAAAAAAGATATTGCTATAAAGTAGTTGAAGCAATATGTTTGCATTTAGCTTAAAACTATTGCTTTTTGCTAGAACATTTTGCATCTTGACAGTATTACTTCCTGCAATAAAAAGAAATAAGAAGCAAGCTGTATAAATGTTTGGCTGAGCCTGTTGAGTATTTTGTTTTGTTAAATTTATATTTGGCATTTCGAGATTTTTTTAAACTTTTAACAAAATTAACGCTATTTATCAAAGATATAAACATAATTATGACGCGATCACAAAATATTTTATTTTTGATAATATAATTATCGCGTGTCGTTTTTAAATATGTTTAGTGCCAAATGAATAAATAGCAGTGCTAATGATTTTGAAGGCTTGCTTCTATTTATCTCATTTTTGCCAATAAATATATTGACATTATAACGGAGAAAACGCAGGTGATAGTTGTTTTCACATTTTGCCCATTTAATATTGTGAAATAAGACGAACGTTTTAAATACTATGTTGATGCGATCAAGCAATTGTAGAAATTATTTCACTGATTTAGATCTGATCAAGCAATTGTTGAAATTATTTCTTTTAAATAATAAAATAACTTGAAAATCAATAATGTCAAAGATCATACAGAGTTGTTCCTTCCATTCTCATAAACTCCTTTCTGCATACATCAGTGTTAGCATAAACAGCGGACCAGGTCTGGGCAACAAAGGGGCAGGGTCGAGTCTATTAGGTCTGCCCTATTTGCGATCAATCTGAGAAAATTTAGGGAAGATTATATTTGCCTTATTTGGTGTGGTACTTGATTGTATCGATTCCTGATCTGCAGAAGACAGGTATGGTAAAGCCAAACAAGATGATTGCAATACTAGAAAGGACACTAAATACTGCACAACAAACCAAGGACCAACATCAAGAACCCCACAAACAATGGCAGACCAATGAACAATGGGTTAACAAAGACAGAATTAACGCTTAAGAACGACGCCACAGAACTTAAAAAAAGTAAAGAATAGCGGATATTGTTTGCTTTATAACCGTTTACAAGATATATACTTGTGAAATATGAGAGTTAATCCCAGGTAGAAATCTTGTTGTCGGAGAAACACATGATTTTGATAAATCCTACATTATGCATGTTGTCTGTGAGATAGCTTTGCTAATTAATACTAGTTAATATTGGTTGTGTAAGTGCTATAATTTTTAATATTCGAATATATACTACTTTTTGCGAACAGTGCATAAACAAGCCAGTCCTCGATGTCCCTGAGCACTCTTACATGTAATCACCGGTTATCATAATTATAGAATATAAGTAAGATGTGCTTCTAACAAAGTAAGGAAGAAAGCAAAGAGCTGGGCTGGAACCGATACAATCAAATGCCACACCTGACCCAGGAAACCACATAGGAAAGTGACAAAAACGAAAGAAAATATCACGTTAAGAGAGTCAAGAGGACAGCCCTTTCCCAGCAGGTGACCACAAGGCTGCAAGGAGCAGACAAGACAGCATAGCTGACATGAAACTCAAATAACAAAAATGATCCACAAAAGAAGCACCACCTTGGAATAGTCAGTAAAAAACTGGAGGGCCAAAAAATGTTTGACGGTGCCAACTTCACCCTTAATTCTGAAATGAATCAAGACAAATAGATGTTTGGTTTGCACAAGATATCCCCAACGCATCGATGCATCATCCACTAGAAAATACAAATCGAGAAATAAAAAGGAGATGAAACAAACATAAGGACTCACAGCATATACAACTGAATACTGGAGCAAAAGAAATCCAACAGCCAAACCCTGGCGGACCCAACCACAGACACAACACAGGCCACAACCAAACCCCATCGATAGACAAGTCTTTAAGTAAGAAATGTCAGAGAACCTGAGGTCCGACCCATCAGTGTGCAACTACAGAGGAAAGCAAAGTTGCCAACTGCTACTAAGCTGACCCCCAAGCATGCATCCCACCTCAATAATATTATAATGAAAAACTATTCTAATAAACTATGCTGAAAAATCATTAGAACCAACAACTTTCTTTAACTTATACACTAAGACCAGAAAGACCCAGGCACAAGAGAGATTTAAGTCCAACATGGAATTTAGATATCAAGTCAAAGTATCGGCGACAAAATTAAGAAAAAACGTTTGCGAAGTTTATGATAGAGATAGGCTTGTTTAAGTAGTTTCTGAGTTATATTTTATCACGAATGTTAAAGTCTGCAAAATGACTAGATGCTCTAGCAAATCGGATTAGTTGAGAGATATAAACTCCATATGATGTAGAGCGAGGAACATCACCATCTAAAAATGGGAAACTAACGATTTCAAAATCAAAACCGCCACGTTTATCGGTAAAAGTAATATCATTAGTAATGGACAAATGCAAGTCCCAGAACGCAGCTTTGGTATCAGAGGTATTAGCTTAAATGAAGTTGGAGCTCTGAAGAGTATATCTGAATTACCAGATTGTCAAAATATGTATTATTATTTATGTTTAAAATATCATCCAAATATCTGGATGTAGTGTTAAAACCCTTAATAATATCAGCCTACTTATCATCAGAAAGAGACATCATAAAATCCCTCTCATAACAAAACAAGATTAAATCTGCAACCAGGGGAGCATATTGGAATCCCAACAACTTGTCTATACAAATTAGTGCCCAATCGTATAAAAATGTTGTCCAACCAAACGTACATTTTGACAAGACCATGCATGATGTGTTTTTGGCTGTTCTGAATTGAAAAATGCGTTTCTGTCATTACATGCAAGGTAAGAGAGCCTTCTCTTTGGAAGTTTCTTTCAATTAGAAAAATAAGTTTATCTTTAATTAAATTATAAGGTTAAGTAGTTTAAAGAGTGGGGAAATCATGTGTAGAAAAACAAAACTGGCCGCATTGAAATCCCTAGCTTTAAGATTATCCAATATTTCACCAGAATATGTAATAGACCATCAGATCTATATTAACCTTTTAGCAGTACTTAATAACTTGCTTTTTGATAGCGGTAAGACAAGAGGTTAACAATCTAGAAATTTCTCTTGTCGTACAAGAACTAGAATTTGAAATAAATATTGCTTTACAAGGCTTTATTATGGAGTTAAGGTAACCAGTATAACGTAGGAACATTGTCTTCGTTTTCTTTAGCTTTGACACGAAAGGTCAAATGTGCCCTGCAGGGGGGGGGGGGGTGGGGCTTCGGCTTGGTAGGACCAATACCTCTGATGCTGAGGCCTCGTTTATGGACTTGCATTTTACCATTTCTATTGGGGCTGTTTCTGCTGGGGTTCGCGATGGACTTGACGATTTTAATTTTGAAATTATCAATTTCCCATTTATAGATGATGATGATGTTCCACACTCTGCATCCGGTGGGGTTTATGTTTCTCAGCTTGTCCAGTTTGCTGGGGCATCTGGCTGTGTTGCTGATTTTGACGCTAGCTGTTTGCTGTTAACTCATAAATGTCTTAAACAAGGCTATCAGTATCTTAAACTTTGCAAAACTTTTCTTCTAAATTTAACCCCGGATACATGTTACAACAGAATCTAGGACGAATATTTCATACATGTATTTGGCAGTAAAACTATGTAAGCCTCCAGTGACTTCGACTGAGCGTTCTTATGCGGTGGTTCTGTTGTTGGTAAAACATTGTTTATTGTTGCTTCAATTATTTTGTGAGGGTTTTATGCTTTGTCCTTGTTTTGCTATGCATTACTTAGTGCCGTTTCTAGTTTTGCAATCATCTCGCTGGGGAAGAAAGAGCTGGTTGCTTTACTTTAATTGCATTTCAATGTCATTCGACTAGGTGTTCTGTGTCTCTTCCCCACGGTGCCATGGCTTGGACTGCATTGTGTGATTGTGGCATTTCCTGATCATACTTACTTTTTCATATGATTTTCTTCAGTTCATTTTTTTTAAATCCACACAGCGTGTACCGCCAGCAGGGCTCTGCTGTAAGCTAGCAAGATTAATTTACCATGGCCATCATGCTACCTTGATCGAAACCCAATCGAGCACATATGCGATGTGATTGTTAATGATAATCAAACTACTTGTGTGTGCGTATTGTCCTTACAATTTTATAAATGTAGAAGATAGAAGTTGAGTGAATATATATTTTTATGACTTAATATTCATATCTCGTAAAAGTGGAAAACTTTACAAATTGCTTTTCTTTTGTTTAAAAATGGTAAATTTGTGACTTTCGTTTTTTGAAGTGTTCATCTCAAACTTTAATATTTTAAGTGTTCTGAGTCAGTTGTCTCTGCAAATAACCATGCCTTACCAGGAAACATTGTTCTTTTGTATTCCAAAGTATTTTTAATTCGAAATTCAAGTTTTCAGGAAAATTCCTAAACAAAAGTGTAGCCGTCAGAAGATTCCCTAGGTGTATTGTATCAATTTGGATAATACTATTGTATAAGAACTTTATTAAAATTAAACAAGAATCGTTGAATTTACTATCAAAGTATGGAGTTATTTATTTACCAATCCATAACAGGGGAAAAACTCTACCAATAAACATACTAGCATG
Organism: Loripinus fragilis; assembly: GCA_964019695.1. Taxonomy (NCBI): domain Eukaryota; kingdom Metazoa; phylum Mollusca; class Bivalvia; order Lucinida; family Lucinidae; genus Loripinus; species Loripinus fragilis. The sequence continues at coordinate 47,778,001 of OZ026514.1, forward strand.
GTTACTCAAACTAAGTCAGTATTCAAATATGTTTTACACTGAAACATACTTAATGTATATCTTTATTTTGACGAATTAGGACAATGTGCTAACAAGTTAAAAAATATGTTACCGTTCCTTGATTTTCATGCAATTTCGTCAACATATTCTAAACATATATGGGCAGTTTTTATGACGAAATGGTATCTTGACAAAGATCGCATCTTATTAAAATTGTAATTCCAAATTTGACCAAAACCAAAATATGCACTTTGCGAAATTTCTAACTGGTCACCTTACATTTTTACTCTAGTTTTGAAAGTATGTTTGTATTATACAAAATGGATGCTTCTATAATCAACTAAAACTTTGCAGGTCATTTCGTTTAAAAATGACGGGTACTTCTTGCACAGACGATGCTGGAGTGAAGGTACCCTCATTTCAAAATGTCACATTTTTTTCTACAATATGCAATATTCCACAGAGACGCCATCCATTTGTATTTTTGTTTGTTTGAAGATGTGACTGACTGCTGTATACTAATCAGAAGCGAACATGCTTTAAATGATTTGCCCCAATCCGATTCATCGATCCACAAAAGAAGTACCGCCTTGGAACGGTCAGTAAAATATTTTACTGGAGGGCTTAAACTGGTTTTACAGCGCCAACCTCACACTGAATTCAGATGTGGATCAAGACATATAGATTTTTGGTTTGCATGAAAGACCCCTAACTTATCAATGCATCATCTCCTAGAACATATAAATCAAGATATAAAAAGTAGAAATAGCAAAGATAAGGACTCAATAGTAAAAAAAAAACTGAATACCAGATCAAAAAAATCCAACAGGTAAACCCCAGTGGGCCGGACCAACAGTCAAATCATCAGTCCCCTACCATCTCATCAATAGAACCGTCATAAAGTCTGAAGTCCGACCAGCTGGCATGCAATTAAAGAGGAAAGCAAAGTTGCCAACCGTGATTGGATTGACCACCAAGCATGCAGTCTGTTGCAATACATTAATTTTATAGCCAACCTTTTCATAAAGGGAAATCATTTTAATGAACTGCGCTGAAAAATCATTAGAGCCAACAATCTTGTTCAATCTATACACCAAGTCACCATAGAATTCAGGTTCCGAAAGTCCTTGGTACAAGAGTCATTTAAGTCCAACTTGGAATTTAGATATCAAATCATAGTATCATCTATAAAATTTAGAAAAGGTTTTGCGAAGTTTATCATACTGATAGCCTTGTTTAAGAAGTTTCTGAGTGAACAATTTATTGCGAGTGTTGAAGTCAGTAGCATGGCTAGATGCTCTAGCAAAACGAATGATTTGAGAGATATAGACTTAATAGAATGTAGAGCGAGGAACATCACCAACTAAAATGGGAAATCGACAATTTTAAAATAAAAGTCGTCACATTTATTATAAAGTTTGGTAGAAACAACATCATTAGAAATTGACAAATGCATGTCTAAAAATGGGGGTTCGGTATCAGAGGTATTGGCTTTATTAAGTTGGAGATCTTAAGGGTATATTTGACTTACCATATTGTCAAAATAAACATTATTAATGTTCATAATATCGTACAAATATCTTGATGTAGTGTTAAAAGCATGCATAACATCAGCCTGCTTTTGATCAGAAAGAGACATCATAAAGTCCCTCTCATAACAAAACAAGAATAAATCGGCAACCAAGGGAGCACAACTAGTGCCCATAGGAATCCAAACTACTTGTCTATACAGCTTGGTGCACATATCGAATAAAAATGTTGTCCAACAAAAAGGTCAGCGCATCACATACATTTTGACATGACCATGCATAATATTCTTTATTTTTTTCCGAAGTAAAAAATGAATTTCTGTCATTACATGCAAGGTAAGGAGAGCCTTCTCTCTAGAATGTTCTATCAAAAAGATCAATAAGTTTATCTTTAATTAAATCATGAGGTAAAGAATTGTAAAGAGTAGAAAAATCATAAGTAGACAAACTGGTTGCATTGAAATCTCTACCTTTAAGTTTATCTAAATTTTCACCTGAATTTTAATAGACCAAAATAGGTTTTTACTGGATCTTTCATAAACCTTTTCACAGTACTTGATAACATTTTTTTAACAGCCGTGAGACACGAGGTTAGCTATTTAGAAAGTTCTGATGTCGTACAAGAACTAGAATTAGCAATTAATCTTGCTTTATAAGTGATTTTATGGAGTTTAGGTAACTAGTACACCATGGGAACTTTGTCTTGGTTTTCTTGAGCTTTGACACCGAAATGTAGGGCTGTATGACAACCATGCCCATCGACAATTGCCCGCTCACTCAAAGAAGGCTGCAGTTTATAGGCATTAGTGTCAACAAGCTCACGCTTAAGAGTATTAATGTAATACAATCGTCTAACAAATACAACATTGTTAGCAGCTTTATCTGCTGGAACCGAACACATTTAAGCAAAAAAATCATTCAAATGTTATTAGCGCTTGGTCAGAAATTATGAGTTTAAAAAGTGACCAATTAGAATTTTGTTAGGTGTACAGTTGAAATATGGGGTACAATGACATAAAAATAAATTCTGTCTAGTACCATGATACCTAACAAAGCCATTTGTAGTATCAACGAACTTATCAATGTTATCGTTATTTCATAAAACATTTTGCGACCGTTACATGATAAGCCAATAACTGTAGAAATGTTAATTACGGGGAACCCTAAGGTGTGGTAGTGATATCATACATGACGTCATAAATTAACAATGGAATCGCATAAAACTCAAATGCACCATTAAAATAAAATTCACACCCCAGGCAATTAACCAGCGTAATATCATCACATTCCAAGAGTTGGCAGACACCAATGTTTATTGTCAATACATTGGCAGAGCCCCTTTGTGCTTTTACATGTTCATTTGTTTTTTAATGAATTTAAAGTTTATGCTGTAATTCACCTGTATTGCACTTAGATATATATCTATGTACATAAATAAATCTTAATGTTTACTCAGAAGTATTTATTCAAGGACTACCATTATCGTTTCCAGCGCAAGAAGTATTGTGAAAACCAATTGGTTCAGTTCGTGCTCAATATACTCAACAGAATGTATGGGGTTGTGAATCGTGACCACAAACAAACAGACTGTATCATCATGTATTTGGGACTACAGATGTGCCATAAAGAAGGCATTTGTTACACGCATAATCTATCATACATTAGGTTTCATAACAGTTAAATTAGGGTGGATTTAAATCATGTCCAGCCATCTTTGTATACGATAGCGTTCCATTTCAGCAGGTTCATACAGATACGTTTAGGCTCTTTTCTAATGGTTAGCTTGTCTAATTATCAGATAGCAATTTTGGGAGAGGCTGCGGTTTTTGTTTGTCTTAAGAGCAGAAACAGGAATTCGCTATGCAAGGCATAATGCTTAACCCTGCCAACGCCCCAACGCCACCACCTTTCAGTCGTTTATCGATTTATTATTACTATAATGGACTGACCTTTCCAAACATTTCATCAAATAGATTGGAATGTATGGCGGTGAGGTTCATCCAGTGTTGAGTAAACTTGGGGTTTCAGTCAACTAAGACCTTTGTCCAAGTGCTAATTGAAAGTGCTAATTGAATGCGCACGTGAAAACAATTAATGAATGGGGCAATTTTTATTCATGAGATTCTTTCAAATCATTTAATTGTGCTTAGAAAAATTGATATACCTTGAAAAAGGTTTATATTCTGTGGACGGCAGTATATCAAAATTGATCACTGGGTGTTGGATTTCCACCCACCTCCCAATGTAGGTAATCCACAGTATTTATGCCTCTTGCACAGGAGTGGGTTTTGCTGGACGACAAGAACATTGCAAGGGGTGATCATACATTGGTATTAATTTATGTCAAGTTCTCGATTGTTTACATTTAAACAGATCAATTATTTCATTGTGTACCCTCCCTGTTCGCACGTCTCTGTAATGGTTAAAACAATATTTAGTTAATATAGAGGAGACTATGATATTTTGATATTAACAGCTACACCATTAGAATACAGCCGTAGAGTCACTTGTCATTTATTCAAATTATGAGGCTACACCAATAGAATATAGTTCTTAAAGCTGCATAGTCTGTAACTTTTGATCTTCTAATTTTAAAAATAATTTTGTTTGTTTGTTTGATTTGATTCTTTACGTCCCATCAACAATCTTTCAGTTATAAAGGGACGGGTCTTCCTGGGTTAAACCAGTACTAAGCTAGGATTAATGTTCTTGCTAAAGGACACAACGCAGTGACGCCGGTGAGGCTCGAACCCGCGGCCCTTCGGTCTCGAGTCAAACACTCTACCACTGAGCCACTGCGCTCCCAATTTTAAAGATAATGTTTTTATTTTTCAAGAACACAGTAAAAATACTCAAATTCAGGTAAAAATTTTACCATTTTCGTAAATCTTAACAAGTTATCACTATCAAAACAACTCGTTTATGTTAAAATTCAACGGTCTAGAATTATTGGAGGGACGCAAATAATTACCAACAGGAGAAATAAACACCTATTTGATAAGATAATTCACTTGCAGTTTTCAGCTGTACTGAACATTTTTATTGTTGAAACACAGCTTAATTCTACTTTTACAAATGATTTAAAAAGAAAATAAAAATTTTCGAAAAATGTTTATAGTTACAGAGTATGCAGCTTTAAGTCCTTTGTCATTTATGCAAATCATGAGGCACATTCGTTAAATGACATATAGCTAAAGGTAAGACCACTTACCTGTTCAATGGAGAGATCACTTTCCTATTGTCTGTATATAGTGGGATCATCTGCCAAACTAGGTGAGATCGCTCGCCTTTTATCATTAAGAATTAATCTAGGGGGGCGATCATTCGCCTTTTGCATTAATATTCCATTAAGGGTTGGGGTCATCCTACCCTAAGCAAAAGGTATGATCACTTTCATGTTCCGTTCCATGTAGAGAATACCTTTCTATTGGCTATATCTGGTGGGATCACCTGCCAATTGGGTGAGCTCATCCACCTTATGCCTTGGATTAATCAGGTGATTATCATGCCCTATTCCATAGACAATTTTTAGTTGTTTCCGCGGGGATCTCCCCTAGCTTTAGCTTCAATCGAATTTAAAAGGGTCTTTGGGGGCGTGAGAGGAGACCAAGCCACACAAATGGAATATTAATCAACTGTTATTATGCATAAATTTGTCGCTTGCGATACTGATTATTACATTCGCATTAACCTTTATTGTTATCTTTTGATTTTTGTACTTCTAACTAAATCAGAGTGCAGTCAAAACAAGAATGGTTCAATCATTTGTAGCCTTTGTTAAGTGATATGCTACGATTCTGCCTTCCCTTTCCCATGCTCGGGAATTAAGGCATTTCCATTTGGGTATCTCCTATTGGGTCACCTAATCTTAGGAAGTATTCTAAACAATTCAATGTGTTCAAGAGACGACGGATGTTTCCTAATGTTTTCTAATTGCAATGCCAAAAGGTGTGTCTGTTGCACACGTTTATGTACAAAACCTACCATTACCTCATCTGTAAAGGTTTCTCAGTTCCCCATAATCAATAATAATGATTTGAAATTAGCATCGTCTGGTCTGGTTTATTTTATACTTATTGTAGCATATAATATGTTGGAGAGTCTGGTCGATCCTTAAAGACTAGATTTCATGAGTACTTTATTAAGATGAAAAAGCCTAAAGATTGACACTTTTCTTTATCGCCATTTATACCAAACAGGCCATTCACCCAAGTTTTAACTTAATCTGTTGAAAACATAATATATGATCCAAATTCTTCATCCAAATTCAAAATATAAAAAAAACTTGAAACTGAGTTAAAAAGGATAATATTTTGGCAATCACATTTTCTTTTGGGTTTTAATCATAAGATACATGTATGCCAAACATTTAATATTTCTAAAATGCCCGATTTTGATGTAAGAAACGTTAAGTTAGATCTCATGGTTAATGAAGCAGAGTAACGTGAAAAATTGTGCATAAGAAAGCATTAATACTTCTCTAAATTATCTTTTGGTTGTTTTGGATAAGGACAGTCACCATGGTTTACATTCATTTCTTAGTTATTTACCTTGTTCAGTGTTACGCAATTTAGAGTTAGAGGCTAATCAATTTACAATATAGCTAACAAATCATAAAACAAAGCCCTTTTGACAAGGTGTTATGTTATGTTCAGCATTTCCTTTGTCCTTATATCGATTTTAGGGCCATCAATAAATGTCATTGTATTAACATTTCATTCATTAACAAAAGTATGGAGTTCGTCGATTTACATAGTATCATTAAAATGGATTAGTGATTTCCTTTCTTCCAAATTACTTTAATAATGCTGAAATTCCTAAAAATTAGCCATAAATATACTAAACCTATAAGATATACTATGTATAATTTTAATAAAATAATTAACAATACCAATATGAATAATGATTCCAATACTATCAAAAAAAGCATGTAATAATAATACTGCCAAAAATTTATGAAAGATCTGGTAAGAATCCATTTTGTTCTATTGAAAATTCTGGTTAAGTAAAGAATAAATTTAAAGCTAGGGATTTCAACGCGACCAGTTTGTCTGCTTATTATTTTTCAACGCTTTACACTACTAACACCATATATACTAAGCGACCTTTGGATGGGACAGAGGCAAACAGTCTATACCAAGATCAAACGACGCAGAAAGGAGCATCAGACCAGGGTTTTATATAACCGTTCCAAGGCGGTACTTCTTTTGTGGACCATTTGTGTTTTTTGTGTGTCTTGTGTTTCTCGTGTTTTTGCCCCTGTTCATTGCTGCCTTGTGGTCACCTGCTTGGAAAGGCCTGACTTCTTGGCTCTTGTTGGTGATGTTTATTGTATTATTGTATTTTTGTTACTTTCCCATGTGGTATCCTGAGTCAGGTGTGGTACATGATTGTATCGTTTCCTGATATTTGCCGTCTTACTTTTAACTATTTGCTTACAGAATATTCTATTAGAAATTGAATAAAGATGAAAATACCATCCAACAACCATTGTTACGGAAATGGACTGGTCTAATTGATAAGGATGGGAAGATACATTCTGCATAAATGGGTTAACTCATAGCTTGATTTAAGATAAACTAATTGGTCTAATTAAATCAACTTTCCGTATGAGAAGTGACAAAAACTAAAGAAAACATCACACACAAAAGAGGTCAGCCCCTTCTCAGGCATGAAACACAAATAGCAAAAATAAAGGATCCACAAAAGAAGCACCGACTTGGAATGGTCAGTAAAAAGTTACTGGAGTGCCCAAACATGTTTGATGGCGTCAACTGCACCCTTATCTTTGATGTGGACCAAGACAAATAGTGTTTGGTTCGAGTGAAAATTCCATCCCTAACTTATCGATGTATCGTCTCCTAGTAAATATAAATCAAGACTAAAAAAGGAGATGAAACAAAGATAAGAACTCAACAGTATATACAACTGAATATTGAAGTAAAATAATTCCAGCCTTTAAATCCAGGCTGGCTCAACCACAGACAAAATATCAGGCCCTAACTCTCCTATCTTTAGATAAGTCTTTAAAACAAAACCATCATAGAAGCTAAGGTCTGACCCACCAGCGTTAAAATTAAAGAGGAAAGCAAAGTTGTCAACGGCGATTGGGTTGACCACCTAGAATGCGGCTGTACGCAATACATTAATTTTATAACAAATCTTATAATGGGAAATAATTTTAATAAACTGCATTAAGAATTATTAGAGCCAACAATTTCCATTATTTTGTACCCTTAGTCGCCGTCAAACTCTGGTTCTGAAGAGAGCTTTTAGCCCAAAATTGAATTTGAATACCAGATCATAGCATCAGCAATAAAATTTTGAAAAAAAGTTTTGCGAAGTTTATAAGACACATTACCTTGATTTAGAAGTTTCTGAGTTTACAGTAAAGGACCTCTGACGGTGGTAATGGGAATCACAGTGTATCGCTGTCTATAATTTTAATAAAAATTAAAGTTGATCAAATGATTCCTCTTTCATATATAAGCTCGCTGTTGGTCTCTATTTTATGATTTTGTATTTAATTTCCTATGTCCATGAATGTACAGCTTTATTTTGGGGCTGAAATGATGACTTTTTGTATTATACATATCGGAAATAGAAAAATATTTTTAAAACGTCATTCCCCCCCGAGTTCCAACTAATCCTTTTGCACGTAAGTGTGTTCTCATATTTTACATTATATATGTGAAAAACTAACTGGAACTCGGGGGGGGGATGGGGGAAGATATCCCACAGCCCGAAATGTGACGTCTGGACGAGCCTGAACATGAGCATTTTGATTTTTGGTTTGCTCTCTTGAATATCGGTTTTTCCAGTATTTTGAAATAATTAGTACAAGTAAGCTTCCTTTCCATAACCTATTACTCATGAAATATTACAACGCTTTTGGCATATTTTTCTTTAGATTATGAAAATTGTCCTTTTACCAAAATCACTTGGTAGACTATTTTGCACATAAACTGTATCTATCCAATACACATAAACTACATGGCTCTTGGCTTGGTGTACTTTACGCATGGATGAATGGTTATAGTACAATGCTGTATAATATTGCACCAGGTAAATACATTTTCATCAAAGTTGAATATGGACTACAGTTGCGCTTCAAAATATTTCTTAAGAAATCAGATAGAAAAAAAAACAACAACAAAAATAATCATCAAAATGCTTATGGTTTTGGACTTTAAAATACTTTCACTGTGCTTTTTAGTGGAGTATTGATAATATAATACCCTTACACGTGAAAATAATTGATTTCTAAATGTTTTGGTGAGGTCAAATTTTGCAACCCCGACCCCCTTTGGTAGCTTCTCCTGTTTTGTCGTATGGGTCGACCTGTCTAATCATTACCTTAATTCAGTTCTAATACATCAAGCGTCCTATTCAAAATAATATCAGTCATATTTTATGCATTGGGAAGTTTTGGGAAGCATCTGAAAAATAGGCAGATACCCTATCAAAGTGTCAGAGGTCATTGGTTGTGTAGAAATCAGTAACAAAGCTAGCTCTAGCAAATCAGATGAGTTGAGAAATATAACCTACATAGGATGTCGAGCTAAGAACATCACCTTTAAAAATGGGAAATTGACAATTTCAAAATCATAATCGTCACGCTTATCCTAAATTTTGGTAGAAAAAGTAAAATTAGAAATGGTCAAATGTAAGTAAGTAAGGATGCAAAGATCAGGAATCGATACAATTAAGTACCACACCTGACCCAGGATACCAATGGGAAAGTGACAAACTCACAGTAGACACCACAAACGAGAGCCAAGAGGTCAGCCCTTTCCCAGCAGGTGACCACAAAGCACATATAAACAGACGCGCACAAAACAAAGCAAACACAAGACAGAACAAAAACATAAAAGATCCACAAAAGAAGTACCGCCTTTAGGTTTGTCACTTTCCCATTGGTATCCTTGGTCAGGTGTGGTACTTGATTGTATCGATTCCTGATCTTTGCACCCTTGCTTACTTTAGTATCAGTGGTATTGGCTTTATGTAGCTGAAGTTCTGTGGGGTATATCGTCTTAATTAAATTATGAGGTAAAGTAGTGTGAAGGGTAGAAATCATATGCAAACAATCTGGTCGCATTGGAATCCCTAGCTTTAAGTTTATCTAATATTTTAAAGAATTTATAGATTTATCTATAGATGGGATGGTAGGGGCCTGATGCTACGTCTGTTGTCAATCCCACCGAATTTGAATTGTGGATTATTTTGCTCTGGTATTCAATTTTTGATGTACTGTTGAGTCCTTTTTGTTTGAGTTCCTTTTTATATCCTGAGTTATATGTTCTAGGAGATAGTTCATGGATAAGTTAGAGACCATTCATACAAACCAAACAGCTATGTGTCCTGAATCACACCAAAACAAAGGGAAAGGCTGAGACCGTGAAATTAGTTTAAGCTGTCCAGTAATTTTTTACTGACCGTTCCAAAGTGGTGAGTCTTGTGTTTGTCATTGACTTCTGTAATATATGTTAATTGTAGCCTTATGGTCACCTGTTAGGAAAGAGCTAACTTCTTCACTCTCTTAAATGGGATGGTTCTTGTGCTTTTGTCTTTTTCCCATATGGTGTCCTGTGTCAAGTGTGGTACTTGATTTTATAAATTCCTGATCTTTGTGTTCTCTCTTACTTTGGTATAAATGGGGATTTTATAGTCTATTATAGAAACACCCCGCTCCAAAAAAGAAAAAAATCCAAAAGCATGAATTCTCTGCAAAATGTTTTGCATTTTTGTAAAGCAGTGGTATTGTACATTTTAATTATTGGAGAGTATTGTACTCCATGTGATGGGATGGATTTAGGTGACTCAATATAAAAAAAAACAGACAGAAATGCGCGATTCACACACATTTAAAGACAGACAACAGTGATTTGAGAAATGAATAATTAGATGACCAATTTTCCATTGTTTTCACAAAGAATCTCATAAAATTGCAGGAAAGTCTAAACAATAATTTAAAGAGATTCAGCCGTGGACGGTTGAATGGGGTAGAAGGACAGAGTAAACAAAGCCAAAATATCAAGCAATTGTTCTTCAGAGGATCAAAAACTTAAAAAAGTGTCCTGAGAGGCATGCATACCCCTAGTTGATGTCTTTTCTAGATTTTGAACTCTTGCATGTAACCATGTATCTAAAGTAGTCAAGTGGAAGCCAGCTATGTACCAAATATGAATATGTCCAATGTCGGTCCATGTAAGATATCTACGTTAGTCAGTAAAATGAAATAGCACTTTTTAAAGATGTCCAAGATTTCACCTCTAGCCCTACCCTGGGTCATAAATTACAAGGACTGATATAGCGGAGAGAAACTCAGCCTAAAAAAGGTAAGTTGTTAAATTCAAATGATTACATACAAAAAAAAATAAGATGCCATTGACATTAAATTTGACCTTAAACCCACCCTAGGACAAAGAACAAAGAGTTTGAAGCTGCCCAGTCGAAGCCTGCATAAAATATATTAAATGCCCATATATTTTTCTGTAAAACGAAAAGATAAAATAAGCTTTTTTAAAGGTGTCCTAGATTGTGACCCCCTGCCCTGGTTAAACCCCAGGGGGTGGGCATGAACCCGTGAATGCTTTCTAATCAATGGTTAGTAAAATATATGCATGTCAGAAAAAATAAAAGAGCACTTTAAAGGTGACGTAAATGTTTTGAGTCCAACTTTTAAAGATGTCCTATAATTTGACCTCCAGCGCCATTGAGGGACAGGAACCCTAGGGACTGAAGTCATGATGTGAATTCCGACCCTCCAGGGTAACTATGTTTCAAATAAAAGTGCTTTCTCATCAGTGGTTTCTGAGATACACACCACTGGAAAAACTTTAAACAAAAACGTTGTCATTGTTAAGAACGAACAAACAAACATACCAACACACAAACGGATGAATGGAATGACGAAAACTATATACCCCTTGGCATAAATGTCGGAGTATAAATAGGTAATAACTATATACACTGTAAAATTAGTGAACTTAGCATCCAATGGTGTGGCATCTGAACCGTCTCTGCTACTGGTGTAAACTTTTCGCTGTTTGAAATCATTGGTCTGCTTGATTGTTCTGGTCCAAAGGTTACTACAACAATGACAGGTAGAAATGTTTAACATGAAATTGCCTATGTTTTGCTTTATTATCAGATTATTTTTAGAATATTGCTTGTACAAATATTGAAATATTGTACCATGTGATACTTATCCATTTCGTCCAATTTCATTGTTCCGTCAATGGCAAATTATCAAGATGGACAACAGATCAATATGTATTTGTCATTCATTCATTCTTGAAGGCCCAGAAACTGTACCTGAGAAGAAAATCTAAAAAGATGTGATGTGATTTGTTTTGTTGATACATAAGTTTGTGCCAGTTAAAGATGCTATTACTTTTTAAATCATCAACACAGCTTTTTATTCTATGATATTTATTTATTTATTTACTTATAGTAATTCAACTCCAAACTATGCGAAAAGGAACAAAATAAACATATGTAGTGAAAAAATGCATTTACTCTGCAATTAAATTGTCTTAGCCATACCGTGACTATCTTAGACAGACCGTTACTATATCAAAGTCCCAGCTGTGATATTGACTAAAGAAGACAATGACATCAAAACTCAGATCGCTGTCCAAACCGTCACAATTTTGTGCAAAATGCAGCAATTAAATTGGTGTTGCCTTTTCAGTTAAAAACAATATACAACTAAGAAATTCGTAGTGGGGAATACGCCTGACAGTTTTCAAACAGTTAAATCACATATTTGACATTTCTAACCGATAAGATGTTAGGTAAGTTAACTGACTCCCTCTGTTATCCGAATTGTTTCGTGACGACCTATTGGTCAAAATTTGAAAAATGTTGTGACAGAGTTGGGCACCGGTGCACTGGTGCCCACAACGATTTTGGATGTTCACTTATCCATCACGAACTTCACTTATAGCTATGACGAAACTATTAAGACAACATCACATACTTTAATGGAAAAATGTCAGGACACTCATGAGGTCAAAATAATTATGATAGCGCATTTGTTTTTATCCCTTATCGTCGATATCGTTATAAAAGTGATAGCAGACAGCTAGCAAATCGCATTCCAAGCTATTTACTCAGCAATTACGATATCATTGTGTTTTATTGGCAACAACCGTGTCAAGGCTAATGCATAGGTTGGATTTAAAAAATAAGAATACTTAAACCGTTAGCATGTTTCTATTGATTCATAAAAGAAATGAATTGAATATCTCATAAACTAACAAAACAAAAAATATAATGTCACTATCTGGCTGAGACAATGTCACGGTTTAAAACACGGTTTTGATGGAACTGTCACGGTTTATTTACGACATTTTAAAACTGTATACTGCTACTGTTTTCCTTGTAACCTTATCAAAGCAACTTTAAATGGACACTAATTGTCCATCTTTAAGCCGGCAGCTTTTCTAGTACCTTGTAGAAGAAAAAATATTTCTGCATTTATGCACAGCAACTGAGTATACCTAGGAAAGGCCGTAATCACTGACTTCAGACCAACTCACAGCTCTACGTGGAAGAGACACAGAACACAGACAGCCACAATACAATCAAAGTAAAATAACCAGCTACCCCCTTTTCAGCTGAATAATTGCTAAAAAAGATCCACACCAGGAACCACTAGCCTTATTACCCAGGGTTTTGGGTTCAATTCCTAGCTTCTCCAGGATGTCAAAAGAGACTTGAAGACATGGCGTATCTCAATATGACCTTAGCTGTTGCTAGGACATTATAAGCTGGAACACACATGCACAAATTCTATGCAAATCCCAGCGTGAAATAAACCATTTCATACCATAGCTGCAGTTAAAATCTTGAATTATTCAAGTTGGTAAGATAGATTCCAGAAAATACAACTGGGGTAACTCCGTAACAAATGGCATATAAGGTCATTAATATTGATTGAGTATTGTACTCCATGTGATGGTAAGGGGGTAGGTGACTTTATATGAAAACAAACAGGAATATGCCACTTTACACAAATTTCAAGACAGACAATAATGATTCGAGACAAAAATATTTGAACAACCAACTTACCATTGTCTTCACAAAGAATCTCATAAATTTGCATCAAAGTCTGTTCAACAGTTGAAAGAGATTTAGCTGTAGAGGGGCAAACCGGGTAGACAGACAGAGCACACAAAGCCAAAAAATCATACATTTTCTTTTGTTTTTGGCAGGGGATCAAAAAAATGGAAAATAACTTTACAGCTGCTTTCCAAATTTTCTCTAGATAGCGATTTTTGTCATAATTATTTACATACCCCATGTACTCAAGAGGTGCAAATCATTATTTGTTCTGTGTTTTATTAAAGAACACTTATAGCATTACAAAAACAAAGCATTTTATATTGAAACTTATTTCATTTCCAGCACCAATCTGTCATCTTACACTTAGTAATACCACCATAATGACCATTAGTTGTAATGACAGCTTGGATTCGTTTTGGCATAGCCGAATGCATGACTTCTAGGTCATCTGAATTCAATGTGCACCAAATTTTATAGTAATTTCTAAAAATGTCTGTCTTTTATATTTAACATCCGACTAAAGTGGTGCTTAACAATGCTACAGTCAGTATGTATGGGGGTCAGATCTACACTGTAAGGTGGCAACTCAAAAATACCACCACTCTGGTCCCTGGTGAATGCGTGAATATTTTAAAGAGCTATTGCAAGGGGCGTTATCTTGTTGAATGCTTGGGGCATAGTGCATTTATTTTGGAGTTTTATATCTCTTTTGATATCATCCTGATATGCCTTACCGGTGATTGTTTCATTAACAAACTTAAGTTGAGAGACCCCTTTTAAAGTGACGAGATAGTTTCCTCAATATGACTCCAGTGGATTTTAACCCATCCATCAATGTAATGTGGATAAATTTGTTCGTGTTTCAGACGCCAGATGGGAATAGGTTTGGAAAAGAAATAGGTTTAGAGTGTGGATTCATCTGTAAAGATGACATTTTCATAAGTTTAATGCAATTTCAAATCCTCTCAGCCCATTTAACTGTTTGGCAGTACTGTACTTTCCTTTTGGTCTTTCTCCTGATAATTGGGCTCTCAGTATGTAGCATGAAATTTAAATGCACTTAAAATATCTTTGTAGAGTAATTATGAACAATTGTAAAATTTGTGCAACCTGCTAGTGCACATAACCCACAGTCAATCAAGTGATTCATTGTTGATACACTGGATATGTTCAATTTTAAAGTATTTTCACAATGCTTCGTATACATGGCTTTATAGATTACCACCACAGTTTTCTTTGCTGTTCTCCTTATTATCCCATAATTCGAAATAGAGCTTTGATATGCAACTTTGTTTGCTAAAAATATATTCAACTTTTTAGAAGTTAATACTTGATAGAAAAATCTGCAAAAACAAACCATATTTTTACTCACTATCACTAGATATGTCGTGCATACAGGAGCAGAAATAAATCATATCTCAAACAAAACACAAGTTTATTACAAACATTCAAACAAGTATAGGGTATGTAAATATGTAAATTATTATGACGGAAATCGCTATCTATAAATATTTGGTAAACAGCTGTATAAACGATAAAATTAGGATAGCTTTACATCCAATGTGGTGGCAGCTGAACTGTCACTGTTACTGGTGTGAACTTTCCACTGCTTTAAAATTTATGTTATGTTTAATTGTCTGGTCCAGAGATACAGCAGTAAAGCATGATGGCAACTGAACAGCTAGAAAGGTTTAACACAACGCCACCCTTGCTTTGCTTTTTTGGGGGTAAAATTTAGACTATTGTTTGTACAAACATTTATAAAAATTGCATCATGGGAAACTTTTACATTTCCACAAATGTCATTGTTCCATCATTGGTTAATTAGCAAGATGATTAGATCTTATTGTCATTCAGCCTTGATAAGTTAACCATTCGAGCGCCTGCAAAATGCACCTGAAAATGCTACCTGCTGCATTTATCTACATGTACTAAAATTACTGACTAATGCAAGTTGTAGATGCAGTCTGATAATTACAGCAGACAACATGAGCAGACGACATTTGTTGCAAATAGCGCTTAATGTGTTGATTTATTTTGACACAAAACACACAGATCTTTGAATATCAAATCCTGGCACATTCATCACCTGAAAATAATTGAAATTAGGACAACTCTACTCATGAGAATTGTGGCCTTAGCAATTATCTTTCAGCAGCAAAGACTCAGCTGAGTCAGACCATAAAATGCAGGCTATCCACAGCCAATATATCATCTGATATTTTCGGCAGGTGGTCAAATATAGGAAATAACTACATACACTGTAAAAATTAGTGCAATTTTAGTTCTAATGTGGTGGCAGCTGAACTGCCATTGCTAC
Organism: Loripinus fragilis; assembly: GCA_964019695.1. Classification (NCBI taxonomy): domain Eukaryota; kingdom Metazoa; phylum Mollusca; class Bivalvia; order Lucinida; family Lucinidae; genus Loripinus; species Loripinus fragilis. The sequence continues at coordinate 47,793,925 of OZ026514.1, forward strand.
AGGTGTAGCGAACATGTTGCAGAGAAGTTAATGAAAGTACAGAATACTATTTTGTCAGGAGGGTAGTGATAGCAGTATTCCCTGAAGCCATATCAGTGGCTCATCTATGAAAGTTTATATGGGATTCGACGTAAGGTACAATAATATAGGGATTGTCTATGCATTAACATCTGTTGGGCCCCAAAGGAGGTGCTGAAACCTGAAAGTGTAGAGCAAGGCTTTTGAGAACCCCAGGAGCCTATAGGATGCTAATGTATCAGTAAAGCATGTTTCATCGCTATAATCAGATTATTGCATTATGAAATTTTTGCTTGAAAATTTTGGACAAAAACGCATTTTGAACATTCCAGTTTTGGAATTATATGTCTTAGCAAACAGAAGCATGAGAAATGCACAAAAGCACGAGAAATGTGTAGTTTTTAAAAACGCCTTATCCAGAGCAAAATTTTACGTCATTCTGACAACACTTAATTGTGAGCGCCTCTATGCATGTTACTTTTTAAAACGTCACTTTTGTGATGGTCCAGAAACTGTGCATGATGATTAAAATTCTTAAAATCAGCATGTGACTTGCCTTGTTGATACATTAGTTTTTGTGCCAGTTACTTTTTTTATATCATGCAACACAGCTTTTATTCTATAATATATATTTACTCATAGTATTGAGCAATTCAACTCAAAATTGTGAGAAAAGGAACAATATAAAACATATGTAGTGAAAAATTGGAAACATGTCTTAGCAATACTGTGACTATCTTAGCCAGACCATGACTTGATCAAAGTCCAACCTTAGACATTGTCTTAAAGAGACAGTAATACCAAAACTCTGATCGTTGTCCAAACCGTCACAATGTTGTGAAAATTGCAGCAATTAAGTTGGTGTTGTTGTTTTTCATCAGAAACGATATTCAATTAAAAAATTCGAAGTGAGAAATACATCTGGCAGAATTCAAATAATCAAAGCATATATTTGACATTTATAACCGATAAAACGCTAAATAAATTAAATTTAGCTGTCTCCTTCTGTTATCGGAATTGTTTCATGATGACCTGTTTGTGATTTTTTTTTAAATCTTTGTGACGGAGTTGGGCACCAGTGGTTATATTGTAGTCGCTCATGTCAGTCAATGATGCTCGTACTGTGGACTCCTTATTCATTTATAACAGGTGGTGTTCATATTTGGACATCTATTACCTAGGGATGTAGATGACAATATGTTATTTATGTGTAGTACTTGATTGCATCGATTGCTGATCGTTGCCTCCTTTCTAACTTATGTTATTTAGGTCACTTAGATGACCTTGGGGCCAAATAACAAGGTTACATAAAGTAAATTCCTTTCATCTTTAGATTCAAGGTATTTTAAATATACTTAAAGCCAAAAGTAACTTTACACTTTGAACTACTGAATATATCTTTACTGTTTTTGATTTAACCAAATTAAATATTGCAATGAGTTCCTGGTACCCGCCCTAAACCTAATTCACGAAAAACAACTTAGGTAAATTGATCTTCTATCGAGTTATCTGTGCTTTCATTAATTGCACAAAATCAGCTTTTCCTAACAAAATAAAAAGTTAACTTAGGATTTGAACGCGCTATTTCAAAAGCCATCCATTATCCATTAAAAATACTGCAAGACATTTTGTCTCTGACGTATAGTTTGTTTTTGGCAGCATCTTAAAGTTGGTTCACATTGAAATTATCTCCCTTTGAATTAAACAATAGTAAACTTTAGTCCCTGCTTAAAGCTTTATCTCAGATGACATTTGGATTTTTTTATCAGTGATTTGTTGGGACTTCTGCCCTGAGTATGTGACAAGATAATCTGATAAAAATTACCATCGGTTTGGAAGAAAACCGGCAAACAATTTCTTATGGGAAATTCCATTGAAAGCACTGTAAAGTTCACAAAAGGAAGTGTGTACGTAAAAACACAACTCTAATTTGTGTTACTCGAAAGGTGATCTGGGCTGATTTGAACTTTAAACAACAATTCAATAGCCTGTCTTTCAGATTGGTTCTTTAAAATTAAAGATTGTCCAATCGCAAAGCTACAGTAACACATTCAAAAGTGATGCACTTTGAAAAAGTTTATTTTGCACACTTGCTTCTTTCATTAGGGCATTATGGTTGCATTTTTAACAGTAAAAAACATGAAATTCAACTGTCATATGAATAACTGATTGAAGTTTAATATGAATTAAACACATTTAAAATACCACTCACCAATACCCAGAAAATGTATATATAATAACTGTGTAAAGTTATTTTTGGCTTTAAGTATATTAAAATATTAGGCACAATGAAGGCTCTTCAGATTACCAATATGACCTTGCGGTCAATTGTCAATGTCAGATATGCTTAAATTCTGTCTAAAACTCGTTAGGTGATCTCATTTTCTTTTTAGACTCATTGATGTTCATATCTCTCACAATAATTGCCTATGGGGTGAAATGACAATATGCTATTTATCACATGCATGACCTTGGAATGTTACATAATAAAATTTATCTTACAGTGCATAACGTTATTCTTACCTCCCAGACAGCCCAGCCTCCAAAAAGTAAGAAAGGGTGCAAAGATCAGGAGTCGACACAATCAAGTACCACACCTGACCAAGGACACCAACGCGAAAGTAGCAAACCCACAGTAAGACACCATAAACGAGAGCCTAGAGGCCAGCCCTATCCCAGCAGGTGACAACAAGGCACATATAATCAGACGCATACACAGGCACAGCAAACAGAAGACAGAAAAAACACAAAAGATCCACAAAAAAGTAACCCCCCGGAACGGTCAGTAAAATACTTTACTGGAGGGCTTAAACCGGTTTAACGGTGCACCAACCCAACCCCCAGATGGAAAGGTACGCTTCACCAACTGGTCCTATGGATTCTTTCATGGGCCCAAACAGTGTGTGTGGGTATATACGCCAGAAGATAAGCTTAGAGATGACAATTTCCCAAATGGCGGGGAAAAGATAAATACCCTTCCTTGAACCATGTTGTGCAGTATTCAGCGCCTTTCTACTTTTTATCATCAAACTGGGAGAGAGAGAGTTTGCTGCTTTACTTAAATTGTCTTCTTGACGTCGCGTTACCCTAGTTTGGTATACAGTGTGTGATTGTGGCATTTCCAAGTCATTCTCAATGTTTGCCTCTATAAATTAGAGTTTATAACTTAAACGTAGTTTAGAAACATTCGCAGAATCTATTTTCAGAACTTTCTGTCATAGGATTTACTTTTATTTTTTAATGGTTCATGACATTGACAGGAACCCCAAATACAGCTTTTCTTAAGCCAAGGCTATATGGTGTTTGTTAACTGTGTTCTTATCTCATATATCAATAAAGTATCAGAAGCATTTTTGACGTGTGAGCAAAATCATAAATTAAAGAAAAGCTATGTTTTTGCACAAAGAGAAGTGTCCGATATGCTTAGGTTTTTACACAGTCTAATCAGGAGAGCCTTTGTTGTCTGTAGAAAGAAAGCTAAGAATTTTAGCTATGAGAATCAGGTAATACCAAAGACTCCTGTCAGATTGTGAATGCACTGGTTTTCTGAGTCTTTACTGAATGCTTAGTGTAATGCAATAAAATCTGAACGCATACATGGCTAGAATAGAAATAACATCCTCTTCAATGAACATTCTGAGCTCTTGGGCCCATTCAGTGGAATCAGATCTAGAATGTACATGGAGGGTCATGAATATAACATCATAGAAAACATGTTAAACACAATTACATCTCCGATTTTAGGGAAACTTAGTAACAATATACATCTTAGAATATTTATTTTATTTGAGCTTAAAAAACTGTCAAACTATTTTTATCTATATTCCATAGGGAACAATGTTAAACACATCAATATAAACAAATTCAAAATGGTGGAATAGAGACTATGTAGTTGATACTAAAGTACATGTTTTTTCTTGAAAAAGGCCTTTGGCCGAAATATTGAAATAGAGTAAATTTATCATATGTATTTTTTATCACACCAACAATTGTCTACTGAAGAAACCCTTCTATTCCAAGAGTTCAATAAAATGCAACATAATATATGCATATTTTAAAAACTAAATCCAGTGTACTACAACCATAGGAAACATCTAGGTCAGGGCTATACGGGTTATACTATGTTATGTGCTGGCTATATATTATTTACAGTGGAGCTGAGCATGTATATTATACAACCTATACAAAATATAACCTATACATTTATCATAGAAATGCAAAATAAATAAATAAGCCACTTAAATGGCATATACCTAGAAAAACAATCAAGGATATTAAAATTATTTTGACTATATATATATCATTTGAGAAAATAACTTCTATGCAATGCATTTTTGTATCTGATAGAACTACCAATATGCAATTCAGCAGAATGTAAAATAAAATTTACAGGCCATTCGTTATGATACAGGACCACGCCAAATGTATGAACCCGCTTTACCCAAAGTTCACAAGCAAAAAATAGCGTTTTTATTTTTGCAGCAACCTTTACCTGGTCATTACTTTTGTTCTTATTCTGACTGCAGGCAAGTGTTCACACCCATTTATAAGTAATTGTACCTAATAACGTGACAACTTCTTCATTGAAAATGCACAGATATGGCATACCCCAGTCAATATGACAACAAATTGGAAGTAAAACACTAACAAAAACTACAAAATCAGGTGTGACTCCTTTGGCTGAGAGCAAGCAATAATTTTGGATCCAGCCATTATGGAATACAAAGGATAAAATGGGTTTCAATCATTTTTGAATGCTTGTGACTTTTCACTATAGAGGGTTGCACCATTTGGACATGAACTGTACTTTAATCATTGAAGCGTGGCTTAACTCAAACGTTCATTTTGATTGCAGATATCTGGAACTATAAAATGCATGCATAATAAGTTTAGTTCTTATTGTATTAAATGTTAGAGATGGAATTGAATCTAAATATCCTTCGGTTGTTTTTCTAAGTATATAAACCTGCTGGACATATAGGATACTGGCTTGTTTCCTAAAACTGTGCCAGTGATGCCTTAAAAGTAATTCATAATCCTCTGACGACTAAGGAAGTAGAATCAAATCTGATACTTCTGCTTGGTATCTTAAAACTGATCATCACAGTTATTTTTATTGGACAGCACAGCAATACTGATCATCACACATATCATTGAATCATACCAAACACCCATTGTACTGGATTGTACTAAGAAGTAGTCACTAGAGCCAAGTGCATTGGATATATGATATATAACATCTTGTGTTGCAGACTGCACGTCACTGCTGTTCTTGGCATTGATTCTGTGACAGATCAAGTAACTACAGAATATTTCTAAGTGATTTTTTATAACATTTGAGATATAGAACCATGACGGTCGTAGTTAGCACTATAAAATGTTATCGCATTTACTAGATCTTTCTACTAAAATAATGCGCATTACACAGCTCCACAATGCTTCCATTATCTGATTTGCAGAAGAACGACATACAGAAAAGCTTCTTGATCCTGCAACTTTATCATCATGTTGATATCTTAATAGAATTCGAATGTCTTTCACAGGCGAGTTTTCTGTGCCAGCCTCTCTTCTTATCATCCTTGTGATTCTCCTGATTTGCTTTATGTGCTTGTATTCGTTATACAGTCTTGCCACATACTTGGGATTTTTTGGTGTAAAAAGTCTGAGCTACACAGTATCTCCCTGGATAACCTATCTTTAGCACTATGAATGAGAAATCCATATGGTAGGAAAGTGTAATAACTACCCATATGTACCAAAAAATTGGGGCCACGCCTTCTTTGTTTGTGAATACTACGAAGTCGTTCACCATCAGGATCCATTGTCTTTAAAATGAATCTTACTGTTTTCTGTTGTACTCTTACACCACATATTGTATCCATGAAGATCTATAACCATGAAAAATGTAAACAAAAACAGTAAAATTTCATTATTTTTGATACGGCAGCTCTGATAGAACTTTGACATTGTCAGCACCATGAATTGTGTCTTGTTGATATTCGTTGTTGTAATTTTCTGACACTGATTGATAGCTAGTGCACAGTTAACAGGATGTCTGTATGTATGTAGCCTTGTGCAAATAGTACCAAACGAATCTGTTATACTCGTATTTTACCAGGCTCTGGGAACACTGCATCCACACTTTCAACCGTAGACACAAAGTCAATCACCTATAAAATATAACAATTATTAAGTAGTATCAAATAAGTCTTTGTTTTGCCAATTTAAGGGTTATTTTAGTTATAATTATTTTTTTCAGAAACATCATAATATTATAAAATGTGCAAGCACAAGTCATATTAGCATGCACAAGTATAAGGTAGCTATAGAGTAAAATGTGTAAAATGTGAATATTAAGGTATCACAACATGGGTAAAGGGTTGCGACTTCGATCCCGGCCTGGTCCCATACTTTCGTGACGATTGATCATGAAATAATTTTTATGGTCATTGTCCTCCCTTCCGCTGCATCATTCAAGAAGAGTTGTTGTCAGTTACAAACACAAGTATGTGCACAAAGTACTGGTTAGCTGCTTGTTCAGGCTTGCCCATAGCCATGACCATAGCTGTTGACTTGGGACGTAAAGCAATAAAACAAAAAACAACATTGGTAAAAACATCAGAAAATGTATTCGTTATGTCAATGCCTCCCATCAGTCTAAGACCCTTGCACTGACAGCCACTTAAGTACACAGTGGATCATCATTTAGTGGGAATCTTGTTCAACTTTGAGAATAGTAAAGATCTTGTCAGCATGAGTGTAGCTTTTTGGTAACGCTTTAACGTATGAACCGTTTGGTGGATTTCAACAAAACGTGCTTAGGTATTTACTTAGTAATCTAAGAATATACATGTAATTTAAAAATAACAGGGTTTCAAAAAATAACTGTCATGGTGGTCATTTAGATTTTCATATTTTATTCCCCAACTTCCATTTGTATAATGCTGGCATTTTGTTAGTTGCATCTAGACATAATAGAGGTTCAAAGATGAAACAACAAATATATAATCACCATGGTGGTCATCTGTATAATGTTTCATATTGACACATCATTTTGGGGCATCAGGTCATGGGAATGGGGTCAGGAAGGTCTAAAGTCATCTTTTTTTTCAGAAAAGGGTCATGCTGCATATCAAATTAAAGAGAATCACGAATGCAGCCGCAAGGTAGCAAATACTTTGCCCGCAGACAGCCTCGACCCTGGGATGGAGCTAATAGGTCAAAATTCAACTTTTTCAGAACATGGTCATGTTGCATATCAATTTAAAGAGAATCACAAAATGAAGCAGCAAGGTAGCAAATACTTTGTCAGGAGACCCCTTCCCCCACCCCCCGACCCTAGGGATGGGGTCAGTAGGTCCAAATTTAACTTTTCTAGAACATGGTCATGTTGCATATTCATTTAAAGGGAATCACGAGCTGTAGGTAGCAAATATATTGCCCGCAGATCCCTACCCACCCCAACCCTCCGGATGGTGTCAGTCGGTAAAAATCCAACTTTTTAGAATATGGTCATGTTGCATATCAATTTAAAGGGAATCGCAAAATTAAGCAGCATGGAAGCAAACATTTTGCTCTCAAACCCCTACCCAACTACCCTCACCAACCCCGACCCTGGGGATTGGGTCACTAGGTCATTAACAACTTTATCAGAACATGGTAATGTTACATATCAAATTAAAGAGTATCACAAATGCAGCAATATGGTAGCAAATATTTTGCTTGCAGACCCCCTAACCCCCACCCTAGAGATGGGGTCAGTAGGTCAAAATTTAACTTTTCTAGAACATGGTCATGTTGCATATCCATATAATGAGAATCACGAGCTGTAGGTAGCAAATATATATATATTGCCCGTAGATCCCTACCCATCCCCCACACTCCCCTGACCCTTTGTGATGGTGTCAGTAGGTAAAAATTCAACTTTTTCAGAACGTGGTCATGTTGCATATTAAAATAAAGAGAATCATGAATGCAGCATTATGGTAGCTAATATTTTGCTCGCAGACACAACTGACCAAGGGGATGGGGTCAATAGGTCAAAATTCAACTTTTTTAGAACATGGTCATGTTGCATATCAATTTAAATTGAATCACGAAATGCAGCAGCATGGTAGCAACCACCAACCCCGAGGATGGAGTCAGTAGGTCAAAATTTAACTTTTTCAGAACATGGTCATGTTGCATATCAAATGAAAGAGAATCACGAATGCAGAAACATGGTAGCAAATATTTTGCCTGCAGACACTCCCAATATGTTCTTCAAAGGGTATCCTTTGGAAGCAAAGACTGCACCAAAGAACTGAAACTAGAGTGTGCATATTTTCCAGGCCAGACTAGCTAGTTTCTGCCATTTAGGCTTCATCAGTGACCCTCATATAGTTTAAAACTTCCACAATGAAACCCATGATCCAAAAGGGCAAGAAAATAAAATCTACACTATAGTGAAGGGCAGGGGGTGGTTCTACCGCCGCCACACAGTCTCAGTCACCAGCTGTAGTGAAGTCAAATATGTTCTTAAAAGGGTATCCTTTGGAAGCAAAGACTGCACCAAAGAACTGAAATTAGAGTATGCATATTTCCTGGGCCAGACTAGCTAGTTTCTGCCATTAAGGCTTCATCGGTGACTCTCATATAGTTTCAAAGTTTCACAATGAAACCAATGATCCCAAAGGACAATTTCAATTATTCCAGAACATGGTCATGTTTCCAATCAAATTAAAGAGAATCACAAATGCAGCAACATGGTAACAAATATTTTGCTCACAGACCCCCTTACCCCCGACCCTGGGAATGGGGTCAGTAGGTCAAAATTAAACTTTTTCAGAACATGGTCATGTTGCGTATCAAATTAAAGCTTATCACAAAACCAGCAACATGGTAGCAAATATTTTGCCCGCAGATACCCCTGACCCTGGGAATGGGGTCAATAGATCAAAATTCAACTTTTTCAGAATATGGCCATTTTGCAAATCAGATTAAACAGAACCACGAATGCAGCAAAATTGTAGCAAATATTTTGCCGGTAGACAGCCCTGACCCTGGGGATGGGGTCAGTAGGTCAAAATTCAACTTTTCAGAACATGGTCCTGTTGTATATCAAATTAAAAAAAATCACGAATGGAGCAACATAGTAGCAAATATTTTGCCCACAGACAGCCTTGACCCTGGGGATGGGGTTAATAGGAAAAAATTCAACTTTTTCAGATCATGGTCATGTTGCATATCAATTAAAAGGGAATCGCAAAATTAAGCAGCATGGTAGCAAATATTTTGCTCTCAGACCCAACTACCCTCCCCAACTCCGACCCTGGGGATTGGTTCACTAGGTCAAAAACAACTTTTTCAGAACATGGTCATGTTACATATCAAATTAAAGAGAATCACGAATGCAGCAATATGGTGGCAAATATTTTGCTCGCAGATCCTCTAGCCCCCGACCCTGGGGATGGGGTAAGTAGGTCAAAATTCAACTTTTCTAGAACATGGTCATGTTGCATATCTATTTAAAATTAATGGGAATCACAAGCTGTAGCAGCATGGAAGCAAATATTTTGCCCGCAGATCCCTACCCACCCACCCACACACACCCCGACCCTGGGGATGGTGTCAGTAGGTAATAATCCATTTTTTCAGAACACGGTCATGTTGTATATTAAATTAAAGAGAATCACGAATGCAGCAACATGGTAGCTAATATTTTGCTCGCAGACACATCCGACCCTTGGGATCGGGTCATTAGGTCAAAATTCAACTTTTTTAGAACATGGTCATGTTGCATATCAAAGTGAATAACTAAATGCAGCAGCATGGTAGCAAATAAGTTGCTCGCCGAAGACCTCTACCCCCCTCCCCCCACCACCGACCCTGAAAACGGGGTCAGTAGGTCAAAATTTTACTTTTCCAGGACATGGTCAGGTTACATATCAAATTAAAGAGAATCACGAATACAGAAACATGGTAGCAAATATTTTGCCCGCAGACACTCCCGACCCTGGGTATGGAGTCAGTAGGTCAAAATAAAACTTTTTCCGAACATGGTGTTGTTGCATATCAGATTAAAGAGAATCACGAATGCAGCAACATGGTAGCAAATATTTTGCCCACAGATACCCCTGACCCTGGGGTCAGTAGGTCAAAATTCAATTTTTTTTGAACATGGTCCTGTTGCATATCAAATTGAAGAGAATCACGAATACATCAACATCATAGCAAATATTTTGCACGCAGACAGCCCCGACCCTGTGGATGGGGTTAATAGGTCAAAATTCAACTTTTTCAGATCATGGTCATGTTGCATATTAATTTAAAGGGAATCAGGAAATTAAGCAGCATCGTAGCAAATATTTTGCTCTCAGACCCCTACCCAACTACCCTCCCCACCCCGACCCTTGGGATTGGGTCACTAGGTCAAAAACAACTTTTTCAGAACATGGTAGTGTTACTTATCAAATTAAAGAGAATCACAAATGCAAAAAACACGGTAGCAAATATTTTGTCGCAGACACCCCCGACCCTGGGAATGGGGCCAATAGGTCAAAGTTCAACTTTTTCAGAATATGGTCGTGGTGCATATCAAATTAAAGAGAATCACAAATGCAGCAACATGGCAGCAAATATTTTGCTCGCAGAACCTCTCCCCCAAAACCCTAGGGATGGGGTCAATAGGTCAAATTGAAAGGAATCACGAATTGCAGCAACATGGTAGCAAATATTTTGCCCGCAGATTCCCCCTTCCCCCAGCGCTGGTGGCCCAGTCAATATGTCAATAGCCAGAACGTGGTCATGTTGCATATCAAATTAAAGGGAAACATGAATGCAGCAACATGGCAGCAAATATTTTGCACGCAGACCCCCTCCCCGCAGGACCCTAGTGTGTGAGATCAATAGATCAAAATTCAAGTTTTTCAAAACATGGTCATGTTGCATGTCAATTTAAAGGGAATTATGAAAGCATCAACATAGAAACACATATTTTGTCGCAGACACCCCCACCCAAGATGAACTTAGGGGTTGGAGGAAAGGGAGTTATGTTTAGTGATTTATAAGTTTCTCTAAAATAAACCTTCGCCTGGGATATAAATTCGACAAATTTGCCTTGTTTGACCTCTATTCGGCCAGGCGACACATCCGATTCTTGGAATTCTAATGTGAGTATATGGTACTAATTCCTCTTTCATGTGTGAAAAATTGGTACCAATTCCTCTCACATGTGTGAAAAATTGTAACCAATTCATCTTACATGTATAGAATGGTACCATTTCCTCTTACATGTTTGAATAATTTTAACCAATTCATCTTACATGTGTAGAATGGTACCTATTTCTCTAACATGTGCGAAAAATTGTAACCAATTCATCTTACATGTGTAGAATAGTACCATTTCCTCTTACATGTGTGAACAATTTTAACCAATTCATCTTACATGTGTAGGATGGTACCAATTTCTCTAACATGTGCGAAAAATTGTAACCAATTCATCATACATGTGTAGAATTGGTACCAATTCTTTTTACATGTAAAGAATTGGTACCAGTTCCTCACGCATGAGAAGAATTGGCATCAATTCCTCGCGCATGAAAAAAAAATGCTACCAATAATTCACACATGTGAAGAATCTCATTTAGATATATAGTTGTCTGCAACTTCTAACAATGGTATGCGTGCCAATGTAGAATGCAGAAGTTTTGTAGGGTACTTTTTCGATGTGAGGAATTTTCATGATTGCCACATGAATTTTGACTACGTGCGTATTTCTCTCACACATGAGAAATATTTGTATGAAATCTGAGACGTATTGGTACCAATTATTCACGCGATGTGAGAATTGGTACCAATTATTCGGCCTGAAATTTACGAAGTGTAAAGAATTACGGTTCAAAATAACCCTACAACAACGCTCCTAACTTAATTCATAATGCGAATTCTAGTCATAATTATAAAGAAACTCACTTGCACACACCGTTGAAACTTTCCTCAACCAACCCAATTCAAACCACCACGCCACGTGGCACGTGGAGGCAAAACAATGATCTAAAATCTGTGATTTACACAGTTAATATATATAATACTGTTCAGTAAGTCACCTGATCTGTATTATGAGCTATATACTACTATGAAAACACTTTAAAATAATTAAATACTTACCTTTTGTTTCAGAAAAATCCTTTTTTCGACCATCGTCAGACCTCCCGTCTTCAACAGCCTCAGAGTACTAAAGGTGTGGCGTAGGCAGCTAAAACTCTTCTCGCAAAACGCTTTAATGAATTGTTTAATAGCGATTTCTTTTCGAATTGCATGAACATTTTATCGAAGGATTTTTAATTATGTAACAATAAACGAAAATATCAAGACATTGCGACATAATAATGGCACATTGCAATAACTTTATGCATCTTGCCGTGTTGTTTATTAGCTTTTTCAAGTAAAACATATCGAAAAGGTAGATATTAACGCCAGAAAAAATAAAATATTTAGCGAGAAAAACATTCTTTTTCTGTCGGATTTAAGTAGCAAGTGGTGGCGTATATACGCTTCCGTACAAAACAACATACTCAACAGGCTCAGCTAAACATTTATACAGCTTGCTTCTTATTTCTTCTTATTGCAGGAAGTAATACTGCCAATGTGCAAAAAGTTCTAACGAAAAGCAATAGTTTTAAGCTAGATGCAAAAATATTGCTACAACTCCTTTATAGCAACATCTTTTTTGCAAAAAGTTACATACTTTTTTGGTCAATTGACATAATAATTTGCCAGACAAGAAAATAAGACGTGCATGCTGTTTCTTTAATCCGTTTGTGGACAAAAGATTGACCATTGAAATAAAAATTACTATCTTAACGCAATATATTTGAATATTCTAAATATCATCGCATTAAATCCACTTATTTCTGACATTTTCGCCAGAAAACAGTCTTTTTCTGACAGATTTAAGTAGCAAGTGGTGGCGCATATACGCTTCCGTATTTTTCTGTCGGATTTAAGTAGCAAGTGGTGGCGTATATACGCTTCCGTACTAAAAATATATTTGTGGACTAGAAAAATATTTATGTGCTAAAAATATATATTTGTGGACTAAAAATATATTTATGTGCTAAAAATATATTTGTGGACTAAAAATATATTTGTGGACTAAAAATATATTTGTGGACATAAAAATGTATGTGTGGGCTTAAAAATATATTTGTGGACATAAAAAATATTTGTGGGCTTAAAAATATATTTGTGGACTAAAAAACATTTTATGGACTTAAAATATATTTTTGGACTAAAAATATACATATATTGTGTATAAAAAATATATGTTGTCTAAAAATATATGTGTTGTGTAAAAAATATGTGTTGTGTAAAATAATATTTATGTTCTAAAAATATATTTGTTGTCTATAAAAAATATATGTTGGGTAAAATTAGCATTGTGGGATACTAGCTATTTCCTTAACGGTCGTGTGACTGTTTCACTGACGATGCCTATACGGCTATCTCACGAGTCCCTCGGTGTTAGCAGCTTTTCTACAGAAAATGAAAGCCACAGTCTTTGCACGGCAGCCACAAGACAGTCGTGAGGTAGCCCCGCAAACTTGCAAGACTGTCATATGGCAGTTTCACTGAAATTGTGAAACTTAGGGCTGCGTACGATGTCTTATGATGTTTGTGAGTTCATCGTGCGCTTCGTCATAAATTTTCAAGTACTTTCTTTCCCATGAGTTTTGGGCACTCAAAAGAAGCGTCTCCTGAAGAATGCTTTGAGTATTCACAACATATGTTGTTTTTGGTGCCTAGAATTTATAACGGTTTATTTGAGTACCAATAACACATTTGCGTTATACAAAAAATAGGCTACGTCACTACTATATCAGATCAAAAATGTACGGTAGGGCGGGGCAATGTACGGGGGGGGGTGTGCCTATGGGTATGGGTGTGGGTAGTTTCAATGTGTAGATGCGGACTTGAGGTAGTGTAGACTAGGATGTGGCAAGTATATTACAGTAGGGTATGGATGGATGGGGTTGGTTTGGTGGGGATCGCAAATTAAACGTAAATCAACAGAGCCGATAGATGCTTTAAATATTTTGCCTCTAGCGACGTTTGAATTCACGACCTCGACAACACCGCCTAGAACTACACAAGCAGGTATTTGAGTTGTATCTGTCGCATGTAAAATGTGAGTTTCAGTAGTGATTCGGTACTTTTTTCAGGTGTTAATCTTACTTCATCCTGTTCTTTTGGTGAGACTCTGACGAGCATGCGCTTTTTCCCAGGCTTATCTGAGCCTTCATTGCACAAACACCTGACAGTACCGTAATCTCATGTGCTGGTTCGTAAAGAATTGCAATGAATTGAAGTATCCACAGGGCAACGCTGCACACACGACATATTTATACACGACCGTTGAGGAAATAGCTAGTATCCCACAATGCTATTTTTACCCAACATATATTTTTATAGACAACAAATATATTTTTAGAACATAAATATTTTTTTACACAATACATATCTTTTTTTTACACAACACATATATTTTTATTTAGACAACAAATATTTTTTATACACAATATACAAATTTTTTAGTCCATAAATATATCTTAAGTCCATAAAATATTTTTTAGTCCACAAATATATTTTTAAGCCCAGAAATATATTTTTATGCCCACAAATATATTTTTAGTCCACAAACATATTTTTAAGTCCACAAATATAATTTGTGTCCACACATATTTTAGTCCGCAAATATATTTTTAGTCCACAAGTATATTTTTATGTCCACAAATATATTTTTAGTCCACAAATATATTTTTTAGTCAACAAATATATTTTTAGCACATACATATTTTATTTTATTGCACAAATATATTTTTAGTCCGTAAATATTTCGATATACAACGCATATATTTCCACATACAATATTGCAACGCCTGACATGCCATAGTATGCTCACCACTGTTTTTATTTATATATTTATTTTAAAATAAACTTCCAGAAGCTCCTGAATACGCTGAAAGGCAATTTCACATGATGAAGTTACTTGACGTCCTGGGTAAGATAATATTTTCTGTCCCAGGGTAAAATGTCAGATATCCTTATCCGGTGCGAAAGAATAAATCTGCTTTCGCCTATAAGCAGGGCTCATTCCTGTTTAACCCTTTTCAGACCAATGGAATCTTCCGTGTCAGGATGGTTCATTGTATAATTTTATATAGGGTCAAAGGTTATGATTTCCCCCAAAATATTGTATGTCTTGACTTTGAAGAAGATCAATTTTGTCTTAACAAACAGTTCCAGTGGCAGAGCCAGAGGGGCGTTCAGGGCCGCTTCCTACGCACCCCCTCCCCCCTATATCCTATGAAAATTAAACAAATTGGTCTCAATGAGACCAAGTTATTTCATATTCATGGGATATTTAAAAATATGAGATAAAAACAGCAAAATCACCCCCATCCCTGCCATATGAACCCCCTTTCCTGAATTCCTGGACCCGCCCCTGAGTGCAGACCCTAATGTCATGCCGCAATGTTTGTCAAAGTACCGGTTAATGGATTTTCTGTCTACAAAAGGTCAACTATTTAAAATCCAGGAGCGAGATGGGGTTTTTTTTTCGAAAATAAAAATAAAAAGATACATTTATCCGTTGAAAACTGCCCCGGGTTTCATCATTAAAAAGTCGTATTGAGAGAGCACCAGGCCCTGAGGTTATAACCCTCTTTTCATGCTCAACTCAACTTAGCACGAAATTTCAACTGCTTATGAAAGCTAAAATACTGACTTATAAAGAAGTTTCTTGCATTGAGTCTCTCAGATGTTGTATAAATTTGCCATGCTAATAAATGTTAAAACGCCAACAATTGTTGGCATTCTAACATTTATGAGCAGGATAAATTTCGTACTCAGCTGAGTTGATTATGAAAAAACGTTTTATAACCTCAGTTTACTAAACAGTAACGGCACGGGTATAACTAACCATTGATTCATTATTGGATCTTTATCATTAAACTTGCTCCTCACGATTCTGTAGCTAATCAAGTTTTCTCACTCGGACACAGTCACCCGTCTCACAAATGGGTGGCAACACGACACGACATAATTTTCGGATTCAGAACCAATTTTTTCTACATATAGCCACAGAGTCGTCAAAGTGTCTCAAAATCTTCAAACTTGTTTCCATGCGTATGAGGTGTGAGGGTTTGGCGACACATGGAACTATAAATTGCGACTGATTGGAGACAAACTGAGAATCGAGCGAGACATGCTTCTATATTTCACAGATGAAAACGGGCAAAAGTTTTAAATACTATATCGATAGGCGACGTTTAAATTAATACTCAACACAATATATTTACAACAGCTTTGAAACAGAGGGCCATTGCAGGGACAAAGGGGAATTTTATCTACTGAAAACAATAATTTCATTTAACAGTGGTAAAATAAATATGAAAAAACAACTCATATAACTATAATCATAATACCATAAAAAACATGTCTGTCCCCGTCTGAGAGGCAGAAATGTAACCGCATAGTATTTGCAAAGAAAAAATGTCCCCAATAAGATAATTTTGGTGCACAAATGGCTGCCCATACTTTTAAATGCATTTGATAGTGTATTATTGTATTATCGAACAGTCAAACGGCTTCTCATACCCATCCTCCAGATAAGAGAGCGTAATGGAAAATTATTTTGGTTATTTCTCAACCAAAACATATGTTTTGGGTACTTAAATGGACCTATTAAATAAGACAGTTATTTTGAAGACCAAATGCACACTCTTTAACCTTTTGATAAGGGAAACATCACAATTTCTAGGCTGTGAAAGATTGCTCAACATGACCCATGTGGCATACAAAAAATGCATTTTCCGCAAAATGCAATTCTGGTCGCATTGCTATACAGTGGTTTCATATCAAGCACTATTTAGACTATCAGTATACAAAATTCCAGCCGTATACCTTACGGGTGCAAAAAATGTGTTTTTGCACGATACGCGACTTTCCCCGACGTATATTAACACAATGCCTGTTATTCGTAGAGGATGTACCATAGCAGACAGGTCGATCTAGAAAATATCGAGCATGCGCAGACGATGCTATAGTCTAGCAATAAAATTAAATATCTCTAGTCTTTCGAATTTTCATTATTTTTCGTTTGGTTTTATTTGCAGAGGATCTAAAGCTTACCGTGCACCCGCCAGGACAATTTTTCAATAGTGAAAAATTGTTTATTAGGACCCCCTAGATGCGAAACAAGGCCGTCCTCAAAACCTGTTTGGGCTATGTGTAAATGCATGGTTTCCATGGCAACCCATAGCGGATTCGAGGATGGGATGTGATATCTCCGCTGTTACTTAGCTTAAACTACCAAACTTAGTACAAAATTTAAGCTTTGACATAGGCCTTTTATCCATTTGTCGCATATGCAAATTATCTAATTTACATATTCACAAATATTTGTGAAAAAAAATGTGATTCAAGATGGGGTTTACCTACAAACTACCTATTCTAGACTACTAAACATGGCACCAAATTAAAGCTTAGGCACATGCCTTTTATCTAGTGGTCATTTATGCAAATTTTCTTTTTTGTATAATTTGCATATTTATGAATATTAATTAAATTAAATATATTATTAATTTAATAATATTAATTAAAACAATAAAAAATGACAAAATATCATAATAAAACATAAATAAATTGATTTCAGCCCAAAACCATCATTGTTGCATGTCGGTTTATCATCAGTGATACAATTTGACCAAGGACTTCCATCTCGTAGTCCTTTATGGAAATTATCTCATTTGCATATTAATGAATATTAATGAAAACTTAAAAACTTGGAAAAATGATTACCCCTGCGATTGTTAGAACTACCTAGCACCCCTAGAAAAATTTCTGATGGAGACTAAATTGTTTAAAAGGACCTCATAGATGCAAAAATAATACATATATTGTTCTAAAAAATAAAGTCATTATGTTAAATCACAAGGTCCCTACAAAAAAACTCATATTTCACCAGCAACTCTTCTAGAATACAAAACCTAATACCATGGGATAGAAGTTTTACCTGATGGTGTGATATGCAAATCGTCTAATTTGCATTCATGAATATTAATGAAATTATTAGGAATGAGAGAAGAATCACAGAAAAATTAAGGTGTGTACCTACAAGATTACCTATATATACTGAACGAAACTTCTAAACCGCCAGTTAACAAAGCACATTTTTTCAATATAACACATTTATTATTAAACTGCTTGAAATGATATTTGCCACAGTGTATTTGGACACATGTATGCGTCGATTGAACATAACGCAGTTTGATTCAATAAGGGTGTTCATTTATGCATGACGATAGAATACTTATACCTGTTTTGCACGTGGCACACAAATGCTATATGTTTATCTCCATGTGTATACTCGTATTTTCATCGGCAACTATCGGACAACTTTATTTTATCACAAAAATGCCAACGTTTGGGTTGTATAGAGTATAAAGTAGAGGGGTGGGGCTGCGGGTTCAGTCGAACATGGGGCCTCGTTGAGACTGATTCATATCTTATCATAAAGTTTGACGTGTTTTGATAGAGCCGAAAGTTTACACCACAACATGTCGGTCATTTTTCATTTTTGCACTCGTATGACGAGAAAAATCGACAAAAACTGAATTTTACGTATGTCATAAAATGTCCTGTATAGTCCACCATACTTTGGTGCGATGATGAACAAATGCTGCATTGGAACGTGGAGGTGTCGAGATTGATGTGCAGTAAACGGTTAATTGGTGACGAATGTTTCAATAATTTTGAAGACAAAAACATTTCATCATCATTAACACATTTCTGTGTTCTTAAATGCCATATGGGCCTCCATAGGAGCACTGAATTGCATGAAAATTGCAACTTTATTACAAAATAAACACAATAGTGTTCAATAATGTCCATTTACAGCACCAGAAAGCTTCAGTAATATTGTGGACGAAAACATGTCATCTCCATAAAGCATTCTTGTGTTGTTTTATGTCATATGGGCTTCCATAGGAACATTGTGAATTTCCTGAAAATGGCTTGTTAATAAAAGCGAAATCCAAAAATGTTCAATAATGTCCATTTATAAGACCATGAAGTTGGTGTTTTTTCACTTTAGGTCCCTTGAATACTCGGTTTTAAGCGATAAGTTCAAATTCTAGCGTTTGTGTGAAAATGAAATGCGATGGTGCCTTTATACAGTCTATCAAATGAGCATGTTATTTTCAATTTTTGAAAATGAAATTTCGACAGGTTCTGTTTAATTGATTTTTCCATATTGAGTGTAAATTTAAGCCATGTATGTATCATATATGTTATGATATATGAGAAAATGTCGAGTGGCGGTTTGGAAGTTTCGCTCAGTATATCTGCTGCTTACTATTCTAGACGACCAAAATTAGTACTAAATAATTTCAAAGCACTCTTACCCATATGGTCCGATATGCAAATGACCTAATTAGGATATTCATGGATATGAATGAAACATTTGAAATGAGAGGAAAAAAGCAGAATAATAAGGGGGATTTACAGAATTAATCATATCTCATTTGCTAATTGCGCTAGAGTACTAAAAGCTGCACCAAATTAATGGTAAGTCATAGCACACTTACCCAGTGGCCTGATATGTAAAGTTTCTAATTCTTATGCACATGGGTATTAATGAAAACGAAAGAAATTAAAGGAAAATGGAGGAAAATTTAGGGGGTGGCCCTACAAAATTTCTTATATTGCAATAATTATTGTTCATTGGCCTAGAGTACCAAACTTGGTACCAAAATGCGTGCTAAGATATAGAGTAAGAAAGACAGCAAGGATTAGGAATCGATACAATCAAGTACCATTTTACCTAATGATAAGATATGAAAATTATCTAATTATCATATTCTTGAATATTAATGAAAACATTTGAAATGAGAGAAAATAGTAAAAATATTATGGGAGTGTATCTACAAAACTACTCACATCTCAGCTGTCATTTATCAAAAACTTAAAACTTTGTACCTAATCAAAGCCTAGAAATTTTTCTTTCATCTTGTTATTTGATAGACAAATTATCTAATTTAAATAAGCATACATATTAATGAAAACATAAGAAATGAGAGAAAATGCAGGAAAAATAAGTAGGTTTACCTACAAAATTACTATTATCTCAGCTGCTAATTTCCCTAGAGTACTTAACATGAAACCAAATTAATGCTAAGAAATAGTCCATTTACCCAATGGTCTAACATGCAAATTATCTAATTTGAATATTTATGATAAATCATAGAAAAAGGGGATGTGCCTTCAAACATTCTTATATTTCATTTGATTATTGCCCTAGAGTACAAAACATGGTATCAAATTAAAGCTTAGATACAATCCTTTTACCTAATGATGAAATATTTAAATGCTCTAACTATCATATTCACGAATATTAATGAAAACATACCTGTAGAGAAAATTATAGAAAAATGATTGGGTGAACCTACAAAATTCTTCATATCTCAGCTGCCACTCAACATAAACTTCAAACCTTGGTGCCTAATCAAAGCCTAGTTAATATTCTTTTAGTCTAAGGTTTGATATGCAAATTATCTAATTTGAATGTTCATACATGTTAATGAAAACTTAAGAAATTAAGAAAAATTGAATACAAGTTAATGGAAACGTACTTCAAAGATAACATATATCTTAGTTGCTATTTATCTTATGCTACAAAACATGAATTATATAAAAGCTGTTATATCGTAGTACTAATCTGATACCAAGTATTGGTAGTATAAAACACTTAGCAGCCAAGATATAGTTAATTTTGTTGGTAGACCTCTTTCATTTTTCCATAGTTTTGTCTTATTTCTAATGGTTTCATTAATATTCATGAATATGAAAATTTGACTGCACGCATATCTGTTAATAACTTCAAAGTACCATTTCATAGCATTAATTTGGTACCAAGTATGGTTGTATAGGACAAATCGCAGCTGAGATATAGGTAATTTTGTAGGGACACATCCTTAAGGTTTTGTTTTCGTTAATATTCATGAATATGCAAATTATACAAAAAGAGAATTTGCATAAATGACCATGGGAGGCAGGCCCTGTGTCGAAGCTTTACTTAGATACTTAGTTTAACATCTATGATAAATCTATAATTACGAGTAAAAGTTTCTGACCAGTTTTAGGAGGCGATTTTAATGTTGTATCTAACAATCATCACTGTTAATGCTTTAAGTTTATTCTTTCATATTTATAATATATAGAAGGTGTTGAAAATAAGCTTTCATTATTTATGCCTTTAGATTAGCTTTGAGGACTTTAATGTGTCACTTGACTGAAATGAAGCATAATACCAAACATTTTTTAAATTTCACACAATTGACATCACAAAATACATCCTTAACAACAGTTAATGCTAATTTCAAGAAAATGGAAATAACATAGTTCATATATATTATTGCCATAAAGTTAAGCATATTTTTATACGACCCAGATTTTCGAAGTAATGAAAAATAATTTGATTTTTGAGTGATTGCAAAACTAGAAGGGACATAAAGTAACGTACAACAAAACATAGCACAGTTACATACTTCCCCAATTGGAGTAACAATAAACAACAAGTCAACAACAACAGAACCACCGCCTTAGAACGAACAGCAGCCTAAGCCACCGGGGGGCTTAAATGCATTTTACTGGTACCAAATCTTCGCCCTAGATTCTGCTGTTGTTGAAGTACAAGAAATTATGGTTCGTGATGCATTATCTGACGACCACATGATACAGTTAAAGGTGGTTACTGAGACTTTGAACTCTCAAAAGTACCAGGACCAAATCCTGGAATCTTGAGTTAGGCCACGCTTGGACTCGCTAGATGGCCAGAACATGGTTCTCTGAGATGACATCGCAAGACCTCACTATACTCGCATCATCGAGAAATAAAAAAAATCCACAGAATATCGCTAGTCTTCCACGGCCGAGCTTGTTGCCGGACTTGAACCCTATCGAACACGTGTGGGACAAGCTCGGCTGACGTGTTTGAAACCTGGAACCGGCTTATCAAAACCATTGTGAATTTTGCTAGACTCTACTGCAGGAGTGGGACAGGATTTCATGTCTTGAACGCATGTGCCCGATGAAAATGTGCCAAATTGTTATTCAACAGTGTGAAGGCTATACACAACATTTACTGGAAGTAGTGGATTATTGTGAGCAATTTCGTGACTTTTTGCACCGGATCCTGAAAGCGTATGCTCCAAAGAGAAAGTTTTGAAGAAATTACAACTATCACGGCTTTATTGTAAAAGTTTTGCTGCCTCTTGGCTTCCATACTGTTTTCAATGAATTTTGTAAAATTTATGGGTAATTTTTGTAAGGTGTTTGCAGCCTATAAACAAGTCAGAGATTCCACGGTTTTCTTTATCAAATCGCTTGTATTCTGCTTTTGTTGTCTACAATGAAATACAATGGATGTATAGTGTGACAGGACAGACAGAAGACCAACAGGTAAGCCACCAACTCTGTCCTCTACGTGTGTTGATTTTTGAAATCGGTCAGCCAATTATAAACGTCAAAATATTATCACGCTTTTCGCAGAATAACTATGTAATGGATTAAACAATATTTATTCAGGTAAAGTGCATGAAATACATAGTGCCATCCTATATCAACTTTATTTACATGTAGGCTATTATCGCATACTTAGAAAAAAGTAAGTAACCATTCACGATGTACTTAAAGCTGCATAGTCTGTAACTTTTGATCTTTTAATTTTAGAAATAATGTTTCGATTTTTCAAGAAAACAGTAAAAACTAAAACTCAGGTATACATTTTAACAATTGCGTTAATCTTAACAAATTATCAGTATCAAAACAACAGCATTTATTTTATAAATTAACTCTCTATAATTATTGGAGGGACGCAAATAATTACAAACAAGAGAAGAACACCTGTTTTTATAAGATTCTTCACTTTTACATGCAGTTTCAGCTATAGTGAGCAGATTTATTGTGAAAACATAGCTTAGTTCTACTTTTACAAATGTTTTAAAAAGAAAATAAAAAAATTCGTAAATGTTCATAGTTGCATTAGTCTCTTTAACATTGCGATGTGTTTTTGAATATCTACCCTCTGGTTCGCCAAAACAATGCATTGAATAAAGCGAATCTATTTTACAGCCTATATGTTCATATTCAAGGCCATCTTAAAGTGTCCATTCTTACGTGAAAATAGATTTTATGTTGTGAAACAGGCACTTGGACGTCCCACTACATATGCTAGCATTTTAAACGTGACCTGTTAGTAGGATACGGAATTATCTCCAAAATACGTTTTTTATACCTTATGGCGACGGCAGCCATATTGGACCCAAACAGGCAGCAATGTAATCTTTGGGCAGTTATGATGTGTTTGTGTGAAAATAATCGAATTGATTCGTGGCAGATGCATATGGGAGAAAATGAAACATTACGTTTTATCTGGTTACATATGGTACACAACATTGCATGTGTAATGCTAAAGCAACAGTTCTTGGAAATTGAAACTAATACTCAAAACTTTTAAAACAAACACATTGTCTTTCCTTAAAGGTAGTTTGATTTCAATTTGATAACGCGTTGCTGAGATAAAAGTGTTTGTATTAAACGCATGCATACATATGACGCACATTGGCTATCATACTCTTAGCTCTAGTGGCGTTATGCAATTCCGTGGTTTCGTATCCACCATATAGAATTTATACTTTAACAAACCTTGCTACTTTCCGGGTAACCATTTTTGTTTTTGTTTTTTTCTTCCTGGGCCCCAGCCTATTAGTCTACCAAAAATGAAACAAATTGTACCTTCAATTTTAGGGAGAAGTTTCGCCGTCGTTGGGCACCCCGCTGTTGGATGTAGCAGAAACGTCTCCAAGACAAACCAAACCGAATTGGGCAATACAAAGAAAGTATACGACAGTGTTTTTTAACCACCCGAAAAGGGCAGGTGGTTATCTAGAGCGCCTGGACAATGTTCCGAGAATTATACGTGAGCTCGAGCAGCAAAATATGTCTGTCTGTCCGTCCGTCCGTCTGTCTGTCGTAAACCTACGTTGTCCTTTGCTCAAACCATGACTTCCGCAAATCACCAAAATGCCAGGAATTGACCCATACGGATAGTGTAGTTGGTGGTGATTTTGGACCACCAAGGTAGCATATACCAAGCTTTTTTGTGCAAGTTTATACTAGTGTTGACTTAATATCTGATTCATAATGTTCAGCTTATAGTTATTAGTATTTATTCAAAAAATCCTATTATTCTTTGGTCTTTCCAGTATTTCGCCGTGCCTTCGGTATTTTAAGCTTGGTATTGACACAAATCAAGTACTGGCACTAATCAATTCCTTGGAGTTTAACAAGGAGTATATTTCCATGAACGCCATAAAGAATATTCGTATGTAATTCAAATCAATAAGGCTGATGGGTGTTTTCTTCATTTTGATCTAATTTCGACAAATGAAAAGAATAATTTTCCATGCTCCAACCTACTGCCCTCCCCCCCCCCCCCCCCCCACCTAATCTGGCCATTAGAGTCGAACTGACCAAATACTAGCAGCCTGACAAGGCAGGGCAAGAGGCGAATATTTAAGACGACACTTTGGGCTCTGATCAATGATGACAAGTAAAGGTCGCGCGTTTACTTACCAGACAGACAGAAGAATAGGCGTAAATGAAAGACATGTGCGACACTTTGGTCATCGATGAGACCTGCCTACCATACCTGCCAGACAGGCAGGAGAAGAGGCGAAAATGAAATGCGACACGAACATCGCGTATATCCGTCGCCAGGCAGGCTGGGAAAGAGGCGAAAATTATAAATGATAATCCAATCATGCTGTATCACACGGTGCATGTGACGAAAGCAAATTCACGCACCTGGCTCAACCAATCAGGGAGGGAGTTGACAATCAACGCTACAAATGAGAACGCGACATTGGCGACGGCAACGGGTGGATATGGAAGATAGCCAGGGCCCAGAATTACAATTTCACTTTAAAGTTAAGAAGGACTTAAGCTAAGTAATGATATTTCAACATGTTACATTAAAATGCTTAATAAATTCCCAGGATCGATGTAGTACTTGTGGTCAAAGATATCATTGTGATCTACAGAAAAAAATGAAATTATATTGATTTTAATCAGTTTGAAATGTTATTTTTCGCATCCTGAAAAATCAATACTTAACTTTAAGGAGGCATTGTTATTCTGGGCCTGGATCATTCTAAATATAAATACAAACGAACACACGCTAGAGAACCACTTTACTCGAACAGCGCACTAATCACGGGTTGGTTGCAGTCGATGAGTGCAGTCTCGTTTGGTTTACTCTGATTCGTTCTATCAACTATTGATTTTCATGATGATGTGCTCAATTTGGAGCCTTTAAGTGCTACCCAAGTTCTAAAACTAGCTAAGTTCAAGCCTATTTCTGGCTAGCTAGAGGGACTGTATTGTGTCCGAAATGTGTTCACAGCCAATGAACGCGCTATTAAATAGATCACCAGTTCTTATTTTATTGCATAAAATAATGAAGAATATGAATAAGTGAAAAAGTAGAAACTTTTATATATTTCTGTTTTTTGTTGCTATGCAAATTTTGAGTCGACAAGGGCATTGCCCCAGTAGTCGAAGGTCTAAATATCCAATTTGTATGCAGTCGGCAAGATGTGATTGCATGGACGCAGCCGATGGGAGCACAAGCAGATTTTATATAGCCAAAGCGGGTCTAGCTGTTTTTGATTTTGTTTAGCTCATCTGAGCGAGCTATTGAGATCACTTGATGTCAATCGTCAATTCTGTGTCACGCATCGTGTATCGTCCGTCTTCACCATTGCTTCAAAGGACATTCCCTTCTAAACGCAATCTTCAATAATTGTCATCAAATGGTTCCAGTGTGTTGCAGATCAAGGTCACACAGGCTAAAATAGATTTTCAAAATGTTTTTTCAAAGATCTTCTTGTCTGAAACTACAATACGAGGGTCATCCAATAAGTTCTGACAATGGTCCCATATCTCAGAAACTTTTATTGAAATTAGGATTCTATTACACATTACATATGGCCATGGATGTTGCCTACTCATGTTTGAAATGAGGAGTTTTATCATAACCTGATCCGATGCTATACAAATTAGTAAACAACACTGTGAGAGCCCTTGGCCGCGAAAACTCACGTTTTTGACTAATTTTTGCTAGGGGTAGAGTTAGCTAAATATGCAGTTTGCTTCTTTGGAAATTTTATTAGTGGTTAGTGAGGTCGTCTGAATGCACATTTGACACCACAAAATCATTAACGTAGTTGCTTTGAACGTACTTGGTTGCTAGGCAACAACAGTAAATTAAATGTTTGCCTCACTTTAAGCGTTAATTAGAAAAAAGTATATTTTGAACACTTATACAAGCCATTGCGACCAATTTGCCTAATAAATGACACATATTTTGATAAATCTGTTCTATAGCACATAGAAAATAATAACTTTCAATAAAAACTTTATACAAAGATAATGCATTTTTAGTACAACCCATTCTCAAGGAAAATATTTCTTGCAAAATCTGTGATTTGTCATAATCAAAGCCCTGCTAACACAACAGTCGCAACCTAAACCATTATCTAAGCCGTTCAAAATCAACATACATAATGTCTTTATTTATCTATATAAAAATTTAAAAAGGAGTTTGTAATTTCTTAGAAATTTGGGCATGTATATTGCATATGGTGTCCAGTCCATGGCCCTTTACCTTATGTTCTTTGGTTGCCAAGCAACCATTGCGATTGCAACATGGAAACAATTTGAACCTAAGACCCACTTCCCTATTTTCTTAATAACATGTGAAGATAATTGAAACACATCCTAGAGAAAAAGGTTTTGTTTTATGGGGTCATTGTCAGAACATATTGGATGACCCTCGTACCTAAAGCTGTAAAATTTGGTATGTTACGTCGCCTAGTGGAGATTTACCAAGTGTGTCAAATTATGCACATGATGCAAAAAATGACCCCACCCCTGTGGTCAAATGTTTTACACCGGCTTATATAGGGGAAACATGAAAAATATTCTTGTCAGAAACCACGTGGCCTAGAGTCTTGATATTTGGTAGGTATTATCATCGAGTAGACCTCTGCTTAGTTTGTTCAAATTTTGCCCCTGGACTAAAATGTCAAATCAGTGGGGGTGGGGGGTCACATGATTTACACAGGCTTATATGGCGAAAACATTAAACAAATCTTGTTCTCTGAAACCACAAGGACTAAAGCATTGATATTTGGTATGTAGCATCATCTTGTAGACCTCTACCAAGCATGTTCAAAGTATGCCCATGGTACCCAAAATGGCCCCGTCCCTGAGGTCACGTTTTACATAGGCTTATATATGGAAACATGAAAAAATCTTCTTGTCAGGAACTTCAAGGCATAGAGCCTTGATATTTGGTTAGCAGCATCAACTAATAGACCTCTACCAAGTTTGTTCAAATTATGGTCCTGGTTCTAAAATCATGCTTGGAATGAAAACTTAAAACATATTCTTGTCTTAGACCGCAAAATCTAGAGCTTTGGTGTTTGGTATGTAGCATCATGTAACAGACCACTTCCAAATATGTTCAAATTATACCCATGGGGCCAAAATGGTCATGGGGGTCACATGTTTTACAAATTCAGAATGACAAATTTAAAATAACCACCAAGCTTAGAGTCTTGAGCTTTCATCGACGTCAATACTGTTTGTGTGCAAACAGCGACGGCTCTATCGAGATTTCGTAAGTGAACAGGCTCGTCTGAACCTTTCTTGCTCGCAAAATGCGGTACATGTAAGTACCAAATTTCATGTGGTTTAATCACGGCCACCAATCCATCTCATTCATCGCATATACCAGTTAGATTAAACTTTCAATTTCGTTATTTTGGGAGCAAAATTTAGAAATCGGGCAAGGCTATTCGATGAGACACTCCTTGAACTGTCTGACACTGATATCGGTTTAGAGAGGATATTCTGCTTGACAGTTTTCAACTTCAACACATATTCTAGAACCAGTTTATGTGCCAGCACCCTATTTAAGGTATTTAAAAGGTAGACATCAAGGCCATCGAATAGCATTCTCGGATTTCTAAAATTTTGTATCGATTATAAAAAGTGACGATTTTGCCTAAGAAGTTCTAGCGATAAGGCGTATATTTTCCCTAGTTGACATGATTACAAACACCAAATTTTCAAATTGCCCTAATGTTTTTAAAATTGGTGTAGTTTGGCAGTAAAATGTGCATAGCAGGCAACAAAATACGTTTCAAAGCGATTCTCCATTCACAATACCGTAAAACGTGCACTTTCTACTCCCACCCCTCATTTTACGTCTTTATACTGGGTGCCGTTTAGACCAGACTTTGAGTAACTGCATTGCTAGTTTTAAAAAAAGTAAAAGTGCTAAAATGTTAAGGATAGAAGTGCTCTTCATTTCCAAAACATTACCGTATCCCTTCAGCGCATGTGTACGAAAAACACCTAAAATGGTGACGTTTGTCATTGGAAAGATGAAATTGGTGTCTTTCAGTTTATTTTAAGATGCTCCCCCCCCCCCTGGACCCAAAATGCCCTTTACATATGTTGTAAATGTTTATAGCGACATGTCATTGTCCAAAGGGCATCTTGGGTCTAGGGGGGGGGGGAAGCATCTAAAATAAACTTAAAGACACCATTTTCATCTTTCCAATGACAAGGGTCACAATTTTAGGTGTATTTCGTACGCACGCGCAGAAAGAAAACGGTAAGGTTTGGGAAATGAAGAGCATTCATATCCTTAACATTTTAGCACTTTTACTTTTTTTAAACTTGCAATGCATTTACTCAAAGTCTGGTCTAAACGGCACCCAGTATAAAAACGTAAAATGAGGGGTGGGAGTAGAAAGTGCACGTTTTTACGGTATTGTAAATGGTGAATCGCTTTGAAACGTATTTTGTTGCTTACTATGCATATTTTACTGCTGAACTACACCAATTTTAAAAACATTAGGGCAATTTGAAAATTTGGTGTTTGTAATCATGTCATCTAGGGAAAATATACGCCTTATCGCTAGAACTTCTTTAAGGTCCATCTCATTCGTAGGAAACAGGTCCCTCTTCTTCATAACACAGTATTGATCTTATGCGATGAAGGAGGTGGATTGATGCCCGTGTTAGCTGCTGTTGAGATGCGATATAACATATACGAGTATATTCATTTACCGTGACGCCATTTGGCTAAGTCAGGATGGTCCATTGATATATTATGGGGGTCACAGGTTATAGTTTCCAAATACCGTTGCATTTCTTTCTCTGAATATCCATTTTGTCTGAGCAAACAGTACAGACCCTGATCAAACGAAGCTTTCTATGGTATTTTACCTGGGTCTTCTTTGTCGGCAAAAGGAGTTTCAAGTATTTAAAGGGTTAATTTTTGTCTCTTTTTGTTGTAAAACATGATGGCGAAAAGCTCAAATCAAGTAACGTTTAATGAGTGTGTTTAGTCCACGGGTGTTTAGCTTTCAACCGCCCAATTACATGTATTCTGATGTACAGACTCGATTTTTTAAGTAAACAATACACCCATCATTCGAAAGGTTAAACTAATCTCAAAGTTTACTGTCCTGCCAACCAAGAGTGACAGTGACGTAATATGGTGTTTACAACTGTTAAGTAAACTCTGCTTGATCTAACGCGAATCAATAGATCACTTGTGTATTAATCCTATCCAGTGAACTATCGATTATAAGTCCCTAATAATGTTGTAAACAAAGCATGACGTCACTGTCAATCTTGGCTGGCATGACAGTAGCTAAACTCTCTTTTTTCAATATCTGGGTGTTGACACGACGAAAAAGTGTAGCATCATAGTGTAAAAATGGGCAGATAACGTTATGCATGTCAGAAAATTGCCTGACAGTCATTTAAAGGACAAATTCGACAGGGGTAATTTAGGGGTCTTTCATGCAAACCAAACATCTATGTGTCTTAATCCACATCTGAACTAAGGGTGTGAGGTTGGCGCTGTGAAACCGATTTTAACCCTTCAGTAAAATATTTTACTGACCGTTCTAAGGCGGTACCTATTTTGTGGATCATTTGTGTTATTTTTGTCTTGTGTTTTTATGCTTTCGCGTCTGTTCATTGCTGCCTTGTTGTCACCTGCTGGGAATGGGCTAACCTCTTGTCTCTTGTTTGTGATATTTAATTGTGTTTTTGTCACTTTCCCATGTGGTATCCTGAGCCAGGTGTGGTTCTTGATTGCATCGATTCCTGATCTTTGTTGCCTTTCTTACTATGTTTTAATACTTACTTAAACTTCAAATGTTAATATTTTTTGAAAGTTAAGTAATTTTTAATCATATTTTTTTTAATTTTTGGAGTTGTTTTGACATTAATGACGTCATGTTAATTAAGCCCTCAAAATCGTGAAAGTAATTCTATTAAATCTATACAAATGTCTTCGCTTTGCAAATATATAAATGGTTTATTCCTGCTATTTATATGCAGGAAAATAATACCGCTTTAAAGATACCGACCAAGACATATTTGAAATAGTTTCATAATAATCTGGACTCAAGGTTATAAATTTTTTTCATGCTCAACTTAACAGAGCACGAAATTTCAATTACTCATAAAAAAAACACTTAAATAACGACAAATAAAGATGTTTCGTGCCTTAAGTATCTCAGATATTGTATTTATCATGCTAATAAGTGTTTAAATGCCAACAATTGTTGGCATTTTAACATTAATGAGCAGGATTTTCGTACTCAGCTGAGTTCTGCTATGAAAAAGTTGATTACCTCGAGACCTGGTGTGTGGAATTCAAATAGGCCCTAAATGGTCTCGAATTAACGCTTGCCATCTCTACTTTCAATATACAGGTGTTGACACTTTGAAAAGGTGTAGCGTCATAGTGTAAAATGGGGAGATAACTCTATACTAGGAGTTTCGAAATCTACGAGGGAAAAAAATACAATCTTGTTTACTGCCGTTGGAACACGACCATGGACAAACCGATTCACGAGCGCGAGCACAACGATTGTCAGCAGATCAACACAGTCACATGGTCGATCCTGATTGGATTCATATATTAGGAAAGCAATGCCTACCTTGTGTAAAGGGAAAGGTCGCTGTATACGTGACGTGTCAGTGCTCCAAAAATAGATGCTTTTGGCGTGTCATAGATCACAAATATCAGGGTCCGTGTTGTGTAGCTTGGTCACAGTTTTAACTGCCTCGTATAATCCGCAGCATATAACCTTATTTCACAGCATATAACCTTATCATGTATCCAATAAATTATTTCCTGGGTCTGTGTAGACATTTCACACATTTCTTACGCGATAATAAAGCTGTCCACAAAAAACAAACAACACTTTTAAAGTTTCGAATAAGGAACGACATTTCATGTATATTGTCTGCTGGTAGATGAGTCATATGAAATATCAAGGTCTATTTTCTCCCTGATCACAAAAGTGTACAGTGCAATTGGTCATGATCGGCGTTTTGAGGGTTAAGATCAAAGCGGTCTTTTCAAGCTCCAGTTAAAAAGTTTTTTGACACTGACTGACTGTTGCATAATTATTTATAGAAACTAGTAACTCTTTGCATGCTAGATAAGTTTGCATAGTTTTGTCAATATAAAGACTATTTTAGAACCATCACCAGACAGCTACAGACGTTTGGTTGGGTCTAATCTGGGTTCAAACGGTTTGCAAAGGTTATTGCTTTTTGTGTCACGTTCGGGACAAACTGATCTGTTAACAAAATTGTATGCGAGGGTAATAGCGCCAGCAGGCAAAGTTAAAACGACAAATCTATTTGCGGAAAATTAAGAGATTATTGTGTCGGTGTGCCGCGGTCCCTGCGCACGAGGCATATATAAAATTAAGAGATTATGTCACCGAGACAGTTTCGAAATGTCTGTCTGAATAAGAATGAAGTGTTGCATATATTACACACAGGTAGGCTTTGCTTTCCTACCTTGTCACCCAGACAGTTTGAAGTGTCGCGGTTAATAACTTTACACAGTAGGCGGGGAGAGAACAATCCAATCTACATTTACCACGTGACTGAATCATTTTTATTGACATATCACTTGACATCGTCGCTCAGACTCAATGTCCATGGTCGAATTCCAACAGCAGTACCCATTGAACAACTTGTGCTGTGTTTTTTTCCATATATGCAATTCAAATTTTGTAATAAGATCACTAACCATGCTTTTTTTCTTGCCTTAACCCATCTTCCAAATTTTAAAAGGAATCAATGTCAAAATCCTGCAATTGCATTGGTTAACAGACAAATAGTCCGGGGACCAACTAAACTTACCTTGCACATCCCAAGAAACCGTTCCATGGGTGGAAAATTATTCATTAGGACCCCCTGAATGCGAACAAAGTTGTTTTAAAACATAGACCTATTTCAGCCATGTGAAAATGACTGGTTTCCATGACAACCCATAATGGATTTACGAATGACGTATGCCTACAAAATTACTCGTATTTCAGTTGCTACTTAGCCTCGACTACTAAGCTTGATATCAAATTAAAGCTCAGACATAGCCCCTTCATCTATGTGTCACATATGCAAGTTATCTAATTTACATATTCATAGATATTTATGAAACCATTACAAGTGCCGTTCAAGAATAGTGTAGTACCTACAAAATCAATAACATCTCAGCTTCTACTTATTATACCAAATTAAAGCTTAGAGTCAGACCTTTAATTCCATGGTCAGATATGCAAATTATTTTATTTGCACAAGTTGCGCATTCATGAATATTAATAAAACATTAACAAGTCAGGAAAAGTTATTCAAAAAATATATATAAGCTGATTTCACCCCCGTATTATCATCGTTGCATGTTGTTATAACATCAGGGATACAATTTGACAAGCCCATTTATCCAGTGGTCCTATATGAAAATGATATCATTTGCATATTCATGAATATTTATGAAAACTTAAGCAACTGAGGGAAAATAATGTAAAAATGTAAACCTGGGGACAGGGAGTTAGGTAGTTGGTAATTAGACTAACTATGCATAACCACTTGTTTATGTAGACCTCCTAAATGCTTAAAAAGTTGTGCTTAAAATAAATCTGTTTTGGCTATGTGAAAACGCATGGTTTTCATGGCAACCCAGAATGTGATTCTCAAGAATTGGGGTATACCTACAAAAATACTCATATCTTAGCTGAGAGTAAGGGTCAAACATCGTATGTAATACTATAAGAATCAATCATGAGTGTGAGGGTAGAATTGAACAAGTAGCCCAATGGGCTACGATCGCTCACCTGGGAGCCAGCTTAATGTTTGGAGATACCATAATTTATGATGCTCAAAGGCAGATAACTCTAAACTTGAAGCAGTGACCAGGAACTAATTAAAAACATAAGATATTATGCCAGTCCTGGTTATCTGCATGTATTAAAAAGATCCGTATAAAAACGGAGAAAGTATTTTTTCAGATGCTCAAGGGCAGCTAACTCTGTAGTCAGTGATGGGATCTGACCAATCAATACTTAAATGTATGCCATGATAACCTACAAGGATGAAAAACAGTAAATGAAAAATGAAGGCTCTAGAGTGGTCACAACAATATACAGCTATATTTTAGACACTCAAGTGCAGCTAACTCTGTAATTGGTGGTCGGGTGTGGCGGATAATCTATCTCATTCAAGCATTTATGGGTGTCCTTGTTACCTGCAAGACTGAGGAAGATTCATTCAAAAATAAAGGTGCTAAAGTGGTCACATAAGATCCCCCAATGTAAAACTATGCAATTTTTTATGACGCTCAAGTGCAGTTAACTCAACAGTCTGAGGTTGGTTCTGCTTAAAGTTCAAACTCATCCATTTTTTTATGGTTGTCCTTGTTACCCGAAAGAATGAAGAAGATCCAATCAAAAAATGAAGGCGTTAGAGTGGTCACAACATTATCGATCAATTTTTAAGATGTTCAAGGGGAGCTAAATCCATAATAGGTGATGGGATCTTGACAAAATTCAAACTCGTCCAAGCTTATATAGTTGTCCTTCTTATCTGCAAGAATAAAGAAGATCAATTTAAAATTAAAAGCACTAGAGTGGTCACAACAATTCTCCCATTATAAGCTATGGAGATTTTCCAGACACACAAGGGCAGCTAATTCCGCAGTCCCTTTTTCGGATCCTGTCGAATTTCGAATCCATCCGAGAATTTATAGGTGTACTTATTGCCTGCAAGAATGAATAAGATCCAATCGAAAATGAAGGCACTGGAGTTGCCACAAGATTCTTCCCATTATAAATCTATGGGGATTTTTCCAGACGCTCAAGGACAGCTAACTCATAAGTCCCTGGTTGGATCCTGCAGAATTTCTAACTCATCCAAGCTTTTATGGTTGTCCTTGTTACATGAAAGAATGAATAAGAACCAATCAAAAATGTAGATGCTAGAGTGGTCACAACATTTTCCACCAATTTTTAAGATGCTCCATAAAAGGTGATGGGATCTTGACGAAATTCAAACTCATTCTAGCTTGTATAGCTGTCCTTCTTATCT
Organism: Loripinus fragilis; assembly: GCA_964019695.1. Classification (NCBI taxonomy): domain Eukaryota; kingdom Metazoa; phylum Mollusca; class Bivalvia; order Lucinida; family Lucinidae; genus Loripinus; species Loripinus fragilis. The sequence continues at coordinate 47,828,521 of OZ026514.1, forward strand.
GCAAACATAAAGGAGATCCATTTAAAATTGAAAGCGGTAGAGTGTTCACAACATTTACCCCATTGTATGTTTATGGGAATTTTTCCAGACACTCAAGGGCAGGTAACTCATAAGTCTCTGGTCGGATCCTGCCAAATTTATTAAACTCGTTGCGAAAAAGAGATAAAATGCTCAACAAGCCTCGCATTTTATCTCTTTTCCCTCAACTCTTTTAATAAATTCAATAAACGTGAGCACTCATTAAAGATCATCTATTTATTTGGCTAAAACAAGACAATTCGTCATAGATCAGTTATTAGGAGATCTATGCACGTTAGATAATTAATTATTCAAATATTTTAGGCAATTCCAAAGATAATTTCTTTGAAAACATTATTACGTAAGCTGGATAAGCGTAGAATTTAATAAATTTTCACTATCTACGAAAAGAGATATTTTTTTATTACTACCCTTACCCCTGTAATGCACGATTTCTATTTTGTACTTTTTTAACTGCAAAACAAGGAATTAATTTACTTCAAACAGACAAATATGTTTGTAATGGTACTTTAATGCTAGATGTTTGAGAAGATGAACTAGTGAAAGAAGGTTTCCTTGACAAATAGATATATAAGGCCCGAGGTTATAAAACTTTTTTCATGCTCAACTCAGCTGAGCACGAAATTTATCCTGCTCATAAATGTTAAAATGCCAACAATTTTTGGCATTTTAACATTTATTAGCATGATAAATACAACATCTGAGAGGCTTAAAGCAAGAAACTTCTTTATTTGTCGGTATTTTAATTTTTATGAGCAGTTGAAATTTCGTGCTCAGTTGAGTTGAGCACGAAAAAAGTTTTATAACCTCGGGGCAAGGTTACCCTACCCACTTCTTTCCAATGATAATCTACTCAGGTGCGTTGAAAGAGTTAGAAATGGCGCAAACCGTTGCAGATAAAGATTTCGTTTGTTGATATATAAAGACAATTGCAGAAGTTATCGAAATATATCAATACTGTAAGGAAATTAAATAACAGTTCAATATGTTGGGATCATTGATGCATTTGTAAGGCATTTTATTGATTTTTCACATCAAATTTAAAATCATGGGCATTAACTCATGCGTGCACAATTGTATATCAATTAAATTTAATAGATGTAAAGATGTATCAAACTATCTTGTATATGTTTTACTGCAATCTGATCCTTAGTTAGCAAGCTATTGGAGAAAATAGGATTTTCAATCCGTTTTATGTAAATATTGACATTAAAGGACATTGTTGTATACCTATTACGTATTTTAGATAGAAACTTGACGTGTTTCGATCTCTGACAGTTGCACATTTCATCTTAATTTAGCGTGTCGCAATGCGACTGATCGTTGACCAATCACTGGACGCGGGCTTCATTTCCATTTATACACATAGCAGAGGGCTTCATTGCCATTTAAGCCCAGTGTGCTGGAAAGGAAGGTATATAACAATGACGATAAGTGAAGCGGTGAGGGCTGCAACACATTTTCACACGAGGGCTTGGTAAACGTTAATACACGGAAAAGAATATTTTATCCTCTAAATAAAATTTCCTTTTTAAAGGAGGGATTGCCTAGTTGAAAAACAGCATGTACACCTTGTATGTTGGGAACATCTCCAAATTTGGTCATTGTTTACACTGCACTAAAACCACGTCATAGACGAACATTAACAATAGTTATTGAGTTGGTCGGTAAGATACTCTTCTGGCTAAAGAAAAAACACAAACATTTATCTAAAGCGGCACCTAGCGCCATACACTGAAGGACTTCAAAAACGCAAAAATTGAAATTAATAAAGTTTACTTATTTTTAATATATCAATTTTTTGAATTTTCGTATCAATGAACATCAACATGTCAGCAAAACATGTTTTTGATTTCATGTCAAAATAATAAATAATGTTAGGACAACAGTCTATCGAATAGCAATTATCTTAGATTCTAAAGTTGCAAATTGAAATTTGTATAGAAATCAGACGTGATTTAAAGTTATTGTATCAAAATATTTTAACCAGACCTGCGTAGATATTTAACTGTCCCTGTAGCCTGATAACGATCTCTGAGGCGCTATATAGTTGATAGCCTTTCCCAAAGGCCTCGAACTTTTCAAATAGTCATTTTATTTTTTCCACATAAACAAAAAAATTCCTACTTTGTTGCTAATCTATAGGCTGGTGCTAAGTTCTGATAATCACACAACTCCGCTGAAGACAATTACATTTATAGACTAGCCATGAACATATAACCATTTGGAAAAAATATTATTAAAATATTTTACGTGTATTAATGACCACTTTTATTATCAGACTGGTAGCTATTCTATATAGTTGACTGATGGCAGTTATAATGGTCCACTTCGAATCGAACTTCAGTTCCAACTATAGTAACTAAAGTTCATTCAAACATTGATTGTCGCTACTAGTACAGTGACGTCAAGGACCTACTAAAGATCAACGGTGGGTCAGAACACCGTTACTCTAGTAGCTTGTTTTGTTCCCTCCTCTAGACCTATCTAGCAAGATGGGTTCAAGATTTATCAATATCCTCAAAATATTTTTATTTTACAAAATAAGTCCTTGATGTGTTCTATTTGCGGTCCCTCTTATATGTATTTGTTAATTAGAGTCTAGAGGCTTGTCTTTTTGTCTCTGATGAAGAATACAGGGCTATTCACTTTGTTTGCTTGACAACTAATTAAAATGTCGCAGCTGTAGTCATTCGGTGTAAACGTGTGCATGCATCTATTACGTAAGAGCTTTAGTAGGAACTTTAGTTCGATTCGAAGTGGGCCAATATCATTCCACCTGCGCCAGATCGTTCATGTTTGGACAATCATGGCATGATTAATAAAGTTTTAAAACTGAAGCTGCAGTGTTTTATACATCTTTATGTACAAGCTACATGTCAAAGAGACACAGAAGTGTATGCGACACGCCATGATCCCAAAATATATCCTCACACCAAATTTAGGATTCCTACCTCAAATTATATACAGACTCGACCTTGCTAGAACTGAAACCAGAGGTCAAGGTCACAGTAACCTGGAAACAGTTGGTGACTGGCCAGGGCGCAAGATGTATCTACATACCAAATATGGAACTGCTACCATAAATAATATAGGCGATCTGCTGTGGGTGCATTTTTTCAAGAAGTGACTCCTGAGATCAAGAACACAGTGGCTGAAAACAGTGAGCGACCTTCCATGACCCCAACATATATCCACAAATTGAATTTGGGGGTTAATATGTCAAATAATAAGAGGCATGCTCTAAACACTATGTTTTGCTTGCTGTCAGTAAGTTGTCTTATCGTTGAACTGTTTTGTTCCCATACACACGACCGTTATGCTAACAGTATGTTATATAAATAGACAACCAGGTAGAGGGTATCACTATTCCGAAACAAATGCTTGCGGCGAGAGTGCCGCAAGCAATAACTCATGTTTGAAAAGATGAAGTGCAACAGAAACATTTTTTTTTTATCTAGAGCTTGACAGAGTAATGGTTCAGAACAGCTTTCACCTAATTAAGGAAATAAGTTTTCAATTCAATGAGCTTTTACTCATATTACTGCAGCTTTCCCATACAAAACAATGGTACAATAATAATCAGGGACAGGAACTCTTTCTATCGTAAGTGGATAGTTTAGTGTATTATAAATGAGTTTGGCGTACCAAGTCTATTTACATCAGTAAGTTAAAGGTAAATATGGCATCATATATTCAAGCTACATGTATGAGGCAAGTGACGTGTGATTTCCAACAATGTGGCATTTTGACATGTGTAGACTCAGACAACCCTGTAGAGCCTCCTAGTAAGCTAAGAAACTGCCAATTATGGTTGGTCAGTAGCTTAGTACTCATAGAATGTTCATGCGACTAGCAAATGCTCTGAACAGACTGCGCATATGCGCAGGCTGGTCTGAGCCTTTGCTGGTCGCACAAGCCACATTGTTGGAAATCTCATGTCGGGGCTCATTTAGTCTTGCAAGGGTTATGACTATTAATGTCAGTAGTGACCTTAAGATTCATGGTGTGGATCAAAAATGTGGATCATCATTAGGAGCCTGCTGATTGGAATATTTATTGTTTTCCAAAGAAGGTAAACAACTTCAAAATAGTTACATGCGCAGTGTGTCTATTAGTACGAAGATAGTTCTTTTAAGCTCTGAGTAGTTCCAGAAAAGATGTCATTTTCAAATACTGCAAATTTTAGATAAAATATTTTATTCAGTGTTAATTGCTTAGAAAACGTATAAGCAATGACCAGGAAGTGGCACAACCGTAATCAATTAAACTAGTACACTCAAAACCAAAAAGGAAAATAACTGAAGTCACAGTGTAGGACCGGAAGTGTACGGTATTTGTGCTTGTACATTCTTTTGAGATTGTACATCGACGGATAAGTTATTTGTGCAATGAAGCGAGGGGTAGGTTGACAAGAAGTTTCTCTTTTTTCAAACGCCTTTCATTCTAAGTGGAATTCTGGTGGATGGAAATTAGGTTACACAGGCTGAGCTATCGATTTCCACTATTCGATTTTTTTCATTAAATCCGAATGTTTCACAAAACAACGAAAATCACGCTATCACCTGGTTTCGTCCGAGTTTCAGTGTCTTTGCAAGCTCGATATCTTCAACCAGACATTTGTTTATTTCAGTTTTTCACTATTTTTCACATTTTTAGTAATCTGTAAACTTAGTTTATAGGCTTGTTTATCGATGCATACAATAAAACTGTCATGGGAGGGGTTTTTGTTTGCACTGTTTAATTCCATATTTGTACGGTTATTTGAACGGCAATTGAACCGGTATTTGGAAATTGCCATAAAAATTTGTACAGTCATCTGCAGCCCTATACCTCTGTAAGAAAGCGTATTTGTGATAAAAAAAAACTCTTTAGTAGCTGATCATAAAATATATGCCAGGGATATCTTGATTAATGATTCAAGTTATGTGAAGTCCTAAAATGAATCTTGAACGTAAGTTTAATACAACACTCTGATTCCAAATCTTGGATACCTCTCCAAACTTCAATATTTGGGTGCATCCATGTTTAGCTCCCCTGAGCTATACTTAGGGGGAGCTATTACTATGGTCAGTGTCCGGCGTTCGGTGTCCGTTAACCTTTCCTTTAAATGACTTCTTCTCTGAAACTACTGGCCCCGGGGTGATTTGGTTCAAATTTGGTCACAAGCATTATTGGGTGAAGGGCTTACAGATTTTTACAAATGGTGAGGCCCCGCCCCCTTAAGGAGCCAGGAGGGGCCCCAAAAGGGGTATTTTTTGGACAAATTTAAAAAAAATCTTCTTCTCAAGAACCGGCTATCCAGGAGCCTTAATATTTGGCATGTAGCATCTATAGGAGGAGGACTTTCAAGTTTGTTCAAATGAAAGTGTTGCGAATTGTAAAGGTCATGCAAGGGGACTTCAAGGCTTCATATTCCCGAATTGTAAACCAGTATTTTTCAAATTTAAAAAAAAATCTTCTTCTAAAGAATTAGTAGTCCAATAGTATAAATAATTTGGTGTAAAGCATATTTAGGTGAAGGACTTTCAAGTTTGTACAAATAAAGGAACATGTATGACCGGAGTTATGGCCCCTTTTCCGGCAAAATATGCTGTTTTTGAGTTTGTTAACACCCTACAAGCCACATTTTTTAGCAATCTTTATTAAATTTGAACAAAACGTGTATGGCCATAAGATCTCGCTCAGGTTCGGTTTTGGGTTTGATCGTACAAGTATGAATAGAGTAATGGCCCCTTTTTCGGCAAAATATGCTGTTTTTGAGTTCGTTAACACTTTAGAAGTCACATTTATTTAGCAATCTTAATTAAACTTTAAACAAATATGTATTGCCATAAGACCTCGCTCAAGTTCAATTTTTGGTTGGATAGCACATGTATGACTAGAATTATGGCCCCTTATTTGGCAAAACAAGCTGGGTTTTTTTCGGATTTCTCAATCAGTGTTTAATGAACTTATAGAAAATATGTGTGGCAAAAAGACCTGGACCAAGTTAGATTTTGGGTATAATTGCACATGTTTGACCAGAGTTATGGCCCCTTATTCAGCAAAAATGCTGTTTTTTAGTTCGTTAACACTCGAAGTCACATTTCTTAAGCAATCTTAATTAAACTTATAGAAAATATGTATGGTAATAAGACATTGCTCAGGTTCTACTTAGGGTTGGATCGCACATGTATGACTAGAGTTATGGCCCCTTATTCGGCAAAAGATGATGGTTTTGCGTTCGTTAACACTCTAGAAGCCTCATTTTTAAAGCAATGTTAATTAAATTTTGACAAATGATGAATGGCAATGAGATATTGGTCAAGTTCGACTTTGGGTGTGATTGCACATATATGTCTAGAGTTATTGTCCCTTATTCAGCAAAATAAGCTGTTTGGGACTTGTTAACGCTCACGCAGCTTCATTTGGCACTTGATCGGGTCATTATGACCAGTGGTACTCAGGTGAGCGATATAAGGGCCACCATAGCCCTCTTGTCATAGAAAAACCTCATTAATTCCCATGACTGACTTTAATCTAATATCACTAGTCTTTCCTTCAAGTTTGTACGTGATAGATTGCTGGGCCGTCCCAGTTGGCTTTTGTGCACTGTGGGATATTCTGGTCTACTACAGTCAGTTGCTTATTATCCTAGTTCATGGGGCAGTATAGTTGCCTGTAACATTTGTTCTGGCCAACACTGCCAGACCCATGTTTAGCCTGTTGTTGAGAGTTATTTGCAAGTCTTTAATTATTTTTCAGGACAACTTACTAGTCTGGTTGTGTCGTTTTTAAGCATTTATTTCAGAATGATGTATGTCCCCCCCCCCCTGTAAGGATGGGAGACATATTGAGTTTTGCCCTGTCCGTCTGTCTGTCTGTCTGTGCGTCGCGCTCGTTTCATCTCTACAACTTTTAAACCTTCAGAGGGATTTCAGTGAAACTTCACACAATTGTTCCTCATGGCAAGACGATGTGTCACGAACAAGAACCACAACTCTACGTTCCTTCTGAACAGAGTTATCCCCCCTTAGCTAAAATCGTTTATATATGAACCGTTTTATGGGAAAAGCTCCCTTATCGCATTTGCGACCAGTGTAGCCCAAGATCAGCCTGTGCATCCGCGCAGTCTGATCAGGGGAACACTGTTCGCTCGAAGCATCTTAAATGCCTCTTTAACAACTCAAGAAACAAGAAAGACTCCAAAGTGATAATGTTGAAGCGCAGGATGATCTGGATCTGCACTAATTGGAAATGCGATAAGGGACATTTTCTCATAAAACGGCTATTATATCTTAAACTGTCACAGATATCTTATGAAACTTAATAGGATCGTTTGGCATCAATAGACAATGTGTCGAGAACAAGAACATTAACTCTGTCTAGCATGTAAACTGATTGCGCTATAGAAAAAGTCCAATTCCTAATTGGATGACCCTCGTATGATCTAAACATCTGGCAATACAATTAAGAGGATTTGTCCCCGGATGACTTGCATCATACTCAGATCTAATTCCAAACGCCTATGTACGTATCGACTGGCCAGATAAAACTTTCAGTCAATTGAATCGCGTTATTATTGCCGGACTCTGTGTTTTATAAACTATAATTTCAGCCTAGATTTCTTTTGGCTGAGGGTTTTCGCCATTTTCAGACCGAAATGCAGGCTCCAATGCAATGGGAGTCATAGTATTAGGAAAGGGGATAATTTTTCCAAGGGGATCAACTATTTCATTACACTGGCACTTGAAATTTAGCAGTTTAACTTGCTGCCATTACGATATACCATGATATTATAACTTTAACGTCTGTACTTTGAAAGCGACAACCCTTTATCTATTTAATTATGACTAACAAAAGAAATAAAATGCGTTTTCTGAAAATTAGCTTACCCAAATTACTGTACAAACTAATGACAGATACCTGTACAAACGCAAAGTTGACTTTTGCAAATACCCCGTACAAAAATTAGCATTGAAACCGATGACCTACTTAGCATTTTTACCTCATTGTGAGAATAAACTCACATACACTTGATAGTGCCGTTCATTTTTATTGCTGTTTTTTGTTCTTGACATATAAAGTTTCAAAAGGATACTCGATAACATCTCAAAAACGGCGTCTATTTTATGTCAGATGTTTTCACAATTCTTATGTTGACATGATTAAAGTCTTTTCGTTGCGAAACCGTGACTTTGAATAACATGTACATGCACCTGAAATGTCCCCGAGTCATTACGCAAACAATGCCGATACTTTATTTCACAGAAAAATAATCAAAACTGACAAAAACTACAAATCTGCTTACCGTTTCCAAGCGACCGCCTTGCACAAATAACTTATCCGTCGATGTACAATCTCAAAAGAATGTACAAGCACAAATACCGTACACTTCCGGTCCTACACTGTGGAAGTTACAAAAAAATAAGGATTACAATGAAAATTTCTCAGCTGGTTACTGACTGCTAAGAAATACATAGAAAATATAAGCAATGTCCTGGAAGTGGTTCAACCAAAACCAAACTCCTGCGCTCAAAAGCAAAAGGGGGATATCTAACTGAAATTACACAAATCACTATATTTTAAGGGAGCGCAGTGGCTCAGTGGTAGAGTGCTTGACTCGAGACCGAGAGGCCGCGGGTTCGAGCCTCACTGGCATCACTGCGTTGTGGTCCTTGAGCAAGATAAATTTATCATAGCTTAGTACTGGTTAAACCAAGAAAGCCCCGTCCCTGTTCAACTTAAAGATTGTTGATGGGACGTAAAGAATCAAAGCAAACAAACAAGCAAAACAAAACAAATCACTATAACACTGAAATGTCATAAAACTGTCTAAGAGCAGTGTGTGATGCTCAAAGTGACAATAAAATGACATTAGGCCCATTTAAGACTTGTGGATTCTTTACTTCCTTTAAAGTGAACAAGTCCGTTTTTCATTTAAGTGATATCTGGTCTAGACGTACTTGTACAGCTTATTTTGATATCAATATTCCTGTAAGAAAATAATTAGTCCTGTTCATGCAACGTATGATCTGGGTCTAGACATTTTTGGTACTCCTAATATCGGTCAGCTGAATGGCAGGTGGGATGAATTTGATTATGCTGCAAGGTGGAAGATGGTTTTTGCTCTCAAAAGACACCATAAGCTGTAGAAATGTGTTAATTTCAAGTACCCTTCTTAAGGTTTGGTCTGTCATCATTGTTAGCCACTTAAATTCCTCATCTGTCATCAAAGATAGCCACTTCAAAATTGATCTGTAGATAAAGACAGTAAGTCTTCAGCTACCTGTCTCCTTCGGGAATTGGGTACTTTCATATATTATAATTGAACTGCGGATTCAAAATTGGCTGAAAAGTAGATGAATTATTATTATTATTATTATTATTATTATTATTATTTATTATTATTATTATTATTATTATTATTATTATTATTATTGTATATAAGAGGTGACAGCAGACTTTAATGGAGAGACGCACAACCTGAACGACTAAAAATGCGACTTTCTTGAGTAAATTCTGAAATGATGATCAAGTTTGGCTCTATTTTCGGACTTGTTTCAATATGATTTCTCACACAAGCTTATTCATCGGCCACAGAATACCGTAGGGCTTCTCTTCGATTTTTTCAAACCGAGAATTATTACCTACCCTTTTACCGGACTAAAAGTTGAATCTGTCATCCATGTTAGTGATTTGTCATTTAAGTAGCCGGTTGCACGATGTGGAAAAAATCAAACGTCTCATTCGAGATACCTGTGAAATCACTTTTGAGAAGCATCTGAAAAATAGGCAGATACCCTATCAAAGTGTCAGAGATCCAAATTATTACACCAACGATTTAGCAATGAAGCAAGCCAATTATATTCAGCACTTGGTTACTTGTGTCATGGGTAGTCATTTGAACCTAATTCTCAGTCTTGCCGTAGAAACCGTCCAAATGTCGCAAAGAGCAACAATTAGAAGACAAGGGCACAGCGCAGTGACGCCACAACCCATCGATCTTGAGTCAAGCACTCTACCACTGAGCCACTACCTACTCATTGTCAACTAAACATTCTATCATGTTTATGACCAACAAAATTTGACTATTTAATACCCCTATTCCACACAGGCTCCGAATCCCACGAATTGACACGAATTGACAAATATTTGGATTCGTGGCTGAATCGTACTCAGTTCGTGATGGTCTTAACTGATTCGCATAGTCCGTAGTGAGTTCTTGCAATTCGTAGGTCTATCGGGATTTCGGCTCAAAAGTTTTGAACTGTTCAAAACTTTGGCCACGAATTCCCCGATTCGAAAAAATCGTGCTTGATTCGTACCAAATTTCTAAGGCATTCTTGGATATCGTAACTGAATCGTAATCGATTCGGTGGCGTTTTTGCATTGTTTTGGGCATTCGTAGCTACTCTTAGCTCATTCGTGGGGAATTGGGAGATTAAGACAAGCAAGAAAACCAAGGAAGAGATAGCAGAAGGATTTTCCCTAAGGTTAATTAACCCCGTCTCGCGCATGTGAGCAGTCCTAGAAGTTGAAACAGATTTGGCAGATTCTGGAGCACAATCAGGATCAGTCAGTAGCTCCTGTCTGGCGATTTTGCCAATGGCGAACTGCCATATTTTTCCAAGTCAAAGAGTCTGGGTCAGGGTCCCTCGACTTTAATGTAATTGTTTTATTCTAGCTATATAAGAAGCCGTTTTCATCACTCAAGTTGCAGGATCAATTCTACTGCTGCTTTACGAGGAACATTCATTTTGGAACTGATGCACCGAAGCATGTAAGGGCCTTTTTATAGCTATCGTGAGAGAAAATCTCGCGAATCGAGTCGAATCGTCGCGGATTTCTGTTAATTCGTGCCCAATTCGTGCTGCATTCCGAATATTCTTAACTGATTCGTAATTGATTCCTTAACTTTCGTGCAGCATGTTCTAATGTTATTTTCTAATCCTAATGAATTCTTGCGGGATTCCAGCCGAATTGAGACGATTCCCCCGAATATTCGTAACGACATCGTATCTGAATCGGGAATGACTCGTAGCTCATCACGATTGGAGAAAAAAAATAATGAAACCTCACGAATCCCCCCGAATAAGAAAAAAAAACAATTTGTGGCGATTCGGGCGATTCGTGGCCTGTGTGGAATAGGGGTATAACCCAATTTAACAAAACTGCAATGTTTCACTCCTGTAACTATACAATCAAGAATATTGATGTGCCTCTAAAGCTACAAAATGTACATGGTGTGTCATTATTGATATTGGCAGGTAAGTAAGGGAAATCTATGTACAGCAAATGATTAATTCCAGCCAATGAGGATTACTGATATGTTTGATTGCTATTAACTGACCTGTCATTCGACTAAGAAGGAGGAACGTTTACGAAGATATTGGCTAAAAAAGCAAATGGTCATTATAGAATTGTTCAGACGAAACATGTGGTCCAGTTCGATGTATCAGTTCGTATAACGTAAGTATACTTGGAGTAATTTCATGAGACTTTGGTACTTATGATCGCATATGGGTAAAGTCATACATGTTTATTTGAACAAATTTGAAAATTCCGTTACTCATTTATTTCTCGTTATATTTGGTAATATTTGATTTCCGTGGGTTAGTCTGATCTCCAGAAATACGCAGTCATCAAGAAAACAGTTCTTAATTTTTATTTTCTGGTTTGAAACAGTCTCTGAAGATGAGTAGTCAAATTTTTAAGCTTTAAAAATGCTATCTTTCTCGAACAATGTCTCTAAAAGATATGAAGTTTTCCTCTTGGAACCTTTATATTTTGTACATAAATAATTAAAGTGTGTTTTGTTAGAAAATAAATAATTCCAGGATAATATTTATTTTTTTGGAAGCAACTTGAACATCAAATTTCAGGGTTTACTGTTTCCAAAGCAACACTAAATTGTATGCAAAATACTCAAATGCAATATTTGGCGATCAGTTTTATCGGTAATAGATACTTAAAATATCTAATAAATTGATTCCGCTGTGAGTTTTGAAAATTTGTTTCTCAAAAATTTTCCAAGACACATTTTATACATGAGATACCGATTTGGGCACTTTTATGGAAGAACTTATTAAGCCCAGTCGCCAAGCAAAACAGGCTCACATAGGCTGTTTCTCATTTGAATAATAGACTGAATGTTCCTCTAAACTTAAAAGAAAATCTCAAATTTAAATACGTATATCTTAGAAGATACATCCGTTTTAGCTCTTAAAATCAGGTAAAAGGGGGTGGGGATGTATTTAGAGCCTCTGTGTTATGAATATGCCATCTTGTCTATTCGGCAATACCATACCGTTATGTATGAAAAAGCAACATTTGTTTGTTTCGCAAAAATTGAAATTCAAATTCAATACATGTACTACTTTGCATTTTATATTTAAGTTTTACTGCTTCTTTATATGATGGAAAAATATGTCTGCTTTCATATGGGAGTGGTGAGATCAATACGTAGACCCATTCATGGAATAGCTAGGCAAATGTGCGCTTCCAACTAAGAGGGTATTTTTGGCAGTAGACATCAATAGATGTAGCCTCTCGTTTGGGTAATCGTCTTTGTGACCTGTTTATATAACTGAAATAATGTTGACTATGCAGAAAAACAGCAACGCAAGCCAATATGCAGCTTCATTTAAAACCCACAGATGCATTGTTGTAAAGTGTCTTATATTAGTATATACATGGCTATATGTTCAACTGATAGTCATTGATCCATATCGCTCAATGTACAATAAGGGAATATTATTTGGCATAAAATACTAAAGAATGTAAAAATTCCATCCTATCACAGCATTTATGAAAACGTGTACAAACATCAAAAAATATTTTTGGTTAGAGTTTTTGGTTAAAATATATTTTTCGAATGAAATCTAAAATTCTGATTTAAAGCTGCATAATCTGTAACTTTTGATATTTTCATTTTAAAAATAATTTTTCTATTTTTCAAGAACACAGTAAAATACTAAAATTCAGGTATACATTTTACCTTTTTCGTAATAATTAACAAATTATAAGTGCCAAAACAACAGCATTTATGTTAAAAATCAACTGTCTAGAATTATTGGAGGGACGCAAATAATTACAAACAAGAGAAAATACACCTGTTTTTATAAGATAATTCACTTTTCGTGCAGTTTTCAACTGTAGAAATTAGATTTATTGTGACAACATAACTTTATTCTACTTTTGCAAATGATTTAAAAAGAAAAAAAAATTCGAAAAATGTTCATAGTTACAGAGTATGCAGTTTTAAGATTTAATGTTATTGTCAAAACAGTGTTCCTTTTGAAGGGCTGCTTCTAAGCAAGTCTGATACCTAAGGAAATTAAAATACAAATTGTCTAAAAGTACACTTAATAAATTGTATTGTACCTATAAACGACCCTTACTAGAATATGGGTCTGAAGTTTGGGTCGGCTGTTCAATCAACAACGCCAATCGATCAGAGCAGATACAGCTTAAAGCAGCTCAACTAGATACAGGGCTACCAAATTTTGCTTCTTTGCGCTCTCTATACTATGGAACTGGTTGGGAAAATTTGGCGGACAGAAGACAAATAGGAAAGTTGACTTTAATGAACAAAATTGTAAATGGCGATACTCCACCATATCTTCTTGAATTATTGCAAAATAGAGTAAATAACATAACCTCAAAAAATAGGAATTATTTTGAAATACCATTTTCTACACTTTGCTCTTATGAAAATCCCTGCTTCCCGTCAACTTTAAAGCTGTGGAACGAATAGGAGAACGTAAGTACAACATAATGCTGGCTCGCATCAGACATAGAAGCTGTAGTTTAAAAGCCAACCTTAATGGTGTGAATATCATTCCAAATCATGTGTGCAGCTCCTATCGAAAGCGCTGAACACTATTTTTTCGAATACCCCTATAAAAATACCAACCAAAGAAACAACTTTTTTAGTAATTTACACAGACCGCGAATTCATGATGCCAATGTCGCTGTACTTACTGCGCAGTATCTCATGATTATGATGAGAATATAAACTGATCAATTATTCAGTTTGCCATGATATTTATTATGGATCCACAGAGGATTGAATAGTTGAATAAATAAAGATATCATATTTTAGCACGTTCATTTGTGCCCGTCCACACATGCAGCGGTGCCACGGTATGAGAGGATGATGGTTTGTGTGTGTATGCTCGTAAGCAGTATTAACTATACAGTTCATTGCATCCACCATTGTATCATTTATATAATCTGTTGTTATGTGTTGGGAAAGGACTATCTTATGTTGTCATAACTTGTGTCAAATCCCTTTGTATGTTTATGCAATAAAATATATTTAATCTAAAATGCACACAGTATGCAAATATAATGCGGGCCACTATCGATCCGCAAGCGAAACACCATTCAAATAGTTTTTCGCTGGTGGGCCGATAGAGGGACTATACCGCATGCTGACTGGTCAGTCATTTGTAACTTGACTTTCATCAGTGAGCCAGTGCATGAGATTTCCAACAATGTGGTATGTGCGACCATCAAAGCCTCAGATCAGCCTGCGCATACGCGCAGTCTGATCAGAGCCTTTGCTGGTCGCTTGAATATTCTGTGAGTGTTAAGCTACTGACTGAACACCATTTGGAGTTTCTAAGCTTAAAAGGAGGCTGCAGAGGCTCGTCTGAGTCTGCACTTGTCAAAATGACACATTGTTGGATATCTCACGCCGCGGCTCAAATATATTTAATCTAAAAGCACATATATGATGCGGGCCACTATCGATCAGCAAGCGAAACACCATTCAAGTTGTGTTTCGCTGGTGGGCCGATAGAGGGATTACTGCATGCTGACTGGGCAGTCATTTGTAACATGGCTTTCATCTTCAATTGCAGTGCGGCATACACCAAAATGACGTCATATGTGACATTCGGTCTCATTCTGATCGCTGCCAACCATCACCTGTGTGTAAGTGACCAGCGTGAAGAGTGGGAGCAATATGAAGATATATACGATTACGTATTGGGCCTACGAGAGAGAAGTGAAAACATGCTGATTTATTTGACAAGAATACAGAAAATATTTTGCCCAGAACAACCAGTTTGTGACGAGGGGCAAACCGATGAAGCCAGCAATGACACCCTTCTTTTTGAAAACCTGTATATTGGAAATGAGAGTAAGCCAGTAAAAGATTTGAAATACCTCGTTGGAGTATGCTGTTCCCCTTGTTCCTGTTCAGATAGATGCAGTGAAGACAACAACTGCTGCTTGAGTAAAGATGTAGCCTCTGTTACCAGTGGAGTAGTTCAAAGTGAATGTATTTCGGCAACCGCCAGAGCCTACCAGCGCAAACTTTCTACACCTGGCAATATGTATTCTATGATAAACCACTGCTTCAGAAGCGACACGGATTTAGCCACAATCTCGAAATGCGAATCTCCAGACGTAAATGTGCTTGGGGACACAATTCCTGTAACGTCTCTCACGACTGATCGTATCTACTGGAATACACCCTGTGCCACGTGTAACGCTGATGCAGATGACGTTTTACCGTGGAACAGTACAGCTATATTTGACGCATTTTTTCTGCATATTCAAGGTATGACCAGCCAACAAATCATCCCACAATCCCCAGAAGAGTTTTATACCTATCTCCTAGATTACGTTAGACCAACAATTATATATACACCTCCCATACCGATGCAACATAAGAGATGTTTATCAGAGTTTCAGGTATGCACTGCTCAAGAAAATGACCTCGCCAATGAAAATGACAGACAGTCATTTTTCTTCGACACATGCCAACAGCATTCATCGCCAGTAGTTATTGGGCTCGGTTTTGGACAACGCTTCAAAAATATATTTTGCTTTTTCTGTCAAAAAAGAAGTTCTCAGAGTAGAACAAGCTGTGACGTAGACCGTGATGGCAGGTTATTAGCAGGCCAAGTTTCAGCCCTTCTAAATTATCGCAAGTCAACCGATGATGACCATGATGTTCCAAGTACCTCTGATCTGGCTGGTGATTTGAGAGGGAGGTGTGCTTGTACCCAAGTATACGACACAAACATTGTAAGTACATTTAAGTTAACCCTTTACCTCATACAGACGCCCTTTAACTGTCTGATGAGGGTCTACTCTGTTTGCTTATAGAAATAGTATACACCAGATCATATGTGGGCCTGACAAGTGTTTTCTTTGTCCTTTGTCCTTTGTGCCAACATGATAGTTTATTTATATAATTATTCATAGTGGGTGGAGCCTAGCATGAATATTCATGTAGGAAAGGGTTAAATATGTACAGTCGCGTGAAAAATATGAAACACTTTCAATTAACATTGGCGTAGCTCCCATTACGCAGTATACGCACGTGCGTAATAAAAATAGTAATACTCATGGGAGCTCACCTAATGTGGTAAAAGTGGTTTTCCATACCTTAAGAAACTGCTTATATAGGAAAGAATTCGCTCCCTCTGGCTCTGGGAGCAAATTCTTTCCTTTAAGAGAAGTTCCCATTTCGAAGAGGGGCGTATTTGTAGAGAATCATTGCTTGATACAGTAGTCTACCTTCGTTGTGCGTAACTTTTCAAAGTTCTGGCTACGTCATTGATTAAGCACATATTTCAAATTTTGTACATTTCCTGCGACTCTGAAAACAAATACAGGTATTAATATCATTTCAAAAAGTTAATATTTTTAAATATGTGTCAGCTCGTTATTGAGTGTATTGTACTCTTTGACTTTTCGCTAACTGTAAAGGCGGCGCCTCATGAATGCGTAATTAGGACTGGTCAACCTTAGACATAGGTAAAAGCTGAAAATGAGGCGTGGTTTTATTCAAAAGTAACTGTAGCATCTTGCGCCATTACCTCAACACATTATTTAGTCCTTAAAACGCCAGCAAAATAATTGCATCTAAAATGTCTATTTCACATAAGCATAGAGGCAAACATTGTGGACCCAGATCAGACTGCTCCTACAGGAGTAGTCTTATCTGGGTCCACACTGTTTGTCTATGAGTCTTCAAATATTTTAGTGGACGACAAAAACATACATTTTGTGATTATGCGCTTTAAGGGTTAATAAATATGAGTTCAGTGTGTATACGGTTAGGATTTTCATGAAATGCACGCACGTTTGCGGTCCAAAAAGCGTATTAACTCTTTACCAAATTATGATTAAAACCCGATTTCCATTCCTTAGCAGATGAAATAGCTGAACCACGCCCAGATATGAATATTATAGTTGCCGCATTTACAGTAGCGAAAAGTCTATTAATAAAGTGTATCTGGATTTCCACTGCACAATGGTATTATATGACTTTTCGCCTACTGTAAAGGCGGCAACATTAATATTCACATCAGGGCGTGGTTGGGCTATTTCATCTACTAAGGAAGAGAAATCAGGTTTCATTTATAATTTGCTGAAGAGTTAATAAGCTTTTTGAGCCTTGCAAACGTGCGTGCATTTCATAAAAGTGCTGACCGTATGTGTACACTGACCTCACATGTATTAAACCTTAAAGCGCATATCTCAAAATGACGTATGTTTTTGTTGTCTGTCGAAACATTTTAAAGCCTCTTTAACAAACAGTGTAGATCTATGGGAGCAGTCTGATCTGGGTCAACACTCTTTGCGTTAATTCTTATGTTAAATAATAAACAGACACTTTCGAATGTAGTTATTTTGCTGGCGTTTTAAAGTCATTACTTTCTTTATGGTACAATGATACGGTAACTTTCAAATAAAATCACACCTCATTTTCAGCTTTAACCTTTGTTTAAAGTAGACCGGTCCTAATTACGCACTCATGAGGTGCCGCCTTTACAGTAACCAAAACGTTCAATAATATATACCAGCACAAAACTAACAAAATGAAGGATACCAGTAACTATGCGATATAGACTTCGAGCTAAAAAAGGTCCTGCTCCCCCCCCCCCCCCCAGGGAATTTTGCAGACATATCCTATCTTAAAGAAAATTTCAAGCCGCATCTTTTAAGAGATGTTTGCACTCTGTGCTCTGGGGCGTTAGTCTCTGACAGCCTGTTACATATGTTACTGTAACAAACTAAGGAAAAAATCAAAATGAAAGTTTGAGCTACAGAAAGAAGACATTAAACCATCTAATTATTCAAACTTCTTATGTAGTTTGCATGCTGGATGCCTAAGCTACTTAAAAGCAGCATTTTAAACAAAATTACAGCCTTCAATGGTGTTATATGCGTTACATAGATTAAATTTCCCTTTGAAAGTTGAAATCGTGACTAACATCTTTAATTTTACAGACGATTTGTGCATTTTTACAAGTATTTTTAATCTTAGTTTACTAAAATACTCATTTGACTAATAGAAAAAACAAAGTTTGCTTTTCTATCTCAAATACATTGTTTTATATGAACTATTAAACAACCCTACCCCCAATTTTAAGTATCCAATTTTGGTATCTTTTATTGAAGAAAAATATATGAAAATATTTGACGCTCGTGGATATCTTACATTTTTGGCTCTGTCTTGCTAATGCAATAAAGAATCATACATTTGCAAGTTTAAAATCAGGATCAGAGCACTTATTTAAGTATGTAACGTATGTTACATGGCATAATGAATGAGCAAGGAAATTGTCTTGGAAGTAAGAGATGATATTTCAGAAAAAATACTATTTTGCACATGTTTTCCTATTAATCTCTGGCCTCTGGTGCCTTAGTCTTAGTAATTGCAGTCATTGCTGATAACAAGCTCATGGAATTGTGTTACAGATGTTATATATATCTTTTTATCACATATTTCCTAATGCCTATAATATTAAAATATATAGACATATAGATAGAAAATAATAGTTCTCATTTATATGACACAATTTAATAAATATCCCTATTAAATATAACTATTCCAAAACAATCTTTATTCAAGTCACCCTCACAATGTCTATCATTGTGTCTGCTGCTATGGCAAAATAATCACCCATTTCATCACAACCAGTAGAATCATGGCATAGTATTAGGACTGCAAACTGAGTACAATCCTGTTCCTCTCCACCCCTTTGGCAATTGTGCAGACATATCCTACCTTAAAGAACAGTTCAAGCTGCATCAAATAAGAGATGTTCTCTATTAACTAGGGGGTTTGCCTGTAATGGTATGATACGTATGTTACCATATCAATTTAAGAATAAATGAATTGAAAGTCTGAGAAACAGAAAGAAGAAAAAAGACTATCTATATATTTGAATTTTTCATGTAGTTCGTATGCTGAATACCTTTGATACATAAGAAAGTGTTTTTTAACAAATATACCGCTTCCTATGGTGTTATATGTGTTACATTAATTAAGATTACTTCTTAAAATTGGTAATTGTGACAAAAATCACTATAAGCATTTTGTGTGATCCTCCTCTTTTGCCATCAAAAGACTTAATTTTCTTTGTATGTGTGGCCAGTGCAAGGGTCAAACAAATTGACTCAGCAATAAATTGAATCCTTAGCATTCTTCAAAAGCAGAAACAGCATGTCAGTGTCATGGGATCAAACACCTGGTTAAATATGGGTTTAATGCCATTTCACATATATGCATACAATGGAGTATGACTCTGGTGTATGTCTCTTCCTGTGAAGTGGCAAGAGCAATCTTACTGCAGCTGCCTCTGCATCCATGCTAGTCAAATGATAACTTTGCTCTGATTTTGCAAAAGCTATGTCTCTACCTTGTACCTCTAAGAATACTTTAAGATTTCTGACATTGGTCAAACAGAAATTTGATAGGCTGCTTTTTTGCATCATGGAACCTATCCAGTCCTTTGGTGCTTAAGTCCTCAGGTCTTAGATCAATAGTATTTTGCTGCGCCCAAAGAACTTTTTAAGTTTTCTTTAGTTACAATGTTGACTCTTGATGGTTTTGGCAGACCGTCTGAAACAATTTCTGTTACACCTTGAAAGTTATCTGATATAAGAGAAAGAATATAATGTTGGCCATTGCCATCAATTATGTTTGCAGCTGGTTGTTTTTTTTTATGTCAGTACATTGAAGCAAGCCTTAAAATAATGTAAAACCTATGATTTCTCAGTTTTTGCAGACATATCATTAGCTGTTGCATTAAAAAGAAGGAAAGTGGACTATGGGTAACCAGTAGTTATATATTATGCTCTATGGAAGATTTATACAGAGTAAACAAGTTGATAAGGTGCCTCATTTCATGATCCATTGAAAACACTGAAATCGAAAACACTTGCCTCTGACTGTGAAATCAAAAAGGATGTCACGACAATGACCTTGCTCATTTATTATGACGAGTTATATATTTTACATCCTTTAATAAGCGCTCTTATCTTAGAAACTTAGTGAATCATTGAATTGAAAGGGTCTGATTTGCACTTGTTCATCCTGTATTTCATTGCTTTACCTGCTGTGATACATCTAGTTTGTTTATCTGAAGGGAAAGAGTTACCTCGGTTTCAGCACTTCAGAAGTACTTAGACTTCAAATAAGTTTTTGAATGCTTGGGGAAAGATAAAAAGTGCAGAGACATTATTAGATGAAAATATGTGTGTTGCATGTATGGAAAGGCTACATTTATAAAAGTTAACCAGCTAAGATATGATTCTTTATCACAGAAATATCAAGGTACATCAGTCCAGGTACTCATTGCTTTTAATGGCATAATTTTTCTCCTTGTAAAGCTTTAGTCTTTCTCCTACTTGCAGATTATCACTTGAAACACATACTCAAAGCCAACTATTAGGAATTCATATCAGTTTCTGAATGTTCCAAGCCATGAATGGCAAAATTGGAAAGTTGATAATGCCTCATCAATTTTGAGTGGACTGGTGGTAAAAAATGTATAACAGTAAATGATTGAAATATTGTGTGATGATTCTACTAGTTGCAAGGAGGCGGTGATAATTATGATAACCACAGAAGCAGACAGCGACAAACGTTTAACATGAGTGTTAAATTGATGAGAATTAGTTTGGACCATTTCATTTATTGTTTTGTCTTGTACAAATGTAAAACTATATTTTCTATTTGTGGCTCTATATTTAGCATTATATGCACAGTATTAGGGAATGTGTCCAAAAGGTCATTGATAACATCTGTAACAACAGTCCATGGGCTTGATAATCAAAAATTAATATAATTTCTAGTGTTTTGGCACCAAAGACTTATATTATAAGTACACATTAAGTTTCCTGATCTTAAACTTAATGACATCTTGCAGATATATGAGCAAGACAGACTAAGAAAATGTAAAATATCCACACGCTGCAATCGCTTTCATGTGTTTCACTTAAACGGTAATAACAAAATTTGCTTCTCTGTAAAACTGGGAGTAGGGCTGTGTATTAGCTCCTATAAGACAATATATTTAAGATAGAAAAGCAAACTTGGTTTTTCCTATTCATCATTTCAGTATATGTTTGTAAAATCTAATAAAAACAGTTTGAAACCAAGCCATAGTAGTTGTTTAACTAAATGATGATAGCCACAATTATAGCTTTTAAATTATAATTAGGTTCATGTAACGCATTTAACACCACAGTTAGTCGTATTAATGTTAAACAGCTTCCATATGTAGTAAAGACATCCAGTATGCAGAATATAAGAATGTCAATTTATTAGATAATTTTAATGTCTTCTTTCTGTAGCTCAAACATTCAAATTTCTTATTCTCAAATTGATATAGTAACATATGTAACAAGCTGTTACAGGCTAACGCCCCAACTTACAGAATGCAAACATTTCTTATTAAATGCACCTTGAATGGTTACATAAGATGTAATATGTCTGCAGAATTCCAAAGGGGATTTAGACGGAGCAGGCCCTTACTCAGCTTGATGTCAAAATACTGTTTGATGATTTTACATATCACACTAACATATGTAACACTCTCTGATCTTTAAAACTTGATGACAACTAGCAGATCTATAGGTCTTTATCATATGAGCCAGCTTAAAATCCCTAAACAATGTAAGATATCCAGCAGCTGCGAGTTTTTTTCACAATTTTAGCTCAAACTTTCAAACTACATTTCCTTTATTTGATATAGTAACGCATGTAACATGCTATTTCAGACTAACGCCCCAACATAGAGAGTGCAAACATCCCTTATTCAATGCAGCTTGAGTTGTGCTATAAGAAGGAATATGTTTGCAAAATTCCCTTGAGGAGATTAAAACATTTTTAGGCATATCTTACGTAAAGACAATGAGCTTGCCCATTTATTACATCAGGTAACATATGTTACAGCCTCTGATTTAAAAAAAAAAAATGCAACACACTTGCAGATTTATGAGTCTTTTCATATAAGCAAATAAATTCCAAACATTGAGTCATATTCATCAACTGCAAATATTTTTAACTATTTTTACTTTAGTTTTAATACCAAACATTTCACCTTAAAACTGGGTAGGGGTAGGGTTGTTTAATTGCTTATTCTAGAAAAAATTATTTAAGCTAGGGAAACAAACTTTAATTTTTCTGTTAGCCAATTGCATTAGCTAGTCAGACATGGTTAAAAACATTTTGCAAAACACACAGAGAGATTGTGAATGTAAATGATACTAGCCACACTTGCAAATTTTACTGGGTTATCTGATTTATGTAACGCATATGACACCTTAGGAAGCCGCAGTTTTGTTCAAATGGCTGTCATACGTAGTTAAGATATCCAGTATGCAGACTATATGAATGATTTTTAAAAATAAATATTTTAATGTCTTCAATTTGTAGCCCAAACTTTCAATTTACTTTTTCTTAATTTGATAAAGTAACGTACGTTACAGGCTCTTACAGACTAACGCCCCGGAGCACAGAGTGCAAACATTTCTTAAAAGACTCTGCTTTCAATTCTCTACAAGATAGGATATGTCTGCAAAATTCCCTAGGGTGGGGGGGGGGGCAAACCCATTCTCAGCCATCCGTCTAATATTGAATATTGTATATTTCTTGTAGAACAATTGCAATTTTGACGAGAATCGCGGCCCGCTTTTTGAGTCTAAAAACGGTTTAGATTAACATCTAGATAGGTGGATCAGCCCACCTGCCAACAAATTTGGTGCAAAGTTACACTTTTTTTACAATGTGATAAACGTTATAATCCCAGAGTATGTCTTTAAAGAAAGAAATACTGTACCGTAAATCAAAGGGGATTCCCTGTTAAGGCGTGTAATCTCCCTAAATTTATTTGTGAAAATGTCAAATTTTCAAACTGATTTTTGCAATATATTTCGTGACAATGAATGGACATACATATACATTATTCAAAAACATTATTAATGATGGTCAAACCGAGAGCATAGGGGAGATAAATACGGCCAAATATAACTACTACGAAAATTGTATTTTGATACCATATCAGCTGTAGGGCTAAAACCATGTTTTTTCATTGATTCCACAACTGTGTTTTACCATCAAATAATGTATAAGAGTTTTATCTAACGCTGTCTGGCTCGATCTGTCTGCGCATGTGCGGATCGAGAGAGGAGATAGGGGGTCCGGATCCCCCTCCTGGAAAATCACAATGTAAATGGGTTTCTATAGAAATTAGCATTTGGACACCCCTGGAAAAAGTTGGACCCCCCCCCGCGGATCCCCTCTGGATCCTTGGAAAGTATCGTTTTCTCTGTAATAAAACCATTGGACCCCCTCTGTAAACTGTAAAATAAGTTGAGGACTAAAAAAATCAACAACGTTGTCCTGACTGTTTTCTGGCCGTCGGGCCTGGACCCCCCCCCCCACCCCCATCCCCCCCACTGAAAAAAATCCTGGATCCGCGCATGCTGCGCACTATTTAAGCGTGCAAAATGCAGTTAATACTTCCGATTGTAAATAGACAAATGGGGATTCTTCAATGTTTTTCGTTTAAAAGTATGTTCCCCACCTTGACCCAGCTTCCCACTAACATGTATTATGCAAATATATTAAAGACGTCACGGATTCTAAATTGTAGACGTGAACCTTTTAAAGGAATTACTGGGTCTAGTTGGGGAACATCCCAATTAGTCTATATACAGTCGAAAGTATTAACTGCATTTTGCACGCTTAAATCGTGCGCAACCATACCTCGAAAGAAAATACACGGAACGGAATCTCGCCGAAACACTCGGATAATAACGTTCGAGGCGAGATCTGAGCGAGACAGGATGAGGCGTCATCATTTCATATACGCTAGATGAGTTAAAATCGTGTGTAAATTTATCTAATATACTCAACTACAAAAGAAACCCATCAGTCACATCTCAGGGCAACTATGGGAAATCAGAATTAAGAAATGAAAATACATTTATACCATATTCCGTAGCAATCAGTTCGGCATCATTTCATTGAATAATGTAACACTTTTACTTAAATCTGTTCATGCTTTTCGCCAGTGTTTAAACAAGGGGTCATTTTCAAAAATTACAAGTTTTTCACTTGACTATGAATATCTCGTTCTTGTCTAAATCAGTTCACTTGAGTTAATTTCGTCCAAAAACAGACATGACCCTCTCTGCAGCAATAGCTGCCTCAGAACGAGGTCGAATCAAAAGCACGTAACGCCGCACATTTTTCTTGGGAATCTGTGCCCATTCTTAATGGAGAGCAACCTTGAGCTGTCGAAGGTTCTGAGGTTGCATTGAATGGTCCAGGATGCGTCGCCGGAGCTCATCCCACAGCTGCTCTATAGGATTGAGATCCGAGCTTACTAAACTAACGCGGTTTGTTTTGGCTTCTGCACACACTCGATAGCTTCGCCAGAGAGGGACATACCGGTTACTGGGGACGAAGTGAACTGAATGAGACTAGAACTCGAGTGAAAACCAATTGTCTGAAACTTGTCATTTTTAGAAATGACCCCTTGTCTATACACTGGCGTACAGCATGAACACGTTTAAGTAAAACTGTTTTATTATTCAATGATTTGATGCATAATTGATTGTTAAAGAATATGGTATAAAATGTATTTTGATTTCTTAATTAGTTTACCCTAATTGCCCTAAAAAGTGACTGATGGGTTTCTTTTGTAGTTGAGTATATATAGGGGACGACATTACAATACATAGTGTATATTTTGCTAGAAAGTAAAAGAGTAAGTATGTACACTTTAGTTTTTTAACATTTGATTGCGAATGAAACCATTTCTATGCGATTTTGCACTTCAAGACCATACTGATCAGATGGATCGAAACAGACATTAATCTATTATACATTCTTTGAGTGTAAAACACAGCTGTGGAATTAATAAAACAACTAACCTTTAAGCCATCCAACTAATATACGACAAACCCTAGCGCGGGGGTGCCCAGCGGCGGCCGGGGCGACGGTCTCGGCCGCGGCGGGCGGGTGGAGTAATTATTCTCCCCTTTGTCCTCGGTTAGAAAATCATTAAGTATGCCTTTTTGAATAATTTATATGTTTGTCCATTCGTATACACGAAAATTATTGCAAAAATCATACTTTGAAAATTTGACTTTTTCACAAATGACTTATAGGGAGGTTTCACGCCTTAACAGGACATCTCTTAAAATTAATACTGCTGCTTAGGATAGGCAGATACCAAATACTATCTCCACTTCTGGCCTCGAAGTTATATAACTTTTTTCATTCTCAACTCAACTGAGCACGAACTTTATCCTGCTCATAAATGTTGAAATGACAACAGTTGTTGGTATTTTAAAAGTTTAGGATGATAAATACAACATCTGAGAGCTAGATGGTAATAAATTCCAAAAGAACAAAGTACCATTGGTATTCTGGGTTAGTGTGGTACTTGATTGTATCGATTCCTGATCTTTGCACCCTTACTTACTTTCAATCTGAAGTTTAACCCTTAAAGCGCCAAGAAAAAATGCATCTGAAAATGTCGTCTGCTGAAGTCGTCTGCTGCAAATGATTGCCTAGCATTACTGACGACTTAAGTATAGAAGCAAACAGCGGGGACACAGAACACACTGCTCCTATAGGAGCAGTCTGATCTGGGTCCATTCTGTTTGCCATAGAGGCTTCTTAAACATTTCAGCAGACGAGGAAAAGCAGACGACTTTTGTTGCGATCGGCGCATTAAGGGTTAAGTTATGTGAGGTAATTAACGCTGCAATAATAAACATCATAAAGTGGACAATACGCGGTTAGAGTGTAGCACTTTATTTTCTACTATGTAATGAAATACCGGAAAATATTGATTAAATATAATGCATATATTTTTCAGCTGTGAAAATAAAAAAAAACTTGTATTTTCACAGCAGTGAAAATACAAGATTTGATATTTTCACGAGAGAGAAACCGTAAGATTGGAACTACTTTTTTTAACTTTTGAATATGGTCTCAGGGAAGCAACTCTTTATTGCATATCTGTTGCTTTTCTAAGGGAAACAACTATTGGTGTTTCCTATTTCTATGGAAATGTAAACAAAATGTCAGAGTCGCTTAGAAGCTTAATAAAAGAAAGAGCTTTTATAAACTCGTCTGCTAAAACTAAAAGCGAATGTAAAGTAAGATTCGCTTCTCTTTACCTTAAACGATTATGGGAAATTTGTTGATAATAAAAAGAAAATTAAAATGTTTTTGCTAAATATGTCTTTTATTTCACACGTGAAGTGGACAATAATTATATTTCATTCGTGGCTTCGCCACTCGCGACGAATGAAATATAATTATTGTCCACTTCACGAGTGAAATAAAAGACAAATTTAACAAAACATTTGAATTTCCTCTATATAATACACGTAGTTCTTTGTATTTCGTTTCAGGATGATTGTAGACCCCTCTTTTGTCCCCCAGGCGAGTTCCTTGGTGCATGTCAATGCGTGAAACTGATGAACAACATAACAGGGATGCGTATGTTTCTCAGGTTGAAAGTAGAAGCAAAAGCTGGCCAACCCTTGCCATCTAGTGAAGCAAAACGGCGAAAAATGCGTATAGCCCTGAGAAAAGTCTTGACAACTACAAGCAAAGGTAATGATGTAGAAATAGTTGCAACGTTCTCAAATACCGACAGCGACAGGTCGTATTATTTTGTCATAGCAACAGTTACCTCGACGCCTGGTAATGACATAAAAGCAGCTACCAAACCTTTCCTCGACTATCTAGATGATTCAAACTCGATGGAGATATCTTTCGACAAAACAAAGCTCATGGTAAGATTAACAAACAGAGTGCAATTTTGGTCATTAAAAAATGAAGGAACATATCTATTCAAAGCTAAAGAAATAAATGGAAATTCGGAACTTACACCAATGTATCTGAACGAAAACCTTCTAAAGTCGACGGCTTTCAATTTGCTGCTTAGGATAGACAGATACCAAATACTATCCCCACTTCTCTTCTGTTCTCAAGTTCAGCTAGATGGTAATGAATTCCAAGAGAACAATGGCATTATACAAGTAAATACGACATCACTCAAGATTTCCGTCTATGACTACATCCAGATTGACGACACCCATGTACGAGTATGTGTAGATGACTATCTACAAGCACCAGGGGTTTCTTCTGGAGCAGGACAGAACCTGCAGACAAGTGCTCTGTTGTGCTTCAGTATTATTATATCTGTACTTTTTGAAAAGAAAAAGTCAGATATATAAGGGTAAAGTCAGGTTAATTCGGACAATTGGCTAAATTCGGACAGCGAACTTGTTTCTTTTATTTTTGAATTATTGGAATGAAAATTTATTAACTAAGCAAACAGTGAACATCCTGATGAGACGGCTCTTAATGAGCCGTCTCATCTGGATTTTCACTGTTTGCAAACATATTTCTGAATTTACCTGAATTTACCCGCTGTCCGAATTTACCTGACTTTACCCTATAAATGGTCCTGTCCGTACCTAGCAATAGATCCTTGTTGGCTTCTTTGAACTGATTTCCGAATAAACCTCATTAGCATATTAAGGAGGCTAATAAACTCAAGATGCAGTTTATTCCATAAGCATAAACAGTTCCTGTTTGGTATTTTTCGAAAACTGGCTACTTTTTTCTTACATTACTGGAGATGGAGATATCTTTCGACAAAACAAAGTTCACGATAAGATTAACAGAGTGCAATTTTGGTCATCAAAAAATGAAGGAACATATTTATTCAAAGCTAAAGAAATAAATGGAAATTCGGAACTAACACCAATGTATCTGAACGAAAACCTTCTAAAGTCGACGGCTTTCAAGTTGCTGCTTAGGATAGACAGATACCAAATACTATCCCCGCTTCTGTTCTGTTCTCAAGTTCAGCTAGATGGTAATGAATTCCAAGAGAACAACGGCATTATACAAGTAAATACGACATCGCTCAAGATTTCCGTCTATGACTACATCCAGATTGACGACACCCATGTAAGAGTATGTGTAGATGAATATCTACAAGCACCAGGGGTTTCTTCTGGAGCAGGACAAAACCTGCAGACAAGTGCTCTATTGTGCTTCAGTATTATTATATCTGTACTTTTTGAAATGAAAAAGTCAGATATACTATAAACGGTCCTGTCCGTAACTTCTGTAGTGAGCCCTTTAAACGGAACACTGTTCTTCGGCAATAACATTAAATCTAAAACGCCAATTTTAAATATAATTAGAGAAATATATTTTAACAAAAAACCCTAATCAAAAATATTTTTTTGAAGTTTGGTTACGTTTTCATAAAGGCGGTGATAGGATGGAATTTTAACATTCTTAGTATTTTATGCCTTATTATAGCCCCTTCTACTACCTTGATCGAAACGGATCACTGACCATCAGTTAAACATAAAGCAATAAACAACGTGCAATTATAAATGTAGCTGCATACTGGTGTGTGTTGCTGTTTATCTACCTAGAAAATAATTTGTTTATTGCCAACCGTGTCACAAAGATGATAAATGAAAACAAATCAAATAGTTTAGTTTAAACATATTTTATTGCCAAATATGATACAGCAATTGGGTTGGGTCACAAGTTCTCACAACATTAGTTACGACCCTTCCCCTACATTATATACATACAGAATATAGCTTATAAACATGGCTTAGTATATACAATCTGATTAAAAATACAAGTTATGATCAAAACAGGATGATAGCAATATAAACTAGAAAATTGTAAGTAATTAATAAAAAAAAATACATAAACATAAGAGTAAATAGATAAATAAATAAATAAATAAATAAGTAAACAAATAAATAAATAAATAGATAAATGTATAAATAAATAAAAATAGATAAATTCAAAATTATATAAATAAATAGAAATAAATAAATAAATAAATAAATAAAGTACAAAATAAATAAAGAAGCAAAAAAAATATGACTGCCAATATGAACCCCTGAAACTTGGAATAAGTTTTTGATTCAGGTCACTAAGTACTCGTATTTACATATACATGTTTTACGAATTTGTTTTAAAGTTAGTTACAACAAAAGAGTCAAAGAACTTATCAAAAACGTTTTGAGGCATGGATATATCTGTGGATAGCCCTGAACAAGACCATATTTGTTTCGATATTCCAGTTTTCGCTTCCAAAAAGAATCAAATTGATGGTTAAGGGTTGAAACTCCCTAACTGTATCATTGAAAACCTGTCTTTCACCAATATATTTAATACAATGAAAGAAGAAATGGGTGGCATCCTCCATCACACCACACCATTCACATAAAGGGTTATGACGAACATGGTTTCTAAAACGATCATTGTTAAGACTACTACAATTATTTCTTAGCCGTGCATGTATAACAGAGCTATATCTGTTTCCCATAATAACAAATCAAATCTCTACGCCTACTGCCATAAAGGCCCTCACATTTTGAAGTCCTTGGTCAAGCTATTCCATGAATAAGTCTGCTAATTGATCCCATCACTTCTACATGCCTGATGTAAGCACTACAGGCATATTAGTTTCAATCAAATAAAGTAACGATAATAGTTAAAATATAAAATTAAATGCTGCTGTTTACAGTACGTGTTCGTTTAAATGCCCGTCCATCTGTTATTTTATTCGCATTTCCATGACTGTGTCAGTCGAATTGTACGCTCGCACATACAGACACATATACAAAACATACAGATGGCTAGAAATGCGAAAGCAGACACAATGACACTAAATGCAAAAGTAAACTATTATTCCTAGACCTATATAAGCAGCTTGGATTTCATTGTAAACCAAACAAGTTGGTGCCTTCAAACGAAAATCGTCTGCTTGTAATCACGAATGGGCATTTTATAAACAAGCAAATACTGCAGACTCCATCCAAGTGTATTGCACTGAAAGTACAAAGTGGGTTATGAAAGGGTATTTTCATACCAACAAAAACTAAGTTATTTATTTTTACAAGATATCAGAGCATTAAGATTGATATCCTTATCTGCCGAAATTAAATCTATTAGGGTTTTGCTATTTCTATGCCCATGCAAACTCTCAGTGTGAAGTTATTTTCATGTAAAATTTTAAAAACGAAAAACTGTATTCCATTTGAAGTGCAATACTACAGTAGCAATTTATCCTTGTTGGCTACTTTGACTGGATTTCCGAATAAATCTCATTTGCATATTGACGGAGCTAATAAACTCAAGATGTAATTTATTTCTTAAGCAAGTTCCTGTTTGGTATTTTTCGAAAAATGGCTACCTTTTCTTACATAGAAAATACCCAACAAGAATCCTTATTTGAGAGCGACCATCAATCCATCCATCTGTCAGTCAGTCATTTTTGCATGTTATGTGACACCTCTTCCTTCATGTTTTAACAGAGGATGTTCATATTTGGTACAATGATTGCCTATGGTGTGCAGAATAAAATGAAATTTTCAGGTTACTGTGAGAAGCCGCAGCTCAAAAGGCGGCTCTCCCAACCTGTCCAATGAGACTATAAGCCTTGGCACCGTTTTCTGAGACATTTTAAACCAGAACCACTGCCGGTTGAGCCTTCGGATGACCACAACCAAGTACTGGTTACAGCCAAGGAACAGCCACAAAATTACCCATATGACCTTGGATTCAAAGCTCAAATCAAATATTCTTAAAATCTGTGTTATGGTTCGTAACGTGAACTCTTTACTTCAGATTTTGATCCAGGTGGTTCATACATGCATATGTAGTTTGTACAATGATTGTCTATGTTGTGTAGATGATAAAAATGTATGGATCGCCAACATGACATTTGAGTCCAAGGCCAATGTCAAATATACTTAAAATCTTGCCTCGAGGTTATATCTCAAATTTGCTGTCATGAAGATACAAGTGCCGATCGTCTGACAAGAGTTTCCATTAAAAAAATACAGAATTGCCAAACACAGCAGCCGTGCTAAAGTGACGTTAAATTTTAAGACTAGCGGGTAACGTGGGTAGATCTGATCATTGGGGGGAAGCCAAAACCATTTTCAAGCAATTGTTTGGTCACTGAAAACGAAAAAAGCATAGCAAATGCTGCAATTTTCTGAACTTTCTCAGAGAAATAAAGGACCTAGTTTTCGAAATTTGACATTTTTATTAATGCTTTTACGTCATCGCCTTTAAACCGTTTTTCTAGTCTGGGTTTTTCTTTAACCACATTAACAAGTAAACCCACCAAACAAAAAATCACATGCTTATCATTTTAGCATTACTTACAACGGACGTGAATTTTGCTTACTGACCCCTCCTGCAATTCTTGCTCTCCCCAATTGCATTTTAAAGGATGGCGTCTGTAAATTTGTGGTTTCAATTGCCTAAGATCATGTTCTCGTCATTGCAAGTGAAATTGTTCGATATTGCACAAAGATGAGCACAAAAAGATGCGAAACATAAGAAATTGCTGAACTTATAGTGCATAGTATATTTGAAACACATAGTAATGCCCTTTATGTCTCATTCTCTTAAACATTTAGACCATCACATCTAATGAGAAGACTCCATTTCAAACACTCGATATTGACATAACACTTAGCCTACATTGCTTTATGTTATACTG
The DNA here is from genome assembly GCA_964019695.1 of Loripinus fragilis. Taxonomy (NCBI): domain Eukaryota; kingdom Metazoa; phylum Mollusca; class Bivalvia; order Lucinida; family Lucinidae; genus Loripinus; species Loripinus fragilis. The sequence continues at coordinate 47,860,392 of OZ026514.1, forward strand.
TAAAACCTGTGTAAAACGGCCACTCTCAAAAAGACCGAAATTAGGTTTTCAAGACCAATTATCCCTTAATGCAGGTAAAAAGTATAACAGAAAGCTCCAAGCATTCTACAATACTGTTGACCTGCATTAAGCTACCATTTGTCATTTAAGATATTTGTTTTGTCTATTTTTGAGTGGCCGTTTTACACAGGTTTTATAATCCTAGCTTAGTTCAACACGTAAATGACGTAAATGAAAGATTGTTGACTGGGACGTAAAGAATCAAGTCAAACAAATATAACACAGGTTATGTTTTACAGTCTGTTTGATCGCCAATCGAACATGTAGACTCTAATGAGCATTCGTACCTGCGCAATCTCACTGGAGCCTAGTATACACAAAAACGCAAGCAGATGAAGGCTCAAGGAGATCAAGCAAACACGGTGAGGGCAAATTTGCTATTCGCACTTTCTTATCCATCAGTATCTTTTTACCAGGCCCCGAGATCATAAAACTTTTTTCATGCTCAACTCAACTGAGCACGAAATTTCAACTGCTCATAAAAGCTAAAGAAAATCTATAACACCGACAAAAGAAAAAGTTTCTTGCGTTAAGTCTCTCAGATGTTGTATTTATCATACTAATAAATGTTAAGATGCCAACAATTGTTGGCATTTTAACATTAATGAGCAGGATAAGTTTCCTGCTCAGCTGAGTTGAGCATGAAAACAGTTTTATAACCTTGGGGCCAGATTATATGAGATTTTGGTACTTATCACATGTGCGGAAAATCGCTCTTTAAACATTAATCGCCTCGTGGTATGCAATGTCCCAGTCTCTTGTAAAGCTAACGGGCGTGGCTCGATAGAGACCTTATAGTTGAATAATATACAACTTTCTTTTGGAAAAGAGTTCAAATATTTTGATCAGAGCCTTGATCTACTTTCCCTTTCATGTTCAGGCCCCGAGGTTATAAAACTTTTTCCATGCTCAACTCACCTGAGCTAGAAATTTAACCTGCTCATAAGTGTTTAAATGCCAACAATTGTTGGCATTTTAACATTTACCAGCATGATAAATACAACATCTGAGAGACTTAAAGCAAGAAACTTCTTCATTTGTCAGTACTTTTAGTTTTTATGAGCAGTTAAGATTTCGTGCTCAGTTGAGTTGAGCATGAGAAAGGTTTATAACCTCGGGGCCAGTTGTCTTTAGATAAACTGATTACAAATCAGAAAAGCTAACTCAGTATTTTAGGCCTATTCCTACGGTAAGTCAGTCTCAAATAAATATATGCCTAGCGTCCTTTTTGGGGAAATAGGTAAACAGTGCAGAACAAGCTCTGATCAGGGTCTTCACTGTTTGCTTACAAAATGTTCTTTTTCAATTTGAAAAAAAAAGAAAACAATACCACCCAACAACCCTTAAAACGGAATGGACTGGTCAAATCGACAAGAGTAGTATCTTCATTTGGCTTAAATGGGTTAAAGAAAATTCTATAAACGTTCACCCATATACGCTATACGCCAGTGTGATTCTTGGAAAAAGTTAAAATGCACACCAGGCCCCGAGGTTATAAAACTTTTTCATGCGCAGTTCAGATGAACACAAAATTCCAACTGCTCATAAAAACTAAAATACCGACAAATGAGGAAGTTTCTTGCTTTAAGTCTCTCAGATGTTGTATTTATCATGCTAATAAATGTTCATGCTCAGCTGAGTTGAACATGAAAAAAATTATAACCTCGGGACCAGCTACAGTTGGAAACTTGAACGTTACGCCACATACAATGAAACGAAAGGTAGAAAAATCTATCAAAAGGGACATGTTTGTATACTGAGCGAAACTTCCAAACCGCCACTCGATATTTTCTCATATATCTTAACACATATGATACATACAAGGCTAAAATTTACACTCAATATGGAAAAATCAATTAAACAGAACCTGTCCAAAATTCAGTTTCATAAATTGAAAATAACATGCTCATTTGATAGACTGCATAAAGGCACCATCGCATTTCATTTTCACAAAAACGCTAGAATTTGAACTCATCGCTTAAAATCGAGTATTCCAAGGACCTAAAGTGAAAAACACCAACTTTTTGGTGTTATAAATGGACATTATTGAACATTTTTGGGTTTCGCTTTTATTTTGTAGCAATATTTAGGTAATCCACAATGTTCCTATGGAAGCCCATATGACATAAAACAACACAAGAATGCTTTATGGAGATGACATGCTTTTGTCCACAATATTATTGAAGCTTTCTGGTGCAGTAAATGGACATTATTGAACACTATCATGTTTATTTTGTAATAAAGTAGCAATTTTCGTGCAATTCAGTGCTCCTATGGAGACCCATATGGCATAAAAGAACACAAAAATGTGTTTATGGTGATGAATTGTTTTTGTCTTCAATATTATTGGAACATCTGTCACCCATTAACAGTGTACTGCACATCAATCTCGACACTTCCGACGTTCCAATGCAGCATTTGCGCATCACCGCACCAAAGTATGGTGGACTATACAGGACATTTTATGACATACGTAATACTCAGTTTTCGTCGATTTTTTCGTCATACGAGTGCAAAAATGAAAAATGACCAACAGGTTGTGGTGTTAACTTTCGGCTCTATCAAAACATGTCAAACTTTATGAAAAATTATTAATCAGTCTCAGCGATGCCCCGTTTTCGATTGAACCCAGGGCCCGACCCCTCTATTTTATACTCATACAACCCAAATTTTGGCATTTTTGTGATAACATAAAGTTGTCGAATAGTTGTCGATGAAAATACGAGTATACACATGGCGAAAAACCATTAGCATTTGTGCGCCACGTGCAAAACCGGTATAAGTACTCAATCGTTACGCATAAATGAACATCCTTATTGAATCAAACATTGTTATGTTCAATCGACGGATACATGTGCCCAAATAAACTGTGTTAAATATCGTTTCAAACAGTTTAATAATAAATGAGTTATATTGAAAAAAGTGTTTTGTTAACTGGCGGTTTAGAAGTTTCGTTCAGTATATAAATAAAAGTATTTTTGTATAACTGACAACTGTGGTGTAGTTGTTATTGTTGTTGAATGAAATAAATGCTCTTTTGCAAGCAGTTTAGGCCATTTTTCAAAAAGGAGAGGATATAATGTCTTATCATGTATAGAATGATAGTATTCAAGGTTTGACAATTTGTTGTAATTATTTTGTTGTTGAATGAAATAAATGCTTGTTTGCAAGTAGTTTAGGCCATTTTCAAAAACGTAGAGGATATTATGACTTGTCATGTATAGAATGATTGAAAATTGTGGTGTAGTAATTATTGTTGTTGTATGAATGAAATGCTTGTTTGCAAGCAGTTTAGGCCATTTTCAAAAACGCAGAGGTTATAATGTCTTCTCATGTAAAGAATGATTGAAAGTTATGGTGTAGTTATTATTGTTATTGTTGAATAATTAAATGCTTGTTTGCTAGTAGTTTAGGCCATTTTCAAAAACGTAGAGGATATTATGACTTGTCATGTATAGAATGATTGAAAATTGTGGTGTAGTAATTATTGTTGTTGTATGAAATAAATGCTTGTTTACGAGCAGTTCAGGCCATTTTCAAAAACGCAGAGGATAAAATGACTTCTTTTGTAGAGAATGATTGACAAGTGTGGTGTAGTTATTATTGTTGTTGTATGAATTAAATGCTTGTCTGCAAGCAGTTTAGGCCATTTTCAAAAAGTAGAGGATATAATGTCTTATCATGTATAGAATGATTTTATTCAATGTCTGATAATTGTGTTGTACAGTAAAACCTGTCTTAAGCGGTCACTCTAAAACAGACAAAACACAGATCTTAAAGACAAATGGTAGCTTTATGAAGGTCGAAAGTATTGCAGAATGCTCTCTAAGAGCATTCTGCAATACTCTTGACCTGCATTAAGCGATAATCGGTCTTGAGAACCAATTTTTGGTCTTCTTGTGAGTGGCTGCTTTAGACAGGACTGGCTGTAGTTATGATCCTACCAGAGCCGAATGCTCCATGTGAGCTAATGGTATACCATGACTCTGACGTCCAGTGTTTGCCCATCTGTTGGCTGTCTGTCATATGTCAACATTTTCAAACATCTTCTTCTCTGATACCGCTGGACCAATTGAAGACAAATTGCATATTGAAACTCCTTAGGATAGAGGAACGAAAGTATGTTCAATTGGTCTTGGTCACATGACCAAGATGGCCGCCATGTCCATATGTGGTAAAGCCCCTTTAACAATCTTCTAATCCAAAACTAAAACACTGATTACCTTGAGACTTGGTATATAATATTGGGAATAAAGGGCCTACAAAGTTTGTTCAAATGATGATACTAGGTTAACCTTGACCTACTTAATGTCAAGGTCATTAGCTACCTTATGCATTTGAATGGAGAAGTTGATTTTCTGAAAAATGTTGAAACCAAAGTCAGTATTATCATTTGATATGTTTAACCTAAAGAGACAATGACTATGTATAAGTTCCAAAGGTCACTGTTGACCTTAGATCTTGCAGCCAATGTCGTTCATATTGGAGTCCTATCAATATATAAAATCATATTTTTCTCGGAAACCACTCAGCTAATTAAACTCAAATTTCATATGAAGACTACATACAATAAGATTTTGTACAATGTGTTGTTGTCACATGACCAAGATGGCTACCACGCTCATATATGATATAAACCATTTAAAAATCTTCTCCATAACCAGAAGGCTGATTACCTTGGGTCCTGGTTTGTAGTATAGGGAATGTAGGGCCTATTAAGTTTGTTCAAATTATGATTTTAGGTTGACATTGACTTAATTTGTGTCAGTCAAATATGCTTCCTAATGCATTTAAATGGGGAAAAATGAAAGTTGATTTTCAAAACAACTGTTGAAGCCAAAGTCACTATTCTCACTTGATATGCTTAACTTAATAGGACAATGACTATAGATAAGTTCCAAAGGTCAAGTTTTACCCTTGAACTTTCAGCCAAGATCACCCATGTTGAAGTCTTATCAGTATATTGAATAATATTTTTCACAAAAGCCACTAGGCCAATTGAACTCATCATTTCAAAGAAAGACTCCTTTTGTTAATTTAGCCAAAAGTTATTTAAAAAGATTAGTTTTAGTCATATGACCAAGGTTGCCATCATGCCAATATTTAGTAAAACCCTTCAAAACTCTTCTTCTCAGGAACCAAAGGGCCAATTACATTGGCCTTGATATTTTCATGTAGCATTAAGGATATGAGTCCTACAAAAGGTGTTCAAAACAATGATGACCATAAGCTGATCTTGACCTTCTAAATGGCAAAGTAAAATTTGTTTCTCAATGAATTTTTATTTAAATGGCAAGTATCTTTATAAGATTATTTTTCAATTGATTTTGAAACCAATGTGACTATACTGACTACATATGGATGACCTAGTGAGAGAATGGCTAAAGATAAGTACCAAAGATCAAGCTTGGCCTTTAAACTTTTGACCTAGGTCACTTATCTGAAAATGCCATCAATATATTTTTCAAATTAACCACAAGGCCAATTGAACTCAAATTTCATATGGAACACCCATTAGATGATAACATGTAAAATCTTTTGCTCAATCCATTTCAGATAGCCATGTGGATATAATATCAAAAGCAGTTAAATTTCAGCTATTAGGCCATAAAAAGTTAGGAATGACCTTTGACAGCTCTTTTTGGATTGCAAACACAAACTCACACTTTTTGTGTCATCATTGGGTATCTGAAAAGCTTATTTTAATATAGGTCACGTTGTTAGGATGTTTTTTTGATTGGTCAGATTATTTCTATTTGGAAAGTGCTCGGAGCTAAGCGAAACATGTCATGAAAACTCTGAAGTTGGCTATTGAGATTTTACGTGTGAAAGTCTCCATTATGCTGACGAAAGTAACAGGATGTAGTAAAACCCCAATGTAAATTATCATAGGCGGATCCAGAGGGGAGACAGGGCGTCTGGACCCCCACCGCCCCCTGGAAAATAAAAAAAATATAGGGTTATTTAGCAAAGCTTGTCCGGATGCTGAGAAAACACAAAGCTACCAAGCCATGATTCAAAGTTGGGCCATCATTGGCACGCTAGCGAAACGCCATTTAAATGGCGTTTTGCTGGCGGGCCGATGTTGGCCCGCTTTTGGTGGTATTAAAATCGCCTCATCAACTAAAAAAGTTGGACCCCCTCTGAAAAAACTTTCTGGATCCGCGCATGATTATTATTTGAACCAAGAATGAATCATATATGATCAATAATTACATGAGTACAGTTACTTACTCACATACAAAACGATGAACGGATACACGAAATGAGCCTGGTAGCCATTTTGGCAGGCCTATAAAATTGAAACTACCTTGAAAGGTGGCCACCAAAGAATCATTTGCGCTTTTTTTTCAAGTCAGCCCAGACATTTTGGACAATATTCTTTAACTCTTTTCCTGCGCAGATAACCTTTGCAAACAGTTTGGACCCAGATAAAATCCAACAAAATACTAGTCTAAGTCCTGATCTGGACTGGATCTGAACTGATGCTTTGATGTTTTGTTCCTGAAAGAATATTTCGGAAACACCGATAAAATATCAGCAGACAGCGATTAAGCATATAAAGAAGGACCAATAGATGATGCTACATACCAAATATCAAGGTTCTGTGCAAACAAATGCGAAAATACGTCAGATATTGTCCTACCAGCCAAGAGTGACAGTTACGTCACGTTTCGTTTAGAAAATTATCAGGGACTTAGAAACGATAGATCACTTCTGTATTAATCCTATTCACAGGATAGGATTAATACACAAGTGATCTATCGATTCGCGTTAGCTCAATTGAAGTGTTCACGTTAGCGGTTTACTTAGCAATTGTAAGCAAAGTGTTACGTCACTGTCACTTTTGGTTGGCACGACAGTAGATACCTCTGGTTTACTCAGGCATGTTTGTGTAAAATGTGATTTTTCAATGTTTGACAATTGTGTTGAAGTTATTATCGTTGCTGTAATTGATATTGTTAAAAAATAAATAAAAGCATGAATATGCACAATAATGTTGTTATCTTAATTACTGATATCAGTGACTGATTTCAAGATATAGCTAAAGCGAGAAAGAAGAAGGATCGAAACCTCAAAAATTCCAAAACTGATTGTTCATGATCATACTCACTAATTCGAATTAAATCTCGGACACAATGAAATCAGGTAATCATGATAAAAGGGTCTATTTATGGACGATTTTAATAACTGTCTATAAAAACATTTTTTGGGTGCCCCTCGATGTCGACAAGCGTTCTCAAAGCCTTGCCTCAAAAGACACTCATTTAGTGTTCTCTATATCTCGGGCAAGCCTCGCGATATCAAAAAGCGCTCTGAAAGTCATGCCTGGTAAACTTGACATCAAAAGACACTCGGCTAGTATTCTCTATATCTCGGAAAGCCTCTCGATGTAAACGAGCATTCTCAAAGCCTTGCCTGGTAAACTTGATATCAAAAGACACTCACCTAGTATTCTCTATATCTCGGAAAGCCTCGCGATGTCAACAAGCATTCCCAAAGCCTTGCCTGGTTAACTTGATATCAAAAGACACTCACCTAGTATTCTCTATATCTCGGAAAGTCTCGCGATGTCAACAAGCATTCTCAAAGCCTTGCCTGGTTAACTTGATATCAAAAGACACTCACCTAGTATTCTCTATATCTCGGAAAGCCTCGCGATGTCAACAAGCATTCTCAAAGCCTTGCCTGGTTAACTTGATATCAAAAGACACTCACCTAGTATTCTCTATATCTCGGAAAGCCTCGCGATGTCAATAAGTGTTCTCAATGCCTTGCCTGGTAAACTTGATATTAAAAGACACTCATCTGGTATTCTCTATATCTCAGCAAGCCTCGCGATGTCAACAAGTGTTCTCAAAACCTTGCTAGGTTAACTTGCTATCAGAAGATACTCATATTGTATTCTCTATATCTCGGCAAGCGTCACGATGTCAACAAGCATTCTCAACACCTTGCCAGGTTAACTTGCTATCAGAAAATACTCATCTTGTATTCTCTATATCTCGGCAAGCGTCACGATGTCAACAAGCATTCTCAACACCTTGCCAGGTTAACTTGCTATCAGAAGATACTCATATTGTATTCTCTATATCTCGGCAAGCGTCACGATGTCAACAAGTGTTCTCAAAACCTTGCCAGGTTAACTTGCTATCAGAAGATACTCATCTTGTATTCTCTATATCTCGGCAAGCCCTGCGATGTCAACAAGCATTCTCAATACCTTGCCAGGTTAACTTGCTATCAGAAGATACTCATATTGTATTCTCTATATCTCGGCAAGCGTCACGATGTCAACAAGCATTCTCAACACCTTGCCAGGTTAACTTGCTATCAGAAGATACTCATCTTGTATTCTCTATATCTCGGCAAGCGTCACGATGTCAACAAGCATTCTCAACACCTTGCCAGGTTAACTTGCTATCAGAAGATACTCATCTTGTATTCTCTATATCTCGGCAAGCCCCGCGATGTCAACAAGCATTCTCAATACCTTGCCAGGTTAACTTGCTATCAGAAGATACTCATCTTGTATTCTCTATATCTCGGCAAGCGTCACGATGTCAACAAGCATTCTCAATACCTTGCCAGGTTAACTTGCTATGAGAAGATACTCATCTTGTATTCTCTATATCTCGGCAAGCGTCACGATGTCAACAAGCATTCTCAATACCTTGCCAGGTTAACTTGCTATCAGAAGATACTCATCTTGTATTCTCTATATCTTGGCAAGCCTCGCGATGTCAACAAGCATTCTCAATACCTTGCCAGGTTAACTTGCTATCAGAAGATACTCATCTTGTATTCTCTATATCTCGGCAAGCCCCGCGATGTCAACAAGCATTCTCAATACCTTGCCAGGTTAACTTGCTATCAGAAGATACGCATCTTGTATTCTCTATATCTCGGCAAGCCCCGTGATGTCAACAAGCATTCTCAATACCTTGCCAGGTTAACTTGCTATCAGAAGATACTCATCTTTTATTCTCTATGTCTCGGTAAGCCTCGCGATGTCAACAAGCGTTCTAAAAGCTTTGCCTGGTAATCTTGATATCAAAAGACACTCACCTAGTATTCTCTATATCTCAGCAAGCCCCGCGATATCAACAAGCCTTCTCAAAGCCTTGCTTAGTAAACTTGATATCAAAAGACACTCACCTAGTATTCTATATTTACAATGCACTATGAACAATTGATATGAAAAAACTTGAAATAAAAGGAAAAGATACAGTGTCGTAAAACAAAACGATTAGTGCATTCTTTTTCGGTTAAGAATAGGATAAGTCAACTCTAAAAGCGATGTTAACCTCAGCTTTGCCTCAGTGAACATCTCTATTCTCGGGTTTACAATTCTTGACATTAACCTCAAAATAATGCATCAATTTTATAATGTACTCTTACACACTCTACTTGTGTAATTTTGTTTGTTTTGTTGCTTTACGTCCCAAGTCAACAGCTATGGTCATTGCGGGACGGTCAGTTCACCTAACCACACTTTTTCCTGGGCAGGCTTGAACAAGCGGTTAACCAGTAATTCTTGCACATACTTTCGCTTGTAACTGACAACAACCCTTCTTGAATAAATCAGCGGAATGGAGGAGAATGACCGTAGAAATTATTTCATGATCAATCGCCACGAAAGTATGGGACCGGACGGGGATCGAACTAGCGACCCCTGGATCTGCAGTCAGACACGCATCTGTAGCCAGACAATCTACTTGTGTATGCAAGCCAATCCGACAACTTGATTTGATTCTGTCTAGCCGTTAAGGAACAGATAGCATAACCAGTCTGGTGAAGGGCTGACAAATGGTGGAAATACACGGGATGGACGGATCCCTGCATTTTCAAAAAATGGCATAGAGTGGCCTTTGCTCGAAACCAAGCAAATGTATACGCGTGAAAAATGAGCAGCAATGCGAGAAAACCTGTCTTCTGGTTTTGCGACCAGGAAAAGCCCAAACCTGTCTGCATAGCTACAGAGACTAGCTAGAATATTAAAACATTCTTATATCAAGTGGGGTCATTAAAATTTCGAAAAAGCAAAAAACAAAGACTCTGATCAAACTACTAGGATGTGCAGTAAATACATCATGGGTGTGAGGGTGGAAAAAAAATCCGTCCCGAGGGTCACCGATTGGCATCACGAGTCTTGTCGTGTGATCACGGTTTTTTCTATCCCACCCTCACACAAATAATGGAATCTTTTTCTTGCTCACCACTAAATACCTCATTTCATATTGGAATTACATAAAAAGGCTTCCATAACTTCCAAAATTCCCTGAGTTCGACATGGTGACGTCATTTTAACATTACAATGACGCCACGGAACGATTTGCGGTTAGCGTGCGGCCGACGTGCGGCTGTTTGTTTTATCTTTCCCACCGGCTGGTACGGGTATACGTGAAAACGGAACATCCGATCTGGTGTTCGAAAAAGTGCTTACAACCGAGTCGGGTTTTCTCGCAGCGAAGCCCAAGTAACTGGTGTCTGCCACGATTCCAGGGCTGCCAACAACCATGTTCGTCCTCATCATACATCTCAAAAACAAAATATAATAGTCGTTTGCTTTCCTCAAAAAATCCCACGGGACCTAAAAACACGACACATGTCCTTGCACTGGTTAGCTAAACTTGCTATATACGGTTAGTTTCAATATTCTAGTTAGCTTGTGTAGCTCATACCGCAAACCCTGGAGACAGGTTTTCCCGACCTGATTACCATACATATGGTCCAGATAAGCAATTTTTTAATTATGATTATTCCTTAATCTTTGGGTCAGAAACAAGATAACTGATTCATAATTAAACACATCTTATTTGTCTTATCTGGAGCACACCGTACATCCGACTCGGAGAAAACAGACGGATACGGAATAAACAGTTGTTTACAAGAGCACGCGCCTTTTGGCGGGTGAATATTTCTTCTATTATTCTCGCTGCTTCTAAGGGAAAACAAAGCAGGCGTTTTGGACGTATCAAACTGCATACGATAAAAAATTACAGCGTTTCTTTCTTGATGGACGAAAAACTAGATGGGATTGCATAAAAATACAACCTGTTTGGATAAATGTGGCATTTGTGACTATTTTTAAATGTACAATGAAGCAAGGATCGCTTCAGAGTTTGTTATTTGGCTGATCATAGACGATATCTTGTGCAAACGTCAATTAAAATCACATTGCCTACCGACAGATTAAAATTGGTGAAATAGCCATTTTCATACAATGCGCATATTTCATAGATACGTATAAAGGCAGTCTTCCTATACAGCGTAATTATTTATGATAAGGGGCTGAACAGTTAGGCAAAAACTATAACAGAACCCAAAATATTGCAGCAGAATTTGTGTTAAGTAGAGCATGTGTCAGCTACTGTTGTAACTCTGTCCCATTAACCAGTTTTAACCCCCTACTGCAAAGCGGTTAGGGGATTATATGAATGGCCTTCATCTGTCTGTCCATCTGTCCATCATTCAGTCCATCCATAACACTTTCTTGTCTGCTCCATACCTGCTGAATACTTTGAAATAATCTCATTAAACTTTGGACAAATGTTCATCGCAGTGAGTCAATGTGCAGAACCCATAACGCAGCTACGCAGACTCAAGGTGAAGGTCAGTTGAAGGTCATTCAACATGCCTTTGAATTTCGTGTTAGCTCCACGTCTCCTTAACCCCTGGAAGGATTTTCATTAAACTTTGGTCAAATGTTCATCTCAGTCAAACAATGTGCAGAACACATGACTGAGCTATGTAGACTCAAGGTCAATGTCATAGTTCAAGGTCATTTGATTTACCATTGACTTTAGTGTCCACCCCTATCTCCTTTACCTCTGGAAGGATTTTCATTAGTTCATCTTAGTGAGATGGCATACAGAACCCATGGATCAGCTATGCACACTCATGGTCTTGGTCATTACTAAATGCCATGGGGTTAGCTTTCAACGTTGTGCCTGCTCCATATATTTTTGAACGAACACTGGACTCTTTGGCTAATCACAGCCAAAGTTCTATCACTTGGCTCACAGTCATTCTGCAGCAGGTGAAGCTAGCTACCACTGTGAGATATGGTTTTGATCTGAAATAGGAATTCTGTTAGAATCTGTATTTGGACTTTATACTTTGTTTTGTGTGAGTTGAGACATCCCAAGAGTAAAATACAACTTATTGTATATGCAGCCAGCGAGTGCTCAGGCAACCCTGCACATCATCACAGTCTCACTATAGCATTCACTTTTTGTAAACACAATACTCGTTTATGAGCCGCTACATGCGATTTCCAACAATGTGGGGGTTTGACAAGTGTAGACTCCGATGAGCCTGTGCAGCCTCCTTTTAAGCTTAGAAACTCCAAATGGTGTTCAGTCAGTAGGCGAACACTCATAGAATATTCAAGCGACTAGCAAAGGCTTTGAGCAGACTGTACATCTGCACAGGCTGATCTGAGGCGATGTTGGTCGCACATACCACATTGTTGGAAATCTCATGTCGGAGCTCATATGACAGTAGGCCAAATAACCTGTTTCCCTGGTTTGATTAAGTAGTAAATTATGTAAAACAAGAAGAACACAAATTGGAACGCATGAAGATCCATTTTACTGGACTGACTCATTTTTATTGCCTATACTCATAAGTGTAGACTATTTAAGATGGGCTCTTAACCCCAAAATTTCTTTATCAAAGGTCGTTGGGATTATATTGGTACAGATTCAAAGAAAATCAATGTGCTATACAGAAGAACAATCTAGATTATTCATCGACTATCATCTGTACTTGGTTTACAATTTCACATAAAAAAGGTGGTACATAGGAGGAGGCCATTCATATAATCCTCTAACCGCTTTGCAGTAGTTGTTAAAACAATGATGAATGGGACAGACCTACAACAGTAACTTATGTAAATGTTTTGAGGTGTGTACAGGCAACCCTTAAACAATATGATAAGGCAAGAAACAGTCTAATTTGTGGCTGCACTCTTTGCTATATGGGCTTTTATAATGCATACAGAGGCTAAACACTGAGCAAAGTACAATATCCCATTGTTGTCCTGGAAGGACTATCAAAGGTCATTGGTGATTTTTGGAATTGACCAAGGGTACTATGTCTAAGGGTGTTGACAATCTAAAAAATAGATATTGTCGTAGATGTATTAAATTAAACGTCTTTAATCATCATCATCATCATCATCATCATCATCATCATCATCATCATCATCATCATCATCATCATCATCATCATCATCTGCTGCTGCTGCTGCTGCTGAATCACTTTGTCAAAGGCCATGCAAATAATTGGGTGTGATCTACTTGACTAATGCACCAGTCATTTGTATCCACAGCCCCCCCCCCCCCCCCCACTGGGTGCCAGGGAAAAGTGGGGCTTTTAAGTTTTAACTTTTCAATTTTCAAAGCCCTGCTAAAAGCCTTGAACTGCATGGCCAACTTTGTGGTAAAATCCCTGCTAAATGCCCAAGCCCCCCCCCCCCCCCGGAGGTTGACAATAATGAATAACAACAAATGATCTAAATCATTTGAATAAACTTTCCATCTTTTCCACTCTCCAATGGTGGTGCCACATGAAATTTGGCTTCAGTTGGCCCAGTGGTTTCAGAGAATGCACGATTATTCCGTCCAGAGCATAACACAGAAACCACAAGAGGTATCAAATTGAAACTTCACTGGTAGATAAATCTCAATGAGGAGAAACGCAGTGTACAAGAACCGTACCTCTCTTTTGCATAGTTAAGGAGTTATTGCACTTGTTACAATTCACACTTAAACTTTGTCCAGACCAAAACACAGAAGCTACATGTATAAGAGATATCAACTTGAAATTCAAAGGTAGATAGATCTCGATGAGGAGAGATACAGTGTACATGAGCAATACCTCTCTTTTGCATATTTTAGAAGTAATTGCCCTCTGGTACACTTAAAGTTTGTCCAGAGCATCTATCGTTTCTGCGTATTCTCTTGGTTTCTGAATTATGAATCCATAGAAAGGTGTGGGGGTCAGGAGATTAAAGCCCCGGTACCTCAACGGCACTGCTGGAATACATCCTTGGTCAAATCCCTGCACTTCAGCCCTGCTATGTTCCCAGTATCCCCGGCCCCAAGGGGTGGGGCATAAAAATGACTGGTGCATAGCATATTTGATGGAGAGTGTTATGCATAAAGGTGCAGACAATCTTTAATTTTGAAAAGATCCACCTAGAGGGTTATTCAAAAGGTGACAGATAGACAGTTCTTAAAATACAAGAACTGAACTAATTATAACTGCAAATGTTTGATACATCAACGTTGTCCATTCTTTCAGCCAGACATTGACCAGGGATAAAGATGCTATTTAGGTAATAACTTGATCAATATCTTAACAAATGTATGTTGTGGGTACTTCATTTAAAGGAACCGTCCGATTTGAACGATTTTTGAAAGATAATGTTCATTTGAGTGGTCAAAATACAGTTGAGCAGTGATGTGACGTTTCCAGAAATGTGACATTTAGATCTGTGTAGACTCAGACCAATCAGTGTAGCCTCAAATTGAGCTAAGATGATTTGATTTATGTTCAGTCGTAGCCTATGAGACATATACTTAAGGAATCTTCTAACGCATATAGTAAACAATTTACTACAAACGCTTAACTATGTTAAAAGCATTCAATTTATAGTTGCTTAGCCACAATTCAATATTATTCACATCATGTGTGAAAATTTCAAAACATTACCTTGGGTATTATGCAAAATTCTGCTTATTTAATTTGAAAGGGTCAAAATCGAAAGTCACAAAAATTGGAATTTAGGCCAAGTCTGCATTTCAGTGAGGCAATTTTAATTTCATTTGTCAAGCTGAACAATGGAAACCGTCAGTTTGCAATGAGAAATGCATGAAATTCACGGTGGGTTAGGCGTCAGTCACTATGACGACCTTGGCAGATAATTTTCATTGGTGGGTCACTGCCTGGTGTTTGTCTTTGGATGGGCTCACTGTGGCTCAACTTGGGGAGAGTTTATTTTAGCTCTGACTGTATGTGAGTTCAGAGCAACTTTTTTGTTTCATCACAGTAATACTTTGATTGTTTTCCTGTCATGATACATTGGATAAGTAAAGAAGCCTTCACGCAAGCATAGCGTTTTTTTTATTGACAACAGCATAATCTAGGGCGAAGATTTGGCCAGTAAAATTAATTTAAGCCCCCAGTTACTTCTACTGAGCGCTCTAATGTGATGTGTATGTTGTTGTTGGTTAATTGTTTATTGTTTCTATTATTGTTTGTGTTTTATTTTTGTATTTGGTCCTTGCTCTGTTGTGCAGTACTTAATGTCATTTCTAGTTTTGCAATCATCTCGCTGGGGAAGAGAGAGATGGTTGCTTAAAATTGCTTTTAATGTCATGGGACAGTTAGTGCTATGTGGCTCTTCCTCGCTGTGCAATGGTTTGGTCTGTAGTGTGTGGTTGTGGTATTTCCTGGCCGTATTCTACCGACTTTTTTCATGCGATTTTGAACAGTTGAAATAAAAAAAAGTCCGCAATGTGAGTAACACCAGCAGGACTCTGCTAGCTAGCAGAATAATTGTTTAACCATGGTTATCCTGCTCCCCAGATCTAAAGTCAATCGAGCACATATGCGATGCGATTGTCAGGAATAAAGTAATTACTTGTGTGTGCGCATTGTCCGTGTAGAAGATAGAAGTTGGATTTTTTTTCTTATTTTATGAATAATAGAATACAGACTGACTTACCTTTGAAAATGATTCATGTCTCATTAATCCGTGTTACTAAATGGATTACATTTGACAAGTTGCTATTCTGTTTTCGGTATCAATTTGTTTGACAAATGGTAAATTTGCTCGCTTTTTGGAGTTTTCAACTCAAACTTCAATATTTTAAATACTTTTAGTCAGTTTTCTCTGAAAATAGCTATGCATTACCGGAAACGATTGTTCTTTATTCCAAAATACTTTTTAATTCAAAATTCAAAATTCTAGTTTTTAAGAGAACGCCAAAACAAAAGTGTATGCGTTAGAAGATTCCTTAGGTATAGACTGTTTAAAGGTCTAGTTATGGCTCTGATCAGACTTCACATGTATGCAAACTAATCTTAGTAAGTAAAACCTGTCTAAAGTGGCCACTCAAAAATAGACAAAACAAAGATCTTAATGACAAATGGTAGCTTAATGAAGGTCGAAAGTATTGCAGAATGCTCCCATTCTTTTGACCTGCATTAAGCAATAATCGGTCTTAAAAACAATTTTAGTCTTCTTTTTGAGTGGGCGCTTAAGACAGGCTTTACTGTATTGCTGTTTACCCATATCACACTGTTGGATAGCTCATGCTATGGCTCATATTCTCAACCACAACATATGTGGTAGATACTAAAAGAACCGTCTTACTGGAATTGGTGAGTGAATTTAATTATCTCGGTTATGTGATTAGTAGCGGAGGGTCTGTTCAAAAAGCAATTAATCTATTGGCGGACAAAGCAGTAAGATCTATGGGCATGTTATTTTCCACAATAAAACGCATACAAGTCCCATTTAAGATGCTGATGCAGCTATTTGATACATATGTTAAATCTATATTGAATTATAGTTGTGAAATCTGGGGTTTCACCAGTGCAGAAAAATGTGAAAGAGTTCATAGAAAATTCTTAAAAAGATTACTAGGTGTAAAAATGAGCACTAATACTATGGCACTATACGGTGAAACTGGTAGATTTCCTACATTTGTTGATAGATATGTAAGGATAGTGAAGTACTGGCTAAAAATAGTTAAAAGTGATTATGCTAACTGTATAGTAAAATCTGTATATACAGACTTATTTAATGACGTCATGCATAATGAAAATACTATAAATTGGGTATCCCAAGTGAGGGGGTTGCTCCAAAGGTCTGGTTTTCACGATGTTTGGACTTACCCTGACTCAGTTGATGATTCAAAATTTATTCCTGTTTTCAAGCAAAGAGTGAGGGATCAATATTTAACAGTTTGGAATGCAAAAGTATTAGTATCTAGTTCATTAGAGTTTTACAAAGAAATTTGTCCAACAATTTGCACAGCTACTTATCTGCATAAGATTGTGAACATTAGGTATAGAAGAGCTTTGTCAAAAATAAGATTATCTTCATACGATCTCCAAATTGAACTTGGTAGGCATCGTGGAGTTGAACGAAGTGAGCGAAAATGTACTGTTTGTGACCATAATGAAATTGAAGATGTTTTTCATTTTGTATTAATTTGTCCAAAGTATGCACATATCAGAAATCAACATTTAAAACGTTATTATCACCAAAGGCCAAGTATGTTCAAATTAGTCCAACTATTCAACGACGACAGTCTTTCAAACCTCAAAAAATTAGCAAAGTATATTATTGAGGCTTTTCAATTCAGAAAATCTTTAATAAACAATCAGTAACAACAAAACAGGTATGGTCAAAATGCAGAATTGATTGCGTAAAGGACCGTTTAGCTCAGAAACCGTGACACGCAAAATGGGCCCTGGCGAGATATTGCAATACGCAGTATATAGTCAGAGTTCATCATGCATGACATGTCTATTCGTCAAAACAGAGTGAAGGTTAGTTTTTGAACATAAATGATTTTTGGGTAAATGAGAAATATCAAATAAAAATTTATGATAGATAGGACAGTCCCAGACAAACGAACACGTTTTGCTCCTTGTCTGGGACTGTACTGTCGATCAGTTGAATCATCTCCCAGGAAATGTCTTGCGTTTTCGTATTTCGGCAAGGCATATCCATAGGGAAAAGTGTCTTGGACAAGTATGTTTATAGTAAGCGACTGGTTATGGTCTTGTATAATTATATGTAAGGCTATAGCTAAGATCGCTTTCAGTGTGTACCCTAACCCTTTGAGGACTGGATGCCTTTACAAACAGTGATGACCCAGATGAAGTGCCTCTTAAGTAGGCAGTTCATCAGGGCCTACACTGTTTGCTAAGTTTAGAGAAACATATTTATAGTATTGTTTTTGGCCATCTTGACTAAACTGTATCAACGAAACTATATCGAAGGTTCCATTGTTCTTAAAAGGGGTTAATGAATTGAGATATATATCAAGATAGTACAACACATGCAAAAGGTTAATTTTGCGTAAGACCTACCTACCTACCTATCTATCTATCTATCTATCTATCTATCTATCTATCTATCTATCTATCTATCTATCCACCCTTACCTACCTACCTACCTACCTACCTACCTACCTACCTACCTACCTACCTACCTACCTACCTACCTACCTACCTACCTACCTACCTTACCTTACCTTACCTTACCTTACCTTACCTTACCTTACCTTACCTTACCTTACCTTGCCTTACCTTACATTACCTACCTACCTACCTAACTACCTACCTACCTGCCTACATTACCTTACCTACCTACATTACCTTACCCTACCTACCTACCTACCCTACCTTTCCTTACCTTACCTTATCTTACCTTACCTTATCCTACCTACCTACCTACCTACCTACCTACCTACCTACCTACCTACCTACCTACCTACCTACCTACCTACCTTACCTTACCTTACCTACCTACCTACCTACCTACCTACCTACCTACCTACCTACCTACCTACCTACCTACCTACCTACCTACCTACCTACCTACCTACCTACCTACCTTACCTTACCTTACCTTGCCTTGCCTTACATAACCTACCTACCTACCTGCCTACATTACCTTACCTACCTACCTACATTACCTTACCCTACCTACCTACCTACCCTACCTTTCCTTACCTTACCTTATCTTACCTTACCTTATCCTACCTACCTACCTACCTACCTACCTACCTACCTACCTACCTACCTACCTACCTATATTACCTTACCTTACCTACCTACCTACCTACCTACCTACCTACCTACCTACCTTACCTTACCTACCTACCTTACCTTACCTTACCTTACCTACCTAACTACCTACCTACCTACATTACCTACCTACCTACCTACCTACCTACCTACCCACCTACCTACCTACCTACCTACCTACCTACCTACCTACCTACCTACCTACCTACCTACCTACCTACCTACCTACCTGCCTTACCTTACCTTACCTTACCTTACCTTACCTTACCTACCTTACCTACCTACCTACCTACCTTACCTTACCTTACCTTACCTTACCCTACCTTACCTTACCTTACCTTACCTTACCTTACCATACCTTACCTTACCTACCTTGTGTTAATGTTAACCATTCATCAATTCACTTTCTGTCATTCTTCATATATATATGTATGTATTGTTATTATATGTCACAATAACGATGAGCTGTATATGCTTAAGTTGTGAATAAACTACTAAACTAAACTAAACTTATTTAATTTTGCGTATCCACAATTTATTCTTTAATTGAGTAATAAGGAGATATTCTACTTTTTAAGCATTTTGTCCATATTCAGGGTCTTGTGTCACCTGCCCCTACCCTTTCCTCAGAAAAAAACTGTTATATGAGCCAAACGCGACAAAATGGTCCTTTAAGACATTATGCAGAAAATAAAGGACCAGATCAGCCTGGGCATTCGAGCAATGTGATCAGGACTTTCAATGTCCGCCAACACACAGTCCAATTTATATTCGAGAACCATTAACTTCGGGTCGGTCTAGGTAGTACTTGCTCCAATGCTCATATATACATTGATCAATTCTCTGTCATGACTATGAAACATAGGTTTTGAAATAAAACTCTAATAATATATATAAGATATTTGGTTAATTTATATCAGATTGTTGACACATCTGCGTCTGCAGCAGACCCGTTTCATTAAAGTGTGCAAAGAGGACTGTTTTTTTTTTTCCTAAACTACCGTCCGGTGTTACCCTTATCAAACTGAAATGTCCCGTATGCCACGTGTCATAAAAGGATAAATGCAGTACAAAGGACAACTAAAGTACGTATTAACATCGGTGAGATGGCATCCAAATTCAAGATATTTCAATGAAAAAATGCAGAAACTGTCTCTCGAGACAGAAAACAACTGTTTTTTTCCGTATCGGACCGTTATGCTAATGGACGGCCTGCATATAAGCATATTGAGCACCCGTGTCCAGCAAAAGCTACAAGTTGGCATGTGCGCCCATCGAGGACTCAGGTCAGCCTGCGCATCCGCGCAGTATGATCAGTCTTTGATGGTCGCTCTATGGGTAGTCAAGGAGGCGGAAAGCTAAGACCCTGATCACACTGTACGGATACGCAAACTGATATGAATCTTCAGTGTGCGCACATGCCAAAGTGTACCTTATGCTGGATACCGGATCATGTGTGTGCATACCAACTACAAGCAAATTTGAGCCGTGACATGTGATTCCTAACAATGTGGCGTTTTGACAAGTGTAGACTCATACGAGCATGTGCAGCCTTCTTTCAAGCGTAGAAATTCCAAATTTTATGTTCAGTCAGCAGCGTAAAATTCGAGCGACTAGCCAAGGCTCTGATCAGACTGCGCGTATGCGCAGGCTGATCTGAGGTTTTGCTGGTCGCACCCACCACATTGTTGGAAATCTCATGTCGCGGCGCCAATAACAACAACAAAATAAAGGTGGCATCAATGACGAAACACCAAACACGCCAAGATCTTACAGAGCATTGTATTCATAGTATTGGAAAAAGCCTGCGGTTATTTTTTCTCGTGCCTATAAATAGCTTCATTGATCCATTTGTGAACTGTGGATAGGTAAACAAAGTCAGCGATGTGCAACCGTCTTATCAGTGGCCTAGATATACCTACAAATGTATTCACTTTACATTCCAGTGGCCGAGATTTTACAGGTTATTGTGTAGGTTATGTACGGCAGTGTTAAAATTGAGGACTTCGTGTCAAAATGAAAAGACAATCGGATTAAACGTCAGCAGTGCCATTTGTAACTTTCTCAGTGACGTACTCTGCTCAAAACATAGATTATCGGTATAAACAAGTTTTTTTTAAGATCGAAAATGGTTTAGATGTGAACGGTGAGTGGGAGGAAACAGTGAATGGAATAGGATATAGGATACTATGTGGCGAGCAGTTGAAAGATGGGGGTCGCAGATCAAGTCAGGACTAAATTTTGACTTTCTGTCTCGTTTGTTTAGCAAGCCGAAGACCTACTCGCAGTTCGAGAGCACAGAGGATATCTTCTCCGACGCAAAGGAGGATCTGATAGAGTCCGATGAAGATGACGTTATTTTAATGAGAGACGGTGATCCTTATGACGTCGGGTTTGAACGACGCCAAAACAAAAGGAAACCTTACGGAACGCACAATGCTGAAATCCATTCAAGTAAATTGGAAGAGAATGTTACAGGGAACAAGGAACTTGACAATAGTGGGGCACATGATACGGACGAACGGACGTTAAGTGTGCGATACACGTCTAAAGGCCACCGCCGACAGGGTTCAAATGTACGCGAGGATGTCGGTGGTTACGTTACCTGTGTTATTCAGAGACAGTATAATAAACTTGGGGAGGATGTCTCTGACGATGAACACGTGACCAGTGACCAGCACGAGGACCAGCGTGACGGTACTTTCTGTGATAACGCCAAACAAGGTGACAGTAACGTCTTCCACAGCATTAAGGACGTCAAAGCTAAAAAGCCTAAGAGACGGAAAAAGGTACGCGTATTTCAATTCTTACGTAGGATAACCAGTTTCACGTCCAGAAACCACGCTTATGCTCGGACCAAATAGTGCTTCCCCATGCTTCCCAAGTACTCTCCCTGCTTCCCACATAATAATTGAGCTATGATATGTGATTTCAAACAATGTGGCATTTTGACAAGTGTAGACACAGACGAGCCTTGCAGCCTCCTTTTCAGCTTAGCCACTCCAAATGATGTTTAGTCAGTAGCATAACGCTCATAGAATATTCAAGCGACTAGCCAAGGCTCTGATCAGACTGTGCGTATGCGCAGGCTGATCTGAGGTTTAGCTGGTCGCACATACCACATTGTTGGAAATCTCATGTCACGGCTCATTAATTTATTATAACCTGCTTGTGCTGTTCAGCTACGTTTTCTAGGTGGATTAAATCTTTTCGCAGGGTATTCGTAGCCAAGCTTGGACACGATCGGCTCTCTAGCGAAAGGCTGGCGGGCCGATTGTGACCCGATGCTATACTGGCTGGTTGTGTAGCGTGGTAACATTGCTCCGACGTAGAAACGTTGCTGGACCATTGAAAGTTGTGCGTTATTGAGACGTCCATACGACGTTCCATAAACGCTGAATTGACGTTTCAGTGGGATCTATAATATGGATACGTTTCATTCACTGTTAATTTATTCTGGATATATGACGATATGGATTGTTAGCAGGGCAGTCTCCTTACACTTTATATTAAGCTTTATGAAAAACTTTAATTCCTTATATTGATAATGGATTATGTGCCGAATTTCTAAAATGGATTATTCCAATTCATTGATGATCGAGGAAAAAACAAACATTGTCACTGATCAGACTGCGTCTTTTAGGTGCAATTTTATCTGGGGCTATTTTGTTTGCGTTTCATGTTTTGGCATTCATCATGGAAAATCAAAATATTGCATAAAACAGGTGCTTTGTTTTTATGTTCAACAAGCACAAGATAGTGTTGTTCTCATAGGATCGTTGAGCAACTAAGGCTCAGACAAACATGCACAAATGTGCAGACTCATCACAGTATTCGCTGCTCGCATACACAACGTATGTGTGTAGATCAGTGGTCTGCCTTAACATGAGCTTTTGATTCTTATCGCATATATGACATAAAACTATGAGAAAAGGCCTTCAAACACACATGCTGACGAACATTTGTATCCGACGGAATTAGAAGTCTACATGTGGTCTGAAACTTTATCTACACCCATACTTTGTGTATGTGAGCAATGAAGATTCTGGCGAGCCCGTGCATGCATTCGTCAGAACTTTAGTTGAGAAATCTTAACTGATATCATGTAAGCACAGTCAATCTAATTTGCATCTATATTGGCGGACAGCAAAGACCATTGTCAGCTTTGCGTCTGTTCGATGCAGATGCTGATCTGGGTCTTCGCTGTCTATATACAGCTCAAAGAGCTCTTTTCTCATGTTGTACATATCTAATTTATTTATCTGTTTATCATTGCCATGCTAGCCGTGTACATACATATGCACTTTGGGGATATTTCTGTACCTCTCTGGCCAAACTCCAAACTGATTATCATGATACGTTATAATATTACCCACTCATGCAGTAGAACCGTACTTCCAAAATTACCTTTTTCAAAAAGTTATTCAAAAAAGTTATTACAAGATCACCATCAGAGTATCAAACATTTTGGATCCAGATCAGGCCCGACAAGACGTCGGGCCTGATCTCGATCCCAATTGTTTCCGAAATAAACTTTTTCAAAAAAACATCTCAAGAATACCATTAGAGTATCAAAGGTTGGATCGAGATCAGGCCCGACGTTTAGTTTTGTCGGGCCTGATTTTCCAAAATATACTTTTTAAAAAATATTTCAACAATACATGTACCATCAGGGTATCAAACAGTTTGGCTAAAGGCCATGATCAGGTCCATCAAAAAGTCTGGCCTTACCTGGATCCAAATTGTTTACAAAGGTTGTTACCACCAACAGATGACAAAACTTGTCAGTAGCAGGCAAAGTGTTTGTATTTTTCTTCTGGGCAATTAAAAGGGACGGAAGGGAGTTTAAGATTTTACCTGCATTAAACAAGCTCCTGTCTCAATCCTCTAGCCTATGTCATGCTTGACTTTTCATATAGACTTTTAGATGTTCCAATTGTCTCGGTCGTCTATTACTTGTATTAAGTAGTAACAGTGATATGTTTATTTAATACTGTATTTGCATGGTGCTATGAACACACGCAGAAACACACGCACACACACACACGCACGCGCGCACACACACAGAGAGTATGCTAGCACAGTATAATACAGTATAAAAGTCGGAGAGAGAGAGAGCATGCTCATGCAGGTGTGTGTGTGTGTGAGAGAGAGAGAGAGAGAGAGAGAGCACATTTTCTTGTGATTGCTTGAACGATAAAATTCAATTTGAACGAGAACTTTTCGTTTTAGATGTTATTCTTTATTAAAAGACACTTATTTATACATGCGACTTAAAGTCAAAACACGCACAATAATCTTGTTTGTTATTTGGGTAACATTTATTCCAGGGGTGGGGTCACTGAGCTGGGGGCTATTTGGCACGGGTATCAGCCCCTGCCTAGTATACACATACCGGTGGGGCTTAACTTATTTCGACCAGTAGGCCTTAAGTTATTAGTGCGTACCAAATAATAAATTTTCTTATTTCTCAACCAAATAGAGAGGTTGCATATGACATCACACACATTGAGTTATCTTTCTTGCTGGAGACAACCAACAATGTTTTCTAATCTATCTTAATGTACTTTGAGCATATTTTTTCCCGGTTATCCCTCGGTAAACTAAGATGAAACCTTAATCATTCAATTTGGAAGAGCCTCAAAATTATACACGTTGAAGTTCCGAATCTCCGACACTTTTTATTACTGCGTAATCATCTGATAAAAATGATTAAAATTGTGTACATAACCCTGGTTAGTGTCTCCAATATGGCGGATCAAGGGAGAATAATCTTACAAAACTTTGGCCTATGCAACCTCTCTATTCGGTTCTTTTCAGTACCCAAAACACATGTTAAGACGAATGGATAAGAAAATATTTACGCTCATAATTTTTTGTTTATCTAAACCTGTAGACCAGTTAACTTATTTTAACCCTATTCATTCTGATGGATTATCCCATACATATTGATATGTTGATCCAGTTTGTACTTTGAGTGGTTGCCATTCAAAAGTTCATGAACTTGAACTACAATTCTCTTATTACAATATTTAGAAGTATTTTCGCCCAAATGTACAAATTTTCTGGTAGAAAAATATATATTAGTAGTGTAGAGCGATTGTTTTTAGTCTAGCTGATGGCTAATGCCTGTTCCCTGTTCCAAGATGGCGGCCCCCATGTAAACGATTGCACAACATCATGTTAGGCCTGAGATATGGTGTCCACGATGACATCCGGTTCCTGTTATTGCACCACATTGCGTCAGACGGTAAAACAATAGATCTTAGATGGCCGCCGATTTCACAACATTGCGTGAGATCGAAAAAAAACAATTAATATCAGTAGCGCAACTGATCAGATTTTATGATTTATAAGTATTATATATATGATCATCGTCACAAAAAATCCAGTTTAATGTCATTGCAAAGAATTAAGAATAAAGGCGCTGATCAGCTTGCGAATTTTAGCACCTTGATCGTTTGCTACTTAGATAGTATAATACCTATGGTTTCTCTTTTTAATGTAAACCATGTGTTATATTCAGCAGGCTGGTTTGAGTCCTTAATCAGTCCGAAACACCCGAGACGGTTTTCTTGCTACACTGCTGTCATTGTTGTTGAAATACTGTACACCTGAATGAACTTTAACTCATTTTAACCTTGTCTGTTGCTTGAACTCTTAGCGTCACCTGCTGATAATGTTTGCAAACACTTGAAAAAACAACAGCAGAAGACAAAAAGGCTTGAAACATTTCCTAGGGGCAATCGTTTAAGTGGGGGAATCCCAATATTCTAAAAATAAAACATTTGTAAAAAGAGAATTTTCATTTGTGAAAAATTAATTTTCATTTGTAAAAAAAAAGTATTTTCGTTTGTAAAAAAGTATTTTTATTTGTAAAAAAAAGAATTTTTATTTGTGAAAAACTAATTTTTATTTGTAAAAAAAGTATTTTCGTTTGTAAAAAAAGTATTTTTATTTGTAAAAAAAGAATTTTTATTTGTGAAAAACTAATTTTTATTTGTAAAAAAAGTATTTTCATTTGTGAAAAAGTATTTTTATTTGTAAAAAGAGTATTTTCGTTTGTAAAAAAAGTATTTTCATTTGTGAAAAAGCTATTTCAAGCATATCCGGAGTATATCTCCTATATTATATGTACTATATTTAATGGATACCACAAGATGAAATGGATTGGTTTGACCATAGTTATGTGACATAATCGAGCTTCTACCCCATCAACTACTAAAAAAATCATTTTAAAAGGGTTATAAGCACCAGAGCATAGCCACCACCACCTCTGGTCATAAAATGAACATGTCCTTCCAATTTTGTGTTGTCAGAAAGATCGCAATTTAGACAGAGATATAGTTCTTCT
Source organism: Loripinus fragilis (assembly GCA_964019695.1). NCBI lineage: Eukaryota > Metazoa > Mollusca > Bivalvia > Lucinida > Lucinidae > Loripinus > Loripinus fragilis. Next base: position 47,886,646 of record OZ026514.1, read on the forward strand.
GCACATATAATGGTTATGATATGGATGAGGTTTAGCCAAACAATCTGCTACAGTGTTTCAACATTTATAACATAACTGCACTTCAATCAACGAACGTCAGTTCCTATATTATGGAGCATATGTTAACAGGAATTACTCAAATCTGCCTACACTGTTGAGAAGTCAAAGCTTTCGCTTGCTTTGCTCTAAATAGATAAGACACTTAAATGCATAGGCACACAGCGAAGTATTACACAGATTATATGGATTAAACCCATGACCCTTCCACTTTTGTTTTCAGCAAATCAGATCCTAAGAAAAAAAAGCATATGCATTTGCCCCGCCCACTTCCTTTTGTTTTCAGCCAATCAGGTGCAAGAAAGGAAATTGTATTGTACAACAGTTGCGTTACTGAAATTAGTATGAAAGCGTTTTCATTTGCTTTATATTTGTAAAAAACCGGATATCCTACGTCATGCTTAGATCTTTTGTCTTTTGGCGGCCATTTTGATGAGTCATTCTATATTTAGTAACAAAACAGCCATATCATGTTACTTGAGAGCCCTATTATTGACACAAGACAATTTTTTTTTCAATTGAAATATTGCACAACGATATAAATAAACTTTCAATACAATAGTTGGCAGTATTTCAAACCCGATAACAAAGACGTGTATGCACAGCTATCTAGTGGGGACTAGTTTTCTGACTAGTCTTTATCTACATACATTTTTGTGTATGCCAGCAGCGAAGGGTCTGAGGGCGATAGCGCATTTGCGTAGGCTCGCCTAAGCATTTCTGGGACCAGATCATGAAAGAACCACGGTACTTATCGCGTATCCGTATAGTCATGCTACGCGAAGCTATCTAGTGGGGCTATAGGTCTGACTTTTTGACCGAGTCTTTATCTACATCCATACTTTGTGTCAGCGAGCAGCGAAGGCTCGTAAGAGTTTGTACAAAAATTTTCACTAAAATGCAGTCTGACCAACATAATCTGCCAAATATACACATGCATCACCACCCCAATACAACTCAAATATTGTTGAAAGAGTCATAAACCATAGTGCAATGGTATCTACCCTGTGTAATTGATATGCTGATGAAAGGAAAAGTATCAGTCACTGTATATAGACAAACAAGACAAATTTTTGCCCCTCTTTCTTTCTTTTATAGTAAAATACTCTTGTAACCCGCTCTGCTAGCCTGCAATATGGTTAAGGGGGCTTAAAATGGTTCTTCAGTGTATAATAATATTTAGCCTGATCAAAGTCCCCACTGTCAAAACATGAAGGTTTTCGATAAAAATACAATCTCGTTGATAGCATCAATTATCATGACATCCGAGACAAGGTTAAAATGAGTTAAAGTTCATTCAGGTGTACAGTATTTCAACAACAATGACAGCAGTGTAGCAAGAAAACCGTCTCGGGTGTTTCGGACTGATTAAAGACTCAAACCAGCCTGCTGAATATAACACATGGTTTACATTAAAAAGAGAAACCATAGGTATTATACTATCTAAGTAGCAAACGATCAAGGTGCTAAAATTCGCAAGCTGATCAGCGCCTTTATTCTTAATTCTTTGCAATGACATTAAACTGGATTTTTTGTGACGATGCTCATATATATAATACTTATAAATCATAAAATCTGATCAGTTGCTGTTATGCGGCGCATTAGGGTCTCTACGTATATATAAATTATAGCATTGCACAACAATGGTGAAATACCAGCAAACGTAAGTACAACGACAGAAAATGAGAAAACCTGTCACAAAATATTGCGTCATCTCCCGTAATAGCCGTTGCATCATTTCCAGATGTTGTGCAATCGTTTTCATGGGGGCCGCCATCTTGGAACAGGGAACAGGCATTAGCCATCAGCTAGACTAAAAACAATCGCTCTACACTACTTATATTTACAATTTTGATACCAGATATACATATATTTTGGTCAAAATACTTCTAAATATTGTAGTCAGATAGTTGTAGTTCATGTTCATGCAAATGGTCTTCTCTAAAGTTCACCCAGCGTGTGACAATATTGAAGACGGCATCAAACCAGGAAGTAATTCTAAAAAGACTGATAAGCATGCTGCCGATTGTTCAAAAGCTACATGTTTGGGGCATAAAGTGATCTATGTGAGATGTATAAATTCTTCATACAACAATTAATGTGGCCAAAGGTTTCTGTCTCCTTGATAAAAAGCAACTTTTGCTTTTACAGGAAAAAATCATGCAAGTAAGAGCTTTTGAAAGATATATCCCCTTAAGTCTAATTAATCTGGCTCCAACTTTGTCCATTTGGCTAAATTTGTGTTGGCTACAACAAATTCTGAGCCAGGGTTAGCCTTAACCGTTGTTGTTATAAAACGGCATAAAACAAGGATCTTATGACGTGGCCAGTCAAATTATGTCTGTTTTCCTGAAACTGTTCAATCAATCCACTAAGAGTCGAAATGAAGTTTTATTGACGTATTTTGCGCGTCTTTGTCTGTCTTTATAATAAATCACCTCTTGGAAGTTATGAATATTGGAATCTTCAATTCAGCTTTGTTCCATTATATTGGCTTTGACGATATTCATGGTTAGGGTACAGGTCAAAGTGGACACACTTTGTTATTGGGCTGAAAATTCCAATTTTTATGTGTGTTTTGTTTGTGTTGATGCTTTATGCCCCAGTCAACACTGTTTCAGTCATGTCGGAGCGATTTCCTAAGCAGTACTAAGCAGCGGATAAAGTTCCTTGCTGAAGGACACAGCACAATGTCTACTTGAGCTTTCGCTGCTCGCTGATGTGATACGCATGTAGCCCATATGTCCTTAAGGGACGCCAGTGAGAACACCATATTCTGCATTCAGTTTGCCTCATTAGCGTCCAAAAAAGGCGACACTTTATTAAACATGCGTATTGTAATCATATATAGTATTACACAAATCCAGTCTGCATTCATAGTGGCTCTTAACTCATATAAGCCCAGCGTCCATTTTATGGGACATCGGCAAACAGTGCGTGTCTGATCAGATTCTGCACTGTTTGCTTACAGAATGTACTTTCAAAATGAATGAAATTGTAAATTACTACCCAACTACCCTTAAAATTGAGATGGATTCGTCCATTTAATAAAGGTGGGAAATTCCATAAGGTATAAATGGGTTAACTGAATATAATTCAGTGACAATCATATAATCATGATTTCACACGTGTATAAAGTTTTGAAGAGACCATATGCGTGTCTTTTGTTGGGGAGTATATTAAAAGTGCAAAACATTCACACACAGCTTTGCTTAGTACCCGCGATCTGGACATTTTGGGATTGGTTATAATGAAGGGTTATGTTTTTATTTGACGATACTTGGCTGAGAAAACCATTTCTTCAAGAAATTAACATGACCCAGCAGAGCCTAGACATGTTTCTATCAGAGATTATACTATTTATTATGTAAATAGCTTTATTATTCAGCAAAGATTTAATTTACATTCATAAAAGCGTAATAGGCTGTTGACTGTGTCTTTCATTGCCATATTTAATCATGTATATTTTAAGCCACTCTTTCCATCTGTGGACGTGCAGGGTGTGTCAGGATTGCGCCAATGCCATGGCTCAGTCGTAGAGTGTTAGACTTGAGATCGAAGGGTCGATGGTTCAAGACTCACCGGAGGCACTGGTATGGGTTGTGTCCATGGTTTACACACACTTTATCCTCTATTTCGTACTGGTTCAATCCAGGAAGACTGGAAAACGTCCCGACATGACTGAAAAATTGTTCAATGGGATTTAAAGCAGCAATACAAACACTCGTATTTCTCACTGGGCAACATGACAAACACGTCAAATGGGCCAGCGCAAATTGGCCATATTTGGGTTGCGCAAAACCCTCCTTTAATCGCGCATGCCGCCGTATCCAGCAGAGCTGGAGTTCTAAATTGTGGTACAAGTTATCATCCACACTCATACTTTGAGATCTCAGCAGCAAAGGCTATGACAAGCCTGTGTATTTCTGAGCCTTCGCTGCTCGACCGTTAATGTGATAAATACAGTACACAAATTCCATGTCCTTGCTCAAATAACTTCAACCTAGTCTACCCAAAAGTCAGACTTAGGCTATACTTCTACCACGACCTCTTAAGGTAGTAGGGGACTCACCGGCATATGTCCAAAAGTGTTTTATCTTTTAATATATTATAATATAGACTTATACTTATAATCTAAGACAAAAAAAACAATACCTCACCGTTCTTTTTTAAAAGTTATTTGATGTCAAAAACTGCAAAATCGCAGGTTTTTGAAATAAACAAATACAGATTTTGTTAACAAATTAACAAGAAACGCAATACAGTTTTTTTTCAGAACAAATACTACTCACACCAGAGATATAAATAAAAACAAAAAATAGTGAAATAACATGTATTTACACAATTTATTAAGCAAAATCCTAATTAAGTCAAACGAATTAATGCCCCAAAAAACATTAATATTCAAAATAAACATATCAGAGAATGTAACTGGAACAACAAAAAACATATTTTTACAAAGATATTTTCATGAAGAATCTAATGATTGAATAAAAAATATGTGTCACCGTGCTCGTTTTTTTGTTTTGGTGACTTTTCTGAAAAATCGTGAAAAAAATAAAGACTACAATAAGTGTTGACTCCCCTTTCCACCAATTTTTTTGGTTGTCTACGCCCTATTGTATATCACTGGGCGGAGACATAGCTATTATTGATTAAGCACTGACAAATGGGCGTAGAAAGTGACAAAAAAGATTTTGACCTAGCATATGTTTTGTTTGATTTGATTCTTAACGTCCACTCAACAATCTTTCAGGTATGCGGGACGGGTCTTCCTGGGTTGAACCAGTACTAAGCTAGGATACCTAGCATATGTGACCCAGCACATTACATTATGATTCTCATTAAAGCTTGGCTATAGCATGTCTTGATACTTTGATGCTTTCTTACACGTAGGATTTATGTAGATAAAAGCTAAAAATTATAGCTTTCTTCTTGATGCATAGATCTAAATGTCATTTAAAGAATAGACTTACAAATATGCAATAAGAGGATAAAACATTCTTTTCCTTGTATTAATGTTTGGCAAGCCTGAATGTGATGTGTTGCAACCAGAACCACACAGCGGTGAGGCCTGCAACACATTATCGCACAAGGGCTTGACAAACGTTAATATACAGAAAGGAATTTTATATTGTCATTGTAATATATTATAGGACTTTTTGGGTACTGTAAAGGTGGCAACTTTGATTTTCATATCTGGGCGTGGTTCGGTTATTTCAACTGCTCAAGAATGGAAATCAGGTTCTATCCATTGGTTAAGCGTTTAAAAGTTGCTTAAGCCGCGCAGGTCTGCGTGCATTTCATGAAAGTCCTGTCCGTTAATGCACTGAACCCACTTTTATTAACCCTTAAAGCGTATATTACAACACAATTGTATGTTTTTATCGTCTATTGAAATATTATGAAGCCTCTTAAACAAACAGTGTAGATCTAGAGCAGACTGCTCATCTAGAGCAGTCTGATCTGGGTCCACACTGTTTGCCTCTATACTAATGTTAAACAATAAACAAACACTTTCGAATGTAGTTATAACGCCTCATTTTCAGATTTTACCTATGTCTAAAGTAGACTAATAAGGCAGTCATGAGGTGCCGCCTTTACAGTATCCAAAAAGTTCTAGAATACTTTCCTTTCAAGCAAAAGCATTTAAAAAAATGTCCACTTTAACATAGTGAAGCATACAACAAAACCACACCTTATAGGCGCAATCGAAAACATCAATACTATCGACGATTATAGACCAAAAATAGTTAGAATCATAGTTTTTTTTTTTATTACCATCACTCATCGAACAGGCGACACTTTGCAATCAAAACACTGTTTCTAGCGAGTTTTGATCCGCGTTCGTCAATGGTTAAGAGTGTTTTCGATTGCTCACTATCCGGTGTGGAAACAAACCTTTTTTTCAACAGAAACATGACTGAAAAATGTAGATTACTCCTAGCTCTTGTTTCAGATTGTTTTGGTTACGTATTCATTGTATCAATACACATACCGGATAGGTGGCAATCGAAAACGTTGATGCTATCGACGAACGTAGATCAAATACCGTCAGAAACAGACTTTTTGGATTGCAGTTTGTTTGCCTGACTGGCGACAAATGGAAAATTCTAGCGATTTGCGATCCACGTTCATCGATCTCGATTGTCGCCTATCCGATGTAATAAAGTAGCGTATCTTATGATAATTGAATATTTTGGTCATTTCTCAATAAAGCATAAGCGACGGTATCTTAACTCGCAGAGGATATCCGTGAGCAGGTTGAAATGGCAATTAAGGTTTTATCGGAAATAAAGCCCGCGGTCAGTGATTGGTCAACGATCAACCAAAATATAACACATTATTAAATAAAATGTACAATTGTCAGCGATTGAAACACCTCAAGTTTCTATAGTAAACACTTATTATAAGGTATATAACAATAAAAGGATGATACATTCTTCTGTCTATTAACGTTTGCCAAGCCCAAATGAGATAATGTATAGTAGCCTTAACCATGAAGCTGTGAGGGCTGCACCAAGTGGGGATCCAGAGGGGGGGGGGGGCAGGGGGTCCGGACTCCCTCTGTAAAATCACAAATTAAATGGGTTTCTATAGGGAATAAACAATTGGACACCCCCTGGAAAAAGTTGGACCCCCTGGAAAAAAATTGGACCCCATCTGGAGCCTTGAAAAACGATAGATTCTTTGAAATTGACCATTTGACTTCTGTAGAATAAGCTGAGGACTAAAAATATCGTTGTCAGGGCTTTTTTGTCAGACTGACCTGGACCCTCCCCCCTCCCTGATGAAAATTCCTGGATCCGCGCATCTGTACCATGCTTGCCAACCATTTATATACAGAAAAGAATGTTATATTGTCATATATCTTCCTTTCAGGCACATGCAGTTCCTATTAATTTTATTAAAATGTATGCAGAAATGTCCATTTTATTATCATGAAACATGCAACGAAACAAAATAATTTTTTCAACAGAAACATGAAATAACTCCTAGCCCTTGTATCAGATTGTTTTGGCTACGTCTTCAGTATATCAAAACACACTAGATAGGCGGCAATCGAAAACGTTAATGCTATCGACGAACGTAGTTAAATATTGTAACATAATTTTGGATTGTTGTTTGTAGTCCGATAGGCAACAAATGGCAATCACAAACACTGTTTCTAGCAATTTGTTATCAGCATTCATCGATTGTTTAGACTGTTTTTTATTGCTGCCTATCCGGTGTGATAAGGTAATTGAAACAGTTACGTCATTTCTCCATAAAACATTAGTGACCATGTACCTCCATGGGACCTAAAACATGAGAATGTCACATACAAGGCATGTGCACGTCTACAACCCCCCCCCTTTTTGGGGTGGGGGTGGGTCATAGGTTAGTGGCAGCATGCAGAAATAGCAACCGAGACATGTATATAGTATGTATATTTATACGGTCCGCAACTAATACTGAATGACTTCATACTCTGGGTGATGTTTTTAAAAGCTAATACTTGCATTCCTTCTTTTTGTGAAAGCAAAATACTTACAGAATTACGTTTCAAGCATCAAAGAGTTGTCAGGGGAGAATAATATCTACCGTCTTAGAAAATAAGTATTCTCTTTTAAAAACAAGATTCAGGAACGATAACTCTTACACTCTTACTTTTAAGTAAAAGTAAGGTTATCTTTTGACATGGGTCCCGCACTACCTTAAGTATGACCCTCGATTCATTCTATGCATTTACCGTTACAGTCACGCCTCAACGCGGTTTTGTTGATGTATACCTTGCATAATATCATGATACCACTGGAATTCAGCCAAGATTGTCCAATTAAAATTTCAAGCTTTTGTAGCAAGAACAATGTGTATTTCCACTTCCGAATAAGCCTGAAATTCCAGATGATAAGAAAGTGGGCATGTGGTACACATGTTCAGCGCAAGTTTGACGGATCTGACCAAGGGCGTGACCAGAATGGCGACATACCGGTAGTTACGCACATCTAAGGAGGACTACTGAAACGATAAGTGCATCCCTTATTAAACTGGGAACGCCGTCATACCGGTAGTTACGCACATCTAAGGTTAACTACATAAACGATCAGCGATTCTCATCAATTGCATCCCTTATAAAACTGGGAACGCCGACATACCGATAGTTACGCACATCTAAGGTAGACTACTGAAACGATAAACGATTCTCATCGATTGCATCCCTTATAAAACTGGGGACTTCTCTTTAGGGAAAGAATTTGCTCCCGGTGGGAGCAAATTCTTTTCCTTTAAGAGCAGTCCATTATGGTATGGAAAAAACGTTAGGTGATTTCCCTTAAAATGAGTACAATTTTCATTACGCATGTACGTAACTGCGTAACTGGAGCTCCCGCTTGTGCATCCATGAATAACGGCCGTACTGATTCAGGCGATATTCGAATCTGGTGCATTTTTCGTGTTTCTTTTTTGGTTCAGAAGATTCCTAACAGACCAGTCATTGAGCCACGCGGCGGTAAAACCAATCTCCTGGGTTCGCAACGAGATTAAAATTCAAACAAGTCTGCTCAGTTACAAAGACTAGCCAGGTTCTCGAACATTGGGGCTCCTTTATGCTTTACATGAGTGAATAACAAAGGCGCTGACCATCGTGTGCGAATGTGCAGGCTGATAAGCGCCCTTGTTGGTCGCGTAAAATGAAAACATGCTTACCTGTGATGTATCTTGATTCTTACTTTTAGATAGTAAATTAAAGGCACATGTATCAAATGTTACTTAGTGCAAAGGAAAGAGATGGGCAATTACATCATGTTTATTTCACCACGAAAATATATACCTTATGCCCGTAATATGTGTGGTAACTGGTCCTGTCAACGTTATTTAAGTAGTATAAAATCATTGCATCTGAGCATTTACGGCCTTTAAAAGAGACGGCAACTTTGAAGGCAAGTGCATCTCAAATGCAAGTTCTTATTAAATCATGCAATATGCCGCAAACCCTACCAATTCGATTGAAAATCAATGGATGTCAGCCATTTGTGACGTCACACCTAATTAAATGTGCATAAACATAATAACTAGTTTCCAGCTATTTATTTCAACTTCCATAGCAGTTTTATTGATTCATCTGTTGAAAAAAGACGATTTTGAAAAAAATCTGTACAATTTGCATTGAAAATGGTAATTTTATTGGCTTTTCAAATTTAACAGGTAGTAATTAAATATTCAAAATGGCGGCCTCCATGGGCTTAATAGATGTCAGAATTTTGATTTTCAAATTTCTCAAATTTTCTTATTTTATATCAGATTTTGATCGGGTTTGTGACAGATTGCATGTTTTGAATAAGGGCTTGTATATTAGACTCACATGCATATAATGTTGCTGTCATTGCCCTTACAAGCTCCGACTGAAAGAAAATTCGGACTTTTTCCATAGACCAATTTAATCTTCCGTGCTTGGGCCACGAATGTCTATAACATACTTTGTCCATCGTACAGAGAAATAAAGGGAATTTATTTCAGGAGAACAAGGGAACAAATGCCAAATTTCGAGGGGACAATGACAATATGGGCCACGTCGCGACAAAACCTGTCTTCTGGGTTTCCGACAAAGCGAGTTTCAAACCAGTCTCCTCAGCTACAGAGACTAGCTAGAAAATGAAAATTTCATCTGTAGCAAGTTCACATATGATACTCTTCAAAAAGCGAATAACAAAGGCGCTGACCAGACTGCGCGGATGCGCAGGCTGGTCTGCACCTGTGTTGTTCGCAAACCCCCGAAGACAGGTTTTCTCGCGTCGTGGCCCATATTGGGAACAAAGAGCATAAGAAAATACGTTTTTATGTTCGGGGAATAGGGAACAAGCCACCTTAATTCAAGGGAACAAAGGGATAGGTATTTTCCCAGGCACCAATAGTGTACCGAGGGCTTAAACAGCAGTATTAGTGCACAGGCTGTCCATATAACTGAGGAAATAATGGTCGCAGACATTTCTGAAACTAACTATACACTCAAGTACGCCATTCCTTTAGCCGGGAAGAAATGAAGTTAATTATAGGACGAGTTGAAAGAATTTGCATTTAACGTTAATCTTGATTTGACATGTTTGGAAGAAATGTTTAAGATTAGCTTGACACAGAACGATAAGGCCTCTATCGATCCACCAATTTTAACCCATAAACCACCAATAACGACGTACTGTGTGAGAAAAAAGGGCTAAAATGGACTCATTTAAGCAAATTTTGATGGGTTGGGACATAGAGTCATCAAAATTTGTTTTCGAAAAGATATTTTTAAGAAGAAAAAAATCGAGTATATCTGATTTGCCTCTCAAAATATCTCTTCGAAAACTACGACTGAAAAGCAGACTGTTAGCTAAGGTCGAAGTCGTGGATTTCTTGAGTCGTGTCAGGCTACAGTAGAGACTAAACATGTTTTGTGGGCTTTTTCTTTTAGGCGCCTCTAAAGTGGAAATAATGCAAATACAAAATTAATGTATACCAGAAAAACTCCCTATGGCCAAAGTCAAATGCTCAAAGATCCATAGTCGACCTGATATGTGCACACATGCGCACGCCTGTAATTTTGTGTGTTTTTGTCGTCTGCTGATTTGGATTTCAAAATCCTTTTTTTAGAAAAAAAATCTTTCACGAATACCATCCGAGTGACAACACTTTGGATCCAGGTCAAGCCCGACGTTTTGTCGGGCCTGACCTGGGTCCAAACAGTTTGCAAAGGTTATAAGCAGATGCCACTAGGACAGTAGTGGGTAAAACTGAGTTAACCCTTAATGCGCCAATCGCAACAAAAGTCGTCTGCTTTTCTCGTCTGCTGAAATGTTTAAGAAGCCTCTATGGCAAACAGTGTGGACCCAGATCAGACTGCTCCTATAGGAGCAGTCTGTTCTGGGTCCACCCTGTTTGCTTCTATACGTAATTCGTCAGTAATGCTAGGCGACTATTTGCAGCGGACGACTTCAGCAGACGACATTTTCAGATGCATTTTTTTCTTGGCGCTTTAAGGGTTAAATTGTTAAGTGAGCTTAGAGGGTTTTTTACGCTGTTCAAAATTGTTTTGACTTAAGCAGTTATTTCGAGCTATTCGGAGCTATTCGAGTGTTGATTGTACTAATACGCCCCTTTATCCTGGTTCGGCTGCTTTGTTGTGATTGAACAGTTCGATATGTTTGCAGGAACATTCACAGACACATTGTTAGGAAGATTTTGATGCTATCTAATAATTGCATTAATCCATCGTCTTACATTTAGAGGATTTTCTTTGGGTCCTGGTTTCGCTCTCTGCACCAAAAGCAAAATCGATTAACTCTTTGCATGCTGGGTAGTTTTGCGCGTTTTTGTCGCTTGCTGATATTTTTCAGTTATTTAAAAAAAAATATGAATACCATCACCCCGGGATCATCACACTGTGCCAAACAGTTTGGGTGCAGACAAGGTTCGACATTTTGACGGGCCTGATCTAGGTCTAAACTGTTTGTAAAGGTTATCAGTAATCGTCACTAGCAGACAAAGAGTGAATGGATTAGCAGCGGATATGCACGCGAAGTTAGAGTGCTTGCATTCAGTATTAGCCCATGAACGACATTGAATGTCAATCGTCATATACCATGGGCGGATTCCTTTAGAAATACTGGTACGGACCCCCTCCCCTCGAGAAGCAAACTTCTCGAGGGGAGGGAGTCCGTACCAGTATTTATAAGTTTGCTTCTCGAAGGGAGCGGTCCGTACCAGTATTTCTAATACTGGTACGGACCCCCTCCCCTCGAGAAGCAAACTTCTCGAGGGGAGGGAGTCCGTACCAGTATTTATAAGTTTGCTTCTCGAAGGGAGCGGTCCGTACCAGTATTTCTAAGCAAGCTTCTCGATGGAGGTCCGTACGGCCCTCTGAGAAATACGTTGATGTCTTTAAAAAGTTGTAAGGACGCCACCTCCTGGCCCCTGACGGAATTTCCTGGATCTGGGCATGTATAGAATACAATTTTCGAAGGACTGAAGGCTATGAACATTTAATTTAGGAGATGGAATAGAGTCGTGGTACTTTCCTCGTCTTGCGGTCATAATATACACCGAGTCAATAGTAAGGCATTGGTTTTCGTTTGTGCTTTTCAAAATGGCGTTGCCTTGACTACGTGCTATTGCTCGAATTACTTTCAATGTGCCCTATAACCAAACCGGGACTAGCCGATTGTGACAAACTTAAGAAAAACAGTACGTAGGTAGGCCCTCGCTTACCAGGTAAGAGACCACAGGTTCAATTGTCACTGAAACCCCATTTTTATTAGATATCTTTCATTATTAACTGCGTTGCTTGCGGTAGACATGGTCTGTCAAGAAGTTTTTGTTTGATTTGATTCTTTACGTCCCGACAGCAATATTTCAGTTATATGTGGACGGGTCTTCCTGTACTAAGCTATGATTTGTGTGTTTTGCTCAAGGACACAACACAGTGACGCCGGTGAGGCTCGAACCCGCGGCCCCTCGGTCTCGAATCAAGCACTCTAGAACTGAGCCACTGCGCTCACCATCTGTCAAGAAGTGAATAAAATTCGTAAATAGTTGTATTATGCTAGTACACATTGGTAGTGACAGCTCCGATTCTCAAGTTATCTAAAAAAAAATTTGAAAAAGTTCAAATTACCACACTGGTCCGTCATTACACACAGGCACCGGAAACAACTAGACTTCGAGCTAAAAAAGGTCCTGCTCCCCCCCCCCCCCCCCCCCCCCTAGGGAATTTTGCAGACATATCCTATCTTGAAGAAAATTTCAAGCCGCATCTTTTAAGAGATGTTTGCACTCTGTGCTCCGGGGCGTTAGTCTCTGACAGCCTGTTACATATGTTACTGTAACAAACTAAGGAAAAAATCAAAATGAAAGTTTGAGCTACAGATAGAAGACATTGAACCTCCTAATTATTTAAATTTCTTATGTAGTTTGCAAGCTGGATGCCTAAGCTACATAAAAGCTGCATTTCAAACAAAATTTCAGCCTTCAATGGTGTTTTATATGCGTTACATAGATTAAATTTCCCTTTGAAAGTTGAAATCGTGACTAACATCATTCATTTTACAGACAATTTGTGCATTTTTACAAGTGTTTTTAATCTTAGTTTACTAAAATACTCATTTGACTAATAGAAAAAACAAAGTTTGCTTTTCTATCTCAAATACATTGTTTTATTTGAGCTATTAAACAACCCTACCCCCAATTTTAAGTATGCAATTTTGGTATCTATTATTGAAGAAAAATATATGAAAATATTTGACGCTCGTGGATATCTTACATTTTTGGCACTGTCTTGCTAATGCAATAAAGAATCATACATTTGCATGTTTGACATCAGGATCAGAGCACTTAATAAAGTATGTAACGTATGTTACATGGCATAATGAATGAGCTAGGAAATTTTCTTGGAAGTAAGAGATGATATTTCAGAAAAATACCGTTTTTCACATGTTTTCCTATTAATCTCTAGCTTCTGGTGCCTTAGTCTTAGTAATTACAGTCATTGCTGATAACAAGCCTATGGAATTGTGTTACCTATGTTATATATAACCTTTTTAATCACATATTTCCTTATGCCTATAATATTAAAATATATAGACATATAGATAGAAAATAATAGTTCTCATTTAAATGACACAACTTAATAAATATTTCTATTAAATAAAATTATTCAAAAACAATCTTTATTCAAGTCACCCTCACAATGTCTATCATTGTGTCTGCTTCTATGGCAAAATAATCACCCATTTCATCACAACCAGTAGAATCATGGCATTGTATTAGGACTGCAAACTGAGTACAATCCTGTTCCTCTCCACCCCTTTGGGAAGTGTGCAGACATATCCTACCTTAAAGAACAATTCAAGCTGCATCAAATAAGAGATGTTTGCACTCCATTAACTAGGGGTTAAGCCTGTAATGGTATGATACGTATGTTACCATATCATTCTAAGAATAAATGAGTTGAAAGTCTGAGAAACAGAAAGAAGACATAAAACTATCTATTTATTTGAACTATTCATGTAGTTTGCATGCTGAATACCTTTGATACATAAGAAAAGATTTTTTAACAAATATACAGCTTCCTATGGTGTTATATGTGTTACATTAATTAAGATTACTTTTTAAAATTGGTAATTGTGACAAACATCACTTATAAGCATTTCGTGTGATCCTCCTCTTTTGCCATCAAAATACTTAATTTTCTTTGTATGTGTGGCCAGTGCGAGCGTCAAACAACTTGACTCAGCCAAACTTGAATCCTTAGCATTCTTCAAAAGCAGAAACAGCATGTCAGTGTCATGGGATCAAACACCTGATTAAATATGGGTTTAATGCCATTTCACATGTATGCATACAATGGAGTATGACTCTGGTATATATCTCTTCCTGTGAAGTTGCAAGAGCAATCTAACTGCAGCTGCATCTGCATCCGTGCTAGTCAAATGATAACTTTGCTCTGATTTTGCAAAATCTATGTCTCTACCGTGTACCTCTAAGAATACTTTAAGATTTCTGACATTGGTCAAACAGAAATTTGATAGGCTGCTTTTTTTGCATCATTTGCCATGGAACCTATCCAGTCTTTTGGTGCTTAAGTCCTCAGGTGTTAGATCAATAGTATTTTGCTGCGCCCAAAGAACTTTATAAGTTTTCATTAGTTACAATGTTGACTCTTGATGGTTTTGGCAGACCGTATGAAACAATTTCTGTTACACCTTGAAAGTTATCTGGTATAAGAGAAAGAATATGAAGTTGGACATTGCCATCAATTATGTTTGCAGTAGGTTGTTTTTTGATGTCAGTACATTGAAACATGTCTTAAAATAATGTAAAACCTATGATTTCTCAGTTTTTACATCCATATCATTAGCTGTTGCATTCAAAAGAAGGAAAGTGGACTATAGGTAGAATGGGATAACCACTAGTTCTATATTATGCTCTATGGAAGATTTATACAGAGTAAACAAGTTGATAAGGTGCCTCATTTCATGATCCATTGAAAACACTGAAATTGAAAACACATGCCTCTGACTGATCAAAAAGGATGTCACGACAATGCACTTGCTCATTTATTATGACGAGTTATATAGGTTACATCCTTTAATAAGCGCTCTTATCTTAGAAACTTAGTGAATCATTGAATTGAAAGGGTCTATTTGCGCTCTGTTCATCCTGCATTGCTTTACCTGCTGTGATACATCTAGTTCGTTTATCTGAAGGGAAAGAGTTACCTCGGTTTCAGCACTTCAGAAGTACTAAGACTTCAAATAAGTTTTTGAATGCTTGGGGAAAGATAATAAGTGCAGAGACATTATTAGATGAAAATATGTGGGTTGCATGTATGGAAAGGCTACATTTATAAAAGTTAACCAGCTAAGATATGATTCTTTATCACAGAAATATCAAGGTACATCAGTCCAGGTACTCATTGCTCTTAATGGCATAATTTTCCTCCTTGTAAAGCTTTAGTCTTTCTCCTACTTGCAGAGTATCACTTGAAACACATACTCAAAGAGCCAACTATTAGGAATTTATATCAGTTTCCGAATGTTCCAAGCCATAAATGGCAAAATTGGAAAGTTGATAATGGCTCATCAATTTTGAGTGGACTGGTGGTAAAATTGAATAACAGTAAATGATTGAAATATTGTGTGATGATTTTACTAGTTGCAAGGAAGCGTGTGATAATAATGATTACCACAGAAGCAGACAACGACAAACGTTTAACATGAGTGTTAAATCGATGAGAAATAGTTTTGACCATTTCATTTATTTTATTTTCTTGTAAAAAATGAAAAACTATCTTTTCTATTTGAGGCTCTATATTTAGCATTATATGCACCGTATTAGGAAATGTGTCCAAAAGGTCATTGATAAGTTGTCATCTGTAAAAACAGTCCATGGGCTTGAAAATCAGAAATGAATATAATTTCTAGTGTTTTGGCACCAAAGACTTATAAGTACACATTAAGTGTCCTGATCTTAAACTTGATAACATCTTGCAGATATATGAGCAAGACAGACTAAGAAAATGAAAAATTTCCACATGCTGTAATCACTTTCATGTGTTTTACTTAAACGGTAATAACAAAATTCGCTTCTCTGTAAAACTGGGAGTAGGGCTGTGTATTAGCTCCTATAAGACAATATATTTAAGATAGAAAAGCAAACTTGGTTTTTCCTATTCATCAATTGAGTATATATTTGTAAAATCTAATAAAACAGTTTGAAACCAAGTCATAGAAGTTGTTTAACTAAATGACGATAGCCACAATTATAGCTTATAAATTATAATTAGGTTCATGTAACGCACATAACACCACAGTTAGCCGTATTAATGTTAAACAGCTTCCATATGTAGTAAAGACATCCAGTATAAAGACTATAAGAATGTCAATTTATTAAATAATTTTAATGTCTTCTTTTAGTAGCTCAAACATTCAAATTTCTTATTCTCAAATTGATATAGTAACATATGTAACAAGCTGTTACAGGCTAACGCTCCGACTTACAGAGTGCAAACATTTCTTATCAAATGCACTTTGAATGGTTACATAAGATGTAATTTGTCTGCAGAATTCCAAAGGGGATTAGGATGGAGCAGGCCCTTACTCAGCTTGATGTCAAAATACTGTTTGATGATTTTACTTATCACGCTAACATATGTAACGCTCTCTGATCTTTAAAACTTGATGACAACTAGCAGATATATAAGTCTTTATCATAGGAGCCAGTTTAAAATCCCTAAACAATGTAAGATATCCAACAGCTGCAAGTTTTTTTCACAATTTTAGCTCAAACTTTCAAACTACATTTCCTTTATTTGATATAGTAACGCATGTAACACGCTGTTTCAGACTAACGCCCCAACATAGAGAGTGCAAACATCCCTTATTCGATGCAGCTTGAGTTGTACTATAAGAAGGAATATGTCTGCAAAATTCCCTCGAGGAGATTAAAACATTTTTAGGCATATCTTACGTAAAGACAATGAGCTTGCCCATTTATTACATCAGGTAACATATGTTACTGCCTCTAATATTAAAAATTTTGCAACAAACTTGCAGATTTATGAGTCTTATCATATAAGCAAGTAAATCCCAAACAATGAAACACATTTATCAACTGCAAATATTTTTTTAACTATTTTTACTTTAGTTTTAATACCAAACATTTCACCTTAAAACTAGGTAGGGGTAGGGTTGTTTAATTGGTTATTCCAGAAAAAATTATCAAGCTAGGGAAACAAACTTTAATTTTTCTGTTAGCCAATTGCATAAGCTAGTCAGACATGGTTAAAAACATTTTGCAAAACACACAGAGAATTTGTGAATGTAAATGATGTTAGTCACACTTGCAAATTTTAATGGGTTATCTTATTAATGTAACGCATATGACACCTTAGGAAGCGGCAATTTTGTTCAAATGGCTGTCATATGTAGTTAAGATATCCAGTATGCAGACTATATGAATGATTTTTAAAAATAAATATTTTAATGTCTTTAATTTGTAGCCCAAACTTTTAATTTACTTTTTCTAAGTTTGATTAAGTAACGTATGTTACAGGCTCTTACAGACTAACGCCCCGGAGCACAGAGTGCAAACATCTCTTAAAAGACTCAGCTTTCAATTCTCTACAAGATAGGATATGTCTGCAAAATTCCCTAGGGGGGGGAGCAAACCCATTCTCAGCCATCCGTCTAAATGTACAGGCTTCGTAAATCTAACGTAGAAGTTGTGGAAAAATGGCGGAAAGTTGTTTGGCGAATCCGTAAGTGCTCCTTCAATTATTAACCTACACTAAATGCAAAGGGTTTCAATTATGTCAATAATCTAAAAGACTCCGCAAATTACGATAGATTTTATTTGGAATATCTAGAAACGTCCCTGATGAGGTATACAGGAGAATTGCGATATCTAGTGGGACCAGTCAGTGCTGCTTTCACTATCCGAAGTACGACCTGTCCTTAAAATATCGTTTAAAGCCTAACCAAGTTATCTAAAGCCTCGTTTATATGCACAATTTGCACCCCAGTGCAAAGTTATCCTCGGGTGTAAATTTGCACCAGGGGTGTATTTTGACCATGTAAACGGTGTTTTAAGAAAATGCACTCTGGCGCAAATTTGCATCTGGTTGCGAATTTGCTCCACCTTTTGAGGTGGTGCTCCACCTTTTGAGGTGGTGCAAATTAGGTGAGGCAAATTAGCACCTGGGTGCACATTTGCACTCGGGCTCAAATTGCACACATGAGTGCAGCTTGTTATCACAAATGTACAATTTGGTCTTTGATTTTGGTAAAATACCCATCTTTTCTATACCCATATGAAAATTAACTATATGCATTTATATCGTCCCTTTATCAAACTTAAGATCATGGCTTCTGTAGCCACTGCTTCATCGGATATGCCGGGCCCCAAGCAGAACAAGTGGAATTTCTGGTCCATAGGCTTCGATTTGCACGGCTCTATTTCTGAAAAATGTCTCTTCCTCACCTCGGCAATAGATACATGTATCGCGGCCAGAACCCTTGTGCCGTGCACGCATCCGGGCCATCTGATGTTCACATCGGTGAAAAGGTATCCCCTGCAAGATATCAGAGTACCATCCTTTACGATTCATATAATCAACGTGATGTTAAGACGGAGCAATAGTTGAAATATGTCTACCGTCTATCACCCCCCACAATTTGTAGCGGTTGATAACTTAACATGGATTTCGAAGAGCTCGTCAACAAATGAATCACATTTTCACAAACCGTTTATTTTGCTATTCCAAAGAGGTTCCCAATTGTCCTGTACTCCGCAGTTCTAGCCAAACTGCCACCTGCAGTTCCACTGAATCAACTTCACACACACACACACGCATTCCGTTGCAGGTGTTCACGCAGTTTGTCTCAGAAACTGTCAGAAGACGCCCTTATTGCGCCACTGATCATCTTACAGGTAGTCCTTTATTTACTTAGTACTGCTGCAAGCTAAGTTGCATTTTTCTCACACGACAGTATCTTGAAATGACTAATCAAAACATTCTTTTAACACATCGAATAACTCCTTAAAGTACTGAAACATTTGTGGTATGTTTAAAGGACAAATACAATCACATATGAACACATTTTAATGACAAATGAATGCTACACAAGGGGGTGCATAATTGCTCCCGGGTGCAATTTTGCTCCTGTGTGCAAATTTGCACCTGGGTGTTAATTGTGCATATAAACGGGGCTTAAGATGCTAGTGTAATTATGCGAACATTAGACTTGACAAATAATTGAACTGCGAACCAACAGAATTGTATGTAGATTTTGCCGATTTATTGCTACAACGACGATGACAACGATCTCGTGACAACGAAAAAAAAACAACGATCTCATATTGTCTTCACTATAGAACTGACAAAATTTTGAAATAATTTGCCCATCTAGGGGGCTATTCCAAACAACCTTACATCCCTAACATTCCTATACACACGGGCCTCTAATTACTACGTTGATTTGAGCATTCTAATTACTAATGTTTAGAGGTCATATCAAACGTTGCTTATAACATCTCTGATTCGTCAATCCACAAATATCTCCGAAAAGAAGGATTTGCTTGCTACGAAAATATGCTTTGATCATCCAGGAACAGCCCAGGTGTATTTTTGGCATGTGTAAATGGTTTATGTCACTTTAATAGTGGAAAGAAAATTTGAGTTCGTTGTTTTTTCGTTGTCATGAGATCGTTATCATCGTCGTTGTAGCAATGAATAGGCAAAATCTTCATACAATTCTTTTGGTTCGCAGCAAATCTATATGATGGTCGATTATTTACTTGGGTTAAAATTATTAAATTTGAGACAGAAGAGTCGACTAGCCATATGGTATACACCTTAATTTTTTTACAGATTTTACCCCCTTTGTAGACAGGCCAAGCTTGGGGACACTATGCGTGCATAGATTAATTCTTGGAATGGGTCTGTGAAGTTGAAAACTGTACTGAATCAGAGACCAAACTATTAGAGCACCTGTGTAATGACATTATTGCGGTGGTATGGTGCATGTCGAGCGTTGATTGTTTCTTGACGCTTCGCCAACCTAACGGCGTGTGCCCTATGAGCCAGTTCATAGAATTCTGGTACTTATCACAGTCATTCTTTAAACATGAATGTACAGCTAGCCTATCTAGTGGGGTTAGATACGGCCTAAATGTTGAAATAACCATTCAGCTATGTCCCTAGTGAGTGTGCGAGCAGCGAAGGCTCTGACGAGACTGTGCGCAAACACAGGCTCGTCTGAGGCTTCATTGCTCTCATGTGCATCTCACGAAATGACACCGCGTACTGGGTACACGAAAACACATATTTTCAAAATCAGTTTGCGGAGATGACAAGTCTGAGGGCACTTGTTGTCTAGAAGTCTTAAATTTATTATCATTTTATTGAAATTGCATATTCATATCGTTTATCCTTTCTCGTTCTGCAAGACCTTTTTCTACACTATACTGTGTTTTAAAGGTTACCGTTACTAATTATATTACACGAATCTTGTATGATAATATAATTAGTAAAAGAATACGCAGAAACTAAATCCTGGTATTTTTCTTTCAAAAGTCGTTACCTTTTCATACCAAACGCCCGAAAAGCAACAAGGGCAAACAGTTTAAACCATGATATGACGCCACCCAATGTGACGACATATCAAGGCGGACATTGTATGATTTAAAATACAGTTTTCAGGTGTAGAAAATTGTACGCATCCCTTGATGCAAAGCGCATTCAAGCAGGCAAACTGTGAATGTGAAAAAAAACTCACTTGAAAAAGTATAGTATAAGTATGAGATTAAAGATATTCGTCGAAAATCTGTTTATAAACAACATCTCCATGGTTGCTCGTTTAACCTTATTGCACTTGTCATGTGTGTGGACGCAAACCTGGGCTTCAACATCACATGGGCTTTGACGCAAGAAACCCCGACTTTGTTGCTTGCGAACAACAAAGGCGGAGACCAGCCTGCACATACGCACAGGCTGATCAGCGCCTTTGTTATTCGCTATCTGAAAAGTAAATTAACTAGGCCAGATATCTCTGAACTCTCCATTTGATTTGGTGGGTTTCAACATGATAAAACCTCTGGCTATGCCCCTGGTTCCCAGAATATTGAAAAGTGTTTGTTCTTGTTGTTTCAACTTGTTCGTTAATCAGAGTGAATGAAGTATACAGTAAAACCTGTCATAAGTGGCCACTTAAAATGAAGGCCAAAAATTGGTTTGCAAGACAGATCATCGCTTAATGCAGGTAAAAAGTATTGCAGAATGCTCCAAGAGAGCATTCTGCAATACGTTCGACCTTCATTAAGCTACAATTTGTCTTTAAGACCTTTGTTTTGTCTATTTTTGAGTGGCCGCTTACTGTACACGATAATTTAAGGTTAGAAGAAGGCTGGTCAAAGTGGCACGGTTGGTGGTGAAGGGAATTAGACGCTCGTTTCATCCCGTACTAGACTCGCCTTACCTACCATCGGATATAAATACCGTGCACTTAGATGGAATTGCTCGCACAGAAGCCATTCGAAGGTATCGAACCCTCCTGCATGCCAAGAACCATTACCTTGTTGAACTGCCACTTGGCAAAAGGGCAATATGTATAGGCAGACAACAAATTCCTTGCTTTAGTGCATGGCAGACATGAATTGAAGAAATAGATAAATTGGCTATGTAGACAGCATGCATGGGCCCTTTTTCACGAGATTGTCGTCAGATATCTGCCCTTCAAACACCGTCACTTTCTGTGTACCGTAGATTTTAAGATGTTTATATTTTCAAGGAGCGAATTTGGACCTCTTGATACGAAGTTTACATTTCTGATACACAGTCTGGAAGATAAACACGGTACCAGTTCCTCATTTTGAGAGAGAGTGCCTGTAAAATATATAGCAGAAGCCAAGTAGCTCATGAGTTCTTGCTGAAGCTTTTCAACAAACAGGTTTCTCCATAGAACTGTACGAGTATATTATAAACCTCAAAATTGAGCTCCCAATAAACACGTGATTCAACGTTAAAAATCTAGGTCAGCGCTGATTTGACTTCAAATGACGCTTTCTGGTGGGTGGTCAAAAAAGTGCTCACAACCGGTGATGAATCAGAAAACGATAATAGTATTACCGAAAGTTTCTCAACAGTACTACAACGTTGAAACATAGTAATACCAACGTCGATGCGACGCCAATACGTCGCATCGACGTCGTTTGCATATAGGATAGGGTGAAGGATTATACGTCTCCTTTGCATGTCATCGTTGCATGATGAATGTTCACAGAATCTATATGTAAGTTACCATACTCTCCAGTCCCCTTGTTATAACTCCTTGAAGCCCAAAATGTCTACTTTGGCAAACGGTGAAGACACAGATGAAATGCCGCGTTGTGTGCAATTTATCAGGGTCTGCACTGATCGCTAAACACAAAATCGATCTTCATTTTTGTTTGATTTGATTCTTACGTCCCAGTCAACTATTTTTTCAGTTATGTCGGGACGGGTTTTCCTGGATTGAACCAGTACTAAGCAATGGTAAATGTGTCTTACTCAACACAGTGATGCCGTTGAGGCTCGAACCCGCGGTTTCGAGTCAAGCATTCTACCACTGAGCCATTGTGCTCCCTGAAATCGATCTTCAAAGAAAGAAATATAATATTTTGGAAATTTTTGCTCAAGAACACATGCAGTGACACCGGTGAGGCTCGAACCCGCGGCCCCTCGGTCTCGAGTCATGAACTCTACCACTCGACCCACTGTGCTCCCTGAAAATCGATTTTCAGAGAAAGAAATACAATAGTTTGGAAATTTTAACGTGTGACCCCTCCATGCATACAATGGACCTTCCTGACAGTGTATATATACTGATAAGCCTGCTCCTGTTGGAACAGTCTGGTCTAGGGCCACACTATTTTTGCCCATATACTTAGATTAGTCAAATAATGTTAGCAAAAATATGCAGCAGACGACTTAAGCATATGAATTTGTTGCAGGCGCATTAAGGAATTAGTAGCTGTCTACTTGTAATGGAACATTCGCGGAATTACACGAGAATCAAATTGTCGCCTATGGCCGAGTTCGCGGCACTGCACTTTCCATGAGATCTATCTATTAAGCTAGGGAATTACGACATGCAGTAACCTAACCCTTCAAATCCGAAATTGCGTTGGCTTCTAAGAGTCTCACCAGCAATAATCACATTGCTGCTTTAGTCAAACATAGTTAGATGGCTCATGTTTCTTATGGCATGGAGAGGATGTTACTAGGTAATTTTTCATGCTTTTTTGCAGTCTGCTGATTTTTTTTTTCAAAATTAACTTTTTCGAAAAATTCTTTCAGGATTACCACCAGAGTGTCAAATCAGTTTGGATCCTGATCAGGCCCGACGCTTTGTCGGGCCTGATCTTGTTCCAAACAGTTTGCAAAGGTTATCAGCAGATGACACTCGTTGGCAAAGAGTTCAAAGACAATATCTGTATAGCAAGACTCTAAATTAGTCTGAAAATCTGCACCGAAGTGAATTTCGTCTTATAATTAATCCGTCTTTTGAAACCTCTCGAGGCAGTGACTTGAAAATTGAAACCAGCAGCATTATCGACTGCTGCGCCAGCGCACGAAATTTTGGTAATTATTGCATGATTGGCGAACAGCAAAGAATCAGACGATGCGCAGACTCGTCAGCATTTCCTGCTGGCACACAAAAACACAAAACGTTTGACAGTAGATGTACAAAAATCTGATATTTAACGCAACTAGGTAGCTAAGCAACTTGATACGTTTCAGTAACTCTTTATGCATTAACAACTCCTGAATGCGTACGTGTTACGAGATTACTTTTGCTCAGTAATCAGGCATCTTGGTTATAAAACTTTGTTCTATTCAACTCCACTGACCATGAAATTTATCATGATCATACATGTTAAAATTGTTGACATTTTAACATTACCATGATAACAACATCAGTGAGAGGTCTCCAGGTTTACCCCGTTCCTAAGCAAAGCTCCACCCACTATGAAAACTCATACACGTTTGTACATTACTTGTCATATCATGTCCATTAGTGTACGCAAACAGAGTAGACACTGATCAGGCAGATCTTGCCTAGTGTGTGTCTGCTATGTTTTCAAAAGTGTTGAAAGGCGTCTCTAGGAGGTAAATGGTTAAGCAGGAAAAGCGCTATTTTCTATCCTCAGCTGCGTTGAACATTTAAAAAGTTTTATAACCGCCTCTCTTGTCTATCAGCCTTCTAAGCGGGTCTGATTTGACCAATTGCACGACCAAAAAGTATTTTGGTGTGTACTACAGTAAAACCTGTGTAAAACGGTCACTCAAAAATAGACAAAAAGAAGATCTTAATGACAAATGGTAGCTTAACATTGAAGGTCGAAAGTATTGCAGAATGCTCCATTCAGCAATACTTTTGACCTGCATTAAGCAATAATCGGTCTTGAAAAACACTTTTGATCTTTTTGAAAGTGGTCGTTTTACACAGGTTTTACTGTATATTCAATATGTCTGTCCGTCATAACTTAGAAGCTGCACAGATTTTTTTTATAGTTTTACCAAACAGATGAACACTGAGAACAGCTAGCCATTCGGCTTGCAGACAAATCTGTCAGATAGCGAAAACTGCCTAGTGACAAACACTTTTCAAAGCGGCACCTGAATGTAAGGCATGGCGCAGTGGTTAGGCCTAACTCAAATAAAATTTGACTTAAACGTATCTGGGTTCGAAAAAGTCATACATATAATGTATTCGGCAATGCTCAGTCACACTCACCAGGCTATTCTGTTAGTGACATGGTTCAAATAAAGGAATGAATTGCCAACCCACCAAGACACCTCAAATAGGATTAAACTCAGCTATACTTGTTTGCAATAAAAAAGAGGCATAGGAACAGAAACCGCGGAATATAAATTGCAGTTTGTTATAACAATTCTAAGACGCCATAAGAATTTTAAACGTCCCCGAATCGATCATTTTACCCATACCCGTCGACACTACTGTAACTGCTAGTGTCGTCTGCTGATAACCTTTGCAAAAGGTTTGGACCTAGAGTATGCCCGAAAAAACGTCGAGCCTGATGTGTATCCAAACTGTTTGATACTCTGATGGTATTCCCAAAAGATTTTTGTTTTGAAAACGTTGATTTAAAAAAAAACAGCAGACGACAAAAATCGTGAAAAAATTCTCAACACTGATGCATGCAGAGTTAATCTGCTGGCATTTGTGTTCCCTTTTCCATAGTTATGCCCCCGCCATGACAATGGCCGGGGCATTAAGTGTTACCCCTGTCCGTCCGTCCGACCGTACTTACGTACATACGTCTGTCCAAACTACGTCCGCTCTCTAACTCGAATGCTTTTGATCAGAATTTTATGAAACTTGGTCACATTGTTTAGTATCATGATGTCTTCTTCAAGTTCGATAATGGTCCCTATCGCACCATATTTTCAGTAGTTATGGCCCTTTGTTTATAAAAAAAATAACCATTTGAAACTACATCCGCTCTCTAAGTTGAATATTTTTGATCAGAATTTTATGAAACTTGGTCACATTGTTTGCAATGCTTTCAGTAGTTATGGCCCTTTGTTTATGAAAATTCACCATTTGAAACGATGTCCGCTCTCTAAGTTGAATACTTTTGATCAGAATTTTATGAAACTTGGTCATATTGTTTAGTACCATGATGTCTTCTTTAGGTTCGATAATGGTCCATATCGCACCATATTTTCAGTAGTTATGGCCCTTTGTTTATAAAAAAATAACCATTTGAAACTACATCCGCTCTCTAAGTCGAATATTTTTGATCAGAATTTTATGTAACTTGGTCACATTGTTTAGTACCATGATGTCTTCTTCAAGTTCGATAATGGTCCATATCGCACCATGCTTTCATCAGTTATGGCCCTTTGTTTATGAAAATTCACTGTTTTAAATGATGTCCGCTCTCTAAGTCGAATTCTTTTGATCAGAATTTTATGAAACTTGGTCACATTGTTTAGTACCATGATGTCTTCTTACATTTCGATTATGGTCTATATCACACCATGCTTTTAGCAGTTATGGCCCTTTGTTTATTAAAATTCACCGTTTTAAATGATGTTCGCTCTCTAAGGTGAATAGTTTTGATCAGAATTTTATGAAACTTGATCACATTGGTTATTACCATGATGCCCTCTTCAAGTTTGATAATGGCCTACACGGCACCATGCTTTAAGGAGTTATTGCCCTTAGTTTTTGAACAATTATCGATTGAAACGACGTCTGCTCTCTAAGATGAATAGTTTTGCGTATAATTCTATGAAACTTGGTCACATTATTAATTTCTATGATGTATAGTATCTAAATCCAGTATTTTTTATCAGAACTTTATCAAACTTACTTATACACAATGCATAAAATATGTCATTTTTGACTATTTGTGAAAATATGCAAATTTTACATCAGCGGGGGCATCCGTGTCCTATGGACACATTTCTAGTTTCCAGACTGTTTAACTTTTTTTCTCCTTTTTATTTTCCCTTCTTCGTTTTTTTTTAAATTATTGCATAATTGTAATGTTGAATTTACAAATATTTGGTCCTGTTTTCATTTTCGAACTTGAAGATGGTGTCTCTGATTGGCTGATAGTTTCTAGGCTAAAGAAATCGTTTCCTGCGAAACTTGGCCGCAAAACATGCAGTGTTCACACAGCCTTCGCTGTTTGTATTCTGAAACGGTAAGTATGGAAAAAAGATAATGTTTCAGAGTAAAAAGAAAGCCTCTCAGCCCCACTAGATAACTAGACTGTCTCAACGCATATGACATTTGTGATAAGCCCTGCCAATTTTATGCGATACGTTAAACCTACCATGTAGGTACAGTTTTGCCTTTTGTTCGACCAGTTGTGGTTCAAGAGGCTTGGTTTGATGTGCACATCGTCTTACTTTACCTCCATAGAGACTCTGTTTCAGGCCCCCAGATAAGAGTGCGTATTGGAAAATCAGTTTCTTGATTTCTCATCCAAAACATATGTTGTGGGTACTCAAATGAACCGTCTCAATGAGACGGTTCTTTTGAGTACCCAAAACACATGTTTAAATTAGTGGGTAAGAAAATAATTAAAATTTTACGCAAATAAAATTTCCTTATCTGGACCTATGCTGAGTGTTTAGCGTTTTGCTCGGTTTCAAAGCCAGTGTGGGTAGCAAGTATTGAGCCATGTCGCAAGAAAGCTTGTCCTCAATATTTGCTACCAGATATGACATCACCCAGTCTGCTAAGCAATGTACATTAGTTGAATCTTGAAATATTAATTACATGTATTAGACTATCGTGGATGTGAATACACCAATTGCGCTGATCAAGCTGATCTGCGCTTTCCTTGTTCGCATATGGCATAAGTAATAGTTATACCATGGGTTGTCCGCCTGTACGTGGAGATGATCCACGAGCTTTAGCGAGTGGATTATCTCACGTACAGGCGGACAAACATGGTATAACTATTTTATACCACCTACATCATAGTAGACCTTACACAACATGAGATATTTCGTTCCAAAGTTGGTAAGGGTGGTATAAAGCAGTTTGTTTCCCACGTTAGAACTAAAACGTTCTTTTTGAAAGATGCACAGATATGTTCCACATTGCATGCGCGCACACCATGAATGTTAGCAAGTGTACTGGCATGGTTTCAAAACTGACTTAAACCAATTACTTTGTAATCAGATGTTATACCAGATCTTAAGAATATGTTTTGTTTTATAGCCAGTAAACGGGTCGTTTAAAAACAAGCTTACGCTTATTATATAGTTTTATCTTAAATTTTAGGGCTCGTCATAAAAATGCGTAATTAAAAAATAAATTTCTTATTTCTCAGCCAAAACATATATTGTGTCTTTCTTTTGAACCGTCTCAATATGGCGGTTCTTTTGAGCATCAAAAACAAATGTAAAAACTTACAGGTACTGTCCTGCCAACCAAGAGTGACAGTGACGTAATATTATGTTTACAATTACAAAGTTAAAAAAAAAGCTTGTAACCTCCTTGATCTAACGCAAATCGATATATCACTTGTGTATTAATCCTATCCTGAGGATAGGATTAATACACAAGTGATCTTTCGATTATGAGTCACTGTTAGCTTTGTAAACAAAAACATGATGTCACTGTCACTCTTGGCTGGCAGGACAGTAAGAAAATCTTCTCAAATCTACACTCCAAAATTGTGTTTATCTCCTGCATTGCCCCGAGTATTGCATAATTACTAGAATGCATGTGGTATCTGCGGACAGCGCATGTCGTTATTAGCAGCCTAATGGCCGATTTTTGGACCGAGAATGGTAGATAAGCTCCAGGTCTATTGAATGTGTGACAAATTGAACTTTCAGCTATATGGATACATCGGACTGTCCCAGTGAGACGGTTCTTTTATATATCATCGTTATTTTGGTAGTAAATAAGGAAACGTATCACTATTTGATCCGATGTTAACTCCTTTAGCTTGAACTATTGATAACTCAAAGATACTTATGTTCGATTGGACTGGTTAACGATAGTCAACAATTTTGTAGAACTATGTAACCTGCCATTCTCATCTTCAGTTTCAAGCTGTACAATCATGTATGAATAAAATACCTATAACATGTTTAACCCTTTATGTACTAACACATTCTTTCTTCTAGTTTTATACAATGAACTGGGGACGGTCCATTGTATATATCGAGGGGTTACAGGTAATAATTTCCAAAATATATTGTAATTCTCTCTCTGAAGATCGCATTTGTCTGAGCGAACAGCGTAAACCCCGATGAAATGCCGCATTGGTCTTTGCTGTTTTGCCAAAGTACTAATTAAGAAGTCCCCATGCAGTGTATAAAGGGTTAAACCAACTGTAGATCATATGTCCAGACTAGAGGACCTGACGGCCATGAAGCGCTCACCTGATCTCCTTAATAATGTTAAAAATAGGCCAAGATCAACTACGGCTTATAATGAAACATATTTTGTTTTATGGGGGTTGCGGCCATTCTGATCATAAGGAGTCTTCATATGAAATTTGAGTCCAAATGGCCTAATGGTTTCTGAGGAAATATGTTTTAATGTGTTGATGGGACTCCAATATAAGCGAGCTTGGCTGAACAGTTAAAGGTCAACCTTGACCTTTGAAACTTTTTTATAGCCATTGTCTCATTTGGTTTAACATATCAAGTGAGATAATGACTTTGGCATCAACAGTTTTCAAAAAAGAAACTTTAAAAAATCCCATTTAAATGCATTAGGAACCAAATTTGACCTTGACATTAAGTAGGTCAAGGTCATCTTAGGTTCATCATTTGAACAAACTTGGCAGGCCCCACAACCCAATGCTACATACCAAGTCCCAAGG
This sequence comes from Loripinus fragilis, assembly GCA_964019695.1. NCBI lineage: Eukaryota > Metazoa > Mollusca > Bivalvia > Lucinida > Lucinidae > Loripinus > Loripinus fragilis. Next base: position 47,916,085 of record OZ026514.1, read on the forward strand.
TCATCGGCCTTCTGGTACTGGAGAAGAAGATTTTTAAATGGTTTTTACCATATATGGGCGTGGCAGTCATCTTGGTCATGTGACCAAAATATTTTGCATAAATTTTGGCTAACTTATCATAAGGAGTCTTCACATGAAATTTGAGTTCAATTGGGACAATGGTTTGTGAGAAAACTATGTTTTAATATATTGATGGGACTCCAATATGAGCAACACAAGCTGAAAGGTCAAAGGTCAACCTTGACCTTTGGAACTTATTTATAGCCATTGTCTCATTCGGTTAAACATATCAAGAGAGAATAAAACATATCAAGAGAGAATAATGACTTAAGCTTCCACAGTTTTTATAGGAATCAACTTGTTCAGAAAGTTTCCCATTTAAATGCAATAGGAAGCAAATTTGACCTTGACATTAAGTAGGTCAAGGTCAACCTAGGATCATCATTTGAACAACTTGGTAGGCCCCACAACCCCAATGCTACATACCAAGTACCAAGGTCATCAGCCTTCTGGTTCTGGAGAAGAAGATTTTTGAAGGGTTTTTACCATATATGGGCATGGTTGTCATCTTGGTCATGTGACCAAAATATTTAGCATAAATTTTGGCTAACTTATCATAAGGAGTCTTCACATAAAATGTGAGTTCAATTTGGCCAATGGTTTGTGAGAAAACTGTTTTAATATATTGATGGGACTCCAAATTAAGCAACCTAAGCTGAAAGGTCAAAGGTCAACCTTGACATTTAGAACTTATTTATAGCCATTGTCTCATTGGGTTATACATATCAAGAGAGAATAATGACTAAAGCTTCCACAGTTTTAAAAAAATCAACTTTTTAGAAATTTTCCCATTTAAATGCATTAGGAAGCAAATTTGACCTTTACGTTAAGTAGGTCAAGGTCAACCTAGGATCATCATTTGAACAAACTTGGTAGGCCACACAACCCAAATGCTACATACCAAGTCCCAAGGCCATCGGTATTCTGGTTCTGGAGAAGATTTTTGAAGGGTTTTTTTACCATATATGGGCGTGGCGGCCATCTTGGTCATGTGACCAAGATCATTTGAACAAACTTTTGTTCCCCCCATCCTAAGGAGTCTCCAGAGTTCAATTGGTCCAGTAGTTTCAGAGGAGATGTTTGAAAATGTTGACGGACGACGGACGGACGACGGTGTCACTGGTATACTACTAGCTCACCAATGAGCCTTCGGCTCAGGTGAGCTAAAAATGCATGCGTGATTAACCAGAGCGCATTCACCAAAGAACCGTGTATTTCGGTTTTGATGTTGTGCATCACTATACTTACCCACTTGTCCTGCTGAATTTAGATTATCTCCTATGGAAAACCGTGTAGATCCAAATCAGTTGGCTTCTCAGAGGCCAGCTGATCAGGATCAAAACGTTTTACCATTCAGTCTTGGAATCCACTGTAATATTAAATTAATACCTGGAAATCGATCACTAATCACGACTAAGTGTCGTCTGCAATGTGTCGTCTGCTGGTCCTTTTAAAAATCTATGTAGCAAACAGTGAGGACCCAAATCAGACTGCACTGATCATGTTCCTAACTATTCTGCTGTATGCAGAAATTAGTCTGTGATGTTAGTAACTAGATGCAGCAGCCAGCAGACGACCTTGGCAGACGACATCGTTCGGTAGCAGGCAAAGGGATAATCAGCAAAACAAGGGCTGACTATTTGCATGCTGGTTAATATTTCATGATTTTTGACGTTGGCAGATTTGAATGCTGGATAATTTTGTCATTATTTTGTCGTTTGTAGATTTTTTTCTCATAATAAAGTATGTACAAAAAGAAATCCATGTCAGAGTAAAAAAATTGGATCCTGATAAGGCCTGATGTGGATCAAAACTTATTAGATTGCAAAGGTACGACAAACGTCGTCGTTAACATGCGAATGAAATGGAAAGTTCAAACAAGGGCCGGGCCACGCCGGTCATTAGCAAGCAAATGAAATGGATACAAGGTGCCAGTCATTAACAGGCAAATGAAATGGAAACAAGGGGCCTAACCCACCCGGTCATTTCCCCTTGTTGGTTTTAACAGGCCAAATGACTGTCTTATGATAACTAAAAATATATGAGAGTTAAAGAAGCTATTATTAAGTGTTTTGCTGCTGACTTTCAGTCTCAAAGTCCTGGATTCAGGATTAATCATGAAAACGTTCACCCATGCTAATGGGAGAAACATGGGCTTAACATTAAGGACATGTCTAATGCTTATAATAAAAATACAAACTAGAGGACCTGAAGCGCTCACTTGACCTTCTTAATAATGTTAAGTTAGGTCACGGTCAAGCTTATTATCTAAACATATTTTGTTTTACCATATATATGGCCATGGTGGCCATTTTGGTCAAGTGACCTAAAACAAATATCATATTTATATTGTTTTATCTGCTGAATACTCCATATGAGATTTAAGTTCACACAGCCCAGTGATTTCTGGGATAAAAATATGTTATGATATATATGTGGCAGTCCAAAATGAGTGGCCTTGGATGAAATGTCAAAGGTCAGCTTGACCTTTGGTGCTTATATAAACTAGTATCTCAATTGGTTTAACATTTCTGGCAAGTATTATGATTTCCACTTCAACATTTATAGAAAAAAAAACATTTCAAGATTTTTCTAATATAAATGCACAAGGAATCAAATTTGGCCTAGCCGTAAAAAAGGTCAAGGTCAACCCAGATTCATCATTTGTGCAAACCTGGTAGGGCCCAAAATCCCAATGCTACATACCAAGTCCCAAGGTCATTGGCCTTTTGGTTCCAGAGAAGAAGATATTTAAAGTGGTTTTACCTTATATGGGCATGGCCGCCATCTTGGTGATGTGGCCATTAACATTTGGTTCAAATTTACTCCACTCAACTTAAGGAGTCGCCATATGAAATTTGGAGTTCAATTGGCCTTGTGGTTTCTGAGAAAACTATGTTTTAATATATTGATGGGACTCCAATGAGAGACCTTGGCTGAAAGGTCAACCTTGACCTTTGGAACTTATTAATATCCATTGTCTCATTATGTTTAACATATCGAGTGAGAATAATGGCTTTGGCTTCATCAGTATTCAAAAATCAACTTTTCAAAAATTTACTAATTTAAATGCATTAGGAAGCAAATTTGACCTTGATTTTAAGTAAGTCATGGTGAACCTAGGATCATCATTTGAACAAACTTGGTAGGCCCCACATCCAAAATGTTACATACCAAGTCCTAAGGTTATCAACAATCTGGTTCTGGAGAAGAAGATTTGTAAAGGGTTTTTACCATATATGGGCATGTCGACCATCTTGGGCATGTGACCAAAACAATTTGTATATATTTTAATTAACTTATCAAAAGGAGTCTTCATATGAAATTTGAATTTGATTGGCCTAATAGTTTCTGATAAAACTATGTTTTTATTTATTGATGGGAATCCAATATGAGTGACCTCAAGTGAAAGGTCAAAGGTCAACCTTGACCTTTGGGACTTATTTATAGCCATTGTTCCATTAGGTTAATCATATCTAGTGATTATAATGACTTTGGCTTAAACAGTTTTCAAAAAATCAACTTTAAAAAAAATCCCATATAAAGCTGCATAGTCTGTAACTTTTGATCTTTTAATTTTAGAAATAAACTTTCTATTTTTCCAGAATACAGTAAAAATACCCAAATTCAGGCAAACATTTTACCATTTTCGTAAATCTTAACACATTATCACTATCAAAACAACAGCATTTATGTTAAAAATCAACTGTCTAGAATAATTGGAGGGACGTAAATAATTACCAATAAGAGAAAAACACCTATTTTAATAAGATAATTCACTTTTCCTTGCAGTATTCAGCTGCACTGAACATATTTATTGTGAAAACATAACTTAATTCTATTTTTTTTAAATGATCTAATTTTTTTTTTTTCGAAAAATCTTTATAGTTACAGACCTAGTCTCTTTAAATGTATTAGGAAGAAATTTGACCTTGACGTTAAGTAGGTCAAGGTCAACCAATGATCATCATTTAAACAAACTTGGTGGGCACCACATCCCCAATCGGCTACATACCAAGTCTCAAAGTCATCGGCCTTCTGGTTCTGGAGGAGAACATTTTAAATTTTTTTACCTTATATGGGCGTGGCAGCTATCTTGGTCATGTGACCAGGACCATTTGCACAAACTTTCGTTCCCCCATCCTACGGAGTCTCCATATGAAATTTGAGTTTAATTGGCCCAGTAGTTTCAGAGAAGATGTTTGGAAATGTTGACGGACGACGGATCGACGGACGGACGATCACCGGAGTCGTTGGGTTACTATTAGCTCACCTCGGAGCCTTCGACAAACTTATACATGGTGGATTTGACATAATTTTTATATTATCCTTTTGCCCGCTAGGAGAAAATACATACAGAAAATGTTGTCTGCTGCATGTAAATGCTTAAGTCAAAGACTAATTTCAGCATACAGACAAACAAGCAGTCTGATCTGGGTCCACACTGTGCTACCGAGACGTTTTAAGTGGACTAGCCGACGATACAGGAACTGTGGCTATTAGCAAATGTCATGATTAGTAACTGAGAAGTTAACCTTCTTTTTTCATTATTTCAGGTCGCCAAGAGAACCCGAAAAATGGTGAGAGGAACGTGGAAATGGCTGAAGAGGGGTATGACGGAATACGCAAAAACTTTCAATGCCCCATCCTTCTTTATCATCAATATAGCCGGAAGCGCTGTAAACAGGACAAATTATAGATAGTGGAATCGTGTCATGAATGCACTACATAACTGAATTCCAGATAGCTCAAAGTACCCACTTAAGTCGATGTTAACCCTTAAAGCGCTGACAAAAAATGCATCTGAAAATGTCGTCTGCTGCAAATAATTGCCTAAAATTGCCATTACTGATGGGCCTGATCTGCGTCCAAAATGTTTGCGGCGACACTATTAGGCAGAGACAAATCTTTATATGGAAATATAGCAAACAAAATTGAAACACCCCCAGTGTATATCCAAATGAGATGCCCGATAATGCTCAAAGGAAATAGGGCATAAAACAATACAATCTATTCAAGACTTGTTATCTGCGACACCACAAAATGCATGATGTACCATCCAAAATCTAATGGAAGCTTACTTCCATAAAAAACTATTTGCCCATCAAGCAATGACCTTCTTTAGCCAAACATCTTGCCACATACAGTCAGGATTATTAATGATCACTGATGATATCAACTCTGAATACACATGTGCAGATCCAGAGGGGGGGGGGGGTAGCGGGTCCGGACCCCCGCCCCCTGCAAAATCACAAAAATAATAGGGTTTCTTAGCAATACTGGTCCGGATCCCCTGCAAAATCACCAAGCTACCAAGCCAGCATTCAATGTTGGGCAATCATTGGCCCGCCAGCGAGACGCCATTTAAATTGCGTTTCGCTGGTGGGCTAATATGGCTCGCTTTTAGTGCTTTTAGGATCTTCTCTCGTCATCAAAATCACGAGATCCACGCATGATACAAATATCAACTAGACAGTCTTTTCTGATAATTTTCCATCATTTAAAAGCCTACCTTCAGCTGCTACAAGGGGAATACTGGATTGTTGAACATCAAACTCAAACTTATGTAAAATTGTTTAACAATTAGAACACTTTCAGATTCTTCTGATGTCTGTCCCAAATCAAGCATTCACCCTTTTATTGATATTCCAATGTTTTACATCAAAGCAAAATATGCAAATGCATGCTGGTGAAAGAAGAAAAATATTGTATGCTTTGTGAGAATTCACTCGCTAAAGTCCACAGATTACCTTCCCATACAGACACACATAACATACATTTACCATATAATAACTTACCCTAACTGTACCTGGGCAGACCCTAAATCAAATTCGACATTTTTTTGCAGAATCCTTTAAATGCTTACATTAAGACCTGTAGAATACAATAGATTAAAGTGCTTTGTGACACATACCCTTTGTCTGTTTTGGCATAATTGTAACATTTCTTAAAGACACTACAAGCATTAAGTTGTTTCACTTCATAGTAGCTAGACTTTACTGTTACTCTCTTAACCCTTTACTCCATAGGTTATTTTTAGATCATGACATCATTTTCTATTTTTAACAACATTGAAAAAATTCAAGAAAAATTTAAGTTTGAATACTTTTGAAAAGATTATGAAAAATGGAGCATTTGCTCTTTTGGAGCAAATGCTCCATTTTCCATAATATTTTCAAATACATGATATTTCAAATGCATCAAAGGAGTAAAGGGTTAACTTATAGTTTTACCATGATTGATCACTTGTATGGGAGATAATTCATTTGATGAAGCTTAGTATATGCGGACCATGGATTAACTACTACTAAGATGATAATCTAACATTCTTAAAGAGGTTAAAGCACCCTATATCTATCATAAATAGCCAATATATAAAACACAATAATTCCAAAAATTGGCTTTCAGGTCTTGAACTTAGAATTGTATAAACTTTTACCATTTGGGAAATTAACTATTCAATATTCGGCCAACATTCAGTATATGGATTGTCAGCAGTCAATAGCAGGCAAAGAGTTAATTTTCACAAAAGACTATTCATTTTCATTTGCTGTGGATACTCAAAATAACCGTCTCAGTGAGACATTAGGGATAATGATTTTGTCACTCTATGTTCTAGAGAAAAGCTAACTGTAATTCTAATGTACTTGCAAATGTAACATGACGTCTAACTGGATAGTCATACATTTGCGACAGTATATCCTGCCATATACTGTCGCAAACTCGAAGTCATTACACGTATGTGACATCTATTTTCATAAGCTTACAAGTGATTTTATGCAACTGGCGAAGTGGTTTAATGCAGCTGGCAGCTGCTGGACATAGTTGTAACATACTGCATTTTCCCTGTCTTTTTAGGGGGAAAATGTTACTAGTGCATTAGAATGAGGATAACAAACTTCAATTTTTTTCTTATGGGGAGGTATACCTTGCGAAATCACGTTTTACCACTCTGATATTGTGTCACCATAAAACTAAATTTCCAACTGTACATACACCGATATACAATAAACCTCCCCAAATGAAAAAAATGAATACAGTTATCCCCATATTCTCACATTCCGTAAGCCTCAGTTACACATTCACTATTCTGGCTATACTGTAAAATCGGGATGCATCGGGAAGGATAAAACAGAATAATTCAGAAATCACTAGGGGGTCTAATTGTGTTCCTACTATGTCTTTGCGAATCCACTACAATTCAATACGGTGCTATTATGGTAGCTCATGTCTCTACGTTGGTACTACGAATCATGCTGATGCACCACAATTTGACAAATTGGGGTGAATCATAGCTCTACCGTGGCCGATATCGTGAATGTGTTACTGGGGCTAAAGAACCAGTCCATATTTAACTATTGTCTTTTATGCACAGTAAAACCTGTCTTAAGCGGCCACTTAAAAAAGACCAAAAATTGGTTTTCAAGACCGGTTATCGCTTAATGCAGGTCAAAAGTATTGCAGAATGCTCCAAGGGGAGCATTCTGCAATACTTTCGACCTTCATTAAGCTACAATTTGTCATTAAGATCTTTGTTTTGACTTTTTTTGAGTGGCCGCTTAAGACAGGTTTTACTGTAGTGTGCAATTTTGATAAAATATGTATCCAAATACCTTGATGAAATCCAGATTTATTTTGCATACTGTATTTATGATTTTATACTTTTCATCTTATATTGCATTTATTAAATCTTACAGTTAATATTTGTAAAATTTTAATAAATCATGATATTTGAATCATACTGTTCATATTCATATGATGTTTGTGTATTTTGCTACTCATATTTTGTATGATGTTATTATATCTCTTTATACAATGAAATTCCATTTTGCATAAGCATTTTTGTATTTATAGATAGCTATAATAAAACTGTTTTTAATCAGAACATGTAGTTTATAATTTCATATCTACCATGATTTCAAACTCTGTCCCGTTTGAATAATCTAACCCCTTGTATACGGGAAACCCCTAGACGGGTACTTTTGCAAACAGTGAAGACCCAGATGAAAAGCTACACAATGCGGCATTTCATCAGGGTCCACACTGTTTGTTAGAGTAAAAAAGATCTTCATACATTGTGTGAAGATCTTTTTAAAAAAAATACAATATTTTGTGAAAATTATAACCTGACACCCCTAGATATGTACAATGGACTATCCAAAGTTTGTTGTATCAAACCAGCAGAAAGATTTGTAACTGTAAAATGACGTCAGCCATGGTGTAAGACAATGCAGCGTCGTTTTTATGCCTGAAAGACACTACAAATGCATGTAAACTTATGCGACGCAGTCCAACTATTGGCAGGAATTATTCAGTGCAATGGCGGAAAGTTGGAAGATGCTGAAGACTTCAAATGTGTTTTCGTTGTTTATTTGTGTTAGAATCGATATAGATCAGCTCTTGTGTCTGAATTGTTGAGTAATAATTCACTGTTTGTCGATCAGTTGTACGAAGATTAATCACTTTACAACTGACCTCCAACCAGTGAATTATCAAACAACAATTCACTGCTAGAGCTGATCTAGTTCTATATATTGTAGACAGTACTAGTAATTGTTAATTCTTATCATGCTGGATATCATCATAATTGAGCAGCGACATGTGATTTCCAGCAATGTTGCATTTTGACAAGTGTAGACTCAGACGAGCCTGTGCAGCCTCCTTTTAAGCTTAGAAACTCCAAATGTTGTTTGGTCAGTAGCATAACAGTCATAAAATATTCAAGGGACTAGCACAGGCTCTGATCAGACTGAACATATGCCCAGGCTGATCTGAGGCTTTGCTAGTTGCACATACCACATTGTTGGAAATCTCATGTCGCAGCTCAATTATGTACATGTACTACAAACCTTCCCATTATTTATTCAATAAACTTAGAGAATTCCAGTTATCAGCATTGTATTAAGAAGCTGAGAAGCAGAGTACTCAAGATTATTCAAGGTATCCCCGATGATGAAGATGAAATTGTCACTGATCCCAGTGCAACTCACTTGGTGATTTTTGATGACATGTTAGGAGATAAAGATGAAGAAAAAATTAAGTTATGGTTTACAAGAAAAGGATACCATAGAAACGCAAGTGTGGTGTACATCACTCAAAATTTATTTCAACAAAGTAAATCTTCTCACACCATCAGTTTGAATGCTCATTATTTAGTTTTATTTCAAAGTCCAAGAGATAAGATGCAAATCAAAGTATTAGCAAATCAACTTCAAGCTCCACATATGATTCATGCATTTAACGATGCCACATCTATACCTCATGGATACTTATTGGTCGATTTGAAACCAAAGACACCTGATTATCTTAGATTCAGAACACATATTTTTCAAAACTGGTTTACAAAATCAGATCAACAAGGGCCTGTTGTCTATTTTCCAGGAGTATAAAAAGGTGTGTTTGAGTTCAAATCCATCATTTGTGTCAAAATGGCTCAACAAACATCAGCTAATCTGATACGTGCTCTGTATAATTTAAGCAGAGAACATGATAGTCATAAGAGAAAATCACTCTTAAATGCAGGTTTAATTGAAATGATCAAATGGTTTTCTTTGGCAGCTCGAAAAATTGTTCAGGGTAAAATGAAATTACCTAAACAAACTCAAAAATTTATGGATAGACATCAGGATGATGTAAGAAAATTAGCAAGTGCAATTGTTGATCCTGAAGTCAAACGTAGTATCATTTTAAAACCTGGAGGTGGTGGATTCTTTGGTGGTGTGATCATTCGAAGTCTGATTCGATGGGATGGAAATAAGTTGATGAGAAAATTTAACAAGAAAACTAAAAAACCTAAGAAAAAATCAGTGAAAAAACCAAGAAAACAGAAAGAAAGAAAGGTTGATGATCGTTTTGTAACAAAACGTAAAAGTAAAAGTCCTGCTTCATGGCAAAATTTAGGTCTTGATTCTCCAAACACAAATGCAAGACGATCTTCTATTAATTTAGCAAGATTTACTCCTTTGAGAGCACAAGATTTGTTAAAAAGACATGGATTTGGTGCTACCATGCACATGTTAAATCCAAACAAATATCCATCGCCACCTCATTCTGAACGTCGACGACTTCATTTTTAAGAAAAACTATAAAAGGACTGTACATTTAAATTATAAACACACTCATAAACATGGCTGTAACAACAACACGTCGTAGAAAAATGCAAAATAAAATGAGAAAAAAATCTCTGATTAAAACTTATGGTACATTTTTAGAAGGATTGACTCATTTATCCAATAAATGTCGTAAGAAAATGATTTAAGAATCTCCTAAAGAAGTCATTGATTGTGTAGGGGAATGTTGCATCAATCTTATAAAAGGCAATGTACGTCTGACAAATGCTCAAAAGAATCAGTTACGAGCTAGAAAGCAACATATACGTTTACTGAGTTCTAAGCAAGTTCCACTTGACACAAAAAAGAATATTATTAATCAGAAAGGTGGAGCCTTGTTAGGATTATTGTTAAAACCATTAATTGCTCCTATCATAGGTTCTGTCTTGGGTGAAATTATTAAAAAATAAAAAAAATATGGATGGTCGTAAAATGGCTATTGTGCCATTTAAACTTTGGGAAGACATGAAACGCTGGAAAGAGGAACAAATTCAAAAGCCCAGACTGCCTCCTGATCCTAATGTATCTGCCACAGCCAGTCTTCAAAGAGACTTATCTTCTGTCATGGCCAATGAAGATTTGTCTGAAGCTGAAAAATCTCAATTGTATGGCCAGACCTTACACAAATTTAAAACAGCTCATCAAAAAGCTTTAAAAGAAACATCTCTTTTTCCCCAATCTGACCCTAGTTCTCCAAAATGAATCAATTGGTCATAGATAGTGTGCCTTCCACCATGAAACGTAAAGCTCAGCTTTTAGTTTCACTTCTAAAAACTAACCCAAATGTGTCCTGGGAAGATGATGGTACAGTTAAACTTTATGGCAAATCTATTCCAGGGTCCAATATTATTGATTTGGTCAATGATGTCATTAGACATCGTAAAGGCAGTGAACCTACAGGTTGGCAAGCTTTTGCAGAAGGTTTAAGAGACATGAATATTCCCCAAGATGTCATTGGAAATAGGGAAAGGTGGGACTGGATGCATCGTGCTCCAGAAACTCCTGAAACGGATTATATCACTCCCAAACAAAAACGCACCATCAGAAAAACAGCAAGTCGTATTCCTGTTTCTGTCAGGTCTGCAAAGAGTTTGAGTGTCAGAAAACGTATCAAAGACCATTTTTCCTCTCCGGCACTTTTATCTGCCACCAAAAAACGTATAAAAGAAGAATTTTCTTCTCCATGGGTCAGTTACAATGAAGCTTGAACAGCTGTATTACAATCCTAAAAGTCCTGCTGCGTATGCAGGTGAACAAGCTTTGTACAAACTTGCTAAACAATCATCCAAAAAAGTAAAACTTCAAGATGTTAGAGACTGGTTAAAAAAACAACAAACTTATACTTTACATAAACCTATCCATAAAAAGTTTTTGCGACGCAAAACAGTAGTGGCTGGAATTGATACTCAATGGCAAGCAGATTTGGCAGACTTATCAAAATTATCAAAGTTCAATGACAAACATAGATATTTACTTTGCATCATAGATGTATTTTCAAAATATGCATGGGTGGTACCTATTAAAAATAAAACTGGAAAAACTTTAGTGATTGCTTTCAAATCTGTGTTAAAAAGTTGACGATGTCCAAAAAGTTTGCAAACAGATAAAGGAACTGAATTCAAAAATAAAGAATTTCAAAATTTCTTGAAAACTAAAAAGATTCATTTCTTCACTACTGAAAATCCTGAAACCAAAGCCAGTATTGTGGAACGTTTTCAAAGAACTTTGAAAACTCGCATGTGGAAATATTTTACTCATCATCGCACTTTGCGATATGTAGACATTCTTCCCAAATTAGTACATGGTTACAATCATGCTTATCATCGAAGTATTAAATGTGCACCTGTGTCTGTGACTCTTAAAAATGAACCACAGGTGTCAGAAAACTTATATGGAAAATCAAATTCTAAAAAAGTCAAACCAAAATTCAAAGTGAATGATTTTGTACGCATCAATAAAACTAAACGTACATTTGATAAAGGTTATTTACCAAACTGGACACAAGAATTATTTCAAATTTTAGCAGTGGTCAAAACTCAGACTCCTATCACCTATAAAATAAAAGATCTTGAGGGTGAATTAGTCAAAGGCACTTTCTATTCACACGAGTTACAACGTGTAGAGAAAGATCAAATTTACGAAATTGATTCTGATTTAGATCACAGAAAACGTAAAATAGGAAAAAAGTGGGTGAAAGAAATTAAAGTTCACTGGAAAGGGTATCCTTCAAAATTTGACAGTTGGGTTTTAGAATCTGATCTTGTATAAAAGCATGAAAATGGATCTCAGAGGATCATTTGTACGTGGTGACACTGCTTCAGTACAATCTGCAGAAGGTCGTGATCGAATTGTTAAAAATCGGTTCACTTTTTTTGCTCAGATCATTGTTGTATACATGATCATTGTCACATCATTAGTTCAAATCAGTCTGAGAAGTCCAGATAAAGAATTGTGGTTAATTTTACTCAGTAGTTCTATCGGTTACATACTACCATCCCCAGGTTTAAAATTTAGAAAACAAACTAATCCAATTTCTGCTGACGAAACAGATTCACCCAAACTCAAACCATGAACAACTTTTATTTGACACTCTTGAGTGATAGTTCACTCAGCACTTTTTCAAAAAATACACAATGTGACTTTAAAGTGAAATTAGATCATTCCATACAAATTGAAAAAGATAATTGGGAAGTAGGTTTGGAAGAAGTCATAACTCCAACTGAAGCAAATAATATCACTAAGGAAAACAATTATGTGATTTTAAGATTTTTTGATAGAAAAATGTGTGAAGATATAGATAATTGTACAACCTATGGAGGTTATGTAGACATGAGAGTCTTTATTCAAAATGGTTATTATGCTTCTCCACGCCATTTAGTTGAAGAAATTCAAAAAACTATCAATTTTCAATATGGACTGACGCTAAAAAATAGCAATGCTACCATTTTAATCACTTATGGTGAGAACAGTGCTCGGGTCAAACTTGATGTTCAAGATCCTACGAAAGTCAAAATTATTTTTCCAAAGGCAATTGCAGAAATATAAGTGTAGATAGAAATTATTTTGATAAACCAGTAGCAAATGAAAAATACATTTTCAGATATGGTGTGGATTTGAATACAAAAATTCATCAACTTTACATTTACTCTGATTTAGCAAGTTATACATTTATTGGTGATGTTACTGCACCTATTTTGAGAGTATTGCCATTTGAAAGTAAAAGAGAAAACAATCATTTACATCAAGAATTTGTCAATGTACACTACGTTCCAGTGGCAAAATCTTTCATAGATCAGGTGCACATTAGTATAAAAGGTGATACAGGTGAAAATGTGCCATTTATCTCTGGGAAAACGTTAGTGAAACTACATTTTCGACAGAAAGAATAATGTTGAAACAATCAAGAAGTATTATGTCTCTTCAATCTGGGAAAGGAGACTTTCCCGTGTACAGAGGCGTTTCAAGACAATATGGCAATGGTTTAGGATCCATTTTTAAAGCTGCATTGAGAACAGTGATTCCAATTTTAAAACCTGTCGCAAAAGCAAGTTTAAAAAGTGTGAAAAAAGTAGCTAAAGATCAAGGGATTCAAGCTCTAAAAGATATTGTAGGTGGTGAAAATGTAAAAAAAGTTTTAAAACAAAGAGGAAAAACAACTTTGAAATCTTTTGGTCAATCTACTATTAATCAGTTGGCTATAAATTCAACTCAAAAACGCAAAAAGCCTCAGTCTCAATCTAGACACCGAACTGTTAAGAGGGGTTTTAAAAGCAGAGCAAAAAAGTTTAATCCTATTAAACGTCTGGTATTTGAAAAAGATATATTTGACGAAAAATGATTCAACAAGGTTCTTGCGATTGCACTAAAACGGAATTGGATATGGAATCCATTCCACCCACCATGACTACCATGCAAGGCACTCAGTGGAATGATTATCATCCCATCGCTTCTCTCGATAGTCATCATGCACCCATTGAATTTCTAATTCCACCTCACACCGAGTTTTACACTGATTTGTCTCAAGCCTATCTGTATATCAAATTCAGAATCTTAAAGCAAACGGGTGAAGATCTTGACACGGATGCAAAAGTATTTCCAATTAATAACTTTTTTCATAGTATGTTCAGTGGCATAGATTTGTATATCAACAATAAATTGATCACAAATAATTCAGACACATATCCATACAGAGCATACCTTGAAAATTTATTTTCTTATGGTTCTGATGTCAAAGATAATCAACTGAAGGCAGCAGAATTTTGGTCTGAGGATGAAGCTGGAGCTTTTGAAGATATAACAAATGCATCTATCACTGATCGTGGCAAACGCGTAGCAAAAAGCAAATCCGTGGAGCTTCAGGGTAAATTACATTTGGATCTTGCTATGCAGGAAAAATATTTGCCTAATGGTTTAGAATTCAAACTTAGACTTAATCGATCATCTCCTCAGTTTTGTTTGATGAGTGATAATTATCCGGCAAAAATCAAAATTGATACTGCTATCTTGAGAGTACGAAATGTTCAACTTCTACCAGCCATTAGCAATGAACTGAATCAAACTATTGCTCATCATAATGCTAAATTTCCAATCAGAAGAGTTGAAGTCAAAACTTTTACAATCAGTAGTGGCACAAGATCTAAAATTGAAGATCATCTTCTCACAGGTCAACTTCCAAAACGAGTTTTTATTGGTTTAGTAACAAATGAGGCATTTAATGGGAATTCAGATACTAATCCTTTCTTTTTCCAACATTTCAATCTAAGTAAAATGGATGTCACTTGTGATGGCCATAGTGTCTATGGAAAACCATTTGAACCTAGATTTGAAAATGATCAGTATCTCAGATCTTTTCTATCAGTTTACCAAGCATTAGCAAGTCAGAATCAGGTCCAAAATTGCAACATTGATTATGAAGATTACAAAGGAGGTTACTGCTTTTGGGGATATGATTTGACACCAGATCAAGCAGCCGATCAGTCTCATTTGCACCCTATAAAAACTGGGAACCTCAGATTGGAGCTTCAGTTTGCAGCATCACTTGACAAGACGATCAACGTGCTTGTGTATGCAGAGTTTGACAACCTGATAGAAATCAACGGACTTAGAGAAGTTACCACAGATTACTAAAGATGAATGCAGGATACTTCATTGAACAGGACTTGATGTACCAAACAGATGCATACAGTGCAACAGTCCAGTCATCAGATGAGAAGAGTACCTTACAGAAAGAAGTAGAAGACAATGAGAACATCAATTGTCTTATGAAGACTCTTCTAAAACAAGCCATATTGACTTGTCTAAAGATGGCAGTTGGAGACTGTGCAAAGCATGAATGTTATGGATGCAAAATGAACCACCCAAGTCAGAAATACCACGATATCTGTCTATGGACTTCTCCAAGAGAATGGATTGAAGATTATGGATGTCATGATCCAGCCTTAGAGGGCCTAAACATCTATGATGTGATGGAAGACTTTGACAATAGAATATGGAACTATCTGTATGGCGATAATTGGCGACACCCTATGGACTTTACAACAGGGATCAATCACCTGACGCCAGAAGAAAATCAAGAAGCCTATAAAAACTGGCAGTACTTCAAGAAAAATCAAAGTGACTTAACAGAACAGTGGAAGACGTACTGGGCCAAGAAACTCATAGAATCCTATGAAGAAAGGGAAACTGAAGAAAAAGAGAACCCAGAAACAGAATAAAAATGAACACTGTTGAACTAATCAAAGTCATAAACAATATACCTGTGAAAGGAGAAGTATGTGCCAAGGATTTACTACCAGAGAAGAAACCACTGGATATGAAGGCTTACATTGTAAATACAGATATATCCACAGATCCAGGAGAACATTGGGTGGCTATCTACTTTAGAAGAGATCAAGTTATCTACTTCGATTCATATGGAAGACCACCAGAAGAGCAATATGTTCTACCATTTATTGAAAGAAACTCTTCAAGATGGATCCATAACAAAGAATGTTTACAGAGTCCATGGAGCAAAGTATGTGGAATTTGGTGTATCTACATCATTCACCAGCTCAACAAAGGACTAGATCTAAACACAGCCATTCATCAAGAACTATATGGAACTGGAGATGATTTATACCAGAATGACAGAGATATCGAGATGTGGTTCATCTATAACTATGCCAGAGTCATCCTATCCAAGAATGGAATGAGACGCATGGCTCCTCCTGACTTTTTATTCAGACACAGAATACAGACTTGTAAATGTCATAATTATTCACATCACCTTTCAAAGAAGTATCCTAAGTATAATATGTTGTAAATATGTTAAGGAGTTCTATTGTAAACAATGAACAGAGGGACGGCCCTAATCCTCTGTCATTGTAAACAGTTATAGTTAGCGGGGCAATAAAGTTATAGAAATGTTCACCAGTCTTTGTTGTTCTTTTCATTAAAAATAAGTAGTAGTAAGCTTGAGACGACTAGCTAAACACTAGTTAACGCTACAGAGTGATGCCTCTAGGAGTTGAGGTCTTGATTGACCAAGAGACTCTAAAGACGCATAGAACTTAGTAGCCTTAACTATTACACACACCATATATCCCCACATACTATACCCCCTAAAATGACTAAGTTAATTTCAAAGCTGAAATTAACTAAGTTATTTTATATAACACCACAGCAGGACCTTTATTCCCCTCAAAAATGACTAAGTTATTTCCCAATAGCCCAGGAAACTATTATAATCACAACCCAACCAGTGGATATGACCAGGAGCTTATCATAATCACAATCATAGACCAGAATAGACCTCAAATAAACTAAGTTATTTCCCATTAGCCCAGGAAACTATTATAATCACAACCCAACCAGTGGATATGACCAGGAGCTTATCATAATCACAATCATAGACCAGAATAGACCTCAAATAAACTAAGTTATTTCCCATTAGCCCAGGAAACTATTATAATTATAGCCCCAGTCAGATTAATCCTCAAAAAATAAACTAAGTTATTCTCAATAGCCCACGAAACTATCACAATCATAGACCCGACCAGAAAAGACCTCAATAATAAACTAAGTTATTTTCTAATAGCCCAGGAAACTATCACAATTATAGCCCCAGTCAGATTAACCCCAAAAATAAACTAAGTTATTCACAGCTAGTCACTCAAGCCTACCAGGGTAGCCATCTATGGCCTCAAAATTTTAGCCTGAAAAATTCTAAGTTCTTTTCAGGCTTAAAAAATTTTGAGGCCATAGTGACACCCATTACTACTTACTCACTTACTTTTCTAAAGACTCTTCTGCAACAAGGCATATACCAGAACCTGTATTTTATGACAATTTAGTTTACAAATTTAAAAGAATTATTGGAACGTAAGAAAGGCGGCAAAGATCAGGAATCCATACAATTAAGTACCACCTCTGACCCAGGATAATTAGTGATGGTGCTGAAGTCATGTTTTGTGACGGCCCAAGATGCCCTTGGTAAAGTGTAAAGCCTGTTGTATATCACCCAGGTGAACCGCATGTCTAAATCTCGGAGGGTGTTGGCTATCGGAGGTAAACAAAGATTTTTTGGGTTGGACATGGTCTGTATTGAGACGATTTTATTTCATTTAGAGTCGTTTTGAGGGATAAGAACAACATATAGGTCGATAGTATACAGAATGGTGAT
Organism: Loripinus fragilis; assembly: GCA_964019695.1. Lineage (NCBI taxonomy): Eukaryota > Metazoa > Mollusca > Bivalvia > Lucinida > Lucinidae > Loripinus > Loripinus fragilis. Next base: position 47,933,914 of record OZ026514.1, read on the forward strand.
AACTCTGAAAACATTACATGTTTAGGAACTTAATCTGTTCGAGTTTAAATTGCATTTGAATTCGGAAATGCAGTAATTTGGACGAATATTTCGAATTCATCAGTTAATATTCATATCTATTATTTTATTTTTACTTTATTCACAGCCACCGCTGGAATGTATAACCTCTCTTTGGAATGAATCAGTCAAATACAATTCAAAAATACATGTAAAACATTTATTTATTTGCAATTTCATGACGGTGGTATCATGTTTATGGGTAGCTTTCCGTTCGGATGTATGTTGGGTAGCTGTCGGAGGGAAGGCATGTGCATGTTAACATTGATTACGGAGAAGGGCAAATTGATTATGCTCATTAAATAAGCTCTCGCATACGGAAACAAAAGTGTAACACTCAAACACTTTCAAAAACAAGTGGTTCGATTGGCGGGGAAAGGAGAAACAAGCTTAAATAAACCAATTTGTTAGAGGTTTTGTTCAACACTGAATGGGTGTTTTTGTGCATTAGTTTGCTTTGTTTTAGCCTACCATATCTATTTAGCCCTTTGCATCACATTAAAGTAACAGTGCAGTAACATAACATGCCAAAACATTATACTAAGAAATGGACACATACCTTTTTGTGAAGGTGACGGATCAAGTAGTAATGCAATTAGTATACCAGCTGTTTAGACGAGCACCTGTACGGTCTAATCAGTCTTCACTAGATGCATAAATTTAACTCTCTTTTTCTCTACTCTCTCTTCTCAACTCGCACTCCTCTACACTCTCTTCTCTATTCGCACTCATTCTCTACTCTCTCTTCTCTACTCGCACTCCTTCTCTACTCGCACTCCTTCTCTACTCTCGCTCTTCTCTACTCACACTCCTTCTCTATTCCCTCTTCTCTACTCGCACTCCTTCTCTTCTCTCTCTTTCTCAATTCTCTCTCTCTTCTCTACTCGCACTCCTTCTCTACTCTCACTTTCTCTACTCGCACTCATTCTCTACTCGCACTCCTTCTCTACTCTCACTCCTTCTCTCTACTCGCACTCCTTCTCTACTCTATCTTCTCTACTCGCACCCCTTCTCTACTCTTTCTTTCTCTACTCACACTCCTTCTCTACTCGCACTTCTCCTCTGATCGCACTCCTTCTCTACTCTCCCCTCTACTCGCACTCTTTCTCTACTTTCTCTCCTCTACTCGCACTCCTTCTCTACTCGCACTCTTTCTCTACTCTCTCTTTTCTACATGCACTCCCACTACTCTCTCTTTTCTACTCGCACTCTTACTCTACTCGCAATCCTTCTCTACTCTCTCTTTCTCTACTCTCTCTTCTCTACTCGCATCCCTTCTCTACTCTCTCTTTCTCTACTCGCAATCCTTCTCTACTCTCTCTTTCTCAACTCTCTCATCTCTATTCTCACTCCTTCTCTACTCTCTCTTCTCTACTCGCACTCCTTCTCTACTTTCTTCTCTCAATTCTCTACTCGCACTCCTTCTCTAATCTCTATTTCTCTACTCACACTCCTTCTCTACTCTCTCTCTTACTCTACTCGCCCGTCTTCTCTACTCCCTCTTCTCTACTCGCACTCCTTCTCTACTTGCACTCCTTTTCTACTCGCACTCCTTCTCTACTCGCACACATCTCTACTCTCTTTTCTCTCTCTTCTCTTATCGCACTACTTCTCTAATTTTTCTTTCTCTTCTCGCACTCCTCCTCTACTCTCTCTTTCTCTACTCTCTCTTCTCTACTCGCACTTCTTCTCTAGTCTCTCTTTCCCTACTCTCTCTTCTTTACTCGCAGCACTCATCCTCTACTCTCTTTTTCTCTACTCTCTCTTTTCTACTCTCTCTTTTTTACTTGCACTCGTTCTCTACACTCTCTTCTCTACTCGTATTCCTTCTCTACTATCTCTCTCTCTACTCTCTCTTCTCAACTCGCACTCCTTCTATTGTCTCTCTCGTCTACTCGCACTCCTTCTCTACTCGCACTTCTTCTCTACTCTTTCTTCTCTACTCGTACTCCTTCTCTACTCGCACTCCTTCTCTACTCGCACTCCTCCTCTACAAACACTCCTTCTCTACTCGTATTTTTCTACTCGCACTCCTTCTCCACTCGCTCTCCTTCTCTTATCGCACTCCATCTACTCCCACTCCCACTACTCACACCCCCTCAACTCGCACTCCCTATACTCGCACTCCCTCTATATCTCTTCCTCTACTGGCTCTTTCTCTATTCTCTCTCTCTCTCTCTCTACTCGCACTCTCTCTACTCGCACTTCCTCTTCTCTCGTTTTTCCTCTACTCTCTCTTTCTCTACTATCTCTCTGTCTCTCTCTCTCTGTCCCTGTCTGTCTGTCTGTCTGTCTCTCTCTCTCTCTCTCTCTACTCACTCTACTCTCTCTCCAATGTATTTGGTAATTAACTTAAAATATCACGAGAAGTACGGGAATATAATGAAATGAGTGTTCGACTCCCATGTTCAGTCCTCCTCTGTCAAATTCCAAGTATGTCATCCGATGGTAAAGAACTGTAATAACGTGCTATTAGCAGGAAAATGTAATAAGGCCCGGTAAATATGAAAACTTTTAACGCTAAAAGTAATAAGGCCCCGTAAATGTGAAAACGTTTAACCGTAAACGTGAAAACAAATATACCTAGTTGCGACGGTAAATGTGAAACCTTTTTTATATACACATAAACAGTGATTATCATAAGCAACTATAAATTGCGAAGACTGGCATATAAGGTGCTTTTTTCTCAATGCTTCAGCGGATCACTTGTGTCGAACCGATTGAGGGGAAAAGATTGTCAGAGAACAGGGAAATAAATAAAACATGAAATATGGAAACAAGTCAATATTTAAGAAGAACAAGGGAACATGTACTTCCTGGGACAGCCTCTATTATACCGATTACGCAGGTTACGCACGTGCGTAATGAAAATACTTACATTCAAGGGAGGTCACTTAATGATTAGCCATACAATAATAAACTGCTCTTAAAGGAAAAATTCGCTCCCTCTGGGAGCAAATTCTTTCCTTAAAGAGAAGTTCCCATTTGAAAAGGGATGCAATTGAAGAGAATCATTGTTTGATCCAGTAGTCTCCCTTTGATGTCCATAACTTTTCGGCGTTCTGGCTACGCCGTTGAGCGGAGGACAAGTGTATTGATGCCACCACCAATTTCGTGTTCACAAAGGGGCTCTTACATGGTATGGGAAATTAACATGGGAGTCTGCCCACGCTTGGAATTTGATAAGATTATGTTATTTAATTGTCTGGGGTATGGCTTTTATATACTGAGGGAAAAAAGTTAAGCAATATACTTTGGGGATTTACAGTTTAGAAGAAATAGGACTCTTAATCTCAAAGTGTCAAAAATATATGTTGACAAACGTTCACGAGTACGATGACATTACCAGATTGACATTTCACATAATGTAAAGTCTGATTTTATTCCCTTTTGCTAAAACAGCTTATCTGGCAAAAGTGCGAATAGTTTCCGACTAAAAGTTTCATTGAAACTTGCATAATTATAGATAATAGAACAAACATCACAACTATAAAACTACTAAACTTGATCTGTTTAAAATATATTGTACCCAAACTCTAAATGAGTAACAGCTAGTTCACAATCCGATTGCCCATCTCTTTCTGAAAAGGACGTCACCCAGGTACAATTATTGAACTAAAGATAATTTAAAGCCGTACTGCAAATAGTTGCAGAAAGATCTAATTAAGCATTCGATTTTACAGAAATGGGAAGCTACATGTATCTGCTTTTATAAGTACACATATATAACATGTTACAAATACATGTTGTTTTATGCATATGGAAATCGCTAGAAACAGTGTTTTTGATTGCCATTTGTCGCCAGTCGGGCGACAAATGACAATCGAAAAATCGGGCGACAAATGGCAATCGAAAACCCTGTTTCGAACGATTTTTGATCTACGTTCGTCGATAGTATTAACTTTTTCGATTGCCGGTTACATGTATCCGGTGTGAAACTTTTAAAAATATCTTAAAGATATACAATTCCTCTTTATTGCTTCTTACAGAATGACATATGAGCCGCAACATGTGATTTCCAACAATGTGGCATTTCGACATGAATAGACTCAGACGAGCCTGTGTAGCCTTCTTTTAAGCTTAGAAACTCCAAATTATGTTCGTCCAGTAGCTTAATATTCATATAATATTCAAGCGACAAGCAAAGGCTCTGATCAGTCTGCGCGTTTGCGCAGGCTGGTCTGAGCCTTTGCTGGTCGCACATACCACATTGTTGGAAATCTCATGTCGCGGCTCAGATAATATTGCTTTAAAAGATGCCATCGTGGGGGCTTGGGCTGCTGTTACCGGGATATGAGGACCTGGGCCCGAAATTACACTGCCTCCTTAAACACGGCTGACAATCTGTCGAATGCGAAACCGGCGGTTCAGCAAAGACATCCGGGCGATTAATTTCCGGTTTCGCAAAAAGGATCCGCCAAAGGTAAACAAACAACAAGTGCTCGCGTTTGAAAGCCGTTAATTTGAACTTATATGAATATTTTTGAAATTAAAGAATGCTGTTTTGTCAGTTTTATATCGGTTTCTTCGTGCACCAAAGGATATGGTTAAGTGTTTCCTCGTTGTTGTGATTTTTCTTCCGTCCCGTGAAACACCTGTTAAGATGAGGAAATTATGGGATAAACACGACAATATTTTGCTAGTTCTGACAATTATTGCCTTGTAGGCTACAAAAAAGACGCCATGCTGAGTTTGTATATACTGCGGGGGGTCTGTAATAACTCCACATTGACGTAGGGTATTACATTTTGCAGATTTGTAGGCTAATTCGGTCTCAAGTTTTTGGTTTCGCATGTAAATGTTCCATAAGGGTTGAACTAATTCCTTCATATTTTAATGATTACATGCCGAACCAGGAACAATCTTCCCTTTCAATCAATATTCTAAAATATGCTAAACGCTGTGTTAGTTTGGGCGCAATCGCCGACTTACGAAAATATAATTCAAACAACTAGACAGTGAATTTTTTCATCGAGACTCACTGATAATGGCAAAATGCTTTATTTTCCTTTATATTTTTGGCGACCTTGCCCGTGTTGAAACAGGAGTTTCGGAGGAGGGAATAAATTCCTTGAAAGCCTTGCCGAAATCAAGTAAATTACTTTGGCGTGTCAAAACACTAATTTTTAACTGACAAAACAGCATTCTAAGATTTTCGATTTACTTTCTGTATAAGTAAATATCCATCATTAAAATTGGAACAGGTACACTTTGTCTACCTTTTGCGGATCCTCTTTGCGAAACCGGAAATTACTGAATCGCCCGGATGTCTTTGCTGAACCGCCGGTTTCGCATTTGACAGATTGTCAGCCGTGTAAAAGTTAAGGAAGACTTACTGAGTTACTTACTTACTTAAAGGGAATATTCTGACCCTATTAATATTTATCTTGATAAAAAATAAATTCCTCATTAATTACTAATTTATTTTTACCACTCTGCTTCTTCATCAGCTAAGGTGATTAAGAGCCTGTTTACTGCCCATAAAACCAGTAACTGGCTGCTGACATCTTTTCCCTCATGGTTGCCAAATAGCTTTAAATCAAGCATCTGGTCACCTCAGCCATGAGTTAATGGCACCACATCTCAGTGGAGAGAGCTTATAATTAGGCTGTGCTTCCATTCAAATATTTCATTGAGTAATAATGGCTTCAAGTGATAAGAATGAGAATTACTTTAGACAGGGGCTATACATTACATGTTTGCATTACAGAAATAAGCAGTCTGGCTCAGGGCCCCTAAGTAAGTAGTAGTTAATAGCATTAATTGAAATTGGAACATTTAGCTCTGTGCATGATATCTTCTGCTTTGCAAACATTTTGAACCCAGATCAGGCCCACCAAAATAAGGGACCTGATCAGGATCCAAACTGTTTGGTGCTCTGATCGCATTCCTGAAAAAAGTTTATTGGAAAAGGGATTTCTTAAAGAAAAAGGCAGACAGTTAAAACATTCAAAATAATCCTGTATTCGCAAAGAGTACATGTATTTGCATTGTTTAATGTCATAACTTTTATCATTCCTATTATCATTTCCATAAATCTGAGCAAATTCTTGAAAATTCAAACCAAGTCCAGTTTATTAGGTCCAATCCAACAAAATGGCTTGCAAGCCTAACAGACTCAGATCAGCCTGCGCATTTATCCATGCAGACAGCAAAGACTCTGACCATACAGTGTCTATATCCAGGCTGATCTGAGTCTCCCCTGTTTGTTCATGAATCTGCCAATTCTAGCCAGAGTCCTTGAAGCTTGGATACTTTTTGCTGTGAAAACACTGATCAGACTATAATCAAACACAGATGCGGTGCTTGATGCTCATACCATTTTACTTTAAACCTGTTTATGTCGTCTGCTGATAAGCTTTACAAAAAATTTTGATAAGAGGTATGACATGTTGTCGGGCCTGATCTGGATCCAAACTGTTTGACACTCTTTGATAAGCTTTCCAAACAGTTTAGAAATAGATCAGACCCAACATTATACACTGACTGTAATTAAACTGCTTGACCTGATAACTGCACCTTGTGTAGTGCTGCCTGAGGAATTCTTCTTGGAGTATTCAAGTAATTAATGGCGATCCCCTGTGGCATGTGAGTGCAATTAAATTATGGGCTAATTGGAGCAGTTTCTACAAAATAAATGGTCATATGGTTCCCAGTATACTGTTTGCTCTATAATAAGTGATTATGAAAAAAAGTCGGAATTATCACTTTAAGTATTGATTTATCAGGATGCGAAAAATAACGTTTAAAACTGATTAAAATCAAAAAAGTTTCATTTTTTTTTATCTAGATCACAATGTTATCTTTGACCACAAGTACTGCACCTATCTAGGCAATTTATTTAGCATGTTGAAATATCAATACTTAACTTAAGTCTTCCTTAACTTTAAGGAGGCTTTGTAATTCCGGGCCCTGTACTACTATGTAAAGTTTAAAAACGTTAAAAGATAAAATATCAGAACGGATTACCACCGAAACTGCAATATCTTCAATATTTTACGGATATTTGTTATATGGATTATTTTGACCACCTATACAAATATGCAGTGAAAATCCAGATAAGTTTACATGTATGCTAATACTTTTAAGAATGAAGTGACAACAGACCAAAACGGTAAATTGCTTTTAAATACGTGTGGTATTTTATTTTACTGTCGCAATGGCGAAAAGAGTACAGCGATAAAACGTATGCAAACTGTACAGGGTTCAGTATTACGTTTTTTTTTTATCTTATTCTTAACATCCAAGTAAACATTTTTTCAGCTATGTCGGCGCATTCAACTAAGATTAAAATGCGCGGATCCAGAGATGGGTGGCAGAGGGTCCTGGCCCCCTCTCTGGAAAGTCGGAAACCTTTAGGGCTCTTTAGCAATACTGGTCCAGATCCCCTGGAAAATTTAAAGTTACTAAGCCAGCATTCCATATTGGGTAATTATCGCCCCGCCAGCGTTATGCTGTTGCGCTGATGATGATCCGCTTTTAGTGGTATTTTGATTCCTCACTCCCTTCATCTAAAAGAAATGTGTCTGTTGAGTTAGACTTCCTCTGACAAAACATTCTGGATCCGCGCATGATTAAGTAATGATAACATCACATTAGTTACCCAATTCGGGAACATTTGGTATTTTTGTATAAGTATGTGCATTTTCTCACTAAAATTTTACAAAATAGAAGAAAGCGTATCAGTGCAAAGCTAGATGTCGGTACAAGAAATGGGCACACCCTATGTCACATATGGAAATAAATAAATAAAGAGGGTGGGCGGGGCGCAGTAATGTGAACCTGCATTTAGTAACCCTGTTGGCGCATTTTGTTAATACACTGCGTTGCCAGGTAAGAAAATGGGCATAGATCTGGCACTTGTTCTTACCTTCCTTCAGGGACCATCCCCTCGCCACCCCCACCCCACCAACCTTGCTATCATATTCCCTTCCTAATTCAAGCATACTGATTTCACCTTAAATGTATCAGTGCAGAATTAAAACACGTTTTCCCTGACCGACTAGACCAGGGTTCATACAGACAAGATTGTGTAAAATTCAAGGACTTTTCAAGGACTCCTAAAAGACTTTTCTACTGTCTTCAAGGACTGAAAACTTAAGAAAAATACTTACACATTTACACGGTAGAATTCTACGCAGGAAATGCTAGAGTCCATTACTAAAGATATTAGTTCAAGAAAATTAGAATAAAATTGAGGTGTCTATATTTGGTGCAGCATATGCTGCACCAAATAAAGGCACCACAATTTGATACTATTTTAGGTCTCCAAAACACTGTTGAATCCTCCTGTAATTGATAGAATTCAAGGACTTTTCAAGGTCTTTGAGTGTTTTTCAAGTACTTTTCAAGGCAAATTTAATTTTCAAGGATTTTTCAAGACACTCCTGTATATTCAAGTACTTTTCAAGCCTGTGCGAAGCCTGTAGACAAAACATGCATGCCCCTGACTGAAGATGAGCGCTTTTCACAACACTTAACAGCTGCAAAACCTCTCAATTTGTCTTCTGAATTTCGTTCCCTGGTAGTCTTCCATTTGTAGCATTTTTTGCAACTTGGCACGCTTAAACTATATCAGATTCAGGCACTTAGTGTGTGGCAGTATGTATCAATCTCCGAAATCAAAACCACTGTCACTCCGATAGCAAGCATGCCAGCCGTCAAGTAACCTCTGCACATTTTGCTAACCATCAAAATGATATGACCTTAAGCAAATTTCAAATATTGATATTTAAATAGCATTTTGGGGGCATGGCTCTTTTATATCATGCAGGAGAATGATATAGAATTGTGGCGGTACATGCAATTTGTGGCAAAGGTTGGTGTAATTCCAGCTATGATCAAAAGAATAGCCTTTTTTCATTGAAAATATTGCAATTGCCATTTGAAAAGTCGCCCTGGGTACTACGGACATATATCAAAAGCATTTAACACATTCCGAGTCCTTATCATTCAATAAAGAAGCAACCTGTTTGCTGCTTTCGTCTCCAAGAAACTCTCTATAAGAAATAAAAATGGATAAATACAGACCCTGTCCATCCATATTCTGTTTGTTTACCTCCGGTAGCCAACACCCTCCGAGATCTACACATGCGGTTTACCTGGGTGGTATATGAGTACATTAATTTCCTTGTCAATATATGGATTTGCTCTGGTTAAAACAAGGGTGATTATGGCATGTGGCAGTACTTTTTATGCATTAATTAGGGGATAACTGTACAGTAAAACCTGTGTAAAATGGCCACTCTCAAAAAGACCAAAAATTGGTTTTCAAGACCAATTATCGCTTAATGCAGGTCAAACGTATAGCAGAATGCTCCAAGGGGGAGCATTCTGAAATACTTTCGACCCTTATTAAGCTACCATTTGTCATTAAGATCTCTGTTTTGCCTATTTTTGAGTGGCCATTTAACACAGGTTAAAGTATTCAAAATTTTCATTTTTATCAGATAAACAGTTAGAAATGCAGTTTTACGGTGACGCAGGAGGGGAGTGGCAAAACGTGATTTGTTACAAAATCAAGTGCATTAGAATCATTATTACTTCTGTTCAGGACTAATCAAGTTCTTTGGTTGTGTGGCCAGAATTCACCCTAAAGAAGTTTGCGGTTCTAATACAACATTTGTGAACACGTTGTTCAACAATTTGACCAATCCAGAAAGTGAATCATTACAGAGTTTATCCATTCAAACTCTAGGATTTATAGGAAGTTCTATTGAAGGAAAGATGGCACTGGAAAAATTAGGTATTGTATAAACCCATTCAGAACTCTGTTGTCACTCATTCTTAACTCTTTCCTTGCTAGCGGCAACATTTTGTTGTCTGCTGATAACCATTGAAAACAGTTTGGACCCAGATCAGGACCAACAGATCCAAACCATTTGACAATCTGGTGGTGTTCCTGAAATAATTTTTTGAAAAAGTTAATTTCGAAAAATCCAGCAGACGACAAAAAAGCACACAAAAATTACCCAGCATGCAAACTGCAAAGAGTTAAATATTATTGAATACATATATTTCACTTTACTGCACACATGCATGTTTGGATACATTGCAAAGTGTATTTGCACTTATTACTTCAACAGAGAAACCGTTTAACTAGAATGCATAAGTAGGGACCATCTTGGTCTTCTTGTATTTCAATACTTTACCTTTTAAGCCCCACTAAAATATGCAGACATTTTAAGTCTTAGCCTGCCATTTTTTTTGTCCTGAAAATGTTGTCCGCTTTATATGCCTACTGTAATTCAAGTGCACTTCATGCACAGTCTAGCCAGAACAATTTCTGCTTGCACAATCGAGAAGGCTCGGGCCAATATTTAGGCCTCTGGCCTTATTAACCCATTTAAGTCGAATGGAAATTCCCAGTTTCATCAATTAGACCAGTCCATTTCTGTTTTAAGGGTTGTTAGTTGTTTTTTTTAGATTTTAAGAGAACAGTCTGTAAGTAAACAGACGGTGGAGACCCTGATCAGACACCACATTCTGTGGCATCTGATCTGGGTCGGCACTGTTTGCCTATGTCCCACAAAAAGGACGCTAGGCTTATATGGGTTAAGATAGTCGTGCATGCATGTTTAACACTCGTGACTCCTAAATACGTAACTTGGCAAACAGTGAAGACCCAGTTGAAATGCCACATTATGTTTAAAATGGTGGATAAGAAATTTTTACAATTAAACATCTGAGCGAAAAATTGTGAACATTTTCTTACCCATCAGTTTTAACATATGTTTTGGGCCATCTCATTGTGTACCCACAACTTACGTTTGGGATGAAAAATAAGAAATTTAACTTTTGATCAGGGGCCTTATTATACACCCTAAAGGTTAGCTTCATATTACAGGTACCAGGATGAACCAAGGTGTACAGTGCATTGGAAGGTGTGTCAGGGACTCACAAACTGAAACAAACATTGTTTCATTACAAGCCATGGCTAGCCTTATAAAGTTAAAGGTATATTCACCCTTGTCCTGTCAATAATTTTAGTCCCCGATATGTTGTCGCTACATATATTTCAAATGCACTCACGACTACTTTTATCATGATAAACATAGGAAATATATAAAAACATCATAGGTCCAGATAAGGATTTTTTTTTTAAATTGAGATGGTTCTTTTGAGTACCCACAAAATATGTTTTGGATGAGAAATAAAGAAAATAGTTTTCCAATACACACTCTTATCTGGAGCTCTGTAACATACGATTTCCTTATCTTGTAAACATTCATATTAGGCCATAACTATACCGTTATAATTTTGCAGATGATCTCCAAATTCAAACTTCTGTAAACTTTGAATGAAATTAATTCATCTCTTCAAAAGTTATTGATCGGAAGCCAAAAGAGTGACGTGGACGACAACGCCGATCCCTATGTTTGGAGACACAAAAACACTGAGTTACCTCCCGCTCAAATTAAACCTTTACTGATATTTGTTTTGTAGTTCTGAATAAGGTTACAGGTAAGATTTTTCTTGACCCCATTTTTATACCCCCAACTTTGAAAAAGTTGAAGGGGCATATTGCTTTGGGCTTGTCTGTATGTGTGCATCCATCTGTTTGTCCGTGTGACCATTCCCAAAAAAATCAAGTAAGGATTTTGAAATTGCAAAGTATGGGAATGAAATTTTGCAATCAAGATATCTCAAAAATTATTATAGTTAGGACAGCTGATAGAGGATAGTAAGTGGATTAACTAGTGAAACTTTTAAAAAAGTTATTTTATTGCCCTTTGCGAATTCAGACATTGAAAACTTGTAATCAAGCTACATGTATTACGAAAATTACTATAGCTAGGAGCGTCAAATTTAGTCAGCTGAAAGAGGATGATGAGTAGATTACCTGGTGAAATTTTAAAATAAAGTTATTTCATTTTTACGAGTTATTGCCCTTTGCAAATTTGGCCATTGAAAACTTGTAATCCATATATCTCAAAATTTATTATACCTAAGGATCTTCTAATTTTGTCAGCTATTACAGGATGGCGAGTAGTATAGCTAGGAATTTCAAACTTAGATGATCGTTGTCTAAAAAAAGAGTAACCATCCAAATGGTTGGGGGCACAGTGTTTCATAAACACAATTTCTAGTTTTTAATCAACTGCTGCAGTCATGATTGGAGATTTTAATAGGTCTTCAAAAGTCTGTAGACAACAAAAAAAGAATGTTATTGGCTGTAGAAGAAAAGTATAATGATGTTTTGCTAAGTGTGTTTTGGTCTGAGCCTTGCACTTTTTCTCTTTTTTCTTTTATAGGTTCCAGATCAGACAGCAGAACTTCAAGCTTACAGAATATTGGTATGCCCATTTCGGGACCAACACCTTTCAGCACCTGATGTCTGTGGCTGATCAACCATTTCCAGAGCTTAGAGTTGCCATCCTGCTTGTGTTTCAGGCATTGGCGTTCCAACCCTGGGGTCAGTCAATAATGAACGATCAGCCAGGTTTTCGGGAATATCTCTTGGATAGGTTGACAGAAAAAAACAAAGGAGGGAAGGAAGGAAAATACGCGATAATACAAACTTTGGCAGATTCGCCAACTGTCCGGGACGTTTTTGGAGATCCGTATTATGTTCAGTTCAAGACATATTGTTCTGAAGGGCCATTCTATGTTAAGGCACAGGCACAAGTGGCCATGGAGGGAGAATCGTGATTCTCATGCATGGGGGAAAGTTTTCAGAATCATGCGCGAATTCAGGAATTTGGAGCTGACTTTCCAAATCCTGAATTAGAATATATCAGAAAGTCAGCCCCCAAAATTTAAATAGAGAATTTTACATGAGTGCTCATATTTTATTGGATTTATTAAACGAGTTGAGAAAAAGATATAAATGCGAGGCTTGCTGAGGATTTTGTCACTTTCGCAACAAGTTTAATAAATTCAATAATACAGGAGCACGAATGTTAGATTCTATTTATCATATGATATTAAAATTATTTTTAAATCATTTTTTTGGCGTGAAAACATTAGGGTTTTGCCATCATTTCATAATGTTTCCAGAAAATCTATAAACCACCAGTGGTTTATCGATTTTAATGCATGCGTTATTTCACTCTAAGACAAATGACAATTCAAGGTAAAGTAAAGCTTTCTTACATATTTTACCATTATAAATTATCTGGAAAACAGATCCTTCCGAAATAGAGAAAACCTACAGAATTTGAATACAACAGACCTGTTTTCATTGAATCTGTCCAATTGAGGAATGATATTTTTTTGGCTTTGTTTAATGAATTTAATTATGGTAACTTTTGCCTTGTTCTAATGAAATACTATTAAGACTAGGCAAATGTGTCCGAGATCGATAGCAAATCATAAGCAGGCCTTTAAGGTCTTTAATAATTAAAGCTGTTTTATTAAGTTTATTTTGTTCTGGGCGTTTATATACTTAAGGAATAAAGAAACGCAACAAACACTTTGAGTCATTGTAAGTATATAATATGATGCAAGTTTTTAGTGCAAATGATATCTATCAATAGGAGCAGTATGTGTCCGTCAAATTACAGCAGGTTCAACGTAATTATTGATAATCTAACCATTTTGGTATGCGTGTAACCAGCCTGACCCCCGGTAGTAAACTGCTGAAACAGGGTCAATAAAAGCAAAGTTTGAATCAACCATCGGTTTATTGTTTTAAAAAGTCTTGGTATAGATTACGGATCAAGCAAATGATCAAATGACGACGTTTCTGTAGGATTCTGAAACGGCTTAACGTCATTAACGTCAACTCTGAATACTGCGTGAAACGCGTAAACTTTCTTTTCTGATTGAGATCTATTCATTACAAGGATGTTTTGTTCAAGAATTATGTCTTGAGATCTTCAGACGTCAAAAAATATCAACTCTGACATCAAAATTCGATATCCTAAGTTTTAATGGTTTCCATGATGTTTATGTGTTTTTCTAATGATAAAATGGTCCGGGGACAAAGTTTAGGTTACAGTTAACAAGTTTGATGTTCACTCTCGGCATGTAATCAGATGTTTTCTCTTGCATTATGCCAGGTTTTGTTTGGCTAACGTCAATATAAACACCCTACCAGCGTAATTCTACGGTATCTGAAAAGTCAGTTTTTCCCAAGAAAGCATGTTCTGATATCTCTCGGTTTATCTTATCCCGTGTATCCACCAGCGACCCATACCCGACGGCTCTAACTGACGTTTATCACTTATTCACAATCATTGTGCATCTTGCCATTCAAGTAGCGTGTTTTGACGCATTATTTGACTACATTACGAATATGATTGGACGTTTGTTTAATTTGCACATTGTCAAGTCGACGCCAAATAACCAAACATGGGAAAGACGGGGTTTATTGATCTTTATTCTGACGTTAACGTCATATTTTACGTTTTCATATGTTTTCATCTTGTAGCGTAATGTAGCGTTAAAATGACGTTTTGGTATTTCATCACATGCTATAAATACTCAATAAGAAATTTTCAAAAGAGATTTCACCAAATCGTCATTTAAACACGCAAAAATTATGTTTTTGTCTGTTGCGTTTCTTTATTCCTTAAGTATATATTTTTCTCTTTTACTAAATTATCAAATTATAGCAACTGAAAAATTACTGCAGTTTGTGCTGAAAAAATCTTTCTGGAGCATGCGCAGTTTCATGAGTAGGATTCTCTACTTGAAATTAAATAGACGGTACCAATCGGTACCAATCGTTACATGCGTAACGGAAGTAGAGCTTTATGAACAAGGGGAACCAATCTAGGCTACAGATAAAGATGGTTATTGAAGTATATTTTTTTGTTCTAAATAAAAAAGCCCATTGTGGATATTCCTTAGAATTGCCTCAGTAATGGGGTTTTAATGAATACAAATTTTATATTGAGATATTAGGAAAATAAACACTACATTGTCACCATACCGGACATACCCATCCTTATCTGCAGCTATGTCATGGTATGTATATGGAGGAATCAAATAAAGCCAAGACATGTGCTTTAGAGAAATAAAAAAAAATTTACATTAGGCCTAAAATAAAATTTTATTTGTTTCCCCTTACCCGACCGACCCTGAAAAAAGGGCTCTACCCAAAAAAATTTATTTCAATTTTCAGTCTAGAATTATTTTTTTAAAATTCATTGGCAATTTGCTAACTTAAAGAATTGTCCAATGTAAACAGTGTTATATTTAAAAAATATTTTTAGTTGGAAATTGTTTGTGTATTTAATGTTATTGCCTAAAGTAGGACTATTTACAATTAAGTTTAATGAGTATCGAGTTTGGGAAGTAAAATAAAATATTTTTCCGACCGACCGACCCATACTGGTTAAACAGGGTCGGGTAAGGGGAAACAAAAATATTTCTAAGGTTGGCCTTATAAAATTTAAATTTACATATGAAGCAATATTTGATGTGGCCATAGATTTAAGTGGTTAAATGTCACAGTATGCATTACTCAATATATATCACAACATCTTTGTAATGTGTTTCATTTTAATCCAGTTTTCAATTTTATAACACTATCATGGGTGAAGGATCAAAATTTCAAAAATCCTGAACTTTAGAAATTCAAACTTAAACTTTCAGTATGCCTACAAAATGTTCATAATTTTAAATTTTAATGGTCAATTGTCTTTTGATAAATTGGAAATAAATCCGAAAAAATCTTGTATCCTGCCTCATTCAGGATTTTGCGGCTGACTTTCTATGAAAAGTTAGCCTCAAGATCCTGAATTCAGGAATAATCCTGAAAACTCACCCATGCTAGTATAGATTAATGAGGCCTTGGAGAGATGGGCAGTAATCTCTATCAGGAATTCAGAGTGAGGCAATGTAACCAGGCATCAAGTCTTTTAGAGATAAACTTTCAATTCTTTGTATAAAAAAGTGGCCATTAACCCTTAATGCGCCAATCACAATTTCTTGCCTGCTGAAATGTTTAAGAAGCCTCTATGGCTTAAAGTGTGGACCCAGATCAGACTGCTCCTATAGGAGCAGTCTGTTCTGGGTCCACGCTGTTTGCTTCTATACTTAATTCGTCAGTAATGTTAGGCAATTATTTGCAGCAGACGACTTCAGCAGACGACATTTTCAGATGCATTTTTTTTCTTGGCGCTTCAAGGGTTAACCTTTAGAATGCCAGCATTACTTTTGTCTTCTGCTCCTCTTCTTTTCAGAAACTTGTCTGCTTATAGGTAGCCTCTATTGCTCCATTCGGAGCAGTCTGATCTGGGTTGATATTGTTTGATAAGGGAGCAATCTGATCGGGGTCCATATTGTGTGCTTCCGTGATAAAGTCAATTCTGAAGTGTATATAGATATATGCAGCAGACGTAAAAAGCAAGACAACATTTGCAGGACAAAAAGATAGTGGCGGGATAAGGGTTAATCGTCGATTTTCTATATGTTTTTGTAACTGCATCAACATGTACCAAAGTCTATGCTTTGGATCCAGACAACTGTTACAAAGAGGCTGTGATGTACATCCTGTGACATACATGTACTACTTACGCCACATACATACAGTGCAAATGTCAGATCTTTTTGAACAAGAACAACCCAGCCTTGCACATGGAATATGATTATATTGACCCTTTGCCCACTACGAAACAATGCACATAATAGTGACTGTGTTGTCTGCCAAAGTTGTCTGCTGCATCTAGTTGCTAACACCACAGACTAATTTCAGCATACATGCAAGTAGTGTGGACCCTGATCCTAGATGAGCAGTCACATCTGGGTCTACACTGTTTGCCACAGAGACATTTTAAGAGGAGCAACAGGAGACATTTAGTCGCAATAAGTAGCTGAAGCGTTAATTTGTATAGAAACAAATGAGCCGCGACATAAGACTTCCAACAATGTGGAATGTGTGACCAGCAAAGGCTCAGATAAGCTTGCACATACATCCGTGCAGCCTGATCAGAGCATTTGCTAGTCGCTGACCAAGCTTGCACATACATCCGTGCAGCCTGATCAGAGCATTTGCTAGTCGCTGACCAAACATTATTTGGAGTTTTTTAGCTTGAAAGGAGGCTGCGAAGGGTGGTCTGAGTCTACACTTGTCAAAACGCCACATTGTTGGAAATCACATATCACGGCTCAAATGCCTGGCATGGAGTTTACTGAGGATGTGGCAAGATATACACGTACATTTAAAATTAAAACACAAGTCAAATGCCTGGCATGGAGTTTACTGAGAATGTGGCAAGATATACACGTACATTTAAAATTAAACCACAAGCTATTATAAAGTAATAAAAGAAAGGCATCGATACCCACCAGGGCTCAAGCTGATCTCTCCCTATTTTCAAAAGAGGGAGAAATTTTAATGTATAGATTATATACAGTAAAACCTGGTTAAAACACCCACTCAAAAATAGACAAAACAAAGATCTTAATGACAAATGGTAGCTTAATGAAAGCCGAAAGTATTGCAGAATGCTCCCCTTGGAGCATTCTGCAATACTTTTGACCTGCATTAAGCGATAATTGGTCTTAAAAAAAACAATATTCGGTCTTTTTTAGAGTGGCTGTTTTACACAGGTTTTACTGTAGGTGAATTCAAAGTTTATACCAAGATTCTCCCTGAAGGCCACTTAACTTCTCCCTATCAGAAGGCTCAAGTAAATTTTCTAAAATTTCGAACACTTTTCTCCTTTTGTTCTCAAACAAAATATTGGTTAGCAAGGCTAAAATTTACAAAATGCTTGTCAATATAGCAAACCCTGTAGACCCTGATCAGACTGGATCTGTGCTATTTTTCTTGGCCTTTTTGGCAGGTAACTAGCTAGTGTTTGAAATTTAAGAACATTTCCTGTAATTGAATGCAGACATCATCCCAGTGACACATGCAACACAGGTTTGTATAAGCAGTGTTCTACTGTAAACTGTTGTTTTGGGGATAACTGTCTTGATTTGAGATTTTGGGATCAGTGGTTTTAGAGTCCCAAATTTGTTTCATGGAAACATTTTGTTTGTTTTGTTGCTTTACGTCCCAGTCAACAGCTATGGTCATGGGGGGACGATCAGTTCACATAACCACACTTTTTCCTGGGCAAGCTTGAACAAGCGGTTAACCAGTATTTCGTGGACATACTTTCACTTGTAACTTGCATTTACCCTTCTTGAATGAATCAGCAGAAGGGAGGAGAAGGACCATAGAAATTATTTCATGATCAATCTCCACGAAAGTATGGGACCGGGCCAGGTTTTATGGAAACATGTATGCAGAGCGAGTGAAAGGTTTTTGAAAATGTAAGATGGACCATTATCTGCCAAAATATACACATTGAACTTGATTGCACCATGAGCAAGACATAAAGCAAAACACATTATCCTCTCCTTAGTATTGGTTCAACCAAGGAATACAGGAAAACATCCCGACAAGACGGAAGACTGTTGACTGGGGCATGAAGCATCAACAAAACAAACAATATCTGCAATATCTCACTAGCAAACTGATCGGATCCCCCTGAGATTTTGAAAATAATCCAGAGTAATATTTAGAAAATAGCAGAGTGCTCTCTCTTTATAACAGCTCATGATAACATTGATTTGGCTATAATACCATCATGTCACTCCTATTTTTTTTAATGAAAAAAGTCAATAAGCAATGCTTATTAGATACCCCCCGCACAGTAAGAGTCAGTGAAAAAACTTGGCAAGTTTTAGTTCGCACAAGAAGACCTTAGTTTTGATAAGAAGATTTCCGTAGAATCTGTGCAAACAAAAATTATAAACTCCTTCATGCATATGTTCAATGTGTCTACATTGTATCGGCAAAGTATCAAATTGCTTCATCAAAAGCTGTAGTAGGAGTTGATCGGCCCATAAAGGCACTATCCATGCATATACAAAATCCATATAAGGGAATAATTGTCTAAGTTCAACAAAACTTATAAACTCCTTCATGCATATGTTCATTGTGTCTACATTTTATTGACAAAGTATCAAATTGCTTCATCAAAAGCTGTGGTAGGAGTTGATCGGCCCATAAAGGCGCTATCAATGCATATACAAAAGCCATATAAGGGAATAATTGTCTAAGTTCTCACAGCTGTCAATTTGTCAAAATTATTTTTTGTGAACCAAACTCCTTCATGCATATGTCCAATGTGTCTACATTGTATAGGCAAAGTATCAAATTGTTCCATCAAAAGCTGTGGTAGGAGTTGATTGGCCCATGAAGGCACCGTCTATGCATATACAAAAGCCTTATTAGGGAAAAATTGTCTAAGTTCTCACAGCTGTCATTTTTTCAAAAAATATTTTTTCTAAACCAAACTCCTTCATGCATATGTTAAATGTGTCTACATTGTATAGGCAAAGTATCAAATTGCTCCATAAAAAGCTGTGGTAGGAGTTGATCGGCCCATAAAGGCACCGTCTATGCATATACAAACACCTTATTAGGGAAAAATTGTCTAAGTTCTCGCAGCTGTCATTTTGTCAAAAATTATTTTTTCTGAACCAAACTCCTTCATGCATATGTTCAATGTGTCTACATTGTATAAGAAAAGTATTAAATTGTTCCATCAAAAGCTGTGGTAGGAGTTGATCGGCCCGTGTATGGCCTATAATAGCATAAGCATAAAGCACTATATTAAAAGGCATTTAGAACTACAAAGGGAAATAACTCTAATAGAATTAGCCCCTAGCCCTTACTTTTTTGTCTAAAGTATTTGTATTGCATATATGAACATGTTTGCAAGGTTTGATGAAAATCCAGCAATGACTCTTCGAGTTATTAAGGAAACAAAGCGTTACGGACGGACGGACGCACGGACGGACAACGTGAAAACAGTATACCCCCTAACTATGGATTTTATAAAGGAATTGTATTTATGGTCATTTTCCTATAATTCCTTTGTAAAATTCTCCTTTTATATAAACATGGTTTACTTATAACATGGTCCATTCCAATGGATCCCAAACATAGCATTATAAAGGGACTGAATTGTATTTAGCTGTGATTTTACCACATAGCCCAAAAATTCTAGCGTAAAATAGAAGCCCAAAAATTCCAGCATAAAATAAATTATAAATAATATCTTATCCATTAGTTTTAACATTTGTTTTGGGTGCTTAAAAGAACCGTCTCTTTGAGAAGTTTCTTTTGAGTATCCACAACTAATGTTTTTTTTTGGGAGATAGGAAAGTCAATTTTTCAAATAAAAAATTCAATCAAATCAAACACACTCCTATCTAGAAGTCTGTATATCTAGGAGGCTATGGATAGTGGTTAGCAAAGTGCCAACAATTTGGGGAGGACTTAATAGAAATAATAAATGGTCTTATAAACTTTTTGTGGCTTTCCCTGGGTAGAAACCAGTACCGCCGGGAGGGTTTATGATTTGTGTGTTTTTATTATATGACGGGAGCACCCGAAGGCTCACCGAAAGTGGTTTTATGTGTTTTTTTTTTATGGTTTTATGGAGAAGCCGGGATTCGAACCTGCGACCCCTGGTTTACAAGGCATAGCGCTTATCCACTACACCACGGGGGCTTCTCTTATAAACTCCGCTTTTTGCAACAGTATTAAACACAGACAGCCAAAAATGTTGCTTTTTAATCAACGTGAAACATATTAATAAATGGTATTACCAAAGAAGCATAATGTTAATGTTCTATAAATTTTGATCATTAGTTGGCTACAAAAAAAAGGTTTAGACAATCAATGCAGACCCAGATCAGACTGCTTCTGAAGAGGCATTTTGTGAATTTCAGCCTTGATAACCCAGAACAAGAAAAGTTTTCAAAATTTTAGAACATTTACCATACCATGGACCTATGATGAGGATGGAATAGCAAACTGATGATCCTGTTCAGAAAACTCCTCCAGAAGCAGTCTGATCTGGGTTTGCACTGTTTACATACAAACAGAACCATTACGGTACAGTATTTAAAGTGGGGTTTATTGGGGTTTCATCGTATGAAATCATTTCAAATACTGTTGTTTGCACAGAGAATCTCTTTGGTTCTATTCTCTTTAACTAATAGTGCTGACAACCTTTGCTAACAGTTCAGACACAGATCAGGCCAGACAAACGATCTGGATCCAACCTGGCATGTTCTGAAAGCATTTTTACAAACTATGATTTTCAAAAAAAAAATCAGCAGACGACCAAAAAAGCATGCAAAATTGCATGAGTTAAAAATAACTCAAAACAAAATTCAATGTAAAAGCACATATTTAATTCAGAAAACAGCATACAATATGTATCAGGGATGAGAACAGTCAGGAAAATTTTTCGGTTGACTCCAAAATGGAGAAAAGGCGATTAAATGCTTAAAATAACAAAATATCAATCCAGTCAGTTTATGCTTATTTTATATCTAAAATTGAGTTTCAACTTCATTCAAACATAAATTTCAGCAAAAACAACTGACATTATATATATAAATCATATGCCACTTTCCTGAACTTTCTCATCCCTGATGTATAGATCTATTTTTAGAAGCACCATCTCTCAAAATGCACTATATTTTATGAGCCTGGTAATGTTTCCTATAGACTGGCCCCAGTCCTCAAAACATTTTTCTTTCAATGTATCATTTCATATACTTGTAGCTAGTCAAATTCTGATGACTGTTTTAAGAAACATCTGACTAGAAGAGGCTAGAATTTGTTGATTAAACTAGAAAATCTTATTATGTTTGCAAAATATTGATTGGTTTTGTTCTTCAGACCATAACAATTTATCAGACTGTAGCCAGTCTATGTTTCCTACTAAATGCCACAAAACAACCTGCTCAACCTCAGAAGCACTTCAGGGGCTATAAACTTGTTCAAATCATGAGATTCTCGTGCTGTTTGAACATAGCAAGCCTATCTAGGCCCTGATTTGTTTGCTTGATGTTACACCGGAAAGCGTTGCAGCCTTGACTGATCATTTTGCCGATGTTTTTGTTCTATGACATTGTGGCGACGTTATGATGTTAGAAAGTTTGACGCTGACACCATTTTGTTTACAGAAATCCTGTGTAAGAAAAGGGATATTTTAATTTTTAAGCAACGTTTTCAGTCTGCATTAGGTTGAAATTATGTGAAATATGCAAGAATAACAATCACACATGTTTGTTTCTTTGCATTAACACTTGTCAGGTCCCTCAGACAATGTTTGAACACTCAGCCTATCGGCCTCGTGTTCAAACAGCTTCCTCGGGACCCGGCAAATGCAAATGCATGAAAATACAGCAAACAACAAAGGTGCAGTCTAGCGCCAAGGTTATAAAAAAAATTTTCATGCTCAACTCAACTGAGACCGAAATTTCAACTGCTCATAAAAACTAAAATACCAACAAATGAATAGGTTTCTTGCTTTAAGTGTCTCAGATGTTGTGTTTATCATGCTGATAAATGTTAAAATGCCATTTATGAGCAGGATAAATTTCGTGCTCAGCTGAGTGATGCATGAAAAAAAGTTTTATAACCATGGGGCCAGAACTGTACTTTTGTTGTTCCCATATGCTGTTAGGTTTTCTTGAGACCAGGCTTATATATACAACATCCTCAACATGTATATAATTTTAACACTATCTTTCAAAATACATAGCAATTATAAGGTTACATATGAGCTTAGTCAAGAATTTGTCTTTGCAGGGGACAAAAATTTCACCCATCTGCTCATAATTACGAATGAATTTTATAAAGGACGAGTGATTCTTCCCAATGTGCCTGTCCTATAGGATGAGGGGTAAATTCTGTGGGTGAAACTAGCATTTTCTGAAAGGCAGGAAGCGTATTCATTGAGCTAAATACCCTTTCAAATCCAAAAGTAGAAACCTAATATTCTGATTGCAAATGCCGTATAAAAGCTGTGTAGTGTAATGCGCTGTAGCATGGTAGACTGTATCAAAGTAAACTTTGATTTTTTTTTGGTGCACAATATGTTTGTAAAGTGACAAATTGTATCACTGTGAATATTGAATTTTCTGCTTGTTAACTGAATGTTGACTGGCATAATGGATTTTTAAACAGGTCAAACAGTTTTGTTTGCATAATGTTTCCTCCTATACGAAAATTACTACAAGGCGGCGGAGACATGGAAAAAGCAGAAAATAAATGGATTTTGGAGAAAAGGATTTAGCCTCAACAAACTGCACTTAGCATGATAATATATCATAAAATAATTCTGTCATCAGTTACTCAAGTTTCTTATTTCACTGCTAAAATGAATATTACACAGACAGATAGCTTGGTCACTGGATCATGAGTATTGAATGTGAAATCTTTTTGACACTGTATGAGTGCAGTTATGAAACTGACTGGGTAAATATCATTTAAGCAGTGATATAAGGAACTTTATAAGTCATATTACTCCCTTATGTTCTTTTAAAGAATGAGTGTTTGTGTTTGCAGGACAAGTGAAAATTGTAAGTAACTTGTCCTACAGAACAAGTGCAATGCAATATTGAAATATTTTTGTCCCCTGCTTTGGATTTTCAAAGCTATATATAGTGAAACACTTCAGAAGCATGGATTTTGTACCATCTTCGCAAGCCAAGGGTACTAAGTCTACTTTGTTCCTTACGTGAGATGGACATGTACCTGTAACTTGATTACATCACCTCTTTCCTAAAAGTTGCTAGCAGCAACTTCTCAGGTCTGCTAAAAATCTTTGCAAACAGTGTGGACTAAGATAAGGAATGGCAAAATGTATGTCCTGAACTGAATCTATACCTTCTGTGCCATCTTGATATTGTTCCTAAAAGAATTTTTGGAAAAAGTTCATGGATATAACATAGTACATATAATAAGATGGATCACAAAAATGTAAAGATTACATGGAAAAATAGCCTTTTTTTTTGATATAAGTAAATATTCTAAAAGATACTCACAGGCATGCTTAATGCTTTGAAAGAACAGACTTCCTGAAGGCTGTCTTTCTCCATCACTAGAGAATGTAACTTTTGTTTCCACACTAGTGAAGTCTCATACAGGCAAGTTTGATTAAAAGTCAAGGACTTTTCAAAGACTTATAAAGACTATCCTACAGTTTTCAAGGACTAAAAGTTTATGAAAAATCCTGATTTAAGTGTTAAAATTCTACTTCAGAAATGCTAGACTGAGATAATGTAGAAATTAGTACTAGAAAATTAGTATAAATTTGTTGTGCTTTTCTTTGGTGCAGCATATGATGCACCAAATAAAGGTTTAACAATTTTAAACTGATTTAGATCCTACCAACAGTGTTGAGTCCTAAGCAAATAGTAGAATCAAGGATTTTTCAAGGCCTCTGAGTGATTTTCCAGTACTTTTCAAGGCAGATTTAATTTTCAAGGATTTTTCAAGTAAGCCCTCCAAATCCAAGTACTTTTCAAGCCTGTGCAAACCCTGCAGTATACCTTGTTGAAAAGCATTAGGGTGTGACTCTCATTGAAATAGTTAAGATTTGTATACAGTTAAATGCCGAGAGATCCCAAATCATCCATACTGGATATTTCATTAAAAAAAATCCACAATCACTATAATTAAGCCCGATCCAGCATACGGTACAAGTTGGCATCCGCTTACAGCGAAGATTCAAATCAGCCTGGGCATCTGGGCAGTCTGATCAGAGTCTTTGATGGGTGCTCTATGGGTAGCCAAGGGTCCGATGTTTCTTCAGGACTCTGATAAGACTCTGTCCATATGCCGACTGATTGAATCTTTGCTGTAAGCACATGTCAACATGCATCTTATGCTGGATAGTAGCAGTCTAAGTCATATAATAGCACAGGTTTAGATAAACAAAAAATTTCAGTGAAAAATTGTAAATATTTTCTTACTTTAACTTTAACATATGTTTTGGGTGCTAAAAAGAACCGTCTCATTGAGACGGTTCTTTTAAGTACCAACAACCTATGTTTTGGTTGAGAAATAAGAAAATTAGTTTTTCGTTACACACTCTTAACTAAAGTCCTGCATAGTGAATACAACTGAATTTGGTTAGGGTCTTCTTCCCTAGCGCATACTTCACATCAGATTGGGAAAGACTGTCATGAACTTCCTGAATATCAATATGTCCTGTCCTAGGTGTCTTTGATATGATTCAAGAAGTTTCTTCTTTGTTTGTACAGTTTATTTGCACTGACATACCTACGGTAGATGCTCTAAAGTTACAAACACTAGTTGCCTGCTAAAAAATGCCTAGGCAAACAGTGCATACCCAGATCAGACTGCTTCTGAAGAAGCAGTCTGATCAGGGTCTTCCCTGTTTGCTATTCTGATATGAATTTTGCGATTCCCAAACTTGAAAACCAACATTTTAATTGAGAACAGGAAGATGTTAGAACATTTACCGTACATAGACTCCACTTTCGTTCAAGTCTTCTAAAAAATCTAAAGAGGCCACTGCCTCCTGAATTTGGTTTTCATTTGCGAAAATGTGTCCACAATCATGCTTGCCTGCAGACCTTTCTTCCAATGGAAGGTGTTGCTTTAAAGCAGGTGGCTTGTAAATTTTTGGTGGCTTGTTAATTTTTGGTAGTGTCATTAAGGAATTCTTGATATGATCTGAAAATAAAACAATATCACTGTATGAAACATGTTTGCATAGGTCTAGATAAACAAAAATGTTCAGCGGAAAATTGTCAATATCATCTTATCCATCATTTTTAACATTTTGTTTGCCTGCTCAAAAGAACCATCTCATTGAGACATTTCTTTTGAGTACCCACAACATGTTTTGGTTGAGAAATAGGAAAATCAAATTTTTATTAAACACCCTTATCTAGAAGCTGGAAACACAAGTGCTTTATACCATTGAAGTTTGGGTTCAAAGCATGAACAATGTTAACCCTTTCTTAAACAGGTACTCTGGCAAACAGTGGAGACCTAGATGAAATGCTGCATAAGGCAGCATTTGATCAGGGTCTCCACTGTTTGCTAAAATAAAAACAATCTTCAGGGACAAAAATATATTTTATTAGAGAAATTTTGACATGTACATGGCCCCTCAAAATACAAAATGGACAAATCCTTGCTAATAATGTATCAATATATATGGGATAATCCATCAGAATGGAAAGGGTCAAACAATGTTACACTCAAAACAAAAATGTATAGATTATATGAGGTGTGACACAGGAAAAGGAGCCCTCAGGCAGTCAGTACAATTAGTGTTTCAGTGTGTATATCCAACTCCTTAGTGAGGCTGAAGTTTCCACTTGACCAACTGATTACTAGAGGGAACAGCAAAGGTTCTCACTGGTGAGACAGCACATCCATACAGTCTCACTTGAACACTTGCTGTTCCCATATGCAATAAGGCCCTTACAAAACTTTTTCATGCTCAACTCAACTGAACATGGAATTTCAACTGCTCATAAAAACTTAAATGCTAAAAAAATAAAATAAAGTCTTTTCTTGCTTTCTTGCTCTCAGATGTTGTATTTATCATGTTCATAAATGTTAAAATGCCAACATCTCGAGTCAAGCACTCGACCACTGAGCTCCCAACAAGAGTCGTTTTGCTGTGTCCCTGTTCATATAGGTATTTAGAAAAGTGGCCATCTACACATTTTTGGGGATCCAGCTTTGAACCGTGTTATATCGAAAATAATGCTATGTTAACCCATTTAAGACGAATGGAATTTCCCACTATTATCAACTGGACTGGTCCATTTCCAGGGTTGTTGGGTGGTATTTTTCATTTTTATTCAAATTTTAAAAGAGCATTCTGTAAGCAAACAGTGGAGACCCAGAATGTGGCGTCTGATCTCGGTCTGCACTGTTTGTGTACGTCCCACAAAAAGGAAGCTAGGCTTATATGGCTTAAGCCTAAGAAGTGTGAACCAAATAGAACAGCCTTTGAGATGGAAGTATTGTAGGATTATAAATACATGGATGATGTTCAGATATGCAGTTACAGATCTAACTCTATGTATTAGCAGTGGGTTATTAGCCATTTCTGTCTTGAAACCCTAAAAAGGTACATAGTAAGGCAAACAGTGCAGACAGAGATCAGACTCCACAAAATATGATGTCTGATCAGGGTCTCCACTGTTTGCTACTGTAACATGAATTTAAAAAAGAATACAATAGAGTACCCCTTAGGTGACAATTAAATGGGATGGGAGAAACATAGAGTCCACCAATCAAGAATGGGTAAATTACATCATTCTGAAATTTCAACTGATGCTGCTATAATTATAATTTTGTTGTGGTTAATGTATTGACTATTAAAAGGCAAAATGAACAGTAAACTGTAACCCTGCTTCCTTCATTTTTTTGCCAAGTACATGTGTATTAATTAACCCTTTGTATGGTGGAAACCCTTAAATGAGTACTTTGGCAAACAGTGAAGACCCAGATGAAATGCAGCATAATGCTGCATTTCATTAGGGTCTGCACTGTTTGCTAAGGGCTATTCCATGAAAAAGTGAGGGGAGGAGGTGGAAGGCAACTTTAAAATAAATTAATTGGGGTGGAGTTCAGTGTTGTTTTTGCTCTTTGGTGATGCCATATCAATTAATTTAAATTTCTAGGTGCACATGGTACCCCTAAAAAAATAAGTTGCATTCCACCCCCGAATCACACTTTTTCCTGAGCCAGCCCTAAGATTAAAACAACCTTCATGGATAGAAATACATCATAATTTAGAAACTTATACCAGTGACCCTTTAAAATACAAAATGGGCAATCCCTTATTGTATCAATATGTATGCGAAAATCCATCAGAATACAAAAGGTTAAGTTTTGCAAAGGAAACTCCGTGCATCCCAGTTACATGTACATATTTATATTGTTAAAAAAGAAGAATTTTCGTACATTATGAAGTAGTGACTGTGTTATTCTAGCTCACCTGTAACTTTGTACGACATCTTCTCCAGAAGCATTTCTTCCATTTATGCTGTTTCCAACATGCTACCTCTCTTCGGTTGATGAAAGCTTATATCATCTGAAAAGAAAGGATTACTTTTAATTTTTTCAGTTCAAGAACATATAATAAATAGAACAAAAGCACCGATATTTCTATACTATTAAAATAACTAAATGTATTGGTAGGTGTGCAAGTGTAATAGTATTATTTACATGATTTTTTTTCCATATTAACCCTTCTCATGCTAATCGCATATATACACTGAACTGAAGTTTTCAATTTCATTTTTCTTACTAAGCACTAATGATATTGGAATGTTTTTTGTCCAAATATGTGCATTTTAATGCAACAAAGTTAAAGTGTGCTTTGGAAGAGTTTTATCACTTCACGATTTTTGGGTTCAAAAATGTAAAAATCAACTTTTTGAAGAAAATAAGCGTTTTGATTTCAGTTTTATCAAATCGAAGTATAGGAGATCACAAACCCGTCTAACCGACTTGAAAAAAACACCAAATAAATGAATTTTTGCTTACAACTGGTTTTTATATGATATTGTTTTAAAAAGCTCATATTCCGATATTTTTGAAAATGATCGGCCGCACATACTAAAATCATAGTATGCGTTTTATTTCATGTGAATATGTTTGACCAAACACATTACAGCTTGATCAGCATGTAAGGTGGCCACTTATAACTTCAGTTCTGTGTATACATGATAGCCGATCTGCCCCGTTTTATTTCTGTATGACTCGCTATCGCAAATTTATGGTTGTCCAAAGTGACATAATGTTGATCTGCTGCAGCCATTTTGGCATAAAAATCAAGTATCGGTGCATACATACATACACATAAATGTATATGACATGTTAAGAGTAAAAACCATTGCTGATATAAAATTACTACCAACGTTTTACAAAGCAAAGGCCAGAGTGGATATTTGATGAGAATTTGAGAGGTGGCTCAGTAAAACAGCCATTATTGTATATATGTGAACGACAAAGGTTCAGATAAGTGCACATCTATGCAGTCTCACCAGAACCTTGCTGTTAGCTTGTTTGGGTCAAGCCAAAGAAAAGTTGTGACTAAAAACAATACAATACACTAGGCAACTGCTGGCATTTTAACATTTATGAGCAGGATAAAAGCAGCATCTGAAAGTTTTAAAGCAAGAACAATCTTAATTTTTCAGCATTTTAGTTTTTATGGACATTTGAGTTGAGCATGAAAAAAAGTTTTATAACCTGGGGGCCTGGAGGCATTTTTTGTTCAGGAATATCATTTGAGCAACTTTGGTAAATGGCCATATAAGCAACATGAAATATCTTAGATTTGATCAATGAGAAACATTTTTGTGTGTAATTAATTTAGTTTATCGGGACCAATGGATCATATGTTATGTAAAGTCATCCAATAAATAGGGAGAATATCCTTATAATGTAAGAGTTTGTACCATTTAAAGCTGCATAGTCTGTAACTTTTGATCTTTTAATTTTAGAATTAATGTTTCTATTTTTCAAGAACACAGTAAAAAAACTAATATTCAGGTACACATTTTACCAATTTCGTAAATCTTAACAAATTATCAGTATCAAAACAACAGCATTTATGTTAAAATTACCTGTCTATAATTATTGGAGGGACGCAAATAATTACCAACAAGAGAAAAACACACCTGTTTTATAAGATAATTCACTTTTCTGTGCTGTTTTCAGCTATAGTGAACAGATTTATTGTGAAAACATAGCTTAATTCTACTTTTACAAATGATTTTTAAAGAAAATAAAAAAAACATCACAAATATAACCATAATGTGGCATAACTTGTTGCGCCTGCAACAACATATCCAAAAGTTTGACGGAATGTGATGTCCCTTGTTGCTTAGCAACATAAACAGGTACTTAAAACTGACCTGGCCGGATGCCTTAAAATGGCTGCCATGGTTACTGGCATGTGCAGATCAGTTCCAAAAGTAATCTATTGATAAACTACAACATAAGGTAATTTTTCTGTAAAATTCATTGACTTCTTTTGAAAAATGTCAAACTGGCAAAGGCATTTAGCGTAAAAAAGCGACAAAAATGAAAAAAAAATTGAATCAGAAATAGGGGTATGGGTCATGAATTAGCCCTTAATTTTTTGTTGGTTGACATAAAAGTTTTAAATCACCCTAAACTTATTGAATATATTCTATATTTTAAAACAGTATCTTCAAAAACATGTATTAAATGTGTCCTTTGTTGCCTAGCAACAGTAAAATATAGACTTAACAAAAAGTCCATTATTCCACAATTGCCTGGTTGCTAGGCAACCATGACTTACTTGTACATGGTAATGACCATATATTTATATGTAACATTGAGAACAATAAAAGGACAAACTATGTTCAGATAAATGATAATAATTACATGTCAGGCTGTGTTTCTTTAGCATGAAGTTATCGTATAAGGAAAATCTGGCCAGGTTAGCTTTAGTATCACTTTTTCGTTGCTAAGCAACAAACAACCTCACTTTCCAACAAAGTTTTGAATATGATATGCTGCATGCCCAACAAATCATGCCATGTAATTATTACATTTGCAATGTTTTACTGGTATGAACTCTTGTATTATAAGGAAATTCTCTCTATTTATTGGATGACCCTTGTAGCTCTGGCCCCAAGGTAATAAAACTTTTTTCATGCTCAACTCAACTGAGCACAAAAGTTCAACTGCTCATAAATACTGAACTACTGACAAATGATGAAGTTCCTTTGCCTTAAGCCTCTCAGATGTTGTATTTATGTTGCTAATAGATGTTAAAATTCCAACATTTGTTGGCATTTTAACATTTATGAGCAGGATAAATTTCATGCTCAGCTGAGTTGAGCATGAAAAGTTTTATAACCTCGGGGGCCAGCTGTTATGTAAAGTTATATATAGCTCTGATGGCCATTTTGTTCTGCAGAGCAGAACAGGTTTGACAATTTTGGTAGCGGGTCTTATGAGGAACATTTGTGTGAAATTATTTGAATTTTCAGGACCAGCAGTACATTTTGGGGCAATCTTGTTAGAGATATTAATTTGAATTTGGGCTAGCAGTTCAGGAGATGTCATTTAAAGACTTTTAGCTGTGCGTGGCAGTCATTTTGTTTGGTAGAGCAGAACCATTTTGTCAATTTAAAACATCTGAAGATGTGTAGATAGGTATGTGGCAGTCCGAATGAGTGGCCTTGAATCAGCTTGGCATTTGGTACTTATATACAACCATTGTCTCATTAGTTTAAACTTTTATCGCAATTCATCGCAAGTATCATGACTTTGGCTTAAACAGATATATTTAAATGAACAATTCAAGATTTTTCTTGTATAAATGTATCAGGAATCCAATTTGACCTTGGCGTAAAGTAGGTCAACCTAGATTTATCATTTGTGCAAACCTAGTAGGACCAACATCTCCAATGCTACATACCAAGTTCCAAGGCCATTGGCCTTTTGGTTCAAGCGAAGATACTTTAAGGGTTTTTACCATATATGGGCATGGTGGCCATCTTAATCATGTGACCAAAAAATTTTGGCTAACCTACGGTATCATAAGGAGTCTTCATATGAAATATGAGTTCAATATGCCCGATGGTTTCTGAGAAAACTATGCTTTAATATACTGATGGGACTCCAATGAGCGATATTTGCTCAAAGGTCAACGTTGACCTATGATACTTATTTATAGCCATTGTCTTATTAGGTTTAGAATAATGACTTTGGTTTCAATCAGATTTTCAAAAAAATTCCATTAAAATACATTAGGAAGCAAAGTTCACCATGACGTTATAAGTAACTAGGATCATCATAAGAACAAATTTGCTAGGTCTTACATCCCAATGGCTACATACCAAGGCCTTCTGGTTCTGGATAAGAATTTCAAAGGGATTTTACCATATATGGGCATGGCCGCTATCTTGGTCATGTGACCAGGATCATTTGAGCAAACTTCCATTCCCCCATCCTAAGGAGTCCCCATATGAAATTTGAGTTCAACTGGCCCAGTGGTTTCAGGAGATGTTTAAAACTGTTGACGGACGGACGGACGCCAGAGTCATTGGTATACTATGAGCTACAAAGTCAGTAGACGACAACAAAACCATCAAAAATTACCTAGCATGCAAAGATCAGTGGCAAACTCTCCAACAGTGGTATCCTCTATGGGTCTGCTTCAGTGGCAAACTCCCCAACAATAGCAACCTCTATGGGATCAGTTTCAGTGGCAAACTCCCCAGCAGTTGCATCCTCTATGGTCATTCATCCCTCTCCTTGTGGTCAAAAACCTGGATATAAAATTGATATTATTTCATGTCCACTGTCACATTAGCCAGCCATTGCCATTAAATAAGCTGGTACCCAGCATAAGGACAGTGCAGACACTACAAGTTGGCATGTGCGTACAGGGAAGATTTAAATCAGTATGCGCATCCACACAGTCTGAAGAAACGTTGGACCCTTTGCTACCCATAGAGCGACTATCAAATGCGCAGGCTGATCAGTCATCGATGGGCCCACATGTCAACTTGCACCTTTTGTTGGGTACAGGCTCTTATGGTATTGAGATGCCTGGTTATGAAACTGTGGACATGCTATAAGTACCTAAATATTCAATTTAACCATTTTAACCCTTTACTCCATAATAACTCCTTTTGACGACTTTGAAATATCATATATTTGAAAATATTATGGAAAATGGAGCATTTGCTCTTTTGGAGCAAATGCTCCATTTTCCATAATATTTTCAAAGGGATTCAAATCTTAAAGCTGCATAGTCTGTAATTTTTGATCTTTTAATTTTAGAAATAATAACACAGTAAAAAAAATAAAATTCAGGTATACATTTTACCAATTTCGTAAATCTTAACAAATTATCAGTACCAAAACAATAGCATTTATGTTAAAAATTGACTGTCTATAATTAAAAATGATTACATTTTAATGCTATATACATTCTAAACCATGCTGTACCAGGTGTAGGGCATTTTTACTTGTTTTGTTTTTTTTAATTGACAGTCAAATAAACAGAGTCTAACTGATATGCAAAGGTGTGTGTGCTCACACCTTAAAAATAACTATTCCTTTATTTTTATTTTTTAAAATCGAAACCATGTAACTTAAATTACAGAATGTGTGACGAAAAAATTACGTTCATGATTACAGTCACCAGGAGCTGAAAAGAAAGAAGAACAAAATTAAACCACTCATGTCCCTGCATCCCACCAAGCTCATGAACCACATACAGTAAAACCTATGTAAAATGGCCATGACTTTTGACCTTCATAAAGCTACCATTTGTCATTAATGCCTCGGTTATATTTGCCACGGTCGTTGTACGATATATTTGTCAACGATTTTCCCTACGATTTTTTCGGCATCGTAGGTGGCTATAAGCTACGATGTATGTGTTTACATTGCTTACGATCACCTTGCGATTTCTTTCGGCTACAAACTAGGACACAATCTTTCAGAGACCTTGCGGATATCGTATGACAACCGCAAGATTATCGTGCAGTCATTGTGTTATCTTCACAACCTCCCTATACAAATCACATGATTACCTTGCGACTTCGGAAGTAGCAAGGAGTCGTTTCGTTGACTATGCAATTGTCGTATAATTATGTGCATGGATTTAAACAGCCATCCATGTTCATCTTTGGATGCACATTTGAACTGTCTTTCAAAGTAATAGGAAGACAAATCGTTCTATGAATGGATTAGTATTTTTGTTGAACATGGTCCCAAGATATGGGATTGATGATACCATACAGCGTGTTACGTTTGTGTATATTTTTTAATGTCAATTTTTAAATTCTGCAATTTTCATAAAGTTTAAATGACAGATTATTACAACAGCCCCTTATTATTAGTACACTTTTATAATTCGAAAAGTATCACTTTAATTGAAAATAAAAAGATGCTTTAACTGTATCCCCTCGTAGATTCAGTGTGGACTGAAACGCTTATTTTTAATCATCTAAAGGCACTCTAGCCAGCAACACATAAAACCGTCATAAGCAAAAATGAAGTTGTTGCATGCGAACAACAAAGGCACTGACCAGACTGCGCTTCCCTCCACTCAGCCTGGTCATTTGTTTGATTTGATTCTTTACGTCCACTCAACAATCTTTCAGTTATGCGGGACGGTTCTTCCTGGGTTTAACCAGTACTAAGCTAGGATAAATGTGTCTTGCTCAAGGACCACAACGCAGTGACGCCGGTGAGGCTCGAACCCGCTACCCTTCGGTCTCGAGTCAAGCACTCTACCACTGAGCCACTGCGCTCCCTCAGCCTGGTCAGCACATCAGTAAAATACATTTTGTATTTCATTCATACAATCAAATTTCTATGTTCGACCTAGTCACATGTTCTCATTACGAGACCTATATAATTTTTTTCTTGTAGTACATGTAATACTCAAATGCAAATCCCAGAGTTATAAATTACAAAAAAAAAATCTTGACTTTTAATCAATCTTATCTAATTTATTAAACTCCCTTTCCACAATTTTTCCAAACATGGTCACCTAGCATATCAAATTGAAGGGGATGGTGAGTAGAATAGGATACAAGTTAAGTTTTCACCCTAGGTTCAAACTAGTGACCTTGGGGTGGGGTAAAAAGGTCAAATATCATATAATTTCTTTGAGAGCGAGGGGCATCCCATGGACTGCGTATTCTAGTTTAGTTTAAATTTGGTTACAAATATTAGCTCATTTGATCTAGATATGCAATGGACAAGAACCATTTGAACAATGAATAAGGATCAATGCTGCCAAGTTTGGTCAAAATCAAACCAGTATAGGAGATGTCCTTTGAACTTTGAAGCAATTGTTGACAACACACAAGACATGACACATGACAGACAATTACAAGACTTAGTACTCATCATCAGCCTAAGGTTCAGGTGAGCGAAAAAGTACAGAACGCTTAAAATTCTGCAGTTTGTAGAAGAATTTACTAGTGGTAAGCTGATATTTTGATGTGTGCATTACTCAAATGAATGGGGCATGCACATTTGGTAAACAAGTATGTTAAAATTTGTACCCATAATGCTCAGTATTTGTGGCGTCTACTGGGTTTGAGAAGGCATTATGTATTGTTAAGCTGGTGGCAAGAACCCCATTGACAATTCAGATTTCCTGTCAAGGAGGTAGTAAAAAGTTTTGCCCGTTTTATTTACACACCTAGATAGAGTTTCCTCAAATAATCCGCTGCTTCTGCCCGAATGTGACACTGGTAGTACTGGGCAACATTGTACCTGAGTAGCAGAAGTGACCATGCACAAAAACTTTTCAGATGACAAAAGAGGTGGCTCTGACCGCACATGACATATTGGTTGACTTTTAAAATACTGGGCCATTGCATCTCTTCTAACATTTGTATGCACAAAATCCTTGTAAAGTACTTTTTCACACATTGTTGACCCAGATCACACATTGTAGACCCAGATGAGATGCCACAGTATTAAACCTCAAGTATTGTCCGATTTTATTGACCTGACACAGGTGCATAATTTCACGGTTAGTGCACAAGATATTTTACCTTCCGTCGACTTTCGGTATTTACCGTAAGTTTTACAGGAATTTTGCAATTACTTATGCAGAAAATGAAACGTTTTGTACCGTCCTACTGACTAGTCAAGTGGTTATGATACAGAGTTAACAACCAAAAGGTCTTGAGTTCGAGTCCACGTGTGTGTGTTTTTTTTACCTTTATTTGATTCGTTTAATTTCATTTATCATAGATGTACCACGACCTCTGAGGAATGAAATTTTGGATCATTCTATTTCAAAAGGTTGATGCGTAACGCGTAAAATGAGCCAGTCTGTCCGAAACATCTTCAGAGATTATTGGAAAATATGGTTAAAATGTATTCACTATACAAGTTGCTTGGAATTACGTTCAGTGAGAAAACGTCTGAAGAAAAGTATGCAGCAAGTCTTGGCACTAAGGCAAAACGTTTTTTTTTAAAATATCTGCGATTACTTTAAAGATATGTCAAAAGCACAGAGATTTAACTTCACATATCGAGCGTTCGGTAAACATTCTCGGTGAGGGTCTTGCAAAAATAAAAATAACACATGCAAGTATAGATAAACAAATAACTTTGAAGCGTGACTATATTTACAAAATTACAAGTACGGATCTAGAAATAGGGGTTTCAGGCGTTTTATTACGTACTATTCTATTTTGAAGCACGTAGATGTTCCAGACAGACTGGCTCAGTGTATGCGTTACGCATCAAACTTTTGAATATAATGATCCAAAAGACATTACTCAGAGGCCGTGGTACATCTATAATAATGAAGTTAAACGAATCAAATAAAGAGGTAAAAATACAAAAAAAAAAGATTAACGTGGACTCGAACTCGGGACCTTTTGGTTGTAAACTCTGTACCAAAACCACTTGACTAGTCAGTAGTACAGTGCAAAACGTTTCATTATTTGCATTAGTACTTGCAAAATTCTCTTAAAACTTACGGTAAATACCGAAAGTCGACGGAAGGTAAAAATATCTTGTGCACTAACCGTGAAATTATGCACATGTGTCAGGTTAATAAAATCGGACAATACAATCCACAAAGACATAATCTGTTTATTTATTTGTTTACTTGATTTGATGCGTTATGTCGAAGTCAGCAATTTTTTCTTTTAAGATGTGTATCAAGGACACACTTACACAGTGACTCTGCCGTCAGTGAGTCCTGAATTAGCATCCCTTTGATGTCTACCAACTGTGCTCCACTCTCTAGTACAGATGCTCCATTTAGTAGTACCATTAAGGATGTCACTTACTAGCTGAACTTGGAAATCAAACACATGTCCCAAGAAAGACTTTGAGAGCCATATTGAGGGGCCTATTTTGCTGCCCTATTCACACTGCTACAAGGGACACAAACTATAACATTCAGACAAACCTGCACGATAAGGTAATGTCAACCTTAAAGACTTGAAAGTCCAGGAATCTATTGATCTCCATCTTCCTGACTATGTAACTGCCCCAACAAATACCTCACCAAGCTCTCATATATCAAGACTTTCATAAGCCTGCAGCTGAACATACATTGAAATCTATATGACTGCCATGTGCATGACCTCCTGGATAAAAATGGCTATCAAGACCAGCAAGGAAGCCCTAGACAGAGTCTTTCAAAGAGATGCCAAAGAGCTCTTGTAGGTACAATGGTAAGTCATACAGAGGCAGATCCTGGCTCTCAACCTGGATTAGTGCCATGTCTTGGCAGATTGCCTGATGGTGAAATATTTGCAGCTATAGTATGGTCAAACAAACTGAGTGTCATGGGCAGCAAGGTTTGGCCCGATAAGATCAATGCAGACACAGGCTCTTTGAAGATCCTAAGGTTCTACTCTGAATGGCCCACCATTGTATAGGCAAGAGCCATTTGTCACCCTTCGGCAAGAAACAGGTGCAGGGTTTTCAGGACAGCCTTGATAGCTGTTTCCCCAAGAAATCTTGCACAAAGCAGGTATACAGACTTCAATGCATGTGCAGCCACAGCCATATGAGTCTTGGTATAAGTGGGCCTAGATGAGATGCTTGTTCAGCCAGTTGACACAGGCAGGAACATGAAAACCCACAGATTACGAGACTTTGCCAGCCTTTAAAGTAGACACAACCTTGTTGAACAGCTTGGTCTGGATGGTAAAGTTTACATCCCTCATGTCAATGTGCTACCTTGTTCTTGCACTGTTATCAAAACATGACAGTTTCTTCTGGCAAAGCCATGGCCAGCTGCCACACTATCCTATGGTGAGCCTCATTGACAATGCTAATGTGTTCCATTAGCATTTCCTGTCAATTTTTTTTTTGCCACAGATACTAAAGCTATTCTATGGTAAAGAAGAGTCATACTGGTCCCCTTTTCTGTGTCCAAAAACAACTCATGCATGGTCTTCAGCTGGTCCATAGTAAGCTGTGTAAGAATGTGACAGGTAGTACTGGGCTACATTGTACCAGTAGCAGAAGTGACACCACACATCTGAACATACACAAATATTTTTCAGATGACAAAAGAGGTGGCTCTGACCTGACTTGACATGGCTTTAACAAATATCTGTTGACTCAATACTGGGTCATGCATCTTTTCTAACATTGTTTATGCTCAAAATCCTTGTTGAGTACTTTTACAAACATTGTAGACCCAGATGAGATGCCACAGTATTAAAGTCAAGGACAATCCCATAGACATAATCTGTTTTTGTTTATTTGATTTGATGCTTTATGTTCCCTGTCAACAATTTTTAAGTCATGCTGGGATGATTTCCTGTCTTCCTGGGTCGAACCAGTATCAAGCAGCAGATAAAGTGACTTGCTCATGTACACATTTACACAGTGAGTCTGTTGGCGGCAAATCTCCAACTAGCAGCCCTTCTATCCCCAGTCTAACCCTCTCCCATCTGAGCCACTAGCTGTGCTCCACTTTCTAGTACAGATGCTCCATTTAGTAGTACCATTAAAGCTGCATACTCTGTAACTATGAACATTTTTGGAAAACTTTCATTTTCTTTTTAAATCATTTGTAAAAGTAGAATTAAGCTATGTTTTCACAATAAAAATGTTCAGTACAGCTGAAAACTGTATGGAAAAGTGAATTATCTTATCAAATAGGTGTATTTTTCTCTTGTTGGTAATTATTTGCGTCCCTCCAATAATTATAGACCGTTGAATTTTAACATAAATGCAGTTGTTTTGATAGTGATAACTTTTTAAATTTACGAAAATGGTAAAATGTTCACCTGAATTTGAGTATTTTTACTGTGTTCTTGAAAAATAAAAACATCATTTTTAAAATTAGAAGATCGAAAGTTACAGACTATGCAGCTTTAAGGATGTCATTTACTAGCTGAACTTGGAAATCAAACACATGTCCCAAGAAAGACTTTGAGAGCCATATTGAGGGGCCTATTCTGCTGCCCTATTCTTGCCAAAGGTTTGCTTTTTAGCATTGAACAATTTTGAACACATGCACACCTAGATGTTTTCCTCCTCGAATAATGGGCTGCTTCTGCCCGAATATGACACTGACAGTACTGGGCTACATTGTACCAGTAACAGAAGTGACAATGCACAAAATTCTTTTTCAGATGACAAAATAGGTGGCTCTCACCCGACTTGACATATTGGTTGACTCAATACTGGGTCATGCATCTCTTCTAACATTTTGTAAGCTCAAAATCCTTGTAGAGTACTTTTACACACACTGTAGACCCAGATGAGATGCCACAGTATTAAAAGTCAAGGACAATCCACATAGACATAATCTGTTTATTTGTTTGTTTATTTGATTTGATGCGTTATGTCGCAGTCAACAATTTTTCAGTCATGTTGGGATGATTTTCGGTCTTCCTGGCTCGAATCAGTATTAAGATGCATTTAATGTGTTTGCTCAAGGATACATTGACACAGTGACTCTGCCGGCGGTGAGTCCTGAATAAGCATCCTTTCGATCCCCAGTCTAACATTCTACCATCTGTGCCCCTGTGCTCCACTTTCCAGTACAGATGTTCCTTTTAGCAGTGCCATTAAGATTGCCATTCACTGACTGAACTTGGAATCCAAACACATGTCCTGAGTAAGGCTTTGAGAGCCATATTGAGGGGTCTATTCTGCTGCCCTATTCTTGCCAAAGGTTTGCTTTTCAGAAATTTGAAACCCCATCTACAGGCCTCCATCCAAGGATTAAAATGACATAGACTGACTATGACTACAGCATCAAAAATGGCAAATACAAAGCATGATTTCTCTCTTGTCATTGACAGAAACAACAGTTGAACACTAAGTCTCCTGCACAGTCAAAAGGTTCATCCTAGCATAAATGTTTCTGTCAAAGGCTCTTCTAGTTCTTAGACATAACTGCACAAATAAGGTATCACACTGCTACAAGGGACACAAACTATAACATTCAGACAAACCTGCACAATAAGGTAATGTCAACCTTAAGGACTTGAAAGTCCAGGAATCTATTGATCTCCATCTTCCTGACTATGTAACTGCCCCAACAAATACCTCACCAAGCTCTCATATATCAAGACTTTCATAAGCCTGCAGCTGAACATACATTGAAATCTATATGACTGCCATGTGCATGACCTCCTGGATAAAAATGGCTATCAAGACCAGCAAGGAAGCCCTAGACGGAGTCTTTCAAAGAGATGCCAAAGAGCTCTTGTAGGTACAATGGTAAGTCTTAGAGAGGCAGATCCTGGCTATCCACCTGGATTAGTGCCATGTCTTGGCAGATTGCCTGATGGTGAAATATTTGCAGCTTTAGTATGGTCAAACAAACTGAGTGTCATGGGCAGCATGGTTTGGCCCTATAAGATCAATGCAGACACAGGCTCTTTGAAGAAAAGTGCAGAGTGCTACTGCCCACTTTGGATTCTGGATTAACCCTACTTTTATGCCACCATCCAGACCACATCAACCGAAATCGGCATTAAAACGGGGCCCCATTTAGATTTCAATGCAGATTTCTAGTTAACTAGTAAGGATTGCCACACAAAATAGGTCAATATCAAAAGCCATCGTCGACAATTGCCAACTCCACAGGTCTCTCAAGAATTGCGTTGTCTGAATTGTTCTTGGTGGAGCAAACCTGAAGCCACAAAGAAGACACTTAAGTTTGTGTGTACATAGCAGCTAACAAATATTTAACCCTGCAGGTAGTCCGACAAGACAAGGCACTGGTCCAGGTAGGTAGATCCTAAGGTTCTACTCTGAATGGCTCACCATTGTATAGGCAAGAGCCATTTGTCACCCTTCGGCAAAAACCAGGTGCAGGGTTTTCAGGACAGCCTTGATAGCTGTTTCCCCAAGAAATCTTGCACAAAGCAGGTATACAGACTTCAATGCATGTGCAGCCACAGCCATATTGAGTCTTGGTATAAGTGGGCCTAGATGAGATGCTTGTTCAGCCAGTTGACACAGGCAGGAACATGAAAACCCACAGATTACGAGACTTTGCCAGCCTTTAAAGTAAGACGCAACCTTGTTGAACAGCTTGGTCTGGATGGTAAAGTTTACATCCCTCATGTCAATGTGCTACCTTGTTCTTGCACTGTTATCAAAACATGACAGTTTCTTCTGGCAAAGCCATGGCCAGCTGCCACACTATCCTATGGTTAGCCTCATTGACAATGCAGATGTGTTCCATTAGCATTTCCTGTCAATTTTTTTTTTGCCACATATACTAAAGCTATTCTATGGTAAAGAAGAGTCATACTGGTCCCCTTTTCTGTGTCCAAAGAACAACTCATGCATGGTCTTCAGCTGGTCCATAGTAAGCTGTGTAAGAATGTGACAGGTAGTACTGGGCTACATTGTACCAGTAGCAGAAGTGACACCACACATCTGAACATACACAAATATTTTTCAGATGTCAAAAGAGGTGGCTCTGACCTGACTTGACATGGCTTTAACAAATATCGGTCGACTCAATACTGGGTCATGCATCTTTTCTAACATTGTTAATGCTCAAAATCCTTGTAGAGTACTTTTACAAACATTGTAGACCCAGATGA
Organism: Loripinus fragilis; assembly: GCA_964019695.1. Lineage (NCBI taxonomy): Eukaryota > Metazoa > Mollusca > Bivalvia > Lucinida > Lucinidae > Loripinus > Loripinus fragilis. The sequence goes on from OZ026514.1 coordinate 47,975,293, forward strand.
GATGCCACGGTATTAAAGTCAAGGACAATCCACATAGACATTATCTGTTTTTGTTTATTTGATTTGATGCTTTACGTCCCCTGTCAACAATTTTTAAGTCATGCTGTGATGATTTCCTGTCTTCCTGGGTCGAACCAGTATCAAGCAGCAGATAAAGTGACTTGCTCATGTACACATTTACACAGTGAGTTTGTTGGCGGCAAGTCTTCAACTAGCAGCCCTTCTATCCCCAGTCTAACCCTCTCCCATCTGAGCCACTAGCTGTGCTCCACTTTCTAGTACAGATGCTCCATTTAGTAGTACCATTAAGGATGTCATTTACTAGCTGAACTTGGAAATCAAACACATGTCCCAAGAAAGACTTTGAGAGCCATATTGAGGGGCCTATTCTGCTGCCCTATTCTTGCCAAAGGTTTGCTTTTTAGCATTGAACAATTTTGAACACATGCACACCTAGATGTTTTCCTCCTCGAACAATGGGCTGCTTCTGCCCGAATGTGACACTGACAGTACTGGGCTACATTGTACCAGTAGCAGAAGTGACAATGCACAAAATTCTTTTTCAGATGACAAAATAGGTGGCTCTCACCCGACTTGACATATTGGTTGACTCAATACTGGGTCATGCATCTCTTCTAACATTTTGTAAGCTCAAAATCCTTGTAGAGTACTTTTACACACATTGTAGACCCAGATGAGATGCCACAGTATTAAAAGTCAAGGACAATCCACATAGACATAATCTGTTTATTTGTTTGTTTATTTGATTTGATGCATTATGTCACAGTCAACAATTTTTCAGTCATGTTGGGATGATTTTCGGTCTTCCTGGCTCGAACCAGTATTAAGATGCATTTAATGCGTTTGCTCAAGGATACATTGACACAGTGACTCTGCCGGCGGTGAGTCCTGAATAAGCATCCTTTCGATCCCCAGTCTAACATTCTACCATCTGTGCCTCTGTGCTCCACTTTCTAGTACAGATGTTCCTTTTAGCAGTGCCATTAAGATTGCCATTCACTGACTGAACTTGGAATCCAAACACATGTCCTGAGTAAGGCTTTGAGAGCCATATTGAGGGGTCTATTCTGCTGCCCTATTCTCGCCAAAGGTTTGCTTTTCAGAAATTTGAAACCGCATCTACAGGCCTCCATCCAAGAATTAAAATGACATAGACTGACTATGACTACAGCATCAAAAATGGCAAATACAAAGCATGATTTCTCTCTTGTCATTGACAGAAACACCAGTTGAACACTAAGTCTCCTGCACAGTCAAAAGGTTCATCCTAGCATAAATGTTTCTGTCAAAGGCTCTTCTAGTTCTTAGACATAACTGCACAAATAAGGTATCACACTGCTACAAGGGACACAAACTATAAAATTTAGACAAACCTGCACAATAAGGTAATGTCAACCTTAAGGACTTGAAAGTCCAGGAATCTATTGATCTCCATCTTCCTGACTATGTAACTGCCCCAACAAATACCTCACCAAGCTCTCATATATCAAGACTTTCATAAGCCTGCAGCTGAACATACATTGAAATCTATATGACTGCCATGTGCATGACCTCCTGGATAAAAATGGCTATCAAGACCAGCAAGGAAGCCCTAGACGGAGTCTTTCAAAGAGATGCCAAAGAGCTCTTGTAGGTACAATGGTAAGTCTTAGAGAGGCAGATCCTGGCTATCCACCTGGATTAGTGCCATGTCTTGGCAGATTGCCTGATGGTGAAATATTTGCAGCTTTAGTATGGTCAAACAAACTGAGTGTCATGGGCAGCATGGTTTGGCCCTATAAGATCAATGCAGACACAGGCTCTTTGAAGAAAAGTGCAGAGTGCTACTGCCCACTTTGGATTCTGGATTAACCCTACTTTTATGCCACCATCCAGACCACATCAACCGAAATCGGCATTAAAACGGGGCCCCATTTAGATTTCAATGCAGATTTCTAGTTAACTAGTAAGGATTGCCACACAAAATAGGTCAATATCAAAAGCCATCGTCGACAATTGCCAACTCCACAGGTCTCTCAAGAATTGCGTTGTCTGAATTGTTCTTGGTGGAGCAAACCTGAAGCCACAAAGAAGACACTTAAGTTTGTGTGTACATAGCAGCTAACAAATATTTAACCCTGCAGGTAGTCCGACAAGACAAGGCACTGGTCCAGGTAGGTAGATCCTAAGGTTCTACTCTGAATGGCTCACCATTGTATAGGCAAGAGCCATTTGTCACCCTTCGGCAAAAACCAGGTGCAGGGTTTTCAGGACAGCCTTGATAGCTGTTTCCCCAAGAAATCTTGCACAAAGCAGGTATACAGACTTCAATGCATGTGCAGCCACAGCCATATTGAGTCTTGGTATAAGTGGGACTAGATGAGATGCTTGTTCAGCCAGTTGACACAGGCAGGAACATGAAAACCCACAGATTACGAGACTTTGCCAGCCTTTAAAGTAGACAAAACCTTGTTGAACAGCTTGGTCTGGATGGTAAAGTTTACATCCCTCATGTCAATGTGCTACCTTGTTCTTGCACTGTTATCAAAACATGACAGTTTCTTCTGGCAAAGCCATGGCCAGCTGCCACACTATCCTATGGTGAGCCTCATTGACAATGCAGATGTGTTCCATTAGCATTTCCTGTCAATTTTTTTTTTGCCACATATACTAAAGCTATTCTATGGTAAAGAAGAGTCATACTGGTCCCCTTTTCTGTGTCCAAAGAACAACTCATGTATGGTCTTCAGCTGGTCCATAGTAAGCTGTGTAAGAATGTGACAGGTAGTACTGGGCTACATTGTACCAGTAGCAGAAGTGACACCACACATCTGAACATACACAAATATTTTTCAGATGTCAAAAGAGGTGGCTCTGACCTGACTTGACATGGCTTTAACAAATATCGGTCGACTCAATACTGGGTCATGCATCTTTTCTAACGTTGTTAATGCTCAAAATCCTTGTAGAGTACTTTTACAAACATTGTAGACCCAGATGAGATGCCACGGTATTAAAGTCAAGGACAATCCACATAGACATAATCTGTTTTTGTTTATTTGATTTGATGCTTTACATCCCCTGTCAACAATTTTAAGTCATGCTGGGATGATTTCCTGTCTTCCTGGGTCGAACCAGTATCAAGCAGCAGATAAAGTGACTTGCTCATGTACACATTTACACAGTGAGTCTGTTGGCGGCGAGTCTCCAACTAGCAGCCCTTCTATCCCCAGTCTAACCCTCTCCCATCTGAGCCACTAGCTGTGCTCCACTTTCTAGTACAGATGCTCCATTTAGTAGTACCATTAAGGATGTCATTTACTAGCTGAACTTGGAAATCAAACACATGTCCCAAGAAAGACTTTGAGAGCCATATTGAGGGGCCTATTCTGCTGCCCTATTCTTGCCAAAGGTTTGCTTTTTAGCATTGAACAATTTTGAACACATGCACACCTAGATGTTTTCCTCCTCGAACAATGGGCTGCTTCTGCCTGAATGTGACACTGACAGTACTGGGCTACATTGTACCAGTAGCAGAAGTGACAATGCACAAAATTCTTTTTCAGATGACAAAATAGGTGGCTCTCACCCGACTTGACATATTGGTTGACTCAATACTGGGTCATGCATCTCTTCTAACATTTTGTAAGCTCAAAATCCTTGTAGAGTACTTTTACACACATTGTAGACCCAGATGAGATGCCACAGTATTAAAAGTCAAGGACAATCCACATAGACATAATCTGTTAATTTGTTTGTTAATTTGATTTGATGAGTTATGTCGCAGTCAACAATTTTTCAGTCATGTTGGGATTATTTTCGGTCTTCCTGGGTCGAACCAGTATTAAGATGCATTTAATGTGTTTGCTCAAGGATACATTGACACAGTGACTCTGCTGGGGGTGAGTCCTGAATAAGCATCCTTTCGATCCCCAGTCTAACATTCTACCATCTGTGCCCCTGTGCTCCACTTTCCAGTACAGATGTTCCTTTTAGCAGTGCCATTAAGATTGCCATTCACTGACTGAACTTGGAATCCAAACACATGTCCTGAGTAAGGCTTTGAGAGCCATATTGAGGGGTCTATTCTGCCGCCCTATTCTCGCCAAAGGTTTGCTTTTCAGAAATTTGAAACCGCATCTCCAGGCCTCCATCCAAGAAATAAAATGACATAGACTTACTATGACTACAACATCAAAAATGGCAAATACAAAGCATGATTTCTCTCTTGTCATTGACAGAAACACCAGTTGAACACTAAGTCTCCTGCACAGTCAAAAGGTTCATCCTAGCATAAATGTTTCTGTCAAAGGCTCTTCTAGTTCTTAGACATAACTGCACAAATAAGGTATCACACTGCTACAAGGGACACAAACTATAACATTCAGACAAACCTGCACAATAAGGTAATGTCAACCTTAAAGACTTGAAAGTCCAAGAATCTATTGATCTCCATCTTCCTGACTATGTAACTGCCCCAACAAATACCTCACCAAGCTCTCATATATCAAGACTTTCATAAGCCTGCAGCTGAACATACATTGAAATCTATATGACTGCCATGTGCATGACCTCCTGGATAAAAATGGCTATCAAGACCAGCAAGGAAGCCCTAGACGGAGTCTTTCAAAGAGATGCCAAAGAGCTCTTGTAGGTACAATGGTAAGTCATACAGAGGCAGATCCTGGCTATCCACCTGGATTAGTGCCATGTCTTGGCAGATTGCCTGATGGTGAAATATTTGCAGCTTTAGTATGGTCAAACAAACTGAGTGTCATGGGCAGCATGGTTAAATTGGCCCAATAAGATCAATGCAGACACAGGCTCTTTGAAGAAAAGTGCAGAGTGCTACTGCCCACTTTGGATTCTGGATTAACCCTACTTTTATGCCACCATCCAGACCACATCAACCGAAATCGGCATTAAAACGGGGCCCCATTTAGATTTCAATGCAGATTTCTAGTTAACTAGTAAGGATTGCCACACAAAATAGGTCAATATCAAAAGCCATCGTCGACAATTGCCAACTCCACAGGTCTCTCAAAAATTGTGTTGTCTGAATTGTTCTTGGTGGAGCAAACCTGAAGCCACAAAGAAGACACTTAAGTTTGTGTGTACATAGCAGCTAACAAATATTTAACCCTGCAGGTAGTCCGACAAGACAAGGCACTGGTTCAGGTAGGTAGATCCTAAGGTTCTACTCTGAATGGCTCACCATTGTATAGGCAAGAGCCATTTGTCACCCTTCGGCAAAAACCAGGTGCAGGGTTTTCAGGACAGCCTTGATAGCTGTTTCCCCAAGAAATCTTGCACAAAGCAGGTATACAGACTTCAATGCATGTGCAGCCACAGCCATATTGAGTCTTGGTATAAGTGGGCCTAGATGAGATGCTTGTTCAGCCAGTTGACACAGGCAGGAACATGAAAACCCACAGATTACGAGACTTTGCCAGCCTTTAAAGTAGACAAAACCTTGTTGAACAGCTTGGTCCGGATGGTAAAGTTTACATCCCTCATGTCAATGTGCTACCTTGTTCTTGCACTGTTATCAAAACATGACAGTTTCTTCTGGCAAAGCCATGGCCAGCTGCCACACTATCCTATGGTGAGCCTCATTAACAATGCAGATGTGTTCCATTTGCATTTCCTGTCAATTTTTTTTTTGCCACATATACTAAAGCTATTCTATGGTAAAGAAGAGTCATACTGGTCCCCTTTTCTGTGTCCAAAGAACAACTCATGCATGGTCTTCAGCTGGTCCATAGTAAGCTGTGTAAGAATGTGACAGGTAGTACTGGGCTACATTGTACCAGTAGCAGAAGTGACACCACACATCTGAACATACACAAATATTTTTCAGATGTCAAAAGAGGTGGCTCTGACCTGACTTGACATGGCTTAAACAAATATCGGTCGACTCAATACTGGGTCATGCATCTTTTCTAACATTGTTAATGCTCAAAATCCTTGTAGAGTACTTTTACAAACATTGTAGACCCAGATGAGATGCCACGGTATTAAAGTCAAGGACAATCCACATAGACATAATCTGTTTTTGTTTATCTGATTTGATGCTTTACGTCCCCTGTCAACAATTTTAAGTCATGCTGGGATGATTTCCTGTCTTCCTGGGTCGAACCAGTATCAAGCAGCAGATAAAGTGACTTGCTCATGTACACATTTACACAGTGAGTCTGATGGCGGCGAGTCTCCAACTAGCAGCCCTTCTATCCCCAGTCTAACCCTCTCCCATCTGAGCCACTAGCTGTGCTCCACTTTCTAGTACAGATGCTCTATTTAGTAGTACCATTAAGGATGTCATTTACTAGCTGAACTTGGAAATCAAACACATGTCCCAAGAAAGACTTTGAGAGCCATATTGAGGGGCCTATTCTGCTGCCCTATTCTTGCCAAAGGTTTGCTTTTTAGCATTGAACAATTTTGAACACATGCACACCTAGATGTTTTCCTCCTCGAACAATGGGCTGCTTCTGCCTGAATGTGACACTGACAGTACTGGGCTACATTGTACCAGTAGCAGAAGTGACAATGCACAAAATTCTTTTTCAGATGACAAAATAGGTGGCTCTCACCCGACTTGACATATTGGTTGACTCAATACTGGGTCATGCATCTCTTCTAACATTTTGTAAGCCCAAAATCCTTGTAGAGTACTTTTACACACATTGTAGACCCAGATGAGATGCCACAGTATTAAAAGTCAAGGACAATCCACATAGACATAATCTGTTAATTTGTTTGTTTATTTGATTTGATGAGTTATGTCGCAGTCAACAATTTTTCAGTCATGTTGGGATTATTTTCGGTCTTCCTGGGTCGAACCAGTATTAAGATGCATTTAATGTGTTTGCTCAAGGATACATTGACACAGTGACTCTGCTGGGGGTGAGTCCTGAATAAGCATCCTTTCGATCCCCAGTCTAACATTCTACCATCTGTGCCCCTGTGCTCCACTTTCCAGTACAGATGTTCCTTTTAGCAGTGCCATTAAGATTGCCATTCACTGACTGAACTTGGAATCCAAACACATGTCCTGAGTAAGGCTTTGAGAGCCATATTGAGGGGTCTATTCTGCCGCCCTATTCTCGCCAAAGGTTTGCTTTTCAGAAATTTGAAACCGCATCTCCAGGCCTCCATCCAAGAAATAAAATGACATAGACTTACTATGACTACAACATCAAAAATGGCAAATACAAAGCATGATTTCTCTCTTGTCATTGACAGAAACACCAGTTGAACACTAAGTCTCCTGCACAGTCAAAAGGTTCATCCTAGCATAAATGTTTCTGTCAAAGGCTCTTCTAGTTCTTAGACATAACTGCACAAATAAGGTATCACACTGCTACAAGGGACACAAACTATAACATTCAGACAAACCTGCACAATAAGGTAATGTCAACCTTAAAGACTTGAAAGTCCAGGAATCTATTGATCTCCATCTTCCTGACTATGTAACTGCCCCAACAAATACCTCACCAAGCTCTCATATATCAAGACTTTCATAAGCCTGCAGCTGAACATACATTGAAATCTATATGACTGCCATGTGCATGACCTCCTGGATAAAAATGGCTATCAAGACCAGCAAGGAAGCCCTAGACGGAGTCTTTCAAAGAGATGCCAAAGAGCTCTTGTAGGTACAATGGTAAGTCATACAGAGGCAGATCCTGGCTATCCACCTGGATTAGTGCCATGTCTTGGCAGATTGCCTGATGGTGAAATATTTGCAGCTTTAGTATGGTCAAACAAACTGAGTGTCATGGGCAGCATGTTTAAATTGGCCCGATAAGATCAATGCAGACACAGGCTCTTTGAAGAAAAGTGCAGAGTGCTACTGCCTACTTTGGATTCTGGATTAACCCTACTTTTATGCCACCATCCAGACCACATCAACCGAAATCGGCATTAAAAGGGGGCCCCATTTAGATTTCAATGCAGATTTCTAGTTAACTAGTAAGGATTGCCACACAAAATAGGTCAATATCAAAAGCCATCGTCGACAATTGCCAACTCCACAGGTCTCTCAAAAATTGTGTTGTCTGAATTGTTCTTGGTGGAGCAAACCTGAAGCCACAAAGAAGACACTTAAGTTTGTGTGTACATAGCAGCTAACAAATATTTAACCCTGCAGGTAGTCCGACAAGACAAGGCACTGGTTCAGGTAGGTAGATCCTAAGGTTCTACTCTGAATGGCTCACCATTGTATAGGCAAGAGCCATTTGTCACCCTTCGGCAAAAACCAGGTGCAGGGTTTTCAGGACAGCCTTGATAGCTGTTTCCCCAAGAAATCTTGCACAAAGCAGGTATACAGACTTCAATGCATGTGCAGCCACAGCCATATTGAGTCTTGGTATAAGTGGGCCTAGATGAGATGCTTGTTCAGCCAGTTGACACAGGCAGGAACATGAAAACCCACAGATTACGAGACATTGCCAGCCTTTAAAGTAGACAAAACCTTGTTGAACAGCTTGGTCTGGATGGTAAAGTTTACATCCCTCATGTCAATGTGCTACCTTGTTCTTGCACTGTTATCAAAACATGACAGTTTCTTCTGGCAAAGCCATGGCCAGCTGCCACACTATCCTATGGTGAGCCTCATTGACAATGCAGATGTGTTCCATTAGCATTTCCTGTCAAATTTATTTTTGCCACATATACTAAAGCTATTCTATGGTAAAGAAGAGTCATACTGGTCCCCTTTTCTGTGTCCAAAGAACAACTCATGCATGGTCTTCAGCTGGTCCATAGTAAGCTGTGTAAGAATGTGACAGGTAGTACTGGGCTACATTGTACCAGTAGCAGAAGTGACACCACACATCTGTACACATATATTTTTCAGATGTCAAAAGAGGTGGCTCTGACCTGACTTGACATGGCTTTAACAAATATCGGTCGACTCAATACCGGGTCATGCATCTTTTCTAACATTGTTAATGCTCAAAATCCTTGTAGAGTACTTTTACAAACATTGTAGACCCAGATGAGATGCCACGGAATTAAAGTCAAGGACAATCCACATAGACATAATCTGTTTTTGTTTATTTGATTTGATGCTTTACGTCCCCTGTCAACAATTTTTAAGTCATGCTGGGATGATTTCCTGTCTTCCTGGGTCGAACCAGTATCAAGCAGCAGATAAAGTGACTTGCTCATGTACACATTTACACAGTGAGTCTGATGGCGGCGAGTCTCCAACTAGCAGCCCTTCTATCCCCAGTCTAACCCTCTCCCATCTGAGCCACTAGCTGTGCTCCACTTTCTAGTACAGATGCTCTATTTAGTAGTACCATTAAGGATGTCATTTACTAGCTGAACTTGGAAATCAAACACATGTCCCAAGAAAGACTTTGAGAGCCATATTGAGGGGCCTATTCTGCTGCCCTATTCTTGCCAAAGGTTTGCTTTTTAGCATTGAACAATTTTGAACACATGCACACCTAGATGTTTTCCTCCTCGAACAATGGGCTGCTTCTGCCCGAATGTGACACTGACAGTACTGGGCTACATTGTACCAGTAGCAGAAGTGACAATGCACAAAATTCTTTTTCAGATGACAAAATAGGTGGCTCTCACCTGACTTGACATATTGGTTGACTCAATACTGGGTCATGCATCTCTTCTAACATTTTGTAAGCTCAAAATCCTTGTAGAGTACTTTTACACACATTGTAGACCCAGATGAGATGCCACAGTATTAAAAGTCAAGGACAATCCACATAGACATAATCTGTTTATTTGTTTGTTTATTTGATTTGATGCGTTATGTCGCAGTCAACAATTTTTCAGTCCTGTTGGGATGTTTTTAGGTCTTCCTGGCTCGAACCAGTATTAAGATGCATTTAATGCGTTTGCCCAAGGATACATTGACACAGTGACTCTGCCGACGGTGAGTCCTGAATAAGCATCCTTTCGATCCCCAGTCTAACATTCTACCATCTGTGCCCCTGTGCTCCACTTTCTAGTACAGATGTTCCTTTTAGCAGTGCCATTAAGATTGCCATTCACTAACTGAACTTGGAATCCAAACACATGTCCTGAGTAAGGCTTTGAGAGCCATATTGAGGGGTCTATTCTGCTGCCCTATTCTCGCCAAAGGTTTGCTTTTCAGAAATGTGAAACCGCATCTACAGGCCTCCATCCAAGGATTAAAATGACATAGACTGACTATGACTACCGCATCAAAAATGGCAAATACAAAGCATGATTTCTCTCTTGTCATTGACAGAAACACCAGTTGAACACTAAGTCTCCTGCACAGTCAAAAGGTTCATCCTAGCATAAATGTTTCTGTCAAAGGCTCTTCTAGTTCTTAGACATAACTGCACAAATAAGGTATCACACTGCTACAAGGGACACAAACTATAACATTCAGACAAACCTGCACAATAAGGTAATGTCAACCTTAAGGACTTGAAAGTCCAGGAATCTATTGATCTCCATCTTCCTGACTATGTAACTGCCCCAACAAATACCTCACCAAGCTCTCATATATCAAGACTTTCATAAGCCTGCAGCTGAACATACATTGAAATCTATATGACTGCCATGTGCATGACCTCCTGGATAAAAATGGCTATCAAGACCAGCAAGGAAGCCCTAGACGGAGTCTTTCAAAGAGATGCCAAAGAGCTCTTGTAGGTACAATGGTAAGTCATACAGAGGCAGATCCTGGCTATCCACCTGGATTAGTGCCATGTCTTGGCAGATTGCCTGATGGTGAAATATTTGCAGCTTTAGTATGGTCAAACAAACTGAGTGTCATGGGCAGCATGGTTTGGCCCGATAAGATCAATGCAGACACAGGCTCTTTGAAGAAAAGTGCAGAGTGCTACTGCCCACTTTGGATTCTGGATTAACCCTACTTTTATGCCACCATCCAGACCACATCAACCGAAATCGGCATTAAAACGGGGCCCCATTTAGATTTCAATGCAGATTTCTAGTTAACTAGTAAGGATTGCCACACAAAATAGGTCAATATCAAAAGCCATTGTCGACAATTGCCAACTCCACAGGTCTCTCAAGAATTGTGTTGTCTGAATTGTTCTTGGTGGAGCAAACCTGAAGCCACAAAGAAGACACTTAAGTTTGTGTGTACATAGCAGCTAACAAATATTTAACCCTGCAGGTAGTCCGACAAGACAAGGCACTGGTCCAGGTAGGTAGATCCTAAGGTTCTACTCTGAATGGCTCACCATTGTATAGGCAAGAGCCATTTGTCACCCTTCGGCAAAAACCAGGTGCAGGGTTTTCAGGACAGCCTTGATTGCTGTTTCCCCAAGAAATCTTGCACAAAGCAGGTATACAGACCTCAATGCATGTGCAGCCACAGCCATATTGAGTCTTGGTATAAGTGGGCCTAGATGAGATGCTTGTTCAGCCAGTTGACAAAGGGCAGGAACATGAAAACCCACAGATTACGAGACTTTGCCAGCCTTTAAAGTAGACAAAACCTTGTTGAACAGCTTGGTCTGGATGGTAAAGTTTACATCCCTCATGTCAATGTGCTACCTTGTTCTTGCACTGTTATCAAAACATGACAGTTTCTTCTGGCAAAGCCATGGCCAGCTGCCACACTATCCTATGGTGAGCCTCATTGACAATGCAGATGTGTTCCATTAGCATTTCCTGTCAATTTTTTTTTTTGCCACAGATACTAAAGCTATTCTATGGTAAAGAAGAGTCATACTGGTCCCCTTTTCTGTGTCCAAAAAACAACTCATGCATGGTCTTCAGCTGGTCCATAGTAAGCTGTGTAAGAATGTGACAGGTAGTACTGGGCTACATTGTACCAGTAGCAGAAGTGACACCACACATCTGAACATACACAAATATTTTTCAGATGTCAAAAGAGGTGGCTCTGACCTGACTTGACATGGCTTTAACAAATATCGGTCGACTCAATACTGGGTCATGCATCTTTTCTAACATTGTTAATGCTCAAAATCCTTGTAGAGTACTTTTAAAAACATTGTAGACCCAGATGAGATGCCACGGTATTAAAGTCAAGGACAATCCACATAGACATAATCTGTTTTTGTTTATTTGATTTGATGCTTAACGTCCCCTGTCAACAATTTTTAAGTCATGCTGGGATGATTTCCTGTCTTCCTGGGTCGAACCAGTATCAAGCAGCAGATAAAGTGACTTGCTCATGTACACATTTACACAGTGAGTCTGTTGGGGGCGAGTCTCCAACTAGCAGCCCTTCTATCCCCAGTCCAACCCTCTCCCATCTGAGCCACTAGCTGTGCTCCACTTTCTAGTACAGATGCTCCATTTAGTAGTACCATTAAGGATGTCATTTACTAGCTGAACTTGGAAATCAAACACATGTCCCAAGAAAGACTTTGAGAGCCATATTGAGGGGCCTATTCTGCTGCCCTATTCTTGCCAAAGGTTTGCTTTTTAGCATTGAACAATTTTGAACACATGCACACCTAGATGTTTTCCTCCTCGAACAATGGGCTGCTTCTGCCCGAATGTGACACTGACAGTACTGGGCTACATTGTACCAGTAGCAGAAGTGACAATGCACAAAATTCTTTTTCAGATGACAAAATAGGTGGCTCTCACCCGACTTGACATATTGGTTGACTCAATACTGGGTCATGCATCTCTTCTAACATTTTGTAAGCTCAAAATCCTTGTAGAGTACTTTTACACACATTGTAGACCCATATGAGATGCCACAGTATTAAAAGTCAAGGACAATCCATATAGACATAATCTGTTTATTTGTTTGTTTATTTGATTTGATGAGTTATGTCGCAGTCAACAATTTTTCAGTCCTGTTGGGATGATTTTCGGTCTTCCTGGCTCGAACCAGTATTAAGATGCATTTAATGCGTTTGCTCAAGGATACATTGACATAGTGACTCTGCCGGCGGTGAGTCCTGAATAAGCATCCTTTCGATCCCCAGTCTAACATTCTACCATCTGTGCCCCTGTGCTCCACTTTCTAGTACAGATGTTCCTTTTAGCAGTGCCATTAAGATTGCCATTCACTGACTGAACTTGGAATCCAAACACATGTCCTGAGTAAGGCTTTGAGAGCCATATTGAGGGGTCTATTCTGCTGCCCTATTCTCGCCAAAGGTTTGCTTTTCAGAAATTTGAAACCGCATCTACAGGCCTCCATCCAAGGATTAAAATGACATAGACTGACTATGACTACAGCATCAAAAATGGCAAATACAAAGCATGATTTCTCTCTTGTCATTGACAGAAACACCAGTTGAACACTAAGTCTCCTGCACAGTCAAAAAGGTTCATCCTAGCATAAATGTTTCTGTCAAAGGCTCTTCTAGTTCTTAGACATAACTGCACAAATAAGGTATCACACTGCTACAAGGGACACAAACTATAACATTCAGACAAACCTGCACAATAAGGTAATGTCAACCTTAAGGACTTGAAAGTCCAGGAATCTATTGATCTCCATCTTCCTGACTATGTAACTGCCCCAACAAATACCTCACCAAGCTCTCATATATCAAGACTTTCATAAGCCTGCAGCTGAACATACATTGAAATCTATATGACTGCCATGTGCATGACCTCCTGGATAAAAATGGCTATCAAGACCAGCAAGGAAGCCCTAGACGGAGTCTTTCAAAGAGATGCCAAAGAGCTCTTGTAGGTACAATGGTAAGTCATACAGAGGCAGATCCTGGCTATCCACCTGGATTAGTGCCATGTCTTGGCAGATTGCCTGATGGTGAAATATTTGCAGCTTTAGTATGGTCAAACAAACTGAGTGTCATGGGCAGCATGGTTTGGCCCGATAAGATCAATGCAGACACAGGCTCTTTGAAGAAAAGTGCAGAGTGCTACTGCCCACTTTGGATTCTGGATTAACCCTACTTTTCTGCCACCATCCAGACCACATCAACCGAAATCGGCATTAAAACGGGCCCCATTTAGATTTCAATGCAGATTTCTAGTTAACTAGTAAGGATTGCCACACAAAATAGGTCAATATCAAAAGCCATCGTCGACAATTGCCAACTCCACAGGTCTCTCAAGAATTGTGTTGTCTGAATTGTTCTTGGTGGAGCAAACCTGAAGCCACAAAGAAGACACTTAAGTTTGTGTGTACATAGCAGCTAACAAATATTTAACCCTGCAGGTAGTCCGACAAGACAAGGCACTGGTCCAGGTAGGTAGATCCTAAGGTTCTACTCTGAATGGCTCACCATTGTATAGGCAAGAGCCATTTGTCACCCTTCGGCAAAAACCAGGTGCAGGGTTTTCAGGACAGCCTTGATAGCTGTTTCCCCAAGAAATCTTGCACAAAGCAGGTATACAGATCTCAATGCATGTGCAGCCACAGCCATATTGAGTCTTGGTATAAGTGGGCCTAGATGAGATGCTTGTTCAGCCAGTTGACAAAGGGCAGGAACATGAAAACCCACAGATTACGAGACTTTGCCAGCCTTTAAAGTAGACACAACCTTGTTGAACAGCTTGGTCTGGATGGTAAAGTTTACATCCCTCATGTCAATGTGCTACCTTGTTCTTGCACTGTTATCAAAACATAACAGTTTCTTCTGGCAAAGCCATGGCCAGCTGCCACACTATCCTATGGTGAGCCTCATTGACAATGCAGATGTGTTCCATTAGCATTTCCTGTCAATTTTTTTTTTGCCACAGATACTAAAGCTATTCTATGGTAAAGAAGAGTCATACTGGTCCCCTTTTCTGCGTCCAAAAAACAACTCATGCATGGTCTTCAGCTGGTCCATAGTAAGCTGTGTAAGAATGTGACAGGTAGTACTGGGCTACATTGTACCAGTAGCAGAAGTGACACCACACATCTGAACATACACAAATATTTTTCAGATGTCAAAAGAGGTGGCTCTGACCTGACTTGACATGGCTTTAACAAATATCGGTCGACTCAATACTGGGTCATGCATCTTTTCTAACATTGTTAATGCTCAAAATCCTTGTAGAGTACTTTTACAAACATTGTAGACCCAGATGAGATGCCACGGTATTAAAGTCAAGGACAATCCACATAGACATAATCTGTTTTTGTTTATTTGATTTGATGCTTTACGTCCCCTGTCAACAATTTTTAAGTCATGCTGGGATGATTTCCTGTCTTCCTGGGTCGAACCAGTATCAAGCAGCAGATAAAGTGACTTGCTCATGTACACATTAACACAGTGAGTCTGTTGGCGGCGAGTCTCCAACTAGCAGCCCTTCTATCCCCAGTCTAACCCTCTCCCATCTGAGCCACTAGCTGTGCTCCACTTTCTAGTACAGATGCTCTATTTAGTAGTACCATTAAGGATGTCATTTACTAGCTGAACTTGGAAATCAAACACATGTCCCAAGAAAGACTTTGAGAGCCATATTGAGGGGCCTATTCTGCTACTCTATTCTTGCCAAAGGTTTGCTTTTTAGCATTGAACAATTTTGAACACATGCACACCTAGATGTTTTCCTCCTCGAACAATGGGCTGCTTCTGCCCGAATGTGACACTGACAGCACTGGGCTACATTGTACCAGTAGCAGAAGTGACAATGCACAAAATTCTTTTTCAGATGACAAAATAGGTGGCTCTCACCCGACTTGACATATTGGTTGACTCAATACTGGGTCATGCATCTCTTCTAACATTTTGTAAGCTCAAAATCCTTGTAGAGTACTTTTACACACATTGTAGACCCAGATGAGATGCCACAGTATTAAAAGTCAAGGACAATCCACATAGACATAATCTGTTTATTTGTTTGTTTATTTGATTTGATGCGTTATGTCGCAGTCAACAATTTTTCAGTCATGTTGGGATGATTTTTGGTCTTCCTGGCTCGAACCAGTATTAAGATGCATTTAATGCGTTTGCTCAAGGATACATTGACACAGTGACTCTGCCGGCGGTGAGTCCTGAATAAGCATCCTTTCGACCCCCAGTCTAATATTCTACCATCTGTGCCCCTGTGCTCCACTTTCTAGTACAGATGTTCCTTTTAGCAGTGCCATTAAGATTGCCATTCACTGACTGAACTTGGAATCCAAACACATGTCCTGAGTAAGGCTTTGAGAGCCATAATGAGGGGTCTATTCTGCTGCCCTATTCTTGCCAAAGGTTTGCTTTTCAGAAATTTGAAACCGCATCTCCAGGCCTCCATCCAAGGATTAAAATGACATAGAATGACTATGACTAAAGCATCAAAAATGGCAAATACAAAGCATGATTTCTCTCTTGTCATTGACAGAAACACCAGTTGAACACTAAGTCTCCTGCACAGTCAAAAGGTTCATCCTAGCATAAATGTTTCTGTCAAAGGCTCTTCTAGTTCTTAGACATAACTGCACAAATAAGGTATCAAACTGCTACAAGGGACACAAACTATAACATTCAGACAAACCTGCACAGTAAGGTAATGTCAACCTTAAGGACTTGAAAGTCCAGGAATCTATTGATCTCCATCTTCCTGACTATGTAACTACCCCAACAAATACCTCACCAAGCTCTCATATATCAAGACTTTCATAAGCCTGCAGCTGAACATACATTGAAATCTATATGACTGCCATGTGCATGACCTCCTGGATAAAAATGGCTATAAAGACCAGCAAGGAAGCCCTAGATGGAGTCTTTCAAAGAGATGCCAAAGAGCTCTTGTAGGTACAATGGTAAGTCATACAGAGGCAGATCCTGGCTATCCACCTGGATTAGTGCCATGTCTTGGCAGATTGCCTGATGGTGAAATATTTGCAGCTTTAGTATGGTCAAACAAACTGAGTGTCATGGGCAGCATGGTTTGGCCCGATAAGATCAATGCAGACACAGGCTCTTTGAAGAAAAGTGCAGAGTGCTACTGCCCACTTTGGATTCTGGATTAACCCTACTTTTATGCCACCATCCAGACCAAATCAAGCGAAATCGGCATTAAAACGGGCACCATTTAAATTTCAATGCAGATTTCTAGTTAACTAGTAAGGACTGCCACACAAAATAGGTCAATATCAAAAGCCATCGTCGACAATTGCCAACTCCACAGGTCTCTCAAGAATTGTGTTGTCTGAATTGTTCTTGGTGGAGCAAACCTGAAGCCACAAAGAAGACACTTAAGTTTGTGTGTACATAGCAGCTAACAAATATTTAACCCTGCAGGTAGTCCGACAAGACAAGGCACTGGTCCAGGTAGGTAGATCCTAAGGTTCTACTCTGAATGGCTCACCATTGTATAGGCAAGAGCCATTTGTCACCCTTCGGCAAAAACCAGGTGCAGGGTTTTCAGGACAGCCTTGATAGCTGTTTCCCCAAGAAATCTTGCACAAAGCAGGTATACAGACTTCAATGCATGTGCAGCCACAGCCATATTGAGTCTTGGTATAAGTGGGCCTAGATGAGATGCTTGTTCAGCCAGTTGACACAGGCAGGAACATGAAAACCCACAGATTACGAGACTTTGCCAGCCTTTAAAGTAGACACAACCTTGTTGAACAGCTTGGTCTGGATGGTAAAGTTTACATCCCTCATGTCAATGTGCTACCTTGTTCTTGCACTGTTATCAAAACATGACAGTTTCTTCTGGCAAAGCCATGGCCAGCTGCCACACTATCCTATGGTGAGCCTCATTGACAATGCAGATGTGTTCCATTAGCATTTCCTGTCAATTTTTTTTTTTGCCACATATACTAAAGCTATTCTATGGTAAAGAAGAGTCATACTGGTCCCCTTTTCTGTGTCCAAAGAACAACTCATGCATGGTCTTCAGCTGGTCCATAGTAAGCTGTGTAAGAATGTGACAGGTAGTACTGGGCTACATTGAACCAGTAGCAGAAGTGACACCACACATCTGAACATACACAAATATTTTTCAGATGTCAAAAGAGGTGGCTCTGACCTGACTTGACATGGCTTTAACAAATATCGGTCGGCTCAATACTGGGTCATGCATCTTTTCTAACATTGTTTATGCTCAAAATCCTTGTAGAGTACTTTTACAAACATTGTAGACCCAGATGAGATGCTACAGTATTTAAGTCAAGGACAATCCACATAGACAATCTGTTTTTGTTTATTTGATTTGATGCTTTACGTCCCCTGTCAACAATTTTTAAGTCATGCTGGGATGATTTCCTGTCTTCCTGGGTCGAACCAGTATCAAGCAGCAGATAAAGTGACTTGCTCATGTACACATTTACACAGTGAGTCTGTTGGCGGGGAGTCTCCAACTAGCAGCCCTTCTATCCCCAGTCTAACCCTCTCCCATCTGAGCCACTAGCTGTGCTCCACTTTCTAGTACAGATGCTCCATTTAGTAGTACCATTAAGGATGTCATTTACTAGCTGAACTTGGAAATCAAACACATGTCCTAAGAAAGACTTTGAGAGCCATATTGAGGGGCCTATTCTGCTGCCCTATTCTTGCCAAGGGTTTGCTTTTTAGCATTGAACAATTTTGAACACATGCACACCTAGATGTTTTCCTCCTCGAATAATGGGCTGCTTCTGCCCGAATGTGACACTGACAGTACTGGGCTACATTGTACCAGTAGCAAAAGTGACCATGCACAAAATTCTTTTTCAGATGACAAAAGAGGTGGCTCTAACCCGACTTGACATATTGGTTGACTCAATACTGGGTCATGCATCTCTTCTAACATTTTGTAAGCTCAAAATCCTTGTAGAGTACTTGTACACACATTGTAGACCCAGATGAGATGCCACAGTATTAAAAGTCAAGGACAATCCACATAGACATAATCTGTTTATTTGTTTGTTTATTTGATTTGATGCGTTATGTCGCAGTCAACAATTTTTCAGTCATGTTGGGATGATTTTCGGTCTTCCTGGCTCGAACCAGTATTAAGATTCATTTAATATGTTTGCTCAAGGATACATTGACACAGTGACTCTGCCGGCGGTGAGTCCTGAATAAGCATCCTTTCAATCCCCAGTCTACCATTCTACCATCTGTGCCCCTGTGCTCCACTTTCTAGTACAGATGTTCCTTTTAGCAGTGCCATTAAGATTGCCATTCACTGACTGAACTTGGAATCCAAACACATGTCCTGAGTAAGGCTTTGAGAGCCATATTGAGGGGTCTATTCTGCCGCCCTATTCTCGCCAAAGGTTTGCTTTTCAGAAATTTGAAACAGCATCTCCAGGCCTCCATCCAAGAATTAAAATGACATAGACTGACTATGACTACAGCATCAAAAATGGCAAATACAAAGCATGATTTCTCTCTTGTCATTGACAGAAACACCAGTTGAACACTAAGTCTCCTGCACAGTCAAAAGGTTCATCCTAGCATAAATGTTTCTGTCAAAGGCTCTTCTAGTTCTTAGACATAACTGCACAAATAAGGTATCACACTGCTACAAGGGACACAAACTATAACATTCAGACAAACCTGCACAATAAGGTAATGTCAACCTTAAAGACTTGAAAGTCCAGATATCTATTGATCTCCATCTTCCTGACTATGTAACTGCCCCAACAAATACCTCACCAAGCTCTCATATATCAAGACTTTCATAAGCCTGCAGCTGAACATACATTGAAATCTATATGACTGCCATGTGCATGACCTCCTGGATAAAAATGGCTATCAAGACCAGCAAGAAAGCCCTAGACGGAGTCTTTCAAAGAGATGCCAAAGAGCTCTTGTAGGTACAATGGTAAGTCATACAGAGGCAGATCCTGGCTATCCACCTGGATTAGTGCCATGTCTTGGCAGATTGCCTGATGGTGAAATATTTGCAGCTTTAGTATGGTCAAACAAACTGAGTGTCATGGGCAGCATGGTTTGGCCCGATAAGATCAATGCACACACAGGCTCTTTGAAGAAAAGTGCAGAGTGCTACTGCCCACTTTGGATTCTGGATTAACCCTACTTTTATGCCACCATCCAGACCAAATCAAGCGAAATCGGCATTAAAACGGGGCCCCATTTAGATTTCAATGCAGATTTCTAGTTAACTAGTAAGGATTGCCACACAAAATAGGTCAATATCAAAAGCCATTGTCGACAATTGCCAACTCCACAGGTCTCTCAAGAATTGTGTTGTCTGAATTGTTCTTGGTGGAGCAAACCTGAAGCCACAAAGAAGACACTTAAGTTTGTGTGTACATAACAGCTAACAAATATTTAACCCTGCAGGTAGTCCGACAAGACAAGGCACTGGTCCAGGTAGGTAGATCCTAAGGTTCTACTCTGAATGGCTCACCATTGTATAGGCAAGAGCCATTTGTCACCCTTCGGCAAAAACCAGGTGCAGGGTTTTCAGGACAGCCTTGATAGCTGTTTCCCCAAGAAATCTTGCACAAAGCAGGTATACAGACTTCAATGCATGTGCAGCCACAGCCATATGAGTCTTGGTATAAGTGGGCCTAGATGAGATGCTTGTTCAGCCAGTTGACACAGGCAGGAACATGAAAACCCACAGATTACGAGACTTTGCCAGCCTTTAAAGTAGACACAACCTTGTTGAACAGCTTGGTCTGGATGGTAAAGTTTACATCCCTCATGTCAATGTGCTACCTTGTTCTTGCACTGTTATCAAAACATGACAGTTTCTTCTGGCAAAGCCATGGCCAGCTGCCACACTATCCTATGGTGAGCCTCATTGACAATGCAGATGTGTTCCATTAGCATTTCCTGTCAATTTTTTTTTTTTTTTTTTGCCACAGATACTAAAGCTATTCTATGGTAAAGAAGAGTCATACTGGTCCCCTTTTCTGTGTCCAAAGAACAACTCATGCATGGTCTTCAGCTGGTCCATAGTAAGCTGTGTAAGAATGTGACAGGTAGTACTGGGCTACATTGTACCAGTAGCAGAAGTGACACCACACATTTGAACATACACAAATATTTTTCAGATGACAAAAGAGGTGGCTCTGACCTGACTTGACATGGCTTTAACAAATGTCGGTCGACTCAATACTGGGTCATGCATCTTTTCTAACATTGTTTATGCTCAAAATCCTTGTAGAGTACTTTTACAAACATTGTAGACCCAGATGAGATGCCACGGTATTTAAGTCAAGGACAATCCACATAGACATAATCTGTTTTTGTTTATTTGATTTGACGCTTTACGTCCCCTGTCAACAATTTTTAAGTCATGCTGGGATGATTTCCTGTCTTCCTGGGTTGAACCAGTATCAAGCAGCAGATAAAGTGACTTGCTCATGTACACATTTACACAGTGAGTCTGTTAGCGGCGAGTCTCCAACTAGCAGCCCTTCTATCCCCAGTCTAACCCTCTCCCATCTGAGCCACTAGCTGTGCTCCACTTTCTAGTACAGATGCTCCATTTAGTAGTACCATTAAGGATGTCATTTACTAGCTGAACTTGGAAATCAAGCACATGTCCCAAGAAAGACTTTGAGAGCCATATTGAGGGGCCTATTCTGCTGCCCTATTCTTGCCAAGGGTTTGCTTTTTAGCATTGAACAATTTTGAACACATGCACACCTAGATGTTTTCCTCCTCGAATAATGGGCTGCTTCTGCCCGAATGTGACACTGACAGTACTGGGCTACATTGTACCAGTAGCAGAAGTGACCATGCACAAAATTCTTTTTCAGATGACAAAAGAGGTGGCTCTCACCCGACTTGACATATTGGTTGACTCAATACTGGGTCATGCATCTCTTCTAACATTTTGTAAGCTCAACATCCTTGTAGAGTACTTTTACACACATTGTAGACCCAGATGAGATGCCACAGTATTAAAAGTCAAGGACAATCCACATAGACATAATCTGTTTATTTGTTTGTTTATTTGATTTGATGCGTTATGTCGCAGTCAACAATTTTTCAGTCATGTTGGGACAATTTTCGGTCTTCCTGGCTCGAACCAGTATTAAGATGCATTTAATGTGTTTGCTCAAGGATACATTGACACAGTGACTCTGCCGGCGGTGAGTCCTGAATAAGCATCCTTTCAATCTCCAGTCTAACATTCTACCATCTGTGCCCCTGTGCTCCACTTTCTAGTACAGATGTTCCTTTTAGCAGTGCCATTAAGATTGCCATTCACTGACTGAACTTGGAATCCAAACACATGTCCTGAGTAAGGCTTTGAGAGCCATATTGAGGGGTCTATTCTGCCGCCCTATTCTCGCCAAAGGTTTGCTTTTCAGAAATTTGAAACAGCATCTCCAGGCCTCCATCCAAGAATTAAAATGACATAGACTGACTATGACTACAGCATCAAAAATGGCAAATACAAAGCATGATTTCTCTCTTGTCATTGACAGAAACACCAGTTGAACACTAAGTCTCCTGCACAGTCAAAAGGTTCATCCTAGCATAAATGTTTCTGTCAAAGGCTCTTCTAGTTCTTAGACATAACTGCACAAATAAGGTATCACACTGCTACAAGTGACACAAACTATAACATTCAGACAAACCTGCACAATAAGGTAATGTCAACCTTAAAGACTTGAAAGTCCAGGAATCTATTGATCTCCATCTTCCTGACTATGTAACTGCCCCAACAAATACCTCACCAAGCTCTCATATATCAAGACTTTCATAAGCCTGCAGCTGAACATACATTGAAATCTATATGACTGCCATGTGCATGACCTCCTGGATAAAAATGGCTATCAAGACCAGCAAGGAAGCCCTAGACTGAGTCTTTCAAAGAGATGCCAAAGAGCTCTTGTAGGTACAATGGTAAGTCATACAGAGGCAGATCCTGGCTATCCACCTGGATTAGTGCCATGTCTTGGCAGATTGCCTGATGGTGAAATATTTGCAGCTTTAGTATGGTCAAACAAACTGAGTGTCATGGGCAGCATGGTTTGGCCCGATAAGATCAATGCACACACAGGCTCTTTGAAGAAAAGTGCAGAGTGCTACTGCCCACTTTGGATTCTGGATTAACCCTACTTTTATGCCACCATCCAGACCACATCTACCGAAATCGGCATTAAAACGGGGCCCCATTTAGATTTCAATGCAGATTTCTAGTTAACTAGTAAGGATTGCCACACAAAATAGGTCAATATCAAAAGCCATCGTCGACAGTTGCCAACTCCACAGGTCTCTCAAGAATTGTGTTGTCTGAATTGTTCTTGGTGGAGCAAACCTGAAGCCACAAAGAAAACACTTAAGTTTGTGTGTACATAGCAGCTAACAAATATTTAACCCTGCAGGTAGTCCGACAAGACAAGGCACTGGTCCAGGTAGGTAGATCCTAAGGTTCTACTCTGAATGGCTCACCATTGTATAGGCAAGAGCCATTTGTCACCCTTCGGCAAAAACCAGGTGCAGGGTTTTCAGGACAGCCTTGATAGCTGTTTCCCCAAGAAATCTTGCACAAAGCAGGTATACAGACTTCAATGCATGTGCAGCCACAGCCATATGAGTCTTGGTATAAGTGGGCCTAGATGAGATGCTTGTTCAGCCAGTTGACACAGGCAGGAACATGAAAACCCACAGATTACGAGACTTTGCCAGCCTTTAAAGTAGACACAACCTTGTTGAACAGCTTGGTCTGGATGGTAAAGTTTACATCCCTCATGTCAATGTGCTACCTTGTTCTTGCACTGTTATCAAAACATGACAGTTTCTTCTGGCAAAGCCATGGCCAGCTGCCACACTATCCTATGGTGAGCCTCATTGACAATGCAGATGTGTTCCATTAGCATTTCCTGTCAATTTTTTTTTTTTTGCCACAGATACTAAAGCTATTCTATGGTAAAGAAGAGTCATACTGGTCCCCTTTTCTGTGTCCAAAGAACAACTCATGCATGGTCTTCAGCTGGTCCATAGTAAGCTGTGTAAGAATGTGACAGGTAGTACTGGGCTACATTATACCAGTAGCAGAAGTGACACCACACATCTGAACATACACAAATATTTTTCAGATGATAAAAGAGGTGGCTCTGACCTGACTTGACATGGCTTTAACAAATATCGGTCGACTCAATACTGGGTCATGCATCTTTTCTAACATTGTTTATGCTCAAAATCCTTGTAGAGTACTTTTACAAACATTGTAGACCCAGATGAGATGCCACGGTATTTAAGTCAAGGACAATCCACATAGACATAATCTGTTTTTGTTTATTTGATTTGACGCTTTATGTCCCCTGTCAACAATTTTTAAGTCATGCTGGGATGATTTCCTGTCTTCCTGGGTCGAACCAGTATCAAGCAGCAGATAAAGTGACTTGCTCATGTACACATTTACACAGCGAGTCTGTTGGCGGCGAGTCTCCAACTAGCAGCCCTTCTATCCCCAGTCTAACCCTCTCCCATCTGAGCCACTAGCTGTGCTCCACTTTCTAGTACAGATGCTCCATTTAGTAGTACCATTAAGGATGTCATTTACTAGCTGAACTTGGAAATCAAACACATGTCCCAAGAAAGACTTTGAGAGCCATATTGAGGGGCCTATTCTGCTGCCCTATTCTTGCCAAGGGTTTGCTTTTTAGCATTGAACAATTTTAAACACATGCACACCTAGATGTTTTCCTCCTCGAATAATGGGCTGCTTCAGCCCGAATGTGACACTGACAGTACTGGGCTACATTGTACCAGTAGCAGAAGTGACACCACACATCTGAACATACACAAATATTTTTCAGATGTCAAAAGAGGTGGCTCTGACCTGACTTGACATGGCTTTAACAAATATCGGTCGACTCAATACTGGGTCGTGCATCTTTTCTAACATTGTTTATACTCAAAATCCTTGTAGAGTACTTTTACAAACATTGAAGACCCAGATGAGATGCCACGGTATTAATGTCAAGGACAATCCACATAGACATAATCTGTTTTTGTTTATTTGATTTGATGCTTAACGTCCCCTGTAAACAATTTTTAAGTCATGCTGGGATGATTTCCTGTCTTCCTGGGTCGAACCAGTATCAAGCAGCAGATAAAGTGACTTGCCCATGCACAAAATTCTTTTTTAGATGAAAAAAGAGGTGGCTCTGACCCGACTTGACATATTGGTTGACTCAATACTGGATCATGCATCTCTTCTAACATTTTGTAAGCTCAAAATCCTTGTAGAGTACTTTTACACACATTGTAGACCCAGATGAGATGCCACAGTATTAAAAGTCAAGGACAATCCACATAGACATTATCTGTTTATTTGTTTGTTTATTTGATTTGATGTGTTATGTCGCAGTCAACAATTTTTCAGTCATGTTGGGATGATTTTCGTTCTTCCTGGTTCGAACCAGTATTAAGATGCATATAATGTGTTTGCTCAAGGATACATTGACACAGTGACTCTGCCGGCGGTGAGTCCTGAATAAGCATCCTTTCGATCCCTAGTGTAACGTCCTACCATCTGTGCCCCTGTGCTCCACTTTCTAGTACAGATGTTCCTTTTAGCAGTGCCATTAAGATTGCCATTCACTGACTGAATTTGGAATCCAAACACATGTCCTGAGTAAAGCTTTGAGAGCCATATTGAGGGGTCTTTTCTGCTGCCCTATTCTCGCCAAAGGTTTGCTTTTCAGAAATTCGAAACCACATCTCCAGGCCTCCATCCAAAAATTAAAATGACATAGACTGACTATGATTACAGCATCAAAAATGGCAAATACAAAGCAGGATTTCTCTCTTGTCATTGACAGAAACACCAGTTGAACACTAAGTCTTCTGCACAGTCAAAAGGTTCATCCTAGCATAAATGTTTCAAAGAAATCCCACGATCAGCTATGAATGGCCAATCTAGGTGTTCTTAAAAGATTGTATGACTTAAGCAATCCACCCAATGACCATTTGTGTCCAATCATTTCCAAAGCGGCCATGTATATGTGTTGCGATTTTGATAAGAATACTTTTTAATGTTTTCCCTATACATCAAGTCCGTACCAAAAAAATTATTTCTTTTATTTCTCAACCAAAACATATGTTGTGGGTACTCAAAAGAACCGTCTCAATGAGACGGTTCTTTTGAGCACCCAAAACATATGTTAAAACTGACGGGTAAGAAAATATTTACAATTTTACGCTCAAAAATTGTGTTTATCTCAACCTATGTAAATGCAAAGGAAACTACATGTACAGATGTACCCACTACCTCTGAGTAATGACCTTAAGATCATTCCATTTCAAAAGGTTGATGCTGAACGTGTAACATGAGCTGGTTGGGCTGGGACATTTATGTGTGTGTGTCAAAATATTATTAGTAGAATGTTAGTAAATACCTGACACCCCTATTTCTAGAACTATTTCAATATTGTAAATACAGTCACGCCTCAAAGCATTTTGTTTATCTATAGACTTCAGTCGATGGTACACCATCGCAAATACCCGCTTGTTTAACCTTTGACCTTGGTGTCAAGCTCACATGAAATTTTGCCCAGTACCCTCTATATCATGTGACCTATGCACATTGCTACATCCAACAGTTTAAGAGGAGGTGCATTTACAAGAAAATACATTCTTTGACCTTGACCTTGGTCTCACATGAAACGTTGCCCAGTACCCTCTACATTATGTGACCTATGCACCTGCAAAGTCCGAAGTTGCTACATCCAACGGTTTAGGAGGAGGTACATTTACAAGAAAATACATTATTTGACCTTTGGCCATGACCTTGGTGTTGAGGTGTCATGAAACATTGCCCAGTACCCTCTACATTATGTAACTTTGCAACTGCTAAGTTTGAAGAAGTTGCAATGTCCAACAGTCTTTGAGGAGATGCATTTTCAAGAAAATACATAATTTGATCTTGTCCTTGGAGTCAAGGTCACACAAAACATTGTCCAGTACCCTCTACATCATGTTACCTTTGCACCTGCAAAGTTTGAAGTTGCTACGTTCAACAGTTTTGGAGAAGATGCAATTGCAAGAAACATGACATACGGACCCATAGACAGACAGATCGACGACGGACAGACTTTGGTACCAAATTAATATAGCCTTTTTTTCTAAAGAAAAAGCGGGTATAAAAATGGCCTTGCCCCCTGGCAGCCATGTTTTTTTAACAGATTAAATTAAATTAAGCAATCTTGGAAGAGGGTCATCGTCACCCAAGGACCATTTCTGTCAAGTTATTTTTAAATCGGGTCATTAGTTTTTGACAAGTTTTTTAATCTTGTCAAAAACTAATGGCTCGATTTAGAAAATCATTTTTTTATGTTTTCCCTTCAAATACATAGCGGCCATGTTTTACGACAGATCAAATTTATTTCAGCAATCTAGGTAGAGGGTCACCTTAGGACCCTTTGTACCAAATCATTTTTAAATCGGGCCTTAATGGGCTTCCAGTAGATTTTTAAAATATTCTGCATGGAATGGGAATCTTTTAGCAACTTTCAAAGGGGACGACCAATGATTATTCCTGTGAAGTTCGGTGAAATTTTAGCAAGTAGTTTAGAAGATATGTGAAGAAATTGTTGACAGACGTTGGACGGACAGATGAACAATGGTGGTTGACGGACATCATATGATCACAATAGCTAACATTGAGCCTATGGCTCAAATAAGCTAAAAAAAATTTGACTGGGACCTAAAGCATAAACTCAAACAAACCTGCCATTTACCTACTGTCCTGCCAACCAAGATTGACAGTGATGTAATATTTTGTTAACAATTACAAAGTAAAAGATAACTTGTACACTCAAATTTATCTAAAGTGAATCGATAGATCACTTGTGTATTAATCCTATCCTGAGGATAGGATTAATACACAAGTGATCTATCGATTATAAGTCTCCATAACTTTGTAAACAAAACATGATGTGACTGTCACTCTTGGCTGGCAGGACAGTAAGTAATATTGTGCTGTGGACACCTTCAGTTCTTTTCTAGATAATGTATGTACTACTTCCCTCCTCAATTTGTATTCAAATTTGCAAGATTCCATCTAGAATCATGCATTTACATGTAGAGTGGAAAAGAGTGTAAATCCTGATCATCTGGCGCTGATCTGGAATTACCCTGTTTTCAATACATGATGTATACAAGTTTAGCATGACAATGGTTAAGCATGAGCCACGACATGTGATTCCCAACAATGCGGCATTTTGACAAGTGTAGACTCAGAGGAGCATGTGCAGTCAGCTTTTAAGCTTAGAAACTCCAACTACTGTTCAGTCAGTAGCTTAACAGTCATAGAATATTCAAACTTCTAGCAAAGGCTCTGATCAGACTGCACACATGCACATGCTGGTCTGAGCCTTTGCTGGTCCCCAATACCACATTGTTTAAAATCTCATGTTGAGGCTCAATTATACCTTTGCATGGAGATAAGAAGATAGTGTCCTATGCACTATTTTCTAACTTAGCTTGAGCCTTGAGCTCTTCTAATACTACATTACATCAACTGTTACAATAAGCATTAGCTGCATGTGCAAAACATGCTATATAAAGATCAAGTAGGATGTATTTATTGGCTTATAAGTAGATCTAAATTATCATTAGCTGCATGTGCAAAACATGCTATATAAAGTTGAAGTTGGATGTATTTATTGGCATACAGGTAGATCTAAGTTAGCATTTGCTGGGTGTGCAAAACATGCTGTATATAAAGACAAAGTAGGATGTATTTTAAAGCTTATAAGTAGATCTAAAATATTTTTTTCTCTCTCATTCAGATGTGATAGGCCAACCGTTAATCATTGAATTAAACAATGTGGTTTTGGACAAGAAGATTTTTAAAGTGTTCATTTTGAAAATCAATTTTTAGCACCATGTGGCCTAGATAAGAAACCATTTGAACAATTTTTGGAGAGGGCCATATAAAGATCACTCCTGTCAAGTTTGATAAAAATCCAGCAACAAGCTTCGGAGGAGATGTCCTGTGAAGCAATTGATACGCACAAGACACAAAACATGACGGACATCTAACAATCACTATTAAAGCTCACTTTTTTTCAAAAACATTCTTTCAGGAACACTATCAGAGTGTCAAACAGTTTGGATCCAGATCAGTACAAACACTCTGTTGGTCCTAATCTGGGTCCAAACTGTTTGCAAAGCTTATAAATAAGCAGATGACAAAAGTGATTTTAAGTTCACCTGAGCGAAAGGCATAAGGCCTTTGGCACAGGTGAGCTTAAAATCGCACTCTTAAGTAATGCACAATCAGATCTATCTGTCTATAAAACTATTTGTCTATTAAGTTTTGGGTCAAAAATCAGCTTAATAGCAAATGGAGTGCAGTGGCTCAGTGGTAGAGTGCTTGTCTCGAGACCAAAGGGCTGCGGGTTCGAGCCTCACCGGTGTCACTGCATTGTGGTCCTTGAGCAAGACACATTTATCCTAGCTTAGTACTGGTTCAACCCAGGAAGACCTGTCCCTGTTTAACTGAAAGATTGTTGATGGGGCGTAGAGAATCAAATCAAACAAACAAACAAAAGCTAAATAGCAATGATGGAAAAAAATACAGTAGGTTGAGTTATGGCGCTTGTAGACTGAATGCACTTCTCCTCAATCTGCTTATAATGAGAATCTATCTGTATATGCTGACTTTTTTTTCAAAAACATTTCTTCAGGAACACTAGCAGAGTGTCAAACAGTTTGAATCCAGATCAGGACCGACAGAATGTCGGTCCTGATCTGGGTCCAAACTTTTTGCACAGATAATAAGCAGAGGACAAAAGCCGCCGCTAGCAGGTGTAAGAATTAAGCTACCATAATATCATAAGAACCAGTGAATTACAAATGGTTTAGCAAAAATTGTTAATTTACATTTGCTATAAACATAAAAAATTTTGTGTGCCCTGCATGCAGCCTGATCAAGTCACTAATAAATAGGAGTGTATGAGTGGGTGTCTTGAGCCGTGAGATATTGAAAATATTCAGGCATCAATGATTCATGAAGATTTGTTTGTGTTGATGCTTTACGTCCCAGTCAACAACTTTTCAGTCTTGTATTGGGACGATTTCCTGTCCTCCTGACTAAGCAGTGGACAAAGTGTCTTGCTTTCAAGAATACAACATGGCAACTGCGGTAAGTCTCGAGCTAGCAGCCCTTTCATCCCAGGCAGTGTAATGCTCTACCAACTGAGCTATTGCGCTCAGCAAGTTTTATAATGAAGTATAGATAAGCAATGAAAAAAAATCACATTTTACTACTATATGCAACATAATAATAGCAGTACTATACCCTAATATGAAATCAGTGTAGATCCAGATCAGCTGGATTCTACTGAAATGTTAACCATTTATATTGTACAACTATATTCAACCTTATAAATACATGGGTGAAAGTTCAAATTTTCCAGAATCCTGAACTTTTGGAATTCAAATTCAAAAATTTAAACATGTTGTATGCCAACAAATCATTAAATGGTCAAATGTTCTTAGATGAACTGAAAATAAACTAGAGGACCTGAAGGTCCTGAGGCGCTCACCTGATCTCTTTAATAATGTTAAAATAGGTCAAGGTCAACTACTGCTTATAATAAAACATGTTTTGTTTTACCATATATGGGGTTTCCAGCCATTTTGGTCAAGTGACCTATAAAGTTCTAATGAATACTCCATCAAACAGCCCAGTGATTTCCGAGAAACAAATGTTAAGATATAAGAAATACAGAAAAAAATTATTTAGCAGAATCTACCTGATTATGGACATAATTAAAAATACACAGACCCACAAGAAAATCGTTTGCTGAGAAAATTAATCTCAGAGTGGAGGAAACCCTCTCTAGCAAGATACCTCTACTCAGCCAGTTGAGATAACTTATCAGACTTGTTACTCCGTTTTTTACTACTTCAGTCAACAAAACAGCCATTGGCAGTGTCTAACCAATATACCTCAAATAGATCCATCAAAAAAGAGTTCCTATTCACCTCCGGCTAACAGACCATAATATGTGGAGATATATTGACGATACATTCATGATATGGCCCAAGAAAAGAGAGGAGTTGAACTCCTTTTTAGTGGCCTTCAACTTCTGTCATCCAGCTTCCAAAAGCATGCCAGCCACCAGCGTATCTCTCATAGACTACCTAGATTTGACAGTGTACAAAGACAAGGACAGACAACTACACACAGATCTCTTTATGAACCCAACAAAGTCACACCTCAGCCTAGAAACTACCCAAATTCACTCAAACCCAGTATAACAGAAGCCTTGAGAAAGTACCCATACAGGATATTCACAAACTCTACACCTATCTAACTTTACCTGACAATTATCATAAAACAAACTTTAGAAGCTACACAGTGATATACCAAGGAACCCCACCTCCCAGAAGACTTATACAGCATTCCAGAAAGCTCTGCAGTATCAAGTACAACAGACCTGCAGTATCAAGTACAACAGACCTGCATTTATAGCTTAGATAACCAAACAAGCAATACACAAGTATATGGGATTTTGAAATATCCAACCATTGACAATTTAAATCCAACAGGTTGATGCAAGAACTATCTCTTGATGTCATATACGCAATATACATATCCACTCTATTAGAACTCTTTCATACTATCATTCTATTCTATTCTATTCACATCGTAACAGTAAGGGTCATGTGACTTTCCTTATCCGTTTTTTAGTACTTCAGGCATACATGATACTTATATTTCATCTTGAAAAAGGTCATTGGATGACCGAAACCGGTCGATAATCTACTATTAAAAAGACAACACTGGTCGTTGTTGGTTGTTTATTCTGTTTCTCCTTCTATTTTATGAAATGTTAAGATAGGTATCTGGCAGTCCAAATGAGTGGCATTGGATAAAAGGTCACAGATCAGCTTGACATTTGGTTTTACTGTGACCAAAGTGTTTTGCATAAATTTTGGCTAACTTATCATAAGGAGTCTTCGCATGAAATTTAAGTTCAATGAGAGAAAACTATGTTTTAATATATTGATGTGACTCCAATATGAGCAACCTAAACTGAAAGGTCAAAGGTTAACCTTCACCTTTGGAACTTATTTATAGCCATTGTCTCATTAGGCTTAACATATCAAGTGAGAATAATGACTAGGGATTCCACAGTTTTCAAAAAAATCACTTTTTCATAAATTTTCCCATTTAAATGCATTAGGAAGCAAATTTGACCTTGATGTTAAGTAGGTTAAGGTCAACCTAGGATCATCATTTGAACAAACTTGGTAGGCCAAACACCCCAAATGCTACATACCAAGTCCCAAGGTCATCCACCTTCTGGTTCTGGAGAAGAAGATTTTTAAAGGGTTTTTATCATATATGGGCGTAGCGGCCATCTTGGTCATGTGATCAGGACCATTTGAACAAACTTTCGTTCCTGCATCCTAAGGAGTCTCCATATGTAATTTGACTTTAATTGGCCCAGTGGTTTCAGAGGAAAAGATGTTTGAAATTGTGGACGGACGACGGACTACAGACGATGGACTGACTGGTATACTATTAGCTAACCCATGAGCCTTCGGCTCAGGTGAGCTAATAAAAGAAGTTATAATCATCTGCCTATTTCGGCATATTAAGGTTGACTTTCTATGGAAACTTGGAAAGTCAGCCTCAAAACACTGAATTCAGGATTGATCCTGAAAATTTTCACCCATGTAATTAAGCACACTGTGTGCATACATTTTCAAAATACTATACCATACAATGTATCATGAAATCATTGTAGACGCAGCTCAGCTGGCTTCTAATGAAAAACTAAGTACATCATTTATATTGTACTACTGTATTCAACCTAAGAAGTGCACGGTACACGTAACTTTTCAAAGTTCTATACCCTATTTTGAAATCATTGTAGACGCAGATCAGCTGGCTTTAAATGAAAATTTTTATACTACATCATTTACATTGTACTACTGTATTCAACCAAGAAATGCATTGTTCATGTAACTTTTCAAAATTCTATACCCTATTTCAAAATCAGTGTAGGCCCAGATCAGCTGATCTGGATCTACACTCTGTTTTTCCTTCCACATGATAAGGCCACACCAAATAAATCTTTAGATTCCTGTCCAAATTTTGTGAAAAATTGGGGTGGTTGGGAGGTTTATATTTTTTATTTTTTATTTTTCCAACTGCTTTAATGAACAGAACAGTTCTGATAACATTTAATACCTTGAATTTAAATTGTCGAAATGAATAAATAATAAATATTAAGTGTCTAAATTTAAAACCAGTTTTTTTTCTTCAAATATACTGGCAAGGGAAATTGCACCAAAAATATTCAGCCTTTTTCAAACCTTTTTTCTTTTATAAGCAAAATAAAAAATCGGGATGGAAGGTTTTTTGAAAAACCTTCCACCCCATTTTTTTTTATATGCTTATATTTCATAGGGGAGGGAGGGGATGAGAATCTAAAAAAATATTTGGCATGGCCTAAATCAATGTTCACAATATTACTCTACTGGATTGAATAGAAATAAGAAGACAAAATTAACCCTTAAAGTATTCTATTTCTTTAAAGGAGCCTGTGGGCTTATCAGGTTGAATAGGGTAGGTAATATATGGGCCTCGAAGTGAGAAAATCTGTCTTCAGCATTTGCAAACAACAAAGGCGCAGACTGATCAGCGCCTCTGCTATTCTCTTTTTGGAAAGTATCATATCTAAGCTTGCTACAAGCGAAATTCCAATTTTCTAGCTAGTCTCTGTAGCTGAGGAGACCGGTTTGAGTCTCACTTTGTCGGCAACCCCGAAGACAGGTTTTGTGGCGTCACAGCCTATATGATAACAACCATGCAAAAGTTTGTTTGTTTGTTTGATTTGATTCTTTACGTCCCATCGACAATCTTTCAGTTATAAAGGGACGGGTCTTCCTGGGTTGAACCAGTACTAAGCCAGGATTAATGTTCTTGCTCAAGGACACAACGCAGTGACGCCGACCATGCAAAAGTTGACCAAAAACTAAATATGTTGCACCACCCGAAATGAAGACCACCTTTACATGCCAGCGGCAAATTTTGTTGTCTGCTGATAAACTTTGCAAACAGTTTGCACCCAAATCAAGCCCGTGCCTGATCTGGATCCAAGCTCTGATGGTATTACCAAGAGAATTTTTCGAAACAATTTTGAAAAATATCTGCTGACGACAATAAAATGGTGAAAAATTACCAAGCATGCAGCGTCTTCCTTAAGATCATGCCAATGAAGAATTCCCTCTGTCCATCAGTGATCACAGTCTTCCTGTCATCCAGTTTTATAACCTTGCTGGTCTGGTCTGTCACAGTCACATGTCAAATGCTCTAGCATGTGTCACATTTGTGGAAAGTTATTTGAAAATGCTGAACATACCATTTTTTTTCTAGATCTGCGTCCAGAGGTCAAGATCACAATGACCCAGAAACATAATGTGACACTTTGCCACTCCAAGATGTATTCGCATAAAAAATCTAATGTACTTTACAGTCTGATTACTGTTTGTCTCACATAAGGGGCATAAAAATACTATCAACATATTAAAATTCTACTTCTGAAATGTGTTTTCTTGTCCTTGAAAATTAAATCTGCCATGAAAAGTACTGGAACATTACTCTTAACATGCCTACCAAAGGATTGAATTCTTAACCACCGGTTCAATAACGAAAACTATTGGATCTTCATCCGGTTTGGCTTTGGAAGTCGTAAAAAGGTAAACAAACTTTGTACGTTCTTCCAGTTGGGATTAAAATATTTTTTTTTGAGACAGTTATTGAAAAGTCGGAGAAAGTCTTGCACTCACACAAGGATTTCTACGTATCTACGTTTGCTGAGTAACTTTCAGACCACATATTGTGCATATTAGCTGAATCACTTTTGGCGTGGCGAAGGGGTGTCAGCAGTGGGCTTATCGTATACCTGGCAGCACTGAAAAAGGGGACTATTTGGGCCGCACATCCGTACTATGTCATATATAGGTAGTTACCCCCTCCCCCCTGCCTCTGCTGTGAATGTCCCCGCCCCTCATGAATACGAACCTGAGTTCATTGAAAAATGAAATACAGGTCAATATGATCAGATGACCGTTCTTGACCAATCAGATTAACAGATCTCAATAAATGTTATGACAGTTGTAATTATTTCGCGTTGGTGCCTAAATGCTAGAAGTTTGGCATGTCATTTTTTACACAAGATGGACACATACCTTCATAATTTTGTGTGATGACCCTTTTGACTGACAAAGCAGCATAAGTAAGCAAATTGTCTAAAATTCATGGTTACGCATAGGATCTATATAAATGATAGGGACATTCGAAAACACCTGTCAGTTCTAAATGCCACTTTTCTGTGTCTATCAAAACTAAACAGCATTTTTATACCTAACTCATGACAATATTACTACATGTGTATAATGCTACCCTCTATTCCCCAGAATGACACTGTCTTAATTACCAGCCATGAGGAACGGCCGATATGAAGACAGACCTGTTACCCCGTGTAAATCAAACTACAATAAAGCATGCACCTAGTAAAATGATAACTTTGCTTGGAACAGTTTTGGCAAAAGGACGTATTTTGAGTTTTCTACAAGACTCTAATGTATCCTTGGCTCGAGCAGCTCATTTATTCCCCAGGATTGCATTCCAAACACTTTTGGTTTGACTTTGTACCATGCTGTTATTATGACATTATTGTTAAATTTGACTTTAATTTCAGAATTACTGAAATTCTCCGTCGTGGCTTAAGTAGGTTTTATAGAATGGGTTTTCCAGATTTGTAGCGGATTGGGACAGCCATTCTTGGAGGAATTGTTCGCAGGACAATTCATGCTAGGGTTGCTCCTCCTGGTCAACTTTGATGTGGTCAAAAGCCATTTCTAAGTTATCTAAAAAGAAAAACTTGTACATGATTTGAGAAGTGGTGTGATCAGAGGGTATATCTAGTGTGTTCTCCTTACCTCGCAAAAGGATAATGAGACTCCTGTTGTCTCTGACCTAACGGTGACCTCCCAGGCTTTAACCACTGGTTCAAACCTGGGGGCTCCTTTCTGAATTTTCCACTGCCAGGAACTGTACTGGAAATTCTTTTCAGTCTGTGTGACGAAGGGAATCTGAAGATTTTCAGATAACCAGCTGCCCCTACGTTCTCAATCACCCTTGAGACACCAGGCCGTTCGACGCCATGATAGGGTCTATGGCACTCCTTCTCGCTGGAAGTGGTCCCATTGTTCCTTTCTGGTAGTACTGACCGCCTTCTAACGCTCTCAAAGCCTTGGAATACCGTGGTAGTTACCGCTTAGTACTTAGCCGATGTTCTTATTTTTCAAGATCAAGTTCTGGCTCTTTTGTAGCCAAAGCCACCAAGGATCCTCAGCTATCGCTCCCGACTTTCATGAGCGAGCCCCATACAAGCCAGTGAACAAGGGTTACTAGAGTGTACCGTTTACATTCACTCTTTTATAATACCGTTTTATCAAAGAGTCATCAATCTCAATCAGTATGGAATTCTGATTTGATGCCTAGCCTATGGCTCGCACAAACCATATGGCTCTTGCCAAGTCTTGGCCGCCGCCGAGGCCTTTCCAGGTGAATTACCTCGAGCAATGGCAAGCGGGATTGTAGCCATTAAGAAGCTAGAATCGTACTTACAGGCTTACATGGTTGCCGCTGGGGTAAAGGCGAGTAGAAGAGCGAGCCTCCACAGCTTATATGCTCCTCACTATTCGGACCCAGTATTATTCTCACTTACATGGTATGTACGGCAGGATTATGTCTTGATTGTACTTCAGATCCACAGTATAAATTCCTTTTCACTTGACTGGTGAATTTTACCACTGTGTACAATGGGAACACCGTGTACTACCGCATATTAAATTTTATTCTGCAGTTATTGACTGAAGAATTTTAATCTCTTTCTGGTAGCCAGAATTGTTCTCGTTTCTGTTCTGCCTTGGTAGAACGTGAGATAGATATCACATACTGGGCGGCTCCGTATCCAGACCCAATGGACAAGCAGGCTACTTCTGTTCAGGGTACTTGGGCATCAATTCATCTTATGTAACAATTGGCTTCTGAGAAGTCAGCACCCAATACTTGAATCAGGTTTGCTCTGTATATAACCGAGATTCAAATAATGCCTCTGTCTGTCAAGACAATCACACTTCTGTGGGCTCATCTTGCATTGAAGTGGTTCAAGACAAACTAATTATGGGCGTTGGTTTTGGGTACTTTTAGATAGAGATCAAAATCATTATCCAACCAGCTCTTCCTCAGACCAGATTTATCTTAGATGTTATATCCAAAATTAATTTAGGATTCAAGGGGCTAGTCTTTATCCTATATAATATCCTCCTTTGAGCTTTATTATGAAGGGATCTAACAGGATTCCTTTTTAGCCATAACTGAAGTCTTGGGTCAAGAGTCTAAAAGATCTCTGACCCGACAATGTAGTGGCCTCCCACTGTATGCAAGGTGTGTCACTTCCAGCTTTTATGACTTTCAGTTACACTTGAAGGCTGGGGAAATATCTAGGGCTAGTTTTCACAACAATTTTGTGCAGACATGTTTTTATTGGAACTCCCTATGTATGGAAGGTGTGTCACTTCCAGCTTTTATGACTTTCAGTTACACTTGAAGGCTGGGGAAATATCTAAGGCTGGTTTTCACAACAATTTTGTGCAGACATGTTTTTATTGGAACTCTGTCTGCTTTGAATTATTCTACTTCCTCACAATCTGAGTTTGCTGAGGTGTGTAACTATCTTCACATCTTAGCTCAATTGCTTTTGCAATTACTGACGTTTTAGTATGTTTCGCTATGAACCATCACTTACCAGAGGTAACACATTTCTGGGCAAGTGTTCCTTGGATGCTCCTTCTTGGCAAGTGTTCCTTGGATGCTCCTTTAGGTTCAGCAGAGTCTACAACCCAATGTTGGGTTTTAGATTTTGATGTGGCCAAATCTCTTGGGAAGTTTCAATAGTACTCTGTGTCACTGCATCATGTTGCAGCAACTTCTTTTCTATTTTGTATGCCTGGTAATCAACAGACATGTAGTCAGTCTGTTTTAGACATATGGGTAAAAGATACTATTTCTTTCCTTTCTATTGTTATCTGTGTATCCATCCCAAATGTCAGGTTATTCCTCATTTTCGAGAGTAACACATTCAGGTCCAGAGAAGATTCAACTTCTGTAGAAGTAGAATCCATGCAGGACAGACATCCATAGAACCAGTTTCTTCTTTCATCTGAAGAGCAGCTACTATAGCCGTTTTTCTGGTTTGCAAGGTCAGGAGGATGGAGACCAGTTTTAGATCCCTCCCAACTATTTGCCATATTATGTTTTCCTTCAGTGGAAGGCATATTATGTCTTCCTTCAGTGGAAGGCATATTGTGTTTTCCTTTAGTGGATCTTTGGAGCCTGTATGTATTTCTCTATTACAAAGCACATATGGGCCTTCTCTCTGGACTTGATTTATGCATTTTATCATCAAGTTCAGTGGTTTTATCTTATCTGTTTCAAGTTCTATTCCTCAAAGAACTTCTGAGTACAATTCTCTCCCTGAAAATTGTTTCCAATTGGGATAAGCAGAGCTGGTTTCCAGTCAGATATTTTTTCTGAGTATGAGCTCTGTGTAGATGAGGATCTCTCAGGCTTGTCTGTAGACAGGCGCAGGAGACTATTTCATTGTTTCTGAGAATATTATAGTAGCTAGCGTGGTGTAGTAGACATACCACTCACCTTTATCAGGCGTTCCAATTTGATCCCTGCCTCCTCCATTCTGTAGGATTAGACTCTAGCCATGGCCCAGTCTCCATATGTCCTTAGGTGTTGGTGGGATGTTTACACAAACACTGACACTCAGAGATTATTATCTTGTTCAGCCCTGAGATCTATTCTCTCTTAGGCCAATTGGAGTCCATTGTTTGACTTCTGCCAAATGGTAGAGCTGTCAAGCATTGCAGCAGTGGCCCATCTAGCCCTTTTGATACCAAACAGACCATCATGGGATTTTTCATTTCCCTATGTCTTTGGTACAGTCAGGCTGTATTCCAATGGTTGAACAGGGAATTCCTGTTAACCATTGAGCTTTTAGGCTTGCTTTTCTCAGACTTGTCGATTTAATGGACACAAGTATGTTGGCTGAGGAACCCATCTGGGTGCCCTTTCAGCTTCCGACCAATGGTCTGTTCATTGACAGGAACAATACATCTATGGTTTTTATTTAGAGTTGTCGTGCTCTCTGAAATCCTTCCCTATGATTATTACTACTGTTATGTATTACTGTCAGCAGATAATATTTCAGTGGTGGTTTTCTTAACAAGAAAGGGCGGCACGGTCACGTACCTTGTCATTCTTGAATGTTTGTTTGTTTAGTTGCTTTATGTCCCAAGTCAACAGATATGGTCATGGCGGGACGGTCAGTTCACCTAACCACACTTTTTCCTGGGCAAGCTTGAACAAGCAGTTAACCAGTACTTCGTGCACATACTTTCGCTTGTAACTGACAACAACCCTTCTTGAATGATTCAGCGAAAGGAACGAGAATGACCGTGGAAATTATTTCATGATCAATCTCCACAAAAGTATGGGACGGGGCCGTGATCAAACTCGTGACCCCTGGATCTGCAGTCAGACTTGCATCTGTTGCCAGACTCTTTACCGACTGCGCTTGTCATTCTTGGTTATCAATCAGTTAGATTGGTGCATGAATGCTTGGTGGCTCTAACGGCCTGTATTCTCTGACCTATTCTTTTTTTTTGAACGGTAGAGATTTTATAGAGTAGACTGTATATAGGACACTCTGTTTCGGATTCTCATATTCTGGGAAGTCCCTCTCTTAGATCTGTTTGCCACAGGCTAATAAATTGACTTCCTTTTTTTTCATTTCTCATTTGCACTATCACAGGCTTGGACAGTGGACAGCATGTCCCTTCGTGGGAGGGAATGATATATGGAGAACTTGCTTGTTTTTCCTGTTAGATACATGCTGGAATGTCATCTGTTCTTACAGTCCTGTTTTTCTGCTGGTTGTACCAGAAGTCTGGACTCCTTCAGGTGGATTGTTGACCCCAACTCATTCCGGTCTTCCTTCTGGTCAGCTTGCACACTAGGCTGTGCTGCAAGGAGTTCTTTTTTTATAATCTGCAGAGAGAGAATCTGTGCTTCAAGCTATTCACTCAGACTTATTCTAATTCTGATGTGACTGTTGTATGATTTGGTTTCTCCAGCGGGAGATATATCCAATAGACCATCTGTCATGTTTTTGACAGATTTTCTTCTTCCTTTTTGAGGGAAAGCTAGGGATTAATTCAGATACTTGCTGAAGCTTTCATTGTCCTCAGTAGGTCTCTTCATCCAGCTCTCTCTGATATTATCAGATATGAGATTGGAGAGTCTTTTAACCGGACTGCACTTCTTTGTGCTCTTCCCTGGGGTTTTTCCAGTCTCAAGAAGTCAATATTTTTATCTTTTGTCATCTTGTTTTTTGAGACTTTAGTGCACTACTCAGAAGGAAGTTTCTGATTTGGCTAGAGATTTGTGATAGTCAACATTTTGATTATCAGTCTCTTCTGGTTAAGTATAATTTCAACCAACATATTGTGGTTGTACATTTACATTTCTTCCAAGATTCTAGCTATCAGTAGCAGGTGTTCCAATATAGATCCCTGCTCTATATGTTTCTGGCATGAACATTTTTATTGTCTAGTTTGTGCCTTATATTTTATGTGTTGAACATGGTGTCCTGGATCAGGTGTGGTACTTGATTGTATCCATTCCTGATCTTGCCTTCTTCCTTACTTAACCTTGAGATAGGAAGATTTCTTATCTATTTTGAGGTATATGCTAGGGATATGGGTTTCTACTATATCTAGATGGATAAGTAGAGTCTGGGTACGCCTTTCCTACGTACATGGATGGTAGACGTTGCATTTTGCCTATGCCAGTCTGATTCCTAGCCTTATTGTGCTCATGTGCTTAGAATGAGTTCAAGTATTATTGGTAGAACAAGTTCTGTGGATACAGTTTTTAGCTGCATATTTGCTTTCGATAAATCCTTTAAATAGTTTCTAATGTTAGATTACAGGTTTTATTGAAAATCTGCTTCTCTTGGTCCTATTCTGTCTGATTAATAATTTTCTTGTTGAATGTTTCTTGGTCGCAACATTCTTGGACCTTTTTTTCTGGTGTGCACAGTGATTATTTTCTCACCAATCATAGCCTGTCATGTGATTTCTTCATATAAAATGGCAGACATTCAGGAAATCTTGTGTTCAATATCGGATATTTATATACCCTTTTTCATGTTTTTCATGAATTTTTCTGTGAATTCGGCTCAACAGTTCCTTTGAAGACAGCATTTTCTATCCATTCTTCAAAATTGTTCTATGATATGGCCATTTGGCTATATTTAGATACAAGACTGTACCAGCCTGTTCTTTATCAAAACTGTCTATTGTTGTCAATTGAAAACTGTGCAACACAGATTTTGTTTACAATGTAGATTACCGAGCTGAATATTGTAACCCCTATGTTGAATGGTAAGTCGATCTTTTGACTTAGTTATTTTCCATTCATTGACAGATTTTTCCCACACCATCCAGAAAGATAAAATCTAATAGCTTATAGTAATATTGTCGTGAGTTAGATGTTATAAATTTTATATGTTTGTTCTAACATATATATTGATGAATCTAGACTCAACACAATATTATGATGAGGCCCAGGCAAGCTTATAGCATGCGTCCCACCTCCCCACACATCTGTTTCTCTGAACGTTTTCTCGCAAAAGAGAAGTTTACAGTTATCATTTTACTAGGTGCATGATTTTATGGTAAATTTTTGAGGGGTTACAGGTCTGTCTTCATATGGGTGGTTCCTCACAGCTGGTAAATTAAGTCGGCCTCATTCTGGGGAATAAAGGGTAGCATATAGTAATAGTCGTGAGTTATAAATATTTATGTTGGACCAAACATATAAATTCATTTTCGAGTTGGAAATTCACTACATTTTAGTATATAATATATATTATCCCTTAAATCATGCTGTAGACAGTATACACTATTCATTGTTTTTCTGCAAAAAAACATTTATTTTGCCGTAAAATTGAATATAGAATACAATTTGGTGTAGTTTCATAATTTAAGCTGGCCATCATGTCCGATTTTTCGAGGTTAAGCATTAGATTGTTCTGTTTTCTACCTAGGTCTGTGGAGGTAAGATCTGCTGTGCTTGAATGAAAAGTACTGTGTGTGGTTCCTTGCTGTGCTGTCCTACCAGAGATTGACTTTCATAGACTTGCTGTACTTGCACTAGACAAGGGTAGACGTGTAGTGTGTATGGTGCTTTGTGCATGTTTTATTGAAGTGGTGCCCTACCAGAGATTGACTTTCAGAAGACTTTCTGTACTTGCAGAAGCAAGGGTAGACGTGTAGTGTGTAAGGTGCTTTGTGCATGTTTTATTGAAGTGGTGTCCTACCAGAGATTGACTTTCAGAAGACTTGCTGTACTTGCAGAAGCAAGGGTAGACGTGTAGTGTGTAAGGTGCTTTGTGCATGTTTTATTGAAGTGGTGTCCTACCTCAGCTTGACTAAAGACCAGGACCCGGAATTACAATGCCTCCCTTAAGTTAAGGACGACTGAAGTTAAGTATCAATATTTCAACATGCTATATTACATGTAGATACTAAATAAATTGCCTGAATCGATGCAGTACTTGTGGTCAAAGATATAATTGTGATCTACATCAAAATTAAACTATTTTGATTTGAATCAGTTTGAAACGTTATTTTTCGCATCCTGAAAAATCAATACTTAACTTTAGTCTTCCTTAACTTTAAGGAGGCATTGTAATTCCGGGCCCAGGCCCCAAGGTTATAAAACTTTTTTTCATGCTCAAGTTGGCATTTTAACATTTATTAGCAGGACAAATACACCAACTAAGAGTTTGACAGCAAGAAAACTCATTATTTTTCAGCATTTTAGCTTTAATTATATATAGCAGTTGAAAGTTTCACTGAACAGGACTTTAGTGAGGAATTATAATGAGAAACAAGGAATGAGTACTTAAACCAGGAATTCAAAATGTGGTACAAGTTAAAATGAAGAGTTTTGAAGTGAGGAATTCTAATGAGAAATAATTTATGAGTACTTTAACCAGGAATTCAAATACAGAACAAGTTAAACTAAAGAGGACTGAATGAGGAATTATAATGAGAAACAAGTTATGAGTACTTAAACCAGGAATTCAAATATGGTACAAGTTAAACTAAAGAGGACTGAAGT
Organism: Loripinus fragilis; assembly: GCA_964019695.1. Taxonomy (NCBI): domain Eukaryota; kingdom Metazoa; phylum Mollusca; class Bivalvia; order Lucinida; family Lucinidae; genus Loripinus; species Loripinus fragilis. Next base: position 48,018,373 of record OZ026514.1, read on the forward strand.
GAGGAATTCTAATGAGAAACGAGTTATGAGTACTTCTGCCAGGAATTCAAATACGGTACAAGTTAAACTATAGGGGACTGAAGTGAGGATTTATAATGAGAAACAAGTTATGAGTACTTAAACCAGGAATTAAAAAGTGGTACAAGCTCAAATGAAGAGTTTTGAAGTTAGGAATTCTAACGAGAAACAAACTATGATCCAGGAATTCAAATGTGGTACAAGTTAAAATGAAGAGTTTTGAAGTGAGGAATTCTAACTAGAAATAGTTAATGAGTACTTAAGCCAGGAATTCAAATATGGTACAAGTTAAACTGAAGCTTTGAAGCAAAGAATTCTCATGAGAATCAAGTCATGAGTACTTAAGCAAGGAATTCAAATACAGTACAAGTTAAACTAAAGAGGACTGAAGTGAGGAATTTTCTCATGAGAAACAATTTATGAGTACTTAGGCAAGGAATTCAAATGTGGTACAAAGTCATCTAAGGTTTATAAAGTGAAGAATTCTAATTTGGTTACATATAATGAGTAGAAATTGATTTCAAACTAAAAACACTGGAACTATCTAGTAGGAAAAAATAAAATATATTACAAACTTAAACACTGGAACACTCTAGAATGAAAAAAAATGATTACATACTATAAATACTGGAACAATCTGTAAAGAAAAAAAAATATTGATTACATTTAACTTGAAATAAAAGAAAACAGCTTATTGATTACAAACTACAAAATCTGGAACAATCCAGTCCTATCTCTTTTACTGTCTTTATGGAACTAACCTTGGTATCCCTGGCGTTTCAGTTCTGTCTCGTATGGTAAGTGCATACCTGAATGTCACTATGGACCAGACTATACCCGGTCTTCTCCCAGAGATAACTCCACGATGCAACCGTTTTAGTACCATCAACACAACCTAATCCTACGGGCCTCAGCGTTCTGACAGCAGAAACAGAAGAACAAGAACATTGGAAAACAGGAACACTGGAAGAAAGGAACAATGGAAAACAGGAACATCTGGGGAAAAAAAAAACAGAGAAACAGGAACAGTGAAACAGGAACATCTGAAAACAGGAACAGAGAAACAGGAGCACTGGTTAACAGGAGCATCTGAAAACAGGAACAGAGAAACAAGGAACAAGAAAACAGGAGCAATGGAAATCAGGAACATCTGAAACAGGAACAGAGAAACAGGAGCACTGGAAAACAGGAAGACTTGAAAACGGGAACATCTGAAAACAGGAACAGAGAAACAAGATACTGGAATACAGGAACATCTGAAAAAAGGAACAGAGAATCAAGGCACTGGAAAACAGGAACAATGGAAATCAGGTACATCTGAAAACGCAAACAGTGGAAAACAGGAATACTGGAAAAAGGAAACACTGGAAAAAAGGAACACTGGAAAACAGGAACATCTGAAAACAGGAACAGAGAAACAGGAACACTGGAAAACAGGAACATCTGAAAACAGGAACAAAGGAACAGGAACAAGAAGACAGAGCAGCAGCAGGGGATATAAAGAGAATGGGAGACAAGAACAGAGCAGAAGCAGGCAGTACGGTGAGAAAGGGAGAACAACAAGACATAGAAGCAGCAGGGAATATAAAGAGAAGAGAGTAATACAAGAGGACAGAGCAGCAGCAGGGAATATAATGGGAAGAGCAGACCAAGAGGACATAGCAGCAGCAGGGAATACAAAAAGAATAGGAGAACAATAAGACAGAGCAGCAGCAGGGAATATGAAAAAGACCTGAAGTGAGGAATTCTAACGAGAAACAATTTATGAGTACTTAAGCAAGGTATTCAAATGTGGTACAGTCATCTTAGTTTTATAAAGTGAAGAATTCTTATTTGGTATGAGTAAACATTGATTACAAACTAAAAACACTGGAACTATCTAGTAGGAAAAATAAAATATATTACAAACTTAAATTCTGGAACACACTTGAATGAAAAAAAATATGATTACATACTATAAATACTGGAACAATCTAGAAACAAAAAAGCTAATTGATTACATTTAACTTCATATACTGGTTTAATCTTAAAAGAAAAGCAAGCTTATTGATAACAAACTACAAAATCTGGAACAATCCAGTCCTATCTCTTTTACTGTCTTTATGGAACTAACCTTGGTATCCCTGGCGTTTCAGTTCTGTCTCGTATGGTAAGTGCATACCTGAATGTCACTATGGACCAGACTATACCCGGTCTTCTCCCAGAGATAACTCCACGATGCAACCGTTTTAGTACCATCAACACAACCTAATCCTACGGGCCTCAGCGTTCTGACAGCAAAAACAGAAGAACAAGAACATTGGAAAACAGGAACACTGGAAGAAAGGAACAATGGAAAACAGGAACATCTGGGGAAAAAACAGAGAGACAGGAACAGTGAAACAGGAACATCTGAAAACAGGAACAGAGAAACAGGAGCACTGGTTAACAGGAGCATCTGAAAACAGGAACAGAGAAACAAGGCACTGGAAAACAGGAACATCTGAAAACAGGAACAGAGAAACAAGGCACTGGAAAACAGGAACCAAGAAACAGGAAACTGGAAAACAGGGGCATATGAAAACTGGAACAGAGAAACAAGGCACTGGAAAACAAGGCACTGGAAAACAAGGCATAGGAAAACAGGAACATGTGAAAACAGGAACATCTGAAAACAGGAACAGAGAAACAAGGCACTGGAAAACAGGAACAGAGACACTGGAAAACAGGAGCATCTGAAAACAGACACAGAGAAACAAGGCACTGAAAAACAGGAACAGAGAAACAGGAAAACTGAAAAACAGGAAGATCTGAAAGCAGGAACAGAGAAACAGAAACACTGGAAAACAGGAACATGTGAAAACAAAGTTGGGGGTGGGGGCAGGGATAACAAATGGCAGGAGAAAACATCAGAAGGGATTAAAAATAATAGAGGCAAACACAACAGAGCAATTCCATGAAATACAAAGAGTGGGGAACACAAAGACAAAGCTGCAGCAAGGAATGTGAACTTAAGATCAATACAGAGCAGTGGTAGGGAATACAAAGATGGGAAGATCAAGAAGACAGGGTAGCAGCAGGAAATGTGAAGAATAGTGAGGAACATGAATTAACACTGCAAGAATAAAAAGAGAAAGGAATAACAATACAGAGCAGTGGTAGGGAATACAAAGAGAAAATAAAGAGGACAGGGTAGCAGCAGGTTTTGTTTTGTTTGATTTAATTCTTTACGTCCCATCAACAATCTTTCAGTTAAACAGGGACAGGTCTTCCTGGGTTGAACCAGTACTGAGCTAGGATAAATGTGTCTTGCTCAAGGACCACAGAGCAGTGATGCCAGTGAGGCTCGAACCAGTGGCCCCGTGGTCTCAAGTCAAGCACTCTACCACTGAACCACTGCACTCCCTCTAAGGTTATTAGTTCTGACCACTTGAAATAGGTAGCAGCAGGCAGAAAAAAAGAGAAGAGGGGAACAAGACATAGCGCAGGGATAATAAAGAGAAAAGAAAACAAAACATAGCAGCAGCTGGGAACACAAAGACTTGAGGTGAGCAAGAAAACAGAGCAGCAGAGTAAACAATAAGAGGACAATGTGTAGCAAAAGGCAGTACAAAGAGAAGAGAACAAGAGGACAGAGTAGCAGCAGGGATTACAAGGGGAAGGGGAGAACAAAAAGACATAGCAGCAGCAAGAATAACAAAAAGAAGAGGAAAACAAGAGGACAGATCAGCAGTAGGGAATATAATGAGAATGGGAGAACAGGAAGATATAGCAGCAGCAGGGAATATAAAGAGAAGGGGAGAACAACAGGACAGAGCAGCAGCAGAGAATATAAATGGAAGGGAAGAACAAGATGACAGAGCAGCAGCAGAGAATAAAAAGAGAAGAGGAGAACATGAGAACATAGCAGCAGCAGGGAATATAAAGAGAATGGGAGAACAAGAGGACAGAGCAGCAGCAGAGAATATAAATGGAAGGGGAGAACAAGATGACAGAGCAGCAGCAGAAAACAAAAAGAGAAGAGGAGGACAAGAGGACAGAGCAGCAGCAGAGAATATAAATGGAAGGTTGAGAACAAGATGACAGAGCAGCAGCAGAGAATAAAAAGAGAAGAGGAGAACAAGAGGACAGAGCAGCAGCAGTAGGGAATATATAGAGGATATTTACTTTTTTTGTGGTGAATACCAAATATACAATATTTTTTCACTGTAGAAAAATACCAATTTTATTCACAATTGATATGCATTGGATTCACTGCTTGTGATAAACTAAAAAGGGAAGGGGAGAACAAAAAGACATAGCAGCAGCAGGGAATATATAGAGAAGGGGAGAACAAGAGGACAGAGGGGAGCTACAGGGATTATAAAGAGAAAAGAGGAACAAGAGGGCTGAGCAGCAGCAGGGAATATAAAGAGAAGGGGAGAACAAGAGAAAAGAGCAGCAGCAGGGAATGTAAAGAGAAGGGAGGAACAGAGAGACAGAGCAGCAGCAGGGAATATAAAGAGAGTAATAAGAAGGCAGAGTAGCAGCAGGAAATATAGAGAAGAGAGGAACAGGAAGACAGAGCAGCAGCTGGGGAATATAAAGAGAAGGGGAGAACAATAGAACAGAGCAGCAGTAGGGAATATAAAGAGAAGGAACAGAAAGACATAGCAGCAGCAGGGAGTATAAAGAGAAGGGGAGAACAAGAGACCATAGCAGCAGCAGGGAATATAAAGGGAAGGGGAGAACAAGAGAACAAAGCAGCAGCAGGGAATATAAAGGGAAGGGGAGAGCAAGAGAACAAAGCAGCAGCAGGGAATATGACAAAAAGAGAACAAAGAGGATGGAGCAGCAGTAGAGAATATAAATAGAAAAGAGGAACAAGAGAACTGGGCATCAGCAGGGAACATAAAAAGACGAGGGGAAATGAAGACAGAACAGCAGCAGGGAATATAAAGAGAAGGGGAGAACAATAGGATGTAGCAGCAGGTAATATAAAGAGAAAGAACAGAGATACATAGCAGCAGCAGGGAATATAACGAAAAGGGCAGGGAACAAAGGGACCAAGCAGCAACAGGGAATATAAAGAGAAGGGGTGAACAAGTGGAAATAGCAGCAGCAGGGAATATAAATAGAAGGGGAAAACTAATGGACATAGCAGTGACAGAGGATATAAGGAGAATGAAAGAACTAGACGACATATCAGCAGCAGGGAATACACAAAGAAGAGAACAAGGGGACCGAGCAGCAGCAGGGAATATAAAGAGAAGAGAGAAACAGGAAGACAGAGCAGCAGCAGGGAATATAAAGAGCAATGATTAACTAGATGACGAAGCAGCAGGGTATATAAAGAGCAAAGATTAACAGGAAAACAGAGCAGCAGCAGGGAATATAAAGAGAAGAGAGGAACAGGAAGACAGAGCAGCAGCAGGGAATATAAAGAAAAAAGAGGAACAAGAGCACAAAGCTGTAGCAGGGAATATAAAGAGAAGAGAAGAGAGCAAAAGGCAGAGCAGCAGCAGGGAATATAAAGAGAAAAGAGGACTGACCAGCAGCATGGAATATAGAGAGGAGAGGAACAGAGGATATAGCAGCAGCAGAGAATATAAAGAGAAGGGGAGAACAAAAACGACAGACAGCAGCAGGGAATATAAAGAGAAGGGGAGAACAATAGGACTAAGCAGCAGCAGGGAATATAAAGAGAAAAGAGGAAGAAGAGGACATAGCAGTAGTAGGGAATATAAAGAGAATGAGAGAACAAGAGGACTTGTCAGCAGGGAATATAAATAGAAGGGGAGAACAAGAGGACAGAGCAGCAGCAGGAAATATAGAGAAGAGAGGAACGAGAGGACATAGCAGCAGCTGAGAATATAAAGAGAAGGTGAGAACAAAAAGGACAGAGAGCAGCAGGGAATATAAAAAGAAGAGGAGAACAATAGGACACAGCAGCAGCAGGGTATATAAAGAGATGGGAAAACAAGTGGAAATAGCAGCAGCAGTGAATATACAGAGAGTAGAGGAACAGGAAGACAGAGCAGCAGCAGGGAATATAAAGAAAAGGGGAGAACAAGAGGACATAGCAGCAGCAGGGAATATATAGAGAAGAGGAGAACAATAGGACACAGCAGCAGCAGCAGGGAATATAAAGAGAAAAGAGAAAGAATAGGACAAAGCAGCAGTAGGGGATATAAAGAGAATGAGAGAACAAGATGACTTGGCAGCAGAGAATAGAAAGAGAAGGGGAAAACAAGAGGACAGAGCTGCAGCAGGGTATATAAAGAGAAGGGGAAAACAAGTGGAAATAGCAGCAGCAGTGAATATACAGAGAATAGAGTAACAGAATGACAGAGCAGCAGCAGGGAATATAAAGAAAAGGGGAGAACAAGAGGACATAGCAGCAGCAGGGAATATATAGAGAAGAGGAGAACAAGAGGACATACCAGTAGCAGGGAATATGAAGAAAAGGGGAGAACAAGAAGGCAGATAGCAGCAGGGAATATAAAGATAAGAGGAGAACAAGAGGACATAGCAGAGGCAGGGAATATAAATAGAAGAGGGGAACAAGAGGACACAGCCGCAGGGAATATAAAAGAGAAGGGGAGAACAAGAGGACACAGCAGCCGCAGGGAATATAAAGAGAAGAGGAGAACAAGAGGACATAGCAGCAGCAGCAGCAGGGAATATAAAGAGAAGGGAGAACAAGCAGACATAGCAGAGGCAGGGAATATAAAGAGAAGAGGAGAACAAGAGGACATAGCAGCAGCAAGGAATATAAAGAGCAAAATTTAACAGGAAGACAGAGCAGCAGCAGGGAATATAAATAGAGGAATAAGAAGGCAGAGTAGCAGCAGGGAATATAGAGAAGAGAGGAACAGAAAGACAGAGCAGCAGCAGGGAATATAAAGAGAAGGGAGGAACATAGGATAGAGCAGCAGCAGGGAATATAAAGAGAAGGGGTGAACAAGCTAACATAGAAGCAGCAGGGAATAAAGAGAAAAGGGGAGGACAAGAGAACATAGCAGCAGCAGAGAATATAAAGAAAATGGAAGTAAAAGGGACAGAGCAGCAGCAGGGAATATAAAGACAGGAATAAGAAGGCAGAGAATCAGCAGGGAATATAGAGAAGAGAGGAACAGGAAGACAGAGCAGCAGCAGGGAATAAAAAGAGAAGGGGAGAACAAGAGAATATAGCAGCGGCAGGAAATATAGAGGAGAGGACCAAAGACGACTGATCAGCAGAAGGTAATATAAAGAGAAGGGGGGAACAAGAGAACATAGAAGCAGCAGAGAATATAAAGAGAATGGAGGAACAGAGAGACAGAGCAGCAGCAGGGTATATAAAGAGAAGGGGAGAACAAATGGAAATAGCAGCAGCAGTGAAAATAAAGAGAAAAGAGTAACAGGAAGACAGAGCAGCAGCAGGGAATATAAAGAGAATGGGAGAACAAGAGAACATAGCAGCAGCAGGGAATATAAAGAGAAGGGAGGAACAGAGAGACAGAGCAGCAGCAGGGTATATAAAGAGAAAAGAGGAACAAGAAGGCAGAGTAGCAGCAGGGAATATAAAGAGAAGGGAGGAACAGAGAGAAATAGCAGCAGCAGGGTATATATAGAGAAGGGGAGAACAAATGGAAATAGCAGCAGCAGTGAATATAAAGAGAAGTGAGTAACAGGAAGACAGAGCAGCAGCAGGAAATATAAAGAAAAGGGAAGAAAGGACAGAGCAGCAGCAGGGAATATAAAGAGAGGAATAAGAAGGCAGAGTAGCAGCAGGGAATATAGAGAAGAGAGGAACAAGGAAGGCAGAGCAGCAGCAGGGAATATAAAGAGTTGAGGGGACAAGAGAACCTAGCAGCAGGTTATATTAAGAGAAGGGGAGAACAAGTGGAAACAGCAGTAGTGAATATAAAGAGAAGAGAGGAACAAGAAGACAGAGCAGCAGCAGGGAATATAAAGAGAAGGGGAGAACAAGAGAACATATCAGCAGCAGGGAATATAAAGAGAAGGGAGGAACAAAGGATAGAGCAGCAGCAGGGAATATAAAGAGAATGGTAGAATAAGAGGACATAGAAGCAGCAGGGAATATAAAGAGAAGAGAACAAGAGGACAGAGCAGCAGCAGGGAATAAAAAGAGATAAGAGGAAAAATAGGACAGAGCAGCAGCAGGGAATATAAAGAAAAGGGGAGAACAAGAGAACGTAGCAGCAGCAAGGAATATAAAGAAAGTGGGAAAACAAGAGGACAAAGCAGCAGCAGGGAATATAAAGAGACGGTAGGAATAAGAGGACAGGGCAGCAACAGGGAATATGAAGAGAAGGGGAGAACAAGAGGACAGACAGCAGCAGGGAATATAAAGAGAAGGGGAAAACAAGAGGACATAGCAGCAGCAGGGAATATAAAGAGAAGGGAGGAACAAGAGGACAGGGCAGCAACAGGGAATATAAATAGAAGAGGGGAACAAGAGGAGAGGGCAGAAACAGGGAATATAAAGAGAAGGGATAAACAAGAGGACAGACAGTAGCAGGGAATATAAAGATAAGGGAAAAAGAAGAGGACATGGTAGCAGCAGGGAATATAAAGAGAAGGGGAGAACAAGAGGACATAGCAGCAGCAGGGAATATAAATAGAACAGGGGAACAAATGGACAGGGCAGCAACAAGGAATATAAAGAGAAGGGGAGAAAAAGAGAATAAGGTAGCAGCAGGGAATATTAAGCAAAGGGGAGAAAAAGAGGACAGACAACAGCAGGAAATATAAAGAGAAGGGGAGAACAAGAGGACATAGCAGCAGCAGGGAATATAAAGAGAAGGGAGGAACAAGAGGACAGGGCAGCAACAGGGAATATAAATAGAAGAGGGGAACAACAGGAGAGGGCAGAAACAGGGAATATAAAGAGAAGGGACAAACAAGAGGACAGACAGTAGCAGGGAATATAAAGAGAAGGTGAGAACAAGAGGACATGGCAGCAGCAGGGAATATAAAGAGAAGGGAAGAACAAGAGATATAGCAGCAGCAGCAGGGAATATAAATAGAACAGGGGAACAAGAGGACAGGGCAGCAACAAGGAATATAAAGAGAAGGGGAGAAAAAGAGAATAAGGCAGCAGCAGGGAATATTAAGAGAAGGGAAGAACAAGGGGACACAGCAGCGGCAGGGAATATGAAGAGAAGGCGAGAACAAGAGGACAGACAGCAGCAGGGAATATAAAAAGAAGGGGAGAACAAGAGGACAGAACAGCAGCAGGAATATAAAGAGAAGGGGAGAACAAGAGGACATAGCAGCAGCAGGGAATATAAATAGAACAGGGGAACAAGAGGACAGGGCAGCAACAAGGAATATAAAGAGAAGGGGAGAAAAAGAGAATAAGGTAGCAGCAGGGAATATTCAGCAAAGGGGAGAACAAGAGGACAGACAACAGCAGGAAATATAAAGAGAAGGGGAGAACAAGAGGACATAGCAGCAGCAGGGAATATAAAGAGAAGGGAGGAACAAGAGGACAGGGCAGCAACAGGGGATATAAATAGAAGAGGGGAACAAGAGGACAGACAGTAGCAGGGAATATAAAGAGAAGGTGAGAACAAGAGGACATGGCAGCAGCAGGGAAAATAAAGAGAAGGGAAGAACAAGAGACATAGCAGCAGCAGCAGGGAATATAAATAGAACAGGGGAACAAGAGGACAGGGCAGCAACAAGGAATATAAAGAGAAGGGGAGACAAAGAGAATAAGGCAGCAGCAGGGAATATAAAGAGAAGGGAAGAACAAGGGGACATAGCAGCGGCAGGGAATATGAAGAGGAGGCGAGAACAAGAGGACAGACAGCAGCAGGGAATATAAAAAGAAGGGGAGAACAAGAGGACAGAACAGCAGCAGGAATATAAAGAGAAGGGGAGAACAAGAGGACATAGCAGCAGCAGGGAATATAAAGAGAAGAGGAGAACAAGAGTACAGACAGCAGCAGGGAATATAAAGAAAAAGGGAGAACAAGAGGACAGACAGCAGCAGGGAAAATAAAGAGAAGGGAAGAACAAGAGGACAGAACAGCAGCAGGAATGTAAAGAGAAGGGGAGAACAAAAGGACATAGCAGCAGCAGGAAATATAAAGAGAAGGGGAGAACAAGAGGACATAGCAGCGGCAGGGAATATGAAGAGAAGGGGAGAACAAGAGGACAGACAGCAGCAGGGAATATAAAGAGATTGGGAGAACAAGAGGACAGAACAGCAGCAGGAATATAAAGAGAAGGGGAGAACAAAGGTACAGAACAGCAGCAGGAGTATAAAGAGAAGAAGAGAACATAGCAGCAGCAGGGAATATAAAGAGAAGAAGAGAACAAGTGGACAGAACAGCAGCAGGAATGTGAAGAGAAGGGGAGAACAAATGGACAGAACAGCAGCAGGGAATATAAAGAGAAGGGGAGAACAAGAGGACAGAACAGCAGCAGGAATATAAAGAGAAGGGGAGAACAAGAGGACAGAACAGCAGCAGGAATGTGAATAGAAGGGGAGAACAAGAGGACATAGCAGCAGCAGGAAATATAAAGAGAAGGGGAGAACAAGAGGACATAGTAACGGCAGGGAATATGAAGAGAAGGGGAAAACAAGAGGCCAGACAGCAGCAGGGAATATATAAAGAAGGGGAGAAGAAGAGGACAGAACAGCAGCAGGAATATAAAGAGAAGGGGAGAACAAAGGGACATAGCAGGGAATATAAAGAGAGGAACAACAAGACAGAGTAGCAGCAGTGAATATAAATAGAAGAGAGGAACAGGAAGACAGAGCAGCAGCAGGGAATATAAAAAGAGGAAAAAAGAGACAGAGCAGCAGCAGGGAATATTAAATGGGAGAACAAGAGAGCATAGCAGCAGCAGGGAATATAAAGAGAGGAACAAGAAGTCAGAGTAGCAGTAGGGAATATAAAGAGAGGAATAAGAAGGCAGAGTTGCAGCAGGAATATAGAGAAGAGAGGAACAGGAAGACAGAGCAGCAGCAGGGAATATAAAGAGAGGAACAAAAAGGCAGAGTAGCAGCAGGAATATAGAGAAGAGAGGAACAGGAAGACAGAGCAGCAGCAGGGAATATAAAGAGAAGGGGAGAACAAGAGAACATAACAGCAGCAGGGAATATAAAGGGAAGGGAGAAACAGAGAGACATAGCAGCAGCAGGGAATATAAAGGGAAGAGCAGAACAAGCGGACTGAGCAGCAGCAGGGAATATAAAGAGAAGGGGAGAACAAGAGAACATAACAGCAACTGGGAATATAAAGAGAGGAATAAGAATGCAGAGTAGCAGCAGGAATATAGAGAAGAGACAAACAGGAAGACAGAGCAGCAGCAAGGAATATAAAGAGAGGAACAAGAAGGCTGAGTAGCAGCCGGAATATAGACAAGAGAGGAACAAAGGATAGAGCAGCAGCAGGGAATATAAAGAGAGGAATAAGATGGCAGAGTAGCAGCAGGAATATAGAGAAGAGAGAAACAGGATGACAGAGCAGCAGTAGGGAATATAAAGAGAGGAATAAGAAGGCAAAATAGCAGCAGGAATATAGAGAAGAGAGGAACAGGAAGACAGAGCAGCAGCAGGGAATATATAGAGATGAACAAGAAGGCAGAGAAGCAGCAGGAATATAGACAAGAGAGGAACAGGAAGACAGAGCAGCAGCAGGGAATATAAAGAGAATGGAAGAACAAAAGAACATAGCAGCAGCAGGGAATATAGACAAGAGAGGAACAGTAAGACAGAGCAGCAGTAGGGAATATAAAGAGAAGGGGAGAACAAGAGGACATAGCAGCAGCATGGAATATAAAGAGATGGGAGGAACAGAGAGATATAGCAGCAGGGAATCTAAAGAGAAGAGGAGAACAAGAAGACAGAGCAGCAGCAGGGAATATAAAGAGAAAATAGGAAAAAGAGGACAGAGCAGCAGCAGGGAATATAGAGAAAAGAGAGGACCATGAAGACATAGCAGCAGCAAGGAATATAAAGAGAATGGGAAAACAAAGCGGACAGAGCAGCAGCAGGGAATATAAAGAGAAAAGACAAACAGGAAGACAGAGCAGCAGCCGGGATTATAAAGAAAGAGACAAAAAGGAAGACAGAGCAGAGGCAGGGAATATAAAAAGAAGGGGAGAACAAGAGGACATAGCAGCGGCAGGGAATATGAAGAGAAGGGGAGAACAAGAGGACATAGCAGCAGCAAGGAATATAAAGAGAAGGGGAGAACAAGAGGACAGAACAGCAGCAGGAATGTAAAGAGAAGGGGAGAACAAGAGGACAGAACAGTAGCAGGAATGTAAAGAGAAGAGGAGAACAAGAGGACATAGCAGCAGTAGGAAATATAAAGAGAAGGGGAGAACAAGAGGACATAGCAGCGGCAGGGAATATGAAGAGAAGGGGAGAACAAGAGGACAGACAGCAGCAGGGAATATAAAGAGATTGGGAGAACAAGAGGACATAACAGCAGCAGGAATATAAAGAGAAGGGGAGAACAAAGGTACAGAACAGCAGCAGGAATATAAAGAGAAGAAGAGAACAAGAGGACATAGCAGCAGCAGGGATTATAAAGAGAAGAAAACAAGTGGCCAGAACAGCAGCAGGAATATAAAGAGAAGGGGAGAACAAGAGGACAGAACAGCAGTAATCATGTGAAGAGAAGGGGAGAACAAGAGGACATAGCAGCAGCAGGAAATATAAAGAGAAGGGGAGAACAAGAGGACAGACAGCAGCAGGGAATATAAAAAGAAGGGGAGACGAAGAGGACAGAACAGCAGCAGGAATATAAAGAGAAGGGGAGAACGAAGGGACAGAACAGTAGCAGGAATATAAAGAGAAGAGGAGAACCAGAATACAGAGCAGCAGCAGGGAATATAAAGAGAAGGGGAGAACAAGAGAACATAACAGCAGCAGGGAATATAAAGAGAAGGGAAGAACAAGAGGACATAGCAGCGGCAGGGAATATGAAGAGAAGGGGAGAACAAGAGGACAGACAGCAGCAGGGAATATAAAGAGATTGGGAGAACAAGAGGACATAACAGCAGCAGGAATATAAAGAGAAGGGGAGAACAAAGGTACAGAACAGCAGCAGGAATATAAAGAGAAGAAGAGAACAAGAGGACATAGCAGCAGCAGGGATTATAAAGAGAAGAAAACAAGTGGACAGAACAGCAGCAGGAATATAAAGAGAAGGGGAGAACAAGAGGACAGAACAGCAGTAATCATGTGAAGAGAAGGGGAGAACAAGAGGACATAGCAGCAGCAGGAAATATAAAGAGAAGGGGAGAACAAGAGGACAGACAGCAGCAGGGAATATAAAAAGAAGGGGAGACGAAGAGGACAGAACAGCAGCAGGAATATAAAGAGAAGGGGAGAACGAAGGGACAGAACAGTAGCAGGAATATAAAGAGAAGAGGAGAACCAGAATACAGAGCAGCAGCAGGGAATATAAAGAGAAGGGGAGAACAAGAGAACATAACAGCAGCAGGGAATATAAAGAGAAGGGGAGAACAAGAGAACATAGAAGCAGCAGCAGGGAATATAAAGAGAAGGGAGGAACAGAGAGACATAGCAGCAGCAGGAAATATAAAAAGAAGGGGAGAACAAAGAACATAGCAGCAGCAGGGAATATAAAGAGAGGAAGAGAACAAGAGGACATAGCAGCAAATATAGAGAGAATGGAGGTACAAAGGGACATAGCATTAGCAGGGAATATAAAAAGAAGGGGAGAACAAGAGAACATAGAAGCAGCAGCAGGGAATATAAACGAAGGGAGGTACAGAGAGACATAGCATTAACAGGGAATATAAAAAGAAGGGGAGAACAAGAGAACATAGCAGCAGCAGGGAATATAAAGAGAAGGGAGGAACAAAGGATGGAGTAGCAGCAGGGAATTTATAGAGCAGAATAAGAAGGCAGAGTAGCAGCAGGGAATATAAAATGAGAGGAACAGGAAGACAGAGCAGCAGCAAAATATGAAGAGAAGGGGAGAACAAGAGAACATACATCAGCAGGGAATATAAAGCGAAGAAACAGAGAGACATAGCAGCAGCAGGAAACATAAAGAGAGGAACAAGAAGCAGAGCAGCAGCAGGGAAGATAAAGAAAAGGGGAGAATAAGAGGAAATAGCAGCAGCAGGGAATAAAAAGAATAGGGAAGAAAAAAGAACAGAGCAGCAGCAGGGAATATAAAGAGAGGAATAAGAAGGTAGAGTAGCAGCAGCAGGGAATATAGAGAAGAGAGGAACAGGAAGACAGAGTAGCAGCATGGAATATAAAATGAAGGGGAGAACAAGAGAACATAGCAGCATCAGGTAATATAAAGGGAGGAATAAGAAGGAAGAGTAGCAGCAGGGAATATAGAAAAGAGAGGAGCAGGAAGACAGAGTAGCAGCAGGGAATATAAAGAGAAGTGGAGAACAAGAGAACATCGCAGCAGCAGGCAATATAAAAAGAAGGGAGGAACAAGGGTAGAGCAGCAGCAGGGAATATAAAGAGAGCAAGAAGAAGGCAGAGTCACAGCAGGGAATAAAGAGAAGAGAGGAACAGGAAGACATAGCAGCAGCAGGGAATATAAAGAGAAGGGGAGAACAAGAGAACATATCAGCAGCAGGGAATATAAAGAGAAGGAACAGAGAGACATAAAAGCAGCAGGGAATATAAAGAGAGGAACAAGAAGACAGAGCAGCAGCAGGGAATATAAAGGAAAGGGGAGAACAAGAGGACATAGCAGCAGCAGGGAATATAAAGAATAGGGAAGAAAAAATGAGAGAGCAGCAGCAGGGAATATAAAGAGAGGAATAAGAAGGCAGAGTAGCAGCAGCAGGGAATATAGAGAGAAGAGGAACAGGAAGACAGAAAAGCAGCAGGGAATATAAAGAGAGGAATAAGAAGGCAGAGTAGCAGCAGCAGGGAATATAGAGAAGAGAGGAACAGGTAGACAGAGCAGCAGCAGTGAATATAAAGAGAAGGGGAGAACAAGAGAACATAGCATCAGCAGGGAATATAAAGAGAAGGAACAGAGAGACATAGCAGCAGCAGAGAACATAAAGAGAGGAACAAGAAGACAGAGCATCAGCAGGGAATATAAAGAAAAGGGGGGAACAAGAGGACATAGCAGCAGCAGGGAATATAAAGAATAGGGAAGAAAAAAGGACAGAGCAGCAGCAGGGAATATAAAGAGAGGAATCAAAAGACAAATTAGCAGCAGCAGGGAATATAGAGAATAGAGGAACAGGAAGACAGAGTAACAGCAGGGAAAATAAAGAGAAGGGGATAACAAGAGAACATAGAAGCAGCAGGGAATTTAAAGAAAAGGGAGGAACAAAGGATAGAGCAGCAGTGGTGAATATAAAGAGAGGAACAAGAAGGAAGAGTAGCAGCAGGGAATATAAAGAGAAGGGGAGAACAAGAGAACATAGCAACAGCAGGGAATATAAAGAGAAGGGAGGAACAAAGGATAGAGCAGCAGCAGGGAATAGAAAGAGATTGAGAATAAGAGGACATAGCAGAAGCAGGGAATATAAGAGAAGGGAAGAACAAGAGGACATAGCAGCAGCAGGGAATATACAGAGAAGGGAATATAGAGTATAGAATATAGAGAAAAGAGGAACAAGAATACGAAGCAGCAGCAGGGAATATAAAGAGAAGAGAGGAACAAAGGATATAGCAGCAGTGGTGAAATAAAGAGAGGAACAAGAAGGCAGAGTAGTAGCAGTGAATATAAAGAGAAGGGAGGAACAGGAAGACAGAGCAGCAGCAGGGAATATAAAGAGAAGGGGTGAACAAGAGAACAAAGCAGCAGCAGGGAATATAAAGAAGAGAGGAACAAGAAGACAGAGTAGCAGCAGTGAATATAAAGAGAAGAGAGGAACAGGAAGACAGAGCAGCAGCAGGGAATATAAAGAGAGGAACACGAAGACAGAGCAGCAGCAGGGAATATTAAGAAAAGGGGAAAACAAGAGAACATAGCAGCAGCAGGGAATATAAAGAGAGGAACAAGAAGACAGAGTAGCAGCAGGGAATATAGAGAAGAGAGGAACAGTAAGACAGAGCAGCAGTAGGGAATATAAAGAGAGGAATAAGAAGACAGAGTTGCAGCAGGAATATAGAGAAGAGAGGAACAGGAAGACAGAGCAGCAGCAGGGAATATAAAGAGTGGAACAAAAAGGCAGAGTAGCAGCAGGAATATAAAGAAGAGAGGAACAGGAAGACAGAGCAGCAGTAGGGAATATAAAGGGAAGAGCAGAACAAGTGGACTGAGCAGCAGCAGAGAATATAAAGAGAAGGGGAGAACAAGAGAACATAGCAGCAGCAGGGAATATAAAGAGAGGAACAAGAAGACAGAGTAGCAGCAGGGAAAATAGAGAAGAGAGGTACAGAAAGACAGAGCAGCAGTTGGGAATATAAAGAGAGGAATAAGAAGGCAGAGTTGCAGCAGGAATATAGAGAAAAGAGGAACAGGAAGACAGAGCAGCAGCAGGGAATATAAAGAGAGGAACAAAAAGGCAGAGTAGCAGCAGGAATATAGAGTAGAGAGGAACAGGAAGACAGAGCAGCAGCAGGGAATATAAAGAGAAGGGGAGAACAAGAGAACATAACAGCAGCAGGGAATATAAAGGGAAGGGAGAAACAGAGAGACATAGCAGCAGCAGGGAATATAAAGGGAAGAGCAGAACAAGCGGACTGAGCAGCAGCAGGGAATATAAAGAGAAGGGGAGAACAAGAGAACATAACAGCAACTGGAAATATAAAGAGAGGAATAAGAATGCAGAGTAGCAGCAAGAATATAGAGAAGAGAAGAACAGGAATACAGAGCAGCAGCAAGGAATATAAAGAGAGGAACAAGAAGGCAGAGTAGCAGCAGGAATATAGCCAAGAGAGGAACAAAGGATAGAGCAGCAGCAGGGAATATAAAGAGAGGAATAAGATGGCAGAGTAGCAGCAGGAATATAGAGAAGAGAGAAACAGGATGACAGAGCAGCAGTAGGGAATATAAAGAGAGGAATAAGAAGGCAAAATAGCAGCAGGAATATAGAGAAGAGAGGAACAGGAAGACAGAGCAGCAGCAGGGAATATATAGAGATGAACAAGAAGGCAGAGTAGCAGCAGGAATATAGACAAGAGAGGAACAGGAAGACAGAGCAGCAGCAGGGAATATAAAGAGAAGGGAAGAACAAGAGAACATAGCAGCAGCAGGGAATATAGAGAAGAGAGGAACAGTAAGACAGAGCAGCAGTAGGGAATATAAAGAGAAGGGGAGAACAAGAGGACATAGCAGCAGCAGGGAATATAAAGAGAGAAGAGGAACAAGAAGACAGAGCAGCAGCAGAGAATATAAAGAGAAGGGGCGAACAAGAGAACATAGCAGCAGCAGCAGGGAATATAAAGAGAAGGGAGGGAGAAACAAAGGATAGAGCAGCAGCAGGGAATATAAAGAGAAGGGAGGGAGAAACAAAGGATAGACAGCAGCAGGGAATATAAAGAAAAGGGAAGAAAAAAGGACAGAACAGCAGCAGGGAATATATATAAAAGGGAAGGAAAAAGGACAGAGCAGCAGCAGGGAATATAAAGAGAGGAATAAGAAAGGCAGCGTAGCAGCAGAGAATATAGAGAAGAGAGGAACAGGAATACAGAGCAGCGGCAGGGAATATAAATAGAAGGGGAGAACAAGAGAACATAACAGCAGCAGGGAATATAAAGAGATTGGAGGAACAGAGAGACATAGCAGCAGGGAATCTAAAGAGAAGAGGAGAACAAGAAGACAGAGCAGCAGCAGGGAATATAAAGAGAGGAACAAAAAGGCAGAGTAGCAGCAGGAATATAGAGTAGAGAGGAACAGGAAGACAGAGTAGCAGCAGGGAATATAAAGAGAGGAATAAGAAGGCAGAGTAGCAGCAGCAGGGAATATAGAGAAGAGAGGAACAGGTAGACAGAGCAGCAGCAGTGAATATAAAGAGAAGGGGAGAACAAGAGAACATAGCATCAGCAGGGAATATAGAGAGAAGGAACAGAGAGACATAGCAGCAGCAGAGAACATAAAGAGAGGAACAAGAAGACAGAGCATCAGCAGGGAATATAAAGAAAAGGGGGGGAACAAGAGGACATAGCAGCAGCAGGGAATATAAAGAATAGGGAAGAAAAAAGGACAGAGCAGCAGCAGGGAATATAAAGAGAGGAATCAAAAGACAAATTAGCAGCAGCAGGGAATATAGAGAATAGAGGAACAGGAAGACAGAGTAACAGCAGGGAAAATAAAGAGAAGGGGATAACAAGAGAACATAGAAGCAGCAGGGAATTTAAAGAAAAGGGAGGAACAAAGGATAGAGCAGCAGTGGTGAATATAAAGAGAGGAACAAGAAGGAAGAGTAGCAGCAGGGAATATAAAGAGAAGGGGAGAACAAGAGAACATAGCAACAGCAGGGAATATAAAGAGAAGGGAGGAACAAAGGATAGAGCAGCAGCAGGGAATAGAAAGAGATTGAGAATAAGAGGACATAGCAGAAGCAGGGAATATAAGAGAAGGGAAGAACAAGAGGACATAGCAGCAGCAGGGAATATACAGAGAAGGGAATATAGAGTATAGAATATAGAGAAAAGAGGAACAAGAATACGAAGCAGCAGCAGGGAATATAAAGAGAAGAGAGGAACAAAGGATATAGCAGCAGTGGTGAAATAAAGAGAGGAACAAGAAGGCAGAGTAGTAGCAGTGAATATAAAGAGAAGAGAGGAACAGGAAGACAGAGCAGCAGCAGGGAATATAAAGAGAAGGGGTGAACAAGAGAACAAAGCAGCAGCAGGGAATATAAAGAAGAGAGGAACAAGAAGACAGAGTAGCAGCAGTGAATATAAAGAGAAGAGAGGAACAGGAAGACAGAGCAGCAGCAGGGAATATAAAGAGAGGAACACGAAGACAGAGCAGCAGCAGGGAATATTAAGAAAAGGGGAAAACAAGAGAACATAGCAGCAGCAGGGAATATAAAGAGAGGAACAAGAAGACAGAGTAGCAGCAGGGAATATAGAGAAGAGAGGAACAGTAAGACAGAGCAGCAGTAGGGAATATAAAGAGAGGAATAAGAAGACAGAGTTGCAGCAGGAATATAGAGAAGAGAGGAACAGGAAGACAGAGCAGCAGCAGGGAATATAAAGAGTGGAACAAAAAGGCAGAGTAGCAGCAGGAATATAAAGAAGAGAGGAACAGGAAGACAGAGCAGCAGTAGGGAATATAAAGGGAAGAGCAGAACAAGTGGACTGAGCAGCAGCAGAGAATATAAAGAGAAGGGGAGAACAAGAGAACATAGCAGCAGCAGGGAATATAAAGAGAGGAACAAGAAGACAGAGTAGCAGCAGGGAAAATAGAGAAGAGAGGTACAGAAAGACAGAGCAGCAGTTGGGAATATAAAGAGAGGAATAAGAAGGCAGAGTTGCAGCAGGAATATAGAGAAAAGAGGAACAGGAAGACAGAGCAGCAGCAGGGAATATAAAGAGAGGAACAAAAAGGCAGAGTAGCAGCAGGAATATAGAGTAGAGAGGAACAGGAAGACAGAGCAGCAGCAGGGAATATAAAGAGAAGGGGAGAACAAGAGAACATAACAGCAGCAGGGAATATAAAGGGAAGGGAGAAACAGAGAGACATAGCAGCAGCAGGGAATATAAAGAGAGGAATAAGAAGGCAAAATAGCAGCAGGAATATAGAGAAGAGAGGAACAGGAAGACAGAGCAGCAGCAGGGAATATATAGAGATGAACAAGAAGGCAGAGTAGCAGCAGGAATATAGACAAGAGAGGAACAGGAAGACAGAGCAGCAGCAGGGAATATAAAGAGAAGGGAAGAACAAGAGAAAATAGCAGCAGCAGGGAATATAGAGAAGAGAGGAACAGTAAGACAGAGCAGCAGTAGGGAATATAAAGAGAAGGGGAGAACAAGAGGACATAGCAGCAGCAGGGAATATAAAGAGAGAAGAGGAACAAGAAGACAGAGCAGCAGCAGAGAATATAAAGAGAAGGGGCGAACAAGAGAACATAGCAGCAGCAGCAGGGAATATAAAGAGAAGGGAGGGAGAAACAAAGGATAGAGCAGCAGCAGGGAATATAAAGAGAAGGGAGGGAGAAACAAAGGATAGACAGCAGCAGGGAATATAAAGAAAAGGGAAGAAAAAAGGACAGAACAGCAGCAGGGAATATATATAAAAGGGAAGGAAAAAGGACAGAGCAGCAGCAGGGAATATAAAGAGAGGAATAAGAAAGGCAGCGTAGCAGCAGAGAATATAGAGAAGAGAGGAACAGGAATACAGAGCAGCGGCAGGGAATATAAATAGAAGGGGAGAACAAGAGAACATAACAGCAGCAGGGAATATAAAGAGATTGGAGGAACAGAGAGACATAGCAGCAGGGAATCTAAAGAGAAGAGGAGAACAAGAAGACAGAGCAGCAGCAGGGAATATAAAGAGAAGGGGAGAACAAGAGAACATAACAGCAGCAGGGAATATAAAGAGAGGAACAAGAAGACAGAGTAGCAGCAGTGAATATAGAGAAGAGAGGTACAGAAAGACAGAGCAGCAGTTGGGAATTTAAAGAGAGGAATAAGAAGGCAGAGTAGCAGCAGTTATTTAGAGAAGAGAGGAACAGGAAGACAGAGCAGCAGCAGGGAATATAAAGGGAAGGGGAGAACAAGAGAACATAACAGCAGCAGGGAATATAAAGGGAAGGGAGAAACAGAGAGACATAGCAGCAGCAGGGAATATAAAGGGAAGAGCAGAACAAGCGGACTGAGCAGCAGCAGGGAATATAAAGAGAAGGGGAGAACAAGAGAACATAACAGCAACTGGGAATATAAAGAGAGGAATAAGAATGCAGAGTAGCAGCAAGAATATAGAGAAGAGAAGAACAGGAATACAGAGCAGCAGCAAGGAATATAAAGAGAGGAACAAGAAGGCAGAGTAGCAGCAGGAATATAGACAAGAGAGTAACAAAGGATAGAGCAGCAGCAGGGAATATAAAGAGAGGAATAAGATGGCAGAGTAGCAGCAGGAATATAGAGAAGAGAGAAACAGGATGACAGAGCAGCAGTAGGGAATATAAAGAGAGGAATAAGAAGGCAAAATAGCAGCAGGAATATAGAGAAGAGAGGAACAGGAAGACAGAGCAGCAGCAGGGAATATATAGAGATGAACAAGAAGGCAGAGTAGCAGCAGGAATATAGACAAGAGAGGAACAGGAAGACAGAGCAGCAGCAGGGAATATAAAGAGAAGGGAAGAACAAGAGAACATAGCAGCAGCAGGGAATATAGAGAAGAGAGGAACAGTAAGACAGAGAAGCAGTAGGGAATATAAAGAGAAGGGGAGAACAAGAGGACATAGCAGCAGCAGGGAATATAAAGAGAGAAGAGGAACAAGAAGACAGAGCAGCAGCAGAGAATATAAAGAGAAGGGGAGAACAAGAGAACATAGCAGCAGCAGCAGCAGGGAATATAAGGAGAAGGGAGGAACAAAGGATAGAGCAGCAGCAGGGAATATAAAGAGAAGGGAGGGAGAAACAAAGGATAGACAGCAGCAGGGAATATAAAGAAAAGGGAAGAAAAAAGGACAGAGCAACAGCAGGGAATATATATAAAAGGGAAGGAAAAAGGACAGAGCAGCAGCAGGGAATATAAAGAGAGGAATAAGAAGGCAGCATAGCAGCAGAGAATATAGAGAAGAGAGGAACAGGAATACAGAGCAGCAGCAGGGAATATAAATAGAAGGGGAGAACAAGAGAACATAACAGCAGCAGGGAATATAAAGAGATGGGAGGAACAGAGAGACATAGCAGCAGGGAATCTAAAGAGAAGAGGAGAACAAGAAGACAGAGCAGCAGCAGGGAATATAAAGAGAAAATAGGAAAAAGAGGACAGAGCAGCAGCAGGGAATATAGAGAAAAGAGAGGACCATAAAGATATAGCAGTGGCAAGGAATATAAAGAGAATGGGAAAACAAAGCGGACAGAGCAGCAGCAGGGAATATAAAGAGAAAAGACGAACAGGAAGACAGAGCAGCAGCCTGGATTATAAAGAAAGAGAGGGAAAGGAAGACAGAGCAGAGGCAGGGAATATAAAAAGAAGGGGAGAACAAGAGGACAAAGCAGCAGCAGGGAATATAAAGAAAAGGGAAACAAGAGGACAAAGCAGCAGCAGGGAATATAAAGAGAAGGGGAGAACAAGATAACATAGCAGCAGCAGGGAATATAATGAGAGGAGTGGAACAAGAGGACATGGCAGCAGGGAATATAACTAGAAGAGAGGAACAAGAGGACAGAGCAGCAGCAGGGTATATAAAAAGAAGAGAGGAACAAGAGGACAAAGCAGCAGCAGGGAATATAAAGAAAAGGGAAACAAGAGGACAAAGCAGCAGCAGAGACTATATAGAGAAGAGGAGAACAAGAGGACAAAGCAGCAGCAGGGAATATAAAGAGAAGGGGAGAACAAGCAGGGAATATAAAGAGAAGAGAGGAACAAGAGGACAAAGCAGCAGCAGGGAATATAAAGAGAAGGGGAGAACAAGCAGGGAATATAAAGAGAAGGGGAGAACAAGCAGGGAATATAAAGAGAAGAGAGGAACAAGAGGACACAGCAGCAGCAAGGTATATAAAAAAAGAAGGGTGGAACAGCAGCAGAGAATATAGAGAGCATTAACTGACTGAGCAAAGGTCAAGTAGGATGTATTTATTGACTTAAAGGGAGACCTAAATTATCATTATAGATTAGCAAATACTGGTATATCTATCCCAGGTACAAAAATTGGGTACTGAACGGGTATTTTCATACTAACAAATACAAAGTTATTTATTTTTACAAGATATCAGAGCAGTAAAAATGATATTATTCTCCGTCAAAATTTAAATCTAGCTAAGGTTTTGCTTTTTCTATGCGCATGCAAACTTTCAGTATGAAGTAACTTGTATGTAAAATTTTAAAAACGAAAAACTGTGTTCCATTTGAGGTGCAATACTCCAGTAGCTTTAGCTGCATGTGCAAAACAAGCTATAAAAAGATCAAGTACTATTTATTTATAAGGTAGACCTAAATTAGCATTATCTGACTAGCAAAGATCAAGTAGGATGTATTTATTGACTTAAATGTAGACCTAAATTATCATCAGAGGCCTGTGCAAAACATGCCATAAAAAGAACAAGTAAGATGTATTTAGTAGCTTATAAGAACAGTTTAATATATTTTCCTCTTTTTTCAATATAAAGAATAAACTATATTCTTATCCATCTATCTTCACAAATGTTTTGCGTATTCAAAAGAACCATCTTATTAACATGATTCTTTGAAGTACCCCAAAAAATAATGTTTGACTAAATGTTGAAAGGAAACAATTCTATGAACATATCCAAAACATTACTATTGTAAGGATCAGCTATGGAAGAGGAAACAATTCTATAATTACAACTGTCAAAACATTTATTGAGATCAGTGAATCTGATTGGTCAAGAACGGTCATCTAATCGTATTGACCTGCATTTCATTTTTCAATGAACTTCCCGTTTGTATTCATGAGGGGCGGGCACATTCTAATGTAGGACATTTCGGCCGCGGACATTTCGTTCTAGACGTTTCGGCCTGGACATTTTGGCCATGGACATTTCGGCCACAAAAAAAGCCAAAGGGGATGTTTCGGCCATAACCATAAATTGTGGGTTGGGGTGCGTGCATGCATAAATGTTTGATGCATTTCTTAGGAAATACTTAATTGTCTTAATAATCTTATATACTATATTTCTCCAAAAATTTTATTAGTTCTTAAACTACATGTATTTACAAGCAGAGATAAAAACAGTGTGCGTCCTGATCAGGTAGGGAGCTGGCTGATCTGGATCTGCAGTGTTTTCAAGAAAAAAGATAAATCCAGGCTCAGCAGGAAAGAAGTAAACATTCATCAATTGTTATGTGTCAGTAGATTCAAAGATACACGAGAATTGTTGTAAACAAAAAATAAATACTAATCCAGGCAATGGGAATTTATACAGGTATACTTCCACAAAATGCTTTGAGGCGTGACTCTAACGGTAAATGCATTGAATGAATCGAGGGTCATTACTTAGAGGTTGTGGTACTACTGTATATATCATTTACTGCTGTATAATATACACCATAATTTACCTGTTTCTATAAAAAAAAAATAGCATAATCCTATTATCATGCATCTTTGAATCTACTATAAGTATTCACATGTATATTTGATTTCAGAAGATTAAGAAATGCATCACACATTTAAATGCATGCAAACATCCCAAACCCAGAATTAATGGTTATGGCAGAAATGTCCACCTTTGCCATTTTCTGTGGCCGAAATGTCCGTGGCCCAAATATCCAGGCCGAAATGTCCGTGGCCGAAATGTGCTCGGCCGAGCACCGCACATTCATGGCAGAACTTCTTTTGTGATACTGTGCATTGCTTCTATTAAGAGAAATGGACAGTCGGCAACTACTTACACTTTACTTTACACTTACACAGATATTTTCAGGTGGCAAAGCAAAGGATAACTAATATATGATACTTAACCCTCAATGCGCAAATCGTAACAAAAGTTGTCTGCTTTTCTCGTCTGCTGAAATGTTTAAGACGCCTCTATGGCAAAGAGTGTGGACCCACATCAGAATGCTCCTATAGGAGCAGTCTGTTCTGGGTCCACGCTGTTTGCTTCTATACTTAATTCGTCAGTAATGTTAGGCAAATAATTGCAGCAGACGACTTCAGCAGACATTTTCAGATGCAGTTTTTTCTTGGGGCTTTAAGGGTTTAATTAACAGTATTCATGTTGATCAGCTGTCTAATGTGATCTTGCTGCCATCTCCTTTTTTCAACATCATGACATCTACGTACGTATCATAGTGCACGTCATAGTCTTAATGCGTGAAACTTTATAATCTGGAAACGTAATTTTAAGGAAAACATATTTAATAAATACCAAGGAGAAAAAATAACAAAAGACGTTATAATTATAAGAATTGAGAGTTATTTTTCTGCATTTCACTGCGGTATGAAATGTCGGGAAAATTACCGTATACAGCTGTGTATAATCCGCAAGAATACACAACCCTCACCCCCACTTTTGACCCCAAAATCCTGGAAAAAAGGGATTTCGGATATATTGACCGCACCTCAAATTCAGCATTCTAAAGGGTCGTGTGTGTCATCTCCAAACAAAAGGCCTACCTTGCAAACACTATTTTTCACACATGATGTCATCACAAGTTCTAATTATGCATATCTAAGTCTCTAAACACATCAATTATCCGCAATTAGTGCAGTAATTGGCAATATATTTACTATTGTGAAGCTTCAGTTTAAGCGTCACGCTCTGTGCACATGTCAAAAAACATCTCTCTAGGCAAGGGAAGCAACTCAAAAATACTATTTCAGAGGAAGAAGGCTGTGTTGTTCCAAATGAAGTGTTTCCAATATATGTAGTTATTGTACTTTCAAAGATAGATGAGAATCGATGTAAACAAACACTGGCCAGTTTACCTTGATTTTGGGCGTGCAGGTAGTCTCAGTTTACAGTTATATCGAACCTACCACAGATTATTGCATATGCGCGTAGCAGTGAAAATTCATGCTTTACCTGTTTATAAGAAAAATAGAATAGCCTCATTACTATGCATCTTTGAAAGCACAATAATATGTGTGTATTGACTATTGATAATAAAATACAGCATCTAAAAATAGAACGCTTGAATGATTATCGATTTTCCTACTAATACTAAGCACTGCTTTTAGGTATATCAGGAACCAGGCAGTGCAAATGTACTTTTTTAAACTCCAACAGCTGTTGACAGAGACGGGGTTTACGGATTTGTGTGCGGTTTTCAATGTCTGTTAGGCCTAAACTCGATTTTTTATGTTTTTCACATTGATTTTCGGCGATAACATTTTTCTTATTAATTTTATCAAACCGTCTTCGCGATGAAAGTTGTAGAGAAAAATTAGCGCCAATTTCTCCAAAGGGTTCTAACGTCCAAAATGCTGCAGTTAACTCTGCGCATAGATGCACTCTTTGAGCATTTTAAGCAAAACGCAAATAAACTAAGTCAAACATGTCAGTCAAAAAGTTGCATTGCACCGCCCCGATTCACTTACTAAGGCGATGGATGGCTTGTTCAAATATATTGGTAATCGCGCCTGATTCGCTCGTGCGTTAAGCTATTGGGGTCATCTCGAAGCTGTCCATTTAGGAGCACGTGCATAAGAGAAAAATGGCACGTCATGCGAAATCCCAGCTTCTGTTCTTACAGATGATCATGCTCAAAGTAGGTTCTGAGTATGCGCGGTTCATTCTTAGTGTGCATACAACAAGATTTAACTATACACAGCCATTGAATAACAGTATATATACCCCTTGTGAATATTCTTTTGAGATGAACCCTTTTTGTCACGCCTCTACGAAATTTATCTGTCAATAAACGAGTTAGAACTTTTGGCTGAATTCCATGTTTTGCAAAATCTTCATCTATGTGCACAAAAATCTGTTTGCGCAACAAACTTGGGACCTTTTGGAGAAACTGGCGCTAATTTTTCTCTACAACTTTCATAACGAACATGGTTTGATAAAATTATAAGAAAAAAGTTATCGCCGAAAATCAATGTGAAAAACATATAAAATCGAGTTTAAATGACTTCAGCAACATAATGGAATAACTCATGATGTACTGGCACGTAAGTGCAAAGCCATTTTACTTGGGAAATCACTTCAATTATTCCATGAGGATCCGAAAATCGGTTGGCTTGTGTTTGGGAAAAAGTACCAAATTTTGAGTTTGATTACACTACCCGCATCCCCCTTATTTCATGAGTTGTGGGCGTGAAAAAGTGTGGGTTGTATGCACCTTTCTATGGTACATCTAATTTTTATGAAAACTGATAAACTTTCATAACTTTAATGAACTTGTCCAAAACATTGATAGTGTAAGGATCAGCTGCTGAAGATGAATCAATGAACTTATCCATGACATTGATAGTGTAAGGATCAGCTGTTGAGGAGGAAACAATTCAATGAACTTGTCCAAGACATTGATAGTGAAAGGATGTTGAAGAGGAAACAATTCTATAAACTTGTCCAAGACATTGATAGTGTAAGGATCAGCTGCTGAAGATGAATCAATGAACTTGTCCATGACATTGATAGTGTAAGGATCAGCTGTTGAGGAGGAAACAATTTAATTAATTTGTCTAAGACATTGATAGTGAAAGAATGTCGAAGAGGAAAAATTACTATGAACTTGTCCATGACATTGATAGTGTAAGGATAAGCTGTTTAGGAGGAAACAATTCAATGAACTTGTCCAAAATTAGTAAGTGAGTATGATCAGGAAATACCACAATCACAAACCACAGACAACCCCGTGGCACCGCGAGGAAGAGCCGCTCAACCACCACGAGACACCAGGAAGACAAATTAAGTAAAGCAACCAGCTCTCTCTTCCCCATCAAGATGATTGCAATACTAGAATGGACATAAAGTAACATACAACATCACAGACTCCCACAATGGGAGTAACAATAAACAAAAAGTTAAAACATTGATAGTGTAAGGATCAGCGGCTGAAGATGAATCAATGAACTTGTCCATGACATTGATAGTGTAAGGATCAGCTGTTGAGGAGGAAACAATTTAATTAATTTGTCTAAGACATTGATAGTGAAAGAATGTCGAAGAGGAAAAATTACTATGAACTTGTCCATGACATTGATAGTGTAAGGATCAGCGGCTGAAGATGAATCAATGAACTTGTCCATGACATTGATAGTGTAAGGATCAGCTGCTGAATAGAAAACAGTTCTATGAACTTGTCCAAGACATTGATAGTGTAAGGATAAGCTGTTTAGGAGGAAACAATTCTATGAACTTGTCCAAGACATTGATAGTGTAAGGATAAGCTGTATAGAGGAAACAATTCTTTGAACTTGTCAAAGGCTTTGAAAGTGTAAGGATCATCTGTTGAAATGAGACAATTCAATGAACTTGTCAAAAAACATTGATAATGTAAGGATCAGCCACTGAAGAGGAAAGAATTCTATGAACTTGTTCATGACATTTATAGTGTAAGGATCAGCTGTTGAGGAGGACACAATTCTTTGAACTTGTCCAAGACATTAAAAGTATAAGGATCAGCTGCTGAATAGGAAACAATACTATGAACTTGTCCAAGACATCGATAGTGTAAGGATCAGCTGTTGAGGAGAAAACTATTCTATGAACTTGTCCAAGACATTGATAGTGTAAGGATCAGCTGTTGAGAAAGTAAACAAATCTAGGAATTCCCTATGATATAAATTAAACCAAAAGGCACTTATGTGTAAGGAATAAATAATGTACAACTTAATCTGAACAATAATGAAGTGAAATTTTCTACTGTGATACAAGCTAAGAGTACTTAAAGCTGTATAGTCTGTAACTTTTTATTTTTTAATTTTATAAATAATGTATCTATTTTTCAAGAAAACAGTAAAAAAACTAAAATTCAGGTATACATTTTACCAACTTCGTAAATCTTAACAAATTATCAGTATCAAAACAATAGCATTTATGTTAAAAATCAACTGTATAATTATTGAAGGGACGCAAATAATTAGCAACAAGAGAAAAAAACACCTATTTTTATAAGCTTGCAGTTTTCAGCTACAGTGAAAAGATGTATTGTGAAAACATATGATTATTTATTTTTAGGATAAATATGATTTATTTGACACTTGATATTTAGCCATTGCTATATAACTATATTGCAGGTTGCTTGGAGCAGCATTTCAATTTATAAGCTTTCAGAGTGTTTTTATCGGTGAAATTTAAAAGGCCTGTGTTAAAGGAACATGTTTTTATAAAATGAACATACAACGTGCCTTTAGATTTATGATTCAGCTAAGGATAATTCATTTCACAAACTGAACTGCTTCTAGTTTAATTGTACCCTTGAAATTATGTGAATAAATGGATGTATATATACATTCTTATGTCTTAGAACCTTCCACTCTGAATGCACTGAGTGGGGCTCTGAGGCACTAAATTATGGGTATAGGAACCATGCGTGGGGTAATCTCAGCTTTCTCATAGAGGGGTAATTCAAAAGCATTTTTGTACAACTTGGAGTTACTACTGACATTTCTACAGCCCTTCAATTCCACTTTCTAGATCAGTGATTTTTTCTCTTTAAGCATTGAGCTATTGGTCTGATATACTATGAACTTGTCTAAGGCATTGATAGTGTAACAATCAGCTGTTGAAAAGAAGCAGTTCTATGAACTTGTCCAAGACATTGATAATGTAACAGTCAGCTGTTGAAAAGAAGCAGTTCTATGAACTTGTCTAAGGCATTGATAGTGTAACAATCAGCTGTTGAGAAGAACCCAACAACAAAATGCTTTGGTTGAGAAATAAGTAAAATAATTTTCAGGAACACACTGTTATCTGCAGACCTGGTAATTTGAAGAGTACCTAAGCAAGAAATTCAATGTTGTACAAATCAAACCAAAAAGTACTTATGTGTAAGGAATAAATATGGTACAGTTTAATCTTAACAGTAATGAAGTGAGAATTTCTGATGTGGTACATGCTAAGAATATTTAAGGGAGAAATTGAAATGTGGTAATAGGTAAAATGACTGGAACTTGTGAATGTAGCACAACTTCAACTGAGTTAGACAACAAATGCCCTGATCAGCTTAGTCTTTTAGTTATCAAGACAGCAGTCTGGAAGATAGCTAAAACTCCGCCAACAGAATCTTTTGACCTTGAAGTGTGACCTCCAGTATGGGTATCTGATTCATGCACTGAGGAGAACATTTGAATGAAGTTTAATGAAAATCATTCAAAGGGGATATAATGAGCCAACACCAAATTGAAGGGTAAATCCCAAGACCTTGAAGTATGACCTTGACCTTGAGTCTATCTGCCAAGTCATGAGTTCTGCAAACCATCTTCATGAGGGGAATATTTGAGTGAAGTCTAATGAGAATAATTCTAAAGGTTCAGGAGATATGGAGCAGAAACAAAATTCAAGGGTAAACACTATGACCTAGAACTATGACCTTGAGACTGGGTAGCTGAATCAGGGGCAACACACATACAATCTTATTGAGAGGATTATTTGAGGAAAGTTAGATAGACTGATGATTTAAATGACATGAAAAATCTCCCATCTGCTTTGTGACAGGTGATTAAGTTACGGACTTAAGATTTATGACTTTCCCATTAGCTGCCCTAACAGGGCTCGATGATTTCGAATGAACTCAATGGACTTACTTTAGCAAATGTGCAATGTTGCATTCATGAAAAAAAACATAATTCGGTACTTTACTCAGGAACAATCTATATATAGCTTGCAACAGTATTTACCAGCACATCCCTCAAATTGTGTTTTTATGAATTGATTTATCTGTCATTTCTGCAATCTCAAGTTAATGTGAATGATCAATTTATATCCATCAAATACTCATTGTATTCTTTTGAATAACAAGGTTATTTAAGAACCTAACTCTTAAAAATTAAAACATTTTGCTTTATAAATACAATTAAATAAAAGAAAAATAAAGAAAAAAAAAAGAAAACAAACAAATTTTAAGTTAAGACAGATTAAATGATATTGAAAAGGAAAAGTGTGATTCAAGTAACAATATATATCAGGTATTCCAAAATAAATCCAAGGTGTGCAGTGGCTCAGTGGGAGAGTGACTGACTTGAGGTCGCTGGTCCTAGCCTCACCAGATGCAATATGTTTTGTCCTTGAGCAAGACAATTAATCTTGTGCTTAGTACTGGTTCTACCCAGGAAACGCCCAGACATGACTGAAGAATTGTTGACAAGGAGAAAGTTTCAACTAAAAAAAGTAAAAAAGCATTACATCAAAAAAAATAAAAATT
This sequence comes from Loripinus fragilis, assembly GCA_964019695.1. Taxonomy (NCBI): domain Eukaryota; kingdom Metazoa; phylum Mollusca; class Bivalvia; order Lucinida; family Lucinidae; genus Loripinus; species Loripinus fragilis. Next base: position 48,049,233 of record OZ026514.1, read on the forward strand.
AAAAAATAAGAAAAATCAGCAAATGAAATTATGCATCAGTCAGAGAAAATAAATTTCAAAATGATCTGTCAAAAAGGAGTCCCTCAGAAAAAGAGAGATCCTACAAAATTTAACATTAAACAGCAGACTCTGTTTCATTGAGTCTGTTCATGAGAATTACCAATGGAAAGCACATCAGCCTTCCAAGGCCCCCAGCATGGGAGTCATATTGGTCAAAAAACCCTTGTTATTCTGATGAAAAAATCAAACAATAATATTTACTAAAATAATTGAAAAAAAAATGTCTTAGGTCCCTTTGACCAAAGTGCCTATATACATATGAGAAATTTGATGCAATATTTTGTCGCAGAAGTGACAGTGTAGTTTTTTTCAACTGGGACAGAAAATCCATTCATAATTGCTCAACAATTTGAGAAAAGTGCACAAAATTAATCAGACAGTTGGTTCCTTGTATGAACACAAGGATGCAGGAAGAACTCACAGGTTCCATAACTTGATTTTACTCAAACAGAATTAAAATCAGCACTACACTATGCTGATGACAAACAACACTTGGGGTAACATAGTTGTTCAACTTAAAACTCCATGTTATGTTCTGGATCTAATCTGAACTCAGAATTACCTTAATTTACCCTATTGCATTCAGGATGGACCAATTTCTATAAAAGTGTGACCTGAATGCAAAAGGGGTGATGTTATAGAATGATGCACATTTACTAAATGCCCTTCATTATAGATGGTAACAGCATGCTACTAATAATATGTACATAACATAGTGAAATATGGATTAATAAGCAATTAATTTATTTGATCATGAGAAAAGGATATATAGGATAAGGAAGCATATTTAGAAGGCCAGACAAACATGTTTGAGGAATCACTGAAAGCCTACAATGTACACAGTTCCATAGTTATTACACTTGAAGGAGCTTGCACAAAGTATGAAGAAAATTAATACATTTAGTAAGGGTGCAAAGATCAGGAATCGATACAAAATAAGTACCACACCTGACCCAGGATACCAATGGGAAAGTGACAAAATCACATATTTAGATACCAAAAACGAGAGCCAAGAGGTCAGCCCTTTCCCAGCAGGTGACCACAAAGCACATATAAACAGATGCGCACAAAGACATAGCATACACAAGACAGAACAAAAACATAAAAGATCCACAAAAGAAGTACCGCCTTGGAACGGTCAGTAAAATATTTTACTGAAGGGCTTAAATCGGTTAAACCGCGCCAACCTCACCCTCAATTCAGATGTGGATCAAGAAACATAGATATTTGGTTTGCATGAAAGACCCCTAACTTATCAATAGTGCCTTTTGACGCTTTTGAAATACCATGGACTTGAAAATATTATGGAAAATGGAGCATTTGCTTTCAAAACTTAACTTAATTCTTCCTTGATTTTATCAATGTTGTCTCAAAAAGGAAAATGATCTAATGATCTCAAAATAGCCTATGGAGTAAAGTGTTAGGACAATCTTGTTTCAAAGTAAAATTCAAAATATTTTCTACCCATTAATTTTCACATATGTTAAGGGTACTCAAAAGAACTGTCTCACTGACATGACTCTTTTGAGTAACCATAACATATTTTTGGTTGAGGAGTAAGAAAATTAAGTTTTGATAACAAACTTTTCTAGAAGCTTCTTCACTTTAGCTTTTTTTCCCCCAGGCTATTTTTTAGATCATGACATCATTTTCTTTTTTAAGGTAGCATTAAGAAAATTTAAGTAATGTTTCAAACACTAGAAAATATTATGGAAAATTTAGCATTTGCTCAAAGATGGCAATAATGGCTTTAAAATGTGTTAATATGGAGTATATGTTTAAACAAGATTTTTCCTGTTTGGCAATATCAAGAAGCATTCTTCACTGTTAATAACTTTTATCCTTCTGAAACACATCTGTTATGAGGAAACCAATCTTCAATCTTGTCTAAGACATTGGAACTTTAGTGTTATAAAGCTGTTAAGTTAACTTGTCTAAGACATTAATGCTGTAAGGATCAGCTGTTGAAGAGGAAACAAATCTTTCACTGATTTTGTAAGGAAGTTGTAGAGAAGAAACAATTCTTTGAACTTGTGAAAGACCCTGATAGTGTAAGGATCAGCTGTTGGGAGGAAACAATTCTATGAACTTGTCCAAGACATTGATTTCGTAAGGAAGCTGTAGAGAAGAAACAATTCTTTGAACTTGTCTAAGACAATTGATTGCGCAAGAAAGCTGTAGAGAAGACAATTCTTGGAAACTTGTTTCATCAGAGATTGATAGTGTAAGGAAGCTTTTGAGAAGAAACAATTCATTGACTTTGTCCAAGACAATTGATAGTGTAACAATCAGCTGTTGAAAAGAAACAGTTCTATGAACTTGTTCAAGACATTGATAGTGTAACAATCAGGTTGAGAAAAATGTAAAGTAATTTTCAGGAACACACTATTATCTACAGGCCTGGTAATTTGAAGAGTACCTAAGCAAGAAATTCAATGTTGTACAAATCAGACCAAAAGTACTTATGTGTACTGATGATTTGACTGACATGAAAAATCTCCCATCTGCTTTGTGACAGGTGATTAAGTTACGGACTTAAGATTTATGACTTTCCCATTAGCTGCCCTAACAGGGCTCGATGATTTCTAATAAACTCAATGGACTTACTTTAGCAAATGTGCAATGTTGCATTCATGAAAAAAACATAATTTGGTACTTTACTCAGGAACAATCTATATATAGCTTGCAACAGTATTTACCAGCACATCCCTCAAATTGTGTTTTTATGAATTGATTTATCTGTCATTTCTGCAATCTCAAGTGTATGTGAATGATCAATTTATATCCATCAAATACTCATTGTATTCTTTTGAATAACAAGGTTATTTAAGAACCTAACTCTTAAAATTTAAAACATTTTGCTTTATAAATACAATTAAACAAAAGAAAAATAAAGAAAAAAAAAAGAAAACAAACAAATTTTAAGTTAAGACAGATTAAATGATATTGAAAAGGAAAAGTGTGATTCAAGTAGCAATATATATCAGGTATTCCAAAAAAAATCCAAGGTGTGCAGTGGCTCAGTGGGAGAGTGACTGACTTGAGGTCGCTGGTCCGAGCCTCACCAGATGCAATATGTTTTGTCCTTGAGCAAGACAATTAATCTTGTGCTTAGTACTGGTTCTACCCAGGAAACGCCCAGACATGACTGAAAAGTTGTTGACAAGGAGAAAGTTTCAACTAAAAAAAATAAAAAAGCATTACATCAAAAAAATAAAAATTAAAAAATAAGAAAAATCAGCAAATGAAATTATGCATCAGTCAGAGAAAATAAATTTCAAAATGATCTGTCAAAAAGGAGTCCCTCAGAAAAAGAGAGACCTACAAAATTTAACATTAAACAGCAGACTCTGTTTCATTGAGTCTGTTCATGAGAATTACCAATGGAAAGCACATCAGCCTTCCAAGGCCCCCAGCATGGGGGTCATATTGGTCAAAAAACCCTTGTTATTCTGATGAAAAAATCAAACAATAATATTTACTAAAATAATTGAAAAAAAAATGTCTTAGGTCCCTTTGACCAAAGTGCCTATATACATATGAGAAATTTGATGCAATATTTTGTCGCAGAAGTGACAGTGTAGTTTTTTTCAACTGGGACAGAAAATCCATTCATAATTGCTCAACAATTTGAGAAAAGTGCACAAAATTAATCAGACAGTTGGTTCCTTGTATGAACACAAGGATGCAGGAAGAACTCACAGGTTCCATAACTTGATTTTACTCAAACAGAATTAAAATCAGCACTACACTATGCTGATGACAAACAACACTTGGGGTAACATAGTTGTTCAACTTAAAACTCCATGTTATGTTCTGGATCTAATCTGAACTCAGAATTACCTTAATTTACCCTATTGCATTCAGGATGGACCAATTTCTATAAAAGTGTGACCTGAATGCAAAAGGGGTGATGTTATAGAATGATGCACATTTACTAAATGCCCTTCATTATAGATGGTAACAGCATGCTACTAATAATATGTACATAACATAGTGAAATATGGATTAATAAGCAATTAATTTATTTGATCATGAGAAAAGGATATATAGGATAAGGAAGCATATTTAGAAGGCCAGACAAACATGTTTGAGGAATCACTGAAAGCCTACAATGTACACAGTTCCATAGTTATTACACTTGAAGGAGCTTGCACAAAGTATGAAGAAAATTAATACATTTAGTAAGGGTGCAAAGATCAGGAATCGATACAAAATAAGTACCACACCTGATCCAGGATACCAATAGGAAAGTGACAAAATCACATATTTAGATACCAAAAAACGAGAGCCAAGAGGTCAGCCCTTTCCCAGCAGGTGACCACAACGCACATATAAACAGATGCGCACAAAGACATAGCATACACAAGACAGAACAAAAACATAAAAGATCCACAAAAGAAGTACCGCTTTGGAACGGTCAGTAAAATATTTTACTGAAGGGCTTAAATCGGTTAAACCGCGCCAACCTCACCCTCAATTCAGATGTGGATCAAGAAACATAGATATTTGGTTTGCATGAAAGACCCCTAACTTATCAATAGTGCCTTTTGACGCTTTTGAAATACCATGGACTTGAAAATATTATGGAAAATGGAGCATTTGCTTTCAAAACTTAACTTAATTCTTCCTTGATTTTTTTCAATGTTGTCTCAAAAAGGAAAATGATCTCATGATCTCAAAATAGCCTATGGAGTAAAGTGTTAGGACAATCTTGTTTCAAAGTAAAATTCAAAATATTTTCTACCCATTAATTTTCACATATGTTAAGGGTACTCAAAAGAACTGTCTCACTGACATGACTCTTTTGAGTAACCATAACATATTTTTGGTTGAGGAGTAAGAAAATTAAGTTTTGATAACAAACTTTTCTAGAAGCTTCTTCACTTTAGCTTTTTTCCCCCCAGGCTATTTTTAGATCATGACATCATTTTCTTTTTTAAGGTAGCATTGAAAAAATTCAATAAAATTAAAGTAATGTTTCAAACACTTGAAAATATTATGGAAAATTTAGCATTTGCTCAAAGATGGCAATAATGGCTTTAAAATGTGTTAATATGGAGTATATGTTTAAACAAGATTTTTCCTGTTTGGCAATATCAAGAAGCATTCTTCACTGTTAATAACTTTTATCCTTCTGAAACACATCTGTTATGAGGAAACCAATCTTCAATCTTGTCTAAGACATTGGAACTTTAGTGTTATAAAGCTGTTAAGTTAACTTGTCTAAGACATTAATGCTGTAAGGATCAGCTGTTGAAGAGGAAACAAATCTTTCACTGATTTTGTAAGGAAGTTGTAGAGAAGAAACAATTCTTTGAACTTGTGAAAGACCCTGATAGTGTAAGGATCAGCTGTTGAGAGGAAACAATTCTATGAACTTGTCCAAGACATTGATTTCGTAAGGAAGCTGTAGAGAAGAAACAATTCTTTGAACTTGTCTAAGACAATTGATTGTGCAAGAAAGCTGTAGAGAAGACAATTCTTGGAAACTTGTTTCATCAGAGATTGATAGTGTAAGGAAGCTTTTGAGAAGAAACAATTCATTGACTTTGTCCAAGACAATTGATAGTGTAACAATCAGCTGTTGAAAAGAAACAGTTCTATGAACTTGTCCAAGACATTGATAGTGTAACAATCAGGTTGAGAAAAATGTAAAGTAATTTTCAGGAACACACTATTATCTACAGGCCTGGTAATTTGAAGAGTACCTAAGCAAGAAATTCAATGTTGTACAAATCAAACCAAAAGTACTTATGTGTACTGATGATTTGACTGACATGAAAAATCTCCCATCTGCTTTGTGACAGGTGATTAAGTTACGGACTTAAGATTTATGACTTTCCCATTAGCTGCCCTAACAGGGCTCGATGATTTCTAATAAACTCAATGGACTTACTTTAGCAAATGTGCAATGTTGCATTCATGAAAAAAACATAATTTGGTACTTTACTAAGGAACAATCTATATATAGCTTGCAACAGTATTTACCAGCACATCCCTCAAATTAAGTTTTTATGAATTGATTTATCTGTCATTTCTGCAATCTCAAGTGTATGTGAATGATCAATTTATATCCATCAAATACTCATTGTATTCTTTTGAATAACAAGGTTATTTAAGAACCTAACTCTTAAAATTTAAAACATTTTGCTTTATAAATACAATTAAACAAAAGAAAAATAAAGAAAAAAAGAAAAAAAACAAATTTTTAGTTAAGACAGATTAAATGATATTGAAAAGGAAAAGTGTGATTCAAGTAACAATATATATCAGGTATTCCAAAAAAAAAATCCAAGGTGTGCAGTGGCTCAGTGGGAGAGTGACTGACTTGAGGTCGCTGGTCCGAGCCTCACCAGATGCAATATGTTTTGTCCTTGAGCAAGACAATTAATCTTGTGCTTAGTACTGGTTCTACCCAGGAAACGCCCAGACATGACTGAAAAGTTGTTGACAAGGAGAAAGTTTCAACTAAAAAAAATAAAAAAGCATTACATCAAAAAAATAAAAATTAAAAAATAAGAAAAATCAGCAAATGAAATTATGCATCAGTCAGAGAAAATAAATTTCAAAATGATCTGTCAAAAAGGAGTCCCTCAGAAAAAGAGAGACCTACAAAATTTAACATTAAACAGCAGACTCTGTTTCATTGAGTCTGTTCATGAGAATTACCAATGGAAAGCACATCAGCCTTCCAAGGCCCCCAGCATGGGGGTCATATTGGTCAAAAAACCCTTGTTATTCTGATGAAAAAATCAAACAATAATATTTACTAAAATAATTGAAAAAAAAATGTCTTAGGTCCCTTTGACCAAAGTGCCTATATACATATGAGAAATTTGATGCAATATTTTGTCGCAGAAGTGACAGTGTAGTTTTTTTCAACTGGGACAGAAAATCCATTCATAATTGCTCAACAATTTGAGAAAAGTGCACAAAATTAATCAGACAGTTGGTTCCTTGTATGAACACAAGGATGCAGGAAAAACTCGCAGGTTCCATAACTTAAATTATCTCAAACACTTAACTGTGAACTTTTACATCAGCACTACACTATGCTGATGATGAACAACACTTGGGGTAATATTGTTGTTCAGCTTAAAGCTATCCAGGTTATGTGATCTGGATCTAATCTGAACTCAGAATGACCATGTTTAACCCTATTGCACGCAGAATGGACCCAATTAATGACATAATCTTCTGAGTGTAAATGGGCAATTTTATATCATAAAATGATGCACATTTACTAAATGCCCTTGATTGTAGACCGTTACAACTTCCTTAAAATTATGAATTTAACATAGAGAAAGGTGACAGATCTTCTGAATTAAAATGGAATATCTTCAAAGTTAGTCCTTTACTCTATAACCTATTTTTAGATTGTGACATCATTTTCTAATCTTAGACAACATAGAAAAAATTCACATACAAAAATAAGTAAAGCTTTAAATACTTTTGAAAATAATATGGAAAATGGAGCATTTGCTCCTTAGAACCAGATGCTCCATTTTCCATATTTTCAAAAACTTGGTATTTTAAAAGCGTCAAAAGGTGTTATTATGGAGTAAAGGGTTAAAATAAACAATTTATTCATAAGCAAATGGAAATAGGATGTACAGGATAAGAAAGCACATTTAGAAAGCCAGAAATGCATGTTTCAGGAACTCACTGAAAGCCTACAATGTACACAATTCCATATTTCTAAAACTTAGAAGGATCTTGCGCAAAATACAAAGAAACAGCATACTATGGTCGATAAATAAAGACAAACTTTTTTCTAAGTCAAATTTAAAATAATTTCTTACCCATATATTTTCACATATGTTTGGGGTCTCATTGACATGACTCTTTTGAGTAACCATAACATATTTTTGGTTGAGGAGTAAGAAAATTAAGTATTGTTTACAAACTTTTCTGGAAAAGCTTCTTAACTTTATACAACATTTATCCTGTTTACCATGCATATCAAGAAGCATTCTTCACTGTTGATAATTTCTAGTAAGAGAAAATAATTCTATGAACTTGTCCTAGGTCTTGAAGGTGTAAGAAAGCTATTTAGATAAAATCAATCTATGATCTTTTAAAGACATTCTTAGAGTGAGAGTAACAAAACCATCTTTGACTTGTCAAAAAATATTCTCCTTAGTGTATGGATGGATGTCATTGATCGGCTATTGAGAGGAAACAAATCTTTATTCCTGTCCAAGATATGGATATTTTAAGGAAGTTGTTCAAAGGAAACAATTCTATGAACTTGTCCAAGACAATGATAGTGTAATGAAGTTGTTGAGAGGAAAAAATTCTATGAACCTGTCCAAGAAATTGATATTGTAAAGTTAGGGGAAAACAATTCTATGAACTTGTCCAAGACATTGATAGCATAAAGAAGTTTTTGAGGTAGAAAAATCTATGAACTTAACCAAGACACTGATATTGTTATTGAGAGAAAACAATTCTATGCACTTGTTCAAGACATTGAGAAAGAGAATCAGCTGTTGAGAGAAAACAATTCTTTGATTTTTTCTTGCAATGTCCGAGACATCTATGCTGTATGAATCAGCTGTTGAGATGAACCATTTCAATGAACTTGCCTAAGACATCCAGGCCCCCAGATAAGAGTGCCTAACTGAGAATTATTTTACTTATTTCTCATCCTAAAACATATTTTGTGGGTGCTCAAAAGAACCATCTCAATGAGACGGTTCTTTTGAGCACCCAAAACACACGTTTAAACGGATGGATAAGACAATAAAAGCAATTGTACGCTGAAAATATTTGCTTAACTGGACCTAAGACATCAATAATGTAAGGAAGCTGTTGAGATGGAACAATTCTATGATTTGTCATAAACATTGATAGTCTAAGGATCAGCTGTTGAAATAAAACAATTCTATGAACTTGTCTAAAGTATTGATATATAGTGTAAGGAAGCTGTTGAAAGAAAACAATTCTATGAACTTGTCCAAAGTATTGATAGTGTAAGGAAGCTGTTGAAAGAAAACAATTCTATGAACTAGTCCAAGATATTGATAGTGTAAGGATGCTGTCAAAGGAAAACAATTCTATGAACTAGTCCAAGATATTGATAGTGTAAGGAAGTTGTTGAAGGAAGACAATTCTATGGATGTGTCCAAGATATTGACAGTGTAAGGAAGCTGTTGAAAGAAAACAATTCTATGAATGTGTCCAAGATATTGACAGTGTAAGGAAGTTGTTGAAAGAAAATAATTCTATGAACTAGTCCAAGATATTGATAGTGTAAGGATGCTGTCAAAGGAAAACAATTCTATGAACTAGTCCAAGATATTGATAGTGTAAGGAAGTTGTTGAAGGAAAACAATTCTATGGATGTGTCCAAGATATTGACAGTGTAAGGAAGCTGTTGAAAGAAAACAATTCTATGGATGTGTCCAAGATATTGACAGTGTAAGGAAGCTGTTGAAAGAAAGCAATTCTATGAATGTGTTCAAGATATTGATATTGTAAGGAAGTTGTTGAAAGAAAACAATTCTATGGATGTGTCGAAGATATTAACAGTGTAAGGAAGCTGTTGAAAGAAAACAATTCTATGGATGTGTCCAAGATATTGACAGTATGAGGAAGTTGTTGAAAGAAAACAATTCTATGGATGTGTCCAAGATACTGACAGTGTAAGGAAGCTGTTGAAAGAAAACAATTCTATGGATGTGTCCAAGATATTGACAGTGTAAGGAAGTTGTTGAAAGAAAACAATTCTATGGATGTGTCCAAGATATTGACAGTGTAAGGAAGCTGTTGAAAGAAAACAATTCTATAAATGTGCCCAAGATATTGATAGTGTAAGGAAGATGTTGAAAGAAAACAATTCTATGGATGTGTCCAAGATATTGATAGTGCATGGAAGCTGTTGAAAGAAAACAGTTCTATTGATGTGTCCAAGATATTGACAGTGTAAGGAAATTGTTGAAAGAAAACAATTCTTTGAACTTGTCCAAGAAGTTGTTGAGAGGAAAAAATCTATGGATGTGTCCAAGATATTGACAGTGTAAGGAAGCTGTTGAAAGAAAACAATTCTATGGATGCGTCCAAGATATTGATAGTGTAAGGAAGTTGTTGAAAGAAAACAATTCTTTGAACTTGTCCAAGAAGCTGTTGAGAGGAAAAATTCTATGAACCTGTCCAAGAAATTGAAAGTGTAAGCTAGGAAGAAACAATTCTGTCAGCTTGTCCAAGACATTGATTGTGTAAGTTAGGAGGGAACAATTCTTTGAACTTGTCCAAGACATTGATAGTGTAAGGAAGATGTTAAGAGGGAACAATTCTTTGAACTTGTCCACGACATTGATAGACATTGGTAGCGTAAGGAAGCTGTTGAGAGGGAACAATTCTTTGAACTTGTCCACAACATTGATAGTCATTGATAGTGTAAGGAATCTGTTAAGAGGGAAAACAACTCTTTGAGCTTGTCCAAGACATTCATAGTCTAAGGATCAGCTGTTGAGATCAAATGATTCTATGACATTTTCCAAGACATGACATGGTAGTGTTAGGAAGCTATTGTTTGAACTTATGCAAGATGTTGAAGAAAATCATGTTTTTATTTTGTCTTAATCCTTTGTTTTCAGGAAACCTCTAAACAAGTTGTTTTGCAAACAGTGAAGACCCAAATGAAATGCAGCATAATGCTGCATTTCATCGGGGTCTACCCTGTTTGTAAAGGTTAAAAGATCTTCAGACAAAAGAATACAATATTTATGAAAATCATAATCTGACACACCTAGATATGAACAATGGACTATCCCAAGTTTATTGTATCAAACCAGATGGAATATATCATTAGTATACAAAGGGTTATTTGTTTTCACAATAATGCATGGACTGAAAGTATAGAAAGACAGGCAATGTTAATAGAGAGTACTAAACAGCTTAATTCAATAGGTTGGGCAGTGATTCATTTACAAGTTTGTGCCAGGGTTCATACAAGCAAGTACGAGTAAAATTCAAGGACTTTTCAAGGACTTCTGAAAGCCTCTCAAACAGTTTTCAAGGACTTAAAGTTAATGAAAAATACTGATCTAAGTGTTAAAATTCTACTTCAGAAATGCTAGACTGAGATAATGGAGACATTAGTACTGGCACATTAGTATAAAATTGTTGTGCCTATATTTGGTGCAGCATATGCTGCACCAAATAAAGGCACAACAATTTTATACTGATTTAGGTCTCCATCAACAGTGCTAAGACCTACAGAAAATAGTAGAATTCAAGGACTTTTCAAGGTTTTTGAGTGATTTTCCAGTACTTTTCAAGGCAGATTTCATTTTCAAGGACTTTTCAAGCCTGTGCGAACCCTGTGAGCTTATGGGTCCTAGGACTCGCTGTTTCCCATATCAATAGGCCCAACTGCAAACTTATGAGTCCAGAACACTATTTTTCATGACAAATCTGCAATACCATTGCATCCTGGGACTCGCTGAAATAAAAACGTTGCATCCCCTGAGACAAAATGATGAGTAACAGATGCAGGATGCGCAGGTTAAAATATCACTGTTGGGTGAGTAGGTCTCATTTAAGAATTGAAAGTTATTTTTCTGTGTTTCACTGAGCTATGAAATGTCGGAAAAATTACATCTAAGCATGAAAACCAAAGCTAAAATTAGATGTAATTTAAACGACATTTCAAAACTGTGAACGCAGAAAAATAAATTTCAATCATAATTACAACTTCTTTCGTTATTCTTTTTCCTAAGTATACTTTTTAATTATGTTTTCCCTAAAATGACATTACCAGTTAATAAAGTTTCAAGCATTTAGACTATGACGTGCACTATGACGCGTACGATGATGTCATGAAGTTCAAAAAAATAAGATGGCGGCGAGATCGCATTCGACAGCTGATTGGCATGAATACTGTTAATTTGAGCGTCGTATGTAAGTTAATCTTTGCTTTTCCACCTGAAAATATTTGTTTAAGTGTATAAAGTAAAGTGTAAGTAGTTGCTGACTGTCCATTTCTCTTCATAGAAGCAGTGTACAGTATCACAAAAGAAGTTCTGCTGTGAATGTCCCCGCCCCTCATGAATACGAACCAAAGTTCATTGAAAAATGAAATACAGGTCAATACGATTAGATGACCGTTCTTGACCAATCAGCTTTACAGATCTCAATAAATGTTAAGACAGTTGTAGTTTTATGTTTTGAAGTCACAGGTCAAAAAAATCACTTTTTCTATACTGTAACTGAGAGCCCGAGGAGATGCCATAGAATGTCTGTACTGTCCATGAGGACAAAGCCTATCTTCAAGCACAGATAATGCAAAAAATGAAAGATATAGGTTTGGATAAAAAAAAATATTTTAGCATTAAATTGTAAATATTATCTTACCCATCAGTTTTAGCATATGTTTAGGGTTCTCAAAAGAACCGTCTCATTGGGACGGTTCTTTTGAGTACCCACAACATGTTTTGGTTTAAAAATAAGTAAATCATTTTTTTGGTACACACTCTTAACTAAATGCCTGAAAGACAACCAACAGTGAAAAATGTTGACTCGATCCTTTATAGAGAAAAAATCTTTCAATATTCTTCCATCTTATGATCCTGATACCTTTCAGACTTATGAGCAATGTCAAAGACAAGTATAAGCTTTTCAAAAAATCTAGCCATCTTTGAAGCCCTTAACTAAAGTGGGTTGTTGTCTAATGACTGAAATTACAGAAGCCTGTTGAAACCTGTCTCAAAGGAAAGTTTTGTTTGTTTGTTTGGTTCTTAACGACGCATCAACCCTTGTGTGTCATTAGCCTCAGACCGTTTTAAACATGATGAAGATGGAAAAAGTAAAAAATTTTAAGATAAAATAAAAGGAATGATGATGATGAGTTTGTATAATGATAATTAGTTGCAATACAATTGTTGACAGGAGAGACCACGTACAATATCTGACAGTTTCAAAGAGCTATTCAGATAACTGTACATGTTCTTTAACTGAACTGAATACAACATTAAAAAATCTGTATTATGGTCTGATACAAATGTAAAACAAAATATGATTTTAAAAATAGCAATTAGATTTTGTTAAAAAGATTTATTTGTCTTAAAATGTCATAATACTATCAATATGTATATCTTGAAATACTTATCAACATGGAAGCAATTATTTCTTACTTGTGCAAAATCGCCACACTCCAAAAGGAAGTGACGTACAGTGAATGGTGCATCGCAACCAACACATTGTGGTTGCTCTTCACCTTGTAGTAAGTATGAATGTGTGACTCTTGTATGACCTAAACGGAGTCGAGCCAAAACACTTCTTCTTTTCTAACAACTGATTGATGTTCACCAATAATTGGTTTTATGTCAAGAAGTTTATTTCCAATGCTGTTATTCCATGAAGTTTGCCATTCTTCCAAGATATATTTATTGATAGATGGCTTAAAATTAGAAAATGGAATCTTAAAAGAAGTTGGTTCTAATGAAAGCGATGTTTTTGCTTGCTTATCTACCGTCTCATTCCCTGGATACCTATATGACTAGGCATCCAACAGAGAACAATTTCTTTATAAGCTAAAAGCTCAAAGGAAAGTGATGAATTCATTAAATGAGTGGAGATGGGGATGAGTTGGATGTGTAATTTTAATGTTGTGACACCATGCAGGTAATTTTTACGGAACATTAGGGCAAATCACTTAACCGGTGCTACCATACAGGCTGCAAACTTAGTCGATTATAATAAATTGATGCCAACAAAGATAACTGCACGCAACTGAAGAAGTCATGTCAAAAAGAAAACCAAGAGGGCCAAGTGATCACTCACCTTATTATTTGGTTTTACAGTTTCTAATACATGGATATGGAAAACTCAGCCATGCCTCCTACAGATCAAATTTGTGTAAGCTTGTAACAAGGTTTATACAGGGAAGTTGGAGTAAAATTTAAGGACTTTTCAAGGACTTCTTTTACAGTTTTCAAGGACTAAAAATTTAGGAAAAATACTGACCGAAGTGTTAAAATTCTTCTTCAAAAATGCTACACTGAGATAATGGAGAAACAAGTACTAGAAAATGAGTATGAAATTGTTGTGCCTTTATTTGGTGCAGCATTTGCTGCACCAAATAAAGGCACAACAATTTTATACTGATTTAGATCTCTATCAAAAGTGTTCAGTTCTACAGAAAATAAAAAAAAATCAAGGACTTTTCAAGGCTTTTAAGTGATTTTTGAGTACTTTTCAAGGCAGATTTAATTTTCAAGGACTTTTCAAGAAAGCCCTCTAAATTCAAGTACTTTTCAAGCCTATGTGAACCCTGTGTGAGGTAGAAGATCAACAAAAAAAAACTACATTGAATTCTGACCATTGGCTTCAGAAGAAGATTGTTTAAGTTTCTTTTATAAAGGTACAAAATGGCAACTGTCTACACCCCCTTGTAGTCCCATGAGCTGCAACAATCCAATTTATTTTAGCTATACTTCTGGTCTTCTAGTAACCATTTTTGCCAAATGATTTTGAAAAGTAAGTGAGTATGGTCAAGAAATACCACAATCACATTGCAGACCAACCAACAGCACTGTGAGGAAGAGACACAGAGCACTAACAGATGTTATTTGTTTCATTCATCATCAGCAGACAGACAGACATACAGATGGATAGAAAGATGGACAGACAGACAGACAGACAGACAGACAGACAGACAGACAGACAGACAGACAGACAGATGGACAGACATACAGACAGACAACCCTAATTAAACCTTTGGTTACTTGAAGATCAATTGACAAAGATAAAACTTTGTTGTTTTTTTAAAAAAAACACACTTAAAGCTAAGACATTTCAAAGTGCTCCTGTGACCTTGAAAATAAGGTCAAGGTCACCAAAGTCTAATCATCTCTTTCCCTCCTCCCAACAATGTATCTATGCAAGTTTGGTCGAAATCCATCCACTGGTTCAGAAGATAATGCACAGAAATGAAGAAGCGGATGCCGACACAAACGCCGACGCTGACCCCGACAGGAAGGCACCAAAAACAATATAAAAATGCTAGAAACTTTGGCTTTTTTACAAGTGTTGATGTAGACAGACAGTCATGAATTCACAACAAAGATTTGCGGCACAAGACCTTGAAAACAAAACGCAATCAATTAGCGTTATTCACCAACATGCTGATTTAATTTGCATATCCACAGACCATAAGATTATATTATCCAGTCAATAAAGTCACAGTCACTTTGTAATTGTAAGTTCTGTTTGTCAGAGAGCACAATATGCACACACCTACTGCATTTGCTAAGTGTGGTTAACAAATTAGTTACACTAGTTTCAGAGAAGATTTATATAGTCTTTTTTAACCCTGATAAGTATTCTTTTTGGATGGATCAAATTTGCTCTAGCTATTTCCAGGAAACATTATTGTGTCGTTTTGTCTGGCCTGATTTGGGTACAAACTGTAAGTTATCAGCTGACATATAACAAGCACAGATCCAGAAAGTTTCGTCAGAGGGGATCCAACTCAACTCTGACAACTTTATTTCTTGATGAGGGAGAGAGGATCCTATTACCACTTAAAGTGGACCATCATTGGCCCGCCAGCAAAAGGCCATTTAAATGGCGTTTCACTGGCGGGCCGATGATGGCCCACCGTTGAACGCTGGCTTGGTAGCTTTGTGATTTTCCAGAGGATCTGAACCAGTATTGCTAAGGAATTCCATAGCTTTGTGATTTTCAAGGGAGTGGGGGATCAGGACCCCCTGTCCACCCTCCCCTTTGGATCTGTGCATGGCTGAGAACAAAAGATGTCACTGGCAGGTGAAAGACTTATTAGTATCAAGATTCACTGTTCACACAAAAAAACATCAGAGGTTACAGTTGACTTTTTTACACAGGGGAGCAACTTTTTTGCGAACTTTTGCTTGGCTGTTGTCTCTTTGCCTCCTTTGCAAACAGTTTGGGCCCAGATCAGGCCTGACAAAATGTCAGGCTTTGTCTGGATCCAAACTGCTTGACATACTGAAAGAGCTATTAGAAAATCTTGATTTGGAAAAAAAATCAGCCGATGACAAAAAAGCATGAAAAAGTACTACGTAGAAAAAAAGTGAACTGTCAGGTAGGGTATAATACAGTCCCCTCAGGTGAAACTATTAGTGGATTAATACACCACACAAACCCAGAATTTTAATGAAAACAAGATAACTATTTTTTTTTCCAAAAAACCAAATAGCAAGAGGTTCAGAATCACATGGATTCACAGAATAAATTGAAAACAAGCCAGCTGATCTTGAACTACATTGTGATTAAAAAAGAGATTCATCCAGGCTCAATCCTTTTCATACTGGATACCAGTAAACAGGTACTTTGTCAAACAGTGCAGACCCAGATGAAATGCCACATAAGATTGCATTTCATCAGCGCCTGCACTATTTCAGTCAGGCACTGGAAGGAAAACCTTCCAACAGACTTGGATGTAAATTCCTTCCAATCTAACATTCTCTCAATTTTAGTTCTATTTCTAGAAATAGAAACATTTCCTCCCATAAATAAGCCTAAGCATCTGTTTGTGATTACCTGGACTTCCATCCAGATTTATTTATAGTAACACACTTATTTAATACTGCATGCCTTGAAAAGATATCTTCAAGAAAAGGCATCACAAGTTTTCAAACTTTCTCTAACACCAGTGACAAGAAAAGATTGATAAATGATCTTAATTTCTGTTATCTGTATTGCAATAAGGTTTATCAAGTAGAAACATGATTTTTCTGCTTGGTTATGTAATGAAAACATTCTAATTACATCATTAACCCTGTGATCGGACAGCCGATTGGATGCCAAATTTGCAATGAAAAGGATGTTTTGGAAGGGTTTTCAATCCAAAACTTGTCATTAAGATGGATGGTAAGTCCTTCCAATTTTCAGTGAAAAAAACTAATTGGTAGGAAAATCCATCCATAGTGAAATTGTTAAGTTGGAAGACTATTCCTTCCAAAAAGGCATACTTTTGGCTTGGAAGGTTTTCCTTCCAGTGCCTGACTGTATTTGCTGAGATAAAAACATTCTTAAGGACAGGAACACATCATTTAATAGAAATTTTGACAGGCAACCTCTTAAACCATAAAGCGCCACCTATAATTTGAAGCAGACAACATTTTCAAAATTTTCCTGCATTTCAAAAATAACAAATAATGCATGATATTTCATGAGAATCGTCTGCTGGCAGATGATTCTCATGAAATATCATACCTTATTTTTGTTGAAAACTAGGAAAGATGTTAAAAAAATTTGTTGTCTGCTGCAGTCGTGATTGGCGCTTTAAGAGTTAAGATACAAAATCAACAATTTCATACTTTTTGTATCAATATGTATGGCAAAATCCATCAGAATGAAAAAGGGTTGTTAACTCTTTGCATGCCGGGTAATTTTGCATGCTTTTTTGTCGTCTGCTGATTTTTTTCAAAATCAACTTTTTTGAAAAATTATTTCAGGAATACCATCAGAGTTTCAAATAGTTTGGACCCAGATCAGGCCTGACATTTTGTCAGGCCTGATCTGGGTCAAAACTGTTAGCAAAGGTTATCAGCAGATGACACATACATAGTCGGCAAAGAGTTAACAGGACAACAAGAGTTACACAAAAGATTGCAAAGTTCTCTGAAATGACAATTGGTACAAATACAACCAATTCAGTCGCCTTCAATATTAAAGTTAGTTTGATTTGAACAAGAGAACAAAGCAACAATAACCCGACATCATGACATCAAAACAACAACAAATTATGTCACATGGTTGACAAAAATAATTGATTTCCATATTGCTTCAATTAAGAAGTCAAGGAACATGATACTGATGTCATGTTGTTATGATGTCATGTTGCCACTGGGAGTTTTTTTTAACACCAACTTACCACTATCTCTGATAATGTCCTCTTTGCATGCAGAAATTCTCTGGTGCCCAGCCGACAGGTTTCCACACATCATTCATCTGGAGAAAACATAACACAGAAAATCACATGAAATGCCTTGTACCCTCTTTTCACCATTTGTCACTTACTTTGGAAGTCATTACTTGACAACAGGATTTTGATTTTTGTCCCCCGCCTTTTCGAAGAAAAGCGGAGGGACATAGTTTTCGGCATTCCGTCCTTCCGTCCGTCCTTCCGTCCGTCCTTCCGTCCTTCCGTCCTTCCGTCCCCCTAATATAGTAGGTACCTTGTGTGCGCAACTCCTCCTACAGTTTTATGCCGATTCTTTCGAAACTTTACAGATGTTTTAGTCATGGTCTGAAGATATGCATGTGGTTTGGATATTATCCTGAGATTATTTTTTGTCACTTTTTTCGCAATTTGAACTTAGTCATTTTTAGGCGTTTTTACTATCAAAGTGAAAAGATAGTGGGTACCTTGTGTGCGCAACTCCTCCTACAGTTTTATATCGATTCTTTTGAAACTTCACAGGTGTTTTGTACATGGTCTGAAGATATGCATGTGGTTTGGATATATTCCTCAGATTATTTTTTAACACTTTTTCCGCCAGTTGAACTTAGCCATTTTTCTGACATTTTTACTATCAAAGTGAATGGATAGTGGGTACCTTGTGTGCGCATCTCCTCCTACAGTTTTATATTGATTCTTTTGAAACTTCACAGGTGTTTTGGACATGGTCTGAAGATATGCATGTGGTTTGGATATAATCCTCAAATTATTTTTTATCACTTTTTCTGCTATTTTAACTTAGGCATTTTTCTGGCGTTTTTACTGTCAAAGTTAATGGATACTGGGTACCTTGTGTGCGCAACTCCTCCTACAGTTTTATGCCGATTCTTTTGAAACTTTACAGATGTTTTTGTCATGATCTGAAGATCACTTTTTCTGCTATTTTAACTTAGGCATTTTTCTGGCGTTTTTACTGTCAAAGTTAATGGATACTGGGTACCTTGTGTGCGCAACTCCTCCTACAGTTTTATGCCGATTCTTTTGAAACTTTACAGATGTTTTTGTCATGATCTGAAGATATGCATGTGGTTTGGATATTATCCTGAGATTATTTTTTGTCACTTTTTTTGCAATTTGAACTTAGTCATTTTTAAGTGTTTTTACTATCAAAGTGAAAAGATAGTGGGTACCTTGTGTGCGCAACTTCACAGTTGTTTTGGACATGGTCTGAAGATATGCATGTGGTTTGGATATAATCCTCAGATTACTTTTTATCACTTTTTCCGCTAGTCGAACTTAGCCATTTTTCTGGCATTTTTACTGTCAAAGTGAATGGATAGTGGGTACCTTGTGTAATTTGAACTTAGTCATTTTTTTCTCATTTAAATAATAAACAATAATGGCGGGGGACATAAATTCTCTGAATTTGCTTGTTTTTTCTAGTTCAGACTCTAGTTAGCAAGCTCAATTAGGTCAAGCTCTCTATACCACTGAGCCACTGGATTTGCAGGATAATGTCCCATTTCATCAAGGTCTGCACTGTTTGCTTAGACAAAATCGCAATCTTCAGAGAAATACAATATTTTAGTGACCATTCATAATATACAACCCGCCATTCTTACTTTGCTGTATTTAACTTTATAGAAAATTTCATTGATCTGATAAGGATTAAAGTACGGCAGAGATTCACAAAGTCATGAGAAATTTTTCAAAAGCTCAAACTGGCTAAAAAATAATGACAGTATGCCAATCTTACATGGATTCACTATCATGCAGCTGAGAATTGTCGTAGTATGAGGGTTAGTCAAAAATAACTGAGCCCTACCTCATTGTATCTTAGCCTCACATTGTAGACACGAAATGTGTTTATCTGTTATAAGTATAACATGTCATAGACGTTTTGACTCAAAATAATTACCCCGATGATGCTTCTGTTATGGTTGCTAGGCAACTAAAGATCGTCAGTCAGAGCGATGCGTTCATGATCTCCGTCCCCAGGAATTTACAGTATGGCTTTAAGAAGCTTGTGGGCTTGATAATTTTTGAGAAAGACATATTTGACATTTATTTGAATAACATATGTCATATTGTCTTTTCATTATACTTGGTTCATAAATGTTTAGGTGAACACTGATTGCATGCGTTGCCTAGCAACAAAATAAGTCAAAATTTCACTAATTTTCAAATACACAAGGATTGTGTTGCCATGGAAACAGAATCATTTATTCCAAACAAGGAATTTAATATTTCTGTGGGTTTGTTTGTGTATGCAGTATTGCAGAAGCATTATTAGGATATTATTAGGATGTTTTCTATTAAAATTGTGTAAGTATGAATGTGGGTGGGGTAAATTATAGGATTTGAGGCGCGTAAAAATTTGCTGAATTCTGGAATCAAACTACCACAGCATCTATAATTTGGGGTCAGTTGTTTTCTTTTCTGTGGCACTGAGTAGGTACATGTAATATGTATCAAATGACAGTGAATGCAGCATAACATTGACATTATCGTTTCCATGGCAACGCTTAGATATTGATGTATAACAGCATGAACGCACCCGTTCGACAGGTTATGCTCGGTTGCCTAGCAACCAGTATAAAAAGCCTACCAACAGATATAAATTAGGTTATTGAATAGATGAAATATAACTGCGATGAAATATCATTTAAATATGTGTCCATTTTACTTGAAGTAAATGTTATAAGGTAGGGCTCAGTTATTTTTGACTAACCCTCATATGTAAATGTTCTAAGATTTGAAACACTTTTCTCTTTCTGTTCTCAAATAAAGTGTTGGTTAATTATCAAGGTTTAGTTGTAATTCACAAACTGCTTGTCAGAAATTCATACAGGGAAGACTCTGATCAGACTGCTACTATAGAACTCTTTAAATACGGAAATGCTTCTTTGGAAGCAGTCTGATCTGTGTCTGTGATGCTTGTCTAGGCTTTTTTGGCAGGCAACTGGTGTTCGAATTTTAGAGCATTTACCACAATTCTTGTTTTTATCAGGCTTTGAGAAGCTCTGCAATAAACCTGATTTACAGTGTAGCTTTTCAAAAGCACAAGAATTTGATTCAGCATTTTTACTGAACATAAAAGCCAAAAGTGACTTGACAACTTATATCAATACATGGGGCAAGTTAAGCTATTTTTTTAGCATAAAATTGTGATTATTTTCTTAACCTTCAGTTTAAAAATGTGTTTTGGGTGCTTAAAAGAACTGTCTCATCGAGACGGTTCTTTTGAGTACCCACACGTTTTGGTTGAGAAATGTGAAAAAATAATTTTCTGTTACACACTCATATCTGGGGGCCTGTTGATACCTAAGTGTAACTGATCTCTAGTTTGACATGTTCCTCTGTCTGCATGCAAAACTTTGGTTAAAACTTGGTTATTGCAAAATTTAAATATTTGACCTTCGATCTTGTTGTCTTTGGAGTCAGGGGGTAATTTTTGACACTGTTGTGCTTATCTAAAATCATTGGGCAATCATGTACCATGATGAGAAGATGCTAGATATAGATTTGAGCCAGTTATAAGTTGATCAGTCATAAATCTACACCTGAAGAAACATGGGACCCATGAGCTAGCTGATCTGAGACTTTGATGGGCGCACATTCATTCAAATGAATTAATAACATGTCAAGTAAAACTTACCAGCTTGTAGTCTGCTGTTTTCAAATTTTGTAGGTTCTCTATTTCTGAAGGATCCTGGTTATTTATGTTCCTGGATTTATACATTCACATTGACCATTGGGATATACACACAAGAGTTCTTCTCCTTGCCTTGAGGTTCTACCCATCATCTGAAGGAAAAGCTAAACACTTTTAAAATTAGTACAAAGGCTTAGATAAACAATTCAAAAATTGTCGAGCGTAAAATTATAAATATTTCCTTACCCATCAGTTTTAACATATGTTTTGGGTGCTCAAAAGAACAGTCTCATTGAGACGGTTCTTTCGAGTACCGACAACATACCGTAGAAAGGTGCATACAACCCGCACTTTTTTTACCCCCACAACTCATGAAATAAGGGGGATGCGGGTAGTGTAATCTAACTCAAAATTTGGGACTTTTTCCCAAACACAAGCAGACCGATTTTCGGATTCTCATGCAATAATTGGAGAGATTTTCCAAGTAAAATGGCTTTGCACTTACGTGCCAGTACATCATGAGTTATTCCATCATGTTGCTGAAGTCATTTAGGCCTAACAGACATTGAAAACCGCACATAAAACGGTAAATCCTTTCTGTTTCAACAGCTGTCTGAATTTGTTGTGTGTAAGTGCATTTACACTGCCTGGTTCCCGCTATACTAAAAGCATTGCTTAGTATTTATGTGAAAACCGATAATCACTCAAGCGTTCTATTTTTAGATGCTGTAATAGGTAAACATAAATTGAAGAGCACTTCATTTGGAACAACACGGCTTTCTTCCTTTGAAATTGTATTTTTGAGTTGCTTCCCTTGCCTGGAGAGGTGTTTATTGACATGACATGTGCACAAACCATGACTTGAAGCTTCACAATAGTAAATCTATTGCCAATTACTGCACTAATTACGGATAATTGATGTGTTTGGAGATTTAGGTAAACATAATTAGAACTTGTGATGACATCATGTGTGAAAAATAGAGTTTGCAAGGTAAGCTTTTTGTTTGCAGTTGACACACTCGGACCTTTAGAATGCTGAATTTGGGGTGCGGTCAATGCTTACGAAATCCATTTTTTCCAGGATTTTGGGGTCAAAAGTGGGGGTGCGGGTTGTGTATTCTTGCGGATTATACTCGGCTGTATACGGTATGTTTTGGTTGAGAAATAAGAAAATGATTTTCCTGTTACACACTCTTAACTAAAGGCCCGACTTAATGAATATGAATAATCTCTGTTGTTTCAAAATTCTAAACTCATATTGCACCAGTACATTTTAGTCCTGAAAATGCCTTGTTAACATGTCCGCTGCATATTTTTAATGCACTTGAGACTATACTTTTATCATGGAAGCAAACACCATGAATCTAGATCAGACTACTCCTGAGTCTAATTTCGATCCATATTGTTTGCAATATAGGCTTGCAGGTGTTTGTCTAGGACTTTTCTGCAGGTAACAAGTGTTCGAAATTTTAGATAACTTTTGCACTCAACTTTAATAGTCAAGAACAGTTACTCAAGTTTTAACAAGTCAATTCCACCGTGTAGCATCGACTCCGGAACTTGCTACCAACTTTATCGATTATAAACAAATGGCAGGCATGACGACGGTAAGAAAAAGTTGTTATTATACTGTTTTAATACGGCGTTATGCGTTAAGATGGATACATTTTTATCTGAACATATTTATCTTTGAAATATACACCCAACAATGATATGAAAGTGATTTTTAGTTGACTTTTTCACTGTAATTGTAGCTGCCTGGTACCACTAAAACTCATGTCAGCTTCAAAACTCGCCTTGTAATCTTGTAAGTGGAGGATGCCAATTCGATCCGCTATTATGCACATGTATTGACATCACTAGTGCATATATTAAAGCAAAAGTTTTCTCCAAAAACTAGCGGAGCTGGATATAATCAAGAGAAATTTCTGACGACTTGAGTACGGCAATTTGTGACACAACACAGAATCACAGGACGGCGTCTTGCTAGTGAACAGTACGGCGACTTATTTTGAAAATGATAGAATTCTTCTTGAAGAAGCTGCCGTTGGGAACCAACCAATGTCCGTAATGATTCAAGAGGGCCAGTATGGTCTATTATGGATACATAGTACAAATTTGTGAAAGTATTCAATCAGATGTTCCCGGGTTTTACTATACTGAGCGTGACGTTGAAAGGTGACGTCATAAGACATTATTTGTGATGAAATCAGAAATGTTATTTATGGGTCAGCATTAAAACACCAAACCTCCACCAATCTTGACTTCAATTTTCCCTGTCCCATCACACACTCCAGCACACCAACTCAACTTGCCCAGATAAATGAAACACTTTGACAAATTAAAACCGTTGCCTCGTGCACTAACATACATGGCGGGGGGGGGGGGGGGGGGGGGCTCTGATGTTCTCACACATAATAATGAGCCGTGACATGAGATTCCCAACAATGTGGTATGTGCGACCAGCAAAGGCTCAGACTAGCCTGAGCATAGCCGCAGACTGATCAAAGCCTTTGCTAGTCACTTAAATACTCTATGACTGTTAAGCTACTGATCGAACATAAGTGTAGTTTCTTAGCTTAAAGGATAGCTGTACAGGCTCGTCTGAGTCCATACCTGCCAAAATGCCACATTGTTGGAAATCACATGTCATGGCTCAGCTCAGACCATTTTTGGGGGTACAAAATCTATTAATTTCAATATTTTTTTGGGATTTTCATGTATACATTGTATATGTATAAATGAGAGTATCCCCCCCCCCCAAACACACACACACATACACAAACACTGGGCATACATGTACGTCTAAGTGCACCAGGTTTGGTGCTCATCGCATTTGCGCATGCGCGGATCCAGATTTTCACTTTCTTTCGTCTGCTTATTTCACAGAGGGCCCATATGTTTAGGTCCGGTTTCTTTTTTCTAAGGAAAACTATAGAACTTGTATTAACCACCCTGTGAGAGGCCCACGTATGATGCGCAAAAGTCTGCTTTTCCTGGTCGTGAGATTGTATGCAATACGTGCTGGTTAGTTTGCGGTTGAGCCTGGTCCGATTTGGTTTTGTGGAGGTTTGGGGTGCTTCCACGGACCCTCTTGTATTGTACTGAAAATGTTGCAGGTATTCATGGCTGGGATCCGGAGAGGGCAGGGGTCTCTGGATCCCCCTGAAAATCGCAGAAATATAGTATTCCCTTGCAATGCTGGTCCAGTGAAGAATCACAAAGTTGCCAACTTAGCATTCAATGTTGGGCCATCATCGGTTTGCCAGCAAATTCAATGGCGTTTCGCTGGTGGCTCGATGTCGTCACGCTAACAGTGCACTGTAGTCATACCACTACGGCAAATTCGGTCTCGTCACTTATTCCGCGTTAGGGTAACTTTCTCATCATAATCAATTTCTTCATTTAATCACAGATAACGCCCCAAAATTGCTTGGGTTCCGATTGATTTTTGTTCATCAAAATCACATTGTATCTTTTAGCTTTAAAATTATATGAAAACTTAAACGTTTGATGTCTAAGCATGAAATAACTTATTACGGTTTCGTCATAGTGGATAATTTATCAATGACGAAACCGTAAAATTATGACGAAACCGTTATTGACATTTTTTTAATAACTGTAAAAAACACTTTTAAAATCTGATTTTATCTCCGTTTTGGCAAAACAACACAGAGGTTGTTCAGGGTTGCCACTCAATATCCATTTCAAAATTCCCTGACTTTTCACTGACTTTTCCCTGACTTTCAACCGTTTTCCAGACCCTTTTGGAAGGCCAATTTTAGCCATTTTCATCCATCGACTATTCGAAGATTTTGCACAAATATTTGACTTTGCTGATTTAATCTTTAAAGAAAAATCTTAAACCATAATAATTAGAAAAGGAATGTTTCTGAATATGAATTGCTTGCAATTTATGTTCAGAAACATTCCTTTCTAATATTGCTTGCAAATTATGGAAACTAAAATTTCCAGAAGCCTGTTAACTAGCATCTTTTTAGGAAAATTTGAAATTCCCTGACTTTTCCATGACTTTTTTCATTTTTTTAAAATTTCCCAGACTGAAAATGTAATTCCCTGACTTTTCCCTGACCTGGAAAAGTTTTCATTTTCCAGAACTTTTTCCCTGACCGTGGCAACCCTGTTGTTAACCAGACGATGCAATCTCGAAGCAAACATATTCGAAAGTTCTCATTTTTGTCAGCCTTTATTTGAAGGTAATTTACTATAACACCGGAGTGGGTGACG
This sequence comes from Loripinus fragilis, assembly GCA_964019695.1. Lineage (NCBI taxonomy): Eukaryota > Metazoa > Mollusca > Bivalvia > Lucinida > Lucinidae > Loripinus > Loripinus fragilis. Next base: position 48,075,092 of record OZ026514.1, read on the forward strand.
AGACCCAAATTGTCGTAGTGGAATGACCACAGTGCAATGTCCCCTGTCAAAAAATTAAAAGTTGGACCCCTCTGCAAAACATCATGCCCCCCCCCACATCATGCCCCCCCCCCACACACACAAGTATTGAGGCTTAACACCCCCCCACCACCCCCCCCCCCCCCCCCCCCCCCCCCCCCAAAGCTTCATAGCTATGCCTATGTGGTTTTCGTCTTGGTGTAAGCGGAATCGCTTGAACTCGAGTTCAATTGGCTTTGTGGTTGTGGGCTTCGGCTCGTATTATCGCTTAATTATTTCCCTTACTACTAACACAAGTTTAAACTTTTACAAAAAAGCTTGGTCAACGCTGAACAATTCATATTTCAGACCCTGGCTGGGTGTCTAATCTCGATGCACTTACAATACAATTCAAGTCGAAATCGAGAGTAAAGGTTAATTTTACAATTTGTAATAAGAGGAGTGGAAATATTATGTTCAAATATCCACCCACGTTGAAGAAATTAACCAAACCACCACATTAAACCAGCCTTTCAAAATAGAATTTACTGTCCTGCCAGCTAAGAGTGACAGTGAGAGCAACCTTTAGGATAGGATAAAAGCGGCATCTTCTAACGTGAGATGTACTGTACACGTTAATGTTTAACATTGTACTAGCATTGTATTATATACTTAGCAATTGTAAACAACATATAACGTCACTGTCACTCTTGGTTGGCACGACAGTCGCTAATCATTAAAATTTGGGCTAAAAATCGCTAATCAGTAAAATTTAGCCCCAAAAATCGCTAATCAGTAAAATTTACGCCCAAAAATCACCTGATCAGTAAAATTTACACCTAAAAATTAGTAATCAGAAAAATTAAGACCCAAAATTCAGTATCTAAAAAAAATAGCCCCCAAAATCGGTTATCAGTAACGGTTTATTGTAAAAACGAATTGGAATAACTTTCTTCCATCGAAAACGCGTCATTTCGATATTTGGCATTTTTTTGCCCAAAATCGCTAATCATTAAATTTTAGGCCGAAATTCGCTAATCACTAGCACTTAACATCCGCTATTTGGTCAAATTAACCCTAAAATCGCTAAACGTTAACTTTTAGGGCCAATATTCGCTAATCACTTAATTTTATGGCCATAATTCGCTAATCAGTAATCCCCATTTCACACCCGAACGCATGTACATGAGATTGTGTACTACGAGCAGCCAAACGCTCAGACTAGCCTGTGCATCCACGCAGTCTCGCCAGGGCCTTTGCTGCTCTCATACACAATGCAAATGGATGGAGGTATAGAAGTAAGTCTCCATAAGATCTACGTCAGCGTCAGCGTATTAAATAAAACTTTTGCGAATATGCGACAAGTACCAAAGTGTCGTGTGCTGGCCCATATCTGGTGCTGAGGTGTTTGGTGTGGTGTGTTTGGGGACATGAGGTTGTTTGAAGCTGGAGAGGCTGGTTTTGGTGTTCGTTTAGGGTGATTTGGGTGGTTTTGGGAGTTTTCACAGACAAACATGTCGATGCAAATTGCCGTACTGTAAATTTAATGATTTTTTCAAGTTGCCGTACTTCGGACTGGTAAATTGCCGTACTCAAAGCGTTTTCTGTTTTTTATAATATATCAGTCAAATCAATATCATTACAAATAAAACTTATACCGAACGTGATTTCCAATATGCTCATTATTTTGGCATTGAAAATGAGGTGGAAAACGGTTTTAAACACTGTAGAAACAAGCATTTTTTGATGGGACATGCTGTTTTAGCGGTACCAGCTGGCAGTGTTTCGCGATGTTTTGTGACATACAGCAAAAATTGATCATTTTGGCGGGCACTGACAAGTGTTTGACTTCTCTAAAGATGAATTCTATTTACTTCGGCGGCAGGCGCTCATTACAAACCACTAAAAAAAGGATTGACTCACCCAACTACATGCCATGTCTGTGTTGACATTCGATTCACCTGGTAGCAAGTTCCGGAGTCGATGCTACACCGTGATTCTGACAAAATTAATAGGCAGTCCATAGTACCAAATCTGAATAATGGGTACAGAGATAAGGTTCCAGATTAATAAATGGATGGCCAGAAGGATGGATGGATGCACACAGATTAATGACATAATTTTGAAGATGGCCATTTAGAAGCCAAATGTTCTGGATCTACACTTTATATCAGGGCTCAATGTGTTAAGTAAGGATGAACCCTCGTCTTACTGAGCTGGGATTTATCCTTTTCTGAAAACACTGTAGATCCAGATCAGATGGCTTCTTACAAAGCAATCAGATTGTTTTCCATTCTGATATATGCTAACAATGGAATGCTGCAGGTTAAGAGGATAAAAATTGGGGAGGAGCGTAGTACATGAAAAAATTCAGCATGACATGGGTTAATTAATATCATGTCAAGTAAAACATACCATCTTCTTAAGTCTGCTGTTTTCCAATTTTGTAGGTTCTCTTCTTTTCTCCTGGTTATTCAAGTTTCTGGATTGCTGTGACGTTGACTCAGTGGATATCTACATATTAATTCATTGCCTTTACTTGAGGCCCTCTACCCATCATCTGAAGAAAAAAAAAATTTTAGCATGTAATTTTCATGCTTAAAGTTTTTGCTTTGTGGTCTGTTGACTTTTTCAAAAACCAACTTTTTCAAAAAATCTTTCAGGAGTCAGAGGATTTGGATCAAGATAAGGACAGACGTTATGTCTGTCCTCATCTGGGTCCAAACCGTTTGCAAAGGTTCACAATTATTAGTAGACAAATAAGTTGTTGCTAGCAGGCCAAGACTGAAATATGAAGATTCTACTTCAAAAAGTGCCAGTATATTTTAGACCTGAAAATATCTGTTATCATTTCTGCTGCAAATTTTTAAATTCACTAGAGAATCCAGATCAGATTGCTCCTTAAAAGCCAATAAAGCCTTCTATTCTAACTCAGTCAAGGGCAGTAACTCAAATGTTGAAAAAACTAATAGGATGCTGACTGTCCACAGTAGATAGTATGAATCATCCTTTCCAAAAATGCTTCAAATCTGACCAATGGGTCCTGAGATTATGTTCCGGATTGCCAAATAAATTGACAGAAGGAGGGACAGATGCACACACAGACGAGGCCAAAACAATATCCCTCAGACATCATTGAGGCGTAACAAATGGCATTTATATTAATTTTTGAAGAAGAGGGCTGTGAGGAAGAAACCAGATGATCTGAATCTACACTGTTTAAATAACTGGATATACCAGGGCTCAGCATGCATGGCAAGGATTAAATTATATTGTGGCAAATGGAGCCACCGTGGTGTAGTGGATAAACTACTCCCCTTAACCCTTTACTCCAAAGGCTATTTTTTGATATTGACATTATTTTCTATTTTTCGACAACATTGAAAAAATTGAAGAAAATTTTATGTTAAATTTTGAATACTTTTGAAAATATTATGGAAAATGGAGCATTTGCTCCAAAAGAGCAAATGCTCCATTTTGCCTAATATTTTCAAATACATGATATTTCAAAGGCGTCAAAATGCGTTATTATGGAGTAAAGCTTGTAAACCAGGGATCGCAAGTTCAATCCCCAGCTTCGATGAGACCTGAAGCTGTAGCCTCATCTGCTGGCCAGCTGATGATGGGACTTTAAACTCAAACACACACATATTATGGCAAGTAATACTTACCAGCTTCTAGTCTGCCGTTTTCAAATTTTGTAGGTTCTCTACTTCTGAAGGACCCGATTTCTCCTGGTTATTCAAGTTTCTGGACTGCTGTGACATTAACCAAGTGGATATATCTCCTTTCCTTGCACAAGGTTCTTCCCATCATCTAAAAGAAAACACAACTCTTTGCATCAAGGGCAAATTTTCTTGCTTTTGCTGTCGTCTGCTGACTTTTTCCAAAATAAACTTTCAAAAAATTATTTCAGAACGCTATCAGAGTGTCAAACTGTTTGGATCCAGATCAGGACCAAGGAAATCCTGTCCTGGTCTAGGCCGAAACTGTTGCATTGGTTATCTGAGCAGACTACAAAAGTCGCAGCTAGCATTAATTATGAAGAAACTTCAAGAATTATTCATAAAGCACAAGTACATTTTAGTCCTGAAAATCATGTCTGCATGAATTTGAGACTACTTTTATCATGGAAGCAAACACTATGAATCCAGATCAGACTGCTCCTTAGGGAGCTATCTTATTTGGATCCATATCTTTCTTCCGTTACGTCTTAACCCCTGTGGGGGACATCAGACGGATTTGTAATATATTGGCTACCAAAGTACTGACCAGTACTTCAATCTTAGCCAACAGTTTAGACTCAGATGAAATCCAGCATTCTGCTGCATTTCATCTGCACTGTTTACCAAAATTATCCTTTTAGGGGCTTCCAGTAAACAAAGGGTTAATGAACATAAAATACCCCCAAAAATGTCAAAAATATTACCTTCATTCAGTGAAAACTTCTTTCTTACTTTGCAGTCACACCATGGAATGAAAATTTACTCACAAAAAGTCATGCATCTTAGAGCACTTGCATTGTACAATAATCCAAGCCCTTAGGCAACACCACATTGGAAAGAATTGAGCATAAAAAATTAACCCTTAAAGCGCCAATCACGACTGCAGCAGACAACAAATTTTGCGATATCTTTCCTAATTTTCGAAAAAAAATGAAGTATGATATTTCATGAGAATCCTGGCACACAATTCTCATGAAATATCAAACCTTATTTGTTTTTTTTTGGAAAAGCAGCAAAATTTGAAATGGTCGTCTGCTGCAAATTATAGGTGGTGCTTTATGGGATAAAATGTGTCCAAAAGATTAACCCTTGTCCCACCATTCATAACAAATGCTGTCTGCATGTTCATCTGCTTCTGTACTTTAGTAGCCTACATATAAAATGGCCACTCAAAAATAGTCAAAACAAAGATCTTAATGACAAATGGTAGCTTATTGAAGGTCGAAAGTATTGCAGAATGCTAAGGTCGAAAGTTTGCAGAATGCTCCCCTTGGAGCATTCTGCATCAAGTGATAATTGGTCTTAAAAACAAATTTTTGGTCTTTTTGAGAGTAGATGTTTTACACAGGTTGTACTGTATTACAAACAATATGGACCCAGATAGGACTGCTAGAATGCTCCTTTAGGAGAATGTCTATCACGCGCCAATCCAGAATTTTTTGTCAGGGGGGGTCCAGGCCGGACAGCCAGAAAACAGCCCGGACAACGGTGTTTTTTATTTGTTTTTTTTAGTCCTCAACTTATTATATAGTTTACAGAGGGGGTCCAATTGTTTTATATCAGAGAAACCTATACTTTTCCAAGGATCCAGAGGGGGTCCAGCATTTTCCAAAGGGGGGGGGGGGGGACAGCCGGTAGCCTAGAAGCAGTCTGATCAGGTTTGATTGATTGATTTGATTCTTTAAGTCCCATCAACAATCTTTCAGTTATATAGAGACAAGTCTTCCTGGGTTGTACCAGTACTCAGCTAGGATAAATGTGTCTTGCTCAAGGACCACAACGCAGTGACGCCGGTGAGGCTCGAACCCACGGTCCTTCCGTCTCGAGTCAAGCACTCTACCACTGAGCCACTGCGCTCCCTATAGTCTGATCAGGGTACATTCTATTGACTTCCATTATAGCATATGAATATAGGGTAACTGTTCTAAAATTTCAAACACTATTGGGGTCAAGGTCACACAAAATGTTGCTCAGTACCCTCTACATTATGCGAACCATGCACCTGCAAAGTTTGAAGTTGCTATGTGCAAGATGCATTTACAAGAAATTTATTTTCTTGTAAATGCATCTCCTAAACCATTGGAGATACAATGCATGTCACCTACATGTATGCACCTGCATTTTTTTAAGTTGAAGTTGAGCAACTTCAAACTTAAAAAAAATGCAGGTGCATACATGTAGGTGACATGATGTAGAGGGCACTGGGCAACATTTTGTGTGACATCAAAGTTCATGCCAAAGGTAAAAAAGCGGGTATTACCAAATTAAATGCTGCTCTAGTGATAATTACATATTCTGGTGTTTTTTCAGTCATAATCACATTTTTATTTCTGGATCGATCCATGGCCCACATAATACACTACAGAGCGTTTGCCATCAAATGATCTGATGGTTGTGACATTGCAAATTTTCTTACCATGTAGGCCTTTACCCTGCCCACACCTCTGCAAATAAGAGAAGTAATCAGGTAATAACATGTGGGTCAAACGAGGTTGGGGAACTGGGGAAAAGGGCATTTATTTCATGGGAACAGGCCATTTTTTAGGGGAGAGGGGAACAAAGACAATATGGGGAACAGCTCAGCAGGCACACATTGTTGACTTTTTTTAGTCCTCAATTTATTTTACAGTTTTACAGAGGGGCCAGAGGGTGTCCAATGGTTATTTCAAAGAAAACTTTAATTTTCCAAGGTTTCAGCTAGAGGGGGTCCAACTTTTTTCAGGTGCTAATTTCTACAGAAACCCATATAACTTGTGATTTTCCACTTCCCCCCCTCTGGATCCGCACATGACAGGACCCTCCCCCCCCCCCACACACACACACACGATGGCCTCATAATTATATAAGTGGTAGATATGTTTTCATGCATGATAGTTCTATAGAATATAAAATGTAGATGTCTAGGTATAAATCCAGAATCCTCTGTCTTGACCTGCGCAATCCGTGCAAATTTAGGTCATTCTATCCAGGATTTGGGGTGATGAGGATATGTGTTTCAGTCATATATTATCATATTTCAAGAGTAAATCTAGATATTTTGGGCTTTTTCAATTAATCGAAACACAAAATGTGACTATATAGGCCTACTTGCGGATCGTAAGTGTCAATCCTGAAATAACCACATGTCCTCATGTACTCGCTTAAAAAGTGGCATATTGCCGCCATTGGACTCATAACACGGCCACCATTCCATCTCATTCATAGCAAAATACATACACTAGGTAAAGGAGGTGAACCCAGCACATTCTTGTTCAATTTTAAACTAATTTGATGAATGGAATTGAGCAAAAATCTTCACTGAACTATGTTAATCCAGAAGTAATTAAGGTCGGTAAATGTCACCCTACTTGGTCAACAGTTCCTCGGACCCAATAATATGTCATTGGAGAGCCCAACTCTGACAGTGATCTATATCACTGCCCAACTGAAATGCAGACAGCACTTTAATGGTCTTTAATTGTCGCCGAATGCAGCTCCTAACTACAATGCATGATCTTCTACGGAACAATGATAAAAGACTCGAACGGATATGGTCATATTAGACTTTTCAAAAGCATTTGATACAGTACCCCACGGGAAACCATGTGCGGATCCATAGGACCCCACCTCTGGAAAATGTTGGGCCCTCTCTGCAGCCCTTACGGAAAAAAATGCACTGCCGCGAACAATTTTCGGGAACAGCTAGCGAATACTCTGCTATTGTTTAGTTAACATAACCTTATATGGCTGACACGTATTCGCGGAATGTTCGCGAGATGTTCACTTTTCACATGCAAATTAGGTCTGCGGCTAATACTTTGAGTTAACAGCCTGCGAATATTCAGCGAATATGTGGGGAGCATGATTCAAAACAGCAAATTAAATATGCAGCGAATATCCCGCAAACATTCTGCGAATATGCGACAAACATGCATTTAAATATGTAAATTAAATATGCAGCTAATATGTGGGGAACATGATTCAAAACAGCAAATTAAATATGCAGCGAATATCCCGCAAACATTCTACGAATATGCGACGAACATGCATTTAAATATGTAAATCAAATATGCAGCGAATATGTGGAGAACAATAATTGCGACTATCCTGCGAACAAGCAGCAATCAATGATTAACAAAACTCAAAGCTTGTTAAACTCAAATAGTCAAAATGTATCCATTTTGCACTGACCTCAGCAAGAAACACCATTCGAGAACAATCAAAAGGTATCAACTCAAACATCATAGGAACAGAAAAACACATGAGAAGAGATTACATACCGTGAAAAGACTTCTCAACATGTTGTCATTTTTGCATCATGGCAATTATGACAGCCATTTAATTGAAGAGTTTTAAGGGGAGATAATTTTGAAACTATCTCCCCAGTAAAAAAAATAAGATCTTTAGACTGAGAGCTATATGAGTTGAAGTTCCTTAGATGAACGCTCCGCGAATACATAAAAAGTTAAAGTCACTGTAACGAATATACAGCGAGCAGTATCCAGCACTAAGTTCTTATTGCCAATACCGGGCGAATAGTACCTTGTGCTTGAAAAAAGTTAAGTTTTTGCTGCGAATATGCAGAGATTATATGACAAACTGCAAACATTCAGCGATCACTTTTTTGTCAGACCAACTTTGTTCGCTGGGTATTCGCGACAAGAAGTGAATATATAGCGAACAATTACTGTAAACATTGCAGTTCGCAGAATATTCACAGCATATTCGACAGATATTCGGACAAAGACAGCTTTTCCGTAAGGGTGGATCCTTGGAAAAGTATAGTTTTCTCAGTAATAAAACCATTGGACCCCCTCTGTAAACTGTAAAATAAGTTGAGGACTAAAAAAACCCATTGTCCAGGCTGTTTTCTGGCCGTTGGGCCTGGACACTACTAAATTTTACAGTGCTGTTAGAGACGTCTTCTGGAAAGTCATTTATGTGAATGAGAAATAGTAAAGGGACAAGAACGGAGCCCTGTGGGACGTCTGAGAGCACTGGGAAAGAAGAGGATGATTTCCCTTCAAGGACAACTTTCTGTGATCTTCCAGAGAGAAAAGAACCTATCCAACCCAAAGTATTTCCCTTAACCCCATGTTATGACAATTTGTAAAGCAATCTGCTGTGAGCAACTTTATCGAATGCTCTAGCAAAATCCATCTCTACAACATCATTTTGGTGACCTTTCTACATATTAAAGGTTACGGTCATAGACAAATTCTATAAGCTTTGATTCGCAACTACGTTTTTCACGAAACTCATGTTGCAGTGGGTATAGAATGTTGTGCTTAGTGAGATGTTGCTACAGATAATATGCTCAAGGTGCTTACATGAAATACAGGTCAAGGACACTGGCCGATAATTGGATGGGTTTGTCTTGGCGACTTACTTGTGGATAAGGTTCGCATTGGCATGTTTCCCTATGTCTGGGACTGATTGTTGGTGCAGAGAAGTTTGAAAAAGCAGAGTAAAGACAAGGGCCGATTCTAAAGACAGTTCTTTGAGCACTCTTGGTATTCTGCCATCTGTGCAAGCAGCTTTAGAGATGTTGAGAGCATGTAGGAGTTTCAGGACGCCCTTTTCTGGTACCTGGATTTCTGAAAAATTTGCAGTGAGCAGAGGGCAGAGAGTTTCATGGGTATTTGCTGAGAGAAAACAGAGTAGAAGTGGTTATTCAGGAGGTCAGCCTTTTGTTCTGGGTCTGTGACAGTGGATCCATATTTCTTCAGTGTTTTTGACACCTGTGAAGTCAGTTTTCTTGTGTTTAATAAAAGTGTAGTTTTTTTTTTGAGATTTTTGATCATAGGTGTAAGTAGGTCTGACACATAGTCCCAATAGGAATTTCTACTTTGGCTTTGTACAGTAGATAAAAAAATTAGTATATTATTGGATATCTGAAAAAGAAACATAAAAGGTTATTAGCTATATGAAGCCATTAAGACGACAGGCATATCAGGTTATTAGTTAGGGAAGATAGTTTCTAGGAAGACAATTATGATAAATAATAACTCCATCACATAAAACAGTAAATAGTAAGACTAGCGCATTCCAACTAAAATATGAAAGCATACGCACATATTATAAGACAGCTGCAAGCATACACCATGCTGCAGTAGTGAGACTAGCACACCAGTCTATCTGTATATGCTAGTGTCAACACTGTCCCATCATGTACTAATATTAAAACTGAACCAAACAAGGCTAAACAACGCAGAAAGCGCAACAACAAAAATGTGTTTTAACTCAGATAGAAGCTGGATATCTTGCGGAACAGCTACTTACATAGGTTGCATTTGCAGTCATCTATACCATTCCAATTAGAAATTAAAGCTTTAAATTGATTAAAACTGCTTACTTGCCTAAAATTGTCTCAAAAGCTGTTCCACTGGACCGCCACTGCAAAAAGTAAGTGAGCATGATCAGGAAATACCACAATCACACACCGCAGATCAACCAACGGCACTGAGAGAAAAAAAAACAGTAAGTGAGCATGATGAGGAAATACCACAATCACAAAATGCAGACAACCCTGTGGCACCGCGAGGAAGAGCCGCTCAACCACCACGGGACACTAGGAAGACAAATCAAGCAAAACAACCAGCCCCCTCTTCCCCACCAAGATGATTGCAATACTAGAACGGACACAAAGCAACGGGCAATAAAACATAGAACAATAACAGACTCCCACAATGGGAGTAACAATAAAAAAAAAGTCAACAACAACAACAGAACCACCGCCTTAGAACGGACAGCAGCCCAAATGCACTCCACTGGCACCAAATCTTTGCCCTAGATTCTGCTGTTGTTGAAGTACAAGAAATGTTCAGCTCGCATGGAGGCCATCTAACTAATGCAATGTATCATCATGGAGAAACATTCTAATCAAATTTACACATCATGATGAAACAAAGAAAAGGACTCATGACTCACAGATAGTCAGAGCTAAAGAGAACCTCAAGTTGAGCCACGGTGGGTCCAGCTACAGATAAGCATCAGGCACCTACCCACCGATTAAAGCTTTACGTCAGAGCCGTCATAGAGTCTGAGGCCTGACCCACCGTCGTGCAATTAAAGAGGAAACCATAGCTATAAACCGTGATTGGGTTTAAAACTAGGCATGCAGACTGTCGCATGATATCCAAGTTATATCCAACCCTTATATAACGTTTTACTATCTTATTGAATTGATCACTAAAATTAGGTTTTCCAACAATTCGTTTGAATTTATAAACTAAATCACCATAAAATATAGGTTCTGATATACCTTGTTGCAGAAGAGTTTTCAAACCAATGTTGTATTTAACAATTAACTCTGAGTGTCTATGGTAGAATTTAGAAAACGCTTTTCTAATTTTATGATATCTATAACCTTGTTTTAATAATTTAGCAGTTAAAAATAAGTTTCTGTTGTTGAAGTCATCAACATTAGAACACACTCTAGCAAAACGGATAAGCTGAGAAATATATACACCATAGGAAGGAGAGCAAGGAACATCTCCATCAGGAAATGGGAAATTTACTATTTCAAAATTAAAATCATCTCGTTTATCATAAATTTTAGAAGAAACAATGCCATTTGTTATTGACAAGTTCAAGTCCAAGAACAGAACTTCAGTATCAGAAGAATTTGCCTTATTTAACTGAAGTTCAGTGGGATATATCTGACCTACCATTTGTTCAAAATAAGGATTATCAATATTAAGTAAGTTATCTAAATATCTGGAGGTTGAGTTAAAAGCTTCAATAATATCAGTTTGATTATTGTCTGACAGAGACAACATAAAGTCTCTCTCATAACAAAATAAAAACAAATCTGCAACAAGAGGAGCACAATTAGTACCCATTGGAATACCTACAATTTGTCTATATAATTTCGAGCCAAATCTAATAAATAAATTGTCCAAAAGATAATGGAGCGCATCACACATTTTCTGACATGACCACAATTTATATCATTTAGGTTGTTCTGAAGTAAAAAAGGCATTTTTATTATTACAAGCCAAATAAAGTGAGCCCTCTCTGTTAAATGTTTGTTCAATTAATTCTGTTAGTTTTTCTTTGATTAGATTATGAGGCAATGTAGTATAGAGAGTAGAGAAATCATATGCAGACAAACCAGATGCTAGAAAACCTCTAGACTTCAATTTATTAAGAATTTCACCTGAATTTTTAATAGACCAAAATAAATTCAAAACAAAGATTCACAGAACATCTACAACAACAAGACATTCGTAAGACAATAAAAGCAAAGAAACCAGCTCTCTCTTCATCTTCAAGATGAGTTGCAAAACTAAAAAGGACACAAAGTAAAATCTGAAACTTCTCTTACCGCAGTTTGGTGTGCATATTTGTGTCACCTGCAAAACATTTTTGATATCTAAAATTATAAGCAAAACAGTCTCTGATCCTAACCAGGTCGGACAATACACCGGGAGACATATCATTCAAAATGTGAAATGTTTCCACTATCATTGCTCTTAATGTCTTGATTCCTGATCTTTGCACCCTGACTTACTTTGATATGCAGGAAAGGAATGTTTGCTTTATTTAATAGCTTATCATATGTTTATTCAAAATAATCGCAGACAAACCTTACGGCATGCTCTTGATTTTTTTGTAACTTTTTAGAGTTATTTATAGAACAAAAATGACAAGCAAGAGGGCAGTAATTAAAATTAGATAAAATGAAAGTATGAAAATTGTGTGTTTATTTAGTCTTGATGAGAAAAGACTCAATCTCTTTAAGACATTCAACTAATGACCTGCTTTTCTACAAAGGTTACTGATATGTTGATCAAAGTTTAGCTGGTAATCTATATCCACGCCGAGCAATTTAACTACATCCTCACATTTTATTTGAGTATCAGATACTTTAAGAGTTAACTCCATGTCATGAGTCTTTTTCCCAGCTCCAATTAAATGCCTTGGGTTTTTCAGGGTTTGCCTGCATACAGTTGGTTGCTTTACTTTAATTGTCTTCCTGATGTATTTTGACTAGTTGGTATTCTGTGTCTCTTCCTTTCGGTGCCGTGGGTTGGTCTACAGTGTGTGATTTTGGTGATTCCTGATCATACTCACTTACTTTTTGAGATGGAACACACATGCAGTGACGTATCTAATATAGGTCACTGCTGTATACATATAAGTAATATTTGCACAAAGTAAGTAAGGGTGCAAAGATCAGGAATCGATACAATCAAGTACCACCCCTGACTCAATGGGAAAGTGACAAACTCACAGTAGACACCACAAACAAAAGCCAAGAGGCCAGCCCCCCCCCCCCCCCCCCAGCAGGCGACCACAAAGCACACACAAACAGATGCGCACAAAGACACAGCAAACACAAGACAGAACAAAAACACAAAAGATCCACAAAAGAAGTACCGCCCCAGAACGGCCAGCAAAACACCCCACCAGAGGGCCCAAACCTGCCCAACGGCGCCAAAGGCTAACAGAAACCTTGGTTTCCTTAGGAGCAAATTATAGCCCTTTCCCCTAAACGTGTGGGGTAGTTCAGTGGTTAGGCACTTGCCTCTGGTGCTGGAGGTCCCCGCTTGCGGCAAGGAAAATTTCGATGTCCGAACACGCTTTCTGTGGTGTCATTTTCAGGGATGACATTAAGTGCATCGTCCTTCAGACCGGGACGTTAACTGGATGTCCCCTGTACAGGGAGAGTCACCCCTTGTGCAGGTTAAAGAACCCTATGGTAATTTCGATATGGTTACTTGTAGGTTTTCATCCTGCAACCTGGAGTGTACAAAGTACACCTGCCTATAATACTCGAAAGAGGGTCTGCCAGTATATAGAGAAAGAAAGAAAAAAGAAAGACGTTAAGGAGGTAGCTTACAAAGGACCGGTGTGTCCAATCCTGGAGTACATGTATGGTATGGTTCAATGTGTTGTTCATCAAGCATGCAAAAGCGCACTGTCAAATGTGTAACAGGGAACTACAACTATGAAACTGGGAATACGACTGGCATTCTTGGACGATTAAAATGTGAATTCCTCGAGAAAAGGAGGAAAGGCAATATTATACAAAGGGTTAAAAGTTAATGTCAGTTTACCAATAGTTGACCTAATCCCCTTAACCCAGAGCGGAAGAAATCACCACTCAATGAGGGTCTGGATGGGGCATAATGATTAGTGAATAAAGGCCATTTTTATACCTATAATGAATAGTGAATAATGAGCCAAAAAAATAATGAATAGTGAACATTGAGGGCCTAAAAATAATGAATAATCCAATTTTTTTAATGAATTGAAATTTTTTTTATGAATAGTGAATAATCAGATTTCTTTACCACTTTTTTTACTGTTAATGAATAATTGGTCTTATTTTAATGAATAACCAAAAATTTTAATGAGATGAATATTTTTAATAAGTTTTGATAGGTTTAATTGGTTCCTCAATGCCATGCAGGTGGGTTCTGTATATATTGAAGCAGTCAGTCAGTTGCATTATATGTAAATCTAGGCTGATCAGAAAATTGTTTGACCAGTCTCGACAACAATAAAGGCAGTCTAACTGTTATTTCTATCTCCATTAGACTCCAAATTTGCATCCTGCTTTATTTTTTTCATGTTGGATAACTCTTACATTGTATGCTTTAACAGTAGATATATATTGAAAGTGTTATAGGATACTTAGAATAGGGTTGGACCCTGAGGAAAATTTAAGAAATGGTTATTGAATATCAAACGAAATCCTATCTTTCAGGTTCTTATATTGACAAATGAATAGATCATTAGGACCAGGTCAGTAAAACTTCTGACATTCAATTTGGCACATCATTGCAAGTTGTGAAATCATCAAATCATAAATCTGCATATGTGTATTTAGGTAGGGTCAGTGAAAAGGGGCAGCTCTTCGCCTGGAAAGTAAAACATTCTATAATTATAGGAATTAACAATTGGACCCCGGACCACCCCCACCCTTGGAAAAAGCTGGATCCCCTTTAGAAAATGCTGGACCACCTCTGTAACCTTTATAAACCATTGACTACCTCTGTTAAGTCAGCTGCGGATTAAAATAACCATTCTGTCAAAACTTGTCAGTTAGCTAGTGCGGATTCAGAGTGGGGACAGGGGGTCCGGAGCCCCCCCCCCCCCCCCCCCCCCCCCCCCCCCCCGGAAAATAACAAGTTATATGGGTTTCTATAGGGAATAAGCAATTGGACCCCCCTGGAAAAAGTTGGACCCCCTCTAGAACCTTGAAAAACGATAGATTTCTTTGAAATTGACCAATTGACTTCTGTTAAATAAACTGAGGCCTAAAAAAAAAAAAAAAAAAAGGTCAGAGCTTTTTTTTGTCAGACTGACCTGGACCCCACCCCTGATGAAAATTCCTGGATCCGTGCATGGTTAGGCCTAGACCCCCCCCCCCCCACACACACACACACCCTGAGGAAGATTCCTGGATGATCTATGACTATCTGTATAAATATATCCTAGAGTCATGGGTTTTGACGCACTTAAGCACTATTTTATCACTTATGAAGTATACATGTAAAGACAGGTTAAGTTGCACTGTGTATGTTACTAATGGACACATAGTTCATCAGTTCATGCTATTAATTATTTTCTGTATTGACCATACTCCTGAAATTTTCAAAAGGAAACAGACCCCTGCGGTGCACACTATTTTTTTGAGAGTCATATGAAATGACGCATCTATGTTTATTCCATTTTTCTTACAACTTATTTATAAAATCTTGAAAACGAGGCTGTGTATAGGGTGAGAAGGCACCTTATGTATGTTAGAATACAACAAAATAGAAGAATTACTGTTGTCGGGTATATGATCATACTTTAAAAATCAGACCTGATATTCTGAAAATGGCAGCCATTTTGTTTTTTTTAGTTTTGGGGGTGGGGCACTTGGAGTGGATATTCCTCTCACTTACTTTATGAAACGTATCCAAATTGTGAATGAAAATGTTCGTTAGACAGCATGCAGTAGCAATAAAACTAATTTGTTCAATTTATTAATATCACTTATGTTAACGAGTTAGGGAAAATATGCTAACATATTTTGTCACTTTCAAGTTTCTTAATAAATTCATATAAGACATAGCACCACATCAAATGTAATTATTTTTTTAAAGCATTAAAGCCATCATATGATTTGAAGGTGAATCACAAGAGCAGATGCCAATGTAGCAGAGAAATAAAATATTTTAAAACTGGAATAAAATTTGTCTATCAAAAACCTTGTTTTCTAATTGACAAAAAAGTACCTTAAGAATTTTAGTAAAAAACATGACCAGTGTGGGTGGTAACAAGTCGTTTCGCCCCAAGACCAGTTCGCCCCTAGTTGTTTCGCCCCTAGTCGTTTCGCCCCAAATTTGATGCCTAGACGTTTCGCCCCTACACCCTAGTCGTTTCGCCCCAAGACTCTAGTCGTTTCGCCCCACTTTTTTTTACCCTAGTCTTTTTCGCCCCACTTTTTTTTATAAATCCCATTAAACTGTTATACACTTCATAAACTTAGTTTAAGCATTATTATATGATAATAATTTAATTTTAACGATGAACACGCTTCAGTTATAATGATAGCTATTGAACCTTCTGGAACTCAAATTTATCTCTTTTTGTATATCAAAAGCCAGTCTGATCGTGATCCACACTGCTAAAAATTATTTGTTTATAATTGGTATGGTGTATGGTCGAGGATGCAGGTGTCCATGAAAAAAGTTTGAGAGGAGTGCAATGCATAAATTTAATGAGCATGACTAGGATAAAACGTGATAACAAAATGCAATGCTTACAAAAAATACTAATAAAATATAGCATAAAAATCAATTTTATATTTCCTTCACCCCTGCGCCAATGCGCAGGGTGGCACTGGTCTGCTCATTGCATTAAGAAAAGGGACTGACCAACCAGTTAATTGGATGTAATTGGACGTTTATTGTCTCTACTTAAAGTGTGCGACCGGATAATCTTTAATCTGTGAGTCATTAACGGGATTAAGACTGGGGTGTCGAAAACACACACCAATCAATCAGCTTCAATTAGAATTTGATACGTCAATTAAACTTCAATATGTCGGTGACGTGCTTTGAATTCGTGGGTGAATGTACATTTTTATCTGATCATACTTGATCAACGAAGGCTTTGACCAACCTGTGCACACGTGCAGACTGGACGGAGCCTTGGCCCACAGAGCTCCTGTTTGTATAGTTCATAACCAACACAAAACAATTGTATAACCCACTTAGCTCCAAGCAGGTTTCATATTAGTATACACATTATGCAGCATTTTACGAGTCTGTCACATCTTTTTTAGACATGGAACAAATGGATTACCTAGCATTTTGGGATCAAACGTTACAGATCAGTCACCGCCGTTTGTGCAATCTACCCTGATCCGCAAACAGTGGAGACTCATATGTTTTGCGTAAATATTCTTATCACAGTTCTCTTTAGGGTTCTAATTTCGGTTAAATCAACCTTTCGGACTGCAATTTCCGCCCATCAAGTTATAATCTCAATAAGTGTTTGGTACCGAAAATATACCACGCATTGGTTTAAAACAAAAGGAACTCAGCCAGCATCCAATCTCATGTCACTATCGGCCCACCGGTGAAACGCCATTCGCTGACGGGCCGATAGTGGCACAATTTCATGTGCTTACTGGGAAGTGGTTGTGCATTGGGCTAACCCAGCCAGCATCCAATCTCGTGCCACTATCGGCCCGCCGGTAAAGATGCAGTCTTGTCAAAAGTAATGAACAACGTAGGTCAAAGGAAAGACGGCCTAGTCGTTGTCTGTGATGTTTGATTGTTGAATTAAACTGATCTTGTCATTATTTCGTGTATAATTATCGTTATCTGTTTTACCCATTGGAAAGAAACATGGAAAATCTTTTGCCATGTGTAAGATTCTACAAATGTCTTCAGCATGATTTTGTCATAATTGCAAGATATAATATTGCTTAACGTGGCAGAGACTTTAGATGAAATGAATGTAATTAATTTCAAATATGTTTACATTATCTTTATAATGAGGAAAACGGATTGTGCGATAAACGACATGTGCGATAGTTAAAGTGGTCTACATGACGAGAACTAAGAATTTTCAGACCTCAAAACACTAGGAAATTCTACTTGGCAGAAATTTGTAACTAAACCATAACATGAGCATTTGATACAAGTTTGTTGCCGAATAACATAGACTCATGTACAGAGCCCGTGTTGATCGCACATAAAACTTATGGATTAAGATGGAGACTTAGGCAAAAAATAGACGTAGCTTAATAAAAAGCCAAGCTGAATATGTCAGAAAACATCTTTGCCATGAGAGTAATATTATTGATATTACTTTAGGTATAATCGCATATGCGACAAGTATTAGATTCTCATGACCTGGCACAATAGCTGTATGCGAAAAAAAAAACGTGCACATAATCTTTATCCAGCCAAAAGTGTCAAAGATTTTAACAAGTACCGTTAAACTCAATACTACTCCCGTAAAGAATTGCAAATATATTTGCAATAACTATTCACATAGATTTCAACAAAATAGGTGGATTTTTCTTCTTGGGGCGAATCGACAAGGGGCGAAACGACTAGTGGGGCGAAACGACCAGGGGCGAAACGACCTGGGGCGAACCGCCGCTGGGGCGAAACGTCTAGGGGGCGAACTGGATCTGGGGCGAAACGACCCGGATTCGTGTGGGTAAAGGGGCCATAATCACAGTAGACAATCACGTGACTTGCGGACAGTGCGCTAATCGGATGTTGCAAAGGATTTAGATGGAAAATCAATATATTTTGGCGTGTTGAAGGTGAGTGACCGCTTTTGTTTTGTGTTTTATGCATACATGCGGTAATGAAATTTTCCGAAACGACAAATGTTCTTTAAGAACGTGCTATGAAAAATGTTTGTACCAAAGTAGAGATGTGAGAAAACTTGTAGATGGTTCATAAAACATCAAATCGTAGCAGGTTATCATCGGCAACTTGGAAAAATAATCCCAACCTGCACCATACATTTATTGTTTATTTGCATAATAATGCAAACCAAAGGGTTATTGTCAGAAATATGTGAAGAAAAATCAATTCCCCTTTAAATAAACACGAATTTTTGGGCCAAATCTTCCAAAAAAGGTGTTTATAACTCCAATACTGTTATGCACCCGTTGCCTCTTGACTGACCGCAATATCGATTCTGTACCCTATCAAGTACTGCTAAAGTAATTTTTTTGATTGCCCGCAATACTGCCCCTAATGTGGGACTCTGTGGTCATCTGTGTACCGATTCGTGTATAAAAAACGATGAGAAAGGGTACTTTTTTCAAGCTGGGGTGTGCGCATTGCTGTCACCGTTTAGGATAAAAGAAAGAAAAAAACGCTAAAATTTTAGTAGGAAAAGTTTTTTTATAAAGTTACTTACACGCTGTGATTATTGGGTTATATCACAAATCCATCACTATTTTTTGATATCACAAAATAGATTTTTTGATATCTTAAGATCGTTTCGGCATTTTAGTTCTTAAGAATTTTTATCGGCGGGAAAAGCTAATCGCCAAGCTTAAATGGCACACAAATCATGTGAGCCAGCACATGAGATTTAGATACTGTTGCAAAAGCTCAGACTGTGCAAATGTGACTCGCCAGCGTACTCGCTGTCCGCATATGTGTCGCTCAAATCGCTATTTGCGCCAGCACATGGGGTTGTGGTACTTATCGTATTATCGAGTGCCGAAGGCTCAGGCGAGCCTGTGCAAATATGCAGACTCGACAGAGCCTTCACTGCTGGCATAAATGGCACGCATATTGCGAGCACGAGATTTTGGTAACGTTGAAGCATTGTCGAGTGACGAAGGCTAAGGCGACCCTGTGCAACTGTTTTCGATATCATATTTTTTATATCACAAAATCGATTTTGATATCACAAAATGCGCCTGATTTTGTAATATCACAAATTCGATTTTGTGATATCAAAAATCGAATTTGTGATTAAAAAATCAAGCTCATTTTGTGATATCGAAAATCGATTTTGTGATATCAAAATAAATATGATATCAAAAATATTGATTTTATAGTAAAACGGCACCTGATAGTGCAGCGATAGGCCTATATGAGCCGCGACATGTGATGTGCGACCAGAAAAGCCTCAGATCAGCCTGCGCATGCACAAGGTCTAATCATAGCCTGGATTAGAGCCTTTGCTAGTCGCTTGTATATTCTATGAGTGTTAAGCTACTGAATGAACATCATTTGGAGTTTCTAAGCTTAAAAGGAGGCAGCACAGGCTCATCTGAGTTTACACTTGCCAAAATGCAACATTGTTCGAAATTACATGTCACGGCTCATATTTCAAAGATAACTATTCTATTCAAATGTCCCAGAGGGACCCAACTGTTACCAGGAGGTGGGGGATCCGATTGCTTACTCATATAACTTGTGATTTTCAGGGGGTCTAGACTCCTTGCCCCCACACCCCCCCCCCCCCCCCCTGAATTCGCGCATGCATTTAATGCAAAATCATGCCGCTGAGATTGTGATGTGTGTGGGATTCGTATGAGCTGTCCTCGCAGCTCGGGTGCGTAAATGAGGCCCTGGAGGGGGGGGGGGTCCCAGTATCCCAAAGTCTGATCAGCGCCTTTGTTATTCGCTCTCTGGTAAAGTATAATTGAATGCTAGACTTTTCGGTATGTCTATCTGAGCAGTTTGATTCTAGTCTGATATGGTCGGAAACCCCGAAGCTCGAGCCCCGAAGACGGATTTCTCGCATGGGGCCTGTCAATCAAAATCAGGATGATCTCTTTATTTATTTTTTTTTTTTTTTTGGGGGGGGGGGGGTGGGGGGCATGTGCGGATCCAGAGGGGGGACAGGTGGTCTGTACCCCCCATTGAAAAAGCACAAAAATGTAGGGTTTCTTTACGATACTGGTCTAGATCCCCAGCATCATCGGCCCGCCAGCAAAACGCCATATCAATGGCGTTTCGCTGGCGGGCCGATGATGGCCCATTTATATCGGTGACCAAACTTTATAGATTAATAGCTCTGACAAAACTTTCTAGATCCGCGCATGGGGCGTGTTTCCTTATTATTCTAAATCAAAGAACATGTCGGGCGACAGAGTGTGTTGAATGTGAAACAACACATATGTCAAAGAAACGTACACTATCGTGACTGCCTAACTCGGAAGATTGTTCCTTGCGTTTTTGAGAGAAAATTCGTGACCAAAAAAGATTGAAATCGGGTCCCAAACTCAGCATAGAAAGCATTTAAAACACACAAAGAGGCGGTCAAGATTCTTTTTTCTCCGGGGAGGTCTCACAAACGATACCAACGTGAGGGGGTCTCTTGTGCTCTCCCAAGTCTCGATCTTCGGCATTCGATGGTCTCATCTGCCGGACCACTTTCAAATACGCGGCAACGACCCTGATTTGAACAGGAAAAGTCACTCCCTGTACCAGTGTACAGATCAAAGAACCGTACGGTAATTTAGACATGAACTCATCCTGAAGGGGCAGTAAAAGTATATAGAGACCTAGATAGATTTGCCAAGCAGTTTGGATCTAGACCATGCCCAATGTTTAGTCGGACCTGATATGGGTCCCAACTGATTGCGTGAATGCTATCAGTAGACAAACGGTTGCGCATAAGCTAAATGCATCATGTGCAGATAACAAAAATACGATAATTACCCCCCTTGCATACAAGTATGACTGCTACATTGTCAAGCCAGACGTTGGTCCAAACTGTTTCAAAAGGATATCTGTGGCTGGCATGTAGAAAGTTGAAATGGTCTGGTCGCGCGAAAACCTGACATGCTACATGCATATAACAAAGGCGCAAAACTGCCTCCGTAGCCGCGCAGGCTGATCAGCGCCTTTATATAAAGAACTGTACATCTACTTTAAACGAGTAAAATCTCGTTATTCTAGCTGCTCTTTGCAGCTGAACAGACACTTTGTGGGACAGTAGCACATTTATTCGTTGAATTCGCTAACCGCTAAAATGCGTCATTCCGCTATTTTTCTCGCAAAATTCGCTAGGCATAATAATTACGTACAAATTCGCTAATCAATAGCAACCTCATACCACCATTAGATAGATCTATAATTATCTTTAAATATTTGAACTTGCCAATATTGTTAATTTTAGAGCCATAATTCTCTAATCAGTAAAGCCCGTTGACGCCTTCATCGATTGGTTTTAAAATCTAAGCTACTTGTATATCTATTGCGCCATAGATTTCAACACCATGAATATATCCTGTCTAAGAAAACTACCAGTTTTAAGGGAAGCATACAGATACTTAAATCGAGATATTGCGGCCAGTCTAAAACTACTTACCAGCGGTATTGCGGTCATTTTTCCAAAAGGGGGTCTGCCTCTATTTTCCCTAACAAATCAAGATACCCGGTTCACTTGGCTAAAACTAGGATGCAAAGGGCAAGGGCCTTTACTAACGTGTAAACACCAAGTAAAAAAAAATTAAATGCATATGCAATATTGATTTTATTCATTATTTTACAGTGGTCTGGCGGGAGATTATGTCATAATAAAAATGATAGAGTCGACGCTTTTAAGTCGCTTTTCAAATCAGAGATGGTCGTAATGCATTATTTTGCTGATAGACTACAAGCAGGACCATTGGCAAGAACGTATA
This sequence comes from Loripinus fragilis, assembly GCA_964019695.1. NCBI lineage: Eukaryota > Metazoa > Mollusca > Bivalvia > Lucinida > Lucinidae > Loripinus > Loripinus fragilis. Next base: position 48,097,421 of record OZ026514.1, read on the forward strand.
TGCTTGGATATGAGCATATGATACGCAAAAAGAGTATTAAATCATGAAAATATAGAGGTCACTCACCTTCAAAACGCCAAAATATATTGATTTTTCATCAAAATCCTTTGCAACATCCGATAAGCTCACTGTCCGCAAGTCACGTGATTATCTACTGTGATAATATTCAAAGAAAATCAGAATTTTTACATTTGGCCGCCTAGATGTATTCTTCTTATGCCATTCTACCTCAGCAATGCTAGGATATTGTAAATTAAATAATGTAGCTTCATATATTTGAAGAAAATGAAAGGTGCGTCAAAATAGATGTGCGTCAAAACACATTACTGGAGGATATATCTGAGACCGAGGTCGTCCTTTGGAGGGGGACAGGAGAAAAAGGACATTAATATTCGGTAGTCCTTGGGAGGGGGGACAGGAGAAAAAGGACATTAATATTTCATGGGTACAGGGGGACAAAGCGAAGGAACAAGGAAACAAGTACCCGCCACCCCCAAGGGAGGGCTTCATATCGTAAATTTCTGGAAAAGCACACATAATCTGTGCATTTAAGGCTTCTGAATTTTCCGGACTTGGTTTTAAGGTAGCAGACGAATTTTCTTTCGATTTCCTTTGAATTTTGATGACGGATTCGACAGAGTGTTAAAAGAGCAATCAGGTCGATAATTAGATCTTAATTGTACCTCCATTTTGCTTTTCTTCATTTAGAACTCGAACGCGAGCTTTTTAGCCACGTGAAGAAGGAACGACTTTTAACGGCCACGAAAACTCGTTAAAACTGACGTAAAAGTTTAGTGCAGCGTCTTTTTGCTTATTTTTTCAAATTTTCAAGGGTCTTTATGATAAAATAGTAATTATGATGAACGAAAATGTATACTTTCCGATGTACTTACCTCAGAATTGTCCGGTAGCACAAAAAATGTTGATCACCCGTTTTGTTCAAAATCTGAGGCGAGTTCAATAATGCGAGTGCTCGCCGAGCGCTTGTTGATTGGTACCTACCTTTATTCATAATGTGTAAAGCCAGACACCAGTACAACGAGCGCCCGAGAGCGCTCGCATTATTGAACTTGCCTCTGATGTTTTCATTCGAGGAGACATCGCTGTCGGGGAGTTTGGGTCGGTCGGGTCTGAATGCCCCTGCCGAGCCGAGCAGCCGACCCGCCGAGTCGAAAATTTATTTTTTCAAGAGGTATATCATATCCCTCGTTCACTAATTACCGGTGTATACTAATTACCGGTGTATTCCGTTTCCTCCAAATAACTATCGCGTGAGTAATTATCATTTGGAATTTTCCACCCAACATTGTTTACAATACATTTTTCTCTTGTCATTAAAGAAAAAATGCAGAAATGTCGTTTCTGAGGGTAAATGACTTACTTTTTGTTTGTATAGTCCAAAATCATGATGCGGATTCGCCGTTATATATTATTAAAACTATGTTTTCATTGAAAATAAAAAAGAAATTGCCGTTGGAAAAGTGTGTCTACTTGTAGTGGAAGGTTTTGGCAGCCTGGTTCTACCATGCGTAAAGACTGAAAATGACGTCAAACTTTGTCTCAGCATATGGGTCACATTATGCCCAAATATGGCTGAAAGGTGTAGACATTAAAAAATCCACCTCTATTTTATCCTGTTTGTCTACGCTTTTTTGGTGCACTCTCTGGTTGGGCATATCCCCAATATAGACTGTTTGATCTGTTTATGATTATGGAACATAGTTGGGATAATATTAGTAGCCATGAATGAAAGACAACAAGTATTATCTTTTGTAAAACATTGTAGTGTTGGCTTATATTTTTTTCACCTACATTTAAAAAGTGGTATACCTCTCAAAAACAGGCCAAAAATGTAATAAACTTCACACAGGTCCTTTACTGTTATCACTTTGAAGGCCACTTATTGTTTCAATATAAAAACCCATCACATGTAGAGTTTTCTACCCAGATAATTTTCTAGAGCATTTGTTTACACATACACCGGTAATTAGTAACAACAGACGTTCAAAATATCGTCTAGGGTAGCCCAATATAAAATTAAGTTTTCAGCAAGTTAAACTTTATTTTGAAGCATATATTGTTTGTTTCCATTGAAAGAATGAATGATCAATTAAATAAGATGTAATTCAATGGTTTCTGTAAAATAGTTTGTTTTATAGCCTGTCTTAAACTGTTAGTACAACGGTATTTAGTAACACCAGTATAAATATTCTTTATATAAAATCATCACATAGACTAAAAGCAATAAGTGGAACATAAAGAAAATTTATAATTTTTTATTATTTTGATTTTATTGCCATTTTATTCCTCGCAGGGGGTCTGAAAGCCCCTGCTAAGTGAATCGCGATTTCAGTTGATTTTTGAGATCTTAATTGGGAAATTGAGAAGTCTTCAAGCGATTTTGACAAATAATGTGAAATAAAAATATAAATGAAGATAATGTATAAAGATATCTTACGTAAAAATGCTCTAATTTCACGAAAATGATAGTGTCATATCGTTTACGACTTTATTAACCACAATGACCAAAAACGGACAAATGTAAACCGCACAATACCACCATGTACGGTATGCAGTAAGCAAACTAAATCGGACAACCATCGACCTGCCATCAAAACGTCTTTCAAATGGCGTGTCGCTGGTGGGCCTAAGGTGTTCAGGGGGGGGGGGGGGGGGGGGGGGCATACTCTAATATTTTCATACATATGTAGGGTAATTTTTTGGGTTCAAAATTTTGAATTTCAATATTTTTGGGGGTTTTCAGAAAAAATGGAGTCCCCCCTCCCCCCCTGTCCGAGGTTGTATGCTGACTGAGTCAGTACTGCCAAACAAAGTCATGAAATGGGGGAAGGGTTTGACTTCAATATTTTCAGACTGGGTGGAATCATACAATAATTGTGGGTTGTTGAGGGGTGATACACAGTGTGACCACCCTACAACCTCGTTCAATTATGTTTATGATTTACACTTACTACAAATCCAAAGTTAACTATCAGTTGGCGAATTCAACCCGTTTACTCTGTCTGATATTTTCTGGTTGGGAGTTGAATAAAGTCTGATTGTTGGTTGGGATTTTTTGCTCCCTTGGGCTGTTTTTGCTGGAATTTCAATTTGGATGTTTCCTGATAGTTTATCTCCGCATTTTGTCGCTCAACTTGGTTGCAATAGTCTTTAAGGGGGCCTCTGCAATTTCTTGGGCTCTTTGTGCTTGTTTTGCGCGTTTTTGTTCTTGTTAGTTCGTCCTCGTCTTTGTACGGGGCCGCTTAATACAGAGTCTGATTCTTGGTACCATTTATACCATTTTTGCTTTTAAAAGAGCAATTCAAATTAGTGTCAGATTAAAAAATGTTCAGAAACATAAAATCTTAATCATACCATTTACTTATGGAAAACAATAGTCTTGTGTCTGATCAAGCAGAAGTGTGCAATATCCTAAATGATTTCTATATATAAATATTGCTAAAGAAATAGGAATAAACAATCAGACATCTGATGCTGCTACCACCACACATCCAAGCATTCAGGCCATCAAAGATAATAGCCCCATTGAGGGCTTTGAAAATTTTGATTTCAAACCTGTCAGTGAGAGCCAAGTTTTAAAAATTATAAATTCTCTCAGTTCCAAAAAGGCAACAGGTGTCGATCAAATCCCACCTAAAATTCTGAAAGCGGGGGCAGAAGTTTTATCTGGTCCCGTTTCCAGTATTTTTAATAAAGGAGTATCCCAAAATCAATTTCCTGACAGGCTTAAAGTAGCGCAAGTAAGCCCAATTTTTAAAAAGGATGATCCTTTTATTAAGAAGAACTACAGACCTGTCAGTGTGCTCACAACTCATTCAAAAATTTTTGAGCGAATAATGTTTGATCAATTGAGTGATCATTTTAGCAATATTTTTAATACATATTTAGCTGCTTTCAGAAAGGGTTTTGGCTGTCAGACTACACTGCTGAGGCTTTTGGAGGACTGGAAGAGGGAATTGGACAACCATAGATATGTTGGAGCCATATTAATGGATTTGTCCAAGGCCTTTGACTGTCTCCCCCATGGCCTTATCATTGATAAGCTGGCAGCCTATGGCCTTTCTGACTCAGCATGTTCCCTGCTGCAAAGTTACCTCTCTGATAGGAAGCAAATGGTAAAGCTGGGACATTGCAAAAGTACTTTTCTAAAGATCATTAAAGGTGTTCCCCCGGGATCCATCCTGGGTCCACTACTTTTTAACATATTTTTAAATGATATCTTTTATTTTGTTAAAAAATCAAACCTATATAATTATGCAGATGACAATACTCTTTCTTACAGTCACCCTGACCTTCTTGAAACCAAGAATGTCCTCACATCCAAAAGTGAATATGTTATCGAATGGTTTGGTACAAACCAGATGCAGGCCAATCCTGGAAAGTTCCAGGCAATTGTCTTGGGTAAGAGAGGGCACGGTGACTGTGAGAGCTTCACAATACGTGATAATACTGTTAAATGTGAAGACTCAGTCAAGCTATTAGGGGTTACCATTGATTACATGTTAAATTTTGACTTGCATATTTCTGATATCTGTAAAAAAGCAGCAAGGCAGATAAATGTCTTGTGCAGGCTCAGTCGCTACTTAAGCACTGAAACCAAACTACTTATTTACAAGTCCTTCGTAAGATCTAACTTTAGTTATTGTCCAGTAGTCTGGCACTTTTGCTCCAAATCAAGTACTGACAAAATGGAAAAACTTCAGTATAGAGCCCTGAGACTGGTATACAATGACTTCATTAGCTCTTACGAAGATCTTCTAAAAAAGGCAAATATGAATACCCTTCAAATAATCAGAATCCGTAAAATTGCCATTGAAACATTTAAAATCCTTAATAATATGTCACCAAGTTATATTCTTGACTTAGTAAAATTCAAAAACACAAATTACTCTTTCAGATACCAAAATCTTGCTGAGCTCCCTAGAGTAAACACAGAGTCTTACGGTAGGAAATCGTTTAGATATGAGGCCGCCCACATCTGGAACAGTTTCCCAAATGAACTGAGGACAACTACTGACTTCAAGGAGTTTGGAAGACTGATCCGGGCCTGGGAGGGTATCTCATGTAAATGTTCTATGTGTAAGTTTAATTTGTAGTTTTTGTTTTACCTGTCTAGTTCAGTTCCTCAGTTCAGCAGTGACTTTTACTGTTCTGTTTACCTTTTCATTTGTTTAGTTACTTTTTAAGTTATTTTAATTTAATTTAAGCTTTTTGCTAAACTTCCAAAGTGCCACTATAATCTATAGTTCTTATAATTTTATAAGCGTAAAATTGGTATGATTTTCTCACCAACATTAAGCATTTGTTTTGGGTGCTTGGGGGAACCGTCTCAATGAGACGGTTCTTTTGAGTACCCACAACGGATGTTTTTTTCTCACCTATATTAAGCATGTGTTTTGGGTGCTCAAAGGGACCATCTCATCGAGACTGTTGTTTTGAGTACCCACAACATATGTTTTGGATGCGGATTAAATGGAGAAAATGGTTTTCAAATGCGCGCTCTTATCTGGAGACCTGGCTATAACTATAGCTGTATTAATATGCAGCTGATAAGTCTGCTCTCCGCTGAGCTCATCTTGTGGCCTATCTGCGCCCTATCTAGGTTTCGTCTTTCGCCTAAGAGCCTTGAAACCAGCCAACATGGCGGTCAGGGTCTCTTGAGCCCCTTTTATTCCACCTTTTCGAGTTTCGTAAATTCCTTCCCCTAGATAGATCGCAGAGTAGGATCATTTTATTTGTATGCTCATAATATATAACTTTAACAATAGGAAAAAATTATAGTTTTATAAAATTTTATCTTTACAAGATTTTATCTTACATATAATCTTAACTTATAAATATCTGTGCTATATCAATGTAAATTTCTGTGATATTAACCCAAATTTCCTGTGATTTGTTATATGTTTATACTTGTACAGTCTTTCACTTTGTTTGTCGGTAAAATAGCCTTAATGGCTAATGTATGATATGTTAAAATTGAATGCCGACTTTAAATAAAGTTTCTTGTATCTTGTATCTAACTATGTCGGACTTCTTTAATTAGCTGTATATCTGAAAATATATCATGAATACTAGTCAAGTCTAATTAATAAATTAAAATTATTAATGTTAACATTATAATTACTTATTAATTTGTATCTAATTGATTTAACTAATAATTGTGTGACTGGTGGTCACTTTAAACGACTTTCAAATCACTAATCAGCGGTATGGACGTTTCGGCTCAATTAAAATTGTTTTGCATAAATAGCGGCCGCTGAAATCCGATTCGGGTCGACTTTAATAGAATTGCTCGGAATTGTCAAAATTAAATGAAAAAGAGGCGGTTCTCCTAACAGAGGAGGAATCTATCGACGAAAAGAAAAGGAGACATAGCAGGTAATTTTTCTTTCAAATGTTGTAGATATATCGATAAACTAATGAATTTGCATTGAAAAACGTTAAAAATGATACATCTGTTGGTGATTTGGATGCATAGTAAGCTGAAAAAGGAATTTCCACTTGGCACTGTCTCGGGGTCCGGTACCGGACCCCTAGACTACGGGGCTACGGGTCCGGTACCGGACACCAAGCCACGCCTATGAGGACTGTCTCGGGGTCCGGTAGTTTGTGAAACAACTACTCGGCACGTCTAGGGATACGGGGATGTGTGTCCGTACATGCACGTATATGTAGTAACTGTTATTTTACCAACAAAAACTCGTGTTGAAGTTTAACTTTGCTTCGTCCGCCATCTTTGATAATCTGTATTTACTGTCACGCTATTCAAACAAGTATAAGCTTATACAAAAGGTATAAGATTTTTAACGGACAAGAGTGGAAAAAAATAACTAGATATAGATCTAATTTGTCTTACTTTATTCCTTTTATTTTTATTTTTTTTATCCTTATTTTTTCAATAAGGTCATGAATAAAGGTAATTAATGTCAGGGGGAACTTACTGTCGCATTAGTGATTTGGCGTAGGCTTTGATTCCTTTAATTGGTGTTTGTCTCAATGTTTTTATTAACTCATTGTTGTTATCTGTCTTCTTGATTATTAACCTAAAGGTAAATACCAATTTGCACTTTCATTGAAGTATGCAAACGGTGATTGCAGGTGCATTGTTTAATTGCTTTCATACTGGCTAATTGGTCACATAATTGTCTGTCTGTCCGCCCGTCCATCCACCACAGCCACCAGTGAAACGCATGGGCTGATGGTGGTCCGAAGTTATTCAAAATAAAACAGCTTAAAACGTGGGCCGATTTTGGCCCGATATAACATGCTAGCACAGGAAGTTATTCACAGCGGTGAGACGGTTCTTTTGAGCACCCAAAAGCTTAAGACCAAATAAGCACACAAAATCAGACCACTTACGAACACCAGCCAAACGCATGGGCCGATGGTGGCTCGACAATAGCATGCTGGCACAGGACGTTATTCACAACAAAACAGCTATATATGACTATTGAGCTCTACGAAATGTAGTGCTCAGAAATTTATGATAGGGATCTAACATCAGTTGGGCGTAATCATGATGCGATGATCCGGAGTAGGTGGGGGGGGGGCAGGGGCTATATGGTTTCTTAGCAATACTGATCAGGGTCCCCTGAAAAATTAAAAAGCTACTAAGCCAGCGATGTTGGGCCATCATTAGCACGCCAGCGAAACGCCATTTATGTTCTGCTAGATTATTCCAGTCCAGTCGTTGTAGCAAACAGTGTGGATCTGGATTAAACTGCTCTCCTAAGAGCAGTCGGATCCAGGTCCACAGTGTTTGTCTGTACGGAGAAATTAGCCATTGACGTAAGCTGCATTTTTCTTACATAACGACCCATATCGTCGACTAGTTCGTTATTGAAAGACGTCGATGAAGCAACCAATATTGACCCAGATCTCATAGGAGCAGTCTGATCCTGGTCCCAAATGTTTGTTTGTACGGGGATATTGGCCATTGACGTAAGCATAAGTTGCATTTCCCTGACAAAACGACCCATAAGCCGTCTTTGTAGCAAACAGTGTGGACCCGTATCAAACTGTTATCCTAGGAGTGGCCTGAACCGGATTCGCAATGTTTGTCTGTCCGTATGACGACTTTGTAGCAAACAGTTTGGACACAAATCTGACTGCTCTCCTAGGAACAGTCTGATCAGGGTCCACGGCGAAATTATCCGTTGGCGTAAGCATTTACATGTAGCAGATAACTCCAGCAGACATAAATTTTAGATGCATTTCCGCGATTGAGTCGTTCAACCTATGTAGATCCATTTGTAACGTCTCTGTAGCAAATAGAGTGGACCGAGATCAGACTGTTATCATAGGAGCAGTCTGATCTTGTTCATCACGGTTTGTCATTATTTTAGATGCATTTCCGCGATCGAGTCTTCAACCTTAGGAGATCCATTTGTAACGTCTCTCTAGCAAACAGTGTGGATCCAAATCAGACTGTTATCGTATGAGCTGTCTGATCTTGTTCAACACTGTTTGTATTTATGCTAAAAAGTCATGTCCTTTTTGGACCATATCAGTTGTTTTAAAAAAAAGACTCAGAGTCTTCTTATAAAGCTATGTACGAATGTCAAAAGATACCAGCAAGATCCACTAGTGAGTCTCTTTGAAAGCTATAGTTGATTAGTGAATCTACACTACAGACTATGTAAGCTTATTTGACACTGCTCACTCATCTCACTAATCAGCTGCCAACGAGTAGTTTAATTGGTTCCTTTAATTGAAGATGAGAAGATAATTGATTTGTAACAGTTGAGTTAAGTTCTTTTTTGACTTTACCGTTATTATTTGTATACCTTTTGTATAAGCTTTATTGTTTGAACAGTGTGACGCATGACAGTAAGTACAGATTGGTTTCCCCTTGAGGATCAAAGATGGCGTACGAATTCAACAAGAGTTTTTGTTGGTAAAATAACTGTTACTACATATACGTGCAGGTACGGACCCGTATCCCTAGACTTGTCAGTAGTTGTTTCACAAACTACCGGACCCCGAGACAGTCCTCATAGGCGTGGCTCGGTGTCCGGTACAGGGCCCCTAGAATCAGTGTCTAGGGGTCCGGTACCGGACCTGTAGCCCCGTAGTCTAGAGGTCCGGTACCGGACCCGGAGACAGTGCCTTTCCACTTAGCTGTGGCTTTCAGACCCCCTGCGAAGAATAAAAAGGCAATTTAATCAAAATTATAAATAAATATAAGCTTTCTTTATGTTCCACTTATTGTTTTTAGTCTATGTGATGATTTTATATAAAATATTTATGATAAATCTCCTCGGATGATGTTTTCGAGAAAATTAAGTTTGAACTCGGCGGGTCGGAAGGTCGGCTGCTCGACTCGGCAGGGGCTTGCAGACCCGACCGTTTGGGTCCGGCTAGGGCCTTTACCGACAACCGGGGAGTATGACAAACTTACCGAGAAAAGGTATTAGTTTTCGCGACTGGGGGAAATTGATAGAAAATGACATTTACATAGATTGTCATCCCGATATATACCTGTAATAAGTGTGAATATATTAAATGATAAATTACTTCAGGCAAATTTGACCGAATGATTGTGTATGGAGCACTTAATTTATTGTGTAACTGGTTTTCGCGTTCCATATATTTGAGCGCAAAAAGTAGTTGCGTAAGGACAGACTTGATTTAGCAATTTTTAGAGTACTCGGCGTACGCCAGAACAGCCACATAAACAAGTAAAACTGGGCACTTTGGAGTACTCCGGAATAAATCAAGAGATGCAAATATCGTTCCTTATGAAAGCGTGGTAGCTCAGTGGTTAGGCACTTGCCTCTGGTGCTAGAGGTCCCAGGTTCGATTCCCGCTCGCGGCGAGAAAAATTTTGGTGTCCGAACACGCTTTCTCTAGTGTCATTTGCAGGGATGACGCTAGATAAGTGCATCGTCCTTCGTATCGGGACGTTAACTGGATGTCCACTGTGCAGGGAAAGTCACCCCCTGTGCAGTTTAAAGAACCCTACGGTAATTTCGATATGGTTACTTGTAGGCTTTCATCCTGCAACCCGGAGTGTACAATGTACACCTGCCGATAATGCTCGAAAGCGAGCGCCAGGCAGTATATAGAGAAAGAAAGAAAGACACATGCTGGCAGTGCTCCGCCATCCTGTTTTGGAACAAGTCACGTGACTGTTCTGTCTACACCACCTTGGAAGACGGAGTACTGCGGCATACGCCAGCACAGATGTTCCAGCACACTTGATTTCTGTTCTGCCTGTTCGGAGTGGAAGGAGTAAAGGGAACAGCTAAATCAAGTCTGTCCCAATTCTTTAGACCCCGGTTTAGACCGCCATGTTATTGTTATCTCGTAGAGTTCCGCCGTTGACTTATGGACGCACCCGGATAAACCGGTAAAAGGGGGATAATGGATAAAATGTTCTAAACACTAAAAGTCACCAACACCAATGTACTGTACAATACAACACAGTGAGTAATCAATTGAATATCTTCTAACACCACAAGAAGTTCTATGTACACAAATGAGCTTTTTTTCAGTTAGTTTTGTGGATTTAAAGATTGGATAGATTTGCACAGCTGCATATGTGAGGGCCGATCTGATATCTGTCAGACTTTGTTTCAATAACTGAAGCTTCTGGGTGAGAGTATTCCTTGGACCAATTCACTTGGACCAGTCCAAGTAATTACTTGTTGGACCAGATGGGGTGTATTCCTTGGACCAAAGATCAGTTGGGCCAGTTTTATTACCAGTCAAGCTGGTGAAGATCATTATACTAATTAGCATGATAATATGAAATATTAACTCTTTATTTGCAAGAACCAAGACAGAACAAGCATGTGCAAACATATAGTCCAAGATCAGACTGCTCTTAGACTATTGGTTGCATTCTTTTATTAGCAAATTATTCATTAATACACATGTAACTATAGTTCATCAGGGGTATACACCCATTGAAGATTCCATATCATACAGCAATTAAAGAGTTGATATTTATCAGCTGTAGCACTTGGTATTATTTGAAAAGGGTTGAATCATCAGAAAACAATTTATTATTATTATCATAAATTGACAACATGGGATTTTTTAAAATTATCAAATCAATGCTATACGAGGGTTGTCCCAGAAAGTCGTAGACTTTCGTTATAACACGAGACTCTATGAAATTTATATATTTTTTATATACTTCACATCAATATTTTGCACAAATATAAGTGGAATCACAGTTTAGAAAAAAATGTTATAAACCCTTACTTGACTGTGTGTCAGCGTGTGCGGAGCACGTCGAAATTTTTGTAATAAAATTCAATTAATTTCATTCAATTAAATTTTGCAGTTGTATCACACATAATGTATTACCTCCTCAACTAGTGACTACTCAAGGTATAGTGTTGAAAATTTGAAACATTTCCCAAATTTGGCATTGATTTTATAGAAGATTTATCATGCCTACTACATTTTATTTTTTAGAAAATACAAAACATTATAAAAACGGTGCAGCGCAAAAAATAGACTTTCAATATAATTTGGCTAATTAAACTCACAAACTCACGTTCTTCTAATGATTACTTATTGGCTGAGTAGTCACTAGTATCGTAAAATGGATTTCGTGCAAAACTATTATAGTAAAACCGAAAAAACACGCTCCTTTTCGTCATTTCAGCTAAACACATGTTATTTTGCTGTCAGTTATTTTAATGGTAAATATGTTTTCTTGTATGAACTCTAAAAGATCGCGCTTGTTTGTTTGCTAAACATACCTAAGCTAAATATTTAGTCATTACTTGAACTAGGAAAACACACTTAACAAACAGATCGCAATGTTGATACAGATAGAGCTTATATAAAAGGAGTATAGACAAAACATTTGACCACCCTTCTCTGAAAATAAAGCAAAATAATTTGCGACGTGCTCCGCACACGCTGACATACAGTCAAGCAAACGTTCATCACTTTGTTATTTAAACTGTGATTCTACCCATATTTGTACAAATTGTTTATGAAATGTATAGAAAAAATATCATACACATTTCAGAGAATTCCTTATACACAGTCTCGTGTTATAACAAAAGTCTACGACTTTCTGGGACAACTCTCGTATGTGTTATTATGCACATGTATTTCATTTATAAATTCACAGTCAAGACTACCAAAACGTAATTGACATTTACTATATTCATATAAACACACATGTTGGTTGCAAATCATATATCGTATTCAGGATTAGTAAACTTGGCATGGTGTAGGTGATAAGCAGGTGCGATTCCCGGCTTCTCCCAGTCTCTCGGATGAGACTTTAAGCGGCAGTCCCATCTTCTGAGATGCTTTAAAACCAGAACCACTGCTGGTTGAGCCTTTGGGTGCTACTTGATATAAAACAAAAATATTTGTGTAAAATAAAATTATTGAAACTTAATATAACAAATTATTGATTAAATTTTTCAGGGCTTATTTTTGTGTAAAATAATTTGGCAAAACAGCCCCATTGTATTTCGCTAAATGAAATTGAAAAAATGTTATTTCGTCCATTTTTTTCAAAAATAAAAATGTCTCGGAAAAAAAAAATCTTGCCAATTTTGACTGAACCATATTTTTTTTCTTCATGGTATCATGATCAAGATTAACCTTGATTTCTGGATGATTCAGATTGTCTTTTGACATACAAATACATTGAATACTAAAAACAGAATACCCTCTTAACCACAATTCCATTGAGACCCCAAAACCATACAGTTCATGAAAGATAATTAAGTGGCTATAAACGCACAGCATGTATTTCCTCTCTGGTTCAAATATACATGCTTAGAACAGCATGTGGTCACCACCATACTGCTATTCTAATCTGTATTATGCATTTAACTAGTGGCTCTTGGTGATATTACATTCCATTTATTATGATGCCGATTTTAAGATATTTTCATTGGGTGACTTTGGGGTTCAACGACCTACTTGCCGTAAAATTGCATCTTCGCATGCGGTTATAAATAGAACCTATAATTTTCGACTGCAAAAGCAAGTTTGAAATTGTATCTTTCTAAAAGTTAGCAATAGGCATATCATCTTAATCGGCACAGTCTCAGAAAAGCGAGTAGGGTATTAGTAGAGAAATGATTGTACAAGAATTGACAAAATATGGCAGTAATTCAAAGTATTTTTGTATAAAATAAGTAAATGAAATAATTTTCTTAAAGTACGAAGTTTGTCAAATTTGGTATCAGAATGAAGCTGATAATGTATATGATTCAAAACTGCAACTTGTTTTAGAATAACTTTTTGAAGAAACTTGTTATTGATGAAAACAGAAAATATGAAATTCAAAATTGCTAAAAGACCATTATATAAACTGCTACATTAGTTATGCATCCATATTCATCTATATGTCAAATTATGACCAGTAAAGTGCCTTTCGGCGACAATTTTGGACATTTCAGAGGAGTATTTTTGATCAGTTATTAGGTATATGTCGCGATTGTCATATACAGTGCGCATGCGTCACTCGAGTATCCGTCAGATTTTTGGGTGCAACGTGTAGTCACCTGATCATATTACGGAAACCTGATTGGCTAATGATGTGAGAAGGGAGCGCGGAATACCTTTGCGGTCACGTAGGCAGATATTCTTGATTTGACTACTTGACAGTAAAGACGTGTTCCTGAATCTCTTCTTCTCTCATCATTTTTCAGGTAAGAAATTTACTTAGATTATTTTTGAATACTTTGTACTTTTATAGTGGTCCTGTTGTAGACATACGTGTCCAATGTTTAGTTTTGTACATGATAACTGTAAGGCCTACAAAACCAAGCTTTAGATAAAATTTGTAAATTAAGTGATTTTTGAGTAGTTCTAAATAATTTTTGACTTTGTCTTTGTAAATTTGGGCTTTCTAAAGATATTTTATTTACATACCGTTTCGATCCAGATCAGGCCGACTTTTTAAAGGTTTTCATTTTTTTAACATATTTTCATTTCTTTCTCGAATCTTCAATGCAAGATTGCTAGGAAACACATTTTTATGCAGCCTCAACATCAGTTGAACAGCTGTGCAAGTTGATAGGTCTATAAAGATAATATTTGCAAGTTTTAATGTTAAGATTTGGTAGCATCTGTTCACTGGAGCTGGTGGCAGAATGCTTTGGTATATAAGTTTGATATGCGATAGATTTGTCCCCATCGCATCAACACTCACTCGGAGTCAGGGTCATCACCCTATACTATAGAAAGTATTTAAATTTGGATACAGGTCCGAAGCGCAAAATACATCACATCCTGTATAGGGAGCATTTCCGCATAGGCAGCATTTCATTATCCATGTCATAGCTAATTCCTTTTTATGAAGTATTCTAGAAACAGCAGGACCACCAATTTGTTGTATTTTAATTTGTTTTATGTTGTTTTCCATGTTATTCTATGTTTTTGGGTCTAAGAAACAAAGCTCTTTGATTTGACCATGCAACCCCCGTACCAGAGGTCCTCATTTGTCCAAGCGGTTTCTTTGGACGATTCGGTTCAATGATAGTCCATTTGGGTACAGCGTTTTATCGCTCATTTCCGGTTGCGAATTTCGGAAATATGAAAAGCAAAAGAAAAGTTTTTTTAGAGCTAATAAAGCTAAATTAAGGGCCGATGAAACATGACAGTTATTTTGTTTAACCCTTCACAGTGGCCCCTGATTGATTCCACCCTCACTTAGGCTATTTCAAAGGGCTTTGGTTTGAAGAGACATTGACAAATTCCATGTTGCTAGAAAATTATTCTTTTGAACTTCCCGAAATACATAGTTTGGGCCTCAACCATAGTCTGCTGGCTGGTTGTCTAAAAATGACCACCCCGAGTAATTATGTACAGTATCTAGAATTAAAGTTGGAAATCATTAGTGACTGAACAGTCTTTAGACATTGTTGATTTTTGACAAGTGGAATTCCCGAGCAACCTGGTGTTTGTTAATAGCTCATGCATGTTTCAAGTTATATTATTTTATATAGCCAATCCAGATTTTATATTGCTGATGGGTGCGGCAGATTTTGATTTGCCGGGATGGCAGATTATGATGCATTTTATGGTCTTGATTCAAACACACCCATCCATTTATGTATATAGTTTTGAAGTCAATTAAGAAAATTAGAATGGCTATCTTCAAGTGTAAATTTGGTTTTCATGAAAACATGACTCCGATATAATACAATCTTTTATTTTCGTCCCGTCCGGGCATAAACCAGGATTCCCCAAATTATTGGCCGTTTGGGCTAAGGGGCAAAAAGTCTGCCACTGAGGAGATTCCTCATACTCAGTCTATATAACTGGTTGAAGAAAATTAAGTTGTAGAATTGTGCATTCCAGTAAACACATAGCATTTGACTGCCGTAAATTGACCCATTGCATTTGTTGAAAATAGCCATTCTAAAGAAAAAAAAAGGAAATATACGAAAGCATACAGGGCCGAAGCATTTACACATTCATATTGGTAAATTTGGACATGCGAAAAGGCAGATTCTGTAGTTAAATGTCAAATTTTAGGATAATGACAAGTTTTACAATTCATGTATTAGTTGCTAGTGACATATGAAGTAGTTCTTATATTACACCCTTGTCAGAAGCCTGGCATAGTTTATTATTGTAGATTGATATGGCATCTGCCTCATTTTTAAAATTAATGTTGCTTTAATGGCCGGCTGAACAAAAACTAAAATATTAAGTAAGAAATATGTTCTTATTTGCTAACAGAGTATTTGACATTTGCTCAATCTAAGCAAACCCAACAAAAGCAAATATCTGAATGCCTATAATTGACAATCACGGTTTAAAATGTTTTGTATGGGTAAAAACAGACCTTTTCGGGAAATGTTTATAAAGTATTTTACTTAAATTATAAATAATAATATAAACAAATAGCTGAAGTAAATAAATGAAATATCCTAGCCATCAAAGTACTGAAAGTACTGACACTCAATTAAAAGCATAGTTTCTAAATCAAAGTACTGAGAGTACTGTCTTTATTTTTTTTGCATAATTGGTACAATCAAAGCACTGAGAGAACTGACCCCTAGTCTAGCATACCCTAAATAATCAAAGTACTGAGAGTACTGACTTTCTATTATAGCATAGTTGGTACAATCAAAGCACTGAGAGTACTGTCCCCTAGTCTAGCATACTTAAAATAATCAAAGTGCAGAGAGTGTTGTAATTTATGGACCTAACAGCTAAAGTAAAGTAAGGTCTATGGCGATATTTGCAAATCCCGGGGTAGACTTATTTGTCACACCCAATAACTGATCATTAGTACATCAATGACCAATCAGTAGCCCTTGACTCAACAAATCATCATACCAACCAATTGCTACACTGCTCATTCTGACAAAGGCCAAGTTCTTAGATATTGTTGTTTGTCTAATTATTTAACTTCATATGTCACCGGTTTGATCATTTAAGTTTAAGCAGATTGTCATAAGAATCCCTACAAGCTATAATGAGGGGAACAGTGTTTCCTGTTTCAGTAAACTCTTAGTTGATTTGAGATTTATCACGGCCTTACATCTGACATTTGTACTAAATATGTAACGTGCACATTAGCACTTTAAAAACAATACTTGTTCTAAATCTTTGTACCTTTTTGGTACCTCACTAAATTGTACATTTCATTACTTGGAAATCATGGTGAGACCAAATACCAGTTAGCCCCATACCTACACAGCAAGCGAGTGAAGTTCCCCCAAACGAGACTGTTAATGGCTGTTGCACGTAGGTGTGATGGCTCATGACGCTCCCGTTTGTACATAAAGTAATACGTATATTGGTGTCTCACATGTGCTCCAACTATGAAGTGCTAGTCAGTGATCCGCAGCAACTCCTCCAAGCTCTGGCTAAGCTTTCGTGGAATTGTGGTTGGCTTACAGACCTGTTTGTTGTTCGGTTCTATTGGTCGTGATTTCTCACATGTTTTAAATGGTTAGGCTTACCTCATTAGAGTTTGTAGGTTGTATAACTGATTTGTAATATTAGATGATTCTTGATTTGACTACTTGACAGTAAAGACTTGTTCCTGAATCTCTTCTTCTCTCATCATTTTTCAGTGTGTCGTTTAGCCGACGACAGTTGTATTATCAGCGACCTGCGGCCTAAGGCATATAGCAGCCAATCGGTAAAAACCCCACACAATAATTTGGTGGAGAACAGTGGTCTTTCCTGGTCCTCATGCCAAATCCCAACAACTACAAAACCAGAAGCCAGAGCAAGGAGGACCACCAAACAGTCATTTATCAGCAGCCTGGTACACCCCTTAGGCCACCACAGCCCATAGAGCCAATTGTTCAAATTGATACAACTACTGAGGCCGATCAACAAGAAATAATCTCACTTCCACCCCCAGTCAACCCACAACAGGTAACTGAAGAGGACGACTTCTTCAACGAAATTGAAGAACCTACATCTGTCCAGACAGACTTTTATCTAAATATGAACAGTCATATTCATTTGGACAATTTCAAGGGTCAGGGTGAAGACCCAAACAAGTGGTTCACCTATTTTGAAAGATGGGCTGCATTTATGAACATGAATGGTGACAGGGCAGCCATGGCATTGCCTTTTTACCTTAAGGGCATTGCCAAAACATGGTTTGATTCTTTATCTGAAGCCACACAGGTTAACTTGGATTTACTTAAAACTGCGTTTTTGAACAGATTTTCAAGTTCAAGCACCGTGGACATTTCTGTTTTAACGATTGCTCAACGGATGGATGAATCTGCAGAAGAGTATTATGCTAGGTTTGTGGAATCAAGCCATGCTAAAGCAATACCTGAAAACATACAGGTTTCAATTTTAATGAAAGGGTTGAAACCAACCTTACTAACTTTAGTAATGCCAAAAAATCCTCAGACTTTAGAAGATATGAGGCAGGCAATGGTGCTTGCAGAGCAAACCACCAATGCCAGTGCCTCTAGATCTGTAAATTCTGCAGATTCATCTCTCCAAAATGAGATAATGTGCTTAAGGAACCAACTTTCTGAAGTGCTGGCTATTCAAAAACAAAATTCAGACAATCAACCTCAATCTCATTGGTCCCATCAAGAGCAACATGTTAGGCAGTCCTGGCAACAACCCCCACGCCCATCATATGAACCTTACCAGCAGATGCCACCACATCAACATTATGGAAATCAGCAGAGACAACATAGACCATGGCCAAATACCCAGCATAGACAGCCTCAACAACACCAAAATGCAAGCCCAGGACAGCCGTTTCATTGTTATTACTGTGGAGGTAAGCGATTTCATTTAAGAAAAAATTGTCCAGCATCTGGTCAGAAATGCCACCAATGTGGTAAAATAGGCCATTTTCAAACGGAATGTAAAGGGGGAATGATGACAAATCAGCCGTATCAAAAATAGGGATTCATGCCTGTCCGCGAGTCCCAAAGATTTGTGGATGGGCACAAGGGCAAAAGGCCAATTAATAATGTTTTGAAAAACACAACAAAAAATTCAGAGCCCACATCTTGTGAACCCATCAAAGTTACTGAGCAACAACCTGTGAAGGAAGATAGCAAAATTAAGTGTGCTAAAATATCTGTAAATGTTGTATCTTCTTTGCAGGAAAATACAATTCTAATAACTGTTGGCGGCAAGAAAACACGCTGTTTAGTTGACACAGGTGCCCAAATCTCAATTGCTTCTTTAGAGTTCCTTAAGAAAACAAATATTAAAGTGTCTGCTTTGAAACCTGCAGACATACATGAAATTATAGGAGTAGGCAATGAGCATCATAAGGTTTTAGGAATTTTAGAAATCCCAATCACAATTTCAAATGCCAAAATTCATTTCAATTTTTATATTTTGGAAACACTTAGGCATTCAGTCCTTTTGGGAATGGACTTTCTTGAACACCACAAGGTTCAAATTGACCTTGATTCAAAAACTGTGCATATTCAAGAAAAGCTTGTCAGTGCATGCTATGTCAAAAGCAAAGCTGGTCTAGCACGCACCCACTTTGGCACAACAATACCAGCAAATTCTGAAGTTGACATTGAAGTACGGATTTCAAGGCGCAAGTCTGGAGAAATAGTTTTATTGGAACCACTACCCTGTTTACACCTCCGCAGTGTGGCAGGTGGCAAATGTTTAGTACAAGTTAAACGGGGACGTGCACCAATACGACTATTAAATCCAACATCAAAGGACATATACATTCCAAGTCATAGGGTTGTTGCTTCAGTTGAAGATATAGATATTGAAAATATTTATGAGCTTGATAAGTTTAATAGTAAAAATATTCCCTCAGCTTCATGTGCTAATATTAACTCTGCTTCACAAAACAGTGCTACACCAAATGTTTCTGAAAATCCTGACTCTACCTTTAAAATTGGCGGTGCTAATCTCTCAGAATCAGAGAGATCTGAACTCCTTCAATTTCTGGAGAGGAACAGAGATGTATTCTCTAATTCTCTTCAAGATCTTGGGAAAACAGATCTTTTTCAGCATACCATAGAGACTGATCCATATGCTCCGCCAGTTCATCTACCATTCTATAGGCAGTCGCCGAATATACGTGCAGAGACTCAAAAGTTGGTAGATGAAATGCTGGAGGATGGGATTATTGAATATTCCAATTCTGTATGGAACAGCCCAGTAGTTCTAATAAAGAAAAAAGACAATAGCTATAGGTTTGCAGTTGATTACAGAAAATTGAACCAAATTACTAAATCAATTTCACACCCACTCCCTCGTTTAGAGTGTGTTTTTGACACCATTGGGCAAGCAAAAGCGCAAATCTTTTCTACGCTTGATTTGGCCTCGGGCTTTTGGCAGATTCCGATGGACCCTTCATCACGTCATAAAGCAGCATTTATTACACACAATGGCGTGTATGAATGGACCAGAATGCCCTTTGGTCTTAAAAATGCACCAATGACATTTCAAATGGTAATGAGTCAGGTTCTGAGAGAGATGAACTGGAAATTTGTACTTTGCTATATAGATGATATACTTGTGTTTAGTAGTAGTTTCAAAGAACATCTGTATCATTTAGAATTAGTCTTCAGTAAGCTACGTGAAGCAGGGTTAACCCTGAAGAGTGAAAAATGTCATTTTGCCGTAGAAAAGGTCCTATATCTAGGTCATACCATAACACGTGAAGGAGTTCGTATGGACTCTTCTAAAACTGATGCTGTACGCACATTTCCAAGACCAAAAACACAAAAAGATGTTCGCAGTTTCTTAGGTCTCTGTAATTATTACAGAAGATTTGTTCAAAATTTTTCAAAAATTGCAACCCCTTTAAATCAACTTCTGCAAAAAGATAAACCTTTTCATTGGGATGACAAATGCCAAACTGCATTTGAAAATTTGAAACATGCTCTAATTACAGCACCAATGCTCACATACCCAGATATGAATGTGCCCTTCATTTTGTCAACTGATGCAAGCGGCACAGCTATTGGTTATATTTTGGGTCAAAAGGATTCTGATGGTAAAGAGATGGTGGTTGCATATGGCGGCCGATCACTCAGACCAGATGAGCGTAAATATACAGTTTCAGAGCAAGAATGTCTTGCCGTTGTTGAAGGTATCAAAGCATACAAAGAGTACTTATCTCATCAAAAATTCACCATTTTCACTGATCATCAGGCTTTAAAATGGCTGCATTCCATTAAAGATCCATCCACAAGACTTGGCAGATGGGCAATCCTATTGCAAGAATATCAATATGATATAGTTCATAAACAGGGTAGGGTACATCTAAATGCTGACGCACTTTCAAGACGTACATATGACAATGATATTCACACAGAGCAAATTAATAACACAGTTAACTCAGTAGAACAAACACCACAGCAAGAGCATAGAGAATATTTACAAGTTGAGTTTGCATATGGGTCACCTATTCCTATTTCAGTAGCAGAGTTAGCAGAGGAAAACACAGATAAAGATCTTACAAAAGACATAAATGGCACGTCCATAGCAGAATTGCAGAAGGAGTGTATTGATTTTCAGCACATTTTCAGATATTTGGAAAACAATACACTCCCAGATGATAAGAAGTTAGCAAACAAAGTTGTCATAGAATCAAACCAGTATGCATTGTTTGATGGTGTGCTGTATCACTTTTATCAGCCCCGTGTTAAAAGTCTACCAGCTGCACAACGGCTTGTGCGCCAGTTGGCTTTACCGGGTGCATTACGTCAAGATGTTCTCCGCTCATTTCATGATTCTCATGCCGGCGGTGGCCATCTTGGTGTTCAGAAAACATTTGCAGCAATAAGAGAACGCTACTTCTTTCCGGGAATGTATCAGGTCATACATGACTATGTCACAACTTGTGACCTATGTCAGCGTATGAAAGTTGATAGAAAGAAACAACCTCCACCACTGACTCCTATGCCCATTGCTGATGATGTATTTACACGTTGGCACATGGACATTCTTGGACCACTTCCAAAGGTCCGTGGCTACCAGTATGTACTGTTATTGGTGGACAGTTTCTCTCGATGGTGTGAGGCAATCCCGTTAGAGTCACAAGATGCAAAACATGTTGCAGCCGTGCTGTATAATGAAATCATTACCAGGTATGGTGCTCCAAGGATCCTTGTAAGCGATAGGGGTAGGAACTTTATGTCCAAGCTTGTAAGCGCACTCTGCGACATGTTCAACATAACCAGGCATCATACAAGTTCTTATCATCCCCAGACCAACTCAGCTTGCGAGCGCAGAAACAGTACATTAGCCCAAACGCTGCGTATGTATTGTGAAAAGGATCAGTCCAATTGGCCTGAACTTCTGCCCAGTGTAATGATGTCATTTAGAGTTTCACCGGCAACTGAGTCAATCTCTTTGTCACCATTTCATATGGTCTTTGGCAAAGAAATGAACTTGCCAGTGGACACAGCACTTATTCCCAAACCTACCATGGCTCAAGATGCTAAACAATATTTTGAGGAACTGTTAGAGCGGCTAAAGATGGCCAAAGACATTGCAATATCAAACATGCAACTAGCACAAGAGAAGTCAAAACAATATCATGATCAAAAAGCAAAAGAGCCTGATTTCGCATTACATGATAGAGTCTTATTGAAAGAGTCACACGTGCCTACAGGTCTTTCACCTAAACTTTTCCAGAGATTTGGAGGTCCATATTACATTGTAGAATTAGGGCCAAACTATACATACAAATTAAGAAGATGTTCAGATCACAAGTTGATAAAATCATTCATGAATGCAACAAGAATCACACATTACAAAGACCCATTCATCATGCGAGACATACCAGACAATCCCCAACAAGTCGAACATGTTCAAGAAGAACCAGATGAAGAGCCAGTGCAGCATGATGATATTGAGCCGGCAGCAGAGGTAAACAATAATCCAGATCCCAAAGACGACCCCCAACAGATCAATGTCCCACCCTCACAGCCAGCCCCTCAAAATGAAAACGAGACAGATGTCATGGAACGTTCCACGCAGGAACCAAAGGGTACTCATACTTCACAGCAGTCTGATGGCATTTACTATGAAGTAGAGAGGTTATTAAAAATGCGTCATGTGGGCAACCAGAAACAGTATCTGGTCAAATGGAAAGGAAACTATCCTAACTCCTGGGAACCAGATCATCACATAACAGAAAGGCCGAAGAGAGAATTTCTAATACACAGAACCCAGAGGGGCAGAAAGAAGAGAAGAAGAAAATCACAGTTTTACAGACGCTAATATAGAACATGACAGCACATACACATAATGTATACATAGTTAACAATCCGTGTATAAGCATTTAGCATCTTTTTGGTGATTTCTGGCATTTTAGGCGATTGTTTATTTTTAAATAAGAAGGTAATCATTGTTATCAGCTTGATGTGCTCAGTTACCAGTTGATTTAGATTTCTTTGGGGGACGGAGGATCAAAATTCAAAATTTTAAAAAAAAAACTTTTTCTGTGTAGTTGGGCAAACCCTAACAAAGTGAAACAAATGTTCCATTTTGTTGTTTATTAGTGCTAAGACAGAGGGACGCCTCTTGTCACCCCGCTAAACTACATATATTTTTTTTCTCTCCTCTATTTTAGTGTTTCCTGGAAAACTGACCAGTCTAAGCATGATATTGATGTGTCTGTTCCTACTGTTATGCCAGCCGTACCAAATAGATGCCCAACAAGTGATCCAAAGGTTGAATTATGGAATAATATTTACTCAAGAGTCCACAGTACATATTGCAGCAGAAGAATGGCTACACACATTTCAAGTTACTATTCCAAGGAAAGTCAATGTACCGCATCTTGGCACATGCCATAAGGACAACAACACATGTTTATTGGTTGGACAATTGTTATCCCAAATAAATTCACTAAGAACTGAAACTGCATTACTATTGAGCAATACTATTGACACAATTCATCGACTAGTCCCTCATACAACAATTCAAAAGTCTAGAAGCTCTCGTAGCCTTTTACCATTTCTTGGCCAATTTTCCAAAACACTCTTTGGTACTGCTACTATGGATGACATAAATACTCTAGCAAAACATATAAATGCTTTAACAGAAAGGAGTCATGAATTAGGGGAAGCACTTGCACAACATGGGGACCATTTTAGTTCATATATAAACACAGCAAATAAACGCATGGACAATTTAATGAAAGGTATAGAAAACAATGAAATGGAAATAAAATATGTACAAACACAAATACAAACAGTTGCCAGTAGTATACAAACAACTTTTACACACATGAATGATCTTTTGATAACTCAACTAAAACACTCTAACCATTTGAACCATGAATTGGAAGAATTTAAACTCGGTGTTATTGACCTTGCTGAAGGAAAGTTATCCCCCCTTCTTATTGAACCAAAAACACTTAAATCTGCTATTCATGATATACGAAAATTACTTAAAAGAAATTACCCTGGTTTTGATCTTGCTTCCAACAATATTCAAGATGTTTATTCTGCTGGAAATTTTCTCTTTGCACGTAACCATAGCAACATTTATGTAACCGTAAAATTACCATTGACTTATCGACCAAAACCTCTTGTTCTTCATAAAATTACATCAGTTCCTGTTCCCATTAATGAAACATCTTCTCACTCTACTACTTTACTAAATCTCCCTACGTATTTTCTTATGTCTGATGACAATGAATATTATGCAAGTATGTCAGATTCTGATGTATCCAAATGCTTTGGTAAAGGGCAACTGTATTGTCCCTTTAACCTTGCACTTAGACCGGCAACTTCACACTCATGTGAACTAGGGTTATTTATGAACAATAAACAAATGGTCCACTCATTTTGTAATTTTCGTTTCATGGAAAATTTTATACAGCCTAAAATTTTGGAATTGAATCCAACTACCATTTTGATCTACAAAGTGTCTCTCCTGTCTCTTGAATGTGGCCAAAACCAAAAGATGGTCACAGGGTGTGATTTCTGTTTGATGCAAGTCCCATGTATGTGTTCGGTTACCACAACCCAATTTTATCTAAAACCCCGTCTGACTGCGTGCCAAAATGAAACAAGAAACATCACTAAACTACATCCTATTAATTTAGCATTACTTCAAGAGTTCTTTGATTCATCTTTAACACAACATATTTATGCTGATACTACTTTTCAAAAACCTTTAAATATTTCCACACCTGATTTTAAAATTTATGATCACAAAATTAATCAGATATTAGCAGATGATAGGAAATCGCATTTAAATCTCCGTAAAATGGCAGACAAAGCTAAAAAGGATGAAGTCATATTCAAATCTTTATCAGAACCAATGTTAGATGGACAAATTCCAATAAATAATAATTGGCCTGATTTCAATGCGATACTTATATTCATATGTGGTGGTCTTGTAGTAACTGCCTCATTTGTCATATTGTGGATGTTCTTTAAAATTCGAAGTCTTGCCGCATCAGTGGTTATCTTGCAACAAATTAATCAAGCAAAGGCTTTCCCAACAGAGCTACCTTCATTTATTTACAAACAGGTTACTGAAGCTGCAAGTACAAGTTCCTTAAGTGTTGATATGACCTTGAAATGGGACCATGCATTATTTTTCCTAAATATTATGATTTTAGCAGTTTTATTTATTGTATTGCTGAAAATATATAAACGCTCACATTCGCACATTCCTTGGCTCTATGCTGAAATTACAACAATCAATGATTGCATATTGTTGCCTATCATGCGTTTACCCTTGTGTCCTACACAGTGCCTAATTCAGGTTCCATCCTCAATAACAAACCTTAATGTTCATGGCTCCTGTTTGTCATCAACCCTTAAAGTAAGATGGCCCGATTTTTATGTTTTAAATGAGGTTACAGGTCAAAAACTCAAAGTACCAGAGAAGATTAAAGTGTCAGTATTCCAACATTCAAAACTCAAGTCATTGCTCAATAAGTCATTTTTTGTTCATATATATATTGCTCATAATGGGTTTTTACAATATATTAATCCGTCAAATGATAAACAGATGCTGGATGGTTATTTTAAATGAACCGCTTACACAAACAATGACTCTGAACCTGTTTCAGTTCTTACCTTTGAGTAGTATTACGCCATCAAAAACGGCATAAATGTCGTGAATATTCATGGTAAAATGCTCATAGTATTTTATGTATAATTTTTCTAATGTTATTCATATTTCACATTGTATGTACATATAGAGTTTGTATACCATATTTTGTCAATTATATTTTCATTGTTGTAACTTTGGGGTCCAAAGTTTTTGTGGAGTAGGAGTATTATTATGATGCCGATTTTAAGATATTTTCATTGGGTGACTTTGGGGTTCAACGACCTACTTGCCGTAAAATTGCATCTTTGCATGCGGTTATAAATAGAACCTATAATTTTCGACTGCAAAAGCAAGTTTGAAATTGTATCTTTCTAAAAGTTAGCAATAGGCATATCATCTTAATCGGCACAGTCTCAGAAAAGCGAGTAGGGTATTAGTAGAGAAATGATTGTACAAGAATTGACAAAATATGGCAGTAATTCAAAGTATTTTTGTATAAAATAAGTAAATGAAATAATTTTCTTAAAGTACGAAGTTTGTCAAATTTGGTATCAGAATGAAGCTGATAATGTATATGATTCAAAACTGCAACTTGTTTTAGAATAACTTTTTGAAGAAACTTGTTATTGATGAAAACAGAAAATGTGAAATTCAAAATTGCTAAAAGACCATTATATAAACTGCTACGTTAGTTATGCATCCATATTCATCTATATGTCAAATTATGACCAGTAAAGTGCCTTTCGGCGACAATTTTGGACATTTCAGAGGAGTATTTTTGATCAGTTATTAGGTATATGTCGCGATTGTCATATACAGTGCGCATGCGTCACTCGAGTATCCGTCAGATTTTTGGGTGCAACGTGTAGTCACCTGATCATATTACGGAAACCTGATTGGCTAATGATGTGAGAAGGGAGCGCGGAATACCTTTGCGGTCACGTAGGCAGATATTCTTGATTTGACTACTTGACAGTAAAGACGTGTTCCTGAATCTCTTCTTCTCTCATCATTTTTCAGGTAAGAAATTTACTTAGATTATTTTTGAATACTTTGTACTTTTATAGTGGTCCTGTTGTAGACATACGTGTCCAATGTTTAGTTTTGTACATGATAACTGTAAGGCCTACAAAACCAAGCTTTAGGTAAAATTTGTAAATTAAGTGATTTTTGAGTAGTTCTAAATAATTTTTGACTTTGTCTTTGTAAATTTGGGCTTTCTAAAGATATTTTATTTACATACCGTTTCGATCCAGATCAGGCCGACTTTTTAAAGGTTTTCATTTTTTTAACATATTTTCATTTCTTTCTCGAATCTTCAATGCAAGATTGCTAGGAAACACATTTTTATGCAGCCTCAACATCAGTTGAACAGCTGTGCAAGTTGATAGGTCTATAAAGATAATATTTGCAAGTTTTAATGTTAAGATTTGGTAGCATCTGTTCACTGGAGCTGGTGGCAGAATGCTTTGGTATATAAGTTTGATATGCGATAGATTTGTCCCCATCGCATCAACACTCACTCGGAGTCAGGGTCATCACCCTATACTATAGAAAGTATTTAAATTTGGATACAGGTCCGAAGCGCAAAATACATCACATCCTGTATAGGGAGCATTTCCGCATAGGCAGCATTTCATTATCCATGTCATAGCTAATTCCTTTTTATGAAGTATTCTAGAAACAGCAGGACCACCAATTTGTTGTATTTTAATTTGTTTTATGTTGTTTTCCATGTTATTCTATGTTTTTGGGTCTAAGAAACAAAGCTCTTTGATTTGACCATGCAACCCCCGTACCAGAGGTCCTCATTTGTCCAAGCGGTTTCTTTGGACGATTCGGTTCAATGATAGTCCATTTGGGTACAGCGTTTTATCGCTCATTTCCGGTTGCGAATTTCGGAAATATGAAAAGCAAAAGAAAAGTTTTTTTAGAGCTAATAAAGCTAAATTAAGGGCCGATGAAACATGACAGTTATTTTGTTTAACCCTTCACAGTGGCCCCTGATTGATTCCACCCTCACTTAGGCTATTTCAAAGGGCTTTGGTTTGAAGAGACATTGACAAATTCCATGTTGCTAGAAAATTATTCTTTTGAACTTCCCGAAATACATAGTTTGGGCCTCAACCATAGTCTGCTGGCTGGTTGTCTAAAAATGACCACCCCGAGTAATTATGTACAGTATCTAGAATTAAAGTTGGAAATCATTAGTGACTGAACAGTCTTTAGACATTGTTGATTTTTGACAAGTGGAATTCCCGAGCAACCTGGTGTTTGTTAATAGCTCATGCATGTTTCAAGTTATATTATTTTATATAGCCAATCCAGATTTTATATTGCTGATGGGTGCGGCAGATTTTGATTTGCCGGGATGGCAGATTATGATGCATTTTATGGTCTTGATTCAAACACACCCATCCATTTATGTATATAGTTTTGAAGTCAATTAAGAAAATTAGAATGGCTATCTTCAAGTGTAAATTTGGTTTTCATGAAAACATGACTCCGATATAATACAATCTTTTATTTTCGTCCCGTCCGGGCATAAACCAGGATTCCCCAAATTATTGGCCGTTTGGGCTAAGGGGCAAAAAGTCTGCCACTGAGGAGATTCCTCATACTCAGTCTATATAACTGGTTGAAGAAAATTAAGTTGTAGAATTGTGCATTCCAGTAAACACATAGCATTTGACTGCCGTAAATTGACCCATTGCATTTGTTGAAAATAGCCATTCTAAAGAAAAAAAAAGGAAATATACGAAAGCATACAGGGCTGAAGCATTTACACATTCATATTGGTAAATTTGGACATGCGAAAAGGCAGATTCTGTAGTTAAATGTCAAATTTTAGGATAATGACAAGTTTTACAATTCATGTATTAGTTGCTAGTGACATATGAAGTAGTTCTTATATTACACCCTTGTCAGAAGCCTGGCATAGTTTATTATTGTAGATTGATATGGCATCTGCCTCATTTTTAAAATTAATGTTGCTTTAATGGCCGGCTGAACAAAAACTAAAATATTAAGTAAGAAATATGTTCTTATTTGCTAACAGAGTATTTGACATTTGCTCAATCTAAGCAAACCCAACAAAAGCAAATATCTGAATGCCTATAATTGACAATCACGGTTTAAAATGTTTTGTATGGGTAAAAACAGACCTTTTCGGGAAATGTTTATAAAGTATTTTACTTAAATTATAAATAATAATATAAACAAATAGCTGAAGTAAATAAATGAAATATCCTAGCCATCAAAGTACTGAAAGTACTGACACTCAATTAAAAGCATAGTTTCTAAATCAAAGTACTGAGAGTACTGTCTTTATTTTTTTTGCATAATTGGTACAATCAAAGCACTGAGAGAACTGACCCCTAGTCTAGCATACCCTAAATAATCAAAGTACTGAGAGTACTGACTTTCTATTATAGCATAGTTGGTACAATCAAAGCACTGAGAGTACTGTCCCCTAGTCTAGCATACTTAAAATAATCAAAGTGCAGAGAGTGTTGTAATTTATGGACCTAACAGCTAAAGTAAAGTAAGGTCTATGGCGATATTTGCAAATCCCGGGGTAGACTTATTTGTCACACCCAATAACTGATCATTAGTACATCAATGACCAATCAGTAGCCCTTGACTCAACAAATCATCATACCAACCAATTGCTACACTGCTCATTCTGACAAAGGCCAAGTTCTTAGATATTGTTGTTTGTCTAATTATTTAACTTCATATGTCACCGGTTTGATCATTTAAGTTTAAGCAGATTGTCATAAGAATCCCTACAAGCTATAATGAGGGGAACAGTGTTTCCTGTTTCAGTAAACTCTTAGTTGATTTGAGATTTATCACGGCCTTACATCTGACATTTGTACTAAATATGTAACGTGCACATTAGCACTTTAAAAACAATACTTGTTCTAAATCTTTGTACCTTTTTGGTACCTCACTAAATTGTACATTTCATTACTTGGAAATCATGGTGAGACCAAATACCAGTTAGCCCCATACCTACACAGCAAGCGAGTGAAGTTCCCCCAAACGAGACTGTTAATGGCTGTTGCACGTAGGTGTGATGGCTCATGACGCTCCCGTTTGTACATAAAGTAATACGTATATTGGTGTCTCACATGTGCTCCAACTATGAAGTGCTAGTCAGTGATCCGCAGCAACTCCTCCAAGCTCTGGCTAAGCTTTCGTGGAATTGTGGTTGGCTTACAGACCTGTTTGTTGTTCGGTTCTATTGGTCGTGATTTCTCACATGTTTTAAATGGTTAGGCTTACCTCATTAGAGTTTGTAGGTTGTATAACTGATTTGTAATATTAGATGATTCTTGATTTGACTACTTGACAGTAAAGACGTGTTCCTGAATCTCTTCTTCTCTCATCATTTTTCAGTGTGTCGTTTAGCCGACGACAGTTGTATTATCAGCGACCTGCGGCCTAAGGCATATAGCAGCCAATCGGTAAAAACCCCACACAATACATTCATACCTCAATAAAAAGTCAACTTAATTTTAATAGTTGACTTCTCATGCGCGGATCCAGAGGGGGGCAGGGGATCCAGACCCCCCCCCCCCTGAATAGTGTTTCTTAGAAGTACTGGTCCGGATCCCCATTAAAGCCACAAAGCTACCAAGTGGGCCATCATCGGCCCACCAGCGAAACACCATATAAATGGCGTTTTGCTGGCGGGCCGATGATGGCCCACTTATAGTGATATTTGAATCCTCTCTCCCCTCATCAACTAAAAAAAATAAACGTAGTCGAAGTTGGACCCCCTATGAAAAAACATTCTGGATTCCCGCATGTTTCTGGACGTAAAAATAAGAAGGTTAAGAAAGAAAATATGCCCATCATGTTATACTCTTTACAGATTTTTACTACTTCTGGTGGTATTGTTTTCAGTGTCATTTCACAATGCAGATCTATACAAAATTTGAATTTGAAAGTTTTGAGAAGGGTGTAAAGGCGCTATGCCGCTATCACACTACGACTAGAAATCTCACGAATCGCCACGAATTGTTAAATTTTACAACAGCAGCTCTCCGATGAACATTTATTTGAGAAGTAATACCCAAGCAGGGGCAAATGAGAGAAAATCTCAGGAATTCTGAAGAACTGCCACGAATTACCCTTTATGTGCACATAATTCATAGATGCATTCCGTGTTCGTACCGTATTTCCCAATACATTTTGTATATTGTAACTGAATCTTATCATATTCGTACAATCCTAGCCGAATCTGCCGAACATTTGTTACTCTGTCGTAAAAGAACATAACACTTCACGAATGGACATAAAATTTCACAAAATTCCACAAATTCCAGAATCTGTCCATTTGTGCAGGGTTAATCCTAGCCCAAAATGATGATGGGCCCTTATATGGGCCAATGGCCCATATCCCATTCAAATACATGCAAATTTCCAAATTTTAATGGGCCATATGAAATTTTTATGGGCCCTTTGCAAAATTTGATGGGCCAAAGAATCCTTAATATGCACATTAGAGCATAATTGACATGAGATTTGAATAGCTTGTATATGGGGCCCAGCCAAAAATAAAGCCATTTTAGCAAAACAGTAATAGTTTTCTCACAGAATGGATTGGGCCCATCCTAGGATGAACCCTGTTTGTGGCAATTCATGGTAGTTTGGGTAGTAGTCTGATACCGCCATTATATTTAATTTACAAATTGAATGACCAAAATATTTTAGTCTTTAACAGATGTGCTCAGTTATTTTGTAGATTTATATTTTTGTTTGCATAGATATTAAGAGCATTACTCTATATCATTTTGTATTTTAAATCATTTCGTGGGAGAACACATGGTAAAACATGTAAATTTAGTTGTCGTTGTTTTTTCATTCCATTTTAAATGTCAATGAGCATGCAAGTACATTTTGCTTGCCTAATGCTGTTGCAAAATATACTCTTCGAAAAAAGTAAAGCATCACTTAGCTTCGAGGGAAAATTCCAATTTTGCATAACTTGATGATACTAATTTTTATGACATATTTCAAAGCATCATCTAGTTACAGCCTGAATTATTGAAGTCCACAAGATTTAGTATTTGGGCTACGGAGGATACAATATGCCACACGTGAATATTTTCCTGAAAGCAAGTTTGCCCTGTTGTTTCAGCACACCACAAAAAACAATTTTAGGAAGCTAAAACAGCATTTGATGAAAGAGTGGGGCAGTCACCGGCGTCACTGTGTTGTGTCCTTGAGCAAGAACATTAATCCTAGCTTAGTACTGGCTCAACCCAGGAAGACCCATCCCTTTATAACTGAAAGATTGTTGATGTGACGTAAAGAATCAAATCAAACAAAACAAAACAAACAAAGTATTCACAATGAATACATTAATTTGGTTTTTAAAAGTAGTGTATTAGCTCCGAATCACATCACCGTAAATTATCTGCAGTTTGCACTCTATAGAAAAAAGAAATTCATTGATAATTTCCAAATCAATCCTTATCAGGATAATTCTGCTGTGCCTCTGTGACCAGACTGTGTGTTATGAAAGTCTTAAAAGACAATGTTCAATTTCTTGCGCAAGTTTAACAACTTCCAAAATGTATAGACAAAGAAAGAAATGTGGCTTTGAAACTTGCCATCGGTTAAGTATGCCTCTACTGTCAACAGTGGGTCAGAAAACTAAATATTGGTGATCAAAGTTTGTCAAACAGACTGTCAGTTTCAAGGGCGATCAGAAATTAATACGACAAATATCTTTCCTACTCCACTGTTATTATTAACTTCCATCAATTATCTCAGTAGCCTCAATATGGGACTGGTCTTTGGTGCTGTGGGTAAGATTGAATAAGTAATTTGAAAACTTGCTATAAACATATTTAACACTTTCGCTGCCAAACGCAACTGTAGTGGAATTTACCGTTCACTGCGAAACGCGACTGAAGGCGAAATTTAAAGGCACACTTGATAGCTGTCTATTTTTAACCGTTATAAGGGATGCAAATCTTAGCTTTTTATTTCAAAATGTTCAGGGGACATAATTATATCATATATGGAAGTCTATGCAGTTATCTGTACAAGAATTGACTTTATAAAAATATTTGTAATGTCATTAGATTTCGCGGACGTCGAAGACAACGAACACATGTCCAAGGGAATGACATACAGGACACATTAAGCCCTTCAACTGCTATATTTTGATTTATTTCTGATAAACAATATAATATCAGAATAAATCATTATGTTTGATACTTGCTGTAGATGGATGTTTTAAGGCATTTTTCATATTTTCAATATGGCTTCCAAAATGGCCACCATCGGTCACTTGACTTTTTTATTATTATTATTGGTTCAAATGAAAGTTTTATATAATAGCAACATTCTGTGAAAGTTTCACAGCAATAGGTTGAATGGTTCTGAAGGTACTCTGTGTTGAACCCATATACCCTCAATATTCAGGAGTCCTTGAAACATGCTTGGCACTGAGGTGCTTGGTAGCAATCAAACCCACTCCATCCTCGATAGTATTTTTGAAAAAAGATTACAGATTTACAAAAAAAAAAAAAAAAAAAAAGAAAGATTTTAATGAGCCAGAGAAGATTTTATTTATTTTCCTGAATTAACCTTTTGTGTTCCAGAAACCCCTAAACGGTTATTTTGGCAAACATTGTAGACCCAGATGAAATGCTACATAATATGGCATTTCATCAGGATCTGCACTGTTTGCTAAGCCAAAATCAATATTCAGAGAAAGAAATACTATATTTTGGGGGGAAATTATAACCTGTGACCTCTTATTATATACAAATGGACCATCTTTACTTTTTATCAACTTTTATGGGAAATTCCTTTGGTACAAAAAGGGTTAACCCTTAAAGCGCCAAGAAAAAATGCATCTGAAATTTTCGTCTGCTGAAGTCGTCTGCTGAAAATAATTGCCTAACATCACTGACGAATTAAGTATAGAAGCAAACAGTGTGGACCCAGAACAGAGGAGCAGTCTGATCTGGGTCCACACTTTTGCCATAGAGGCTTCTTAAACATTTCAGCAGGCGAGAAAAGCAGACAACTTTTGTCGCGACTGGCGCATTATGGGTTAATTAATATTGATGTTTAAACCTTTGAATTCTGGCTAACCAGTATACCTATACTTTGGCAAACAGTGAAGCCCCAGATTGTATGTGGCATTTCATCAGAGTCTACACTGTTTGATACGATAAAACAATCTTTCTGCACTTTAACTTTAAAAAATATGATAATTTAAGATATATGATAAGTATCCCCTGACTGTTCCTTATTAATGGTATCAATTTGCATGGGATAATCATCCTATTATCAGAGAATCTTAGTTCATTAATGATGATCAGTGATCAATTTCACAGTTGATTTTAGTCAATTTGCAATGACTTGTCAATTGACCAGCAGGCATGTAGCACATTAGGTAACATGCTGTTGTTATGCTTGTAACAAAATAACCATGTTCTGATTTTATATAAATATCTAATCCTAAAAATTTTCAGTTTTAAATTAAAAGTGAAAAAAGAGAAATTCTTAGATCAAGTTTTCTTAAAACTGAATCTAAATGCAGGATAACATTTAGAATAATTTAATAAATCAGAAATTATTGCTTGGATAAAAGAACTGGGGTCCTGCTCAGACCCAGTATAAACGGACTGGTCACTGACGGAAATACAAAGTTATGTTGTCGAGGCTTTGTTTTAGCGCTATTTCAAAGTACTCCAGCCAATAAAATTGATTCCGAACATACCCGGGACTAAAAGAAGTTATTCCTGGTATGAAAAGTTGAAATATTACAAGTTACATTAAATTAAGTTGAAGTTTTATCATATTTTAGGTTGATTTCTGCCGATTTTAGCAGATGTTTCTTTTGCTCATTTTTTTATAGCGAATATATATTCGCTATAAAAATGAGTAAAAGAAACATCTGCTAAAAATGGTCAAATGTATCGTATATAGTACTAGTAAGGAAGTCCATGCGTTGTCTTCTCCAGTATATAGAGCGGTAGAGAGTGTGACTCTTTAAAATAGTCCAAATAAAGAAATTAAGGTTACAGTGAGATATGTCCAAACATTAAAAAGAATCACTTCGTATATACGATGCGCAACGTGCATCTGATATGAAATAAAGTTTCTACAAACATAAAATATCTTTATAGCGTCTGATGAAGGGGCTCTGTGCCTCGAAACTAGTAACACGCTTCAGATATTGTTTTCCAAGCGGTGGTGTTTAAAATGTGTCTTGTAAAGCACTTCTAATCGACTTGAAACTTTAACATACGTGTAGTGGAGAACTATGAAAAGAACATGCTGCGTTTTTGTCAGCGACATGACATTATAACATTGTTGATCCGACGTTATTTAGACGTTAGATACTAATTGCAGAACGCAGTTGTGTACTTGACTCTAGCCTTGAGGAAGGAAGTTTAAAATTCAAACACCTTAATATTGCGCCAAAACATTAATCCATAGGCGATTATGTCTCAGATTCACCTGCTAAAATGCGAGAACAAACCAACACAAGTATAAAAAAGCTAAAACTTTGGCGCATTATGTTGGGTAAGAGACCTTCCCACCCTGTGAGGGTTACCTGTAAATCCTAACAGAGTGAGGTAGAATGAGACCCTTGCTTCGGTTAGACACCCACAAAATCCCTATGTATTGTTGTTTTAGGCCCCCGGATTCGGCTGAAGGTCGGGACTCCCTAACTGGCTTTGTTGTTCTTTGAGCCCCGACAGGGTAAAGTAGGTTCGTTCTACTGATTTAGTCTACTGATTCCTACTAAAATGAGTAAAATGGCCAATTTCTCAGCGAAATCTTAATATCTGATAACTGAATGGGCCAAAGTCAATAAAATTGAACGAAAACTCTATGTAAACTAAAGACTGCTTAATAAATACGAAAATAAGTTAATAATTAAATAATCAAAGTGCATGACACACTTACATTGCAATTTTGCATTTTTATATATTCTGTGAATTTTATAGGTTATTGAATACTCGAAAATAAACTAGTTTTAATTGGAGAATCCTCATA
The DNA here is from genome assembly GCA_964019695.1 of Loripinus fragilis. Taxonomy (NCBI): domain Eukaryota; kingdom Metazoa; phylum Mollusca; class Bivalvia; order Lucinida; family Lucinidae; genus Loripinus; species Loripinus fragilis. Next base: position 48,132,929 of record OZ026514.1, read on the forward strand.
CTCTTACGATTATTCAACTAATTTAATTATATTATCTCATGAAATAAGCATTAACCTTCTTTGAAGGCTCTGCCTTGATGAGAATTTGCATCAACAAATCTTAAAACCTCTTTCAGTATAATATAAACTGGTACCAGTGAAGACCTTGAATGGTTTGACTCATCAGGAGAATTTAATATCAAATGTTTCAATGTCAGTTCTTTATGAAATTTAAACGAAAAAAAATGCAATATTTAATCCTAAAAATGATATGTTCTGGGAGTTATCAGTGACAATTCAGCATTGAAATGCAAAACTTGAAGCCAAATTAAATTTTTGCACATGCTGATCACCTTAATAAGGCTATTATTTCATTTTAAAATGCCTTCTCAAATGTTTAACACAATTTCTTTGAAATTACATCAAGAATGTCGCAGTCTCAGCACAATCATACTGTAAGTTCAAAGAGTGCTAATATAGCACATGCTAATATAGCACAACATGCAGTCCTCAGTAGTCAAAATAGGTCTCAGTTGGTATTAGTTAATGACATACACTTGAAAGAAATGAGACCCATGATTGGTAATTAGCCAATTAGATATCGCCACCTGTACACAGCGGTCAATGCGGTTCTCAGATGGGACTGCACTGTTTGCTAATTTCATACAGTATTTGTAGCACAATCTAATAAATAGCCTGATTCCACTATATGCATTGCTTTAAATGGATGTGAACCGAATTTGCATTTGTTGATTTTCCTAGTGTACAATGTATTTAGGAAAATGATGAGATATTTAAAAATTTAATACCTTTACCCTACTAGTTTTACTGTTTTTTTTTTCCGGAGATTGAAAAAAAGCTCTGAAAATGATAAAGTCAATTGGTCATTTTCAGAGTTTTTGTTTTCTCCTCCCCGACCCTAAATCTGAAAATAAATCCCGTAAATCAACTTATAAAAATAATTAGATGAAAATCGTGAGGGAGTATAGTACATGTATTTAAGAAATATTCAGCATGACAAGGGTTAAGGTGACAACATTTATTTTTGGCACTCTTGGCCTTCTGGCTAATTTTGCATGTTTATTAAGTGTGTGTTTTTTTAATGTCGTCTGCTGATTTTCTTTCGGAATCAACCTTTTTGGAAAATTCTTTCAAGAATACCTTCAGAATGGATCAGGTAGGCCTGGTCTTGGTCCAAATAGTTCTTATTCAGATCACACCCAACATTTTGTTGGAACTGATTTGGGTCCAAACTGTTTGCAAAGGGTATCAGCAGAAGAAACTTAGTAACCAAACAGTTGAAATCGCATAAATACATCTAAATGATTTCATCATTTGTTACACTGATGATTTTTCTGTGTCGTAGATAAGAAGATAATATTGAATAATATTAATAATAAAATTAATAAATTGTTTTCTAATGATTTTTCCCCTTCCAAATAATCTTTTAAATATTAACTCTTTTAATGTTGAATTTATAATATGGAATCTTCAATGGGTACCCCTATGAACTCTATATATTTATCAATGAGTGATTTGCAGTGTGAGGATTAACCAAAATCACCGAAATCACCAGGAAAAATGTAGGAAATCACCATTTTATTGTCAATTTATTGCCACAATATGATAAGAATTAGTATATAAATTGATATAATATGCAATGAATAATGAGTACCAATTATATTTAATTTCAACAATATATTTACATTTCTCATATTTTAATAGTGATTTCAGTAAATTCGCCCTGCTCTGGATTAAAAGTGAATTTTCTTTATTCTTTATCTTTTTGAAGCATAAGTTATCTTATTATTAGACCAATTCTTGTCTCATTATGGTATAAATCAACAATGAAATTGTGATGTCCTATTATTCTCTGGTGTTTCTCTGTGTGCTGCATTTATAAATGAAATTTTTACATGGTTATCCCATTTTTTTTCAAGTAGAAATAAGTTTATCAAACTAATTCTTATCATATAATGACATTAAATTGAAAATGAAATGGTGGTTTCCTATTTTATTCTGGTGATTTCGGTGATTTCATGGTAATTTTGGTTAATCGTTGGACCCAGTAATTTGCTTATAAAACAATGCAATCAAAAGTCTAAGAGCAGTCTGATCTGGGACTATATGTTTGCACATGCTTTTACTGTCTTGGTTCTTGCAAATAAAGAGTTAATATTTCATATTATCATGCTAATTAGTATAATGATCTTCACCAGCTTGACTGGTAATAAAACTGGTCCAACTGATATTTGGTCCAAGGAATACACCCCATCTGGTCAAATAAGTAATTACTTGGACCGGTCCAAGGTCCATTGGTCCAAGTGAATTGGTCCAAGGAATACACTGACCCCGTAATTCTGTCTGTCTTCCTTTTTTCAGGCAGTGCGCACACACAATGTCCGGAACTTCACAGTCTTCTGAAAAACCACTGGAATGCTCCGCTGCTGCCTCTGCAGATAGTTAATTTAAATCCGAATGAAATTGGGCTGTGCCAACAGGTTCCCTTTCAATGGTTAAATGACTGAGAAACAGAGGATGTACGTTCAAAGGAGCCAGATTTCTCTGGCTGTCTGACCACATGGACCTGTGGACTGGCTACCGTCTCTGTATCTTGCAGCTGGTATGACTGAGAAGCAGCAGATGTACGTTCCAAGGAGCCGGATTTCTCTGGCTGTCTGACCACAGGGATCTGTGGACTGGCTACCGTCTGTGGTTCTTGCATTTTGTTTGACTGAGGAACAGCAGATGTACGTTCCAAGCAGCCGAATTTCTCTGGCTGTCTGACCACAGGGATCTGTGGACTGGCTACCGTCTGTAATTCTTGCAGTTTGTAGAACAAAGCGAGGTTCTCAGCTCTTAGCTGTCTGGGAACTTTCATGCGTTTCCAATATTCCATCCGCCTGGCACAATCCCTTGCCACTACAGCTGGGGGTTTCTTCTTTAACTTTGGCTGTTCTGCCTTTACATTGGCGGAATCTTGAACAGAATGTTGTTTAGCAGACTTGGGTCCAGAAGGAAGAGTTGAAGCTTTTTTTTCTTTTTACGCTTTGGCTTTCTATAAAGCGGCTTTTCTTCGGAAGAAACTTCTTTCTTGTCCTGATGAGAAGCTGTTTGTCGACCGGAAGTGTAGTTCTTCAATGGCGTCGATTCTCCATTCTTGGCGGGAAATTTAGTGACGAGAGTAAAATACTTCCTTTTTCGTATAATTTTATACGAATGACACTTTTCATCTCTCTCAAGAATGCAGATGATTTCTATACTTTAAGGTCTTTTGGCATAAAATTGGCAGCAGTACACTCGGTTTCATCCATATTTTAATTATCCAAAATCCCCCTTTGAAATTTGTGTGCCGCATCTTCGAGCGCCATCTACATCTACATGATGTCACAGCCCTTATCGGCGAATAAATAATGTGTTTGGTCATTTCTAAAGACAGGCATTGCCATGCTCTGAGCTAGAGCGGACAGGGGGTTTCCGGACGTGGAAAATGGCAAGGATCATTGACACTTGCTATGGGTAAATGCCTATGGTTTCAGTAAAATAAAAGTTTGTCAATCGTCCCTTTCTTCGCCGTGAAGCTACCCTGACCTGAATACTTTATGGCAGTGAAAATTCATTTTCGATATTAAATGCTTTAAGATGTAAAATTTTGGGTAGAACAATCAGTTTTACATTGAAATATATAGAAATCAGAAAACATTTTTACCTGTGTCGCTTTAGCGAAAGCAGGTCTAGTAGTGGGTCAACTCCGGCCGTCCGTCTGTCCGTCCGTCTGTCCGCAACACTTTAGGGGTACCAAGTTTGTGTAATCTGTAACTCCAAAAGTCATTCCTTTTCATTCAAACTTTGCCTAATGATTGTACACATATTGAAGATGTGCACCTCCTATTTTGTGCACATTTCATAATTTTTTTTCATTTTTGAGGGGTGTTGAACTTAGACATTTTTTTCATCCGAAATGCTTAGGGGGTGCCTAGTTTGTGTAATCTGTAACTCATACAGCATTCATTCCTGTATATTCATACTTTACCTAATGATTGTTAACACATTGAAGATGTGCACCTCCTATTTTGTGCACATTTCATTTTTTTTCTAATTTTTTACGGGTGTTGAACTTAGACATTTTTTCGATCATAAATGCTAAGGGGGTGCCTAGTTTGTGTAATCTGAAACTCCAACAGTATTCAATCCTTTATATTCAAACTTTGCATAATGATTGTTCACACATTGAAGATGTGCACCTCCTATTTTGTGCACGTTTCATAATTTTATTTACTTTTTTGACAGGTGTTGAACTTAGACGTTTTTTCCTTCCTTGATGCTTAGGGGGTGCCTAGTTTGTGTAATCTGTATCTCCAACAGTATTCATTACTTTATATTCAAACTTTGCATGATGATTGTTCACACATTGAAGATGTGCACCTCCCATTTTGTGCACATTTAATAAATATTTTTCTATTTTTGACGGGCGTTGAACTTAGACATTTTCCTTCCGAGATGCTTAGGGGGTGCCTAGTTTGTGTAATCAGTAACACCAACAGTGTTCATTACTTTGCGTAATGATTGTTCACACATTGATGATGTGCACATACGATTTTGTGCACATTTAGTATATATTTTCTTATTTTTAGAGCTGTTGAATTTAGACATTTTTTCCCATCCAAAATGCTTAGGGGTTGTCTTGTTTGTGTAATCTGTAACTCAAGCAGTTTTCATTCCTTTATATTCAAACTTTGTATTATGATTGTTCACTCATTGAACATGTAAACCCTATATTTATGCACATTTGATAATATATTTTTGAGTGTTAAACTTCGAAATTGTTAAGTCACCTACTGTAGATTACATTGTGTAATTTGGTGTAATCTGATTTCATTCCTGTATATTTTAACTTTGCATATCGACTGTTCACACACCGATATGCATCCGCGAGGCAGGTCCAGAGCAGAGTTTGGTCTTGTTTAAAATATCATTCCCCCCCCCCCCTTTGCCAGCAAAAGCTTTTGCCTGTATATGTACTGTATATGTATAACCATATTATACACATTGTATGGAAGTGGCTAGCTGGCACAAGGGGGGGGGGGGGGGGGGAAGATGTTCAGCAGCCCAAAAACCCAGGGCTTAAGCCCATAAAATGCCTTTTCTACTGAATAAGAAATGAATTACAGTAATGAAGTTCTCCAGAACCAACCTCTTAAATTGATTTGTGTTCTGTGCTAGTTTAATATAAAATACATAAAGATTAAAAGTAGAATTAGCAAGGTTTATGCTTTTTTTTTCATAAGAAAAAAGCTCACTGTTATTCAATGACACATTCTTCTGCAAACGTCTTGTACTTATCTATTTGCATGCTAGGGAATTGTTCATGTTTTTATTTTCGTCTGCTGACTTTCTTCAAAATTAAGTTTTTACAAATCAACCACCAGGGACCACCATAGGAGTGTCAAACAGTTTGGATCCTGATCAAGACCTACATTCTGTTAGTCTTCATCTGGGTTCAAACTGTTTGCAAAAGGCTATTGGCAGACGATAAAATTCTTTGCTGGCATGCAAAGAGTTATAACTGGTAAATACTTAAGTGTTCAATATATAGGTAGCTTTCACCTTGAATATACATGTATATGTATACCATAAATATTCGGACACTTTAAATACATTTTGACATGCTATGCCCTTTAAACAAAGCAAAAGTAATATTCAAAGGATCTAGTTAGAATCAGTTTTACTTTCCAGTGCTAAATGGCACACTTTCATTCCGTCAAAAGTATTTATTTCTTTTGTTCAGCTTTCCGTTTTGTATTATTTACGGTACATGTAGTCAAAAATGTACAGGTAACTTTTAAATTATCTCCCCAAAATCATTTTATTACAAAACATATTTTGTTTTTAAAACAATTTCATCAATTATTGTGATTCGTTAATACTCTGCATATGATATGTTCAATAGATATCACCATGCCTACCAAATAAATCAAGAAAAAGTGCATAAATCATCTTTAAAATCACTTTTCATTGTTATGAAATTTTAGACCCCCTCCCCTTTCTACCCGCCATATCTCTCGAGTGCGTGGGAATTTTACAAATATTTTGCTAGCTGGCTCTTGCCATTAGATTCACCTATTGCACTGATACTACATGCATCACATCAGAAGCTCAAAAGCAGCGTTCTGGGAATCAGAAAAATAGGCGTATAAGGCCCAAACCGTCAATGATCCTTTTAATTGGGGACCCTTTAGGCATTAAACAATAACCAGTCCAATATGATTGTTTTCATCCGAGCCTATTGACCACGTGATAACAATTTTGACCACATGACTTTTTATTGTGGTTGGCAAAAAAACTTCGGCTCTATGCAATGGCCATTGAGCTGAGGCAACATTTTACGTGATAAAAAGTCATCTTAAATGATATTTTAGCCCCCAGGTTTTGATTTGGATATGTAGAATAATGATCGGACATTAATTTACAATAATTTTCTTGTGAAAAAAATAATTAATTTTATTAGTTTTTAAATTTATTTGTTTTTGACAGGCCCTCGCCCCGGTATTTTGGGCCGATGTTGACCGTTTCAATCTCCCATATTTTCGTTGAAGGGGACAGCAACCCAAATGATAAGTATGTTTTAACAGAAAGAGCTCTATGAACCATTAATTTTGATACAAGTATCATCATAATCAGTTGAAAAATGGGCAAGTTATGGGCATTTAAAAAATTCAATATGGCCAACATTTAGCCGCCATTTTGAATATTCAATTAGTTTTCAGAATTTTTTCAACTGCTTAATTTTTAGTTATCATTACTATCACATCATCTATGTTTCAGCAGATATGTAGCTTTATACACAAGGAAAATTTTTCATTAAAGATAAATGCAAATAATCCATTGGTTTGTCTTTGATTTTGATTATGCATATTTAATTAGGCTGAGTGACGTCACTAAGCCTACAATATGGCTGCTTCCATTACAGTCCATTTGCAAATATTCAAGCGCCCATAACTTCCACAATTTTCAACCGATTTAGACGAAACTGTACCAATATTCATGGTTTATTAAGATCTTTCATATAAAACATAGTAATCATCAGGTTTGCAGTCCCCTTTAAATGACGATAAAATATGTGAAAAAAATCATTTGATAGGTCAATGATCAAACTATGGGAACCAGTAGTTGGAATTATTTTTTATGAAATTAATTTGTTATGAATCGCTTGTTGATCACAATATATGAAGCATGTACTGTTACATGTATTTCAGATGTTTTTTCATTGAAAGAGGCAGAAAGCTACATGTATATAAGTTGAACTATGGAGAGAGTTGTTGCCCTAGTGGACATGGACTGTTTCTATGTACAGGTGGAACAGAGACTCAACCCGGCGTTGAAAGGAAAGCCATGTGCTGTTGTACAATATAACCCTTGGAAGGGTGGTGGGTAAGTTCATAGGGGCCAGTCCAGCTTTACAATATGCCATAGCAGCCGCTGTGGTGTAGTTAATAAAGCACTTGTCTTGTAAACAAGGGATCACAGGTACAATCCCAAGCTTCACCAGTCTGTTGGATGAGACTGCAAGCTATGGCCCTGTCTCCACATGACCTTTAATAGCTGTTGGTGGAACTTTAAACACAAACAAACAAACAAACGATATGCCATGTCAGCTTCAAAACATGTAATGAAATAAACTACAGTGCAGTCCTTTTATAACTTTATGTTTGGGCTTACTTATATTGAAGTGACTGGAAACTCCATTTTTCAGCCAGACAGGTATGTCACGGCATATGTCATGACTTAGGCCTTGTGTGCACAAAATGGCAACACAGCCTTGAGAAACCACTGCATTTATATAAACATTGAAGGGCGTACTTTGTCGTTAATATCGATCATTGCTCTATGTAATTTAGCAACCGAAGAAAGATACATGAAATATCTGTAAAAGCCATGTTTCTTCAATGTTTAAACTAATCCTATAGAGTTATGAACTTGTACATGTAGGCTGATTCTATGAAAGTTGCTGATTTTGTCAAATATGGCTTCAACCTCTTACTGTGATGGAAAAAGCTTCAAATATGGCTAAATCTGTGTCTCTATTTACTAAAAGATGCTTTGTCATTCTGTGTTAGGCTGATTTTATGAAAGTTGTGGAATTTGTCAAATATGGATTCAACAACACCTCTTTTACTGTGATGAATAAAGCTTCAAATATAGCTATGTCTGTCTCTATTTATTAATTTTCATAAACTTAGATGGCCTGTCATTCATAATCATCATAATAATATCATCTCAGTGTTTGTAAAGAATTAAAAGTTTTGGTAAAAAATAGAGAAACTACACTGTGTATTCCATAACTGATCATAACTGGGATAACAGCAAATTGTGTAGATAAATGTTATCAAATTTCCCTTCTTTACCTATGTAAGCTCCCCAACAAAGCTAATTAATTTACTTGAGATCAGTGTCGATATTTCATTGTAGTTTTCAGTCACTCTAATATCATTATCAACATTGGATTTGGGTCCATAAGAATGGACCGTGGTAAAAGTGAAATATATTATAGAGACAATTTATAATAGGAAATTGACTATGTAATGGTCATTTACAATAATCTGTGGTAAAAAGAGGGAGACATGTGGAGCAATCAGCATTCTAGTGGTGCAGTCAGAACAGCATGTGATTTACACGCTGATGAAGGTGTAGGCTAGGGGTGCCCAGGATGACCTGGAAGAAATTAATGGAGAACAACTACTGTGAGGGGATGCTCATGACAGTTGATCCCCAAGAAAGGAATACCTTGAGATCAGGTGTGAGTTCTGCCATGCAGGCAGCTAGCCAGCTACCTGGAGTGCGGAGGGGTGTGGGGGGCTTGATGTGAATGATGCACCTGCATGTTAATAAAAAACTGATGATGATGATGATGAGCCACAGCAGCCATATAACCGTGTTGTATACATATCTGTGTTATAACAAGGTGTGTTACATGTAGGGTAAAGTTGGATAAATTGGGACATCAGGTAAATTCGGCCACACATTTGCAAACAGTGTAAATCCAGATGAATCGCTCCTTATGAGCCGTCTCATCAGGATTTTCACTGTTTGCTTAGTTATTTTATCTTTTATTCCAATATTTGAAATATGAAACAAACAAGGTCGCTGTCCGAATTGAGCTGTCTGTCCGAATATACCCGACTTTACCCTATAAAGGGACAGTACTGTGTTAGTATTTTGAGGCATACTGTAAAGACTGGACTGGTCCTTGTTGGTTAGCCTAGCAGAAGCATGAGTGATCAAGGTATTCGTACATTAGAGACTTTTTGTTTAACACTTAGATCCAATCATGACTGCAGTAGACAGAAAATATTATGTCATCTAGCCAAAGGCTATAGACGAACTAATGGTTACTCACACACCATATCAGGATTTCTGTTGTTTTACCCATGTGAGATAAAGAGTATCCATCATATGTATTGTGGGATGAGGAAATCCCACCCAAGGAACAGAATAATTTGAAATTATTCAGGTCCAAGGGTGGGATTACCTCGTCCCACAACAGTATATCATGATGGATACTTTTTCTCGCACATTTTGTGACTTTTTAAGGTTTTATATGAATTATGTCAGTTCCGCCTATTTTTTTTTAGATTTTTTGCGTTTGTTCCAATCTAAAAAATAAGTTCACCAACAAATTTTCCAGATGTAGAAATAGGTGTAAACATAGTTTAGCACCTAAAAACGTAAGCGAAATAGCATTTCAAGCGTGGGTTTTGTTTTTATTGGGGTTTGAAACTAACGTTGGTATCAGTATCTATTAACAAAGACGTCTTGGCGCCAAACTGTGTCAATAATGTGTGTCACATTGTTGTTGCATTTTAGTGACGTCAGAAATGTTTTTGGCGTCATTCAACAACGGGAAAATGGCGGACGCACTAAATATTGCTGCTATGATATTTCTACGTAATATTTAGGCGTAAATTGCTCTGAAAACAGCCTAAATTGTAATAATTTGAAGTCAATTGGATGGGATAAGCAGGTCATGTGGATGGGATAAGCAGGTCACGTGGATGGGATAAGCAAATTCCGCACAGGGTTTTGCCTATGGAACAGCTTGTCTTGAGCGATAAGTGGGCGAGAAAATTCTATCTTGCATACCTATACCAGCCCGTGGGAAAGATAAAAAAGGAACATCCGCACGTTGATCCGTGATGTCATTGTAACTTTGATTATGTCACCATGTCGCATTTCAGCGTATTCAGGATTTTCTGGAAGTCTTTTTCATGTTTTACAATATAAAATGAGGTATTTAGTGGTGAGATAGAAAAAGAATCCATTATTCATGTGAAGGTAGGATAGAAAAATATGTCCCTCGTATTCACCATTTGTCATCATTCAGGAAGCCTTGTGATGCCATTCGGTGATCCTTGGGACAGATTTGTCTATCCCACCCTTACACTCATGATAGGTTCTTATAATGTCATCTAGCCAAAGGCTATGGATGGGCTAATAGTGCACCAACAGCTCCAGCATCTGCTTACTTGTGTCAGTTCATTAACATTTTCCAACCTCTCCTCTGAAACCACTGGACCCATTATCATATGGTTACTCCTAAGGCAGTGTTCTGCCAAGAAATTACAAAATTCGGGACATTGTTTCTTCACCTTTGAAAAAGTGGGGACATTTCCAAAAATAGCGGGATATAACCCCCCCTGTCATTGACTTTGAACCAAAAGAGCTATGGAAAACACCAGAATGCTTTAATTTCACCTGGTCATCATAATTATTATTTATGAATGACTGGTCCTTATACATCTATAGTAAAGCAGGCCTCCAGATAAGAGTGTGTATCGGAAAACTATTTTTTTATTTCTCATCCAAAACATATGTTGTGGGTACTCAAAAGAACCGTCTCAATGAAACAGTTCTTTTGAGCACCCAAAACACATGTTAGAATTGATGGGTAAGAAATTATTCACAATTTTACGCTTATAAAATTTCTTTATCTGGATCTATGGTAAAGTGAAACATACAAATAGCCTGAACATTGTTTGGTCTCAATTGTTATTTCTAACAACATCACATACACTGTACTTGACACTGACTCAGTGACTGATATAGTGAACCTGAATTTTATAGATAGCAGCTACTCACATAATTGGAAAACAGTTTTTTAGGCAAACTTGCAGATGCAACTTCATTAGGGGGGACCCTGGGGAGTGTTTGAGACCCCATCATTTTTATCATTATTTGCAGTGGGTGGACCTGGGTCATGATCTGAATTAGATTTAATTCTTAATAGGCTGCATTTAGAAGTTAATAAATAAACACATGTATGCTTTGTGACAATGTATTTCATTGGTTGATTTTATGTTTTCATGCACTCAATAAAGTCGATTAGACTACATAATAAGTGTCAGTACCAGCCTGACACGAGAGATAAATGAGACTACAAGAGGTGTTTCATGTTTATTTGAACAAATTTGAAAATGCCGTTACTCTTTTTTTTCTCGTTATATTGGGTAATAATTGATTTCCATGGGTTAGTCTGATCTCCAGAAATACGCTGGTATCAAGAAAACAGTTCTTAATTTTTATTTTCTAGTTTGAAATAATCTCTGAAGATGAGTAGTCAAATTTTAAGCGTTTAAAAATGCTGTCTGAAACGAAATGTACTAAATCTTTCTCGAACAATTTCTCTTAAAGATATCAAGTTTTTCTCTTGGAACCTTTTATATATTGTACATAGATAATTAAAGTATGTTCTACTAGAAAATAAAGCATTCCAGGTGGATATTTACTTTTTGGAGGCGACTTGAACATCAAATTGTAGGGTTTACAGTTTCCATAGCAACACTAAATTGTATGCAAAATATTCAAATGCAATATTTGGTGATCAGTTTTATCGGTAATAGATACTTAAAATATCCAAGGAATTGAGTCTGCTGTGAGTTTTGAGAATTTGCTTTTAAAACTTCTTCCAAGACACATTTTATACATGAGATACCCATTTGGACACTTACATGGAAGAACTTATTAAGCCCAGTTTCCAAGCAAAAACAGACACACATGGGCTGTTTCTCACTTTAATAATAGACTGAGTGTGCCTCTGATCTTAAAAGAAAATTTCACACTTAAATACGCATTTTCTTAGAAGATACACCCGTTTTAGCTCTTAAAATCAGTTAAAAGGGGGTAGGGATGTATTTAGGGCCACCATGTTATGGCTTTGCTTTAAATTGCCATATTTTCTATTTGGCAATACCTGGGACACGTCCGTTATGCATGAAATAGCATAATTTGTTTTTTTTATTTATACGCAACCACTAAAAGTGAAATTCAAATCTGTTCAAATAAACATGAAACATGTCTCGTATGTCATGCTTATTCAATTCTCAGGGGATTAAAAATTTATAACCTACAGGTAAGCACCTATAAAAAAAATCTTGTTTCATTGCATTGGAAATTCCGCAAGAAAAGGATTGTTTATTTTGGAAGATGACAATTTTGACACACAAGCAGCCAGTATCTGTGTCAAGCCCTTAGGTTGTGTCATACTACAAAATAATGCATTATAGTGGAGCAGAAAATGTGGCCTGGGTAGAACACTGCTTAGGGTAGGGGAATAAAAGTATGGTCAAGTGGTCCTAGTTCCATGACCAAGATGCCCCCCATGCCCATATAGGGAAAAAAAATCTTTTCTTGAACCAATTGGCCATAGTCCTTGGTATGTAGTAGCATTGGGGATGTAAGCCCAGACAAGAATGTTCAAATGATCTAAGGTTGACCCTGACCTACTTTACAGCATGATCAAACTTGATTCCTAAGGCATTTACACATTTTACAAAATCTTGAAAAAGTTTATCTTTAACTCACCTGCGACTAATGGGTGAGCTAAAAGTATACCAATAATTATTCTGGCATCTGATTTCAACACTTTCAAACATTTTCTCCTCTGAAACCACTGGGCCAATTAATCTCAATCAATTTCAAATTTCATTTGGAGACTATATAGACTGCAGGAATTAAAGTTTGTTCATACAGTCTTGGCCACTTGACCAAGATGGGTAAAACCTTTTTTGAAAAAAATTTCCTCTCCAGAACGAGAAGGCTGATGAACTTGAGCTTTGGTAATTAGTAATGGGGATGTGGGCACTACCAGGTGTGTTCAGATGATAATCATTTTGGCCTTGTCACAAGACAACATGTCTGCACCAGACAGTGCTCAAACCAGCCTCCTCAGTTGCAGAGACCAGCAAGAATATATATTATCATTTTCCTGAGAGCCTGTAACAAGGCTGCTGATCAGACTGGATGTATGCCCAGGCTGATCTGCTCCTTTGTTGTTTACATGTTATAGAGGGAGCGCAGTGGCTCAGTGGTAGAGTGCTTGACTCAAGACCGAAGGGCTGGGGGTTCAAGCCTTACCGGTGTCACTGCCTTGTGTCCTTGAGCAAGACACAATAATCCTAGTTTAGCACTGGTTCAACCCAGGAAGACTGTCCTGGTGTAACTGAAAGATTGTTGACTGGGGCGTAAAGAATCAAATCAAACAAATACATGTAACAAAATGAGTTTTTTAATAGGTCCGTTTAACGCTATCCTTGCTTGCTGTGACCTTTGTTTCTGTACAGTTTGGTTCCAGATCAGGACTGACAGAATGTCAGTCCTGATCTGGATCCAAACCGTTTGATACTCGAATAGTGGTCCCAATCAGTGGACGACAAAAAATGAAATATTACTCAGCATGCATAGAGTTCAGGTATGATATTTTGCCTCTTCAGAATTATTGCTGTCAGCTATGAAGCTCGAGCTTTTGGAGTAACCCGACAGATGAGAGGGGATGATGCAAAAGCTAAATGCCCTGGTATGCAAATTGTTCCTGTGCCACTAGTAAGAGGAAAAGCTGACCTAACAAAGTGAGTTGGTGGCATATAGAGGATACTAGGTGAGTGTCTTTTGATATCAAGTTTACCAGGCAAGGCTTGAGAACACTTGTTGACATCGCGAGGCTTGCCGAGCGACTCAACATGTGTTCTCGAAGCCGAGCCTGGTAAACTTGATATCAAAAGACCCAAACCTGGTATTCTATTTATCAGTTTACAAGTTGATTCACTCTTCAAAGTTAGGATTATGACGTCATTATCGAGTTTTGTGTCGATTCAATGTCATTCCAAAAGTGTGACTTCATGGTGACCTGATAAAGGCACATGCCGTGTGATAGGCCATGTTTATCAGGTCAATGTGCAACAATGCAGTTAGAATGAGAGGTGACTGATAAATAAACATATTATTCTCCAATAGACCTTGTAAGTGCAAATGCTCCTATTAGCACATATTGACAGTGTTTAGACCAGGTTGTGCCATTGCAGGATTTTGGCACTTTTTTTCTCAAATGACATATGAAAAGGAAATGGGTCATTTTGGTGCATCAAGTGTTCTTGTGAAAGATCACTAAAGAGCAGTTCTGTCAAGTCTGTCTTGTTTACAATATTTGATCAGATATGACTGGTTTACGAGGGATGATCCAAAAGTTCTGATCTTTATCGTGTAGCTTTGTCCAGAGACATTTTTGAGATGCATACTATGCACCATTCAAAAGAATAAGTTTTTACCTTTATAATGATGCTAATATTTTCGGGCTGTACTGTTTCATTTAATAATTACAGCACATTATATATGGTCCACTCGATACTACTGGCCTTTTTTTGTGTTATAGAAGTATAATTATTTTTTAATCTGAATATTTCAAGCCCGGTATCTTTAAAACCACAAAATAAAATTGCATTATATTTTTACTTTTTGTTACTTACAATGTCCATTCAAATGTTAGAATGGCGAGAGGTTGTGTCGCTTAAATATTTAAAACGCAATGTGCAATTCTTATGACGTCATTGAAATTGAAAACTACGTCATTTTGAATACATTGCAGAATTTTCATTTCGGAGAAAATTATAATTTTGTCTATCAAATTGAACTAAAAACATACCAAACCTAGTATCGGCAAAACATTTAAGACCAATATAATTTTGTTTACAAAATATCTTAATCTTAATCAGAATATTGTAAAAAGTTTAATTTTTTACCAAAAATATGATTGATTTTAAATAAATATTTTCAAATTTGTCATTGATTCCAGACGGATGCTTTGTACTCAATTAAATCCCATATTGCATCATTTTACGATATAGTGCACCTTTGGACAATTTATTAGGTTTTATTTTTAAATATATACATGCAAATTTGTGTACCACCGAATATTGACCTAATTTGTGGACTCGTTTTAATTTTCTTATGTGGGTTACTATCAGTCTCCGACGATAACGACTATTCATAATTGCTTCAGACAGAAGTTAGTTCATCGAAGTTTGCCTAAGAAAAAAATACCTTGAATAGAGCTGGTGTTATGGCAGTATGGGCCGGTCAAAACGTCCAGTGGTCCAACATTTGATTATGGCTGACAGCTGCATAGCCATACATTCAAGGGCCTAGGAAACCCAGAATATATAGAAAGTTCGCCATATGTACAGGACATACTGGCCTACGGATGAACACTGAGCAGCCATGAAAACGAATCGCTGAGACTGCTCTTGTCTGAATTGTGAGGTATCTAATATGCACAGTCTGCTTGATAAGTCAGTGCATTTAGGGTATGTCTGTTTGGGGGTAGATTTCCAGTCGCTCCTTCAAGTAACATAAAACTTGGCAGAGCGGTGTATAGACAAAGAAAGTATTTTTAATTTGGTAAAATTTTCAGGCTTGTAGCACTCCTGGTTACAGAGATATCACGCCAAAATCAGAACTTTAGGATCATCCCTCGTAGTGTAATTTTCTACAAGATTGGTAACAGAACAATTAAATGATGTTTAGACATTTTATACCCTGTGTATGTATGTTTACAAAAGCTACAGACAATATATTTTGATGATTATTAAAAACCATCAGAAGCCAAATACCTTATACATTCTTTTCAAATACAACAGGTGAATCCAAGCCTTACAAACGCAAAATGAATGTAGAATTATTGATGTCATGTAGAAGAGAAATGGACAGCAGCGGCTGTCCATTTCTCTTCTACATGCCAGCAAAATTCTACATTCATTTTGCATCTGACTTACGACAAGGAAAAGAGCCATCTGTATTCAGCCTAAATGGGCTTGGAAGGGACACTTTTCAAACGAGTACAATAACATGGCATATTGCTAGAAGTGATCACAAAGCAGCTGTTTGTTCCCATCCAAAAATATATGAAAAAAAAAGAAACGCACCACTTAGAACTGTTCAACTCTCAGGAAGATCACAAGGGATAGGCCAGTTTAGTTTATAGCAGTTCAAAGGTATGTCAGGTAATGCTGTGTTTCACGTCTTTTGCAATCAGGCGTCAAAATTGTGTTTAAGAAAATTGGTCATGAACCAAGTTAGTGTCAAATTGTAAAGTCACAGGAAATAAGCGTTTTATAATGCTCTCCTCTGGATTTACACTGATTTCATAAGAGGGTATAATATTTTGAAAAAACTTACATGCATAGAGAGGGATTTTTACCTGCCTCCGTTTAGCGAAAGCAGGTCTAGTAGTGGGTACACTCTGTTCATCCGTCCATCCGTTCGTCTGTCTGTCCACAACACTTTTTGGGGTGCCTTTTGTGTAATCTGTAACTCCCAACAGTCTTCATCCCTTTATATTCAAACTTTGCATAATGATTGTTTACACATTGAAAATGTGCACCTTCTAATTTGTGCACATTTGATAAATATTTTTAACATTTTACAGGTGTTGAACTTAGACATTTTTTCCATCCTTAATGCCTAGGGGGTGTCAGGTTTGTGTAATCTGTAATTCAAATAGTTTTCATTCCTTTATATTCAAACTTTGCATAATGATTGTTCACACATTGAAGATGTTCACCTTCTATTTTGTGCACATTTGATAAATATACTCAAACAAAAAAGATACGTCCGATTTTCATGGTGCTGTATCTTTCGATCCAGTTAAGATGTTGCAACAAAAATAAAACCAAAATGTTTATCAAACGTCCAACACACAAACAATGGCAATTATTTGATTTTATCTTCTGATCTTGAAGAGTTATTAAACCTAATGTGCACACAGCTTTTCCCATTATCACCAGGAAGTTAATCATCAAAACGTGACACATTTTACGTTAAATGGCAACCAGAAGCGTCAGACGATGAAAAAACATCTAAATATCCCAAGTCTGCATATTGAACGAGCGAAATTGCAGTTCCAAATCTTTCATTTACGAAATTAACTAAAATTACCTCCCTTTGAATTTAACAAATAACAATTTAAGAACTTTCAAATCTCCTTAACCTAACATCATTTTGAGACCGTTTTGTTTTAATTTGTTGTGTTTGTTTATGACAACAATTACACAATAGAGAAAAGCAAAAACTTTGGCTGATGTCGAGCATTAAAGGTTCGCTAAATCTGTGTTTTATACCCCACCCCTTACTGCAAAATCATCAGAGAATTTCCATTATCGATTGTTTTGATGGTGATTAGTCTTAATTAATGTTAAAATGCTTGTGATGACGAAAAAACATCAAATTTGTTCGACTTTGTTGATTATCAAAATGCTGGACCAATAATGAATTTATGAGTGTTTTCAAGCACGCTCGTGATAGATGTTTTGTGACGTCAGAGTATGTTGCAGACTAATGGCTGTGGTCGTAAAAGCAATGCATACAACTAGCCAGCTTATCTTACTTGAGAGTTTGTTCAGTGATGTTTAAATGTGCTTAAATGGTTTGGGATTATGACGGACACACACGCTATTCATGTTGTGACTTTTGATTTTAAGGGTGCTCATATTCAGTGCTTTGTCAGCGGCTACACTGATTATCAAATGGATTACACTTAGATGCAAATCATTTCTAAATGATCAAAGTTTGTAAGGTGAAAATTTGAATGAAATGCGTTCATACATTTGGAACTGGCAGACATAAACGTCAAGCGGACATAACTTTCAGGGTTTGCGCTAGGATTTATTTTTCTTTCGCCACCATTTTCGCCAATCAGATTTTTTTGTGCCATTTTCTCGAACTTAGAGCCAGATGTTTTGCCATTTTTTGCCAAAAAAGAGCCAGGTTTGGTGGCATTTGTCGCAAAAAATGTCTTCTATTTTTAATCCCCTTAATTCTGGTGGATTATTGTACACACATTGATAAAATAACTAAGGAAAATAAAGCAGTTGACAGTCACTAAATTGATGTATATTTGTACCTGAAGATTGTTGATTTTTCTTAACAAACAGAGCAAACACTGATGAAATGCTGTTTGCGTATTCACTGCTTGCCAAAGTACCTGTTTGCTGCCAAAGTACCTGTTTGCAAGTATTCAGAATAAATAGGATTAACCAACATTATACTTTTTGCAAAAAATAATACACAGGGTTGATAGTGATCAGATTTTCTATGTAATTGCAATCTTCTATAGAGTGTATATGGAAACCTGAACAGGTAAGTTTTCAACACAAACATTGACACAATTGATAATATATGTATGACACCAAATTTAAAATAATATGATTTTTTTCTTTCGATTTTTTTGGTATTTGATTTTAGTGATTAAAAGTATGCAATCAATGTTATTCTCGCTTGAATATAAAATTATAGAAGAATATAAAATACTTTGATTAAAATGTTTAAATTGGGAAATTATATGTTAAATAAAATGAATAACTGCATTGCCAAAGTAGTTTGCTAAATATTGTAACAAGGGAGCTAGTTCAAAAATATTAGGGGAGAGCACAATTGCATAATTTTTACCTCGGAATACAGGCCCGAATTTTTCTGACAAAACAAATTTAAATTAAGTGAGCCATAACATCATCTACCTTTTAAATAAAAGGTTTCTGTTTAAAAATGATAGGTTCAGATATCTGAAACTGTCGAGAAAAGCACTTTGAACAGCGTGTGCAGTTGCTGTCTTGAAAAGAGAAGCAATCTTCGGTGTTGTCATGCTACTGTCGGCATTTGCGAGATGCGCGGATCCTTTCGCATGCCTGGTAATGTCTAGTGAGTGATGCTGTCAGATCAAAGAATGGCACAGTGAACACCATGCAAATCTTTCTCCATTCTCACAACGCTTGATGGAAAGCTCGAAGCAATATACTTATCTTCTTTCGAGTGGAAAGTGAGCTTGAAAGTGACACTTGAATTTTTCTTCTTCTTGGACGTCAATGTAGCGGTCTTTTCAACATGTTTAAAGTTACGAATTCGGAAAGCTATGTAATTACTATTATTATCTCAGACCCAGTATATGTTTATTGGGTCCGAGTTATTATTGACCACAATAAGCAAAGATGTCATGGCGATGGTGCAGTTTATTTCATGCACAGCAAAGCACCATGTATATTGTCTGTCATTATGACCGTTACCGGTAGCAGCTGTTAAAAGTGTGTGCTGATCGCCGTAGGTTACCAGCGCGTGTCCAGGTTTGACCCGATCAGCTACTGAATTGTGTGGTCGATAATTGGGGTGTTAATTGACAATTAAGATATACATTGATGACCATTAAGCGGCACGACGCAATGACTTGTAGCCGGAGGTGACTTTCCGACACCAGTCAAAAATGTTCACTTGCGATTTTTCTTTCGCCAATAGTTGTCGCCAAATAAATATTTTTTGTGCAAAATAAATTATTTTGTCGCATTTGACGACAATGGCAACCGGTAGCGCAAACCCTGACTTTATTGTTTGAGAATATTTTAACATTTTTTACAGGTGTTGAACATAGACATTTTTCCATCCAAAATACATAGGGGGTGTCTGGTTTGTGTAATCTGTAACTCTAAAAGTTTTCATTCCTTTATATTCAAACTTTGCACAATTATTGTTCATACATTGAAGCTGTGCACCTTCTGTTTTGTATACATTTCATGATTTTTTTTGTTCATTTTTGGCGGTCTTGAACTTAGGCTTTTTTCTGTCAAATGCTTAGAGGGTGTCTGGTTTGTGTAATCTGTAACACCAAAAGTTTTCATTCCTTAATATTCAAACTTTGCATAATGATTGTCTGGTTTGTGTAATCTGTGACTTTAATCTTCAAACTTAATATGTTATGATTGCTCATTACTATGATTGCTCACACATTGAACATGTGTGCACCCTATATTTTGTACACATTTGATAATACTTTTGGGATTGTTGAACTTAGACATTGTTACGTCTACACCACCTTTGGAGTGCTTACATTGTTTATTTGTGTGTAATCTGCAATTCAAACTGATTTCATTCCTTTATATTTAAACTTTGCATAATGATTGTTCACCTGTTGAAGATGTGCACTGACGATGCAGGTTGAGAGCAGAGTTTGGTTTTGTTTTTATGTTCTCAGGGGCCAAAATTCGGCCCCATTTCAAATGGAATTTAGGTGACTTTTTTCCCAATTTTGAAAAGAAAAAAATGCAATCTACTATCCTACCATTGCATTTTATTTCTCCTTCAATTTTTGGATGGCAAAGCTAATATATTTTTTTTTGACCAAAAATAACATAACTGTGCACTATAACAAATTTTCCAATTTAGGTGTTTACAACGCTAATTTTCCCAATCTGAAAGGCCCTAGGGCCCCTTCCCAAAATTGAAAAAAAAATCCCTGATATGCACAGTGCGCATATTAGGCTGTCTATGATATGCTTCTGAGTTATCTTGAGATGCTACTATCTCCATCTAGGTACAGAGAAGGTGGGGCTGAAGTGATTGAAGTCCTCAGTAAGTTCAGTAACTGTGTAGAGAGGGCCAGTGTAGATGAGGCTTACATAGACCTCTCAGCCGAAGTTGAGAGGAGATTGGCTGCTTTGCAGGGAGAAGCTATCAGGATATCGCAGTTGCCGAACACATTTGTTGTCGGGTATGATGGAAAATCAGACAAACAAGGTTTGTACAGTAAAATCTGTGTAAAACAGCCACTCTCAAAAAGACAGAAATTGGTTTTCAACACCAATTATCGCTTAATGCAAGTCAAAAGTATTGCAGAATGCTCCAAGGGGAGCATTTGTCATTAAGATATATGTTTTGTCTACTTTTGAGTGGCCGTTTTACACAGGTTTTACTGTAATATACTGAACCACACTTCTAACGCAAAATCAAACTGCACCTTAAGTATTATATATATTGTTTCATCCATTGTAACGCAATTTTATCAAAAATTAAAACGCTTTTAATGAAAATGAAAGTAGAACTTCATCAGTAAATCATTTTCCTTTAATCATAACCTGATTCAGTGAACATCTGCCATAACCCCTGAACGGTAAATTTGTTGTTGTGTTCATGTTTAACGTCCCACCAACAGCTAAGGTCATATGGAGACGGGGCCACGGCTTAAAGTCTCATCCGACAGACTGGTGAAGCCGGGAAACGAACCTGCGACCCCTGGTTTACAAGGCAAGCGGTTTATCCACTACACCACAGCGGCTCCACTGAACGGTAAAATGATTTCGGCAAGACCTCGTATATTAATTAAAGTAACATTCCTGAAAAAAAATTACCTTGGAAGTGTGTGTGAGTATACACAATATATTTGAGCCAGTACAAGAGATTTTGGTACTTGTTGCTTATGCTGGCATTGAAGGCTTAGATGAGTGTATACAGTGGTGAAGGAGCCGCTGTGGTGTAGTGGATAAACAGCTTGCCTTGTAAACCAGGGGTCGCAGGTTCGATTCCTGGCTTCACCAGTCTGTAGGATGAGACTAAGCCGTGACCCCGTCTCCATATGACCTTAGCTGTTGGTGGGATGTTAAATACAACTACAACAACAACTATACAGTGGTGCAGCCACATCAGAGCCTTCTCTGCACACACACATGAAATTGGGACTTAGATGAAGGCTACAGCTAAAATTTAGACCTCTCAGCCCACTAGATAGCTTTGTGTGCACTATTAAAGTGCCTTCACCCATACACCGTAAGGTCCAAAATATCAATAACTGCAGTGGCGGATCCAGGGGGGTTGCCCCCATGAGCCAAAACTAATTCATTTTCATGGAGAATTTTCAGTAAAATCAGGAAAATGAATAAATATTCAGGTAAAATTAACAAATCGAACCCCCCTATGAAAATTTTAACCCCCCTATCATGAAATCTAGGATCTGCCCCTGTACTGGCTGATTGATATAACGAGCCAACTCTCATTAAGTTTAAAGTCTACAGCACCAGAGTTTTAATCTCAAGTTTTATGTAGTTGCTTTGTAAAATGATTTTGTTGTTAATAAAAAAAATATGGGATTCTTGCTTTTGTTGTTGATCTCTTTATGGCGATATGTTGCTGTGCATCGATTGTCTGTATATATCTCTGGTGCCTTTCTCAATGTCTTTTATGCTCATGAAACACAGGTAACTTCAAAGAGCAAAAGGGTCTGAATATTTCGGGTTTATCGTATGACATTACTGTTACTCAGTGGATAAAGTCGTGTCATAAATTATGTTATGACCACATGTTACATAACACTTTGGCGCGAACAAGTAGCATCAGGACAACTTCCGTTACTACAATGCGAATTTTCATTGAAATAAACAAACTTTGAAGGCGATAAATCGCATCTAAAAGGTCATATGATAAATGGAATCTTACACAAGTAATCATTTCATATGAAATTTATTATAGCCCTGCTTTGAATTTGGGTTGTCTGTCATATGGTCCATCTGTAATTCCGTCATTCCGTCCGTCATATTTCCATTTCCGCTCAATAATTTGAGAACAAATTGACAGAATTTCACCAAATTATATATATGCATTCATATTGACAAGATCTAGCTTGGGAATGTTACATGTCATTTTCGCACATTTGTACCAGAGTTATGGCCCTTGATTTATGCCAAAAGTTTGTTTCCGCACAATATCTTGAGAACAAATTGACCGAATTTCACCAAATTATATATATGCATTTATATTGACAAGATCTAGCTTGGGATTATTACATGTCATTTTTCGCTCATTTTTACTTGAGTTATGACCCTTGATTTATGCCAAAAGTTTGTTTCCGCTCAATATCTTGAGAAAAATTCGCAGAATTTCACCAAATTTTATATATGCATTTATATTGACAAGCTCTAGCTTGGAATTGTTACAAGTCATTTTTTTTTGCAAATTTGTATCAGAGTTATGGCACTTGATTTACAACAAAACTTCATTTCCGCTCAATATCTTGAGAACTAATTGACAGAATTTCATCAAATTGTATATATGCATTCATATTGATTATTGACAAGATCAAGCTTGGGATTGTTACAAGTCTTTTTTCGCAAAATTTGTACCAGAGTTATGGCCTTGATTTATGCCAAAAATTTGTTTCAGCTCAATATCTTGAGAACAAATTGACAGAATATCACGAAATTCTATATATGCATTCATATTGACAAGATCTAGTTTGTAACAGACCTATGGCCCATGATTGATGTCAGAATTTGTTCCTGCTCAATATCTTTAGATTTTCCTGCTAAATAGCTTTAGAATTTGCCTTTTTCTTGCATGAAAAGCGCTGCACCGCAGCCTTCAAAGGTTTGTTTAATAAATTTCATATGAAATGATCACTCGTGAAAGATCCTCTTTTTATACATAATACATTGCATTGTCAGACTTGTGTCTGTTTCTCCTCAGGATGTGAGACCAGAGACACCTCCACCTGGCTGTCGGCTATATTTGACGATGAAAGTATGGATGATTACAACAGACGACTGGCAGTAGGGGCAGTAATAGCCGAGGAGATGAGAGCAGCTGTGTACAGTGAAACTGGATTTAGATGTTCTGCTGGAATAGCTCATAACAAAGTGAGTTGGGGAGTAAAGTCAGAAAAGGGGAGTACAGCAGGGAGTATGAATCATATTTACTCTGCTATAAGACAGTCAAAAAATCTTCCCTGACTATTCCCTGACTAGTTTACATGATATTATTGTTTCTACATACTGCTGAAATAGCTCATAACAAGATGAGTTGGCATAGGTTTAGATAAACAAAATATTTGATCGTAAAATGATAAATATTTTCCTACCCATCAGTTTAAACATATGTTTTGGGTGCCCAAAAGAACCGTCTCAATGAGACGGTTCTTTTGAGTACCCACAACATATGTTTTGGTTGAGAAATAAGAAAATTAAATTTTGGGTACGCACTCTTAACTGAAGTCCTGGTTGGGAAGTAAAGTCAGAAATTAGGAGTACAGCAGGAACCATGTTTACTCTACTATAAGACGATCAAAAAATCTTTCCTGACTAGTTTACATAATACTATTGTTTTAACATACTTTAAAACTACTTGTACATATATCTAGTGTTTCTAGAATAAAATATTTGCTCTGTCTCTTATGTGGGAGGTAAAAAAAAGAGTTTATATACTCTCTGACTTAAAATAAAATTTGTCTTATGTCTTCTGAGTATTTGAGCTAACATGAGATTTTAGTACTTTTCACATATGCAAGCATCAAAGGCTTAGATTAAGCTGTGAACAGTCAGGCACTGGAAGGAAAACTTTCCAACAGATTTGAAATTCCTTCCAATCTAACAGTCTCTCAATTTTAGTTCTATTTCTAGAAATAGAAACATTTCTTCTCATAAATAAGCCAAAGCATCTGTTTGTGATTACCTGGATTTCCATCCAGATTTATTTATAGTAACAAACTTATGTAATATTGCATGCCTTGAAAAGATATCTTCAAGAAAAGTCATCACAAGTTTGCAACTTTCTCTAATACCAGTGACAAGACAAGATTGATAAATGATCTTAATTAACTGTTACTTGTATTGCATTAAGGTTTATCAAGTAGAAACATGATTTTTCTGCTTGGTTATGTAATGAAAACATACTCATTACATCTTTAACCCTGCTATCGGCTATCGGATGCCAAATTTGCAATGAAAAGGATGTTTTGGAAGGGTTTTCCATCCAAAACTTGTCATTAAGATGGATGGTATAACCTTCCAATTTTCAGTGAAAAAACTAATTGGAAGGAAAATCCATCCATAGTGAAATTATTAAGTTGGAAGGCTATTCCTTCCAAAAAAGACATACTTTTGGCATGGAAGGTTTTCCTTCCAGTGCCTGACTGGTGAAGAAGCACAGTCTGCCAGAGCCTTCAATGCTTGCATACACAAAGGATGGAAATAGATAAGTCCTTTAGTAAAGAGTGTGTATCAAAAAAACAATTTCTAATTTCTCAACCAAAACATATATTGTGGGTACTCAAAAGAACCGTCTCAATGAGACAGTTGATTCGCGTTGATAAATCAGCTGGATCAATTGGTGGACAGGTAAATGCGTTTCACTGCAGTTCAACGCATTACCAATGACTAGCGGGGATTGGCTATTTGGAATTCGCGTTGAAAATATAGTGCGTATTACCTGTGTTTTCAATGCGTTTTCAACGCGAATTCAACAAGTACAAAAACGTGGGCGGTAGGGTACTAGTATGTCGATGTCAACAAAACACTCTAAACCTGGACACCATTCCTCCCTTTTTGTTCGTACCCTTATATATTGAAACATGTATGTTTTTTCTTGTTGGTTTTTGGTGCATGCGTGTTATGATGTGCGTGTCTCCGTACATATTGATATAATGTTGTGTTATAGTGGGTCCAGGAGATGTGGAGCGGACAGGAAGGGTTGAATTTTTTGCCAGAACCCCCCACTACCGGTGGCTTTGGTTGCTGTCCTTAGACAATGCAGTGGTTCTGTTGTTCTTCATTCATTGTTTATTGTTGCATCATTTGTTTGTGGGGGAGGTGTTTGGTCCTTGTTTCGTTGCGCAGTATTTAGTGTCCTTTCTAGGTTTGTAGTCATCTCGCTGAGGAAGAGAGAGCTGCTTGCTTTACTTTCAAATGCCTTCTAGATGGCATGTATATAGCTGACAGTGTTATGTGTATCTTTCTCATGGTGCCGTTAGTTGGTCTACTATATGTGATTGTGGCATGCGTTGATCCAGAGGGGGACAGGGGATCCGGAGAGTCCGGACCCCCCTGAAATAGGGTTTCCTAGAAATGCTGGTGCGGATCCCCTGAAAAATCATAAAGTATAGGAAGGCCAGCATTCAATGTTGGGCCATCATAGGCACGTCAGCGACGAAACGCCATTTAAATAATGATGGTGGCCCGCTTTTTGTGGTATTTGGATCATCAATTAAAAATATGGATCCGCACATTTAGGCTGACAGTGGCATTTAGGGGATAACTGTATTCAATATAACATGATTTGAGGGGGGTACATCATCGGCTAAACGGTTGGAAATTTAGTTTTACGGCGACGCGCGAGCGGAGCAATAAAACTTGATTTGCGAACGTATCTGACGAAATACCTCCCGAAATGAATATGGTTATCCCCATTCAGCATTCGGCGAGGACACCTTTGTTTGTTTGTTTTCTCGTTCTTTAAACATATATTTCATTAAAAAAGATTGTCTACATTTTTATTTTCAGCTCAGATATTGATGCAAAGTGGTAGAGCGCTTGACTCGAAACCGAGGAGCTGCGGGTTCGAGCCTCATCGGCGTCACTCTTAATTAAAGCAGTGTTTTCAGAGGAAAACTATGTCCCTCTAACTGCAAAAGTCGGCAAGCAGGCTTACTGCTCTTTATTGCGTCACAATAATACAGGCTGTAAAATCCCTTTGACAATAATGGCGTTTAAGAAATGAGAGAATGATAATATCGCACAATGCGTTAATTCATGCTTTGAACGACTATTCTACGTTCGGCGTCGTTCTTTTCCTTCTTTTTTTCTGCAGGGCATACAGTGTTAAGTATAAACTATAGTTCCGCGGTAGGGATGTCTGTTATTGATGGGGGCGGGGGCTTGTCAGCTTCGCGAATGATAGACATTACTGTCGAAAGGAGATGTGTCTCTAATGACCCCCGGTCTGCACTGCAGGTATGACTGGGTTCTTGTGAGTTGGGGAGGGGGTACAGGCACATACGCGGATCCTGAACGTTTTGTGATAGGAGGTCCAACTTTAACAACGTTTTTGTTTTGTTTTGTTGCTGTTTTTTGTTTTGTTTTTGTCGATGAGGGAATAGAGCATCCAAATACCACTTTTAGCGGGTCATAATCGGCCCGTCAGCGAAACGCCATTTAAATGGCGCTTTGCTGGTGTGGGGATGATGGCCCAACATGGATGCTGGCTTTGAAGCTTTGTGATTTTTCAGGGGATCTGTACCAGTAGTGCTAAGAAACCCTATACTTTTGTGATTTTTCAGGGGGGGGGGGGGGGTCCGGACCCTCTGCCCCCCTTCTGGATCCGCGAATGAGGGACAGATAACAGGGGCAGCCTAGGTGACGAATTCAGCGCAATTGTGGTCTCAGTCTGGCTTCTGTTGATTTCCAGTGTAACAAACTGAAATATCAGTACGCTGTCAAATAAAACATCGGGTGATTTTTGTGACGTCTCATATTTACACGGCTGTCTATCTTCGCAATCGTAACCAAAGCGACTTTCAATAGCCAGTAGTTGCAAATATAGATATTAGTCTGCAAATAGTCACATCAGGTAATATTTATAAGAGCGTATTTGATTTATGTATTACTGGGTGTATACATTATTTTTGAAGCTTTGCATACATTTTCGACATGTTATCAGGATATAGACGCATGTCGATTCACTGATTATATAGCCAGTTAATTTTTTGTTACTTATTCTTGCAATATATACTCAAACAATAAAGTTATGTCCGCTTGACGTTTATGTCTGTCAGTTCCAAATGTATGAACGCATTTCGTTCAAAGGATCATTGGCGGTTTGGGCCTCATGCGCCTATTTTTCTGGTTCCCAGAACGCTGCTTTTGAGCTTCTAGTGTGGTGCATGTAGTATCAGTGCAATAGGTGAATCTAATGACAAGAGCCAGCTAGCAAAATATTTTCAAAGTTCCTACGCATTCGAGAGTTATGGCGGGTAGAAAGGGGAGGGGGTCTGAAATTTCATGAAAATAAAAAGTGCTTTAAAAAGTGATTTCTGCACGTTTTCTTGATTTATTTGGTAGGCATGGTGATATCTATTGAGCATACCATATGCAAAGTATTAACGAATCACGATAATTGATGAAATTGTTTTAAAAGCAAAATATGTTTTATGATAAAATGATTTTTGGGAGATAATTTAGAAGTTACCTGTACATTTTTGACTACATGTACCGTAAATAATACAAAACTGAAAGCTCAACAAAAGAAAAAAAATATTTTTGAAGGAATTAAAGTGTTCCGTTTAGCATTGGAAAGTAAAACCGATTCAAACTAGATCCTTTGAATATTACTTTTGCTTTGTTTAAAGGGCATAGCATGTTTAATGTATCTAAAGTTTCCGAATATTTATGGTATACATATGCATGTATATCCCTATATGAGACAATATATTGAACACTAAAGTATTTACCTATTATAACTCTTTGCATGCCAGTGGATAATTTTGTCGCCTGCCAATAGCTTTTTGCAAACAGTTTGAACCCAGATGAAGACCAACAGAATGTCGCTCTTGATCTGGATCCAAACTGTTTGACACTCTGATGGTGGTCCTGGGTGGTTTACTTTTAAAAACTTAATTTTGAAGAAAGTCAGCAGACGAAAATGAAAACATGAACAATTCCCTAGCATGCAAATAGATAAGTATAGGACGTTTGCAAAATAATGTGTCATTTAATAACAGTAAGATTTTTTCTTATGAAAAATGCATAAAACCTTGCTAATTCTACTTTTTATCTTTAAATACTTTATATTAAACTAGCACAGACTACAAAGCAATTTAGGAGGTTGGTTCTAGTGAACTTCATTACTGTCATTAAATTCTTATTTGGTAGAAAAGGCATTTTATGGGCTTAGACCCTGGGTTTTTGGGCTGCTGAACATCTTTCCCCCCCTTGTGCCAGCAAGCCACTTCCATGGAATGTGTAAAATATGATTACACATATACATGCAAAAGCTTTTGCTGGCACCCGGGGGGGGAATGATATTTTAAAAAATGTTTTCGGATTTCTATATAGCTTAATGTAAAACTGATTGTTCTACCCAAAATTTTACATCTTTGAAGCATTTAATATCGAAAACGAATTTTACAGCCATAAAGTACTCAGGTCAGGATAGCTTCAAGGTGAAGAAAGAGACGATTGACAAACTTTTATTTTTACTGAAAACCATAGGCATTTACCCATAGCAAGTGTCAATGATCCTTTTCACCTTACAAACTTTGATCATTTACAAACGATTTGCACCTAAAAGAAATTCAGTTAACAATCATGCAGTAGAGTCGCTGACAAAGCAGCGAACACATGTACCCTTAAAATCAAAAGTCACAACATCAATAGCTTGTGTGTCCATCATAATCCCGAACCGTTCAAGCACATTTAAACATCACTTAGCAAACTCTCTAGTTAGATATGCTGGTTAGCTGTATGCATTGCTTTTACGGTCACAGCCATTAACCTGTAACATACTCTGACGTCTCAAAACATCGAACACTTGCGTGCGTGAAAACACTCAGAAAATTCATTGTTGGTTCAGCATTTTGATAACCAACAGAATCCAACAAATTTGATTTCTTTCGTCATCTCAAGCATTTTAACATTAATTAAGACTAATCAGCATCAAAACAATTGATAATGGAAATTCTCTGATGATTTTGCAGTAAGAGGTGGGGTATAAAACACAGATTTAGTGAACTTTTGATGCCCGACATCAGCCATAGTTTTTTTTTTCTCTATTGTGAAATTGTTGTCATAAACAAACACAACAAGTTAAAACAAAAACGGTCTCAAAATGATGTTAGGTTAAGGAGATTTGGAAGTTCCTAAATTGTTATTTGTTTTTCATTCAAAGGGAGGTAATTTTAGTTAATTTTGTAAATGAAAGGTTTTGAACTGCAATTTCGCTCGTTCAATGAGCAGACTTGGGATTTTTAGATGTTTTTTCATCGTCGAACGCTTCTGGTTGCCATTTAACGTAAAATGTGTCACGTTTTTATGATTAACTTCCTGATGATAATGGAAAAAGCTGTGTGCACATTAGGTTTAATAACCCTTAAAGATAAGAAGATAAAATCAAATAATTATCATTTTTTGTGTGTCTGACGTTTGATAAACATTTTGGTTTTATTTTTGCTGCAAATCTTAACTGGGTTGAAAGATACAGTACCATGAAAATCGGACGTTTATTTTTTGTTTGAGTATATATGTTACTGACGAAGCCCTTACAGTATGTTACGTCTGGCAAGACACAGTCTATTTTCTACTATTGGCACTGGAAGACAATGTTAGACTATAATAGCACCCTTTAAAAATATATAATAGCACCCTTTGAAAATCTATAACAGCGCAGCACATATAATTTATGGGGTATGATCCCAGTGGGGTGGGGGTAGGGGTCTCTTATTTTTTATAGACATACGTTGCCTTGATTAATTTTTTCTGAGCTCAAACTTTCGATTTCTACACACTTTAGTGTTTCATAGAAAAATTTATACGGTAAGGTACAGGATGGGAATATTTATGTGGTATCAGGGGCGTTACCTGGTTGTACAGGTCTACGTGTATGCAAACATACGCATGTGCGTACAACTTTTTAGCACAATAAAACTTGTCTTAAGGGGCCACCCAAAAATAGTATAAAATAGTAAAAAAATAATAAAAAGAAAAAAGACGATCTTCATGAAAAATGGTACTTCATGAAGATCGAAAGTATTGCAGAATGCTCCCTTTGGAGCATTCTGCATTACTTTTGACTTGCATTAAGCGATATTTGGTTTTGAAAACCAGGTTTGGGTCTTCTTTTTGAATGGCCGCTTAAGACTGGTTTTACTGTATTTAATTTGAGTTTGGAAGAAAAATGTAGCTAATAGTGTTTAGTTGTGTGTCTTGAGGGCTCATTTCAGCCCTTTGGAATGCCCTAAAACCTTTTTGCCACAGGGCTTCACCCCTGACCCCTCACGACTGTGTACTCTATAAAATGCCTCAGTACACGTAAAGCACCTGGGTATACCCGACATATTTTAATGGAAAACAGTAGTTACTGGTGTCTAGTCTGTAACAATAAAAATAATATTGACGATACCCCCTCACACACACCACCACCACAACCACCACACACACACTCCCTCCTCACACTCACTCAGAGTATATGCTAGTCACTTGAATATTCTATAATTGTTAAGCTACTGACCAAACATCATTTGGAGTTTCTAAGCTTAAAAGGAGGCTGCACAGGCTCGTCTGAATCTACACTTGTCAAATGACACATTGCTGTAAATCATATGTCAATGTTCAAATTCAACTTACTGCAGAAACCCAATTAGGGAATGTGACTTTAAGATTCGCTCTGTCTGGGCGTCAGTTTGCCATCGGCATGCAATCTCGCATCGATTACAAGGCAAACATTTTTACTGCTAGAAGAATTGGATGGAAATTACCTGGACCAAAGAGAATTTAAATGCTATTTTGGGATATACTTGTAGGCGACCTTACACAACAAGCTGTTTTCTTTGTTTTATGCATATCACTGACGAATCTCAATGCTGGTAGCGTTTTAAATTCGTTCACGATGTTGGAATTGCGATGATAAGTAGTCGTGTATAATTTGTATGCGCGATTCTGTGTTGTCAGAAATCGGATAAACTTGAATAAAATCATAAAACTTAAAAAAAGGCAATACGGGATAATTGAAAAACTTAAATGATTAGGATTTAAGTAAGGTTTATAGATACATAAGATGATGCAGGCAGAGCTTTGCATAAGATCTTTGGAATGAAGTCTATCTGACTTCTCAGCAAGTAAATACACATTATTTCCTGACCCTTATCATTTTCCAGAACTAGGTGACCTCCAGGTAATATAATAGCAGCTGTGTTGTATAATAATCAATTGTGTATTCATTATGTGGGTCAGGTTAATTGGTCAGTTTCTTCTGCATATGCATAGTGAAAGGATCTAAGATATTGTGCTGACATTTTTAAACTAAATAATTTAATATTTAAATATCAGTTTGTTACATTAAATTCTGTATCATTCGATATAAAAGAACAATTTATTAAAGTGTGATTTATTCTCAAATAAACTGTGATTCTTCAGTAACAGTAAAATGTCTTCTAAAAGAAGAGCTTCAAAAAGAAAGAGCTCTGAAATAGACAGTGAGCTGGATATGAGTAATCCAAAGAATTGGACTAAACAAAAACTGATTACAGAAATAAATAACATTGGCATTAAAGTGCCTCATAATTTACGTGTTACAGCACTACTTCAGATTTTTATGGAAAATAAAACTCCTCAGGATAATATTCAAGACATTATTCCAGAAACTGCAGTTTCTAATGAAGTCATAAGAACTGTCACAAATGAGAACTCCACTGTGGGAGTTGAAGCAGCAGCCGCGCAAGCGTTGACAGCAATGACAAACAGTGGATCAGTACAGAGTGCCAGTTATGTTCAAGGCCTTGAACATACTTATCCAGCCAATCACATGTACACAGGGCTCAGTAGTAATACAGCTTCAGCCTCTGTGCCAGACAGTGTTTTTACCCTGGAAAGGAATATAAATGGAATGCTAAACCAGACATCTCATCAGACTTTCGATATGGACAAAGTTATGAGAACAATGAGGCAACCAGGAGTGGCAGCCGAGAGCTTCAGAAATGTAGAAATTGTTTCACCCCATCTGAGGTCACAGATACTTGCTGGTAAGGACATTAATTTAGCTCTGTTATTAATACCCAGCAATGACTCTACAACTGAACACAGGCGAGTAGACTTTGATGGGATTGAATATATCATGAAACCTGGGGATCCTAGACTATCAAAAAATCTAACTTTGGGTGAATTTATTGTTGCCTTTGAGAAATACAAAAACATAATATGTGAGGTCATGCCACATCGCAGAACAGAATTGGATCAGTACGAAAGAGATGTAGTTGAAATGGCGAACAATTTTGGAGGGACTCGTTTCTATGACTACCATAAGGCATTCTCAGCCAAAGCGGCAGCTTTGCTGCATCAAAGACAGGTTAAAGTGGATTGGTCTATCCGTGACAATGGTTTGTTCTGCACCATGTTTGCTGGAATGAAAATAAATGTATGTGGACTTTGTGCCAGTGTTAATCATGCATCTGACTTTTGCCCTCTCTTGGTTAACCCAAATTTGAAGAAACATAATCCAGGAAATATTGGATATAATAAACCCCAGACAATTTATGGTACTTATGGAAATGCCAAAAAAGCACCTCTCTTTCAAGGAAGACAACTTTGTATTAATTACAATGAAAGATCATGCCAACGACCAGCTTGCAAGTTCTTGCATTTGTGTTTTGACTGTTTTAGCCCTCATCCTAAAACGAAATGTCCAGCCAAAACACATGACAATGGAGAAAATAATGTCAAAGGGAAGGACAAGAAACCACAAGAGAAGTTTGAGAAAAGTAATCAATGACTACCCCTAGACTTAAACTTACAGGCAACAACACCAATAAACATTGAACAACTTAGATCAGATCTTAAGGGACACCCAGATATAAACTTTGTGAATTATTTATGCACTGGCTTGAAAGATGGTTTTGATCCTGGAATATCTGAGTTACCCAAAGAGACTTACGTATGCAGAAATAATAAATCTGCACGTAAACAGCCATCTGACGTTGACCATTTAATAGAAAATGAAGTGAATAAGGGATACCTGTTAGGGCCTTTCAAAGATTCTCCATTTGGCATATTTAGAGTATCACCTATTGGCATTGCTGAAGGAAAGTATTCAAAGAAAAAACGTTTAATAGTTGATCTCTCAGCACCATATGAACACTCAAGTGTGATCAGTATTAATGACTTAATAGATAAGGAAACAAACTCATTAACTTATGTAACCATTGACAGTGCCATTGGACTAATTAAAAGTGCAGGTGTAGGAGCCCTTATGTGCAAGTGTGACATCTCTGACGCATTCAAATTAGTTCCCTTGAAACCTCAGACATGGAGTATGTTTGGTATCAAATGGAAGACTTTATACTATTTCTATCAAAGATTGGTATTTGGGTGTCGCTCAAGTCCTAAATTATTTGACCAACTTTCAATTGCTATATGTTGGATTGCAAAACATAAATACAAAATAGACAATATCATACATTTGCTAGATGATTTTTTGACTGTTGAACCAGCTACCAATGAAGGAGATCGAACAATGGCTTTACTGACTATGTTATTCAAAAAATTAAACATTCCTTTATCTCTAAAAAAGACAATGGGTCCCCTCACTAAGCTGGAATACTTAGGAATCATCTTAGATTCAGTGAACATGCAAGCTGAGCTACCACAAGATAAAGTGCAGAGACTTATAAAAATGTTACATAAATATTCTAAGAAAACTAGTTGTACTAAATTGGCAATTTTGAGTTTA
Source organism: Loripinus fragilis (assembly GCA_964019695.1). Taxonomy (NCBI): domain Eukaryota; kingdom Metazoa; phylum Mollusca; class Bivalvia; order Lucinida; family Lucinidae; genus Loripinus; species Loripinus fragilis. The sequence continues at coordinate 48,167,249 of OZ026514.1, forward strand.
TTAGGACACATGAGTTTTGCCTCTAAAGTTATTGTGCCTGGACGTAGTTTTATGTCATATTTGTTACAGTTGACAAAAGGTGTAAATAATAACCATGACATTGTGTATTTAAATGATGACTGTAAACAGGATATGAAAATGTGGAAAAAATTCCTGCAACATTGGAATGGAGTTTCATTTTTTATAGATAGCACAGTTACAAATGAAGATATTGAACTGTTTACCGATGCTTCATCTACTAAAGGTTTTGGTGGTTATTATGCTGGAAAATGGTTCCAGGGCTCCTGGCCAAAGGAGCTGTCAATGAATACTTCAGAAAGCAAATCTCTGTCTATGGCATTGTTAGAATTGTATCCTATAGTCATGGCAGCAATGATTTGGGGACATCAATGGTCTAAGAAGCGTATTATATTCAGATGTGATAATTTAGGCACAGTTCATATTCTACGTAAAGGAAGGTCAAAATGCTCAAGTATAATGTTGTTAATGAGACGTTTAACATGGTGTGCCGCCACAAACAATTTCAGCTTCTACTCAGAATTTATACCTGGTATAAAAAATTCTATAAGTGATGCTATTTCGAGATTTCAGGAGGAGAGGTTTCGTCAGCTAGCTCCAGATGCAGAGAAGGATCCAGTACCATGTATTCCCTACCAGGAAATTATCTATTCTTAAACTCTGTTGTGGACTATTTATGGTCAGAAGCTGTGGGTGGTAGAACTAAACAAGCATACAATACAGGTATGAGATGTTTCAGAACATTCTTAGCCTTGAATAACTTTATTTGTGATGGATCAATACCTGTGGTTGATGAAAATATGCTCATCTTATTTGTGGCCCATTGTTTCAGTGTCCTACATCTGAAATATGGTACAATCAAATTATACTTGAATGGAATTAGATTTCATTACTTACAACTGGGCATCAAGAACCCACTGTGTGATTCTAGCCCCAATCTGGAGCGCTTACATACAATTTTAAGAGCCGTTAAGAGAATTCAAGGTTCAACGGTACGGAGTAGACTGCCTATAACTTTTGACATTTTGCACAACATGTGCAAAAGGATAAGGAAGGGACTTTTCTCGCCATTTCTAAATATTATGTTAGAGGCTGCTTTTACTGTAGCTTTCTTTGGTTTTCTAAGATGTGGTGAATTCACTTGCAAAAGTGTTTTTGACCCACAGATAAATTTAACAATGGATGATGTTACTATTGAAGAAGATTCATCAAGTGTCAAGATACTTTTGAAAGCATCAAAAACTGACCCTTTCCGACGAGGAGTAGTTGTGAATTTATTTAGAACTGGACACTCTGTATGTCCAGTCACTGCTGTGCTTAATTACCTCAAAACTATTCCCAGCCACTTGAAGAGAAAAGGTCAGCCATTCTTCTTAAATGACAAGTTACAGCCTCTCACAAGACATTTTTTCTTGCAACAGCTTAAAACTGTGTTGCAATCCATGGGATTGGATCATAGCCAACTGGGACAAGGTCATTCATTTAGAATTGGGGCAGCTAGTAGTTGTAGTAAAGCAGGAATTGAAGACCATTTAATTAAAACACTGGGAAGGTGGTCTTCAGATTGTTATATAAGGTACATTCACACACCATTATCAGCTGTGTCTGAAGCTCAGAGAAAAATGTGCTATTAATAATACCTGGGATTCCCTGCTGGATCATATATGCTTGTTCATAAGATGTGTTTATATTGTGAATGAAGTCTTTTTCTTAAGTGCAGTAAACAAGTGTTGAGATCATGTGTACATATCAACCTCTATATAACACTATTCTTTATACAGGGTTTGAAAAGTCATTGCCGGACCATCAAATGTCTTGGACTGATTTTTGCTTATAACTGGTTATAGCACGGATCAGGTAGCTAATGCAGACTTGATTGGGACCAGATAAGTGTTATAAAGAGGTTATGGTGTATGTTATAGGATCATTAAAGTGTTTTCTGTATTCTGTGTCAATTCTTGGAATTAATATTCATAACGGAATTATTGTGTTTATTCACCATTCAGTGTATTGGAATACATACCTTGGAATTAGTATTTCATCATTATTTGATGTCTACATAAGTGGCATTGTTAAACAGAATTATAGCTAGTGTTTATTCACCATCCAGTGTATATTGGAATACAAAGTCGTGCTTATTCAGCATTCAGAATCGGAATAATACTCAGCAGTAATAAGGAGAAATATTTCATCATAATATTCCATTATAAATTCCTTTCAATTCAAACAACATGTACTTCTGTGGAATAATATTTTTTTTACCTATTGTATATATATAATTGAGTCCCAACATGTACTTTTCAGCAATGTGACATAGTTTTTAACCAGTGTAGAATCAGTCAAGCCTGTGCAACCTCCTTTTAATCTCAGAAACTCCTAATGATGATTCGCCAATAGCATGGCAGTCATGAAATATCCAAGCGACTAGCAAGGCTCTGATTAGACTGCAAGTATGTGCAGGCTGATCAGAGGCTACCATATTGCTGAAAATCTCATGTTGTGACAAATATGTATGCTTATCCTATTTTAACAGACAATGATGTGCTACATTGAACGAAAAACTAGCATCAATGTGTATCACACACAGAGAACTTTGATGTGCCCATATGACTCATGGAGAAGCAGATGCTTCAATCAGAACATTTCAACATCCATATTAGAACTTTTATGGTTCATTCTTTGAATTGTGGTGGACTTATTATTATTATTATTTTTTTTTTTGAATTCTTTCTCATTCAATTAAATTTTGGGGTCAACTCGATGTATAATTCAGGTGTCAATATAATTTAGATATACAGTCACCAGGGACCTCTCTATTGACTAGACCTAAACACATCTCGTTTGGGGATAGGCTCATGTTCCTGAAATCTCTCTTAAGATTCAGCAACACTTGCTCGAGCCCCCCAAATTTCATTGCTGCTGATAATTACCTGCCTGTGCCTACAGGTAGAATTATCATTCTTTTGCAATTTTGGCTGAGCTGGTCCCTATGGTGCCAATATTGTGTTAATAAATTTTGAAATATAATTTTCGTTGTTTTCTATAAATGAAAAACTTAAATGATTAGGATTTAAGTAAGGTTTATAGATACATAAGATGATGCAGGCAGAGCTTTGCATATGATCTTTGGAATGAAGTCTATCTGACTTCTCAGCAAGTAAATACACATTATTTCCTGACCCTTATCATTTTCCAGAACTAGGTGACCTCCAGGTAATATAATAGCAGCTGTGTTGTATAATAATCAATTGTGTATTCATTATGTGGGTCAGGTTAATTGGTCAGTTTCTTCTGCATATGCATAGTGAAAGGATCTAAGATATTGTGCTGACATTTTTAAACTACCTCCACAACCCCAAGTCCACCACCCTTCAAAGTTTGGATCTTTAAGGGACAAGTGCAGCCTACTTGAGCTACCTTTTAATGTATTTTTATTTTCTTTCCCTGGTAGTTAGGCTGAAAAGCAATCCTTGCAATCATGATTTAAGCTTGAGAATATTTGCCAAAGCTGTCAGCTAAAAGCCTTTATTCTTAAGTTTAAACATCACTGAACCAACACCATAATTCATAGGTGCTTGGCTGCTGGGTACTGTTCTAGAATGCTGCATGTTTCTCTGAACTAACACCTCAGCCTAAGCATTGCTCAGCTCTGCTGGATACTGTTCTAGACTTGCAATAGGATCTGTTCATAACGCTCGCCAATGGCTTTTGTTTTGAAACGTTGCATGCTCTCTGAACTAACACCTCAGACTAGCATTACTGAGTTCTGCTGGATACTGTTCTAGACTTGCAATGTGCCTTTCTCAACAGTTGCTAAAGCTCTGCTGCAGGCTTTTGTTTTGAAGCATTGCATGCTCTCTGAACTAACACCTCAGACTTGGATGGGGATAGGCTCATGTTCCTGAAATCTCTCTTAAGATTCAGCAACACTTGCTCGAGCCCCCCAAATTTCATTGCTGCTGATAATTACCTGCCTGTGCCTACAGGTAGAATTATCATTCTTTTGCAATTTTGGCTGAGCTGGTCCCTATGGTGCCGTTTTAGTGATCGAATTCCTGATTCTTCGTGGATTTTGTTGTTGTTGTTGACAAAAGATGTAACAGTTGACTTCGTACCAACATTCATTAGTTTTAATTTTCTTTCTTTTGCTCAAACGAACTTTGATTTGTTAGATCTAATTGGGTTTTTTACCGACCGGAAATTCTAGGTGACTGGTTCACGTTAATTTTAATGACGAGGTTCGTCATTAGCGCGTTATTAACTAACGTTGGCTTAATGTACCTTTCGTACAACCCACTTTAATGCCGTCATTAACTATACGTCGTTAGCGTTTTAATAACGTATTAGCCGCTAATTTGTCGTTAGGCTAATGACGTGTTGATACAATCGGATCCAGTACCACATCTGATGTGCAGGCCCAAACATCTCTTCTTTAATGCGTTAAATAGCGGGAAGGAGAGGAAACACTAAATGGAATTATGATTTTTTTTCCTTCAATCATTTTATTAATATATGTTTTTTACTACTATTTCAATCATTTATTTGATAAATTCCTGTAGAATAAAATTATCAATTGGGAAGTTAATAGTAGCAAGTGTGTTTTATTTCAGATGTTAGCTAAGCTAGCGTGTGGGTTTCACAAGCCCGATAAACAGACAGTACTACCACACTCAGAGGTGGCACAACTCTTCACTAAATGTGTAATATATTTTCAGATGTTAGCTAAGCTAGCGTGTGGGTTTCACAAGCCCAATAAACAAACAGTACTACCACACTCAGAGGTGGCACAACTCTTCACTAAATGTGTAATATATTTTCAGATGTTGGCTAAGCTAGCGTGTGGGTTTCACAAGCCCAATAAACAGACAGTACTACCACACTCAGAGGTGGCACAACTCTTCACTAAATGTGTAATATATTTTCAGATGTTAGCTAAGCTAGCGTGTGGGTTTCACAAGCCCAATAAACAGACAGTACTACCACACTCAGAGGTGGCACAACTCTTCACTAAATGTGTAATATATTTTCAGATGTTGGCTAAGCTAGCGTGTGGGTTTCACAAGCCCAATAAACAGACAGTACTACCACACTCAGAGGTGGCACAACTCTTCACTAAATGTGTAATATATTTTCAGATGTTAGCTAAGCTAGCGTGTGGGTTTCACAAGCCCAATAAACAGACAGTACTACCACACTCAGAGGTGGCACAACTCTTCACTAAATGTGTAATATATTTTCAGATGTTGGCTAAGCTAGTGTGTGGGTTTCACAAGCCCAATAAACAGACAGTTCTACCTCACTCAGAGGTGGCACAACTCTTCACTAAATGTGTAATATATTTTCAGATGTTAGCTAAGCTAGCGTGTGGGTTTCACAAGCCCAATAAACAGACAGTACTACCACACTCAGAGGTGGCACAACTCTTCACTAAATGTGCAATATATTTTCAGATGTTAGCTAAGCTAGCATGTGGGTTTCACAAGCCCAATAAACAGACAGTACTACCACACTCAGAGGTGGCACAACTCTTCACTAAATGTGCAATATATTTTCAGATGTTAGCTAAGCTAGCGTGTGGGTTTCACAAGCCCAATAAACAGACAGTACTACCACACTCAGAGGTGGCACAACTCTTCACTAAATGTGTAATATATTTTCAGATGTTGGCTAAGCTAGCATGTGGGTTTCACAAGCCCAATAAACAGACAGTACTACCACACTCAGAGGTGGCACAACTCTTCACTAAATGTGTAATATATTTTCAGATGTTGGCTAAGCTAGTGTGTGGGTTTCACAAGCCCAATAAACAGACAGTACTACCACACTCAGAGGTGGCACAACTCTTCACTAAATGTGTAATATATTTTCAGATGTTAGCTAAGCTAGCGTGTGGGTTTCACAAGCCCAATAAACAGACAGTACTACCACACTCAGAGGTGGCACAACTCTTCACTAAATGTGTAATAATTTTCAGATGTAAGCTAAGCTAGCGTGTGGGTTTCACAAGCCCAATAAACAGACAGTACTACCACACTCAGAGGTTGCACAACTATTCACTAAATGTGTAATATATTTTCAGATGTTAGCTAAGCTAGCGTGTGGGTTTCACAAGCCCAATAAACAGACAGTACTACCACACTCAGAGGTGGCACAACTCTTCACTAAATGTGTAATATATTTTCAGATGTTGGCTAAGCTAGCGTGTGGGTTTCACAAGCCCAATAAACGGACAGTACTTCCACACTCAGAGGTTGCACAACTATTCACTAAATGTGTAATATATTTTCAGATGTTAGCTAAGCTAGCGTGTGGGTTTCACAAGCCCAATAAACAGACAGTACTACCACACTCAGAGGTTGCACAACTATTCACTAAATTGCCAATTAAGAAAATGTAAGTTGGTTTATAATTTAACCCTGTATATTTCAACATATTGGCCATGGGTCCAGATAAGCAATATTTTTAACGTAAAATTACCATTGTTTTGTTACTCATTTTAAACATGTGTTTTGGGTACTCAAAAGAACCTTCTCATTTTTGAGACGGCTTTTTTGAGTACTCACAGAATATGTTTTGGTTGAGAAATACTTATCTGGAAATAATCTAGAAAAACGGATCCTTCAGAAATAGAGAGAACCTACAATATAAGAAAACAGCAGACTTGGTTTTATTGAGTCTCTTCATGAGAACTAATGGAAAGTGCATCAATTCTCACGCCCCCTTGCACTATCGAAGCCTGATATGCCTAATCAAACAGGATATACCCATATTAGCCTGCTCTTGATGTGAAGCTTTTTTTGTCATATCACATATAGATACCTTTTATGAGCAGGCCTTTCGTTAAGAGAGCGTACCCAAAAAAATATTTCTCAACCAAAGCATATGTTGTAGATACTCAAAAGAACCATCTCAATAAGACGGTTATTTTGAGCACACAATTTGAGCACAGAAAGCACATGGTAAAACTGATGGATAAGAAAATATTTACAATTATACACTCCAAAATTTTGTTATCTAAACCTGTGCATATGAGTATTTATTTTTCGCGTTTGACTCTAATGGAAGATAAGCTGTTTTTGCTAAATGTGTTACCCTCTGAAAATAAAGACTATTATTATTGTTATTATTATTTTAAAAGGTCTGATTGGTCTCTAAACTCTAAATCATCATTATCAATCGTTGTTAGATTGACAACAACAACAACAACAACAACAACAATAAAGCCAAATCTCATTTAATCAATGTTTAAGGTACAAAAGTTTTATATTTTGAGTCAAAAGTGGGGCGTTTTCTGTGAAGAAATTATGACCTAAAATCAATTTCATTTTATCCTTATCCTGTACCATTACACTTGTATACTTTGTATATGTTTGTCAAGTTGAAAAAAAAATGTCAAAACTTATTTCCTTGTTAAATCCTCAGATGAAATGCTGCTGCATTTTATCAGGGTATACACTGATAATAGAAAATGATCTTCAGAGAAAGAAATTCAATTTTATTTGGAAAATGACTATCAATCTGGATGAGAAAATCCATTGGTAAAGAAAAGGTAAACTCACACTAGAGAAATGCTAAAAATCTCATGGAAAGGCTTGTAAAGGCCTTTATTTTAAAGTGTGTGACAGAAAAATATTTTTCTTATTTCTCAACCAAAACATATGTTGTGGGTACTAAAAAGAACCGTCTCAATAAGACGGTTCTTTTGAGCACCCAAAACATATGCTAAAAATTATGGGTAAGAAAATGTTTACAAGTTTACACTGAAAAATGTTTATCTTAACCAATACTTGTATTTTTTTTAAGTCGTAATCTTGGTGGGAAGCTAGGACAGCAAGTGGTGGAACAGTTACACGTTGAAAACATGGGAGATCTTCTCAAGTTCTCTGAGAAAGTATTTCAACAACTTCTAGGAGACAAAAATGGGTATGTATCTGCAAAATTTCTGACGGCTTTGTACAGTTGAATCTCATAAATTCAAAGTCCTCCCAACCAGAGACATTGTTAAAAAATATCAGTAGTCCGAATTGGAGGGATGTACACACAAAAAATATATAACACCTCCCACCAAAAAATATAGATTACATTTTTTTAAAAATGTATTGCTTGTGACAAAAGTGTGAACAAATCATATAACAGTTTCTTCTGTCTTTATCTTCATCAAAAACATATACGGGCCAGCACATGAGCCTCTTTTAACTCTTTCCTTCTTGAGTATTCATGCTAGACTCCACCCACTATGAATAATTTTATAAATAAACTTTCATGTTTGTACATAGAACAAAGAAATTACTTGTCAGGTCCACTTGTGTAGGATCATATCCAATCATATTTTCATAAGCAAACAGAGAAGACCCAGATCAGGCAGCTCTAACAAGAGCTGCCTGATCTGGGTCTGCTCTGTTTGCAAAAGTGTTAAAAGGCGTCTCTATGAGGTAAAGAATCTATGAGGTAAAGAATTAAATACCCATGATGACATATCCAGTGGTGCTAGAGGTCTAAATTTTGTTCTGGTCTTTATCTACATCCATATTTTGTGTATGTGAGCAGCAAAGGCTCTGGAGGGTCTGCCCATTGGTACAGGCGCTGATCCATTATGTGACAGGTGTCAAATTGTTACATTCTGGTTCATATATTGAGCATCCTCAGAGATGCATGACTAATGCTTTTGAGAGGAAATCAGTAAGATTCCACCCTGTTAATCCTGAGGAGTGTCTATAAGCTTTTTTTCCCTCTCCAGGTCATGGTTGTATGAAGTATGCAGAGGTTTTGACCATGACCCAGTGTCTGCCAGACAGCTTCCCAAATCTATAGGCTGTAGTAAAACTTTTACTGGCAAAAACTGCTTGGATACAAGGGAAAAGGTATGTATAGAGCTCAATCTCAGATGACTGAATTTTTATGATAAATTTTAATATCACTTGGAACAACATTAATATAGGTCAACTCTCAAAAAATGGGGTCTGAACAAGAGAAGATCAAGAAGTTCTTTGTTTCACCTAGAAAAAATGATATTGTTTAATTATTTTGACATACAGAAAAACCTGTGTAAAACGGCCACTCTAAAAAGACAGAAAATTGGTTTTCAAGACCGATTATAGCTAAATGTAGGTCAAAAGTATTGCAGAATGCTCCAAGGGGAGCATTCTGCAATACTTTTGACCTTCATTAAGCTACCATTTGTCATTAAGATCTTTGTTTTGTCTATTTTGGAGAGGCTGTCTTACACAGGTTTTACTGTACAGCTTTAATACAAGGTCTTATAACTTTATTCACCTGATCTGATTCACCTGCTGTGTGTGTATAAGCTGATGATACAATTTTGAAATTTGATAGTACAGTTACAATTTAGTTTTATTATAAGATGTTGCATCTCTTTTCCTCAACTCAACTAATTTAATAAAATCAATAATATACTAGCACTCATGCTAGATCCTCCATACCTGTGCAATGACCTTATATTCTTTAGTTGGACCTCAATGCAAGAAAACCTGCATTCTGGGGGCTGCGAGCAACAAAGGCCCAGTCTAATCAGGGCCTTTGTTATTCGCTTATTGGAAACAATCATATCTAAACTTGCTACAAGGGAAATTTAATTTTTCAAGCGATTCTCTGTAGCTGAGTAGGTTGGTCTGGATATGACCTGGTCGGAAAACCCAAAAGACAGGTTTTCTTGCGTCAGTTAATGCAGATCTAATCTATTCTATTGTCTAGGTAAAATTTTGGATTACAGAACTGGCAAAAGAAGTGGAGGAAAGATTACATAAAGATAAAGAAAATGTAGGTATCTGTTTAATACTGGATTCCTGATTGGGCAGTTTTACTTGTTTGCCTAAAATTAGGGACCCCAAATATAGTGTTAAAAGTGAGTGCACTATAGTATTTTACAGTAAGCATGCACAGCTGTGTATGGCAGCTAGATGTTCAGTTTTGGTCCTAAGCTTCTACTACTACCACACTTTATCATAGAAGCCTGTGGCCAGTTATTCACTGTGATCTCTCCAGAGTCAATCATAGAATCTGCATGGAAATGATTGACATAGTGACAAGGCAAAACGTTGACCTCGACACCATTTGCACTAACATGTTGGCATTGAAACTGATGAGATGAGAGGACACTTTCTCTTTTTTAACATTTTCTTGAAAGGATAATGCTACCCCAAGCATCCTTTTTTGTGGGACATATGTGGAGACCCAGACCTGACACAGCAGAATAAACCAATTACAGCCGACGATACAAAAGCCATTGCCTGTTGTCACATTTAGATAAAAGTAGGTCACTAGTTAGCCAAGTCTCTTAAATTGTATCTGAGATACTGATTATAACATTTCCTACAAGCCAAGTCTATGACACTGTATCTGAGATATTGATTTTAACATTTTAGAACAAGAGAACAGCCAAGTCTATGACACTGTCCCTGACCTACCTGGGTAATCCTAAGCCCATCTCAGCTACCAGAGCATGTGCCCTGGTGAAGTATGATGCCCAGAAAATGGGAAAAGATGCTTTCTCTTTGCTACAACAGTTCAATACCAGTCCTGCTCATCAATCTTCTTGGTATGTATTAGAAGAATCTATCATGAGTGTGTGGGTAGGATAGAAAAATCTGTCCCAAGGATCGCAGTTTGGCATCACGAGGCTTGCCGAGTGCCTTGTGATGCCAAACGATGATCCCTAGGGACGGATTTTTCTTTCCTACTCTCAACCAAATAATGGATTCTTTTTCTTGCTCACATCTAGATACCACATTTTTATCCTGTTTTATTCTTAAAAAAAAGGCTCCCAGAAGTTCCTGAATACGCCAAGATGCGACATGTCATGATGACGTCACTTTGACATAACAATGACGTTTTTTGACGACCATGTGCGTGAGTTCCAATACAACCAATGTATTTCGCCCTCATGTGACAGCCTGGGTAAGATAGCATGGGTAAGATAAGATTTTCTAACCCAGGGTAAAATCTCAGATGTCCCTATCTGTTGTGCAAGAATATAACGTCTGTCCTGATTTGGATCCAAACTGATTGACACTCTGATAGTGTTCTGAAATGATTTTTTTGAAAATGTTCATTTTGAAAAAAAAAGTCTGATGACAACAAAAGCATGAAAAAGTGCCCAACATGCAACTAGTTAAACATATAGAATATATGTTTTGATAGGAATACTAAAGATAATCATATTTGGGGTTTTATATATTATTAAGGTCACTGCCCACACCTGGGCGATTTTTTTTCCAAAAAATAGAATTTTTTCATATTTTGATATTCTGTAGTACATCATATTATAAGAAAAATAGCGCAAAATAAAGAAAATTTACCGTCCAGTTCAAAAGTTACAGCTCTTCATTATATGGCCTATGTTGGCTTTTTTATGCAGCTTTTTGGAAACTCATTAAGACAAGTAAAATATTCTGTAACTCAATTTTGTATTTGAAAATCGTAATTTCAAACAAGCCTGCGAAGCCATTAATAATTAAGAACTTATTCTCAAACCATTCTTTTGCAGCTATACAAGTAGTTTTCTTCATATTACGCTTTCAAACCAGCATTCGCCGATATCTATGCATTCATTTTCAGCAATTACTGACTGATAATTTAATATTTAAACACACTTTAAAAAAATAAAATTTTCTATTTTTTTCTTAGAAAAGTGATCATTATATAAGATGCATTATGACAGAATTTTAGAAAAAATCACCGTCTAATTTGTGAGATATTACCAAAGAATTATCCCTACCCCCAACCTGCAAAATAATGAACTAAGCAGGCTTTTCTTATTTCTAAGCATGTTAAAACCTTACGAACCAAACACTATGGATTCAAATACCTCATTGTGAACTTCCAAATGAAACTATATGTACTCCAAATACTTGGAACATTTATATGCACATATGAGAAGACTTTTGCATACCCAGAACGATACCACAATACCCCACCCACGGTAAAAAGAAACTTATCGGCATTTTGTCAGAACACCTAGTCGATATATTATGACCAGTTTTGCATAGATCCGTCATTAGACTAGAGATGTAATGTTTTGGGGGACATTTACCGTTTTTCAAGGTCACGGGGTAACTCTGCATGTCTAATTTAGGTGAAAAAAGTGCTGTTTTAATATGCATCGCTTCAATTTATCGATACATATACTTCATGTATTCAGCCAAGAATTCGAAATGTTTTTAAATCTTTGTTGCGGCCTCGGGCGCCATACTAATGCCCGATCGCGAAGCAAGGCCAGACCTTAACACTTGACCAGAGGAGGTTTATTTCTATTAGATCTATATATCCCTTGACAGACATCTTTCGGTTGAAACATGTCAAATGTAGAGTAAACTTGGAGATTTGCAAAAATTTTAGCATAAAATTGTAAATATTTTACTGCTCATTATTTGTTTCGGGTGCTCAAAAGAACCGTCTCACTGAGTACCTATAACTTACATATGCTTTGGTTTGACCCGCATTTATATGAAAAGGTTTTTTATGCCCACACCCTTCCCGCTACGGAAGGGAGTGTTCAGTGGCGCGGAGGGGGAGGGGGTAATATTTTTGGTATTTTTGGTCCCGTTGGCGTTGGTCATGGGCGGAATTGGCCACGAGTAGTCTAGAGGGGCTAGACATTTTCTATGTGCATATCACATGAACCAGGTTTACGGATTAGGTCCGCATTTACATGAATATAATTGAGCATCGATGCAACAAAACCCTGTCTAATCAGGGTTTCCGATAAGATCATACCAAAACCAGCCTCCTCAGCCACAGAGACTAGATAGAATAGTGAAATCTCGCTTGGAGCAAGTTTTAATATGATACTATTCAATAAGTGAATAGCAAAGGTGCTGATCAGACTGCGCGGATGCGCAACAGGTCTGCGCCTTTGTTGTTCGCAGACCCCGATGGCAGAATTGCTCGCGTACCTTTATAAATTTAGAGTAGGCCCACTATAATTAGACTCACGACTATACTTGGGTCAACCTTAGCCCAAGATAGCCCTGGAACACATTTGACAAGAGGCAAACTGTTAAGGACGCAAGTTATAGCGAGAGACTCTCAACGTCAACGTCAAGTTCAATGCTTGTCATATACGCATAATGACGTCATAAGAGTAAGTGACGTCATTAGTGCACGTCAAAGTAGACGCTAGAGAATGTGACGGGATAGTCTGTCTTGGTGAAATTTTAATGCAGGTAAAATAAAACAAGAAAATCGTATAAAGATCTATATACATGTGGTTATGTCATTATTGTTGTTGTGGACTGTCAAAAAACCGCGAACAGTCGACTGACATTTCCCTGGTTAAATGCGTGTTCCATTACACTGACTGATTTTTTTCTTCACACAGAGCTGAGCGTCCATCGTTTAGTATCCGTAAAGAATGCAAACTTTTGTCGTTCATTGTATTTAAAATTTTGTTTGCATTTTTGATGTGATGTCAATCACTTTCTGATTACCAACGTGCAGTGTAACGGGCATTACTGTCAGTAGAAAACATATCATAGTTGCGTAAAATCACACTTTGTCATAATCGAACGCTACCAAGTATTACCTCCCTTTATGATTTAGAGTTACGGTTATTGCTATGGGTAGTGACCTTAAATGACTAACTCTCCTTAGTTCAAACAACTCATGATTAGATGTAAACACTCTGGTCCGAAGGACTCTGAATTAATGGGATTCAACGTCTTAAATTTCGAATACTTTTCCTGTTCTGTTCTAAAATAAAATTTTGATTATCCCGGCTGGAATTTACAAAATGCTTGTCCAAATAGCAAACAGGGAAGACCCTGATCAGACTGCTTCTGCAGTCCTTGGGTAAAAGTTTTCAGGATTAATCCTGAATTCAGGATTTGTTGCTGACTTTCCATAGATCTCAGCCTCAAAATGCTGAATTAAGGAGATTATAATGGCTTCTTTGATTAGTTTTCAGATTATCTAAACACAATTAATCCTTTTAACATTAAATTATCCATTTTTGTAGACATCCTGCAAGTTTTAAAATTTGAATTTCAAAAGTTCAGGATTTTGGAAAGTTTGAACTTTCACCCATGGCTGTCCGATATGGTCCGAGCTGTTTGTCTGGGCCTTTTTGGCAGGCAAATAGTGTTAGAAAATTTAGAATATTTACCATATTCTTAATCTGATTTATTTGAGTAATTTTGACCTTCTCTTCCAGGTCACCAGCAGTGATATGTCTTGGATTGTCAGCAGGAAAGTTTCTGGATGAATCTGGGGGTGGCAGCACCAGTATCCAGTCCATGTTCTCTAAACATCCTGTTTCTAAGCTAAAGGTCACTCAGACAAGTACATGTGACTCAACTGACAGTGACGGTGAAGTAGAAAAATCAGGCAAAGAGTTAAAGAAAGGAACAATCCAATCATTTTTCAAACAAACTGAACAAAATTCATGTGCCTCAGAAACGGATAAACCAGAAACAGTAACCACAGGCATCAGTAATGAGATAAAATTAGAAGGAAATAGTAAGAAAAAAGAAAAATCATCAATAACCTCTTTCTTTAAGACAAGAGAGATCGAAAATTCAAAGACTGCTACTATCAGCAATGTCAAGGAAATCCGAAATGAAACAATGTCAAGTGATAGCTTTCTTAAAATGCAAGAAAGATCTATGGGTGAGAAAATGGAAGAAAGTATTAAAAGAGACAGATATAGCATTGATTGTTATGTTACACCTACAGGAAATAAAGATGATGGTACTCCTAAAAGAAATCAAAATTTAGGCGATACTCCAAAAATAAACAAAATTTTGGGTGATACTCCAAAAATAAATACTCTGAAAAGGAGTGAAAGTTTGAGTATTTATAGTGAAATTGATACACTGAAAAGAAGTGAAAGGTTAAACATTTATAGTGAAGTTGACACTAAACTTGATAAGAGTAATGTTGAATTAGAAAGTGATTCAGATTCTTGTGGTGACGGTTATTCTAAGACTTTAGAAGATTCCAGTTCCTCAACAGGTGGTGGAATAAATGTTAACCCAGCTGCGTTCAGACTGGCCAAAACTCTGAGGAGTTTTGGCCATTCTGAGTGCACTGGGTTTAATAGAATAGATGGAATCAATATGACTCAACCAATACATACTGATCATTTGGAAACTCGGGATAATGATACTAATATAAGGGACAGATTTTATAATACTGAGATGGATAGATTTGATAATACAGAGGCTTCCAATTCACAACTATTTCACAAAGAAAACGAACATTGTGTGGGTAAAAGTGTAAGGGACATTCAAGAACATTCAGATAAAGAAGTGATTGATGTGGAATGTAACCAGAGTTATGCCCCTGAGGATTACCTCCCTTGTGAGAGGTGCAGGAAGCCCATTGCAGTATGGGAAATGCCCGAGCACATGGACTTCCACTTTGCACTGGACTTGCAGAAGGACATTAATACGGTAGTGACCCCTCAGTCTATAACCAGTAATACTGGGAAACGGAAATCCCTTGGCGCTGATAGCCGAACTAGCAAAAAATTAAAGATATCTGCTTCACAAGGGAAGTTGGATACTTTTTTTAGCAAAAAGTCTTGACATATTGTAATTATTGTCTATTGAATTTTTAAAGAGAATATACAGGCTTGTGACTCAAGTCCCCACAATGAGTCCCCACAAAATATATCCAAACTATTTATTATATACATGTGCAACTATTTACTTATTTTATTCTATATTTAGTATTACGAGGGGTGATCAGAAAGTTTGCGGAAAAAGGCTATAAAATCGCATTGCTTTTATAGATTGCTATGAAAATCTATAGATATAAACTACCATTCATAGCAAGTTGGCTGAAATTGAAATTTAGAAAATGTGACGTCAGACGTATGAGCATGAGGTGCTGCTGTGACCTCACTTTGCTGGAACCGGCCCATATGTACCCTTTGGTTGCTTCTCGGTGCTAAAACTCGTAGTTGTGTTTGAATTGATTGGTATTTTTAACAGAAAGTAATGTGCCCTCATTCTTTGAACATTATATGAGGTTTTTATGTTATTGTGCTGCGCTATGTCAATTTTTCGAGTTTTTGTAAATTTTAAATAAAAAACTTTTTTTCTTGTCAGTGTTCATCACTATAATTATAATATTGGACTTAACTATCAATTAGATCTTGGAAAAAGGTGTTTTTTGAAGTGTGTAAATAGTTTATTTTAAAGAATTGACATGCCAAAAACAGGCAATGGGTTCATAGAAATTAAATGCTTTGCCTTTTGACAGTACTGTTATTCGTTTCGATTTAGAACACCATCCGTTAGATATAAATCTTTGATAGTTTGCATAGAAGAGGAGTAAATATGTCGTTAAATATGCATGGAACACAATATGGGCTATCACAGCATAACACAATTTTACAAAACGTTGAAGTTTGATTGGAAGTGTAGTAAATCGTCAAAATGCAACGTAAAATGGGTCGGTTTGTGCTATATAGGGTTGCCTTGACGGCAGCTGTAACGCACATAGCCGACTAACATAAAGCACGTTGTAAATGATCAACTGCATATGTTTTGCAGTATTATGTGCTGTAATTCCAGCTCTATTGATCAAACGATGTAGAAAATGCCAACTATTTTCCGCGAACTTTCTGATCAAACCCTCGTATTATATATTATATTATAAATATACACCTTCTGATTGGCCCAAATGCATATCCCATCGACTCAATAAAACTACATATTGCATGATTTGCCGGACGTGGCATTGCAAAGCACATGGCACAAGGTAATATTACATGGCTTACGGGAAGTGACGTCAGAACGTCAAGTAATTTCGGATGATCCATCCGTAACGTCAGGTCTTAACGGTATAAAATGACAGGAAATGCACAACATACATTTTTTTTTATAATAAAACAATTGTACTTTCAGATCATATTCTGATATCTAAATCTTGTCTTGCTTAGGATCTGAAAATTGTAAAAAAACAAACAAAAAAAACCCGGCTTGTGGAGGTAATAGTCATCTGCTGATAACCTTTCCAAACTGATTGGATCCAGATTAGGCCCTGATCTGGATCCAAACTGTAACACATCTTTCAACCATACTTGCATCAAAATGGATGAAATAATACATTGCTGACTGGTCTAAAATGAGGTGGTCTCCATATACAAGAGGGTAATTATCAATTATAATTAAGAAATAGATCAGCACCAGCAGTGAATTGTTGAGTAATAATTCAATGTTTGGAGGTCAGTTGTAAAGAAGATCAAATCACGAGCGCAACTGACAGACTTACAGTGAATTATTACTCAACAATTCAAGCAATGGTGCTGATCTATTTCGATTCTAACACACAATAAACGACGAAAACACCTTCAAAGTCTTCCAACTTGCCGCCATTGCACTGAAGAACTCCCGCCAATATTAGACTACGTCTCATACGTTTACATGTAATTGTAACGTCTTTCAAGCGTAAAAACGATGTTACACTGTCTAACCCCATGAATGACGTCAGTTTCCAGTGACGTCAGCTATCACACACTTTTGCTGTGAATTATTGTCCGATATATCACAGTCTGTTACCGTTGGCTCTATAGGCGAGGGTGTTACAATTGTTCTTATTTCTCAACCAAAACATGTGTTGTGGGTACTCAAAAGAACCGCCTCAATGAAACGGTTCTTTTGAACACCCAAAACATGTGTTTTAACAGATGGATAAGAAATAAATGACAATTTTATTCTCAAAATTATTCCTTATATGTACCTAGGTACTTTCTGGGAATTTGAAAAACAACACAACTACTACCTCAGCTTCTCCTCGCGTTTATTGTTCTCTTTTATATATTTTTATCTTATTTTCTAATTAGAACATCTTTGACTAGAATATGTATGAACTAGAACACTGGTCAATGCAACCTTAAAACTACAGCTTCCTCCACGTTTAAAATTACTGCTTTTTTTAGCCAGCACTGTATACAGCATAAGGTACAAGTTGGCATTCAAATCAGTTTGAAAATCTGCAGTCTTAGTTTTAGGCCACCCATAGAATGCCCATGGAATACTCTGATAACGAAACTAGACAACTAAAGGCATTTTCTTTTCTTTTTTAATACTAAATAAATTTATATATTTTTCTCAAAAGAAAAGTTGTTGAATGTCTGTATAAAAGATAGGAAAACAAAATACAAGAAAATAAAATACACCTTTGTCATCTGTAAGACTGTACTCAATACTGCAGACAAAAAATTGTCTCAAAACGTATAAGGTAGCATGCCCAATATTTTGGTTCATAAATTAATCCTTAAAGTGCCAATCTCAATAGCAGCAATCCATAAATGAGCCAATTCACAAGATGTTGCTTCTTATAGCAGTGAAGGCTCAGAGGAGCCTGCACATTTGCAGTATTGCCAGAGCATTTTCTGTGTGTGAACACAAAGTAGGGTCACATATGGGCCTCAACGCGAGAAAACCTGTCTTTAGGGGTTTGCGAACAACAAAGGCGCAGACCAGCCTGCGCATCCGCACAGCCTGATCAGCGCCTTTGTTATTCATTTATTGAAAAGTATAATATCTAGACTTGCTACAAGCGAAATTTCACTATTCTATCTAGTCTCTGTAGCTGAGGAGACTTGTTTGAGTCTAGCTTTGTCGGAAACCCCAAAGACAGGTTTTCTCACGTCCAGCCCCATACATGATGGCTCAGGCCAAAGTCTTACTAGATAGCTATGCATGCATGTTTAAAGAGTGATTTTACCTGTATATACGGTAAATCTTGTATTAGTTCGTACAGTAAAAAATAATTATTTTTCGCTGTGTACGAACTAATAAAAAATATTTGGCGATCGCTATTGACAGTCGGCTGTCAGCAGCGAATTCGCTATTGACAACCGGCTGTCAGCAGCGAATTCGCTATTGACAGCCAGCAAAATTAATAATACAATATATTTAATTTGGAGCCTAATACACCGATAGCTTTATGTTTTGCTTTAAAGCACTTACTTTAAATATTATTGAGGATAATACAATTGAGATATTAATTAAGATACTTAATTACTTAATAATTATTATCTTGGGGCAAGAGTTGTTGGGGACACTACACTGATTGCTCGGACGCAATATACTGGGTCAGTTATATAATGTCGGCGTAGTGCTGCCCCTGCCTCTGGCATACAGAGCTCTATATAGTGGGTCTGAGACCCTATGCAAAGATATAGTACTACTGTGGGGATATTACACACAGTGATGACACTACTCTATAGGGGGGCATGCTACCTAAGGTGTTGACATTACATTTGTACACTCGAAGTTGACAATCAACCCTAGGTAGGACATTGCACTGGATGATGAAACTCTACCTGAGGTAGGGACATCACAAGTCCATCGGTCATCTGTAAACATTTTCAAATATCTTCTACACGTATACCAAGTTTGCATACATGTAGGCTCTGACCATTTTGTGGGTGGTGGGGGGTAACATTTTTAATTTCAATATTGTTTGGGTTTTCAGAAAAATGAATATTTTAGGGGGAATGAAAAAATTGTGGATATTACAAAACTGGACAATTTGTATTTGGTGTGTGTGTGGGGGGGGGGGGGGGGGGGGGCATTTCTATACATTTTAAGGCTTTTCTGAAGGTCAAGGATCAGAATGGGAATATTTTTTTGACGTCACTATAATTTTTTAGGGTATGCCTAAATTCCTGATATTTTTGGGGGTAAACAGATGATGCTGGGTCCTAGTCTAGGTATAAAAAATGAGAGTAGTATCCCCACCCTGGACATTTACCCGCTTTATGGCAAGGTTAAATGCTTTTTTTTATCCTAGATGTTTACAATCAACCCTAGGTGGGGACACTAGATGTTTGCATTCATCCCTAGGTGGGGATATAATATCTCAGGTAGCAAAGGGAACATTACAATAAATGTAAACTCTCTACCCTAGGTCATTATTAAGGTGGTGGCATATTACCTTAGGTGAGAACATTACACTGGCTGTTGAAATTACTCTGGAGTAGGGGCATTGTCCCTGGGGGATAGGTGGAGGGATAGGGGTTGGGGAAACAAGCTATTTAAATGGGATATGTAGCTGTGTGTAAAATGTGTTACTGGATGGAAAACAAGATCCAAGGGCAGGGTATCACTGCCAACGGAGTCACAAACAGGACACTTTTTCTGCTACTTAGTACTGGTCCAGCCAAGGAAGGCAGGAAATCATCCCATCATGACTGAAAACTTGTTGACTGATATGTAATATATCAATACAAACAAACCAGGCCAGGTTATCTTATCCCCTTACCTGATGTTTGAAATGATCAACATCATTTAATGAGAGTGTGAACATCATGCATTAAATGAATTATTTGGTTTTCTGCAAATCAAGATACCCCCAGGATAATTAAGTAGAGGCCTCTTGGGCCCTTATTGGAACAAGTTTAAGTAAATAAATGTATTTAAATATTTAAAAAAAGATACATGTATAAGAAACAAAAGATTAATGTATAAGTGCTTTACATGTATCTATAAATATTGCTGGCAGTCAAATGACATGGGTTAAGAGCCTACTTTGAGCCAGGAACTTGATATTTCTTTAATAATTTCAATTTAGATGAATGTAAGATACATAGGTAGCTTCTGTATCAAAGTTATACATGTTAAGACCTAGAGGATCATCCATAAATTTTACTGGCTGTCAGCAGCGATTTCGCTGGTGACAGCCGGCTGGCAATAGCGAAATCGCTGGTGACAGCCGGCTGTCAATAGCCACTGAATTCCTTGTGACAGCCGGCTGTCAATAGCCACTGCCAAAATATTTTTCTGAGAAACGGGACTGTACGAACTAATAAAATGAAATTCTGAAGATCGAAAAACGGGACCAAAAACATGCGAACATTGTCAAAGAGGGAGGAATTTCTGTTTATCCTTTTAGCCTAATTACAGGCTGAATGTCCGATCAGTATTTTCAATTAAACTAACATTCTTAATAACATGGTGAAAGATTGAAAATAAACAACCAAACAAAAAAGTCCGGATTGCCGTTTCAACCGACTCACATGCAATGTGCGTTATACCCGGCGATATCACCCGGTTACAGGCCAACTTTACATAGGCCTGCTTTACGGGAGAGATGTCACCTCGGACTATTTCTATGACGATTGTCTTGATTGGAATCATACTCGGACCCACCGGGTCCGAGGAATCATAACAAAAATACAACTTCTGTTCACTACCGACGGCTAGCTCTACAACGTAACAAAGAAATGTATATCGCAGCTTTCGTTTTTGGTCATGATGTAGATTCTTATTTTCTTAAAGCCCTCGAAAGTGCAGCATAGTAGTAGACAATACATGTACGTACATTCATTCCTACAGGTTAGACGTACGCGTACACTCATTGATTTGGAATGAAAACTGAAAAATGAAAATGGCGACTTCTAAATATGAAATATGAACAACTGGAACGAAGAACTCTCATGAATCAGAGTAGTACATTTCTCTGCCTTCATATTGTAAAAAGACCCACAACTTACATTTTTGCGAATGCTTATTCCATTTAAAGGCTTTGTATGAACACCTATATTTCTGCATAGGTTGGTTGGTTCGAGTCTCCATCATACGTCGTATTCCTTGTGGCGACATAACATGCTCAGCTTGTTCGCACACCCCCTTACGTGTTAGCTCGGACCCAATATAGCTCGGTGTTAGGCTGTTAGCATTTTAAGATTATGATAATGGCAATCAATGTAGAACCAGATTCCCGTACTTTGTCATCTTCGGTCGCTTGACCATGGAAAAGCCATTACATGAGAAAATCTATCTTTCGTGATTTGAGGCTGACTGACTCTTTTACAGCCAGAAACAGAGTTGGATGCACATGCTAGTCTTTGTTTTGCTATTTGAACGGCATTCACCATATCTACATTAATTGCTGGTTCCCGCTTTACAGGTGGTCAGTAATGGAAAAACAGGCAGCCAGTACCCCCCAATACCTGGAAATGGGGGGGTTCTGGTTACCTGTATTTACATTACTGACCACCTGTAGACAGGGAACCAGCAATTAATGTAGATATGGTGAATGTTATCCCGTGTACACCTTGCTTTCCATGCGCGGATCCAGGATTTTTCGTGAGGGGGGGGGGAGGGGTCCGGGTCAATCTGACAAAAAAGCCCTGACACCGTTTATTTTTAGTCCTCAGCTTATTTTACTGAAGTCAAATGGTTAATTTCGAAGAAAACTATCATTTTTCAAGGTTCCAGAAGGGGTCCAACATTTTCCATGGGGGTCCAACTTTTTCCAGGGGGGGCCCAATTGCTTATACCCTTTAGAAACCCATATAACTTGTAATTTTCCAGGGGGTCCGGACCCCCCTCTGGATCCGCACTTTCTATCTCGACTAGCAGGAGCTAGCTTTTTTTCCGTTTAGTCGTCGTTGGCTGGTATTTTTCAGTTTTATTTAAATTTTGATAGACCATGATTCTGTAAGCAAACAGTGGCGTCAGGCGACCCCACATGCGGATCCAGAGGGGGATAAGGGGTCCGGACCCCCCCCCCCCCTCTGGAAAATCACAAGTTATATTGGTTTCTATGGACACCCCCACCCCCTGGAAGAAGTTTGACCCCCTCCTCCCCTCTGTAATAAAACCATTGGATCCACTCTGTAAACTGTAAAATAAGTTGATGACTAAAAAAACATTGTCTAGACTGTTTTCTGGCCGTCGAGCCTCGACCCAATCCCCCCACCCCCCGCCTGACAAAAATTCCTGGATCCGCGCATGAACCCTATTCGACTTGTTCCTAACGCCCGGGCCACTGTTTAATGTGTAATGTACATTTTCTTGTGTCAAGGCCATCATCACGTGCGACCCAAAACTTAACAACACGTGGCCGGAATTGATGTGCGCGGTCTCTTTGATCTTAAAAAGGATCATGCTGTCTTTGCCCTTGGCGTCAGCTGATATAATTAGCAGACGTTTTGTGAATTGACCATTTGTTTGTTTGATTTGATTCTTTACGTCCCATCAACAATCTTTCAGTTATACAGGGACGGGTCTTCCTGGATTGAACCAGTACTAAGCTAGGATAAATGTGTCTTGCTCAAGGACCACAACGCAGTGACGCCGGTGAGGCTCGAACCCGCGGCCCTTCAGTCTCGAGTCAAGCACTCTACCACTGAGCCACTGCGCTCCCATGTGAATTGACCAGGCCCAGCAAAAATAAAAAATAAAATGTGAATCCAAACTGTTTGAAAAGAAAAACTGGTACGAACCTCCCTCGAGAAGCAATTTGACCCCCCCCCCCCCCCCCCCCCCCCCCCCCGTTGGAATTGTCTGGATCCGCGCACGCATGTCTGATAGGAATTTTATTTTTTATTTTTGGCTGATCTGCGCCTTTGTTGTTTGCATACAAAAAAGTTTCTCGCGGAAATGGGTAAAAAAACTAAATATACACGGACGGTAAACGAGAGGCTTTTTCGACCATTTTTTTCTTATCTGAAAGCAAGCAATTGGGACTATAAGCCTAACTTTAGACATGCACCTTCATCTACATTCCTTGTATGTGAGCATTTATGCCGCTGGCAAGACTGTGCGGATGTGCAGGCTCGTCTGAGCCTTCGCTGGCTGCATGTGCGAGAGGTACCATAATCTCATGAACTGGCTCGTTTAATATAAAGTATGATTCAGAAGCATGTTTAAATCACTTTTCATCTTGGTTTGTGCGTCTGTGCGTACGTGTGATGATCCACAGGAATCATTTAATGTGTAAGACCGATAATACAATTTCATGAGGACGCCGCGCTAGGCTCATCAGTGTCGTCTTTGTTTGATAAAAAGTTCCATCGGATATACAATGTATATTAGTTATTTTATTACGCTTATTGCGTGCGCCTTTTGGTGAAACTTAGAAATGAAATTGATGCACGCACATTTAAAGCACAGCTAATTAGTGGGGTACTTAGACGCTTGGGCATATTTATGACACAGAAAGACCAGAAAGGCTCAATGATCACAGACACGTAGGACGACACTGTGTGCACGCGCGCGTGGTTGGGTACATGTATTCGATTTTTATCATGACTGGACAAAATATGTGTGCACGCGCGCGTGGTTGGGTACATGTATTCGAATTTTATCATGACTGGACAAAATATCTCCGCGATTTGCATCAGTCCGACGTTCATTGAACCTAGCGTTTATCATTGAATAAAAGTTTGGCATGCATCAATGCTGGATGCACGCGCATAAGCGACACTGACGATCGCACTGACAGGCGAAACGCTCCTGTTCCGCTGATATGTTAGTCAACTGACGTGCTCGACGAAAAACGAAAGCATCGTAGACAGACACACTGATTGGCCAAATGAACGGAAAAAACGTTGTGTACGAACTATTAAAATTACAAATAGGAAAAATGACCACTGTACGAACTAATACATGACATTTTGAGCTGACCGGTCATGAATAATTTATGGTGTACGAACTATTCGAGTGTATGAACTAATACAAGATTTACCGTAATAAATACGATAATCTACCTGTTTATAATGAATACCAAAATCATGAAATGGCTCAAATATTCACATTTTTATTATGTGTGAAAATGGGGCATGACATTGCATGTGAATCATCTGCTAGCAGCAAATTGATCACATCAAATATCGGGCCATATTGCTTTGTTAACTCTTTGCCTACTGGGTAATTTTGCATGCTTTTTTGTCATCTGCTGATTTTTTTTCTCAAAAAATTCTTTCAGAAATACCATCAAAGTGTCAAACAGTTTTGATCCTGATCAGGCCTGACATTTTGTCGGGGCCTGATCTGTGTCCAAACTATTTGCAAAAATTATCAGAAGATTACATTATTAGATAAAGATATTTAATGAAGTTTCGAAATTTAAAAATGTCAGCTACAAATTGTTAATGGCACTATAAGTTTTAATAACAGCAGATAGAATGAGGCTTCCTATGGGGAAAGCAACTTTTTTTTTCTACATATATGATCAGTGATGATCTTCAATAGCCTCTCCAAACCGTCCAGTCAAGATCACCACTGTTCAGATTCTAACAACCCCACACTGCATATGCAGAAAGCAAATACTTGAGCAGGCCTGTGCATTTTTTGAACGGCATGCCTGGGTTTTGCACTCCACATATTTAAATATTTAACCACTACCCATAGACCTGCGTAATAGTTATAATTATAGATTACTATTGTGGGCCAGCACATGAGATTTTGTAACTTATTGCATATTCATAGAGACCACCTTTAAACATCCATGCTGACCTTTCTAGCATGGCTAGAGCGCTAAATTTCGGTCTGAGTCTTCATCTACAGCCTTACCTTGTGTGTGCAAGCAGTGAAGGCTCTGACAAGACTGCGCATATGCAGTCTTGTCAGATCCTTTGCTGCTGGCCTATGAGATGAATTAAAATCTCATGTACTGGCTCATTTGAGTGGTTGTCCAGCAAAAGGTAAAAGTTGGCATATTCCCCCATCAAAAGACTCAGATCAACCTGCACATCCGCACAGTCTTATCAGATTGTTCAGTGGACGTTCTATGGGAAGCCAAGGGTCAAATGTTTGACTCTGATCAGACTGCTATGTGTAGACTGAATTCAATCTTCAATGTATGCACATGCCAACTTGTACCATATACTGGATACCAGCTTCTTTAATCTTATTTCTCCACAAAAACATTGTGTTGTTGGAACATCTTGAACGTGCCTTTATTGAGACGGTTCCAATGAGTCCCGAAAATATACATTTTCATGGAAAAATAAGGCAAAAATTATCATTTGAGCTGGCGTCAAGCACAAGGTACATGTTGGCAAGTGCCCCCCATCAAAGACTCAGATCAGTCTGGGCATCTGCACAGTCTGATCAGAGTCTTCAATGGGTACTCTATGGGTAGCCAAGGATCCAACATTTCTTTAGGTGGAAAACTAAGACTGTGATCAGACTATGGGGATGTGCAGAATCATTACTGTATGCACACTCCAACTTGTACCTTATTCTGGGTACCTGCTCATTTTGAGGCGGAAAAGTATAATCTAGGGCTTTTCTCCCCATAGAGAACCCCCATATTCTTATTGTACAATGGTAAAAAACAACCATAATATATATGTAATGATGTAAAACATAACAACAGAGACCATGATTGGAAAATATATATACATAGATTTATAAATAAATAGTTTGTCCGTTATATCCCATACCCTTAAGTGCTTCTCAGAATTTCAAGCTGTTACATAGAAAATGCATGGGTGAATGTTTTCAGGAATATTTCTTAAGAAGTCAACCACAAAATACTGAACTAGGCTGATCATAATAGATTCTGGCTTATCACATAACGTCACGTCTGAGAGTGATATAACACCATGCAATAAATCTGTTCTTTTAACATTAAGATGTCAAAATCTTGATGTTTTCAAGCCAAAATGCGCTTTTTAATTAATTTTAATGTCATGTGATAATAGAATCTAACATTCGTGCCCCTGTATTATTTAATTTATTAAACTCCTTGCGAAAAAGAGATAAGATGCTCGGCAAGCCTCACATTTTATCTCTTTTCCCCAACTCATTTAATAAATGCAATAAAACATGAGCACTCATGTGAGATCCTCTATGTAGTTTCAGATTCTATGAAAGTCAGCCTCAAAATCCTGAATTCAGGAATAATCCTGAAAATTTTCACACATGAATTTATGCAGCATTTTTTTCATACCTACATAATTAGTTCAAGAGATTACTATTTACATGAATGCACATCTTCCAATGTGTTTTATCCCAAAACCTGCCAGTCCTCGGCTCTTTTGAGTTTTTCAACAATACATTTTGTACCACCTCACCCTGCGACAATGATGTTTTCTGAAGAGGTCCATTCAAGGGGCCATCAAAGTTAGGGTGTATTTTGCCATTTGGACATAAAAAAACAGCACTAATGGAATCTTCCTTTTGGTTTTATACAATAAACTTGGGATGGTCCATTATATATATTGAGGAGTCACAGGTTATAATTTCCAGATATTTTTTTTGCATCTCTTTCTCTGAAGATTGTTTTTGTCTCAGCAGCAGTGTAGACCCAGATGAAATGCCGCATTATGCGGCATTTCATCTGGGTCTTCACTTTTTGCCAAAGTATTCATTTAGGAGTCACCAGTACACAAAGGATTAAAACTATAGCTTGCAGCAATTGGCATTATAATAAACTCTCAAGGAAGAAAGAGGTTGAAAAATGGTCATCTGCTGAAATTGTGCTTGGGACATGTTATTTTGAATTTTTATGCATGCATTTTTGTCTGCTGATTTCTTTTGAATATGAACTTTTTCAAAAATTCTTTTTAGAATACCATCATAGGGTCAAACAGTTTGGATCCAGATCAGGCCCAACATTTTGCAGATGACACTAGTAAAGGAAGAGTCTAATAGTTTGGATTTGGATAGGACCAGATGTTTTGTAGGGTCTGATCTGGATCCAAACTGTTTGCAAAGGTTATGAGCAAACACCACTGGCAGGTAAAGACTTGGCTTAACTTTAAATGCTGATTTTCTAAAATGGATTAGCCAGTCAATATTCTGGACTAATTCATCCTAGTGATCAATAAATAATTCATTGCCTGTAACCCTTTTCATTCTGATGGATTATCCCAAACTTATTGATACAATAAGTATAGGATAGTCCATTTTGGGTTTTAAGGGGTCAGGTCAAAATTTCTATAAAACACATTAATCGGCATTATATCTGGGTACCTATTTACTAGTATCCAAAATGAAAAGGGATTAAGAAAGCAATTTATTAGTACCTAATCAGACTGCTCCTTAAGGTGCAAGCTGATCAGGGACTATTTTGTTTGCACTTGCTTTTCCTGTCTGAGTAATTTGGTTGTGGGATACTCTACATCATCAGAACTATTTATAGAATTTTGGCTATTCTTAGTAGAGAAGGGTGAATATAAACAGCAAAGCTTCTGACAAGGCAAAACTAACCTTATGCACTCTAAAAGGCAAAAACTCTAGAGATCAGGAGTTTTGTTCTTTCCAAGTGCAACAGAGGCAAGTTCAACAATGTGAGCATTCACGAGTGCTCGTTGTTCTGGTACCTATCTTTATTCCTAATGAGTAAAGCCTGGCATCAGTACAAGTCACATCGTTGAACTTGCCTCAGGTGATGTTAACTCTTTGCCTCCTGGGTAATCTTTCATGCTTTTGTGTCGCCTGCCGCTTTTTTTTCAAAATCAACTTTTTCGAAAAATTCTTTAAGAAATACCTTCAGAGTGTCAAACAATTTTGGATCCAGATCAGGCCCAACAATTTGTTGGGCCTAATCTGGGTTGAAACTGTTTGCAAAGGTTATCAGCAGACGACACTACACTAATAGGCAAAGAGTTCACAGGTACATGTAGTCAGAATAAGATTCTCTATATACACATAAAAGATATAGTACAATTAAGAAAACAAAAAGACTGACCAGACACAGACTGGTTCGAGTCTTTTTGTTCACAAGTGGGCCCACACCAGTTTTTACAGAGTGAATATCAATTTATACAAAGTAAATATCAAGTTATTAACAACGCCTGGGTGCCTGCACCCAGTCTTTATTGCACCAATACATGTTTCACACAATTTTAACCCGCAAAAAAGCCACAATGATTAATACAGGTACGTCCTTCTTTAAGTGTAACTGTATTTAGCAATTACCTGTCTTGAAGAAGAATGCTATGTTCAGTAATATGACATTTTGTAACCCACAAAAAAAGCCATGATGATTAATACAGCCATGCCCATCTTTAAGGGCAACTGTATTTAGCAATCACCTGTCTTGAAGGAGAATGCTATGTTCAGAAATATTACATTTTAATTAACAGTCTTGTCAAAACAAGTATTTTTGTGATGCCTGCACAGCATGGCAGATACATGGGGATCATGTCTCTATTAGGGAGCGCAGTGGCTCAGTGGTAGAGTGCTTGACTCAAGACCAAGGGGCCGCGGTTCAAGCTGAGGCTCACCGACGTCATTGCATTGTGTCCTTGAGCAAGACACATTAATCCTAGTTTAGTACTGGTTCAACCCAGGAAGACCTGTCCCTACATAACTGAAAGATTGTTGACGGGATGTAAAGAATCAAATCAAACAAAATCATGTCTCTATCTGTATTGTAGTCAGCAGCGACAGCATCACACTTAGTTTCCAATCAATTTAAGGTTTTGAAGGAATGCATCAAGTTCATTCAAAAATTTCAGAAGAGTGAAATATTAATTCAGGTTGTCAAACAGTTTGGAACCAGATCAGGCCCGACATTTTGTCAGGCCTGACCTGGTTCCAAATTGTTTGCAAAGGTTATCAGCAGACAACAAATTTCGCAGCTGGCAATGAATGAGTTAAAATTTATTTGATCAGTTTCAAATATTATGAGATAAAATCCATACTTGAAGGAAAATGGGTTCAGTTTGATTAAAATTAAAGCTACATTAAAATATATATGAATCTTAAAACACAAGTAAAGATAGTTAAATATGGTTATATTTAGTGATTTTCAGATTGTGTATACTAATTAAGGTGACATTACATCATAAATGCTTAAAATATTCAAAATGGCTGCAGCCAGACCATTTCCTCCAATATCCATACCTATTGCTTCCGTACCAGTATCGGTTGTTGGATTTTTATCAAATTTACACCAAAATGCTTATTTAAAACTGTTCTGTCATTTGAATGATTGTTCATGAACATAACACTTCCTTTTGAAAGGTAAAAACTTAATATATCTAAAAATGGCAGTAGTAACTAACTCTTTGCATGCTGGGTATTTTTATCATGCTTTTGTTGTCGTCTGTTGGCTTTTTTCAAAAAAAAAATTTCAAATAATTCTTTCAGGACCACTATCAGAGTGTCAAAAAGTTTGGAGCCTGATCAGGGCCAACATTTTGTTGGTCCTGATCTGGGTCCAAACTGTTTGCAAAGGTTAACAAAAGTCATCTCTAGTAAGGAAACACAGGGGCCAGTCCAGCTTGATAATATGCCATCTCTGATAATATACTGAAATAGACTATAAACTAGACTTATTACTTTGCGGCATACTGTAAACATTGGACTGGCCCCTGTGCAAGCAAAGAGTTGATGCAAGAAGCTCATGAGATCTTGGTACTCATTGCATAGGCAACCAGGTAAGGCTCAGAACAGCCAGTAGATCTGCATCTGTGCAGTCTTTAAACATCCACAGCCTTCCTTTTTGGCATTTGCTAAGCAGGGACGTAGCCAGAGACTTTAGCATGTTGAAGCACACCAATGAAAAGAAATGGAAAATTAAGAAATATCTGACCTAGTCACTTTACTTTCAGACAGCGAATAACAAAGGTGCTAATCAGACTGTGTGGATGCCCAGGCTGGTCTACGTCTTTGTTGTTTGCAAGCATCAAAGTCAGGGTTTCTTGTGACAAGGCCCATGTGATGTTGAAGCCCAGGCTTCCTAGCCTCCACCTGGCTACCCACCTGCTAAGTATAGATAGCTGAGCATGCACTTTTAAAGACTTACTTAAAGCATATACAATAAGTACCATTTTCACATGCATTTCATTTTGCAGACTCATTTTGCAAGTAAAAATCTTCAGTTACAGTGCTCTCCTTTTAAAACACAAATTTGGATAGAATAGCTATCTTGTGGCTTCCAATTTTTTTGACCATGGCATTTTACAAAGGAAACATAGGAAAAATTGCAAAGGAAATATAGGGAAATGATCACTTCCTATAATTCCTTTATAAAATTGTCCCTTTATAACCTGACCCACTTACAACACATTCCTATGGACCCCAAACATAGTGTTATAAAGGGACTGCACTGTATTTAACAAAAACATTGTTTTTTTGCCCTATACAGAAAATTATACCTAAAGGAATGTAATGTTTATTAAGTAAAAAAGTGAAACAAATCACGATGATGTCTACCATGGGCTGAGGCCACTTGAGCCATTATCCAGCATAAGGTACATGTTGGCATGTGCGCATAGTCAATATTCAGATCAGTCTGCATCGCAGGCCTTTAGTTAAGAGTTACAAATAACTATTTTTCTTATTTCTCAACGAAAACATATGTTGTGGGTACTCAAAAGAACCGTCTCGATGAGACGGTTCTTTTGAGCACCCAAAACATATGTTAAAACTTATGGGTAAGAAAATATTTACAATTTCACGCTCAAAAATTTGTTTATCTAAACCTATGGCATCAACATAGTCTGTCTGGTCAAAGTCTTAGTTTTCTGCCAGAAGAAAACATTGGACCCTTGACTACACAAAGAGCAACCATAGAAGACTGATCAGACTGTGCAGATGTGCAGGCTGATCTGAGCCTTTCTTGGGCCCACATGCCTACTTGTACCTTTTGCTGGACACTGGCTCATTTGAATGTCAAGGTCAAAAGTCAAGGTCATTATGGTATGACATGGTTTAAAGAACCCTTATCAGAAGTATCTACTTTTATGGCTGATAACTTGGGGAGCAATGGGTTTGAAATGCCACACACATGGATAGAAATACATTTCGACAGACACATCATTGCTGAACCAAATATGGTATAAAATGAACATCTCCACTTAAAAACAATAAAATAAATGATCAGATCTTTGAGTAAATATTTAATTGTTCTACAAACCTTTCAGAATATTTGTTAAAAGTCTTAAGGTTACAACCATTACATGTATTTGTTCATTATTGGGTAAATTGTTAAATATAACTATTATAAGTTCAATTGTTTAATATAAGGTGAATTGATCAATATTTGAATTAATTGTTCAATTTTAGGTGAATTGTTCAATAGTGGGTTAATTGTTCAATATTGGATTAACTGTTCGATACTGGGTGAATTTGTTCAATATTGGATTAATTGTTCAATTTTAGTTGAATTGTTCAATACTGGTTTAATTGTTCAATATAAGGTCAACTGTTCAGTATTGGGTTAATTGTTCAATTTTATGTGAATTGTTCAATATTGGGTTAATTGTTTAATAATAAGGTCAATTGTTCAATATTGGATTCATTGTTCAATATAAGGCGAACTGTTCTTGTGTTAATTTTTCAATTTTAGGTGAATTGTTCAATATTGGGTTAACTGTTCAATATATGGTGAACTGTTCAATATTGGGTTAATTGTTCAACATTAGGAGAACTGTTCTGTTCAATATTGAATTAATTGTTCAATATATGGTGAACTTTTCAATATTGGATTCATTGTTCAATATAAGGCGAACTGTTCTTGTGTTAATTTTTCAATTTTAGGTGAATTGTTCAATATTGGGTTAATTTTTCAATATATGGTGAACTGTTCAATATTGGGTTAATTGTTCAATATATGGTGAACTGTTCAATATTGGGTTAATTGTTCAATATAAGGTGAACTGTTCATTATTGGATTAATTGTTCAACATAAGGTGAACTGTTCAATATTGAATTAATTGTTCAATATATGGTGAACTGTTCAGCATTGGATTAATTGTCCAACATAAAGTGACCTGTTCAATATTGGATCAATTGCTCAATATAAGGTGAACTGTTCAATATTGGGTTAATTGTTCAATTTTAGGTGAATTGTTCAATATTGGGATAATTGTTCAATTTTAGGTGAATTGTTCAATATTGACTTAATTGTACAATTTTAAGTGAATTGTTCAATATTGGATTAATTGTTAACATAAGGTGAACTATTCAGTATTGGGTGAATTGTTCAATATAAGGTAAACTGTTCAATATTCAGTTAATTGTATAAGGTGAATTGTTGAACATTGGGTTAATTTGTTCAATAGAAGGTTATTTTTACATATTAGGTTAATAAGTCATTCCTTAAATATTTTCTTAATTGCTCACTATTGGGTCAACTGTTCAATATTGGGTCAATTTTCCACTGTTGGGTTAATTGTTCAACTGAACTTGTACAGAAGTTCTGTTTCAAGAGAAATAGGTTTTTATTGGAAAAGACAGAACAAATGATAACTATAAATTAATTGTTCCACACGACTTGTTCTTGCATTGTATGGTAAGTACTGTGCAGTCCCTTTAGAATACTATGCTTGGGTCCATAGGAATGGACCATACTATAATGAATCATGTTATAAAGGGACAATTTTACAAAGGAATTATAGGTAAATGACCATTATATGGTCATTTTCCTATAATTCCTTTGCAAAATTCCATGGTTACAAAATTGGAAAGCCCCAACATGACCATGTATCCAAATCTGTACTATAGCAAGGTGTTATAAAGGGACTACACTGTATAGTCAAATGTTGGCTTTATGAAAATTACTTGTGTCACTATAATTGGGACACCAACCTGCTCAGCTGCAGAGAAGTTACAATCTCAACAAGTTGGATGTTATAATTTCCATTCCAAGTAGCCAATAACAATGATGCCAATCATACTGAGTGGATGTATAGGCTAATCTGTGACTTTGCTTTTCACATACCATAGGTCAAATTAAAGAAAAAATTTGGGTGTGAAAAAAAAGAGTTAATATTTTCTTATCCATCAATTTAAACATTTGTTTTGGGTGCTAAAAGAATTGTCTCATTGAGATGGTACTTTTGATTATCTATAACATTATGTTTTGGTTAAGAAATAAGAAACTTGAGTTTTAATTATGCCCACGTATCTAGGGGCCTGGCATACAATACAATTTGTCTCATGACTTGGCTTATTAATGCACTGGTCCCATTATTGATTTTCAGCATGATATTTTTTTCTAAGAAGTTATAAAAATGGCAGTGAATGTGAACATTTTGGCAGAATTAAGCATATAAATAAAATAATGTTGATATAACAAGAAAGGATGCAGAGATTGAGTTATGAATGAAAGATCAGGCCTTGAGGTTATAAAACTTTTTTCATGCTCAACTCAGCTGAGCATGAAATTTAGCTTGCTCATAAATGTTAAAATGCTAACAAAATGCCAAGTTATAGGTCCTTGAGAAAAATTAAAATGCGTTCATGAAAATTATGAATTATACAGCTTTAGATGCAGTCACGAAATTTTACATTTATCAGGGAATTATTTCACTTGAAAATGGTTATTTGTTCTGGAAAAACTCACAATTATGCTGACAACCATATTTGTGGGAGTATGCTACACATAGATTGATTACCATAGCAACATTATAGATCTTAGCACAGTTAGTTACCACAGCAACAAGGTCAGAAAAAAAGTTTTCTCTCAAACAAGAAATTATTTTCAAAAAGTGATAAATTACTTTTCACTCTGGCTGCTTCTAACGATATTGACAGGATGCAATTTTTGGCATATTGGTAGATAGACAGAGTGATTTTAATAATCCACAATTAGTGCAGCATCTAACAGCCCTACCAGGGCAAGACTACTTTTTATTTTATGAACTACTGTAGTCTAATGCATGAAAATTTCCTGTTCAATATGCTTCAACTACAGTATGGTAAATGTTCTAAAGTTTTGTACACTACTGACTAGTTATTGCCAAAAAGGCAGTGACAAACAGCGCAGACCCAGATCAGACTGTTTCTGAAGAAAATTCTGTGAATAACAGCCCTCAAAACCAACATTTTATTTGAGAACAGAAAGAGAAAAGTGTTCATAATTTTTGAACATTTACCATACCTGTTCTGAAATAACAATTGGGCCTCGAGGCGAGAAAACCTGTTGTCTGTGTTTGCGAACAACAAAGGTGCAGACCAGCCTGCGCATCCACACAGTCTGATCAGTGTCGTTGTTATTTACTTATTGGAAAGTATAATATCAATTTTCTAGCTAGTCTCTGTAGCTGAGGAGACTGGTTTGAGTCTTGCTTTGTCGGAAACAGCGAAGACAGTAATTTGTCGCGTCGAGTCCCAATTTATTATAAACTCTTATTTTGAGGTCAATTGACCCGTGAATTGTTTTCTTGCATTTACCATGTTTAGCAGGCACACAAAATAAACTGTTAACTCTTAACTCCAATTTGTCACACGTCTGACCCGTATAAAAATCAACCATGCTTTATACTACCTGTTACATAACAAACAGAATCAACATCTTTTCCAATTTAAATTGAGCCGTGACATGAGATTTCCAACAATGTGGTATGTGCGACCAGCAAAGCCCCAGATCAGCCTGCGCGTATGCGCAGTCTGATCAGAGCCTTTTCTTGTCGCTTGAATATTAAATGAGTGTTAAGCTACTGACAAAACAGCATTTGGAGTTTCTAAGATTAAAAGGAGGCTGCACAGGCTAATCTGAGTATACACTTGTCAAAATGCCACATTGTTGGAAATCACATGTCACAGCTCAATTGGTATAGACAAATCATAGAGCTAGATGGCATACAGGTAAGCCCAGGTAAACAAAAAATTTGAGCACAATTTCTGATTATTTTCTTATCTGATAGTTTATATATATGCTTTGGGTGCTCCAAAAAATCATCTCAACCAGAGGGTTCTTTTGAGTACCCACAGCATATGTTTTGGAGAAATATGAAAGATACCTCTTAAATCGCTTATACATTATGGTGTCCAAAATCATATCGCTTTAAAAAGTATATTTTGACAATTGATATACTTTACCAACACCAATGTTAATTTGATAGCACAATAAAGCCCAAGATTTGTGTGCTGTGTATAAGCTATGTGTATCACATACAACTGTGTTAGTATCCTGACCATGTATAGCTTTAGATAACACTGCATACAAATCTAGAGCTATGTGTTATCCAACAGGAATTGGTACAGTGAATCAACTGTGTTAGTATACTGACCAGGTTTAACTTTAGAATATCACTGCACACAAATCTAGAGCTATGTGTTATCCAACAGACATTGGTACAGTGAATCAACTGTGTTAGTATACTGACCATGTTTAACTTTAGAATAACACTGCACACAAATCTAGAGCTATGTGTTATCCAACAAAAATTGGTACAGTGAATCAACTGTGTTAGTATACTGACCATGCATGTGATTCATATAGCTTAAGATAGCACTACACACATATCTAGGCATGGATAATTCTGGAAGGGGCCCTGTGCTAAAACACGCTAGAGAACCACTGTACTCGAACAGTGCAGTCATCGCGGGTTAGTTGCAGTCGACGAGGGCACAAAATATACCATTTTAGTGTACCTGGCTGTTAAATGAGACTATATTCTTGTCATTATTTTACTTCTGAAAATATTCTTCGCTGATTATTGTCACATATATCCAGCTGTATAACTGCTTAACGATATTTATGTGAGTTAAACAATTATTATAGTCAATACAGCTCCTGAGTTATGACAAAAAAAGGTGATTTTTCCTGAAGGAAAGGATGTCATTTTTGTTTATGTTCTGGAATTTATTCTTACTTTAGATAAAATACAAACTATCAGTACTTTAATGTGCAAAAGTTCAAAACCTGAGGGCAGAGCATTTCAAAAGTTATTCAAACTTTTCATACTGTATGCATTGTACTGTATACCGGGTGTTCTGGCCCAATGATTGGGTCGTGGACTGCATACAGATTGATTTTATATAGACCTTCCACTACTGGTACAATGCCCTTGATGACTTAAAGTTTGTGTACAGTTAAAAAATTGCATGCAACTTTGCAAACTATAACCAGAAATATGCAAAACTTTCTATTCCCAAATCCAGTACAGCCCCTTTTTTCAAAGCGGGACTATAATAATTTTGTTCAGGTGTACAGGTGTTTGAAATTCTAAAGTGGACTTTGGGAAGTAAACCAAGAAAGCAGAGCCCTAGTTACATCCAAAATACCACCAACTTGTTATTTTTCACTTGGAAAAACATCACTTTTACTCATTGCAGATATACACTGATTTTTCTTAGAATAAAATAAATAATTATATTAATGATATCAATTGTTTATTTAACTATTTATGCAGAATGAAAAATGCACATTTTATAACTTTAACCCTTGTCCTGCTGTACCCAAATTTATCCTTTTTGAAAACACTGTAGATCCAGATCAGATGGCTTCTGACGAAGCCATCTGATCAGGATCCACACTGTTTTCCACTCTTGCTTGTAAATACATGCTTATAACTGGAATGCTGCAGGTTAACAGGATGCAATTGGAGGAGGAGTGTAGTCAGTGATTTTTTTGCCTGAGCATCCTTCATCTTTTACTCATAATGCGAAGTTTTTATTTCAGCGAGTCCCAGGATGCAATGGTATTGCAGACTTGCCATGAAAGATATGTTCACAAGTTTGCAGTTGGACCCATTGATATGGGAAACAGCGAGTCCCAGGACTCAAAGGCCCAAAATTGTAAATGAACCACTGGAAGTACATGAAAATATTTAGCATGACAAGGGTTAAGTAGGATTTCACCCTTAGTTTGAGTGGCCATAACATTTAACTTGTGTTATCAATCTAAAACTCATCTTCTAACCGAGGCTTTACCTATAGAACTACATAGCTGTGATTCTGATATCTGTCTGTTATGATTATCCAACTAATTACTATCATATACCACAAAGCTGAAAGATCCAATACATCGACCATGTTATCCACCTTGCAGCTGAATCACCAGCAAAACTGAACAGACTAACCACTTTATAGCTTTTCAACATGTTATCCACACTGTACTAGATCATGTTATCCACCTTGCAGCTGAATCGCCAGCAAAACTGAACAGACTTACCTTCAACATGTTATCCAAACTGAAGTAGAATAATCATGTTATCCATCTTGCAGCTGATTCGCCAACAGAACAGACCAGATTGTCCACCTTGAAGCTTAATCATGTTATCAACATCATACCTGATTTATCATATTATCCACCTTGCAGCTAAATCATCATCAGAACTGACCAGATTGTCCACCTTGTAGCTTATTCATCATGTTATCAACATCATACCTGATTTATCATATTATCCACCTTGCAGCTGAATCACCAAAAACAATGACCAAATTAACCACTTTGTAGCTGATTCATTAGCTATCCATCTTGCAGCTGACTTATTGAAAGAACTGATCTATTAACCACTATTAACCACTTTGTAGCTGATTCATAACATTATTCACCTTGGAGCTGAATCATCAACAGAGCTGATGATGTTATCCACCTTGGAGCTGAATTATCACCAGAATACATGTTATCATCCTTTTAACTGAATCTGCAACATAATCATTCAAGTTATCCACCTCATAGCTGATTTCAATGGAATCAGCCATGTTAGCCACCTTGTATACAGCTCAGATCACTGACTTGACTTTTCATGTTATCCACATTGTGCTGAATCATTAAAAATCATATCATCCACCTAGTAGCTGATTTCTACAGAATCAACCAGGTTATCCACCTTGTGCTGAATCACTAACCATCATATAATCCACCTAGTAGCTGATTTCTACAGAATCAACCAGGTTATCCACCTTGCGGTGAATCACTAACAATCATGCCATCCACCTGGTAGCTGATTTCAACTGAATCAACCATGTTATCCACGTTGTACTCATTCATCAACTTGACTGGTCATGTTATCTACTTTCTGTTGAATCATTTACAGAATCAACCGTATTATCACTTAATCATCAACAGAACTGACCAGGTTATCCACTACAGTTGAATCATTAACAGAATCAGCCATGTTATCACTTAATCATCAACAGAACTGACCAGGTTATCCACTACAGTTAAATCATTAACAGAATCAACCATGTTATCCAGCAAATATTTCTCTTTTAGCTGCCTATCGTGGCAGGGCACTGAATTCCTTCACTGAATTCCTTCACTGAATTTCACTGACACTAGCAACTAGTCTGCTATCACTTATCATTTGGTCACAATTTCAGCTACTATATTCAACAGATCACTGTAAAACACAAATATCTGGTCCACTGAGTCAAATATTTTGCAATTATCATGTTTTCAAATATTACAAAAACCGGGTGTTTGATAATCAAACGCCTCAGGTGTTTGATTATCAAACACCAGATTATTGTATCAACCAATCGAACACAGTCATAAAACAGGACAAGTTTGTTGCTACACTTAGTGAGCTTCACTTGTGAATCTGTTACAACACTTGTGTACTACACTTGTGAGTCTCGTTGTATGTGGAGAGCGTCCATTTGTTCTAATATAAATGAGATTGTGTTTTTGCGAATTGTTCCAATTTGTGCTTCTAAGACAGC
The DNA here is from genome assembly GCA_964019695.1 of Loripinus fragilis. NCBI lineage: Eukaryota > Metazoa > Mollusca > Bivalvia > Lucinida > Lucinidae > Loripinus > Loripinus fragilis. The sequence goes on from OZ026514.1 coordinate 48,206,326, forward strand.
GATCTGTTCCGTGTTTGAGTCCACCAAAGATTTTAGCTTTCTGTTCTCCTCTATCAGCTGATCACGAGTCTGAAATCAAAAATAGATATACAGTTAATGTTCTAAAATTTTGAACCCTAGTTGCCTTCAAAAATGGCCTAAACAAACAGGGTAGACCCAGATCAGACTGCTTCTGAAGAAGCAGTCTGATCAGGGTCCTCCCTGCTTGCTATTCTGACAAGCATTTTGTGAATTCCAGCTCTGATAACCAACGTTTTGTTTTTAAAAAGAAAGTGAAAAATGTTTGAAATTTTAGAACATTTACCGTAAAAGTTACTCAGTGGTGAAACATCATATCATAAAAAAACTAGAAATTGTGTTTGCAAAATAGTGAGACAAAGTCCCAAACGGTATGTTTGACGCTAAGGCGGTACTCTTTATCAAACAAGGGCCATAACTCAATATTTTTTCAGAATCAGAATTCACTTATCGGCTAACCAAGTTTCAAGACTGCCGCTCTTGTAGTTTATGAGATACAGTAAATGTTCTAAAATTTCGAGCACTAGTCTACCAAAAATGTCTAGACAAACAGGACAGATGCAGATCAGACTGCTTCTGAAAAAAGCAATCTGAGCAGAGTCTTCACTATTTGCTATTTTGACAAGTATTTTGTGAGTTCCAGCTCTAAAAACCAACATTAAGAGAAAAGTGTTCGAAATTTTAGAACATTTACTGTAAAGACCTTTTAGCTTCAGCTAGCTTGTGAAATCCATTCTTTTAATACCTGGATAATGAAATTTTTGATTCAACAGCTATTTTCTGAAAATTATACTGTTGTATTTTGGAATTCACTGCAGTCTGATCTGGGTCCATACTCTTGTATGCCAAGTTAAAACTAGAATTGTCGGAGGATCTGACTATAGCCACACTGCAGCGCTTTTCATTCTGTAAAAAGGCCAAGTGTGCATAAAAATCCAAATCAACATCAATCAAGGCCCATAACTCTGCTGCCAATTTGTAAAATAAAATCACCTAGATCTTATTACTATCTATGCATATACAAAATTTGGTCTAATTCTGTCTGTTCTAAAGACATTGAACAGAAACAAAATTCTGACATCAATCAAGTGCCATAATTCTGTTTTAAATTTGCGAAAAATTACAGGTAACACTCCCAATCAAGATCTTCTCTATATCAATGCATATATAAAATTAAGTGAAATTCTATCCATTTGTTCTCAAGCTACTGAGGGGAAAAGAAATTCTGACATCAATCAAGGGTGATAACTCTTTTACAAATTTGCAAAAAAATAATGGTTAACAATCCCAACATAGATCTTGTCAATATTAATGCATATATGAAATTTGGTGAAATTCTATCTATTTGTTCTCAAGATATTGAGCGGAAACGAAAGTCTGACGTCAATCAAGGGCCATAATTCTGTTAAAAATTTACGAAAAATGATGTGTAACAATCCCAGCCTAGATCTTGTCAATATGAATGCATATATAAAATTTGGTGAAGTTTTGTATATTTGTTCTCAAGATATTAAGCAGAAACGAAATTCGAAATTCTGACATCACTCAAGGGCCATTACTCTATTACAAATTTTTAAAAAATGATGTGTAGCAATCCCAATCTAGATCTTGTTGATATCAATGCGTATACAAAATTTGGTGAAATTCTAAAGATTTGTTCTGAAGATATTGAACGGAAACGAAATACTGATGGACGGACAGAATGACGGACAACCCAAATCCAGTATGACCCCCCTTTTTCAAAGTGAGGCTATATAGCCCCCCTTTTCAAGGTGGGGCTATAATTTAATCCTTTAATAAAGCAAAAAATTGCAACAGACAACATCAGTAGACAATATCAGCTGGTTTTTTTTGCTAGCTTTACAAATGTTAAATAAATGCAAAAATCAACCATCAAACAAAAATAATCAAGCTTGATCCCTTTGTTAGATGTAAAACAGCTTTTTAAACTCTTTTCTTGCTAGCGGTGACTATTGTCTTCTGTTGATGACCTTTGCAAACAGTTCAGACCCAGATTGAGATCGACAGAATGATAGTCCTGACCTGGATCCAAACTGTTTGACACTGAACTGATGGTGTTCCTGAAGAATTCTTTGAAAAGTTATTTTTGAAAAGTCAGCAGAAGACAACAAAACCATGAAAAGAATACCCAGCATGCAGAGAGTTAATCAATTGCCCACTGGTTAACTAAACAACAAATAGCCAAATCAAAGAGAAACACAAAATTAGGACAGAGAAACTTACAGACATACAAGACTAATCTGAAATTAGTCCAAAAAAAATCAAAATTAATTTTTTCTAAAAAATCTTTCAAGAATAGCATTAGAGTGTCAAACAGTTTGGATCTATACTATGTTACTTTAAATTGTTATATCAAATATTCTAAAGGGCTTTCAACAAATAATTACTTCCCCTGCCTAAAGGGACTACTTTGGCAATAATTGGGGACATACATTCTAAAGCAGACTTGTTTAAAATTGTTCAGTAATGACGCACTGATAGGCGACAGAGGCATTGGTATTCTTTAAGATCACCTATGAACCTTTTTCCCAGGTGAGTTATAACAACGCCCAATAAAATACTGTATGGAGATGTCTTTAGTTAGAGCCAGAAAGATAGAAAGTAATTTTGCAAAGATTTAAAAATATTGGATATATCAGTATAAAATTTAAAAAGGCATTCAGTTTTCACTGTTGCATCACTCAGTCTGCGATCTCTTTGCATCAGGCTTGCAACAAATGTATACTCTTATCCTTTTTTTTTCCTGAAAATGTCATCTGCTAATTACATCTGATGCATGTACTCTAATGCACACAAGACTATTTATAGCAAGGAAGCACTTAAGGGAGAACCTGGTTGGAGTCCATATTGTTTGCAATATCAGCTACCAAAATATGGTATTAGATGACCAAGCAAACAAGAATTGACATAAATGGTGAGAAAAAGGTAAAACACCCCAAAGCCAGGATCTTATAATGATTGCTAGTGGCTATGAGTCAAAAGAATACACAGCAATATTATAACTCAGAATATAAGCACTAGCAACAACAACTGTTAATGAACACTAATGATCAACTCTTTCCTTGCTAGCGGCGACATTTGTCGTCTGCCGATAATCTTTGCAAACAGTTTGGATCATGATCAGGACCGACCGAATATCTGTCCATATCTGGATCCAAACCATTTGACACTCTGATAGTGTTCCGTAAAGAATAGTTTGAAAAAGGTCAGCAGACGGCAATAAAAGCATGAAAAATTACCCAGCATGCACACGCCTACCAAACGCTCGAATGCTCAACATCTGGTTGAATATTAAAAACAACTGTTCTATGAAGAAAATAAAAAATCGGAGAATTGAATGAGTCTCTTGCTTCAGACTGGTACGCTTATTATATTATCGGATCGATTTTATTTGGTCTAATAAGACGAAACCCAGTCACACACTTAAAATCAACCAATAAAATACATCGCCACAAAGTGTGTCTCTATTATTTCTTTGTCAACAAAGATGTTGGACAGCTGGAATAAGCCTCGTGCAACAGTTCTAAGTTTCTTCTCCATGCAGCTATGAAGAATTAAATCTAATTCAGATTGTGACCTATATCCAGCCACTGCCTATGATGATCAAAACACTGAGAGTGCAGATGGGGTCTAATACGCTCACCAGGGCCTCCCCCTGATGAAATTGCACCTGCAAGTTCGTCTGAAAAATCATTTTCCCGTTACGTTAGCAGCTTCGGTTGTAAGAAAAAAACATAGAGCAAACAATTTTCAGGTATTTGTAAAACTCATGTATCAGGACCAGTCAGCATGCATTCATAGACATAATTAGGATAATTAGAGGTGAAATTAAAGTATTATTGTGGTTTCCATAGCTTTTTTTTGCTTAAAGTTGTTATCGAGTGTTATGTCCCATTATTTTTGGAAATGTCCCCACTTTTTCAAAGGTGGTGGGACATTGTCCCCAATTTTGAAATTTCTTGGCAGAACGCTGTTAGTAATAATTCCAATGAAAGAATCATCATGAAAATTATTAGCTGTAACATTCTCACAGAATGGATCACAGTAAACTAAAATAGTATATTTTGTGCCCTCGCCAACTGCAACCAATCCGCGATGACTGCGCTGTTTGAGTACAGTGGTTTTCTAGCATTTAAAAGGCCCCTAAATTTTCTGAAAGGTTCCTTTTTCTAGGAAGCATGGGCCTTTTTGTAAGGTAAGTGAATAGGGAAGTGCTGCTGTTTGAGTACTTTTCTGCGAAATTACACCAAAAAGGCCCATTGTGTCTGCGAGCCAGAATTATCCCTGTCTATGGTTTTGATATCCAAATTTTTCACTTATCTGGAGCCATGTTTTTAAGACACTATATCTATCAATAATAAGCATTTCCATCTGCCACAAATAATCAAATAAACATTTGATATCATTAATATGATCATTAAAGCATATTTGATGCCAGATTTTACAAAAAAATTCAAATGCAAAAATGACAGGTAAAAATCCCAACCTAAATCTTGTCAATATCAATGCATATAAAAAATTTGGTTAAATTCTATCCACTTGTTCTCCAGATATTGAGCGGAAACAAAATTCTGACATCAAGCAAGGGCCATAACACTGTTACAAATAGGCAAAACATGACAGGTAACAATCCCAACCTAAATCTTGTCAATATCAATGCATATACAAAATTTGGTGAAATTCTATCCACTTGTTCTCCAGATATTGAGCGGAAACAAGAAATTCTGACATCAATCAAGGGCCATAGCTCTGTTACATATTTTCGAAAAATGACAGGTAACAATCCCATCCTAGATCTTGTCAATATAAATAAATATATACAAAATTTGGTCAAATTCTGTCCATTTGTTCTAAAAATATTGAGTGGAAACAAAATTCTGATGTAAATCGAGGGCCATAACTCTGTTACAAATAAGCAAAAAAATACAGGAAACAATCCCAACCTAGATCTTGTCAATGTGAATGCGTATATTAAATTTGGTGAAATTCTGTCAATTTGATCTTAAGATATTGATCAGCGGAAACGAAATTCTGATGTCAATCAAGGGCCATAACTCTGTTACAAATTTGGGAAAAATGATGTGTAACAATGCAAAGCCAGATCTTGTCAATATCAATGCATATACAAAATTTGGTAAAATTCTATCATTTGTTCTCAAGATATTGATCAGCGGAAACAAAATTCTGAACAAAACTCTTACATTTATCAAGGGCCATAACTCTATTACAAATGTGCGAAAAATGATTTGTAACAATGGCAACCCAGATCTTGACAATATCATTGCATATACAAAATTTGGTGAAATTCTAAAATTTTGTTTTAAGATATTGAGCGGAAACGAAATTATGATGGACGGACAGAATGGCGGACAACCCAAATCCAGTACAGCCCCTTTTTTCAAAGCGGGACTATAATAATTTTGTTCAGGTGTACAGGTGTTTGAAATTCTAAAGTGGACTTTGGGAAGTAAACCAAGAAAGCAGAGCCCTAGTTACATCCAAAATACCACCAACTTGTTATTTTTCACTTGGAAAAACATCACTTTTACTCATTGCAGATATACACTGATTTTTCTTAGAATAAAATAAATAATTATATTAATGATATCAATTGTTTATTTAACTATTTATGCAGAATGAAAAATGCACATTTTATAACTTTAACCCTTGTCCTGCTGTACCCAAATTTATCCTTTTTGAAAACACTGTAGATCCAGATCAGATGGCTTCTGACGAAGCCATCTGATCAGGATCCACACTGTTTTCCACTCTTGCTTGTAAATACATGCTTATAACTGGAATGCTGCAGGTTAACAGGATGCAATTGGAGGAGGAGTGTAGTCAGTGATTTTTTTGCCTGAGCATCCTTCATCTTTTACTCATAATGCGAAGTTTTTATTTCAGCGAGTCCCAGGATGCAATGGTATTGCAGACTTGCCATGAAAGATATGTTCACAAGTTTGCAGTTGGACCCATTGATATGGGAAACAGCGAGTCCCAGGACTCAAAGGCCCAAAATTGTAAATGAACCACTGGAAGTACATGAAAATATTTAGCATGACAAGGGTTAAGTAGGATTTCACCCTTAGTTTGAGTGGCCATAACATTTAACTTGTGTTATCAATCTAAAACTCATCTTCTAACCGAGGCTTTACCTATAGAACTACATAGCTGTGATTCTGATATCTGTCTGTTATGATTATCCAACTAATTACTATCATATACCACAAAGCTGAAAGATCCAATACATCGACCATGTTATCCACCTTGCAGCTGAATCACCAGCAAAACTGAACAGACTAACCACTTTATAGCTTTTCAACATGTTATCCACACTGTACTAGATCATGTTATCCACCTTGCAGCTGAATCGCCAGCAAAACTGAACAGACTTACCTTCAACATGTTATCCAAACTGAAGTAGAATAATCATGTTATCCATCTTGCAGCTGATTCGCCAACAGAACAGACCAGATTGTCCACCTTGAAGCTTAATCATGTTATCAACATCATACCTGATTTATCATATTATCCACCTTGCAGCTAAATCATCATCAGAACTGACCAGATTGTCCACCTTGTAGCTTATTCATCATGTTATCAACATCATACCTGATTTATCATATTATCCACCTTGCAGCTGAATCACCAAAAACAATGACCAAATTAACCACTTTGTAGCTGATTCATTAGCTATCCATCTTGCAGCTGACTTATTGAAAGAACTGATCTATTAACCACTATTAACCACTTTGTAGCTGATTCATAACATTATTCACCTTGGAGCTGAATCATCAACAGAGCTGATGATGTTATCCACCTTGGAGCTGAATTATCACCAGAATACATGTTATCATCCTTTTAACTGAATCTGCAACATAATCATTCAAGTTATCCACCTCATAGCTGATTTCAATGGAATCAGCCATGTTAGCCACCTTGTATACAGCTCAGATCACTGACTTGACTTTTCATGTTATCCACATTGTGCTGAATCATTAAAAATCATATCATCCACCTAGTAGCTGATTTCTACAGAATCAACCAGGTTATCCACCTTGTGCTGAATCACTAACCATCATATAATCCACCTAGTAGCTGATTTCTACAGAATCAACCAGGTTATCCACCTTGCGGTGAATCACTAACAATCATGCCATCCACCTGGTAGCTGATTTCAACTGAATCAACCATGTTATCCACGTTGTACTCATTCATCAACTTGACTGGTCATGTTATCTACTTTCTGTTGAATCATTTACAGAATCAACCGTATTATCACTTAATCATCAACAGAACTGACCAGGTTATCCACTACAGTTGAATCATTAACAGAATCAGCCATGTTATCACTTAATCATCAACAGAACTGACCAGGTTATCCACTACAGTTAAATCATTAACAGAATCAACCATGTTATCCAGCAAATATTTCTCTTTTAGCTGCCTATCGTGGCAGGGCACTGAATTCCTTCACTGAATTCCTTCACTGAATTTCACTGACACTAGCAACTAGTCTGCTATCACTTATCATTTGGTCACAATTTCAGCTACTATATTCAACAGATCACTGTAAAACACAAATATCTGGTCCACTGAGTCAAATATTTTGCAATTATCATGTTTTCAAATATTACAAAAACCGGGTGTTTGATAATCAAACGCCTCAGGTGTTTGATTATCAAACACCAGATTATTGTATCAACCAATCGAACACAGTCATAAAACAGGACAAGTTTGTTGCTACACTTAGTGAGCTTCACTTGTGAATCTGTTACAACACTTGTGTACTACACTTGTGAGTCTCGTTGTATGTGGAGAGCGTCCATTTGTTCTAATATAAATGAGATTGTGTTTTTGCGAATTGTTCCAATTTGTGCTTCTAAGACAGCGATCTGTTCCGTGTTTGAGTCCACCAAAGATTTTAGCTTTCTGTTCTCCTCTATCAGCTGATCACGAGTCTGAAATCAAAAATAGATATACAGTTAATGTTCTAAAATTTTGAACCCTAGTTGCCTTCAAAAATGGCCTAAACAAACAGGGTAGACCCAGATCAGACTGCTTCTGAAGAAGCAGTCTGATCAGGGTCCTCCCTGCTTGCTATTCTGACAAGCATTTTGTGAATTCCAGCTCTGATAACCAACGTTTTGTTTTTAAAAAGAAAGTGAAAAATGTTTGAAATTTTAGAACATTTACCGTAAAAGTTACTCAGTGGTGAAACATCATATCATAAAAAAACTAGAAATTGTGTTTGCAAAATAGTGAGACAAAGTCCCAAACGGTATGTTTGACGCTAAGGCGGTACTCTTTATCAAACAAGGGCCATAACTCAATATTTTTTCAGAATCAGAATTCACTTATCGGCTAACCAAGTTTCAAGACTGCCGCTCTTGTAGTTTATGAGATACAGTAAATGTTCTAAAATTTCGAGCACTAGTCTACCAAAAATGTCTAGACAAACAGGACAGATGCAGATCAGACTGCTTCTGAAAAAAGCAATCTGAGCAGAGTCTTCACTATTTGCTATTTTGACAAGTATTTTGTGAGTTCCAGCTCTAAAAACCAACATTAAGAGAAAAGTGTTCGAAATTTTAGAACATTTACTGTAAAGACCTTTTAGCTTCAGCTAGCTTGTGAAATCCATTCTTTTAATACCTGGATAATGAAATTTTTGATTCAACAGCTATTTTCTGAAAATTATACTGTTGTATTTTGGAATTCACTGCAGTCTGATCTGGGTCCATACTCTTGTATGCCAAGTTAAAACTAGAATTGTCGGAGGATCTGACTATAGCCACACTGCAGCGCTTTTCATTCTGTAAAAAGGCCAAGTGTGCATAAAAATCCAAATCAACATCAATCAAGGCCCATAACTCTGCTGCCAATTTGTAAAATAAAATCACCTAGATCTTATTACTATCTATGCATATACAAAATTTGGTCTAATTCTGTCTGTTCTAAAGACATTGAACAGAAACAAAATTCTGACATCAATCAAGTGCCATAATTCTGTTTTAAATTTGCGAAAAATTACAGGTAACACTCCCAATCAAGATCTTCTCTATATCAATGCATATATAAAATTAAGTGAAATTCTATCCATTTGTTCTCAAGCTACTGAGGGGAAAAGAAATTCTGACATCAATCAAGGGTGATAACTCTTTTACAAATTTGCAAAAAAATAATGGTTAACAATCCCAACATAGATCTTGTCAATATTAATGCATATATGAAATTTGGTGAAATTCTATCTATTTGTTCTCAAGATATTGAGCGGAAACGAAAGTCTGACGTCAATCAAGGGCCATAATTCTGTTAAAAATTTACGAAAAATGATGTGTAACAATCCCAGCCTAGATCTTGTCAATATGAATGCATATATAAAATTTGGTGAAGTTTTGTATATTTGTTCTCAAGATATTAAGCAGAAACGAAATTCGAAATTCTGACATCACTCAAGGGCCATTACTCTATTACAAATTTTTAAAAAATGATGTGTAGCAATCCCAATCTAGATCTTGTTGATATCAATGCGTATACAAAATTTGGTGAAATTCTAAAGATTTGTTCTGAAGATATTGAACGGAAACGAAATACTGATGGACGGACAGAATGACGGACAACCCAAATCCAGTATGACCCCCCTTTTTCAAAGTGAGGCTATATAGCCCCCCTTTTCAAGGTGGGGCTATAATTTAATCCTTTAATAAAGCAAAAAATTGCAACAGACAACATCAGTAGACAATATCAGCTGGTTTTTTTTGCTAGCTTTACAAATGTTAAATAAATGCAAAAATCAACCATCAAACAAAAATAATCAAGCTTGATCCCTTTGTTAGATGTAAAACAGCTTTTTAAACTCTTTTCTTGCTAGCGGTGACTATTGTCTTCTGTTGATGACCTTTGCAAACAGTTCAGACCCAGATTGAGATCGACAGAATGATAGTCCTGACCTGGATCCAAACTGTTTGACACTGAACTGATGGTGTTCCTGAAGAATTCTTTGAAAAGTTATTTTTGAAAAGTCAGCAGAAGACAACAAAACCATGAAAAGAATACCCAGCATGCAGAGAGTTAATCAATTGCCCACTGGTTAACTAAACAACAAATAGCCAAATCAAAGAGAAACACAAAATTAGGACAGAGAAACTTACAGACATACAAGACTAATCTGAAATTAGTCCAAAAAAAATCAAAATTAATTTTTTCTAAAAAATCTTTCAAGAATAGCATTAGAGTGTCAAACAGTTTGGATCTATACTATGTTACTTTAAATTGTTATATCAAATATTCTAAAGGGCTTTCAACAAATAATTACTTCCCCTGCCTAAAGGGACTACTTTGGCAATAATTGGGGACATACATTCTAAAGCAGACTTGTTTAAAATTGTTCAGTAATGACGCACTGATAGGCGACAGAGGCATTGGTATTCTTTAAGATCACCTATGAACCTTTTTCCCAGGTGAGTTATAACAACGCCCAATAAAATACTGTATGGAGATGTCTTTAGTTAGAGCCAGAAAGATAGAAAGTAATTTTGCAAAGATTTAAAAATATTGGATATATCAGTATAAAATTTAAAAAGGCATTCAGTTTTCACTGTTGCATCACTCAGTCTGCGATCTCTTTGCATCAGGCTTGCAACAAATGTATACTCTTATCCTTTTTTTTTCCTGAAAATGTCATCTGCTAATTACATCTGATGCATGTACTCTAATGCACACAAGACTATTTATAGCAAGGAAGCACTTAAGGGAGAACCTGGTTGGAGTCCATATTGTTTGCAATATCAGCTACCAAAATATGGTATTAGATGACCAAGCAAACAAGAATTGACATAAATGGTGAGAAAAAGGTAAAACACCCCAAAGCCAGGATCTTATAATGATTGCTAGTGGCTATGAGTCAAAAGAATACACAGCAATATTATAACTCAGAATATAAGCACTAGCAACAACAACTGTTAATGAACACTAATGATCAACTCTTTCCTTGCTAGCGGCGACATTTGTCGTCTGCCGATAATCTTTGCAAACAGTTTGGATCATGATCAGGACCGACCGAATATCTGTCCATATCTGGATCCAAACCATTTGACACTCTGATAGTGTTCCGTAAAGAATAGTTTGAAAAAGGTCAGCAGACGGCAATAAAAGCATGAAAAATTACCCAGCATGCACACGCCTACCAAACGCTCGAATGCTCAACATCTGGTTGAATATTAAAAACAACTGTTCTATGAAGAAAATAAAAAATCGGAGAATGTCATGCAACAGCCAATGGATTCCTGCGTTTGTGGTATAAATATGAGCTCAGAAAGTATTCTCATTAGGTCATATTTACTTTTCGCGCCATAAACACGTTCCTGTCAAATTCTGGTTCACCTATTTTACGCGAAATGTAAATCTGACAAAACGAGAGAACTTTCTGACCTCATATTTATACCACAAACGTAGGAATGCAGTCTGTTGCATGACATTCCCCGATTTTTTATTCTCTTCCTGGAGGAATTGTTTTTAATATTCAACCAGATGTTGAGCATTCGAGCGTTTGGTAGGTGTGATGCAAAGAGTTAATATCAAAAGTGATCAGTCCAGTAATTACAGTAGCCCACATAAATATTAATATGTTCATTTTATAGTCTATTTCAGTGGTTTAGCCCAGATAACATATTGTAAAGCTGGACTAGCCCCAGTGGTCAAAACTTCTTACAAGGATTTTGAATGAACCATAATAGTTATGAGACTTGGATTTTTCACTTCTTAAACAACAGTATAACGTGTAAAATGGCCACTCAAAAATAGACAAAACAAAGATCTTAATGATAAATGGTAGCTTAATGAAGGTCAACAGTATTGCAGAATGCTCCCCTTGGCGCATTCTGCAATACTTTGACCTTCATTAAGTGATAATAGGTCTTGAAAACCAATTTTCCATCTTTTTGAGAGTGGCCGTTTTACACAGGTTTTACTGTACTCTAAATACATTGTATATATGTCAATCCTTTGTAATTGAGCTGTAAGACGATTTTTTTCCAAAACAATTCCAAACTGACCCCGCCGCCTGTTGGCCATGTTTTTCAATGGATCAATATGATTTGAACAGTCTTGGTAGAGGTTCACCCAAGGGCCATTTGTGCTAAATTATTTGCAAATCAGCCAAGTAGTTTTTGACAAGAATTTAAAGTTTTTCCTTTGGGTTACCATGGTAACCAGAATTTGGCATGGAATAGAAATCTTTGAATAAATTTGAAAGAGGACCATCCAAGGATCATTCCTGTGAAGTTTGGTGAAATTCCAACTAGTAGTTTAGGGGCAGATGTTGTTTAAAGAAAATTGTTGACAAATGTCTGACGACGAACAATTGACAACAGATGACAGACATCCTATGATTACAAAAGCTCACCTTGTGCCTATGGCTCAGGTGAGCTAAAACTAGTGGTGACAATTCACAAGGATAGCAAATGCAAAGACTCAAAATAAATGTTGATGAACATAATAATATACAGTAAAACCTGTGTAAAACGGCCACTTAAAAATAGTCAAAACAAAGATCTTAATGACAAATGGTAGCTTAATGAAGGTCAAAAATATTGCAGAATGCTCCCCTTGGAGCATTCTGCAATACTTTTGACCTGCATTAAGCAATAACTGGTCATGAAAACCAATTTCTGGTCTTTTTGAGAGTGGCTGTTTTACACAGGTTTTACTGTGTACACTATTTACAATAACTCAAGTAACAATAATTCAAAATGAAAACTAGTAACAAAAAATGAACACTAATGGTAATAATTCAAAATGAACACTATTGAGTATAAATCAAAATGACTAACATATCTAAAACACCAAATGAATTCTAGTGACATAAACTTAAAATGAAAACTACAGTACAATGTTGTTACAATAATAACTCATAATGGATACTAATCACAATAGTCAAACTAAAAGGCACAAGGTTTGACTAAACTAAAGTACGGTAAATGTTCTTAAATTTCAAACACTAGTTGGCTTCAAAAAAGGTCTTGCCAAACAGTGCAGACCCAGATCAGACTGCTTCTTTAGAAGCTGATCAGGGTCTGTCCTGTTTGCTATTCTGGCATGCATTTTGTTAATTCCAGCCCCGATAACCAATATTTTATTTGAGAACAGAAAGAGAAAAGTGTTTGAAATTTTAGAACTGTTACCATACTGAGTAGGAAGAGAACTAACATATAGGAAACCACTGTAACTTACTGTATTTCCTCATGGCTGGTTTGAGACTAATAAAACAAATAGGAAAATGTCTTTATACATGTATAGAGTGTATAATCATTAATGTGATATTTACTTAGCTATATCAATTACACTCATAAAATATACATTATATGCTCAAAAGCAATAAATTCTTCTTTTGTGGATCATTTATGTTATTTCTGTCTTGTTTTTGTAACGCTTTCGTGCTTGTCTGTTTATTGATGCCTTGTGGTCACCTGCTGGGAAAGGGCTGACCTCTTGGCTCTCATTTGTGATGTCTAATTGTGAAGTTGTCACTTTCCCATTGGTATCCTGGTTCAGGTGTGGTGCTTGATTGTATTGATTCCTGATCTTTGCCCTCTTCTATAGTATACATATTTGGAGCTATGCTTCTATTATTATTTATGCCAATCATCAAGCTGTCAAAATCTCAACAGCTATCCATTTCCATCTGATAACAATGAGTTATGGGTCTTAGTTAAAAAAATCTATTTTTGTTATTTTAGTGGAATTTAGAATTTCATAACTGTCTTGTAAATTTGTCATTGAGTAAAACCACACCATCATTTGTCCTATAAACACTCTACAATGGCTGTAATCTCAATTCAATTTTCTAATTGTTCAAAATTATCTCCCTTAAAATTAGAATAATTGTGAATTTAAAGAGTCTCTGGCTCCTTTACTATTTTGAGTTATCAAATGAAAGTTTCTAAAAATTAATGCTTTGCTCGGATTCTTACTAACACTTGAACATTGTGGCCCAAGGGTCATAATTTTAATAAACTTGATAAAGTACAACTAGGTGATGCTACATACCAAATATCAAGGATCTAGGCCTTTCGCTCATATAAGCCATATGTAAAACGTGTGACCCCTGGGGTTGGGCCATTTTTGGCCACAACACCATATTGTGAACAAGCTTGGAAGAGGTCCATTAGGTGAGGCTACATACTAAATATCAAGCCCTTAGGACTTGTGGATTTTTTTTACGTTTTCATTCTGCGAATCTGTTTTAGCTTATTTGACCCTAGTTATGCAACTGACCTGAACAATTTGAACAATTATCAAAGAGGGCCAAAGAAGGATCATTCCTGTAATCTCAAAGCTAAACATAAAACAACTAAACATATTAGATTTGTTGCCTTTAAGTAATTTAAATTGTCAAAAGAGGATTATTAAATATTACAGTTAGTTAACTTTTTGCATACACCTCGGACCCAGTATACACGGACTGGTCACTGACATACAGGTAAATGTATATATTGGAAATACGTTATCGAGGCTGAGCTTTCAAAACTGACATTTGTTGAAGATTAAATAATCATATCTCAATTATTTCCCTGCATATCTGTGATTTTTCTTCAAAAAGCAATGCTTCAATACTATCTTTAAGACTGTATTATTATATTTACTGAAAGTTTATCTGACTTTATGATCATCAGCAAGAAACCAAGGTTCCAGTTTTATCTATTTTCGGCACCTTTAGCCGAAAATCGTCAGAAACCAGCCTAAAAACAGGATAGAACTTCAATTTTATTTTCTGTAACTTGTAATATTTCAACTTTGCATACCAGGAATCTCTGGAATGTTCAGAATCAATTTTATTGGCTGTAGTACTTTGAAATAGCGCTAAAACAAAGCCTCTACAACATAACTTTGTATTTCCTTCAGTTACCAGTTCCTTTATACTGCATCCGAGCATATACTGAATAATTTTGCCTGCAGATTTTTTTAAATGCAACATTTGCATAGAAATTCTTACGGCAATGCT
Organism: Loripinus fragilis; assembly: GCA_964019695.1. Classification (NCBI taxonomy): domain Eukaryota; kingdom Metazoa; phylum Mollusca; class Bivalvia; order Lucinida; family Lucinidae; genus Loripinus; species Loripinus fragilis. Next base: position 48,221,369 of record OZ026514.1, read on the forward strand.
ATCAAAGTGTCAAGAAGTTGTGAATTCCAGCCCTCAGATGACCAATATTTTATTTAAGAAGAGAAAGAGAAAAATGTTTGAAAATTTATGACATTTCACCATACTCACCTCTTCAGCTTTCACTAGCCTCTCCTGTGGGCCCCTGTCACCATAATACTCTCCTTCCCCGTTCAGTTCCCGCGGTAACGGGTCCTGAAAATACTGTTCTTCTGTTTGAGTTCCTCGATGTACTCGGGTTCTCTTTTGGCGCTGAGACATTTTACGTTTGGTCGAGTATGAGAGATCTTGGCTACCAGAGCCTAGTAAAAAAAAAACAGAACAAGTACTCTATTTTATTTTGGTTGAGGCTACCATAGCTAAACAACAAACACATAAAAATCCTTCAATTATATGTATGATTCAATCGGGAAAGCTTGGCACAATTCAAAAATCAAATCAAGCCTCGGGTGTAAGTAAGGCACATTACGCGTAGTACTATGTACGAAAAAGATCCATTTTGTTAGCCTTAACTGGCGTGAGGAAAATTAGTTCTGTAGCATGTGGGTTCAGCCCTGTTAAAATCCATTTTTCTGATTACTCAAAAAGTTTAATCAGCAGAATTAATGAAGTTTATGTATTTTTCAATAAAATATCGCTACAGCAATATTTTATTGAAAAAACATAAATTTCATTTATAACTGTTTGTTTTGCTGCGATCATACTTGTTATTGTGTTGGCATGGTTTCTGTGACGTCAGCGTCATGTTATGTAACGTCAGCATCATGTTATCAAAGTAGATCGTCAATGTACATCCGAGGTCTGATTCCACGGAACTGGCTGAGGCAATTCCGATTGATGTTTGATTAAGTATGAGAGATCTTGGCTACAACAACCTAGTAAAGAATATACATGAAAAAGGTTTTGACACAAGTCAATTTCGCACCTGCACTAAAACACATGGACATGCATAAAGGGAAACAAGTAAAACTTGAGTGTGAAATGTAGGCCAAGGCCATCATGGCATAGATGATGCTTGAAGATCATGCCTAGGACATTAGCTATGACAAGGGTCAACACTCACGGCTATCACTAATGCAGAGAAACTCGATGTAAATCTATGATAAAAGTCATCAGAGAATAAAATTAAAGCCAAAGGCACCAGGTCATAGTGCATGATTAAAGAGTATGCCAAGGACAACCACCCAAGGATTTTCCTACCTTTCTGAAGTCAGGGCCAGGGGTCTGTTGAATTTGGGAAAAAAAACATTTGAACCATCAAAGTTGGGAAAACTTGATGCAGTTTAAAAGAACTGGACTTTAATTTTAAATTGATTAAAGACCATGGATATAAGATGTTGCTTCAGTTGCCATTCATAAAAACATGTTTTCATTCACATTTTTATGCAAATTTTCGTGCATCTGTAACTTTGCTATATGTATATTTGTTCAGATTTTCATGAAATTTTCGCCAAAATGTAGACCTAAGAAATTGGGAATGATATACACCATTTTGTGAAGTTTTTTCGCTTATTTCTTAATTGGGAAAGGGCCAATATTCGGCCTCAAATCAGGCCTAGGAAAATCCCTGATCACCACACAAGGTTTGTCAATTGTAGCAATAACTGCTGTCACATGGCTGAGTCCATGCCCTTGTGGGCGACTGGATCTCTTTTTCCACTGGAGCTGACTACAAAGCATAACTCTCTTCACATTCTAAAATATTTGAAGGATCAATCAGAAGTCAGCATATTAATGTGCATAAAACATGAGTGAAAAATTTTCAGCCTTTTATCAAAAAAAAATTCTTTTATAAGCAAATAAAAAAAATCAGGATGGGGTGGAAAGTTTTCTGAAAAACTTTCAACCCCAATTTTTTTTATTTGCTTATATTTCATAGGGTCGGGTGGGGATGAGAATCTAAAGAATTATTTGGCATGGCCTAAGATTGCTTCAGGCAAAGTTTCACTATTCTAGCTAGTCTGTTAAGCTGAACAGGCTGGTTTGAGTCATACTTGGTTGAAAACCCCGAAAACATGTTTCTGATGTCACTGCCCAAATTAGAGAGAAACTTACCATTTGATGATAATGAGTCGAGACGTCTGTTACAAGCCACATTGGCTTTACTTCTACACTCCATCACAACCAAGTCTTTACAGTGTTTATGAGCATTTATACCACAATCTGTAACAAAACCCACTATTTTATTTCCATGTTTCAAAGCTGTGAAACCCACTATTTTATTTCCATGTTTCAAAGCCGTGAAACCCACTACTTTATTTCAATAATTCCTGATAAATATATGCCAAAAAATAATTTTCATGTTTCTCAACCAAAACATATGCTGTGCGTACTCAAAAGAATCGTCTCATTGAGACCGTTCTTTTGAGTACCCAAAACATATGTTTACACTGATGGATAAGAAACTATGGCTTTACTCCTACACTTCATCACAACCAAGTCTTTACAGTGTTTATGAGCATTTATACCACAATCTGTAACAAAGCCGTGAAACTCATTAGATTTATTTCTATGTTTCCCGATAAAAATGTGCAAAAATAATAATTTTCTTGTTTCTCTGCCAAAACATATGCTGTGGGTACTCAAAGTAAAACAACTTTTTTGAGCACCCAAAACATATTTTTAACCAAATGAATAAGACACTAATAACAATTTCATGTTCAGAAAGCTTTGTTTATCTGTACTTACATATTTACCCTAAATACAGAGTTTGTGAGCATTTAAACCATAATATGTAACATGACCAGAGAGCAAATCAAGTTTTTTCCAATCCTCCAGATAAAAGTGCAAAATCAAAAATTAATCTTTGTATTTCTCAAACAAAACATATGAGGCAGTTCTTTTGAGAAAGCAAAGCATATGTTAGGAAAAAAAATCACAATTTTACTTTCAAAAAGACCGTCTGAAAATCTGTATGTGCATTTAGTTAAAATACACCATAGTAATAGTATGACATCTTAGCAATTCAGGAATATAAACAATATATTGGTGATTGAACAATTGCCATAGTAACAGGGTGTTTTATGACAGGACTTGAAGACGCATGGCCACATTTATATTATTTTTTGCATACTCACGGTCATTCAAAGTATTTTATTTCAATAATATATAGATTTGAACCTCTTGATATCATTTCTTCTACAGAACAATCTTAGTGCTTCATAAAATGATGTAAAAGAAGAACCAAATGAACATATCCTTTATTTTGGTTGCCTAGCAACCAATTTACTCAATTCTTTTATAAACACACTACTTTGTGTTGCTATGTTAACTATGTTAGTGAAGGATATCCTACAAAATGCACGGTTATGTGCAGCTGATTGTAATTTAATATACATGAACAAAACCCTGTTCAATTTAATTGCCTTCACCTATTTGATAGTAACTTTTAAAGTCAAGGTCAGCAAAAAGTACCAGATATTTCTTGAAAACTTGTTTTTTTAAGCTTTGTTTCCATGGTAACAGCACAAGACTCTGGAACATTACTTTACACTATTGGTTATAGACAGATTGCATGAGAATATATAAGTATTCGTAAAAAAATAAACTATACATCTTAATTTGTTGCCATGGTGACCACCCAGGGGACAAAAATTCCACTTGTCCGCTCGTAATTACGACTGAAATCTAGAAAGGACGAGTAATACTTCTCAAAGCACTTGTCCTGTAAGACGAGTGCTTTGGGAAAAATTACTCGAGGGTGAGGGTGAAAAATCTGAGGGTAAATCTAGCATTTCTGAGTATTGACTGCTGTCAGTATATGGGATGCAGTTCTGAAACTGACTGGGTAAGTATCATTTTAGCAGTGATATTTAAGGAACTTTATAAGTCATATTACATATTACTCCCTTATGTTCTCTATTGCATACACTTTTAAAGGACAAGTGCATGTGTTTGCAGGTCGAGTGAAAATTGTAAGTCACTCATCCTGCAGGACAAGTGCAATACTGAAATATTTTTGTTCCCTGCCATCTATACAGAGTTGTCCATGCATGTTTACCGAGTCTTCTAATATTACCTAGCAGCGAAAGTTGGAACTATGTAACAGGTCGAATATTGTATATTCGAACAGTCAAAAAGACATCCTAGCTTTGAACGAGATTTCATAAGTCTAGCATGTAAATTCGCTGTGTTATAGAAATAGTCTCATTATTTATTGGATGACCCTTGTAGTTTACATTATGTAGTAACATTATGTAATGATGCCCATAACAAAGTCACATACATATGGCAAATCTTTGTGTTTTCATGCTAAAACATGATGACAACGTGGTTTTAGTGTCATATGGTAAAGAGAATCTAACTTTCCTGCAAGTTTAATAAATTCAATAATAATTGAACACACATGTAAAATCCTCAATGTACAGACTATTGAAAAAATACAGTCCACTCTCATAAACTAAATGAGACCAGAGTATCACTTTGAGTTACCAATAGTTAGAGCTACTTTGACTAATCAGGCTTTGTGTTATAAAGAGAACTAAGAAACAAGATATTTAAACTTACCTTTACATTTCCAACCTTGTTTAATTAAACCCCATAACTGAAATCGAACAAAAACCCAGTATTAAATTTTATACCCTCAGTAAATGCCTGGCTAGAGATAAGTGAGAATTGTCCGGGGTTTTTTTACAGAATTTCGAAGTCCCGGACTGAACAAAAACACTACATTTCTTCAAAATTTGGTCTGGAATTTCTCATGTACAATTTTTGTGTTGGGTCCTTGTTTTGTTTTGCAGTGCTTTGTGTCCTTTCTAGTTTTACAATCATCCCGCAGGGGAAGAGAGAACTGGTTGCTTTGCTTTTGTTGTGATCTGGATGTCATGTCACTGTTATCGTTTTTTGACTCTTCCTCATGGTGCTGTAGTATGTGATTGTGGCATTTCCTGATCATACTCACTTACTTTTTCATAACTCAAGTCTAAATTTTGCAGATGATATCAAAACTCGAACTTGCCCTGTATTTTACAATGCCTAACCCTTCTTTAACTTTGAATGAAATTTATGCATCCCTTCAAAATTTATTGATTGGAAACCCAAAGTATGATACCGATGATGACTATAACATCAACGACAGAGATATAGTCCCTATGTGTCAGCCATGCTTTGCACAAATAGGGTCAGTCACACAGTGCAGGTCCACATTAGACTGCTCCTGAATGAGCAGTCTGATCAGGGTCATCACTCTTTTGACATTCTGTCTAAAAACATGTTAACTAAAATTTAATCCACAACAATATGGAATCTATGTTTAAAGTAAGACCTTTCTTAAGCAGCCACTCAAAAAGAAGACAAAAAACTGATTTTCAAGACTGATTATCACTTAATGCAGGTCAAAGTATTGCAGAATGCTGAAGAGAGCATTTTGCAATACTTTTGACCTTCATTAAGCTACCATTTGTCATTAAGATTTTTGTTTTGTCTATTATTGAGTGGCCGCTTAAGACAGGTTTTACTATATATATTTCCTTTCCCCCAAATATCTGAATATTAATTTAGTATTAAGACATGTTTTTATGATGTTTCTCCCAGTTACAGGCTCCGGCTGATGGGGAGAGGTATAAGAGACCGGCTGTGCTTCAACAATGCCATTTTTAAACTGACCAGTGCATACTGACCGGTCTCTTCTGCAATTCCTTATGGGGCGGGCCTGTGAGCTGGGAGTTTCGGTCATGGAGCTGGCCCCTGATAGCCAACCTGATGTATATATAATGTAGTTTGTTAGTTTCCATTAGGTTTAGTATTTTAGGTGAATAAATAGAAAAATGTTCATAATAGTTACTTGTCATTTCCCATTAATTAAATAAAAATGACATTATTTTCACTGTGACCCTCCAAATGATATATTTACCCACAGTTTTAGATAAACAAAAAAATTCAGCGTAAAACTGTAAATATTTTCTCGTACCTATAATTTTTCGCATATGTTTTGGGTGCTCCAAAGAACCGTCTCATGGAGACGGTTCTTTTGAGTACCAACAACATATGTTTCGGTTGAGAAATAAGAAAATTATATTTCTGGTACGCACTCTTAACTAAAGGCCTGTTTACCACAAAAGGTGTTACATGTATACTTACGAGGCCTGTACAATGTATACAAAATGTGGGTTTGAAGTATGTGATTTCATGAAAGGCATGTTTAAAGCTGTTGCGTAATGCATGGCAGTTAGCACGGATGAAATACGTCTTCATCTCCGCTTTACTGATCATACCATCCCTGTAAATAGAGGAAAATTGTTACTAATCATTTTACCTTTACAAACATCTATAAAGTTTGATCAATCTGAATTTAGTAACATTTAGGTACTGTGCTTCCAAGTTTTCAAATGATATCAATTTTTGGTGATTACCAGGGGTGTGCATTTAATTGTGACACAATCTTATCCCTTCACTCTTTCAAAAGTTATTGATAATTCAAATATGTGCAGTCGTAATACACTGACTTTATTGCTGTGTGTAAAATGAAATCTGACGCAAGTTTTGAAATAAGAGCCTATATTAAAGGTGGCATTAGTCTGAAAATGTCCGGTTCACAGACATTTAATGAATTATGTCTAATACATGAGAAATCTACAGTGTCGAAAAGTTCAGCTTTTAGGTGGCACAAGAAATTTCAAGATGGTAAAACTGACCAAAAAGATGGTACCCATCTTGGTCAGCCCAAAACTGCTGCTACCAAGGCTAATTTTGCTGCTGTGGCAACAATTGTTGGTATTTTAACATTTATTAGCATGATAAATACAACATCTGAGAGATTCAAAGCAAGAAACTTCTTTATTTGTCGATATTTAGTAAATATGAGCAGTTGGAATTTCGTGCTCAGTTGAGTTGGGCATGAAAAAAGTTTTATAACTTCGGGCCAGATTAAAAAAGATGACAGACTAACAGTGAAAGATACTGGTCATGGTGTTGGCATATAATTGAGGTCAGTTCATAAGATTTGGGCTCCTCAGTTGAAACTTAGAAAGTTTTTGCGATTAGTCTCGCATCTCTTGACTAAAGAACAAAAGGCTACTCGTGTGAAAATTGCCACAGTTGAACTATGCATAAACAAAGTTTTATAACCTCAGGGCTGGTTGACTAGTACTTAGAGGTCATTTGATGTACAATATCAGTCCTTGATGACTAAAAAATATATATATATATTTTTGAGACATCCCCCATATAGCACTTACTGATCAGCGTCTAACACACAAAAGGAATCAATGAAAGGAAAGTTTCCGGCAATAGCCTCGAACTCTGCATGAGAAATAAACCCGTCTCTGTCATTGTCGTAATTCTTGAACACAGCCTGAAACAAACAACAACACACATAACATACGGTCTTTGTCGCAAGAAAACACTTCTTTGGGGTTTCTGACCAAGTGAGATTCAAACCAGTCTGCTCAACTACGAAGGCTAGCAAGAATATTGAAATTTTGATTACAGCAAGTGGGGTCATAATACTTATCAGAAAGCATATAACAAAGGCGCTGATCTGACTGCGCAGGCTGGTCTGTGCCTTTGATGTTTGCATGCAAAGTCAGTTTTTTTTTTGCGAGGAGGCCCATATTCTACCTAGTAAGTATACATGCTCTTATTAGTGGACACTCCAGTTCTAAGTAAGTAAGGTTGCAAAGATCAGGAATCAATACAATCAAGTACCACACCTAACCCAGGATACCAATGGGAAAGTGACAAACTCACAGAAGACACCACAAACGAGAGCCAAGAGGTCAGCCCTTTCCCAGCAGGTGACCACGAAGCACATATAAACAGACGCGCACAAAACATAGCAAACACAAGACAGAACAAAAACATAAAAGATCCACAAAAGAAGTACCGCCCTGGAACGGTTATTTTATGGGTGCTCAAAAGAACCATATTAATGTGGCGGTTCTTTTGAGCACCTAAAACATATATTTTAGTTGTTAAATAAGAAAACTGGATGTAAATTAATTACACACTCTTATCTGGAGGCTTGGTGTTTATTGATTTTTTGTGCGGCTTTGTGATTGATCATATTTCTTGTTACTATTTTTGTCTTATGACATACTCAATCAGAAGAAAGTATCATTGTGAGGCCAAGGTTAAGAAAGCGAATCACAACCCTTGGTATGACAAGATGAGTTCTTTATGAATATGTACACTATTTAAACTTCTGATTTTTCAGTCAATCAGGGTGTGTGTTTAATACCAATATGGATTCAAGCTGTGGATGAAAAATGTGCGGATCCTAATCATCAGAAGCTAGCTGACCCACACATTTTTCAAAGGATGGAATGTTATGTGCATAGTAGGCATATTGGGTCCAACACGGTAAATTCTGATCGTGCAAAAACTACAATAAAAACATAGAATTTAATTGAATCAAATGATATTGAACAGAATATAATTGAATAAAATGGAATTGAACAGAGTACTTAGAAAAAAATCTTCCCGGAATACCATCAGAGTGTCAAAGAGTTGGAAATACCAGGTAAACCATCAGAGTGTCAAAGAGTTTGGATCCAGATCAGGCCCGACGTTCTGTCGGGCCTGATCTGGGTCAAAACTGTTTGCAGAAGTTATCAGCAGACGACACTAGTAGGTAATGAGCAATATGACAATTTATAATAGTCTCTTACCTCCACCATATCGTGTACATGTTTGTTGATGGTGTTGGGATCTGGAGGTCTCATTCCCGCCACCCACTCCGCAAACACAACTGGCTTTGTAGGTGTGGAAGGCTGAAACAAATAGAATATGTATACAATGCAGTTCCTTTATAATGCTATGTTTGTGAATCATATGGGCCACTTCGCTAGAAAACCTGTCTTCGGGGTTTCCGTCAAAGCGAGTTTCAAACCGGTCTCATCAGCTACAGAGACCATCTAGAAAATTGAAATTTCACCTGTAACAAGTTTACATATGATACTTTCCAAAAAGTGAATAACAAAGGCACTGATCAGACTGTGCAGATGCGCAGGTTGGTCTGTGCCTGTGTTGTTCACAAACCAACGAAGACAGGTTTTCTCGCGACGAGGCCCATATTATAAAGAGACAATTTTTAATGGTCATTTTCCTATAATTTATTTGTAAAATTTGATGGTAAAACATTTGGGAGCCACAACATGACCATGTTATATCAAAATTTGTGTTATATAATATAATGTCTGTTATACAGGGACTGCACTGAAAATGTATATATCAATTGGGATCAGTGTGATCTGGGGCACATGGTTTGCAAAAGATTCCAAAATAGTAACAGCAGACCACATGCGTCACCAAAGGCAATGAAACTGTTAAAAATGTCAAAGGACCCTAGCAGAGTTCATATGAGTCACCTATTTGACAGTTCAGACTGTTAATTTATGACCACATCAAAAGAAAACTGGTCTTCCAGGTTTGCAACCAGGCAAGTCTTAAACTGGCCTGCTTAGCTCCTGACTCAACCTAGAATTTGAAGATTGGATTAAGCAAGTACATGTATACTTAATATTCTTTCCATCCAGTGAGCAGCAATACTCTTTGGACTGCAGGAAGATAAGGCTGATCTACATCTTTTGTTGTACGAATCATGACATATATATATATATATATATATATATATATTCAAATAATGAGTTGATGTTACATGTTTTGTTTTTATTTAATATAAACTATGCTAAACAATATGGCAACACGTTTTGCTGAGCTCTTCAGAGCTGATGCATTGTAATAATATATATATTAAGTGTACTAAAAATGCTTGACTCTTTTAACTCTTTGCATGCTGGGTAATTTTTCATGTTTTTTGTCATCTGCAGATATTTTTCAACAATACTTATTTCAAAATATTCTTTTGGGAAAAACATCCCAGACAAACAGCTTGGATCCAGATCAGGCCCAACATTCTACATAAAAAAAGATGTGCTTGAGTATTTAAACTTATGCTCTAGGGAATGTACGCAATTCACAGTATAGCTGTATTGTACTATTATTTGTTAAAAGTAGGTCAAAGGTATATCAAGGTCGTATATTCTAGTATATTTGAAAATCTCTTCTCACAAGGTGTACACATGTAAAATATCAAAGCTCTAGTCCTAATACTTTAAGATATGGCCGATGTCTAGTAGTTTTACAAGTTAAGGCTAATCAGGGTTCATACAGGCAAGTATGAGTAAATTTTAAGGACTTTTCAAGGACTTCTAAAAACCTCTCCAACAGTTTTCAAGGTCTTAAAGTTAATGCAAAAATACTGATCCAAGTGTTCAAATTCTGCTTCAGAAATGCTAGACTGAGATAATGGAGGCATTAGTACTGGAAAATTAGTATAAAATTGTTGTGCCTATGTTTGGTGCAGCATATGCTGCACCAAATAAAGGCACAACAATTTTATACTGACTTAGGTCTCTATCAACAGTGCTAAGTCCTACAGAAATGAGTAGAATTCAAGGACTTTTCAAGGCTTTTGAATGATTTTCAGTACTTTTCAAGAAAACCCTCTAAATTCAAGTACTTTTCAAGCCTGTGCCAACCCTGCTAATGTTAAAGTTTGCTGCAGGCATGCACACATGCTCACACCAATCTCGCACCCATTGCTCTTTTGGCTTTCATTTTTATTTGTTCTTTTTTATTTTTGGTAAAAATGAGTCATGACATGCCTTGAATGTCTTACCTAAACATGTTTAAAGCTAAATTCAGTACCAGAATTATTGGTTGTTTGTGTAATAATTACAACTGTCATAACTTTCATTGAGATCCGCTAATCTGATTGGTCAAGAACGGTCATCTGATCACATTAACCTGTATTTCATTTTTCAATGAACCCGGTCCGTATTCATGAGGGACGGGGCCATTCACAACAGAACTACTTTTGTGATACTGTCCTGCAACTTCGTTGTATGTTTTCAGTTGAGCCCCGCAATAAAATCGTTTCTTGAACTTACTGCATGACTGTTGCCCATGGTTTATCCAACATCTTTTGCAATTCGTCTTTGCTTTCTTCAATCACTCAATAAAAAAGATAGCTCAATTTCTTTTTGCCGGGGTCATTTCTTTTCCTTTCCTAGCCATTTTGACAGATGATGCTTTCGTCACCAATGTAAACGAATGACGTCATATCCGATGACGTAACTATCGTACACATTCTAATGAACACCCATGTTAAGTTGTTTTGGTTGTGACTATGTAAAAGCGAGATTCTAGCCTCTAAAATGTAGTTGTTTATTTTCAATTGGAGAACGGCCGGGCCGCCATTTTGATTTTTTGAACGTCATAACGTCTACATACGCACGTCATAATCTAAATGCGCGAAACGAACTATTAGATGGAAACGTATTTTTTAAGGAAAACATAATTATAAATACTGAATAAGAATGAATAAAGAAGTTGTTATTATAAAAATTGAAAGTTATTTTTCTGCGTTTCACTGAGGTATGAAATGTCGTTTAAATTACATCTAATTTGCATGAAAACCTTCGGTTAGATGTAATTTTCCCGAAATTTCATACCTAAGTGAAACGCAGAAAAATAACTTTCAATTCTTAATCTAAGTAGCAATTTCTTCTTTTTTTTGGATAGCTATAAAAAAAGATGCTACTTACTGATGATAGAGAGTTTCTTGGTTCCCGTGCCAGAGATAGTTCATATATCTCATCTTCTGTGTAGTGCATGTCTAATGACAGCTGAAACAGAGAACCGGACAATATGATAATAGTAACATTGTCCCAATTCTTTCTCGTGTCATCTGCTAATAACCTTTGCAAACAGTGTAGATCCATAAGTGACATTAACTTTGAATTGAAACCACAGAATCAATCTTTTCATAAACCTTCTAAGAATGAAATTCATTTCTCAATATTTACATTTTCGAAGCAAGCCTTTAATGAATCCTTAGATTTTTGCAACCGCTCAAAGCCTCATGAATGACACAAATTTGATTGAAAGCTGCCAAGCTCACTTTCCCGTGCAATACGCTTCGAGCATCAAATTCATTCACCAGAAGTGACACAGGTGTTGTGATTGAGAGCGAGCCACACCAGAGTCGCAAAAGCAAACAAGCCTCTTGCTTAATCCATTGGCTGTCCTTGTTCACAGTGGCTGTTCCACTTTTCAGTTTTACACTCCCACAAGTCGTTAATACTATTACATATTAAATACAAAACCATTTTGTTTCCTAAATTACAAATAATTTTTATGTTTTAGATATTTATAATAAAATGTAAGTATAAGCAATAAATTCAGTTTTTGGTCTGTTCATGGAATCATGAATACTTTGGGTCTCTTGCAAGAGACCCAAAGTATTCATGATTCCATGAACAATTCAAAAATTGAATTCATTTCTTAAAATGACAAATATTGTAAGGAGTGGAAGTGTCTGCTACAGTCAACCCTCATTATAACGACCATATTTGTTCTAAGCTAGCTTTGACGTTAAAGTGAATACGCTGTTATAAAGAAATGCCAACCAGTACCAGGTTGCAACATCATAATCATTTGGTAAAAGAAAATAGTATGTAAATTAATTTAAATGCTATTATTCCAAATGCATACATCAGTTAAATTTCATAATCCATCAAAATTTACAAAGCTTGCCTCTTATCAAATGTGACAGAAACCTGTTCATGTAAAAGACCTCTTCCTGATCACCAAATTGACTGACACATGGTAAAAACTCTGTTATATAATGCATCTATTTTCAATAGAAAATGTATATCTGTTCCCAGAACTTACTGTCGGTGTCGTTAAGTGAATATTCTGTTATAAAGAGGAAATTTTGATGGAAACAGATCCATTCCCTGCAAATTTATGTCAGATAGTGAATATTCTGTTATAAAGAGTGACGTTATAAAGAGTTTTGACAGTATATAGAGTAAATATGACAGATGGATAATTTACCTACCCTGAGTGTATTAATGAGATCCATGTTGGCGTAGACGCCTGGAATGGATAATTTACCTACCCTGAGTGTATTAATGAGATCCATGTTGGCGTAGACGCCTGGAATGGATAATTTACCTACCCTGAGTGTATTAATGAGATCCATGTTGGCGTAGACACCGGGAATGGACAATTTACCTACCCTGAGTGTATTAATGAGATCCATGTTGGCGTAGACGCCTGGAATGGATAATTTACCTACCCTGAGTGTATTAATGAGATCCATGTTGGCGTAGACACCTGGAATGGATAATTTACCTGCCCTGAGTGTATTAATGAGATCCATGTTGGCGTAGACGCCTGGAATGGACAATTTACCTGCCCTGAGTGTATTAATGAGATCCATGTTGGCGTAGACACCGGGAATGGATGTTACCTACCCTGAGTGTTTTAATGAGATCCATGTTGGCGAAGACATAGGGAATGGATAATTTACCTGCCCTGAGTGTATTAATGAGATCCATGTTGGAGTAGACGCCTGGAATGGATAATTTACCTACCCTGAGTGTATTAATGAGATCCATGTTGGCGTAGACGTCTGGAATGGATAATTTACCTACCCTGAGTGTATTAATGAGATCCATGTTGGCGTAGATGCCTGGAATGGATAATTTACCTAGTCTGAGTGTATTAATGAGATCCATGTTGGCGTAGACGCCTGGAATGGATAATTTACCTACCCTGAGTGTATTAATGAGACCCATGTTGGCGTAGACACCTGGAATGGATAATTTACCTACCCTGAGTGTATTAATGAGATCCATGTTGGCGTAGACGCCTGGAATGGATAATTTACCTACCCTGAGTGTATTAATGAGATCCATGTTGGCGTAGACGCCTGGAATGGATAATTTACCTACCCTGAGTGTATTAATGAGATCCATGTTGGCGTAGACACCGGGAATGGATAATTTACCTACCCTGAGTGTATTAATGAGATCCATGTTGGCGTAGACGCCTGGAATGGATAATTTACCTACCCTGAGTGTATTAATGAGATCCATGTTGGCGTAGACACCTGGAATGGATAATTTACCTACCCTGAGTGTATTAATGAGATCCATGTTGGCGAAGACACCGGGAATGGATAATTTACCTACCCTGAGTGTATTAATGAGACCCATGTTGGCGTAGACGCCTGGAATGGATGTTACCTACCCTGAGTGTATTAATGAGATCCATGTTGGCGGAGACCCCTGGAATGGATAATTTACCTACCCTGAGTGTATAAATGAGATCCATGTTGGCGAAGACACCGGGAATGGATGTTACCTACCCTGAGTATTTTAATGAGATCCATGTTGGCGAAGACACTGGGAATGGATGTTACCTACCCTGAGTGTATTTATGAGATCCATGTTGGCGTAGACGCCTGGAATGGACAATTTACCTACCCTGAGTGTATTAATGAGATCCATGTTGGCATAGATGCCTGGAATGGATCATTTACCTGCCCTGAGTGTATTAATGAGATCCATGTTGGCTAAGACACCAGGAATGGATAATTTACCTACCCTGAGTGTATTAATGAGATCCATGTTGGCGTAGACGCCTGGAATGGATGTTACCTACCCTGAGTGTATTAATGAGATCCATGTTGGCGTAGACGCCTGGAATTGACAATTTACCAACCCTGAGTGTATTAATGAGATCCATGTTGGGGTAGATGCCTGGAATGGATAATTTACCTACCCTGAGTGTATTAATGAGATCCATGTTGGCGTAGACACCTGGAATGGACAATTTACCTACCCTGAGTGTATTAATGAGATCGATGTTGGCGTAGACACCGGGAATGGATAATTTACCTACCCTGAGTGTATTAATGAGATCCATGTTGGCGTAGACACCGGGAATGGATAATTTACCTGCCCTGAGTGTATTGATGAGATCCATGTTGGCGTAGACGCCTGGAATGGATAATTTACCTACCCTGAGTGTATTAATGAGATCCATGTTGGCGTAGACGCCTGGAATGGATAATTTACCTACCCTGGGTGTATTAATGAGATCCATGTTGGCGTAGACGCCTGGAATGGATAATTTACCTGCCCTGAGTGTATTAATGAGATCCATGTTGGCGTAGACGCCTGGAATGGACAATTTACCTGCCCTGAGTGTATTAATGAGATCCATGTTGGCGTAGACACCGGGAATGGATGTTACCTACCCTGAGTGTTTTAATGAGATCCATGTTGGCGAAGACACCGGGAATGGATAATTTACCTGCCCTGAGTGTATTAATGAGATCCATGTTGGCATAGATGCCTGGAATGGATCATTTACCTGCCCTGAGTGTATTAATGAGATCCATGTTGGCGAAGACACCGGGAATGGATAATTTACCTACCCTGAGTGTATTAATGAGATCCATGTTGGCGTAGACGCCTGGAATGGATGTTACCTACCCTGAGTGTATTAATGAGATCCATGTTGGCGTAGACGCCTGGAATTGACAATTTACCTACCCTGAGTGTATTAATGAGATCCATGTTGGCGTAGATGCCTGGAATGGATAATTTACCTACCCTGAGTGTATTAATGAGATCCATGTTGGCGTAGACACCTGGAATGGACAATTTACCTACCCTGAGTGTATTAATGAGATCCATGTTGGCGTAGACGCCTGGAATGGATAATTTACCTACCCTGAGTGTATTAATGAGATCCATGTTGGCGTAGACACCGGGAATGGATAATTTACCTGCCCTGAGTGTATTAATGAGATCCATGTTGGCGTAGACGCCTGGAATGGATAATTTACCTACCCTGAGTGTATTAATGAGATCCATGTTGGCGTAGACACCTGGAATGGATAATTTACCTGCCCTGAGTGTATTAATGAGATCCATGTTGGCGTAGACGCCTGGAATTGACAATTTACCTGCCCTGAGTGTATTAATGAGATCCATGTTGGCGTAGACACCGGGAATGGATGTTACCTACCCTGAGTGTTTTAATGAGATCCATGTTGGCGAAGACATAGGGAATGGATAATTTACCTGCCCTGAGTGTATTAATGAGATCCATGTTGGAGTAGACGCCTGGAATGGATAATTTACCTACCCTGAGTGTATTAATGAGATCCATGTTGGCGTAGACATCTGGAATGGATAATTTACCTACCCTGAGTGTATTAATGAGATCCATGTTGGCGTAGATGCCTGGAATGGATAATTTACCTACCCTGAGTGTATTAATGAGATCCATGTTGGCGTAGACGCCTGGAATGGATAATTTACCTACCCTGAGTGTATTAATGAGACCCATGTTGGCGTAGACACCTGGAATGGATAATTTACCTACCCTGAGTGTATTAATGAGATCCATGTTGGCGTAGACGCCTGGAATGGATAATTTACCTACCCTGAGTGTATTAATGAGATCCATGTTGGCGTAGACGCCTGGAATGGATAATTTACCTACCCTGAGTGTATTAATGAGATCCATGTTGGCGTAGACACCGGGAATGGATAATTTACCTACCCTGAGTGTATTGATGAGATCCATGTTGGCGAAGACACCGGGAATGGATAATTTACCTACCCTGAGTGTATTAATGAGATCCATGTTGGCGTAGACACCGGGAATGGATGTTACCTACCCTGAGTGTTTTAATGAGATCCATGTTGGCGAAGACACCGGGAATGGATAATTTACCTGCCCTGAGTGTATTAATGAGATCCATGTTGGCATAGATGCCTGGAATGGATCATTTACCTGCCCTGAGTGTATTAATGAGATCCATGTTGGCGAAGACACCGGGAATGGATAATTTACCTACCCTGAGTGTATTAATGAGATCCATGTTGGCGTAGACGCCTGGAATGGATGTTACCTACCCTGAGTGTATTAATGAGATCCATGTTGGCGTAGACGCCTGGAATTGACAATTTACCTACCCTGAGTGTATTAATGAGATCCATGTTGGCGTAGACACCTGGAATGGACAATTTACCTACCCTGAGTGTATTAATGAGATCCATGTTGGCGTAGACGCCTGGAATGGATAATTTACCTACCCTGAGTGTATTAATGAGATCCATGTTGGCGTAGACACCGGGAATGGATAATTTACCTGCCCTGAGTGTATTAATGAGATCCATGTTGGCGTAGACGCCTGGAATGGATAATTTACCTACCCTGAGTGTATTAATGAGATCCATGTTGGCGTAGACACCTGGAATGGATAATTTACCTGCCCTGAGTGTATTAATGAGATCCATGTTGGCGTAGACGCCTGGAATTGACAATTTACCTGCCCTGAGTGTATTAATGAGATCCATGTTGGCGTAGACACCGGGAATGGATGTTACCTACCCTGAGTGTTTTAATGAGATCCATGTTGGCGAAGACATAGGGAATGGATAATTTACCTGCCCTGAGTGTATTAATGAGATCCATGTTGGAGTAGACGCCTGGAATGGATAATTTACCTACCCTGAGTGTATTAATGAGATCCATGTTGGCGTAGACATCTGGAATGGATAATTTACCTACCCTGAGTGTATTAATGAGATCCATGTTGGCGTAGATGCCTGGAATGGATAATTTACCTACCCTGAGTGTATTAATGAGATCCATGTTGGCGTAGACGCCTGGAATGGATAATTTACCTACCCTGAGTGTATTAATGAGACCCATGTTGGCGTAGACACCTGGAATGGATAATTTACCTACCCTGAGTGTATTAATGAGATCCATGTTGGCGTAGACGCCTGGAATGGATAATTTACCTACCCTGAGTGTATTAATGAGATCCATGTTGGCGTAGACGCCTGGAATGGATAATTTACCTACCCTGAGTGTATTAATGAGATCCATGTTGGCGTAGACACCGGGAATGGATAATTTACCTACCCTGAGTGTATTGATGAGATCCATGTTGGCGAAGACACCGGGAATGGATAATTTACCTACCCTGAGTGTATTAATGAGATCCATGTTGGCATAGACGCCTGGAATGGATGTTACCTACCCTGAGTGTATTAATGAGATCCATGTTGGCGGAGTCCCCTGGAATGGATAATTTACCTACCCTGAGTGTATAAATGAGATCCATGTTGGCGAAGACACCGGGAATGGATGTTACCTACCCTGAGTATTTTAATGAGATCCATGTTGGCGAAGACACTGGGAATGGATGTTACCTACCCTGAGTGTATTAATGAGATCCATGTTGGCGTAGACGCATGGAATGGACAATTTACCTACCCTGAGTGTATTAACGAGATCCATGTTGGCATAGATGCCTGGAATGGATCATTTACCTGCCCTGAGTGTATTAATGAGATCCATGTTGGCGAAGACACCGGGAATGGATAATTTACCTACCCTGAGTGTATTAATGAGATCCATGTTGGCGTAGACGCCTGGAATGGATGTTACCTACCCTGAGTGTATTAATGAGATCCATGTTGGCGTAGACGCCTGGAATTGACAATTTACCTACCCTGAGTGTATTAATGAGATCCATGTTGGCGTAGATGCCTGGAATGGATAATTTACCTACCCTGAGTGTATTAATGAGATCCATGTTGGCGTAGACACCTGGAATGGACAATTTACCTACCCTGAGTGTATTAATGAGATCCATGTTGGCGTAGACGCCTGGAATGGATAATTTACCTACCCTGAGTGTATTAATGAGATCCATGTTGGCGTAGACACCGGGAATGGATAATTTACCTGCCCTGAGTGTATTAATGAGATCCATGTTGGCGTAGACGCCTGGAATGGATAATTTACCTACCCTGAGTCTATTAATGAGATCCATGTTGGCGTAGACGCCTGGAATGGATAATTTACCTACCCTGGGTGTATTAATGAGATCCATGTTGGCGTAGACGCCTGGAATGGATAATTTACCTGCCCTGAGTGTATTAATGAGATCCATGTTGGGGTAGATGCTGGAATGGACAATTTACCTGCCCTGAGTGTATTAATGAGATCCATGTTGGCGTAGACACCGGGAATGGATGTTACCTACCCTGAGTGTTTTAATGAGATCCATGTTGGCGAAGACACCGGGAATGGATAATTTACCTGCCCTGAGTGTATTAATGAGATCCATGTTGGAGTAGACGCCGGGAATGGATAATTTACCTACCCTGAGTGTATTAATGAGATCCATGTTGGCGTAGACGTCTGGAATGGATAATTTACCTACCCTGAGTGTATTAATGAGATCCATGTTGGCGTAGATGCCTGGAATGGATAATTTACCTACCCTGAGTGTATTAATGAGATCCATGTTGGCGTAGACGCCTGGAATGGATAATTTACCTACCCTGAGTGTATTAATGAGACCCATGTTGGCGTAGACACCTGGAATGGATAATTTACCTACCCTGAGTGTATTAATGAGATCCATGTTGGCGTAGACGCCTGGAATGGATAATTAACCTACCCTGAGTGTATTAATGAGATCCATGTTGGCGTAGACGCATGGAATGGATAATTTACCTACCCTGAGTGTATTAATGAGACCCATGTTGGCGTAGACACCTGGAATGGATAATTTACCTACCCTGAGTGTATTAATGAGATCCATGTTGGCGTAGACGCCTGGAATGGATAATTTACCTACCCTGAGTGTATTAATGAGATCCATGTTGGCGTAGACGCCTGGAATGGATAATTTACCTACCCTGAGTGTATTAATGAGATCCATGTTGGCGTAGACACCGGGAATGGATGTTACCTACCCTGAGTGTTTTAATGAGATCCATGTTGGCGAAGACATAGGGAATGGATAATTTACCTGCCCTGAGTGTATTAATGAGATCCATGTTGGAGTAGATGCCTGGAATGGATAATTTACCTACCCTGAGTGTATTAATGAGATCCATGTTGGCGTAGACATCTGGAATGGATAATTTACCTACCCTGAGTGTATTAATGAGATCCATGTTGGCGTAGATGCCTGGAATGGATAATTTACCTACCCTGAGTGTATTAATGAGATCCATGTTGGCGTAGACGCCTGGAATGGATAATTTACCTACCCTGAGTGTATTAATGAGACCCATGTTGGCGTAGACACCTGGAATGGATAATTTACCTACCCTGAGTGTATTAATGAGATCCATGTTGGCGTAGACGCCTGGAATGGATAATTTACCTACCCTGAGTGTATTAATGAGATCCATGTTGGCGTAGACGCCTGGAATGGATAATTTACCTACCCTGAGTGTATTAATGAGATCCATGTTGGCGTAGACACCGGGAATGGATAATTTACCTACCCTGAGTGTATTGATGAGATCCATGTTGGCGAAGACACCGGGAATGGATAATTTACCTACCCTGAGTGTATTAATGAGATCCATGTTGGCATAGACGCCTGGAATGGATGTTACCTACCCTGAGTGTATTAATGAGATCCATGTTGGCGGAGTCCCCTGGAATGGATAATTTACCTACCCTGAGTGTATAAATGAGATCCATGTTGGCGAAGACACCGGGAATGGATGTTACCTACCCTGAGTATTTTAATGAGATCCATGTTGGCGAAGACACTGGGAATGGATGTTACCTACCCTGAGTGTATTAATGAGATCCATGTTGGCGTAGACGCATGGAATGGACAATTTACCTACCCTGAGTGTATTAACGAGATCCATGTTGGCATAGATGCCTGGAATGGATCATTTACCTGCCCTGAGTGTATTAATGAGATCCATGTTGGCGAAGACACCGGGAATGGATAATTTACCTACCCTGAGTGTATTAATGAGATCCATGTTGGCGTAGACGCCTGGAATGGATGTTACCTACCCTGAGTGTATTAATGAGATCCATGTTGGCGTAGACGCCTGGAATTGACAATTTACCTACCCTGAGTGTATTAATGAGATCCATGTTGGCGTAGATGCCTGGAATGGATAATTTACCTACCCTGAGTGTATTAATGAGATCCATGTTGGCGTAGACACCTGGAATGGACAATTTACCTACCCTGAGTGTATTAATGAGATCCATGTTGGCGTAGACGCCTGGAATGGATAATTTACCTACCCTGAGTGTATTAATGAGATCCATGTTGGCGTAGACACCGGGAATGGATAATTTACCTGCCCTGAGTGTATTAATGAGATCCATGTTGGCGTAGACGCCTGGAATGGATAATTTACCTACCCTGAGTCTATTAATGAGATCCATGTTGGCGTAGACGCCTGGAATGGATAATTTACCTACCCTGGGTGTATTAATGAGATCCATGTTGGCGTAGACGCCTGGAATGGATAATTTACCTGCCCTGAGTGTATTAATGAGATCCATGTTGGGGTAGACGCCTGGAATGGACAATTTACCTGCCCTGAGTGTATTAATGAGATCCATGTTGGCGTAGACACCGGGAATGGATGTTACCTACCCTGAGTGTTTTAATGAGATCCATGTTGGCGAAGACACCGGGAATGGATAATTTACCTGCCCTGAGTGTATTAATGAGATCCATGTTGGAGTAGACGCCGGGAATGGATAATTTACCTACCCTGAGTGTATTAATGAGATCCATGTTGGCGTAGACGTCTGGAATGGATAATTTACCTACCCTGAGTGTATTAATGAGATCCATGTTGGCGTAGATGCCTGGAATGGATAATTTACCTACCCTGAGTGTATTAATGAGATCCATGTTGGCGTAGACGCCTGGAATGGATAATTTACCTACCCTGAGTGTATTAATGAGACCCATGTTGGCGTAGACACCTGGAATGGATAATTTACCTACCCTGAGTGTATTAATGAGATCCATGTTGGCGTAGACGCCTGGAATGGATAATTTACCTACCCTGAGGGTATTAATGAGATCCATGTTGGCGAAGACACCGGGAATGGATAATTTACCTACCCTGAGTGTATTAATGAGATCCATGTTGGCGTAGACGCCTGGAATGGATGTTACCTACCCTGAGTGTATTAATGAGATCCATGTTGGCGTAGACGCCTGGAATTGACAATTTACCTACCCTGAGTGTATTAATGAGATCCATGTTGGCGTAGATGCCTGGAATGGATAATTTACCTACCCTGAGTGTATTAATGAGATCCATGTTGGCGTAGACACCTGGAATGGACAATTTACCTACCCTGAGTGTATTAATGAGATCCATGTTGGCGTAGACGCCTGGAATGGATAATTTACCTACCCTGAGTGTATTAATGAGATCCATGTTGGCGTAGACACCGGGAATGGATAATTTACCTGCCCTGAGTGTATTAATGAGATCCATGTTGGCGTAGACGCCTGGAATGGATAATTTACCTACCCTGAGTGTATTAATGAGATCCATGTTGGCGTAGACACCTGGAATGGATAATTTACCTGCCCTGAGTGTATTAATGAGATCCATGTTGGCGTAGACGCCTGGAATGGACAATTTACCTGCCCTGAGTGTATTAATGAGATCCATGTTGGCGTAGACACCGGGAATGGATGTTACCTACCCTGAGTGTTTTAATGAGATCCATGTTGGCGAAGACATAGGGAATGGATAATTTACCTGCCCTGAGTGTATTAATGAGATCCATGTTGGAGTAGACGCCTGGAATTGATAATTTACCTACCCTGAGTGTATTAATGAGATCCATGTTGGCGTAGACGTCTGGAATGGATAATTTACCTACCCTGAGTGTATTAATGAGATCCATGTTGGCGTTGATGCCTGGAATGGATAATTTACCTACCCTGAGTGTATTAATGAGATCCATGTTGGCGTAGACGCCTGGAATGGATAATTTACCTACCCTGAGTGTATTAATGAGACCCATGTTGGCGTAGACACCTGGAATGGATAATTTACCTACCCTGAGTGTATTAATGAGATCCATGTTGGCGTAGACGCCTGGAATGGATAATTTACCTACCCTGAGTGTATTAATGAGATCCATGTTGGCGTAGACGCCTGGAATGGATAATTTACCTACCCTGAGTGTATTAATGAGATCCATGTTGGCGTAGACAACGGGAATGGATAATTTACCTACCCTGAGTGTATTAATGAGATCCATGTTGGCGTAGACGCCTGGAATGGATAATTTACCTACCCTGAGTGTATTAATGAGATCCATGTTGGCGTAGACACCTGGAATGGATAATTTACCTACCCTGAGTGTATTAATGAGATCCATGTTGGCGAAGACACCGGGAATGGATAATTTACCTACCCTGAGTGTATTAATGAGATCCATGTTGGCGTAGACGCCTGGAATGGATAATTTACCTACCCTGAGTGTATTAATGAGATCCATGTTGGCGGAGACCCCTGGAATGGATAATTTACCTACCCTGAGTGTATAAATGAGATCCATGTTGGCGAAGACACCGGGAATGGATGTTACCTACCCTGAGTATTTTAATGAGATCCATGTTGGCGAAGACACTGGGAATGGATGTTACCTACCCTGAGTGTATTAATGAGATCCATGTTGGCGTAGACGCCTGGAATGGACAATTTACCTACCCTGAGTGTATTAACGAGATCCATGTTGGCATAGATGCCTGGAATGGATCATTTACCTGCCCTGAGTGTATTAATGAGATCCATGTTGGCGAAGACACCGGGAATGGATAATTTACCTACCCTGAGTGTATTAATGAGATCCATGTTGGCGTAGACGCCTGGAATGGATGTTACCTACCCTGAGTGTATTAATGAGATCCATGTTGGCGTAGACGCCTGGAATTGACAATTTACCTACCCTGAGTGTATTAATGAGATCCATGTTGGCGTAGATGCCTGGAATGGATAATTTACCTACCCTGAGTGTATTAATGAGATCCATGTTGGCGTAGACACCTGGAATGGACAATTTACCTACCCTGAGTGTATTAATGAGATCCATGTTGGCGTAGACGCCTGGAATGGATAATTTACCTACCCTGAGTGTATTAATGAGATCCATGTTGGCGTAGACACTGGGAATGGATAATTTACCTGCCCTGAGTGTATTAATGAGATCCATGTTGGCGTAGACGCCTGGAATGGATAATTTACCTACCCTGAGTGTATTAATGAGATCCATGTTGGCGTAGACGCCTGGAATGGATAATTTACCTACCCTGGGTGTATTAATGAGATCCATGTTGGCGTAGACGCCTGGAATGGATAATTTACCTGCCCTGAGTGTATTAATGAGATCCATGTTGGCGTAGACGCCTGGAATGGACAATTTACCTGCCCTGAGTGTATTAATGAGATCCATGTTGGCGTAGACACCGGGAATGGATGTTACCTACCCTGAGTGTTTTAATGAGATCCATGTTGGCGAAGACACCAGGAATGGATAATTTACCTGCCCTGAGTGTATTAATGAGATCCATGTTGGAGTAGACGCCGGGAATGGATAATTTACCTTCCCTGAGTGTATTAATGAGATCCATGTTGGCGTAGACGTCTGGAATGGATAATTTACCTACCCTGAGTGTATTAATGAGATCCATGTTGGCGTAGATGCCTGGAATGGATAATTTACCTACCCTGAGTGTATTAATGAGATCCATGTTGGCGTAGACGCCTGGAATGGATAATTTACCTACCCTGAGTGTATTAATGAGACCCATGTTGGCGTAGACACCTGGAATGGATAATTTACCTACCCTGAGTGTATTAATGAGATCCATGTTGGCGTAGACGCCTGGAATGGATAATTTACCTACCCTGAGTGTATTAATGAGATCCATGTTGGCGTAGACGCCTGGAATGGATAATTTACCTACCCTGAGTGTATTAATGAGATCCATGTTGGCGTAGACACCGGGAATGGATAATTTACCTACCCTGAGTGTATTAATGAGATCCATGTTGGCGTAGACGCCTGGAATGGATAATTTACCTACCCTGAGTGTATTAATGAGATCCATGTTGGCGTAGACGCCTGGAATGGACAATTTACCTACCCTGAGTGTATTAATGAGATCCATGTTGGCGTAGACGCCTGGAATGGATCATTTACCTGCCCTGAGTGTATTAATGAGACCCATGTTGGCGTAGACGCCTGGAATGGATAATTTACCTACCCTGAGTGTATTAATGAGATCCATGTTGGCGTAGACACCTGGAATGGCATCATGGGTCTGAAGTTTGGTTAGCTCTCGAAGGATCACGGAAAGTTGAGCCATTTTACGGAAGTTGATGAGGTTGCCTTCCACACGATCAGGTAGCGCCGTGTGCAAAAGTATGAGGTCCTTTAGGTGAACTCCACTGAAAAAGATAATTTATTAGATCCTTTACAAAAGGAAAATTAATTAGGTTCATTAGGCCTGTCATGAAGCAGCATGGTAATCTTCAAATCTTTCCTTGCAAGTGGCGACTTTTGATGTCTGCTGATAACCTTTGCAAACAGTCAGGACCGACAAAATGTCGGTCCTGATCTGGATCCTAACTGTTTGACAGTCTGATAGTGTTTCTGAAAGAATTTTTTGAAAACGATAATTTTGAAAAAGTCAGCAGACAACAGCACACCATGCAAAGATTTAAAGCTTGTGTATTGGTGAATACAAGATAGGTGTTAACATGGTTTTCATCAATGCTGACAAATCTTACCTTAAGCCCCAGTCCCACAGAGCTTGCTACTGTGGGGCGACCTCTCCGCAACTGATTTTGTTTGCATTTTACCTGCGACCTCTTCCACCATTGCAACTACCTTTCTACTACTGATTTGATTGCTGACCAGTCACTGATCAGTCACAGTACATTCTGTGATGGTTTTGCATTTAGTCGGCCATCAGTCAGCAACTGATCAGCGACTGGTCAGCAACTAATTCAGAGTAATCAGCAAACAGTCAGTGACAGATCAGCGACTTTTTGCAACTGAACAGGGACTGGTTGGAGACTGTTCTCCCATCATTTTTTAAAATAAAAATATTTTGGAAAGAATGAAATCATTTCTGTACAAGTTGTCATCATGATAACAATAGACACAGTTGCTTTGCTTACAACAAAACAGAACACTGCAGTTATTGCTGTGATGGTTCTGCTGGGACCCTCTTGCTCTGAGCTTACACTTTCAGCTAGTCTTATTGTGCATGCTCAAAAGACAGGCGGCAACTGATTTTGATGGATGGATGGATGGATGGATGGATGGATGGATGGATGGATGGATGGATGGATGGATGGATGGATTGATGGATGGATGGATGGACTGATAGATGGATGGGTGGATGGATGGATGGATGGATGGATGATTGGATGGATGGATGGATGGATGGACGGACGGACGGACGGACGGACGGATGGATGGACGGATGGGCAATATATGGAAGCAATCACAATATCCCCCAAACACTTTTGTTAAATTGTGTGGTGATAAAAACACTATCTGACTTACAGTATGGGAATCTTGAAGCCCGTACATTGATGAAAGACTTTTCTGTAGTTACTGAAGTTATTGTTGGAGGACAGAAGCTCAGTGAGTTCCATTAACATCTGAA
Source organism: Loripinus fragilis (assembly GCA_964019695.1). NCBI lineage: Eukaryota > Metazoa > Mollusca > Bivalvia > Lucinida > Lucinidae > Loripinus > Loripinus fragilis. Next base: position 48,247,686 of record OZ026514.1, read on the forward strand.
ATTAAAACATGGAAGGGTTAACTCTTTCCTTCATGAATATTCATGCTAAGCTCCACCCACTATGAACAATTATATATAAACTTTCATGTTTGTACATAGGACAAAGAAATCACTTGCCAGGTTCACTAGTGTAGGATCATATCTAATCATATTTCTATAAGCAAGCAAACAGAGTAGACCCTGAACAGGCAGCTCTTGCAAGAGCTGCCTGATCTGGGTCTGCTCCGTTTGCAAAAATGTTTTTTTTTGTTTGTTTTTTTTGTTGTTTTTTTTAAAAATGTGTCTCTACGGGGATAAAGGGTTAAACTACACGAAAATGAGAAACATCAGTGCAAAAGATCAAGTAGCTGAAAATCAACCTATTCAAATCACAGAACAATCAATATGGTAACAAGCAAAACTATAACTATGCTTAACATTTGGGGCTTGACGTGATAAAACCTGTCTTCAGGGTTTGTGAACAACAAAGGCGCATACCAGCCTGCACAGATGTATAGACTGATCAGCTCCTTTGTTATTTGCTTTTTTGGAAAGTATCATATCTAAACTTGCTACAAGCAAAATTTCAATTTTCTAGCTAGTCTCTGTAGCTGAGGAGACTGGTTTAAGTCTCACTTTGTCGGAAACTCGGAAGACAGGTTTTTTACCGTCAAGGCCCATTTATTTGATGAATATAAACAATATCTGAGTGTTTATAGCAGGAAAAATATTTACTTTACAGTATTTTAGCTTTTATGACCAGTTGAAATTTCATGCTCATTTGATTTCAGCATGAAAAAGTTTCAGAACACTGAGGTTGAGCATAAAATTTATCCTGCTCATAAATGCTAAATTGCTAACAATTGCTAGAATTATACCATTCATCACCAGGATAAAAACTAAGCAAGGACTATATATATCAGTATTTTAGGGGTTTTTTATGAGCACATAGGTCCAGTTAAGCAAAAATGTTCAGTGTAAAATTGCAATTATTTCCTTACCTAGCAGTTTAAACGAATGTTTAAACAACTGTTTTGGGTGCTCAAAAGAACCATCTCATTGAGTACACACAACATGTTTTGGTTGAGACATAAAAAAAAAAATCCATGTACGCTCATTTATCTGGGGGCCTGTGAGCAGTTGAGATGAGCATGTAAAAGTTTATAACCTTACCTTCTGTGTTTCCCCTGGAATGCATGCTGTGGTTTTGTATAATCTTGCTAGAGCACTATGGGTAAGACCACCCACAACTGCCATTAATGTGTTGAAGTTCTGTAATATTCGTAGTTTCTGAAAAAATAGTCGAAATTCTTAAAATTTTATGTGACAAATTCCAAGCCTAAGGCCAGACTTTTTATATTAGTTGATTTACAACACTCCTACTGTCGTTTTCCGGAAAGAAGAAATAAAATAAAATTTAATTTCTAAAATTATCTTTTTATTCTATCCCCTAACTATAATATATTTGTTTCGTTGAAAAATCAACAACTATTTTTGAGGTTCTGTCTGTGTATTTTTGAGAGTGACACTGTTAAAAGTGATTGTCCTATCCAGAATTTTAGTAAAATGATGAAAGATTTAATACAGACTGTTGGTTTACCTTACTACTTTTACTGTTTGTTCTGTAGATATTAAAAAAACAAAAACAAACTGAAAATGACCAGCCAACTGGTCATTTTCAGAGCTATTTTTATTTTATTTTTTCGTCCCCCCGACCCTCAATATGAAAAAAAAATCTCGTAAACCTACTAAAAAAAATTCTGGCCTAAGCATTCTCCTGTGATTCATTGGCTCAAAAAAAATTAAACTATCTGTTTGTTTGTGTTTACGTCCCACCAGCAGGTAAGGTCATATGAGGATGGGACCACAGCTTAAAGTCTGATCAGACTTGAGAAGCCTGGTCGTGGTCAATCCCAACCCCTGGTTTACAAGGCAAATAATAAACTCATATCTGTAGAAAAAAAAAATTTTCACCATTTTATGAAATACCATTAATTGACATACAATGAAACGACAGTTCTGTAGACTAATAGGATAAAAGTTAAGGAGGAGTGTAGTACATAAAATACTCAGCATGACGAGGGTTAATCTTGCAAAATGATGATTATTTATTTATGGTTGTTGTTGTTATTGTTGTGTCCTTTGGTAATTGTTGTTGTTGCTGTGTCAAGGCTTAATTCAATTATATTACAATGGTCAGTAATAATATTACAGTGTTCCTGGCCAGGCTGCCCTCAATCTGTACACCAATACATGTATTAAGTGTATATTATATCGCTATTGGTTCGCTGTATCGCCACGTGGTACACAATGTCCCGGTCTTGTGTAAAGCTTACGGAGATAGGAACCAGTTGTAGGCATCGCTAGACAATGACCCAAAAGCCGATTTTTAAATACTTTTGCCAGTGACTGGCAACCAGTGCGGTGTCCAGATCAGGGTTCAAACTCTCAACCCTCTATTACAGTCCATCTAAGTCAGAATACTAATCTGACTTGCTACCAACTGGGCTACCGGCAGATGTTGATTATTTAGCTTCTAAAGTTAAATGTTCCATAATTTTCTCCTTTTCTTTTCGTTTATACCAAAATATGCATATAGCCTATAATGGTCATACAGATACACCCGAGCAAACAGTACAACCCAAGATCAGCATTCTCCTAAAGAAACAATATGATCAGGATTTACACTGTTTTCAATTCCATCACTTATATTCTTTTTCAACATCTCATTAGGCTGTAAAATGGAGAGGCGTCAGGAGTTAACTGGAAACAAGTGCGTTGGTGAGAAGATTTGGTTTGGTTTGTTTCTTTACTTCCAAGTCATAAGCTATGGTCATGTCAGGATGGTCAGTTCACTTAATCACACTTTTTTCTGGGCAAGCTTGACTAAGCGGTTAACCAGTACTTTTGTGCACATACTTTCGCTTGTAACTGAGAACATCCCTTCTTGAATCAGCGGAAGGGAGGAGAATAGCCGCAGAAATTGTTTCATGATCAATCTCCACAAAAGTATGGGACAGGGCCGGGCCCTGTATCTGCAGTCAGACACATTATCGACTATGCTATGTGGCCTGGTTTGGTGAAGAACCAGATGAAATGCTGTAGCATGTGGCATTTTATCAAAAACATCACTGTTTGTTATGTTAAATACAATTTTCAGGGCCAGAAATACATTGTTATTCAGAATTTGGGACATATGAACCCTTAAAATCTACAATGGACAATCCCATTCATATTGTATTTATCTGTATGGAAAAAATCCACAAGAATACAACAGGTTTTAAATCTTTGCATGCTGGGTGATTTTGCATGCGTTTGTTGTATTGTGGTCTGCTGACTTTTTCAAAATTAACTCTTTCAAAAAATTATTTCAGGAACACTATCAGAGTGTCAAACAGTATGGATCCAGATCAGGACCAACATGATCTGGGTCCAAACTGTTTGCAAAGGCTATCAGCAGACGACAAAAGTTGCCACTAACATGGAAAGAGTTAAGGTGTCTAAATTTTCAAGGAAAATACAATGTTTTTTCAGAGTTAACCCTTAATGCACCAATCGCAACAAAAGTTGTCTGCTTTTCTTGTCTGCTGAAATGTTTAAGAAGCCTCTATGGCAAACAGTGTGGACCCAGATCAGACTGTTCCTATAGGAGCAGTCTGTTCTGGGTCCACGCTTTTTGCTTCTATACTTAATCTTCAGTAATGTTAGGCAATTATTTGCAGCAGACGACTTCAGCAGACGACATTTTCAGATGCATTTTTTTCATGGCGCTTTAAGGGTTAAGGGGTCTGATTATTATCGCTCTTACCCTTGCAACATTACAGAACTTCACAATGACGTCTGCTCTCTGTTGAGGTGTTGTTTTACTGAGGACCATACACTGTATCCACTGTGAGAGACCGTTGAACAGTGCTATAGACCGCTCCAACTTCGGGTTGTCCTTCAGAGACGCTGTCATTGCATAGCTCTTGAAATCTGTAAACTATTCACAGAGACAAACAGGAATTAACACTTTTTATCGCATGATGTAGCATCTTGAAGTCAAATAATACTATGTATTAAAATCACTAAACCACTAGTGTTTTATATATTTGGTAATGGTATGTAATGACAGCCAAAACACAGTAAAGTATATATGGTAAAATGCTAAAAATGTGATTTCAAAGTAAAACTTTGAGTCATCTAACATTTGTAATCCTGTATTGTTGACTGCATTAAACTCATTGTGAAAAAGCAATACAATACACAGTATCACCATAATATCTCCAATCATTTTTAGCTATCACTGGATCTTTTTTGTGACAGAAAGATACACCGAAAGACAGAGTGTAAATCTATCTATCACATGACATTACTGCTTTTCAGTGGATAACGTCATGTCATAAATAATGTTATGACCACATGTTACATAACGCTTTTGGCAGGAACAAGTAACGTCATGACAAGGTATGTGTCAACAATGCTAATTTTCATCGAAATAAACAAACTTTAAAGGCAATAAAATCACATTTAAATTAGAATCTTACACGAGTGATCATTTCATATTAAATTTATTAAACTCTCTGAAGGCTCCTTTAATAAATTTCATATGAAATGATCACACATGTAAGATCCTCTATATAATAGAAGCTCAGGTCTCAAAATAAGAGAGGACAAAAAAAAATTCTTATTTCTCAACTTAAACAAATGCTGTTGGTACACAGATCTGATTAGAATCTACCTGGTTTTACTCTCTGCTGCTACAATGGGAGGAGTGTAGAACAAAAAAATATCCACCACATTAAGCTTATAAAATTTCTTAGCCAAATAAAGCATTATAAAAAGACTGCACTGTTACAGCATAGGTCTTGTTAAGCAAATTTTTCAGCGTAAATATGCAATTATTTTCTTACCCATTAATCTTAACATATGTTGTGGATCCTCAAAAGAACTGTCTCATTGAGATGGTTCTTTTGAGTACCCACAACATATGTTTTGGTTAAGAAATAAGAAAATTAGTTTTCTGTTACACACTCTTAACTAAAGTCCTGGTTACAATGTATTTATGGTTTAACTAGGGTAACTTACGTTGATTCTCCTAAAAGCCCTATACTCTAGATAAGTTAGGTGATCAGCCAGCTCTTCAGGTTCCAGATGATTGAACACAAGGGAAACCTTTCTGTTGTGTCGCATAGAGGGATTTCTCACAGATATACTTCGCATCCAGTCATAGGAAGGACTGAAAGTACACATCAAAACAAGTATGGAGATTTTAAAACACATCCCAACGGTGCTGCCAATTGTAAAATGTAGGCAATTACATTTATTTGAGACCTTTTTTCTCTTTCTACAGTACTGTAATAGTTTTTTGTGAAAGCCAAAACTTGTAATCTTCTAAAAATACTTTGTCCATTAATTGGGCCACACATTGATCATATATGATCATAAGTGTCATTGATATATCAAGATATATTTATGGAAGGGTCACCAAGATGTCAAAGGCCATACATAAGCCTGTTTGTGATTCCTGTCACAAACACATCATGCAAATTAAGTGGGCAAGATTGGACAAATATGCACTTAATCTTTAGCAACTTTAGTTTGATTCAAACATAGATAGTTGCTACAATAATGCTGTCACAAGCCTACTAAAGATCAACGGTAGGTCCGGGTGCAGTTACTCAAGTAGCAAAATGGTGACGGCCAGTCAGTTTCAAGAACCTATAGGTATCCTCATAATGTTTTTTTTTACAAAATAAACGCTTACTGTGCTATTTTTGCGGTTCCAGCTGAAAACATTAGCAGGTATTTGTTTGATTTGATTCTTTTCAGTTATGTCGGGACGGGTCTTCCTGGAATGAAACAGTACTAAACAAGGATAAATGTGTCTTGCTCAAGAACATGTGTCTTGCTCAAGGACACAATGCAGTGACACTGGAGAGGCTCCAACCCGTGGCCCTTTGGTCTCGAGTCAAGCACTCTACCACTGAGAGACTGTGCTCCATAAAAAAAATAGCAGGTATAGTATTATTCAAGAAGTACAGTATAGTTCTAAAATATTGAATGTTTTTCTCTCGTCATGTTTTCAACTAAAATTGGTCACAGATTTTTGATTCACAAAAGCTTGCTATATCATAACCATTGAAGACCCAGATCAGACAGCTCCTATAGGAGCAGTCTGATCTGGGTCTGCACTGTTTGACATGGCTGTTTGCCAAGAGGCAAATGTTCAAAAAGTTTAGAACAGTTACCATGCATTTTGGAGATCTTTCAATACTATACAGCAATATTTTTGTGAAAGCCATAACATGTAATCTTCCGATAATACAGTATGTCCATTAATAAACTGGGTGTGACTTACACTTTTGATAAATCTATAAGCTCTTTGAATGTACTGTTCCCCTCACTCTGGACGAGACCTCCAAAAGTTTTGATCACAGACTGTAGCTTGGAATCTAGGTCAAAGTGAACTGGAAAGTTACGGATCCAATACCTGTAATGTAAATAATATACATGTAACTACAGCACGGCGTAGCATCGACTCCGGAACTTGGTACCAGGTGAATCGAATGTCAACACAGACATGGCATGTAGTGGGGTGAGTCAAACGTTTTTTTTAGTGGTTTGCAATGAGCGCCTGCCTTCGAAGTGAATAGAATTCATCTTTAGAGAAGTCAAGCACTTGTCCGTGCCCGCCAAAATGATAAATTCTTGCTGTATGTCACAAAACATCGTGAAACACTGCCAGCTGGTACCGCTAAAAACAGCATGTCCCATCGAAAAATGTTTGTTTCTGCATTGTTAAAACCGTTTTCAACCTCATTTTCAATGCCAAAATAATGAGCATATTAGAAATCACGTTCAGTATAAGTTTTATTTGTAATGATCTTGATTTGACTGATATATTATCAAAAACAGAAACGCTTTGAGTACGGCAATTTACCAGTCCGAAGTACGGCAACTTGAAACTAGAGGACCTGAAGGTCCTGAGGCGCTCACCTGATCTCATTTATAATGTTAAAATAGGTCAAGGTTAACTACAGCTTATAATGGAACAAATTTTGGTTTACCGTATACGGGGGTTGCAGACATTTTGGTCAAGTGACTTAAACAATCTAATGAATAATCCATCAAACAGCCCAGTGATTTCTGAGAAACAGATGTTTAGATAGGTGTGTGGCAGTCCAAATGAGTGGCCTTGGATAAAAGGTCACAGGTCAGCTTGACATTTGGTACTTAATACAAGATTTTTCCCAAATAAATGCATTAGGAATCAAATTTGACCTTGCCATAAAGTAGGTCAAGGTCAACCTAGATTAATCATTTGTGCAAATCTGGTAGGGCCCACATCCCCAATGCTACAGACCAAGTCCCAAGGCTATTGGTCTTTTGGTTCCAGAGAAGAAGACATTTAAAGGGTTTTACCTAATATGGGAGTGGTGGCCATCTTGGTCATGTGATCAGTTCAATTGGTATAAATTTTGGCTAACCTATCATAAGGAGTCTTCATATGAAATTTGAGTTCAAATGGCCTTGTGGTTTCTGAGAAAACTATGTTTTGATGTGTTTATGGGACTCCAATATGAGCGACCTTGGCTGAAAAGTTAAAGGTAAACCTTGACCTTTGAAACTGATTTATAGCCATTGCCTCATTTGGTTTAACATATCAAGTGAGAATAATGACTTTGGCCTCAACAGTTTTCAAAAAATGAAATTTTCAAAATAAATCCCATTTAAATGCATTAGGAAGCAAATTTGACAATGACGTTAAGTAGGTAAATGTCAACTTAGGTTCATCATTTGAACAAACTTGGTAGGCCCCACATCTCCAATGCTACATACCAAGTCCCAAGGTCATCGGCCTTCCGTTTCTGGAGAAAAAGATTTTTAAACGGTTTTTACCATATATGGGCGTGGCGGCCATCTTGGTCATGTGACCAAAATAATTTGCATAAATTTTGACTAACTTATCATAAGGAGTCTTCACATGAAATTTGAGTTCAATTGGGCAAATGGTTTGTGAGAAAACTATGTTTTAATATATTGATGGGACTCCAATATAAGCAACCTAAGTTGAAAGGTCAAAGGTCAACCTTGACATTTTGAACTTATTTTAGCCATTGTCTCATTAGGTTAAACATATCAAGTGAGGATAATGACTAAAGCTTACACAGTTTTCAAAAAAATCAATTTTTCAGAAATTTTCCCATTTAAAAGCATTAGGAAGCAAATTTAACCTTGACGTTAAGTAGGTCAAGGTCAACCTAGGATCATCATTTGAACAAACTTGGTAGGCCCCACAACCCCAAAGCTACATACCAAGTCCCAAGGTCATAGGCCTTCAGGTTCTGGAGAAGAAGATTTTTTAAGGGTTTCTACCATATATGGGCGTGGCGGCCATCTTGGTCATGTGACCAAGACCATTTGAACAAACTTTCGTTCCCCCATCCTAAGGAGTCTGCATATGAAATATGAGTTCAATTGGCCCAGTAGTTTCAAAGAAGAAGATGTTTGAAAATGTTGACGGACGACGGACGGACGCCGGAGTCACTGGTATACTATTAGCTCACCAATGAGCCTTCGGCTCAGGTGAGCTAAAAAACATTAAATTTATAGTACGGCAATTTGCATCGACATGTTTGTCCGTGAAAACTCCCCAAACCACCCAAATCACCATAAACGAACACCAAAACCAGCCTCTACAGCTTCAAACAACCTCATGTCCCCAAACACACCACGCCTGCGTGGAGATTGACCATGAAATAATTTCTACGGCCATTCTCATCCTTTCCGCTGAACCATTTAAGAGGGTTGTTGTCAATTAAAAGCCAAAGTATGTGCACCGTACTGGTTAACCGTTCCAGGAAAAAAATGTGATCAGGTGAGCGAGAAAGAGATCCAGGGGAGTTAAACTCCGTCTTGCAGTGATGGCACTTGTCTACTGACACCTTTAGGTGTTTAGCACAGTGGTAGGCCTATCTATATGGCCTCTGCTGGTTGATTTTTTCTCGCACAACGTGCATTCATACTTTCTTCAAGATGTTTATTTTTTTATGTGCAATGACATCTCAAACCGACCCGTAAAGGATTTCCCGCACTGATCACATACATGTGTGCCAGATGTTGAAGGACCACCCGGGGCAGGTGCTACAGCTAGGGTGGACTGACTGTGGCGCTTCATGTGCTTATTAAAATTGCTCTTGTCAATTGTTTTTGTTTGTTTGTTTTTGTTGCTTTACGTCCCATGTCAACAGCTATAGTCATTGTGAGACGGTGTATCTTGTCAATTGTGGCATAGCCACAGTCCAATAACTGACTTTTGCCCACTGTGTTAATACTTTCTTCTAATGGAGTTGCCTCAAATGACGCGTCAAGGTCCAACGTCTGAAAAACACACAAAACTACATCTAATATCATTCTTTTTTACTATCCACACGCCAGCGCGTAGACAAAGATTTGATTTGATCCTGGTAAATCAAGTCACATGGAGCAATCTAACGATCCCAAAAGACATCAAAGGACCATCAGTATTGCTAATAATTATTACAAATTGTAAAATTAACCTGTACTCTCGATTTCGACTTAAATTGTATTGTAAGTGCATCGAGATAAGATGCCCAGTCAGGGTCTGAAATATGAATTGTTCAGCGTAGACCAAGCTTTTTTGAAAAAGTTTAAACTTGTGTTATAGTCAGGGAAATAATTAAGTGATAATACGAGCCGAAGCCCACAACCACAAAGCCAATAGAACTCAAACTTAAGTCGAGTTCAAACGGCTCTGGTTACACTAAGACGAAAACCACATAGACGTAGCTAGGAAGCTTTGGGGGAGGGGGTGTTAAGCCTCAATACTTGTGGGGAGGAGGGGGGGGGGGGGGGCACGATGTTTTGGCAGAGGGGTCCATTTTTTACTTTTTTGATAGGGGACACTGTTAGCGTGACAACATTGGGCCACCAGCGAATCGCCATTGAATTTGCTAGCAAACCGATGATGGCCCAACATGGAATGCTAAGTTGGCAACTTTGTGATTCTTCAGTGGATCTGGACCAGCATTGCAAGAGAATACTATATTTCTGCGATTTTCAGGGGGATCCAGAGACCCCTACCCCCTCCCCCGGATACACGCATGAGTACCTGCAGCATTTTCAGTACAATACAAGAGGGTCCGTGGAAGCACCCCCAAACCTCCACAAAACCATATCGGACCAGGCTCAACCGCAAACTAACCAGCACGTATTGCATACAATCTCACGACCAGGATAACCAGACTTTTGCGCATCATGCGTGGGCCTCTCTCTCAGGGCGATTAATACAAGTACTTTAGTTTTCCGTTAGAAAAAAAAGAAACTGGTAAGGGATCTAAGCATATGGGCCCCTCTGTGAAATTAGCAGGCGAAAAAAAGTGAAAATCTGGATCCGCGCATGCGCAAATGCGATGAGCACCAAACCCTGGTGCACTTAGACGTACATGTATGCCCAGTGTTTGTGTGTGTGTGTGTGTGGGGGGGGGGGGGGGGTACTCTCTTTATATATACATATACCCCCAAATAAAATATTTTTCTGAAAATCCCCAAAAATATTGAAATTAAAAGATTTTGAACCCCCAAAAATGGTCTGAGCCTACATATGTGTGAAAATATCAGAGTCCTCCCCCCCCCCCCCCCCCCCCCAGGTATGTTAGTACACGAGGCAACGGTTTGTCGAAGTGTTTCATTTATCTGGGCAAGTAAAGGGTTTACAATTGAGTTAGTGTAATGTGACAGGGAAAATTGAAAATTGAAGTCAGGATTGGTGGTGGTTTGGTGTTTTAATAACATTTCCGATTTCATCACAAATAATGTCTTATGACGTCACCTTTCTACGTCACGCTCAGTATAGTAAAACCTGGGAACATCTGATTGAATACTTTCTGTATCCATAATAGACCATACAGGCCCTCTTGAATCATTACGGAAATTGGTTGGTTCCCAACAACAGCTTCTTTGAGTAGAATTCTATAATTTTTAAAATAAGTCGCCGTACTGTTCACTAGCAAGACGCCGTCCTGTGATTCTGTGTTGTGTCGCAAATTGCCGTACTCAAGTCGTCGGAAATTTCTTTTGATTATATCCAACTCGGTTAGTTTTTGGAGAAAACTTTTGCTTCAATATATACACTAGTGATGTCAAAACATGTGCATAACAGCGGATTGAATTTGGCATCCTCCACTTACAAGATTACAAGGCGAGTCTTGAAGCTGACATGATTTTTCGCGGTACCAGGCAGCTACGATTACAGTAAAAAGTAAACTAAAAATCACTCTCATATCATTGTTGGGTGTATATTTCAAAGATAAATATGTTCAGATAAAAATATATCCATCTTAACGCATAACGCCGTGATAAAACAGCATAATAACAACTTTTTCTTACCGTCGTCATGCCTGCCATTTGTTTATAATCGATAAAGTTGGTAGCAAGTTCCGGAGTCGATGCTACACGGTGTACAGTATAGTTGCAAAACAATGCATCATAAAATAACTAAACTATTTTCTTATTAAAAAAGCATAAGCTCCTGATCTTATGTACTTTATACTAAACTAGCACCAAATACAAAGTAAATTAGGATGTTCATGCTAGAGAACTTCATTTCTGTCATCAATTCCTTTTATGATAGAAGCACATTTTTATGGGCTTAGGCAATGAGTTTTTGGGCTTAAGAATATCCCCCCCCCCTTTGTGCCAGTAAGCCATTTCATATAATGTGTAGTATATGGTCAAGCATATATAGGCAAAAGCTTTCACTGGCACATTGAATAGAATGTTTTCTGATTTCTAAGCATTTTGATGTATAACCCAAAATTTTACATCCTTAAAGCATTTAACAGGGAAAATTGATTCTTCGTTTGAAGCTGCTAGCTATAATAATTTTCAAGATATCTTATAAGTTTTCAATGCCCAAATTTGCAAAGGGCAATAACTCGAGAAAATATATATATATTATTATAATTTTCATCAGGTAATCTACTCATTATCCTCTATCAGCTGACCAAGTTTGAAGCTCCTAGCTGTAATAGTTATTACAAAAATCCATTATGACTCTTTCAAAGGGCATAACTCCACAAAGGGAGATAATGCAGACTTAAAAATCAATACAGGTCAGTTCTTTCTTGATGAGGAATCCATTTATGAAATTTAAAAACCCTAACTTAATTTTATTTTTGAATGGACGCATGCACAGATGGACAAGCCCAAAGCAATATGCCCCCTCAACTTTTTTCAAAGTTGGGGGCATAAAAAAGTAGCTCTATCTTTATTTTCAGCAAAAAAGTAAGTTGATCAGCATCTTTAGCAAGTGAGAAAAAATGTCACCTGCTGTTTTAGCAAGTGGTTAAAAATCTCAAATTTGATCCCTGTAGATGCATTGATCAACTTGTACAGACTAATCTCAACCTATTCTGTCTGCTTATGAAGTCCTGTACGCAAACTTTTGATTTACTTTGAAAAATCTCCAGCCTGCAAAGGGTTGGCATGTGTGACATTACTTACAAATTACCTAGACTTATGGATCAATACAAATGTTGAGAAAAACTGGAGTACATGTGAACTTTCTGCAGAGATGAGCTCTGTACTGTATGTCCAATGTCCAGCATCTGTTTATTTCCACCTTTTACTATTGTATACCGGGCCGCATAGCACAGTCGCTAACGTGCCTGGCAACAGATGTGAGTCTGACTGCAGATCCAGGGGTAGGGAGTTTGATCCCAGCCAGGTCCCATACTTTCGTGGAGATTGATCATGAAATAATTTCTATGGTCATTCTCCTTCCTCCCACTGAATCATTCAAGAAGGGTTGTTGTCAGTTACAAGTGAAAGTATGTGCACGAAGTACTGGTTAACTGCTTGTTTAAGCTTGCCCAGGAAAAAGTGTGGTTAGGTGTACTGACCGTCCTGCCATGACCATAGCTGTTGACTTGGGATGTAAAGCAATAAAACAAACAAAATTTACTGTTGTAAGTAAAAACAACTGAAACTCCGAAACTTTGTGCTCAGGTGAGCTAAAAGGGTAGAAAAATGTCAACAAAATGATAAATAATATAATAAAAATCAAAAAAAAATCAACAACCCACCGTTACAAGAAGTTTTCAATAATTGTCTTTCTGGATATGTCTTGACATTTCATATGACCTAGCTAGCTATGTTTTAAATGTCAAGTCCCTTTGGAAAAAAAATAATAAGTTTTAGATGCTCTAAATTTTGTTCACTAATCATTTGCATTCTCTTTGTCAGGTCCTTGACTGCATGTCAGAATAGCAAATAGACAAGATCCTGATTTGTTTAACATTTAATAGCCTACAGTAATATCCTTACTGTTATGGAACAAAGGCAAATAAAGTGTACACCAAGACAAGCCGAGACAGAATGCACGTTTGACCAGGCTCTCAGGTTATAAAACTTTTTTCAAACTCAACTCAGGTGAGCATGAAATTTCAACTGCTCATAAAAACTAAAATACTGAAAAGTAAAGCATTTTCCCTGCTTAATACACTCAGATGATGTATTTATCCTGCTAATAAATGTTAAAATGCCAACAACTGTTGGCATTTTAACATTTATGAGCAGGATAAATTTGGTGCTCAGTTGAGTTGAGCACAAAAATGGTTTTATAACCTCCAAGCCAGGGTTTTAACTGTTTTCTCCAATAAAACTTGAATTAAATGGAAATCAACCATATGGTGTAAATTGGTCAAACATGTTCGAGCCTCACCGGTATCGCTGCCTTGTGTCCTTGAGCAAGACACATTTATCCTTGCTTAGTACTGGTTCAACCCAGGAAGACCCGTCCCTATATAACTGAAAGATTGTTGATGGGACATAAAGAATCAAATCAAACAAACAAAATGGCCAGCTCATGAGATCTTGGTACTCTCACATATGCAAGCAGGGAATGCTCAAACTCTGCATTTGTAGATAGACATTAAATGTCTAACAATATACTTTAAATCTTGTATTTGACATAATAAATCCTAAATTACCTAAATTTTGAGGCTATTGTTTTATCCTTATTCATTGTTATGTATTAATTTTGTTCATATTTTTCCCCATCAATAGCAGCATTTTGTCAACCATTTATTTCCAATTTTTGGCAGGGGCCTTTTCCCCTAATACTTGGATTAAGTGCTTAAAGTTCAGCACAGCCTATGTCATAATGACCGTCATTCCTGAGCCTCAACTCTTTGAACTCTGAGAAATTTCTTATGCTTTTTTGTTGTCTGAATTTTTTCAATCTGAATTTTTTCAAAATCAAATTTTCCAAGAAATTCTTTCAGGTATACCATCAGTGTCAAACAACTAGGGTCCAGATTAGGCCTGACTTTTTGTTGAACCTGGTCTACATGGGTGTTTATTAGAACATGAGTGGTAATAATGGCTATATCATCAATTTAGAAGTTTATTGCCTCGTTAATGTAATTTTTTTAATTTATTGGATTTATATTGTGTGTGACCTATTTTGTATGGGCCTTGACGCAAGAAAAAAAGATTTTGTTGCATGTGAACAACAAAGGCGCAGATCAGACTGCGCAGCTGCGCAGTCTTATCAGTGCCTTTGTTGTTCGCACTCTAGTTACTGATAGTATGATGGTTAAACTCGCCACACACAAAATTATTGATATTCTAGCTAGTCTTTGTAGCTGTGTAGGCTGGTTTGACTTTTGCCAGGTCACAAATCCTGAAGACAGGTTTTCTCGCGTCAAGGCCTATATAAAGCCATGCAATGAGAATATAAGAACCTATAAGGATTGTGAGGTTGGGATAGACAAGCCTAGTGATGCCAATTGGTGATCCTCAGAACGAATGTTTCCATCCCATCCTCACATGTTTAAAAGATTCTTTTTCTTGTTCACCATTAAATACCACATTTTCATATTTAAAAAAGCTTCCAGAAGTTCCTGAATATGCTGTGATGCGACATAACATGATTATGTCACATTAATGTGACAATGAAATGTCTATTAACATGCGGCTGTTCGATTTTTATATTTCCCACAGGTTGGTACGGGGTATGTGAGATAGAGTTTTCTCAAATGGGTAGAAACAGCGGAAATCCCAATCTGGTGTGCAAGAAATTGTTGTATGTGGACAATAATGGTGCAGACCAGTCTGTGCATGCACACAAACTATTCAACATCTTTGTTATTTTTATAGGAAGTATATCATATATAATGGCAAAAAAATTTGTTTCAAGATTCTAGCTAGCCTTACATTGTGGGTTTTTTTTAGTTCACCGTAGCAGAAGGCATAGGTGAGCTAATAAAATACCAATTACTCTATCCTCTATCGAGCGTTGTATTAGTATGTTACATTGTGGATGTTGGCTCTACAATGTCTGTTCAAGTAGTGATTCTAGGTTGACCTTGACCTGATACAGGACAAGGTCAAATTTGTTTCTGTATATGGTAAAAACTTTGAAAAGATGATTTTAAGATAGCTGTTGAAGTCAGTGATAACTTTATCTACTTAATATATTTAACCTGCAAGTAGCGGTCAATGGTCATGGTTGACCTTTGACCTTTCAACCAAGGTAGCTCTTATTGGAGTGCAGACATATTTTTCTCAGAAAGCAGAGGGCCAATTGAAGTTGAATTTCATATGAAGCATACTTTGGAAGAGACATCCTTAATATGACTATACTGTCCATGTCATATGAATACAAGAACTCCGCGGACGTCGATATCGCACCTGAATTGGGCAAAATAATCACGTTTGAGGTCCATGTAATATACTGACAAAGTCAATGGAGCGTCAAATGTAGGTCAAGGGTGCCGGACAAAAGTGCATGCTTGTTGAGAATGTCAAGGACATTTACTATGCAAGGATTCATAGACCTTGCTATCGCAGGTAGAGAGAAACCCACTTTAGTAATTTTTTGACCGTCAATGGAGCATGAAATATAGGTCAAGGGTAACAGGTCAAGATGCGTGCTTATAGACTATGTAAAGAGCATTTACAAGGTTTCATAATCCTAGCTATCATAGGTACAGAGAAACACACTATAGAATTTTACTTGACGTAAAATTATAACAAAGTAAATTAAGCGTGAAATGTAGGTCAAGGATACCGGGTCAAGGTGCTTGTAGAGCTTGTCAAGGACAATTACTATGCAAGGTTTCATAATCCTGGCTATCATAGGTAGAGAGTAACACACTTTAGTATTTTACTCGATGTAAAGTTCTGACAAAGTCAATGGAGCGTGAAATGTAGGTCAAGAGTACCTGGTTAAGGTGTGTGCTTGTAGAGTATGTCACGAATGAGTACTATACAAGGTTTCATAATCCTAGCTATCATAGGTATAGAGAAACACACTTTAGTATTATACTTGACATAAAATTATGACAAAGTCAGTGGAGTGTGAAATGTAGGTCAAGGGTACCAGGTCAAGTTGTGCGCTTGTAGAATATGTCACAAATGTTAACTATGCAAGGTTTCATAATCCTAGCTATCATAGGTAGAGAGATACACACTTTAGTATTAAAATTCTGACAAAGTCAATGGAGCATGAAATGTAGGTCAAGGGTACCAGATCAATGTGCGTGCTTGTAGAGCATGTCAAGGACAATTACTATACAAGGTTTCATAATCCTAGCTAACATAGCTACAGGGAAACAAACTTTAGTATTTTACGTCGCAATTTAAAATTCTGACAGTCAATGGATTGTGAAATGTAGGTCAAGGGTGCCGGGTCAATGTGTGTGCTTGTATAGCATGCCAAGAACAACTACTATGCAATGTTTCATAATCCTAGCCATCATAGCTACAGAGAAACACACTTTAGTATTTTACATCGCAACGTAAAATTCTGACAGTCAATTGAGCATAAAATGTAGGTCAAGGGTACCGGGTCAATGTGCATGCTTGTAGAGAATGTCAAGGAAAATTACTATGCAAGGTTTCATAATCCTAGCCATCATAGTTACAGAGAAACACACTTTAGTATTTAGGTACCGGGTCAATGTGTGTGCTTGTAGAGCATGTCAAGGACAATTACTATGCAAGGTTTCATAATCCTGGCCATCATAAGTACTGAGAAATTGTGACAAAAGTTGACGGACAGACGGACTGACGGAATGACGGACGGATAGAAATTTGAACATCTATATCGCAAGATAAAGATTATGCTTTCTCATTGCTTAGAAATACATCATTAGCACATGGGAAAAGAAAGCCTCCACTTATATGAAATTATTTGCATGTAAAGCACAGAATTCTGTATCACTAGCTGCACCACTAAAACACACATCACAATTAATTTATTTGACAAGCTGTCATTCAAAATATGACATTCAACACTCATTCAAAATATGATGTTCAACATTTGAGCCGCGACATGAGATTTCCAACAATGTGGTATATGCGCAGTCTGATCAGAGCCTTTGCTAGTCACTTGAATATTCTAAGAGTGTTAAGCTACTGACTGTACATAATTTGGAATTTCTAAGCTTAACAGGAGGTTGTTTATGATGGTCTGAGTATACACTTGTCAATATGCAACATTGTTGGAAATCACGTGTCGTGGCTCATTTTTATGACCAGTAACAGCTGGTGTTCAGTGCATTAGGGGCAATAGAAGCCCCATTCTCGCGAGACCTGACGATACCTCATCTAGATCTCTCGCATTTCGCCCTTTGCATCATGGGTAATTAGCGATATTTGGCTAGTCTCGTTCAATTCTCGCACTGCTGTAGTGACCGAATTTATTGTTAAAAATAGCAAAAAGTTAAATTTTTGACAGTTTATCATTTCTCTTTTAGTCAATATTTTCTGGATGTAAAGCCCAGAGTCATGCAAGCAGTGATCGCATAATTTATTTTTAAATAAATGGCGGCTCAATCCCAGTGTGCACCGAGCGAAAGGCGACAGGTTTGTTCGTGCTAACGGACTTCCTGTGCGACAATGATAGAAGCCCTAGTGGTAGGCACAAGTGTCCTTAGGAGTTGTTATCTCCCCTGCTTATATATCATACTCATCAGTTACCTCCTCTGAATCTCTAGCATACACTCACCTGACAGCAAAGCAGATTTTGGCCTTAAATATCTGTATTGGACACTGCCTCTTTGACGGTAGATGCGTACACATTGGTGCAGAACAAATGATCGTCTCGTCACAACTCTGATATCTGAGAGCCTTGAGTCAAGGAAATAATGCTAAAACTAGGTAACAAATTCTAGACACATATTTTTTAGTGTAAAAGTGGTACCATTCCCTAATGGTTTTATGACCTTACTCTATCACTACACTATGCTAGGCAGGTCATAGATCTGTCATAATGAGTGGTTTGTGAGCTATAATACACGAGCATGAATGTTACGATGCTAATCATCATATAACGCTAAACTAATTGGAAATTGCATTTTTGGCTTGAAGACTTATCTATTGATGAGATGGTAGGGGCCTGATGCTTTGGCTGTTTGTCAGGCCCACCTGGGTTTACCTGTTGGATTTCTTTTGCTCCGGTATTCAGTTTTATTTACTGTTGAGTCCTTATCTTTGCTTTATCTCCTTGTTATATCTTGATTTATATGTTTTAGGAGATGATGCATTGATAAGATAGGGGTCTTTCATGCAAACCAAATATCTATGTGTCTTGATCCACATCTGAATTAAGGGTGAGGTTGGCGCGCCGTGAAACCGGTTTAAGCCCTCCAGTAAAATATTTTACTGACCGTTCCAAGGCGGTACTTCTTTTGTGGATCTTTTATGTTTTTGTTCTGTCTTGTGTTTGCTATGTCTTTGTACACGTCTGTTTATATGTGCTTTGTGGTCATCTGCTGGGAGAGGGCTGACCTCTTGGCTCTCGTTTGTGGTGTCTAACTGTGAGTTTGTCACTTTCCCATTGGTATCCTGGGTCAGGTGTGGTACTTGATTGTATCGATTCCTGATCTTTGCACCCTTACTTACTTTGAAAACGCTAAGAATTTGCCACACATACAATGTGATGCTGTTATGGCTATCATTATATGATGTTACTAAATTTGTCAACCACCAGTAGTTTATCAATATTTATACATGGCATTATATCACTCACAGATGTGACGTCATG
The DNA here is from genome assembly GCA_964019695.1 of Loripinus fragilis. NCBI lineage: Eukaryota > Metazoa > Mollusca > Bivalvia > Lucinida > Lucinidae > Loripinus > Loripinus fragilis. The sequence goes on from OZ026514.1 coordinate 48,266,722, forward strand.
TGATAAATTAATTGAACACCAATGGCAAAAAGGTTCAGAAACAATGTCCAACTATATCGATTCAACGTTACTGTCACAAAATGTTCAGAATCAATGTCAAATCAACATTCATCAAATTAACATTGATTCAAAGTTGATGATTAAATCTTGATTCGATGTTGATTCAGCACTATGTTGCCTACACTCTATCTCTGTAATATGCCGGTAGATTCTGGTTGTACTTGAATATTGCATTCTTCGTTGAATTATAGTAATAAATAAGGCCATTTTTCTGCAACTGAAATGACAAAGATTCAGCTTTTAAGTACAGGATATGAAATGGTGTGATATGGATAATGAGAATCCACTTTAATTATAATAAAACTGGTATGATGGTTTCTAAAATATCTTATTGGTTCTTGGTATGGTGTGATTAAATGGGTTGGGATCCTATCTAGACAGTAGAAGAATCTTTATTTATTCAGATAGTGAAATTTGATGTGGGCCTCTACTTAATGAGATCACGCTCAGAAAGAGTGAAGAATTCTAGAATGACTAGATAACTTAGGCCAAGTAATAGGAAAGCTTTGGTTACACCAACATTGGCGTAGCTCCCATTACTCAGTAACATTCAAGGGAGGTCACCTAATGTGGTAAAAGTGATTTTCCATACCATAAGGAACTGCTCTTAAAGGAAAGAATTCACTCCCTCTGGGAGCAAATTCTTTCCTTTAAGAGAAGTTCCCATTTCGAAAAGGGATGCATTTGACGAGAATCACTGCTTGATCGAGTAGTCTCCCTTTGATATGCGTAACTTTTTCGGCGTTCAGGCTATGCCACTGACTCTTGATGACATTTTTCAACCATTTTTCTTGAAAATTACTCAGATTGATTGTCTATATTTAATCTAGGCTAAGTTTAAATATGGGCTATGTTAGATCAAAAACTAGTTCAGCAGATCAAATGGATAGAAACTCTTTAAATCAAATTTTGTGCACAACCACAGGAGCTTGAAGTTCGGTCCTTATATCACTTCTATAGCATCAAAACCAAAAGCTTACAATAGCATCACTACCATTCTGACCAAGTTTCACAGAAGCCGCCATGGTGTAGGGGATAAACCTATGTCTTGTAAACCAGGGGTCGCAGGTTCGATTCCCGGCTTCTCCCAGTCTGTCGGATGAGACTTTAAGCCGTTGCCCCGTCTTCTGAGACTCTTTAAAACCAGAACCACTGCCGGTTGAGCCTTCGGGAGTATCTAGACATAGAACCACAAAAAGCATAAACCCACCTGGCCAGTACTGGTACAGCCAAGGGACACGGCCACAAAAACAAAGTTATCACATGACGTCGCGTCTGAGAGTGATATAACACCATGCAATAAAATCGATAAACCACTAGTGGTTTACCGATTTAAGGGAAACGTAATGACGTCCATTATAACGTTGCGTAAAATAAGGGAAAATATTAACGTTTTCACAGCAAAAATGCAATTTTAAGTGTTTTAATGTCATGTGATAAATAGAATCTAACATTGTGCTCTTGTATTATTGAATTTATTAAACTTGTTGCGAAAAAGAGATAAAATGCTCGGCAAGCCTCGCATTTTATCTCTTTTCCCCAACTCGTTTAATAAATTCAATAAAACATGAGCACTCATGTAAGATCCTCTATTTTCATCACAGGAGCTTGAAGTTTGGTCAGAATGGTCATCTTGATAGTATCTAGGCTGAAATGAAAGGACTTGCCAGCTGCATGCTAATTTGCAAACTTCTAACTTATCAGTAACCTGGTGATGATGATGCACAGTTATTATATTTCTGACCAGGCAACCTTGATCTTTGGGACATTATTTGACATTGTTTCATTAAGTTAAATATATCTAGTTAGTATTAAGACTTGACCTAAACAATGTTCAAAAAATCTTTTTTTTTCAAAGCATTAGCTATATGCATTATGTATCAAATTTGACCTTGACATTAAGTATGTCAGGGTCAACCCAGGACCATCATATGAACAAACTTGGTAGGCCCCACATCCCAATGCCACATATCAAGTCCCAAGGCATCTGCTTCTGGAGATGTTAAAAGGGATTTACCAAATATGGGTGTGGTGGCCATCTTGGTCATGTGACAAGGACCATTTGAAAAAACTTTCGCTCATCCCATCCTAAGGTGTCTCCACATTAAAATTGAGTTTAATTAGCCAAGTGCTTTCAGAGGAGATGTTTGAAAATGTTGATGGGCGGACCATGGATGGCTGAGCCGTTTGGTATACTTTTAGCTTGCAATGAGCATTTGCCTCAGGTGAGCTAAAAATATAATTAATTTTTGGCTGAAAAAAGTATCTTACATTTCTATCTAGCGCTACAATCTTTTTTTTTCAATAAATTTATTGAAAAAAATCATACGATCATGCAGTATGAATTAAGTCTAAACAATGTTGAATTGTTTCATTTTTTACCATTGTCATGAGAGTTACTTTTAATATCCCTTATGGCTTCTATGATCATCAGATCAAATTTCACACAAAGAAATAGTTCATTTGAGTTGAGTTAGTTTGAAATCAGCTGATTATACATACTTATCATGCTTTTGTCCATGCCTGCTGATTTTTTTCAAAATTAACCTTTTAAAAAAAATCTTTCAGTAAGACTAAAAAAATGTCAAACAGTTTGGATCCAGATCAGGACCGACATTATGTCTGGGTCCATTCTGTTTGTCAAGGTTATCTGCAGAAGACACTAGCAGGTAAAGAGTTTATACAGCTCCCCATATTAGGGATTTTATTATTTTCTCAGGGGCCGAAATTTCGGCCCCATTCCAAATGGAATTTAGGTGTTTTGAAAAAAAATCTCAATCTAACAAAAAAAAATGTTGTTTTTTTTGAAGATTGGGATTTTCATTCAGTCAACACATACACAATAGCTACAAGGTGATGGTCTCCTTCAATTTAATGGCAATAGTATGTGTAATAGCTAACTTGTTTTTTTATTGGCCGAAAATGACATAATTGTGCACTATTACAATTTTCCCAATTTAGGTGTTTACCATGCTACTTTGCCTAATCTGAAAGGCCCTAGGCCCCCTTCCCAAAATTGAAAAAAAAAATACCTGCGTGTGGGTCAAGCATATATCCCAACATTTGTGCTTTGCCAGTTACCGTAATTTAAGGAATTAATCTGCTAATCTGACAATAATGTCCAAACCACAGGCACATCTTCAGACCATGAACAAAAACACGCAAAATTGAAAAAAATATCTGAATAAAACTGTAGAAGATGTGCACACTCATTGCATCTGAGATGTCTTAAAATGACTAAGTTCACAAGTTGAAAAAGTGAAAAAAATAATCCAAACCATATGCATATCTTCAGACCATGAACAATACATCTGCAAAGTTTAAAAGTAATCAAACAAACTGTAAGAGGATTTTCACAAAGTACCCACTCATTGTGTCCGAGAACAGATGGACAGACGGACAGACAGATGGATCAACCAATTCTAATTATCTTCTTCAACATGCATTGGTAGACGATAATCCAATATGCTCAACATGCTTTGTTTGATTATTGCAAAAGGTGCAGACTGTAGATCCAGATGAACCGAATCCACCCTGTTTTCAAACTTTTCTTTTTGGGAAGTGAGCAGTCATAAATTGGTCAAAATGTCTTAGAATGGCAGCACTCAATTTAAATGCCCTCAATCTTTTAGCCATTATGCAATTTAAGAAGTACAGAGTAATAAGTAACTAGTCTTTTATTTTGTATAACACAATTTACCAATTTATGAAGTACAGAGCTGTGACTCAATCTATTAAATTTAGTCTGACATCATTTTTTTCCGTTCCAATAACCTCAAGTGAACTACAAAACTAGACAATTATTGGATTTTTTTGGTTCTGTCGGTCCTGATCAGAGTCCAAACTGTTTGCAAAGGTAATCAGCTGACTACAAAAGTAGCCACAAACATGAAAAGAATTAAACATTCATTGTATGTGGAAAATAACTAGCTTTGTCAGTAAGCTAAGGCACTGCCGGTGTATACACCGGCACTTTTATTCTAATGGCCCGATTTTAAGGGTAATTGGACCATCAACTAAAAAAAACAGGTCAGAGTTGGGTTGGACCCAACTTTCTGGATCGGCGCATGAGATACACTATTGTAAAACAACTAAAAGTATATGGAAAGTATGTCCAAAATAGAATAATGTAGTTTACAGTTTTCCCGGCATCACTCACAGTTCAGTTGAGATTTCAATATGATGTTAGCAGCATAACGCAGCAAAAATACACACATTGTGCACTAGGTCATAACACTCACCCATGCAAATTTTATGAGAAAAATTCTAAAAAGTCAACCACTAAAACACCAATATGTTGCACCTCGTGTTTAGTGTACTAAGAAAATAACTGGCTTTGACAGTGAGCTAAGGGCATGAGCACTTCTAGCGAGAAGAAAGGAGAAAATGAGAGCCAAGTGTCTCACCGAGAGGACAGAAAACCGTCGGCTGACCTTCTTTTTGAGAAATCAATACTCAAGATCACGATCTAGTAGATAACAGCAAACGGTTCTGAAGCATTAGTGGGATAAAACAAAGATAACAGTTTGGAGGTGTATAACTAGGTCAGCAATACTGCCGTGATTGACCGGGATTATACGTGTCTAACCCTACCCTTGCCATGCTGAATATTTTATGTACTACACTCCTCCCTTTTTTTATCCTGCTCACCTGCAGCATTCCAGTTGTAAGCATGCATTTTCAATCAGAGTGCAAAACAGTGTGGATCCTGATCAGATGGCTTCGTCTACGAAGCCATCTGATCTGGATCCACACTGTTTTCAAAAAAGTATAAATCCGGGCTCAGCTCTACAAGCAGACATTTTCAATTTTTTGGGCTCTTTTAAGAAACCAATTAAGGCTTAACATTTCTTGTGAATCTTCCGCTGACAATTCTGTGAAATTCCAGAATGTTATCAAATACATGTAAATTGTTGTCTGCTGAAGTCGTGATTGGCGCTTTTAGGACTAAGAAATCAATAGACACCAAATGCAAGCAACACCATTCTAGATGAGAGCTGTATCAAGATAATTATTTGGGTCATGACCTCAGCAACAATAGGTTTAACCCATATATGGGCCTAGTCGCACGAAAATCTGATTGTTATATGACGGTGTCAATGGGGTTTACTGATTAGGGAATTATGGCCCTAAAATTTAACGATTAGCCAATTTTGCCCTAATATTTAACGGTTAGAAAATTTTTCTGGGTTAATCTTACCGAATAGCGGAATTTGAGGTGCTAGTGATTAGTGAATTTAGGCCTAAAAATATAATGATTAGCAATTTTGAGGCAAAAAAATGCTGAATAGCGGAATTGGTGCATTTTATCGGCTAGCGAATTTGATGGAAAAAAGCTATTCCACCTCGTAAATGCTTCTGGATGGGTTTTAATTTTTACTGATTACTGCTTTTTGGGGATAATTTTTACCGATTACTGATTTTTTGGGCCTAAATTTTACTGATTACTAATTTTTTGGCCAAACTTTAACTGATTAGCAATTTTCGGGCCTAAATTTTACTGGTTAGCAATTTTTGGGCCCAAATTTTACTGATTAGCAATTTCATGGGTACCCCATTGAGACCCTTATATGCGAACAACACAGGTGCAGACCAGTCTGCACAATGCGCACCCTTCTGTATGATTTAAGCAAAAATCATCCAAGTTATCAATAAATAATTAAATTCATACAAAAAAAGAAACCAAATATGTAACTGTTGGAGTTACAGATTACACAAACCAGACACCATCTAAGCATTTTTGGACGGAAAAATGTCTAACTTTAATACCCCTCAAAAATGAGGAAATATTCATGAAATGTGCACAAAATAGAAGGTGCACATCTTCAATATGTGAACAATCATTATGCAAAGTTTGAACAGAAAGAAAGAAAATTTTGGAGATACAGATTACACAAACTAGGTACCCCAAAAGTGTTGCGGACGGACAGATGGTCAGACGGAAGGATGGACGCATGGAGTGGAGGCATTACTAGACCTGCTTTCGCTTAAGTGACGCAGGTAAAAAATCTTTATTTTAGCATACAATCACACAAGTTCTTGTATAAATGATGATAAATGTTTTATTAGACATATACATCAAAATAAAGTGAAAAATATTTTCAGATCTTATTTATTTCATTTAGGAGGTTATGATGTCATAAACTCACAAATATGGCAGCATTCATTATAAAAATAATGGAAACTTCAAAACATATACATGTAGCTTTATTTCTTGATAGATTTTGATAAATGCAGATTCGAAAGACAAACTGCAGGCCTTTAGTTAAGAGTGTGTAACAGAAAAATAATATTTTCTTACCCTTAATTCTCAGCATTTGTTGTGGGTACTCAAAAGAACCGTCTCGTAGATGGTTCTTTTGAGAACCCACAACATATGCTGAGAGTTATGGGTAAGAAAATATTTACAATTTTTACGCTGAAAATTTGTGTTTATCTAAACCGCTGCAAACTGTCTTTTAAAGCTCATTTATTTGGTGAGTGTTTCCCTTTAAGTTGGTGGAATTTACTTTTGGTCCTTGAGTGTAGAGCCTAGAACAATCAGGCCCCGAAGTTATAAAACTTTTTTCATGCTCAACTCAACTGAGCAATAAATTTCAACTCTTCATAAATAATAAAATACTGACAAATGAAGAAGTTTCTTGCTTTAAGGCTCTCAGATGTTGTATTTATCAAGCTGATAAATGTTGAAATACCAACAATTGTTGGCATTTTAACATTTATGAGCAAGATAAATTTTGTGCTCAGCTGAATTGAGCATGAAAAAAGTTTTATAACCTTGAGGCCTGGTGATCTGCAAGCTCAGCACCAAGACATTAGAATGACACAAACTACGTAAAGAGAAGATCATGTTACCATGTTAAATTGTTACTTTTTGTCTCTGACATTTACTGTTGGTTACAGAGTCGCAAAATAGAACATTTTTTTACAAACATAGCATTATATGCAAACACGACAAAATGTTTCCAAGAACATATTTGATGGCCTACTCATTTTGTGGCATTTTTAAATCAATTATACTCAGAATTTGCCATTTTCAATAGAGTTTGATATCCTGATGAAGTAACTCTTCATCTGCTAGTGTCGTCTGCTGATAACCTTTGCAAACAGTATGGACCCAAATCAGTCCAGACAAAATTCAGGGTGCCCACTCTTATTCCAAAATGAAATTCCTTGACTTTTCCCTGGCATTTTACTGCCTCCCTTCTTTGTTAATTCTGACATCAATCAAACTAAATCCTAAAAATATATTAGATTTACATCAGAAATATGTTTTTTAAATGTGAAAGCAGGCAGCATGTAAAAAAGAACATAGAACATTACAAAACTTTGTTTTGCTTAAAATTGTTTTTAATAATTTGTTGAGGGTTAAGTTTATGCTCGTGATTTGATCTTCTTTACAACTGACCTCCAATCAGTGAATTATTGCACAACAATTCACTGCTAAAGCTGATCTATTTCTTAATTTTATTGCTCTTGTTAGTACTTTATGACTTTAGTGTCTAAAGATCACATACTTTGTATATAAAAAATAACAGCTGAGCTAGATCAACAGCTGAGCTCTAACACTTGAGGACTTTGACCTCACAATCACAAGGGACCACTATTTTCATGTATTCCTATTGAAACAGAATCTATTGTCAGAACGCAAGGTTTATAAATATAGACTTTGTTTTTCAATATATAATGTCCACAAAAAGTAGGGGATATTGGGACATAAAAAAATCTAGAAATTAAAATCCTAATTTGCCGCATTAACAATTTTGTGTTTCCATATAGCAATATATACGAGGGTTGTCCCAGAAAGTCGTAGACTTTTGTTATAACACGAGACTGTGTATCAGGAATTCTCTGAAATGTGTATGATATTTGTATATACATTTCATAAACATTTTGTACAAATATGGGTGGAATCACAGTTTAAATAACAAAGTCATGAACGGTTGCTTGACTGTGTGTCAGCGTGTGCGGAGCACGTCACAAATTATTTTGCTTTATTTTCAGAGAGGGGTGGTCAAATGTTTTGTCTATACTCCTTTTATATAAGCTCTAACTGTATCAAAATTGCAATCTGTTTGTTAAGTAAGTCTTCCTAGTTCATGCAATGACTTAATATTTAGTTTAGGTATGTTTAGCAAACAATCAAGCCCGATCTTTTAGAGATCATCCGAGAAAACATATTTACTATTAAAATAACTGACAGCAAAATAACATGTGTTCAGTTAAAATGACGAAAAGGAGCATTTTTTTCGGTATTACTAAAATAGATTGCACGAAATCCATTTTACAATACTGGTGACTACTCAGCCAATTAGTAAACAGTAGAAGATCGTGATTTTGTGAGTTAAATTAGCCAAATTATATTAAAAGTCTTTTTTTGCGCCGCACCGTTCTTATTACGTTTGAATTTTCTGGAAAATAAGAATGTAGTAGGCATGATAAATCTTCTATAAAATCAATGCCAAGGGTGGGAAATGTTTCAAATTTTCAACACTTTACCTTGAGTAGTCCCTTGTTGAGGAGGTAATACATTGCGTGAAATACAACTGCGAAATTTAATTGAATGTACACTAATATTTGGACTAGATGAATTTTATTACAAAAAATTCGACGTGCTCCGCACACGCCAACACACAGTCACGTGAAGGTTCATAAAACTGTTATCTAAACTGTGATTCCACCCATATTTGTGCAAAATGTTTATGTGATGTATATAAAAATATCATACAAATTTCATAGAATTCCTGATACACAGTAAAAGTCTACGACTTTCTGGGACAACCCTCGTATGCCAGTTTACGTGCATAATTTGAGGGCTGAAATTGAGTAATGTGACCTTAAGGGTGTGCCAAAGACACTAGGGGTCAAGTATCAAATTTTTTGATATTCTTTCGAAATGCATGCTAATGATGCATTTTGGATAGCTTTTTTTTTAAGATTTTATCATGTACCATAATTGTTATTTCTAGGAAATAAGGCGATGACAAAAACGTAATTAATGGCACAATTCACTAAAAAGTGACAGATTTTAGCCTCACATTCCTGAAATCGAGGAAAAAGAGGTCAAAACAAATTCTTAGCATAAAAACTAATGAATAACGGATATTTTCTTTTAAAAAAAATAGCCATTGCATAATCCGCCGCCGTGATATTCACATGTGAAAATTGAAAGGCTACTCCTGGTCTAAATATGGTTGTCTCAGGAACACATGACCAGATTGATCCTAGAAAATTTTATTCATATTGTCAGTTAGATGACATGGCTAATTAATACTAGCTGTTTCAGGTTTATGACATTAGTTTGGTAAATGCTATGAATTATAATATTAGAATATCCCCTACTTTTTGTGAACAGTATAGAATACAAAGAGTTATCAGGAATGAGTTATTTTCTGAAAATTGTCCCTTAATTGGCTTCTATTTAACATAACAAAGTGAATATGAGAGTTACTTGGACAAAAGTTAATTTTAGCTTTGATTTTGTCACTTTACATAAAGAAAATGTGAATAATCGAGACATGAGCAATTTTCTGAAACTTAGGGCTAGAGTAATTTTACTGAAACCTAGAACCGAACTCAAGACATGAGTAATTTTCTGAAACTTAGGGCTGAACTTAAAACATGAGTAACTTTTCTGAAACCTAGGACTGAACTTAAGACATAAGTAATTTTCTGAAACTTAGGACAGAAATTAGAACATGAGTAATTTTCTGAAACCTAGGACCAAACTTACGACATGAATAATTTTCTGAAAATTTGGACCGAACTTAGGACATGAGTAATTTTCTTAAACTTAGGACATGAGTTGTTTTTAAATTTGGGACATGATTTTTTTTAAGCTTCTGTTTCTTTGCGAAAATGGGGTATATGAGAATAACCAGGACATCATAGGTTTTAGGCCAGATTTTTTATTAGTTGATATACGGGTCAGGGGGGCGGGAAAAAAAAGCTCTGAAAATGACCAGTTGACTGGAAAGCAATGAGAAGTTTCAAAAATTTGGGTAAGCAGGCTTCTCCTAATTTACGGTTGGGGGGGGGGGCAGTTTTCCTCTGAAAACACTGCTATAATTCTAGACAGGTTTCAAAGCTATGCATATTTTATCCTCTCTTTGAGGTCAATGCTGCAAGCTGTGACACAGTCCATTAACCCAGTTTATCCATCTGTGCCATGCTCACTAGTGTAACAGCTGATTTCTGAGTTGATGCACTAAAATCACTATTGACTGGATGAGATTAATTATTAGCCATTAAAGGCCTTATTATATAGTGAAAAAGTGAATCAAGCGCTTATCTGTTCAGTGAATAAGTGATTTTGAATATTAAAATTTATAGATTAAACTCATGAATTCTTTAACAAGAGGTTATTTTCAGAAAAGTAAACCTTATAATTTTATTTGGTATGGTTATTAGAGGGCAACAAGAGTGGCCACAAGTACTTGATAAAGATAAAGAGATAAAGATAAAGAAGCCTAATTTAACATCGCTTGTAGTGTAACAGACAACATTAGCTCACATAACAATATCTTTAACATATACTAACCTGTCTTACTCTATCTTCCTAGCACAACAGCCTCAGCAAGGGAGCTGCTAGAACCATTTTTTACACCTTTGGTATGGTGAGGCCATGGGATTCGAACCCACGACCTCCCGCTCCGAAAGCTGACGCTCTACCAATTGAGCTACGGAAGCGGTACGAAGAGTTTTAAAATCTTGTGTTTAATGTTTGATGCATTTTATGTGTTTTAAAAGGATACATATCGACAAAGGCCTCGGCCAGTTCTTCTGAGGCCAAGAACCATTTGTGCATGAGGAACATCACATTCGGGTACTCACTGTCCTCCACTATCTTCCCTTCATCACCTGAAATATAGCAATACAGTAAATGGTCGAAATAGAGGCTCATGCTTTATCTAATTTATTAAATGAGTTGGGGAAAAGAGATAAAATGCGAGGCTTGCCGAGTATTTTATCTCTTTTTTGCAACGAGTTTAATAAATTCAATAATACAAGGGCACGAATGTTAGATTCTTTTTATCATATGACATTAAGATTACTTTGAAATCTCATTTCTGCCGTAAAAATGTAATAATTTTGTCAATATGTACGCAAGTTGTTATGGATGTCACCAGTTTCCTGAAAATCTGTAAACCACTAGTGGTTTATCGATTTTGTTGCATGGCATTATTTCACTCCTAGACGCGATGTCATATGATAAAATTTTGAATACTTTTCTCATTCTGTTCTCAAATAGAATGTTGCCAAAGCTGGATTACACAAAATGCTAGTCAGAATTAAGCAAATAGGGAAGATCCTGATCAGACTGCTGCACACATCCTCTATTTGGTTTAAATTTGACCTATTTAGCTCTGCTGTGACCTTGAAAATTGGGACATGGTCACCAAAACTTAATCAAGTCTTCAACATGCTCCAATGTTATATCCGTGCCTTTGGTTACTATCTGCCTACTAGTTCATGAGATATCTTAAACGTAAGGCCATTGTAAATGCCGACTCCTACAGGATCCACAGCAAAAAAATAAAACAAATAGCCCCCCTCCCCTTCAGTGTGGGTACATAATAATTTCTGACGTCAGAATAATACTTATCGGACACAGAAATGTTTGCAACTTATTAAAAGCTCAACTATGTGATTGTGAAGTTAATGATATCTAACCAAAAATTACACAGAAAATGACACTGTCAAAGTCAACTTGATGATATGTCAGCAACCTTTGTGAAAATCTTGTAGTCTCAGACAAGTGACATAAAATTATTTAGACTCAGTTCCATAAATATTAAAGTGCAGCAATATTTGTTTCCGTATGTCTGCCGTAGAGACTACAGTGGTGCAACAGGGTCATCTTAGGAGTTAAAAGTGCTCAATTAAAAATATTTTCTTATTTCTTAACCGGGTACTCAAAACAAATTTTAAAATTTATTTATGATAAAATATTCACAATTTTACACTCAAAAAATTTGTTAATCTTGACCTAGGGCATCTTACGAAAAGGTGCTTGAAAACGTTTATAAGCACAGGGCTCACCCTGCCATTACCAATTGTAGCCATTTGCTACTAAACATGTAGAGTGGCTACAAATTTAAGTCATTGGCTAAAAGTACAGTCTAGGTGGTTCAAAAATTACATAATTGCGAAAAAGTGCATTTTGCACAAGTGTGCAGTCTTGCCTGAGCCATCACTGCTTGCACACAGAAAATAGGTACACAGATGAAAGCTCAGGCAAAAATGTATGCATCTCAATAAGAGGAACAATTGCCATTGCAACTTGTTTCTGATATATATTTGTACATGTATAATATTATAATTATGGGAAATTGGACACAACCCCTTACCTTCAATAAGTCACACGCCCAAGCGGCTACTTCATTTCTGGATCAAATTTGTTATAGCTAATTGTTATAACCAGTGACCATTTCTGCCAAATTGTTTTTAATTCTGACCATTGGTTTTATAAGAGAAGCTGTTCTAAAATTTGCATATAGGTACACAAGGAAAACTGGCTATACCCCCTGTTGGCCATGTTTTTTGACGGATCAAATATGTTTTAGCTTTTTTTTTGTAGAAGGTCAACCGGTGACTATTTTAATTTCTACCAGCATTTTCAGAGGGGAAAAATTTTTAGGTTTGCGTAGCCGAAAATAAGCCACACCCCCTGGCAGCCATGTTTTTGGACAAACCAAATTGGTTTTAGCTATTTTTGTAGGGGGGCCGCCTTGAGAACATTCCTGTGAAGTGTGGTTAAAATTGGCCCAGTGGTATAGGAAAAGTTGTTCTTTAAAGCAACTTGTTGACAACACATGACGCAAGAACATTCACTGATCGCGATAGCTCACTTTCAGCACCTTGTGCTCAGGTGATCTAAAAAGTTTACACATTTGCATAGATTACCACATTTATTTATTTGAGAATTTTTTAGCCCTGCAGCGGCTACTTGACTCGTTGTCTCCCTCTTGAATATTCTTTTCCACTCCATACATTCTGTGGTTCTGGTTGATGAAATGATTTTTTCATAAAATGAAAAGTTTCAAAGTTTGTGGCTGCACATATTTGTAACATGCTGATTTTTAACATATGAGCCATGACATGTGATTTCCAACAATGTGGCATTTTGACAAGTGTAGACTCAGATGAGCCTGTGCAGTCTCCTTTTAAGCTTAGAAACTCTAAATGATGTTCAGTCAGTAGCTTAACAGTCACAGAATAGTCAAGCGACTAGCAAAGGCTTTGATCAGACTGCGCGTATGCGCAGGCTGATCTGAGGCTTTACTGGTCACACATACCACATTGTTGGAAATCTTATGTCGTGGCTCATATATGTTTACATTGTAGTCATGATCTGGCTTTAAACCACCCTTACCAACTTTGGCATGAAATATCTCGCATCATGCAAGGTTTACATTGATATACCGGTAGGTGGCATAATATAGTTAAACCATGGTTGTCCACCAGTACTCGCTAAAGCTCATGGATTATCTCCACGTACAGACGGACAAACCATGGTATAACTATTACAAATACAGTAAAACCTGTACAAAATGGCCACTCAAAAATAGACAAACAAATATCTTAATGACAAATGGTAGCTTAATGAAGGTCAAAAATATTGCAGAATGCTCCAAGGGGAGCATTCTGCAATACTTTTGACCTGCATTAAGCAATGATTGGCCTTGCAAACCAATTTTCAGTCTTTTTGAGTGGTCGTTTTACACAGGTTTTACTGTACCATGTTTGTCCATCTGTCTGTGAGATAATCCATCCATTACTTAAGCTCCTGGATTATCTACAAACCATGATATAAATAAAGTGTAATATATAGGGTATGCTTGCTCATTTAAGTGTTTTAAGAAGAAAGTCAGTTAACAGATACCTTTGTCAATAGTGCTGACGTAAATTGATCATTACATAAGTCAGTCAATAGTTGCAATGCTATGACATCACTAGATTGTATCTGCCTTAGATAAAACCAACATTTCGAGCTGCATGCAAAACATTGAGCAGTTATGTGATTGAAACTGCACATGTGTGTGGAGTAATATCAACGTCTACCAATAGCTCTTTTTGCGTAACATAATTTGCATATCCCCTCAGGATTATGCACACAGCTTTCACACGCTGACTGTAGCAACACCTAGCTCCTTTGCCAACAGAATATTTCATTTTACAAGGATAAATAGGGTGTTTAGGAGGAAGATTGAAGCATCTTTGTTTGTAAATATAAAATGTTAAATAAAGGATTGAAATTCAGATTTTAGCTTGCACTAGATGATGAAAAACATTGGCTAATTTTATCTTTCCACTTTCGGGTTTCACAGGCACACGGGTGGTAAACCTAGGAACTACCACGAAATTGTGTTAACGCAAATTTGTTCCCAAGCCACATCCGGGACACGTCGTGGTAGTTTCCAGGCCGAAAATTGGATAAAGAAAGGTTGGTGTCACGTTCATTTTTGTTTTATTTTACAACTAAGAACAAACAATGGTGAAATCCGACAATGCAGTTCCGTGTAAATATGTTTCAGCGTCCCCTCTAGCCCAAAATTTTGTATGAAAAGTTATTTTCTTTCTTTTGATTCGTGTTTCCCCACTGAGCATCGGACCAACTTTCCCCAAAGTTCGAAAGATTTTAGCCCATATCTGTCAAATTAAATGGAATTTGATATCATTTGACGATGAAAATGATAAAAAGACTTTCAATAAACGTTCCTACACAGAAAAAACATCTGAGCATTTACTCGTAAACAATTTATGCCCCGCTCGTCCTGCGTGGTAGTTTCCAGGTCATCGTGGTAGTTAAAATGCTATTGTGGTAGTTTCCAAGACTTTGTAGGAATTTAGTAGTAGTTCGCATCAGCAGATGTTTTCTATTCAGGGGCTACTTCATTTTTTTAAAGACAGGGTGTGCGGACTGAACCTTGAATACCCCTCTTATTCCTACAGAGACCTTTTCAAACAACCTTTTGTCAGATAACAAGTGTCGACTGCCTGAATTTTAAATTTAGTGGGCTATTGAATGATGATGAGAAGAATGAAAAGAAGGGATATTCACATATTTTGTTTTTGAATAACTATGTTTTTTAATTATCAAATAACATGCCCGTTCATAGTCGCACTCACATGTATATCAAAAGTGACCCAACCCAAGGATATTCCTCTTTTTTCTGAAGCGCAAGTACTAACGATACTCTGGGCCAGTAGTCTTAGCCTGCCATTTTATCTTAAAGTTGACTGAACATGGAACAACGTAGCGAGTAACGAAATAATTAATATCATTTTTTTGTCTGTTGCTTGGTCCACATGGACTCAACTGATGACCTTCTTTTGCTTTAGATTTCAAGAGATGTTGTTTGGTAGTCCAGGACATGATCTCCACCTGTCACGCATTACATCGAATATGTTGAGTCTGCAGCTTTGCTTCTTCATAGAGTTAAAATGCGATTTAATTGTTTACCGGGGCAATTAATTGACGAATTCGAGGGTTGTCATGCAAAACAAGCAACCACTAAAATGTTTTGTACCACTTCAGAAATGTATCCTACAAACTCTTCGAAACTACCACAATAGCATTTTAACTACCACGATGAGCTGGAAACTACCACACAGGACGAACTGGGCATGAATCGTTTACGAGTAAATACTCAGATGTTTTTTTTTGTGTAGGAACGTTTATTGAGGGTCTTTTAATCATTTTCATCGTCAAATGGCATCAAATTCCATTTAATTTGACAGATATGGGCTAAAATCTTTCGAACTTTGGGGAAAGTTGGTCCGATGCTCAGTGGGGAAACACGAATCAAAAGAAAGAAAATAACTTCCCATACAAAATTTTGGGCTAGAGGGGACGCTGAATCACATTTACACGGAACTGCATTGTCGGATTTCACCATTGTTTGTTCTTAGTTGTAAAATAAAACAAAAATGAACGTGACACCAACCTTTCTTTATCCAATTTTCGGCCTGGAAACTACCACGACGTGTCCCGGATGTGGCTTGGGAACAAATTTGCGTTAACACAATTTCGTGGTAGTTCCTAGGTTTACCACCCGTGAGGCAAAGCCTAACATTATCATCATCCAGTACATGCAAGCTAGAAGTCTGATTTTCAATCCATAAATAGATGTCACTTACATAATGCCACAAGTAGTTATGACATAAAATGAATAAAAGTTCATATAAGGAACTTAATTAAAACTAAAAAATATATATAAATATATGGAATATGCATGGTGATATTCGCACAATAATACATACCAAAACTTTCCACACAGAGTTGTACAAGTCGATCAGGCGTGGCAGCACGAATGTTGACCCCATGAAGGACAGGTTTGTCTTCCTCCATCAAGTTTGGGTTGGGCTGGGCACCGTCTTGCACACCTCCGCTGCACATCTCTTGTGCAGGCATGGAGAACTTGAAAGCACGCACGCAGTCAGCCTGGTAACATTCTGAAAGACAGAAACAGTCTGTTTATAACTAACCATAGTACTGTTTTTATTTTTTCTATTTTAAATATATATTTCAAATGGCTGGGTGGAGAAACCTTTGGTGAGGATGTGCAAAGCATTTTATTTTTGCAATCAACTGCTTTAACCCATATACTCCTAGCCTCCTTTTTGTGCCTTCTTTGTCAGTGTATTTCATGTGCGGATCCAGAGTTTTGCCAGAGGAGGTCCAACTTTGAGGGTTTTTTTTTTTTTTTTTTTTTTTTTTTTTGTTTATTTAATAGTTGATGAGGGGAGAAAAGATCCAAATAAATACCACTATAAGCGGGCCATCATCGGCCCACCAGCAAAAAGCCATTTAAATGGTGTTTCGCTGGCGTGCTGATGCCTGGCCCAACATTGAATGACCAATATTGCTAAGAAACCCTGTATTTTGTTATTTTTCAGGTGGGGTACGGACCCCCTGTCCCCCTCTCTGGATCCACACATGAATTTTTTGTGAGTAATTTGGCTCTGGTACCCAAAGAGTTAACTCTTTGTCTGCTAATAGCATCTGTTGATTTATAACCTTTGTAATGCCTGTTTCACATCAATTGTACGATCGTTTGGCCGTACGATTTACCACAGGCATCAGGCCATGCGGCAGATCACAAACAAAATTAAATACCTCAAATTGGTTTTCACTAAACGTAAGGCAGCCGTACGATGCTCGCACGATTGTCTTGCGTTCATGGACAGGGCTGTCCTCAGATGTGCTTGCAATGTTGCAAGTGCGGCCCTGTGACAATCGTGCAAACTTCATGAGCTGTCGTACGGTTCGTGATGTTCAGCAGCCATGTAACATAATAATAAAACGCAAGTTCATAGCACAATTATTGCGCGGCAGTCTTGCAGCATTTGCAGGCGAAATGCATGCGTGTGAGCTCTTGGTATAATCGTACAAACACCTTGCGTGTCTTACAGCAGCCTTGCAGTAGCCTCGCATGTCTTGCTGCAGTCGTGTAAAATATATGAGTGCTATTAGTTTATGTGACAAGCTGTGAGTCAAAACATAAAGTTCAATGTTTAAGAGGCTGTTCAATGCACTATCCTGCTCCTCGAACCATGTCATCCCTGCAGTCCAAGCCCTGGACCTTTGCCTTTTCAAATCTTGGGTATGTTAACGAAATGTTCTACAATTTCAAACATTTTTCTTTTTCTATTTGCAAGTAAATAACATTTCGGGTGCATAAATACAACTAGCAGTTAATGAGTTAAAGTTCAAATCCCGGCAGGTAAATATGAAATAATCCTGGCATGTTTGGCATCAAATTATTGACAGGATTCCCCACAGAAATTCAAAAACACAATTCCATGATTATTCCATGATTTTTCCATGATCAACAATGCAATTTCCATCACTGTTTAATGCATGCATCTTTTTAGCAGCATCTTCACCACACTGAGCATAAATGCGGAATGCAGCAACAGTAATGTATTTAAATAAGGATGTTTGTAGACCATGCATGCATTTTGAAATAATTAAAACTTGAAACCACCAGTAGCCAGAAAACTAGCTGTCAGACACACAAGTTTTGTGTGTCTGACAGCTAGTTTTCTGGCTACTGGTGGTTTTGTCAAATTATTTCACAAAATTCCTTGATTTTTCCATGATTATTCAAGTTTTTTCAAATTACATGATTTTCCATGCATGGAACTTTTTTTCTTGATTTTCCAGGTTTTCCATGATTTCCAGAGCTTGTGGGAACCCTGAATCAAGAGACCCACTATTCCATTGTGCTGCCGGAACAAGGAGGAAGTACTTACAATTGAGCGGCAATATGAGATTTCCAACAATGTGGTATGTGCGACTAGCAAAGGCTCAGACCAGCCTGCGCATATGCACAGTCTGATCAGAGCCTTTGCTAGTCGCTTGATATTCTATGAATATTAAGCCCAAAAGAGCATTTGAAGTTTCTAAACTTAAAAGTAGGCTGCATACGCTCATGAGTCTAAACTTGTCAAAATGCCACATAGTTTGAAATCACATGTCCCGGCTCAATTAATAATACCCTATGGGCCCATATGAGTAGTGTTACAAATGACTGCACAGTATGAAAACAACATCTAAAATTTTCAGCAAACAACATTTTTAAATGTAATTGCTTTTTTGGAAACCCAATACATTGCAGTCCCTTTATAACACACCTTGCTATAACACATGATCCAGTTAAGATAATGTATACCCACTCTATGTGTTCTTTTTTCTCATAAAAGAAGTTTATAGACCATTGAAATTCTGAAGTAAATGGAGAAAGCAGGTCATCTAAAGTCAAAAGCAAACAGTTAATTCACAGATTTGGTACCTTAAAATACACTCATTCCGGGCCACTTTGCCAAAAACAAATCAAAACACAATAAACTTAGTCTAATAGTTTTTGTTGGGGATCAAAACACAATAAAGGAATAGTTTTTGTTGGTGTGAGATTCTTTCAAATTTGCAGAAAACAAATATCAATAATGTAGAGGCAACTCCGTCAACTAGAAACAGTAAACTATACATGTAACTGCAGTTGTAGGTGCAACTGCACTAACCGGATTATAATACAATGGTGTATCATTTTACAACAGCTGCTTATATATGGCTTGGCCCTGAAACACAAATGTTCATGAAAACCTCCAACCACCTACTGGCTGTGAAATGACAACAAAATATAGCGCCATATTTTTCTCAAATTTGGGTGAATATATTGTTGAATTTATTCAATTATACCAAAAAATTGTTTTTTATCCCTTTCCTCCATAATAACGCCTTTTGGCGCCTTTGAAATATCAAGTATTTGAAAAAAATCATGGGAAATGAAGCATTTGCTCTTTTGGAGCAAATGCTCCATTTTCCAAAATATTTTCCAAAATATTTTCAAAAGTATTCAAAACTTCACTTAAATTTTTCTTGAATTTTTTCAATGATGTCTAAAAATTGAAAATGATGTCATGATCTAAAAATAGCTTATGGAGTAAAGGGTTAATTAATGCATGAGCATTCAATTCAGGTCCCGAGGGAAACCTTAAAAAGGTCCCAAGGGAGATGTTCAAAATCATTAATAACATCTCACTTTAGATCTGGCGAACATAAATGCATTAAAGCCATGTTTGATCCCTTCATTAAAAACAATCCATAAAAACCAGGTGATTAATCCTAAGTATTTTTAAACTTTTGGGCATCTCTGTATATAGTACAGAGTTTTTACCTTACTTATAAGGAAAACAACTGTGACTTCCTCAGAATCTAAAGGTTTTTTAAACCCCTTTTAATATGGACACTACAGTGCCAAATTATATGAGCATTATCATGAGAAACCCTGCTTTTGCTGCATGACAACAACACTGGCCAGTGCATTTGTGTAATCTAGCTAATCAGCCTCTTCAGTGTTGAGAAACAAACTTTTTAGATAAGGTATATTTTGGTCTCTGTAGCTTAGCAGAGGTCTCTGTAGCTGAGCAGATAAGTTTGGGAATTACCTGCTTATAAACCAATGTCAATTTTTTCTTGTGACTAGGCTCATACATGTATATGATAAAGCAGCACAGGAGATAAAGCACCACAAACCACTTCCAAATATGATCAACCCCCATGCAGATCACCTACTGGGTTGGTATCCTTTGTTTGGTTTGTGGTTTAACACTCCAGTCAACAGCTATGGTTGTGTTGAGATGGTCGTTTGACCTAACCACACTTTTCCTTGGCAAGTTTAGACTAAAGCCTGCTGCACATCAATCGTACGATCGTTTGGCAGTGCAATTTACCACAGACATCAGGCCATGCGGCAGATCGCAGACAAAATTACATACCTCAAGTTGATTTAAACGTAAGGCAGCCGTGCGATGCTCAAACAATTGTCTTGTGTTCACATACAGGGCTGTCGTCAGATGTGCTTGCAAAGTTGCAAGACTGTCGTAAGTGCCGCCGTGTGACAATCGTGCGAACTTCATGATCTGTCTTACGATTTGTGGCGTTCTTGCAACAGCCGTGCAATAAAACAAAATTTCATTGCATGGTTATTGCGCGGCAGTCTTGCGGCATTTGCGGGCGAAATGTGTGAGTGCAAGCTCTTGTGCTAGTCGTACGAGCGCCTTGTGTGTCTAACAGCAGCCTTGCATGTCTTGTGGCAGTCTTGCCTCCTCATAAGATCGCCAGAGAATCGCAAGGAAAATGATCAAGTTACCCAACACAGTCTTGCCGTGTTGAGCAAAACACTGTAGGACTGCCACATGAAACCCAGAAATTTGTCGTCGTAGACAGGTGTACGGCTGCCATACGATTGATGTGAAACAGGCTTAAGCGTTTAACCAGTACTTCGTTCACATACTTTCACTTGTAACTGCATGACAACAACCCTTCTTGAATCAGCAGAAGGACACTAATTTTTTCAATACCATCAAATATGGATCAACGTTTTTCAAGAATCTTGAGTCTAAACTATTTGCAAAGGTTATCCGCAGACGTCAAAAATTGCTGCTAGCAGGCAACCAAGTAAACAAACAAACAAACAAAACAAAAATCTGTACTACCTCATTGATATGTTTTGATACAGAAATAACATTGTTATCCAAATACTATCACAAGACAATCATCACGTTGTTTATGTCATCGCTACCTATACTCATCGCAGCTGTGACAAAGATATAATCCAACATTGTCAGCCTCCCTCTGTTTGTTGACCAGAAACAAACACGTGAAAATATAAACAAACAGATTTAACTCTTTGAATGCTTGTTAATTTTTTTGCTTTTGTTGTCGTCTGCTGACTTTTTTTCAAAATTATTTTTTTTTAAAAATCTTTCAGATACACTTTCAGAGTCTCAAACAGTTTGGATCCAGATCAGGACCGACATTCTATCGGTCCTGATCTGGTTCCAAACTGTTTGCAAAGGTTATCAGCAGACGACAGAAGATACGCTAGCAAAGAAAGGGTTAATGGGCATCAATATGCAAAAAGAGACTTTTAACGAAGTGTCCGCAAACTGAGACCCACAATTATATATAAGTTCACAATCATGACTGTAGTTGACGACAATTAATTTTTACTGTATTTTCTTGAATTTATGGTTATCAAGTCTTCATACTTCAGATGACAATTCACTGAAATATCAAGCAAGAAAACTGAAAACGTAGTTTTTATATGTTGCCTGCTGAAAAATTTAAGCGGCTTATTTTCCAAAGAAAGGCTTGAGCTTTCAGTGAATAGTCTATTTCAGTGAATTGTCTCCCTGGCAGACAGTTCACTGAAATATCAAGCGATAAAAAAGATAACTGAATATATTTCAAACTGCCGTCTTACCCATGGGACAGAGACCATTTTCTTACTAGATTCTAGTAAGTCAGTTAAGCATTAAATCCACATCCCCAGCAGCAACTGTTTATTTATGTCAACGCTCTTCAAAATATTGCAAGATTAATCGTTTATACAGTGTGCTCCCTGGGAAACTGGAAGTTATAATACTAATTGGTTTAAAAGCTATGTTTTATTCCATTGCCACAATCTAAATTACAGCAACAACAATAACAGGCAGAGATATTAAGGATTTGTCACTGGATTTTTTTTATCTCAGCTTTAGTACGAAATTAAGGGATGGCTGCTACCTAATAACAGGTAAACATGTTAAAGATTTGTCTTCTCAAAATGTTTACCTCATGTTTACCTCATATTGTTTTAGCATGAAAATAAGTCTAAGTTTATACCAAAATGATGGCAGTTCAGCTGCCACCTAATAACAGGTAGAAATGTTAAGAATTTATCGCATGAAGATGTTTAAACTCATATTGTTTTAGTACAATAATAAGTGTAAGTTTATACCAATAGGGATGGCAGTTCATCTGCCACCTAATAAAAGGTAGAAATGCTAGGGATTTATCACTGGAAAATGTTTGACCTCATATTAGTTTAGTAGGAAAGTGTATATCAAAAGGGGTGGCATTTCAGCTGCCACTTAATAACAAGTAGAAATGTTAGAGACTTATCACTGGAAAATGTTTGGCATCCGATTGAAGAGTAAGTTTATAGAAAAGGGGTGGTAGTTCAGCTGCCACTTTATAACAGGTAGAAATGTTAAGGACTTATCACTCGAAAATGCTTTGTTTTAGTATGAAAGTATATAAAAATAGGGGCGGTAGTGCAGCTGCCACTTAATAACAGGTAGGAAGGTTAAGGATTTATCACTGGATAGCATTTGACTTCATATTGTTTTCGTACAAGGGATGGCAGTTCAGTTCAGCTGCCACCTAATTACAGGTAAAAATGTTAAGGGCGTATCACTAGAAAATGTTTTACTGCAGATTGTTTATTCATGAAAACAAGTGTAAGTTGATACCATATTAAAGGGGTGGCAGTTCAGCTGCCACCTTATTTGGTTTAAAACTTACACATCTGTTTTACAAAACACACATATGCGTGGTTTAAACTAAGATTAATGTTATGCAGTTCGCATAATTTAACTTTTTTTTCTTCTCATGAACCGTTATTTAGCCACTTCTGCTTCCCTAGTCTGTTGATGTTCTTATAGCTTACTGTTGATGTTCTTATGTAGCTTACATTGCAAACACTATGGACCAAAGGTCAGACTGCTTCTCCGTAACATTGCCTTCCGTGAAAAAAATATCCTTGAAAAAATCTAGTCTGAATTGCATTTGAATGGAAATGCAGACGACATTTTAAGAAAAGCTAAACATTAAACAAGCTTTTAAAAGCAGGATACAGATTGTTATATAAACAACTGTGAGCATTTCCATCAAATTGATGTTGATAGATATATAACCACTAAAACAAACAACGATTTTTGAAGCTCCTCCCCATATTTTAAACTCTGGACGTGTGTCTCCTAGGTAGTCTGCTGCAAAATATATGTCGCTTTAAGAGCAGCTATTGATAGAAAACAAAGCTTAGAATTTGCATGCACATCTGACTACAGTAATGCCCTTTGTATTTGGTAAACCCCTAAATGAGTATTTTATCTGGCTCTACACTGTTTGTGTAAAGATATAAAAAATCTTCAGACAAAAGAATACATTTTTTGAAAATAATAACCGGACTCCCCTTGATATATACAATGCACTATCCCAAGTTTATTGTATCAAACCAGAAGGAAGAATCCATTAGTATACAAAGGGTTAACACTGACGGTCCTTTTGACATGTTCTGGTTTGCTACATTTTGTTTACAATGTACTTCTGTTGACTTAAATGATTGCATGTTAAATTGACTTAAGAGAGTCAATTTTACCTGGATTGTGACGCAAAACCTTTAAAATCTTATCCCAGCTCGGATTATCAATGAAAGAAATTTCATCTTTATAATTCAATGAAAACCGCAGAAAACCTTGTGACGTACAAAAAAAATTAACAATATATGCCTCAAACTTATCATAAAGGGATACAATTTTTCACGTGTACTTCTTCAGCTCTTAAGAGCAGTTGCCAGTATATGGAAATGAACAAGTGTAACGACTAACTGAAAACAGTGCCATGAAATGAAACCTGCATCTTTTTCAAACAAGAGGGCCCTTAAAGATTACTCACCTGAATTTCAATGGCTACTTCAAGAATCACACTTACACACCAAAACTC
The DNA here is from genome assembly GCA_964019695.1 of Loripinus fragilis. NCBI lineage: Eukaryota > Metazoa > Mollusca > Bivalvia > Lucinida > Lucinidae > Loripinus > Loripinus fragilis. Next base: position 48,290,840 of record OZ026514.1, read on the forward strand.
AAAGCTCTTGACACAAAAATCATGCGAGGATACAGAAAGTTGTGTGAGAGGGGGTCCAACTTTGACGGGGTTTTTTTGTTGTTGTGTTTTAGTTGAGGAGTGGAGATAGAATCCAAATAAATGGGCCATTCTTGGCCCGCCAGCAAATGGTGTTTCGCTGGCGTGCTCACGATGGCTTAACTGGTAAATTTGCGATTTTTTGGGGATCCGGGCCAGTAAAGGGGGGGGTGTGTCCGAACCACCTGTCCCCCCCTCTTGATCCGCCCATGCAGAAGATTTTTTTTAACTCTTTATGAGCCATCACTCCACATGGTAGAAAGTAGAAATCCTATATTTTTTGTGATTTTTCAGGGGGGGGGGGGGGGGGGGGTCCGAACCACCTGTCCCCCCCCCCTCTGGATCCGCCCATGCAGAAGATTTTTTTTAACTCTCTATGAGCCATCACTCCACAAGGTTTTAGGGAAAAATTTTATGTTTTGTTGTCATCATTAACTTTTAAAAAAAAAACTTTCAGGAAGACAGTCAGAGTGACAAATGGTTTGGAACCAAATCAGGACCAACATTCTGTCAGTGCTGATTTGGGTCCAAACTGTTTGCAAAGGTTATCAGCTGCCGACAAATATCTCCGCTAGTACGGAAAAAGTTAACAATCATGATAGTAAATAGGCCTGTACTAAGTCGGTAAGCTGAAAAGCACGTATGAAAATAATTCTTGATAAGGCATAGCTAGGAATTTATGCTTTAAGCCCATTTCTCTATACCAGGAAGCAATCAATAAGATGCACTGCTTCTGAACTAGTAAGCCGTCATTCCAAAGGTCACTTAAACTCCATTGCATGCTGGGTAAATAAGTAGGTTTTGTTGTCGTCTGCTGCTTTTTTTACAAAATTAATATTTTCAACGAAAAAAAATCACGAATACCATCCATCAGAGTGTAAAACAGGTTGGACCCAGATCTGGGTCCTAACTGATCCTAACTGTTTACAAAGGTTAAATACAACAGCACAAGCGGGGACAGAATTAATCATAACACCAAAACTCCTGAAAATGCTAGCTTTAACAGCTTTGGTTTCAGCAGACTATACATAGGTGTGAAAAGTTAATTAACATACTTATGATCTGATGGTACAATTTCTGACATGTTTATGAGTAATTTTTGTCATGTTTCATGTACATTAATACTTCTAGTCACCATCCTATTCACACTTTAAGAACATGTTAAACTACTGTGATAATTGTACTTATCAAATATGCAATATAAGCCATTCTTTATAGAAACGTGGTAGCTCTGTGGTTAGCACACTTGCCTCTGGTGCTAGAGGTCCCAGGTTCGATCCCCGCTCGTGGCAAGGAAAATTTCGGAGTCCGAACACGCTTTCTCTGGTGTCTTTTGCAAGGATGACACTAGATAAGTGCATCGTTCTTCAATCGGGACGTTAACTGGATGTTAACTGGATGTCCCCTGTGCAGGGAAAGCCACCCCTTGTGCAGGTTAAAGAACCCTACGGCAATTTAGATATGGTTACTTGTAGGCTTTCATCCGGCAACCAATGTACACCTGACCATAATGCTTGAAAGCGAGCGCCAGGCAGTATATAGAGACAGAGAAAGAAAGGTATATTAACAGTTTCCTGAGGCACCGTTGGTCTGTCACCCGCCATCTACATCTATACTTAACATGTGCCATCACATTATAATCAATCTCTAGGTGTCTGTAAACGCTATTTAATGACCAATTCCCTGTATAGATTATTTCATGACACTTCCCAGGTGACTGTAAAGATTATTTCACCACTAATCCCCAGATGACAGTAATCAATCCCCAGTTGGCAGTAGGGATTATTTCAAGACTAATCTCATAGTGGCTGTAAAGATTGTTTTATGACAAATCTCCTGGTGGCTATATAGGTATTTCATGACAAATCTTTAGGTGGCTGTAAAGATTATTTCATGACAAAACTCAGGTGACTGTATAGATTTCATGACAAATCTCCAGGTGGCTGTATAGATATTTCAAGACCAATCTCCAGGTGGTTGTATAGATTATTCCAGGCCAAATCTCAGGTGACTGTAAAGGTATTTCATGGTCAATCTCCAGGCTGTTGTATAGATTATTTCATGACAAATCTCCAGGTGACTGTATATATTATTTCATGACCAATTCCCAGGTGGCTGTAGAGATTATTCTGTGACCAATCTCAAGTGACTGTTTAGATTATTTCATGAAAAATCTCAGGTGGCTGTATAGATTATTTCATGACCAAATCCAAGTGGATGTAAAGATTATATGGCCAATCTCCAGGTGGCTGTACAAATTATTTCATGACCGATCTCAGGTGGCTGTAAAGATTATTTCATGACAAATCTTCAGGTAGCTCTATAGATTATTTCATGACCAATTTCAGATGGCTGTAAAGATGATTTCATGACCAATCACAGGTGGCGGTATAGATTATGTATGACCAATATCAGGTGGCTGTAAAGATGATTTCATGACCAATCTCCAGGTGGATGTATAGATTATTTCATAACCAATTTCAGGTGGCTGTATAGAGTATTTCATGATCAATCTCTGGGTGGCTGTAGGGATTATTTCAGGACCACTCTCATGTGGCTGTGAAGATTATTTCATGACTAATCTCAGGTGGTTGTATAGATTATTTCATGACCAATCTCCATGTGGCTGTATAGAGTATTTCATGATCAATCTCTGGGTGGCTGTAGGGATTATTTCAGGACCAATCTCGAGTGGCTGTGAAGATTATTTCATGACCAATCTCAGATGGTTGTATAGATTATTTCATGACTAATCTCCAGTTGACTGTAGATATTATTTCATGACCAATCTCCAGGTGGCTACAGAGATTATTTCATGAATAATCTCCAGGTGACTGTAAAGGTTATTTCATGACCAATCTCAGATGGTTGTATAGATTATTTCATGACTAATCACCAGTTGACTGTAGATATTATTTCAGGACTAATCTCCAGGTGGCTACAGAGATTATTTCATGACCAATCTCCAGGTGGCTTCAGAGGTTATTTCATCACCAATCCCTCGGTAGCTGTAGAGATTATTTCATGACCAGTCCCCAGGTGGCTACAGAGATTATTTCATGACCAATCTCCAGGTGGCTTCAGAGGTTATTCCATCACCAATCCCTCGGTAGCTGTAGAGATTATTTCATGACCAGTCCCCAGGTCATCTTTACTTTTTTTGTTGCTTTACATCCCAAGTCAACAGCTATGGTAATGGCGGGACGGTCAATTCACCTAACCACACTTTTTTCCTGGGCAAGCTTGAACAAGCAGTTAACCAGTACTTCGTGCACATTCTTTCACTTGTAACTGACAACAATCCTTCTTGAATGATTCAGCGGAAGGGAGGAGAATGACTGTAGAAATTATTTCATAATCAAACTCCAAGAATGAAACCGGGCCAGGATCGAACTCGAGACCCCTGTATCTGTTGCCAGACATGTTACCAACTGCGCTATGTGGCTGGTATCCCCAGGTCATGACCAATCTCCAGATGGCTTCTGAGATTATTTCATGACCAATCACCAGTTAACTGTAGAGATAATTCCAAGACCAATTTCCAGGTGGCAGTAGATATTATTTCAGGACTTATCTCCACACTTGTATTTGCTACACCCATGGACCAAAAACTACATGCTTTTCCTTACACTAATAAGCCTCCAATATCCACTGTTATTTTGATCATATAGTAAAACCTGTGTAAAACGGCCACTCTCAAAAAGACAGAAAATTGGTTTTCAAAGCCAATTATCGCTTAATGCAGGTCAAAAGTATTGCAGAACGCTCCCCTTGGAGCATTCTGCAATACTGTTGACCTTCATTTAGCTACCGTTAGTCATTAAGATATTTGTTTTGTCTATTTTGAGTGGCTGTTTTACACAGGTTTTACTGTAACATCCTTCAGAACAGAGATGTACATGTAACTATAAAGCAGAGTCAAACTAAGGACTGCAAGATTACAATATCATTCAAATTACAACATTGACTGTAAACAAGCATTTTTTGGGGGGGTCATATTTATTTTGTTTCAGCGCATGCCAGTTATAAACACTATTTGAAACTGCTGTAAATGAATGTTCAACAAACAGATTGGTATTCTTATCATCTCGGTCCTCTGCCAATAAACAGCAGATGCTAATTATCAAAATTTTAACTTTCAATTTTCTAAATTAACCACATTGTGTTCCATACCACAACAGCAAAGGCGCTGATCAGCCTGTGCCCAAAGCACAGGCTGATCGGGGCCTTTGTTGTATATTGATAAGATGGTATAATAGGTTTACTTTCTACATATAAAGTTTCACAATACCAGCTAGTCTCTTTAGCTTAGTAAACTGCTTTGAGTCCAGCTTTTTTGAAAATCCTGAATACAGGTTTTCTTGTGATTAAACTAATATAATGCCAGCTTCAACGAAATAAACAGTAATGACAGTTTCTACTTAGTAAGAAACAAGGAATTGAAAAAAAAAGAATTACAGTAAAACCTGTGTAAAACTGCAACTCAAAAATAGACAAAGCAAATATCTCTATAATGACAAATGATAGCTTAATGAAGGTCGAAAGTATTGCAGAATGCTCCCCTTGGAGCATTCTGCAATACTTTTGACCTGCATTAAGTGGTAATATAATGTAATTTTATTGGTCTTGAAAACAAATTTTCAGTCCTTTTGAGAGTGGCTGTTTTACACAGGTTTAACTGTACCCTTATCATGCTTGCTATATATGCACTGCACATCTCCCCTGACTTGCAGGGCTACATTTATTAGCATGCATTTTGAAGAAGATAGGAAAATGGTGTGGATCCTGACCAGAAGCCAGCTGGTCTGGACCTGTAATATTTTCAAAAAGGGATATATCTGGGTTTAACGAGGCAAGGTGTCATTTTGTACACCAAGTGATTGGATGGGACTAACTTTTCTTGTTACTGAGTACAGGAATGAAAGTAGATTAAGGATTTATTGTGCTTGAAACTGGCATGACAGAAGGTTTGGGTGAATTTTAACTAAATTTATGGGTCACAGCTTTACTTTTTATTGATTGATGTCCTGCACCATCAAAGAGATTTTTACCAAACTTGAATTGTGTTACACTGGCAAGTGATTGAAGATGCCTTAGTGGATTTTGATGAGATTTGGTATGATATATGCTTTTCCTTAAAATGACAAGAACATTTAAGCTTTGAGACACAGCATTACATTATTGCCAGCAAACTGTTAGGACTTAAATATTACCAATGAATACTCAGATCAGTTTGGTAATATGCAGTCTGATCAGAGCAATCACTGAGTGCTCAAAAAAACAAAATTTATGAATATTGCCGCGAATACCGAGATCAGACCTGGATGAGGTTTTCTCCCCTTTATATTGCAAGATTTAGTGTATTTTTGTTGAACGTACTTAGATTGACCCCATGTTTAATTACTGTATTGTTATGTTTATGCTATTATAGCTTGTTGTTATATTAGTACAGTTTTCCTTCTGGTCATTAATATGCCTCTATATTGACCATGTCATCTGTTGGCCATCTATTAACTCTTTGCATGCTGGGTAATTTGTCATCTGCAGAATTTTTTCAAAATCAACTTTTTCGAAAAATTCTTTCAGGATTACCATCAGAGTGTCAAACAGTTTGGATCCAGGTCGGGCCTGATCTGGATCCAAACCGTTTGCAAAAAATAACAAACTAAAGACACTAGTAGGCGAAGAGTTAAATCTTTCCCTGCTAATGAGACACTTTGTTGTTTCCCAATTCTGTTGTATTCCTTGTTTTGTCGTTTCTATGTTTCCATTGTTTCATTGTATTGATGTTTCAATGTTTCTGTTGTTTCAATGTTTTCACATTCAGATGATTTAGTCTTAAATTTCAATGCCATACATGTATTTTTAAGACTTTCTGCTGATTTTTTGTTTGTTTGATTTGATTCTTTACGTCCCATCAACAGTCTTTCAGTTAAACGGGGATGGGTCTTCCTGGGTTGAACCAGTACTAAGCTAGGATAAATGTGTCTTGCTCAAGGACCATAACGCAGTGACGCCGGTGAGGCTTGAACCCGCTGCCCCTCGGTCTTGAGTCAAGCACTCTACCACTGAACTGAGCCACTGCGCTCCCCCAATTCTGTTGTATTCCTTGTTTTGTCGTTTTTAAGTTTCCATTGTTTGAATGTATTGATGTTTCAATGTTTCTGTAACAGTCTGTTTCAATATTTTTCATGTTTAGATGATTTAGTCTTAAACTTCAATGCCATATTTTTTAAGACTTCATTTCTGCTGAGCTACAAAAGACTGATTTACACAATTTAATATGCGATAATTTTGGAACCAGATAACCCAGCCAATAATTACAGTAGTCAAACAAAGAAGATAATAATTATTATTGAAAGCTGAAATTCCTACCAGGATTATCCAATGTAAATAATGCAACAGACACAAAACAAACAAATTAACTTGATGAGTTCCATGTGAATTAAAGTAGTAGATCATTGCTTCTTTGAGAGTGGAACTTTTCTTTAGATCTAATGTTTTTCATTATATGTTCATTCATTTATTTTGTTGTTGTTGTTGTTAAGGTTTTCTGTTGTGGATTCACTTCTTTGATAGTTATCTCTTAAACTCTTCACCTACAAGTGTCCTCTGCTGATAACCTTTACAAACAGTTTGGACCCAGATCAGGCCCAACAAAATGTCGGGCCTGATCTGGATCCAAACTTTTTGACACTGATGAATTTTTCGAAAAAGGTTGATTTTGACAAGAAATCATCAGACGACAAAAAAGCTTGAAAAATTACCCAGCATGCAAAGAATTAAAGTTCTTTGAGAACTAAACTTTCCTTTAGATCTAATGTTTTTCATTATATGTTTGGTCATTTATTTTGTTGTTGTTGTTGAAGTTTTTTGTTGTGGACTCACTTCTTTGATATTTATCTCTAATAAACCGCCAATACCAACTGCAGCATCTGGCAAAATTATTTGAGTTCTCTTAAATAGTGTCATCTGCTTAAAACCTTTGCAAACAGTTTGGATCCAGATCATGCCCGACAAAAATGTCGGCCTGATCTGGATCCAAACTTTTTGACACTGTGATATGGTATCTCTGAAAGAATTTTTCGAAAAAGTTGATTTTGAAAAGAAATCAGCAAAAATTACCCAACATACAAAGAATTAAAGTTATAGATCATTGCTTCTTTGAGAGCTTAAATTTTCTTTAGATCTAATGTTTTTCAGTACATGTTGATTTGTTGTTGATGCTTCAATCTGTTGTGGACTCACTTCTTTGATATTTATCTCTAATAAAGCGCCAAAGCTGACAAATTGTTTTGATTTCTCTTATACTCTTCATTCCCACTTGTATCGTCTGCTGATAACCTTTGCAAACAGTTTGGACCCAAATCAGGCCCGAAAAATAGAGATAGTTCTTTCAAGTACCCACAGTCAGAAATAAGAAAACTATTAAATTAACACATATAAACACCCCTTCTTAGGCCAAAATAAAAAATACCTGTGTATAGGACCTAAATTTACTGATGAAACCATACAATTTTTTTCCCAGATTTCTGGAAAATAAATAATTTTATGCATTTTGAAAGGCGAAATGCCTTTCAAAATGCATAAATTATATTTTATTCCAGAAAAAAAAATAATAAAAAATATGTGTGCCTACCCTACCTTAAATTTTCAGATCCATTACCCGAAACACACTTATTTTTTTATTTGGCCTTATCGAGAGGCCAGCTACCATTTCGATTCCATTATTGTCAAGATTATCTCGGATTCATTTATAATGTATCAGCAAGTCCATATATAGTAGATTTTATCGCTAGCCTGGCTTAAATTAGCTGAACTGGTCTATTTTCATATCAAAACTGTCTGAAACCTTCTCATGGGGCAATTTCGCATATCTAGTTAAAGTGCTGTATGTGAAAGTTATTTTTTGCTGAAAAGCCATCTTGGGCACTGATTAATTAAAAGCCTTTGCACACCAGAGTAAGATTTATATGAAAAACCAAGCGTAGATTCAGAGGGAGACTGGGGTCACAGCAACCCCAATTCACCCCACCACCCCCCCCCTCCCCCCACCCACACACACACACACACCTCTGTAAAAAATTGTGTGATGACTTGGACTTAAAATGAAAAAAAACATTGTCAGAATTTTATCCTAGACCCCACTGAAAACATTTGCTTTGCTAGGCAAAAACCTTTACGAGGGAGGGCCGTTACTAATGTTGGAAAAACTTGTGGCCTGACCCCTAATGCTTTATTGGCAATAAATATGTGTTTAAACTAAACAGGTTATAAGAAATACATATGATACATGCTAACATATATAGTATTTCTGTTTCACCTCAAACAATTTTTTGTAAATTTACTTATTCCTTTGCCAAAATTTACGGTACCTTGAGGCTAAATGATAACACCATCTAAAGTGATTAATAATTGAAGAAATCACCTTGGGCGGAATTTTAATTATAGCGACACTTTAAGCTCTTTTAACTCAAAAGTATTAAAATGAAGATGATGTGTGGCATAACAGATGCTAGTCTGACTGCAGATCCAGGGGTCGCAAGTTTGGTCCTGGCCCGGTCCCATACTTTCGTTGAGATTGATCATGAAATAAATTTCTACGGTCATTCTCCTCCCTTCCGCTGAATCATTCAAGAAGGGTTGCTGTCAGTTACAAGTGAAAGTATGTGCATGAAGTACTGGTTAACTGCTTGTTCAAGCTTGCCCAGGAAAAAGTATGGTTAGGTGAACTGACCGTCCCGCCATGACCATAGCTGTTGACTTGGGATGTAAAGCAACAAAACAAACAAAACAAATAATCTGTCTTGTAGAGGGTTCATGAATTCAAACCCTGTTAAATTTTAACAACTTAGTTTCATAGAGATTATTGGCTCCCTAACCATACTGTTTAGCTAGAGAGTGGGGCATTCTAAATGTATTGCTGAAAGGATTTTTTGAAAAAGTTGATTTTGAAAAATCAGCAAGCGACACAAAAAGGGAAAAATTTCCTAGTATAAGGCAAACCTGTCCAGGAATAACGTTAAACCATGGTAAATTTGTACAAGACAGATTACTAATATGACTTAATACTGACTGCGCTACATAGACCAGCAAAATAAAAATGTTCTATGTAAGCAGATGTTATTGTATGGTTTGTGTGTATGTGCGGGAATATAATCAATGAGCTTCAACAAGTGGATTATCTCCCGCACATACACACAACCATACAATAACTTTCTTATTGCACCAGCATGCATGTGCACTTAGTACATTGTTAGATATTTGATGTAAAACATTGGAATATAACTCAAAGGTGCAATAACGTGGTATGTTTAATCAAATTACAATCCGAATAATTATTTGTTGTCAAGTCTTTGCAAGCTGGTGCCTTAATATATCTGATTTATTATTGTCATTGCCCATAAACTTTTTTTATAAGAGGGGGGTGTGTAGGCCTCTCGAAGAAGAGAGCTCATTTTGCCTAGGATTATCCACACGCCCAGTTAGTGAAATAGTCCCGGTTTGTCTAAACCCAAGGTTTTTAGTTCTCATTACTTTGTTGTGATGAGGTTTCTAGAGAAGTAGCTTTCGTTTTTAATAGCTTTAAGTATTGCTTATTTCGGTGGTAGAATACCTCTATTGTACATGTGTATTAGCATGTCGTGTACAACACACATTTGTACTAAACAGCTCTTCACGAGCGTGTTTACTATGTTGTTTCTATAATAGAAACTTACTCGTGTATGTCTCTATCCCCAGCAGACAATAGCCAGGTCTGCAAGAACGCGTTTTCGAGAAGAAAACTTCTCTTCTTCAGTTGCAAATAAAGACACACCGAATGAGTGCTCAAAAAACAAGTGAATATGATCAGTAAATGTCACAATCACGCACTCAATTTCGCTTTTGTTTTGCGCCGTTTATAGGTGTAAGTATGTGTGTTATGGAAATAAACCGTATATTTTTGTAGCAAAGATCAGTTGTGTTTCACCAATGAGCAGTCTGATCAGAGTTTGCCATACTATGAGTGATGAAAACCACTAGCGTATCTGATGGTAGACCTGGGTAATTAATAGAGATCAGAGAAGGCGCCAACACGGTTAATTAACAAATATAACACAGGAGGCAAAGATCGTTAGTGGCCAGCTAGAGTTTTGACTTTGGCTTGATCACACGCTTATTCTTACTGAAAGAATATTGTGATTTTTAGACTTTCTTTTGAAAGTTCTTATTTGAAATAAAGCTCTCTGGGTACCAACCCCAGCACATACTGAGCATAGCTCACTGGGTACCAACCCCAGCATATACTGAGCATACGCACTGGGTACCAACCCCAGCGTATTGCAGAAGCAAATTACAGTCAGTACCAACCTGACAGCTTCTAAAATCAGTTAATAAACACAACTATGTGTAGCTTACCAAGAGTCAAGACCCATACCTTACACGGGTCTACCATCAGATACGCTAGTGGTTTTCATCACTCATAGTATGGCAAATTCTGAACAGACTGCTCATTGGTGAAACACAACTGATCTTTGCTACAAGAAATAAACGTGTTATTTCCATAACACACACACTTACACCTATAAACGGCGCAAAACAAAAGCGAAATTGAGTGCGTGATTGTGACATTTACTGGTAATATTCACTTACTTTTGAGCACTCATTCGGTGTGTCTTTATTTGCAACTGAAGAAGAGAAGTTTTCTTCTCGAAAACGCGTTCTTGCGGACCTGGCTATTGTCTGCTGGGGATAGAGACATACACGAGTAAGTTTCTATTATAGAAACAACATAGTAAACACGCTCGTGAAGAGCTGTTCAGTACAAATGTGTGTCATACACGACACGCCAATACACATGTACAATAGAGGTATTCTAACACCGAAATAAGCAACACTTAAAGCTATTAAAAACAAAAGCTACTTCTCTAGAAACCTCATCACAACAAAGTAATGAGAACTAAAAACCTTGGGTTTAGACAAATCGGGACTATTTCACTAACTGGGCGTGTGGATAATCCTAGGCAAAATGAGCTCTCTTCTTCGAGAGGCCTACACACCCCCCTCTTATAGCATTTAATACTAAAGTACACGCTCAGACTTAGACTATAGATAATGTCCCTTACTTACAAAAGCTAAGCAATTGTTCAGAAATACCCTATAGTGAAAGGCAAAACCAACTTTCAATATCAGACTAAGTCTGTGCATGAGATTTCCAACAATGTGGTATGTATGACCAGCAAAGCCTCAGATAAGCCTGCGCATTTGCGCAGTCTTATCAGAGCCTTTGCTAGTTGCTTGAGTATTCTATGATTGTTAAGCTTCTGACTGAACACCATTTGGAGCTTCTCAGCTTAAAAGGAGGCTGCAGAGGCTCGTCCGAGCCTACACTTGTCAAAATGTCAAATTGTTGGAAATCTCATGCCGCGGCTAAGATTCTATGATTGTTACCCCTGATTAAACTATACATGCAACTGCTGAATTTCTAGAATTGAACTTGCCAGGTGATGATCTTGACTTATCCACCCTCTTGACTTTATATTCTGATTGTTAAGCTACTGACGGAACATCATTTGGAGTTTCTATGCTTAAAAGGAGGCTGCACAGGCTGGTCTGAGTCTACACTTGTAAAAATGCCACATTGTTGGAAATCACATGTCATGGCTCAGTAGGCTATTCTGAAGAAAGCCAACAAATAGTCTGATCTGATCAGGAGCAGTCCATATTTCTGGGATTGTGCTTTGTCCAAGTAATTATGTTTCTGCAGTACTTAAACAATTAACAAGGACGCACATAAATGTTTGGACCAATTTGAATATGCGTCTCTTAGCAAGTCAAAGCTCTGCCTATGATAATGAGGACATTATGATTTATGCAAATTTCCTTAATTTCCCATTAATGGGGGTCACAGAGAAAAAGTAAACACATATAATATGGACATAATTCTTATTTACCAACAATAAATGCTGTCAAATGACATAAAATAAGGTGTAAAAACGTCATTTCTTTGTTTGGGGTATTCAAATTTCTTCCAGTTATTTGATCAAACAAAAACTGAAGGTCTGTGGTTCTTTTTAATCATTTAATAATGTTTACATCCCACCTAATAAAAAAAAAAAGTTTTAACCAGAAAGACTTAATTAAGGAGTGAGCTATGCCACCCAAATAATGATGCAAGATACATACCAAAAGTCAAGTCCCAGTCCTCATGATTTCAGACAAGAAGATTTTTTCATGTTTTTCCCTATATAAGCCTATGTAAAACATGTGACCCTGGGGCAGGGCCATTTTTTGCCCCTAAAGGCATAATTTGAACAAACTTGGTAGCGGTCCACTAGTTAATGCTACATACCAAATATCAAGGCTCTATGCCTTGTGGTTTCAGACAAGAAGATTTTTAAAGTTTTCATCTTGAAAATCTATTTTTAGCCTGTGTGACCTAGATATGCAACAGGCCATAACCATTTGAACAATTTTTAAAGAGGGCCTAGTAAGGTATCATTCCTGCCAAGTTTGATAAAAATCCAGCAAGTAGTTTAGGAGATGTCCTTAAAGCAATTGTTAACGACGGAGGACGGACATCCAACTATCACAATCGCTCACCATGAGCCAATGGCTGAGGTGAGCTAATAAAGCAGGTGATATTCTCAGTGGGGCCATTTTTGGCCGCCATGCAGAGGCATAATTTTAACAACCTTGTTCCACAAGATGATGCTACAAACATAATACCAAGGCACTAGGCCTAGTGGTTTCAGACAAGAAGATTTTTTTTTGTTTTTGGTCCCAGGGGCATTAATTGATTGAACTCATCTGATAATGGGGAATAAATCCTTTGTATACTGGAAACCCCTGAAAGAGTAGTTTGGTAGTTTGCTGCATTTCATCAGGGGTCTGCATTGTTTGCTATGATAAATGCAATATTCAGAGACCGAAGTACACATTTATTAGGAAAGTCTACCTGTGACCCCTTAAAACATATAATGGACAATCTCATCCTTATTCTAGCTATCTGTATGGGGTAAACAATCTTCCCAGAATCAAAGGAAAAGAACTCTCTACAAACAAGACAGCCACATTTGCAAGATTTGTCTCCCTTACAAGATTCCTGTAATATTTTTAATTTGGACTAAGTGGTTCAGTAGTAGATTTTGCTTAAAGACATTTTTTTCATCTAGAGCTCTGGCAGCCCATTTGATCAGTGGAGTTGAACCACTTGTGAAATTTTTGTAGAGTGCATCATGAGGAACAATTCTCTTAAATTATTTCGAATTTAGACCAGTGTTTCTGGAGGAGATGTCATTTAAAGACATTTCTTATCCAGAGCTCTGGCAGCCCCTTTGTTCAATGGAGCGGAACTATTTGTGCAATTTTCATAGGGTACATCATGAGGAACAATTCTGTGAAATCATTTTGAATTTGGACCAGTGATTCAGGAGGAGATGTCACTTAAAGACATTTATTTCTTGTCTCCCTTAAACAAGATTCCTATAATATTTTTAATTTGGACTAAGTGGTTCAGTAGTAGATTTTGCTTAAAAACATTTTTCATCTAGAGCTCTGGTGGCACCTTTGTTCAGCAGACCGGATCCATTTGTAGAATTTTGGTAGAAGGCATCATGAGGAATAATTCTGTGAAATTATTTTGAATTTGGACCATTGGTTCAGGTGGAAATGCTGTTTAAAGGCAGCCCTTTTGTTCAGCGGAGCGGAACCATTTGTGCATTTTGGTAGAGGTCTGGCGGCCCTCCTGTTCGATGGAGCAGAACCATTTATGCAATTTTGAAAGAGGGCATCATAGGGAACACCCATGTGAAGTTATATTAAATTTGGACAAGTGGTTCAGGAAAAGGTGTCATTTGAAGAAAACGTTTAAAGATGACGGACGTACGGACAACAGACTAAGACTGATCACAATAGCTCACTTCGAGCCTTCTGCTTGGGTGTGCTAAAAATAACAACATAGTATATGGGTATCCCAATTATTGAGTGCCATTACTTACAATTTGCTCTGTTGATGTCAGTTTTCTTAATACGGTATCCTTTTTTGCACAAATACACAACACACTGTTGCCTGGATCTGCACTATTAAAACAACACTTGTTCCGTAAGTTATGAATAAATCCATGTATCTCAAAAAGGTAACACTCATTAAACTCTGTCAAACTGAAATATTAACATAATCTCCATAATTTAGCCTTAAACAGATTCAACTGAATTTTATTGACATTTTTAAAAACAATGTAGAAGCAGTTTGTAAAACAATCATAGCTAGACAATGCCTTAATTAATAAACACTTTAAATGCAAGCTGAGAATGTCCCTGCTGATGTTGACTGCTGCAATTTTTGGCTCTTACAGCATATTAGTTTTAACTAATATGGATAAAGAGCACTCTGATCTTGCTCTAAGTACACCAGAAGATGGCATAGCAGAGGAATATTATTATTTAAGATAAAGATTTTCATAATGAACCCATGTTTTATATGCAAACAACAAAGGTGCAGATCAGCCTGCTCATCGGCAAAGACTGATCACTGCCATTATAGATATGATATAAAATATAATATAATATAAGCAGGACTTTAGTTAAGAGTGCGTACCAACAAAAAAAATTTCTTTAATATTTCTGTTGTGGGTCAAAAGAACTGTCTCAATGAGACGGTTCTTTTGAGCTGCCAAAACATATTTTAAAACTGATGGGTAAGAAAATATTTACTATTTTACGCTCAAAAATTGTGTTTATCTAAAACCCGTGAATATAAGCATTACTTGCTTCATCTAAATTTCAAGATTCTATCTAGTCTTGGTAGCTGAGTAAGTTTTTTTCACTACAATCTGAAATGATATTCTGATGGATCATCCCAAACATATTTTGAAACAATAAATATGGAATAGTCCATTTAGTATTTTAAGCGGACAATGCGGGTGTATTTCTGTCCCTGAAGATCGTTTTCATCCTAGCAGACAGTGCAGACCCTGATGAAAAGCCGCCTTATGCACCTGTTTACTATAAGAACCTTTCATAAGCGTGAGGGTAGGATAGAAATATCCATCTCGAGGATCGCCATTTGACATCACGAGGCTTGCTGAGTGATGACAAACGGTGATCCCGAGGGACGGATTTTTCTATCCTACCCTCACACGAATAATGGATTATTTTTCTTGCTCACCATTGTTTTTATTTATTTATTTTGAAATAAGCTTCCACAATGCCCTGAATAGGCTAAGATGCAATTTCACATGATGATGTTACTTGATGTCCTGGGTAAGATAGCATGGGTAAGATACGATTTTAATCTCAGATATCCTTATCCTGTGTGCAAGAATTACCGGTATCCAGAATGAATTATAATTAAGGTTAAGAGCACTAGTTATTCCAAACAATATGACTGTATAATACATATCCAATGTTCTGTATATTTCACATTTTTCATAGGTAACAAGTGTCCTCAGATGTTACCTGGAAGTAGAGTGACATTTGGCTGTCATTCAAACAGGCTATCAACATCAATCAAATTAACGACAAGTTTATTTTTGACAAACAAAACTTAATTTTCCCCAGGGCCTGTACATTGGAAAGTCCGATGAAATTCAGAAAATTTTAAAATACATTAAATGCTCAAATTCATCAATCTGTGTTAAGGTTATTCATTCAACAATGTAAAGACTGACTGATGTCCAGCCTGGTCCGAGTCATCATTAGGAGCACAGGTCATTTGTCGGTTTTCTCATTCACTGGCTCATATCTAGTATATATTAACGTTTTGCATGCTGGGTAATTTTTCATGATTTTTGTCGTCTGATGATTTTTTTCAAAATCAACTTTTTCAAAATATTCTTTTGGGAGAGCCATCAGAGTATCAAACAGTTTGGATCCAGATCAGGACAGCCTACGTTATGTCGGGTCTGATCTGGGTCCAAACTGTTTGCGAAAGGTTGTCAGCAGACGACACTGGCAGGCAAAGAAATAAATATACCTCCAGTAAACAAAGAGTTGATTAATCCATTTAATAAATATACAGTACTGAAAGAATCATAGTACCACGACTTCGACAAGGTCAGGAAGAGTCCATACAAATCCCTTGTAGTTCATTTTGATTCTGTTATTTTCAAATGAGATGAAAAGGATTACCTTTTGCACACTAATGGATTCTTCCTTCTGATTTGATACAATAAATGCGAGCAGTGACCACACTGAAGCAAGCAAGATGTTTTGCACATGCAAACCAAGTGTGGCTCGCAGTCAATCACATTGTAACATCTGATGAATGAATTCACTGTTGAAAGCATATTGCACATGCAAGTGAGCTTGGCAGCTGTCAATCATATTTCCATTGTTCATGAGGTTTTTAAGATTGCAAAAATCTAAAAGATTTCTTAAAAACTTGCTTTGAAAATGTTAACATTACAATTACAAGGGGGATAATACCTGCACTAAGCCAAACCTGTCTTAGTTATGTCATCTATGGTGAGATACTCAGGAGTTTGAATCCCACAGTGTATGTCTATCTTGCCATTTTGTTATTATTTTTCATTAATTTATCTAGTTTTATAGACTCAAAAATGCCAGCTGAACTATTCATTTCTCTAAAATTTCTTTGAATGTAAATACTTAGGAGAGAGAACTCACTATTAATAAGTATAACTGTCACATCAAAAAGGAGAGAACTCACAATTTACAAATATAACTGCAACAGCAGTAAGACTATCTGTTTTGCTTACTAAAACATTCTACAACATTTTTTTGAGTTTGATGAAAAACAATGCTAGCTGAACTATTCATATCTCTGTAATTACTTTGAAAGAAAACATTAGAGAGATTTGATAGGTACAACTGCAACAGCAGAAACCATTCTACAGCATTCTTTGGAGTTGTGTTATTATTTGAGCCAGTGCATGAGATTCCCAACAATGTGGTATGAGCGACCAGCAAAGGCTCAGACCAGCCTGCGCATACGCGCAGTCTGATCAGAGCCCTTGCTAGTCGCTTGAGTATTCTATGATTGTTAAGCTACTGACTGAGCACCATTAGGAGTGCCTAAGCTTAAAAGGAGGCTGCAGATGCTCATCTGAGTCTACACATGTCAAAATGCCACATTGTTGGAAATCTCATGCACTGGCTCATTTTATATTTGGACCAGTGGTTCAGAAAGAGATAGATGTTGTTTCAAGAAAGTTTTAGCACAACGCTGGTGAACTTAAAAGGAATGAGCACATATTTACTTGTAAATTTCAGATTTGGGGTGGTAGTTCTCATTCAAAAGTTAGGTTTCTAAAAGTCCCTTCCAGCATATTATTTTACTATTTAGTATGACAGTTTAAGGTTAACTAAAGGGCTTTGTAGCACGCGTTAGTGTAAACGTTGACAATAACAGGAGATCTCGCTCCCGTTACTGTAAACATGACCACGTTTACAATAAGCGCGATAAAGCAGACCCAAAAACAGTTTCAACCATTAGTGTCAACATTATGCAAAAAAATGAAATTACAAGAGAACACCATTTATCGCAGACATATGAGCAGCCTTGACAAAGCCAACTTTGTGACATTGACTACTGCATTAAGACCAGTTTAACCTACCTTTGTAAGTTCCAGTGATTTTCCCTTATATCTTGAAACCATGAATAGGAAGTAAATTAGTAAGTGTTTTATTATCTTGACCTGTGCATATCCGATATCGCAAAACAACATATGATAAAGAGTTGCACCCAACAAGACACCACATTAAAATCTGTAAATGAATATCAGGAAAGTGAATGGGATGATTTAAATTTTCCATAATACATAGTAAATCTACAAATGCATACACTGTATTTGTTTCACGCCAATTCCAAGCAATGCTTATGGCTTTTTCATGTGACAGCAACAGAAGGTGACGTGCATAATCAAGTTTGACACCAGCTCACATATCAAGTTTCATCAAGTTAGTTTGAATAGTTTTTGGGTTGTCTAGGAATCCATATTTTTGTGCAACAATTAGACTATTTCCATTACCATAGGAATCCCAATTTATCAGTCACCCCTTATATTAACTGAATTGTTTGAACATAACCTAATAAACTTTTCCTATCTCACGGCATATTACCTTTATCAGGTCATGATGACGTTGCACTTTTTGAATGACGTCGCTAATGACGCTGAATCAACACAAAAATAAAAAAATACGTCAAAATCGCTAGTTTAAAGAGTTTTCAACAATGGGTTAACTGATAAATAGAATACCAGGTTCGCGTCTTTTGATATAAAGTTTACCAGGCTCGGCTTTGAGAACGCATGTTGAATCGCTCGGCAAGCCTCGCGATGTCAACAAGCGTTCTCAAAGCCTTGCCTGGTAAACTTGATATCAAAAGACACACACCTAGTATTCTCTATATTCATGCTTTGTCGGAAATAACAAAATGTGCATTATCAGCCCTTTGCCACCTGCTCACTTAATAAACTTGACTAGTAATTGGGTTATCGAGCGGGGTACATGCATCAGTCTATCAACGGACCCAAAATTCTATCATCAAACGAATCTGACATTGTTAACAAAAAGTATTGATATGGCACATATTATCGTCACCCTCTCCTGTTAATGTAAACATTGACAATATCGGGAGACATCGCTCCCACACTAACGGTACTGTTATTGTAAATGCGTTTACAGTAACGGGAGCGATATCTCCCGTTATTGTCAACGTTTACATAACGGGAGCGTTTACACTAACAGGTGCTAAAGGGCTTGACACAAGTGGATCTTAAACATCCAAAATAGCAAAACCCAAGATAGAAAGACGTTTTCATGAAATGTAGTAGGCTGAGAAGGGGCATTTATTAAATTTAATATGGTAATCTAATTTTGATGCTATAATTTCTAATAAGTGACAATTAACAAGCCCACCTCAGGTAATATCAGATGAGCCTGGTCAGGTAATAAGAGCCTTGAATTTTCAGTAAAACAGCAAGACTGTACCCAGACCAACCTAGTTGTATCTAGATAGGGTCATGATTTTGATCAAACTGTGTATTTTAGCAGACCATTTTGCAACATGGAAGCCGCAACCAGAATAAAGCTTAACTGAAAAAAGTTGCTGCACGAGGGAAGATGGAACCAAAATAGTAAGTAGAAGGACAATACTCCACAAGAATAAAGAATCTGTCCGCCACTACAGTCATTATGTGCTTAAGCATAAGCTTCCTTCATGATTCAGGACTTCAGTTAAGTGTGCGTAACGAAAATTTAATTTTTTTAATTTCTCAACCAAAATATATGTTGTGGGTACTCAAAAGAACAGTCTCAAAAAGACGGTTCTTTTGAGCACCCAAAACATATGTTAAAATTGATGGGTAAGAAAATATTTACAATTTTACGCTGAAAATTTTTGTCCATCTAAACCTATGTGATTGTTAAATGTTAGTGTTATGGCAAACTATTGGTTCAACTTCTGAAAATAGATCCGGGACAGATTCTAAAGGTGCTCCCAATACTCTAACCACAGAGCCCAGAGTATTTTCAAGGAAATCATCATTTGTGATGACGGAAAAACCATTTTTTGTGAAAACAAGTCCAATCTTAGATCTCATCGCCACCATCTAATGTAATGAAATTTGCAACAAGGATAGCTGAAAAATTTCTCGATCTGGTGGCTTAGAATGGATTCTGGGATTGTAACCTGAACAACAAGACAAATTTAGCTTTAACCAATGAGCCAGAGTCCATGGACTGACTTCCTGACACACCTGTCTGAGATTGTACAACTCTTTGCCTGCTGGTTGCTTCAGCTGATGAACTTTGGTAACAGCTTGGACCCAGATCAGGCCCGACGAAATGTCGGGCCTGATCTGGGTCCAAACTGTTTGACACTCTGATGGTATTCCTGTAAGATTTTTTTTAAAACATTAACGGCTGACAACAAAAAAGCATGTAAAATTATCAAGCGTGCAAAGAGATAAACACCTGATGCTTTGCGAAATCTACACCATGAAAATAATTAAGGTAGAGGTGACAGTTTACAACACTCCCCCCTCTAAATCAGTTTTGCAACTGTTTTCAAATATCAAATTTCATAAATGGTGAAAAACTACAATCAATATCTAATGCACTATACAGGTACATGTAATATAGTTATTGATAGATGAAAACACTGTCATATTAGCACTATCACCACAATTACATCACTATAAAAGCCATGCCATGAGAAAATGCTACATGCGACCCATCAGCTCCATGTGCTGACCCCTTGGAAAATCACAAGTGGCTATTCTAAGGTTTCCTTAGAAATACTTGTAAGAACCCTCCTTGGGTCCCATTACTTCTCATACGGCCCTCTGTGAAATACATGTATGTTGATGACTGAAAAAAAGCGTTGCCAGGACCCAACCCCCATGACAGATTTTTCTGGGTGAAAGTTCAAAATTGCAAAAATCCTGAACTTTGAAACTCTGATCTTAAACTTGCAGTATGCCCACTAAATATTCACAATTTGAAGTTTATATGGACAGATCTAATATAAATCAGACAACCTATTATAATCTCCCTAATTCAGCATTTTGAGGCTGACTTTCTATGGAAAGTCAGCCTCAAAATCCTGAATTCAGGAATAATCCTGAAAACTTTCACCTATGCTGTTGTTCTCATGTGGCTGTTCTCTAACCTGCAGATAGTATGTCATAATAGCTACAGCCTTTTCAAGATCCTTGGTACCAGACAAACAATAGACTGTATAGCTCAACAGACCAATTTGAATATTACCACACTGTAAGCCGGAAGACTGGTTTTCTCACTATATCATTGCACTTCCGCTAACATCTCTGTCCTTGACGCCAATGTGTAAAGGCGTTTTTCATGTGTTGCTGCTCGTATTATTATTAGAGATAAATGGATTGACATATTTAGACTAGATATTTTTGATCAATATAAATCACAACTAATTAGACCAGTATAAGTATAGAGCAGCTTTAATCTAAGAAAAGGGCCCTCTAAATGTGGGCCAAGAAAAAGCCAACCCTCAACTCTTTGCATCATACTAGGTAATTTTGCATGCCTTAACCCATTTATGCCGAATGGAATTTCCCACCACTATCAATTCTGTTTTTAGGGATGTTGGGTGGTATTTTTCATTTTTATTCAAATTTTAATAGAACATTCTGCAAGCAAACAGTGGAGACCCTGATCAGATGCCGTGTTTTGCCGGGGCTGGTCTAGGTCTGCAATGTTTGCCTATGGGATGTCCCACAAAAAGGAAGCTAGGCATTTATGGGTTAAAGATTGTGAAAAACAAGAATTGTTTTTCTACGAAAAAACAAATGTCTCCCCTCTTTTGATGTCAAAAGCATGAGTCATTAAATACAATTTCAAACAGAAACATTAAATACGATTTCTAACGGAAATTCTAGTCATTTCATGCAGACAATCAGCTCGTATCTAGTAAAAAGATATCTGTCAATGTAGTTAACTATTGCACAATCATAACCTGGTATAAAATAGTCATAGATAATTTTCATTATGATCGAAATCCATTTTGAAACCTTCTTTCTATATATCCTGCATCACCCTCTTAGAAAGAAATCTGGCATCATAAGAAATTCTGCTCTCTGCAGATGGAAAAACAGACACAGATGAGCAGCGTGGATATAATGCAACTGATCAGTATCTTTGTGAATATAGCTTAAGCAGTTTTCAAGTTATAGAGTGGACACGATTTGTGACAGACAGACAGATGGACAGACGGATGCTTGGGGAAAAACAATATGTCTCCCCACCCTGAAGGGGGGAGACTGCATGTCGACTCATGTTGAGTGATATTTGTATACAGTTTCGTGAATATAGCTTAAATGGTTTTTAAGTTATAGAGCAAGCACAACTGTGACAAAATTTTGTGATGGACAGAGTTTCAAGGGAAATAACTCAAAGAGTATAAATGACAGAGTTACTATTCTTGCACTTTGCACGTCGACTCATGTTGGTTGATACTTGTATAAAGTTTCGTGAATATAGCTTAAGCAGTTTTCAAGTTATAGAGCAGACACGTTTTTTGTGATGGACAAAGTTCCAAGGAAAATAACTCTAAAAGTATAAATCTTGCACTCTGCACGTCATCTCATGCTGATTGATATTTGTATATAGTTTTGTGACTATAGCTTAAGCAGTTTTCAAGTTATAGAGCAGACACAATTTTTGTGATGCACAAAGTTCCAAGGGAAATAACTCTAAAAGTATAAAAGGCAGAGTTACCATTCTTGCACTCTGCACGTCACCTCATGCTGATTGATATTTGTTTAATGTTTTGTGAATATAGCTTAAGTGGTTTTCAAGTTATAGAGCGAACACAATTTTTGTGATGCACAAAGTTCCAAGGAAACTATCTCAAATAGTATAAAAGGCAGAGTAGTCTAGGGTTAAAAGGCAAATAAGAGTGCTAGAAAACACGTTTGTGGGCACTTTTGCGGCATGAAAGGCAACAGTGCCTAAGTTACTAAGGGACATGTCCTCTTTCATTTTTTGCCTGTTGCCCAAACGAAAGATCATTATTAAGGTCAATAAATGAGGTCAAAGGTCAATAGGTGCAAAATGATGTATAACGCATTAAACACAGTACTTAAGCATCAAAGACACTGGCATCTTGCTGCAAATAAGATCAAATAACTGAAATACTGATGCCTAGTTAGATAAATCGTTGAAATTTAGCATCTGCAATCACAAACACAGCTGTCTGTTTGTCTGTATGTATGTACAGGTACCGCATAGTGCCTGGATTGGTTATGTACATTTGTGATAGTTATCACTTTTTCGCAAAAGGCACACATTAAAAGTGTTTGTAATTCAATCTAACATATTTTGAATGAAATATAAAACTGTCTTGGAAACGCAATACTGTGCACTGATCAGTCTGCACTTAGTGCGCTGTGTTTATTGACGTCAGCTGCGCATCTGATGTTGATTACCTCAGAGCACCAAATGCATCTTTTGCACACAGAGCAGGAATCTAATTACACTTTTTGTGTGACCTTCTGTGACATCACAAATACAGATTGATCAATTAAAATCAGTCAATATCATCGTTCGCTAAAAGTAAGGAAGAAGGCAAAGATCAGGAATCGACACAATCAAGTACCACACCTGACCCAAGACATCAAATGGGAAAGTGACAAAAGCACAAGAAACATCACATACAAGAAAGCCAAGAGGTCAGTTCTTCCCCAACAGGTGACCACAAAGCTGCAACAAACAGACATCTAGTATTGGCAAAGATAAACACAAATAACGAAAAATATCCACCGCCTTGGCACGGTCAGTAAGAAAATTGCTCGAGGACTTGCTAGTTTTACGGTGCCAACCTTGCCATTATTTATGTAGTGGATTAAGACACAAAGATGTTTGGTTAGCATGAAAGGCTCCTAACTTATCCATGAATCATCTTCTGAATACTGGAGCAAAATAAATCTAACTAACCCTGGTGGACCCGACAACAGACGCAGCATCAGGCCCCAACCATCTCATCTATAGATAAGTCTTTATGTCGGAACCTTCTTAGTCTGAGGTCCGACCCACAAAAGCAAGATTACTTATTTCTTATCTGAAACGACCTGCAACAGGCATCTTGTTTGATGAATAGGTGTGTATCATTTGCCAAACATTGGTTAAAAGCAAGAAGGGTGTCATTACCACCTAGATAAATCACTCTGCATCTTTGCCTACACACTTCAAGGGAGGACTTAAACCAAATACTGACATTACCTAAGTCAGTTAGATTATGTCATAGTCATAATTTGATTTAAAGATGCGGGTTAGGCTACCAGCAATGTATGATTTTGCTTTAGAAGATTGTCTGTACCATCCTGCATGTGAAAAACGTTTCTATAGGCCTTTTGGAAAACATAGAGAATCAGAAGATATTTCGCCCCACAAATTGTGTCTCCAGAAAATTGCTTTTGAACTTTGGTTTGGCTTTGAAAATCTAGAAATGTATATATTGCAACTATAAGGGAGCGTTACACTGATTTGCTCGTTGCTATGGGGAAGCATCTTGGTCATAACGAGACAATCGAATCTCAAATGCAAGAAGAATTACAGTTTGTTCCACAATTGAACCCCCGTGAACCGTTTTGAATTTTCCCCTTAAATTCAGCCAGTGAAATAGTCCAACTTCTAAAGAAAAGTGTTGATAAACAATCAGGAAGCCAAGAATCTAAGTAGGTTCTGAATAAAACTACCACGCATATTTTAGTCTGAGTATATGTTGTACATGTATCATGTAGCCAAGAAATTACACAAGGAAACAGTATCCTAAAATAGCTACAATAACTGTTTGAACTGACATACAAAGCACGCAGCAAGTTGCATACCTAGGAGTCTCTATGTGTTTCTTAGACTGCTTTGTACAGGTAAAGATCCAGCAGAGTATGAGGATGACGATCCATCTGTGCACAGGTGTGTCTCGAACATTGCTCAAGGCATGATGTTTGGGGTTTCAGAAGGGAAAATACTAACACCAAGTTATATGGGATTAGGATTATCAATACACCAGGCAACACGATCAAAGGAACTTGTAAATCTGCTGAATGCAGCTGGTCATTGTGCAGTTATGGCATGATTCGCAGAATGGACACACTAATTGCCATTAATTAAAAGACGATCTTGAACGCAATGAGTATGTCCTAATACCAATAAATTGAAATAGGCGCATGGATTCAAAAGAGTTGTTATTGTTTGTAGAGATAGAGATGTTCTTGTACTCTTAATTGCTTTATTTCAAAGTTTATGAGGGAAATATGGTTTATGTCAGCAACGAAGACGGCTCCCAAGTTTGTGCCAGTCTATGAAATAAATGGGATGCTTCCTTACTTTCTGTATTGCCTGCTTCCCATGCGGTGGTACAGTTAGTCCGTTCGCTGGGCATGGCAAGGTGACAACATGAAAAGCATTTGATAATAACAGTCAGCTGCTGACAGATTTAGGATATGGGCAGCTAACAAATGAATCAGTAGATACTGTTGAGAAAATTGTCTGCAAAATACTTGATCCATCAACCGGATCACAAATATTGACAAAATGCACGCATTAAAACTCCACATAAGACGAGCCCGTTATCAAACAACTATATGGTTGAATGTTACAGTTCCGTCCCCAGAAAACATTGATCCGGAAACTTGCAGATTGGTGCGAGACCCCTACAGCAACCAATTGAAACCAAAGCTGTTGTTGTTAGAACCTATACCTAAAGTATGTACGCAGGTGTTGCAATGCAGCTGCAAAGTGTGTGCAACAGGACGGTGCAAGTGGAGATCTAATAATGCCGATTGTCTTCCGTCTTGCGGCTGTGGTTCTATTACATGTGGCAATCCACTGGATGTTGTGGAAGAGGCAGATACTGAGGATGAATTGTAAAGAAGGAAACTTATTAATAAGTTATGAACGATATCAGTTTTCATACTCACTTACTATTATCAATTGTAAATCTGTATATTACATTCGAGATATTTTACAGTTAATGTCCTGTTTTAAACTATATATGCGAAAGTTGCATAGGGTGCTTTAGGGACCTGGTCACACACAAAATGCACCTTGTGACCTTTGACCCTGATAATAGACGTAAATTGAGGGAATTAGCCTCTAAATAAGCTAAGGTCATTTTAAAATTGGTTGATGCTTAAAAGCCCAGGTACGTTGTATCCAATAAAAATGTAAACATAAATTCGTAATAACACTTAGATGATGATTCTAAAATTGCACTTGATGACCTTTGATCCTCTTAATGACCTTTTATGAGATCATAAGAATTGAAACAAATTATATACCAATTAAAATAAAGTCACTGCTATCGGCCAGACAAGGCACAACGATTTCCATCAATGTCAGCCCAAATAATTATTTTATATGTATAAAATCACGAATTTCATATACACTTGGTGACCTTTTGACCCCTTTGTGACCTTGTGTAGGGTCAGTATGCTTTGTAAATTGGGCGCATTTATTCCAGGAATGTTGGCTGAGTTCGATAAACCAATTTGCTTTTTATTTTGCGAAATAAACATAAATACAAAAATTGCAAATTAAACTCGCCACAATATAATGCACTTGATGACCTTTGACCCCCTTTTGTGACCTTATTTGGGGTTTTCCATTTGGGCAACAGGGCAAAATCTGTTCAGGAGTGGTTGCTTATATTGATAAGCCTAGTGGCACATTATGTCCCAAAAGTGCCCACACTTCGAAAAAAATATCTCTGAAACCACCTGTCTAGAGTCACCATTCTTGCACTCTGCATGTCATCTCATGCTGATTGATATTTGTATAGAGCTTAAGCAGTTTTCAAGTTAAAGAGTCGACACGATTTGTGACAGACAGACAGACGGACGCCCGGGGAAAAACAATATGTCTCCCGACCCTGAAGGGGGGAGACATAATTACACAGCATGCAGTACAACTTGATACCTACTAGTGTTGCAGTCTGCTGATAACTGGACATCAAAAAGCTCCAAAGATGCTGTGGGAGCAATAAAAGCAGCTCCCCAAGGCATCTTTGGGAGGCCGATAGAGGCTCCTAAAAATGTCTTCTTGGCTTCAGTAATCAAGTCAGTACTGTTGTTTATGTGTATAATCTCATACTGGTGCCTAACTTATAATGATGTTTTTCTGTGCAGGGATCCAATATTGGTCTATTTCATAAATATGTATAGTGCGAATCATGTTCACTGTCGTCGCCCTGGGCCCTGTCACATGTTAAACTAACGGTACCGGGAGCCAACTCACGACAGTAAACAAGAAACGGATTATACTGCAGACAGTAGCTTTATTGACCCGGGACAATAAAACAATTATAGCTTTGTAACACTAGCAACGCATAAACAAACAGTGCAGACCCAGATCAGGCTCCTGAGTAGTCTGATCAAGGCCATTTAACCCTTAATGCGCCAATCGCAACAAAATTTGTCTGCTTTTCTCGTCTGCTGAAATGTTTAAGAAGTCTCTATGGCAAACCATGTGGACCCAGATCAGACTGCTCCTATAGGAGCAGTCTGTTCTGGGTCCATGCTATTTGCTTCTATACTTAATTCGTCAGTAATGTTAGGCAATTATTTGCAGCAGACGACTTTAGCAGACAACATTTTCAGATGCATTTTTTTCTTGGCACTTTAAGGGTTAAACAAAAAAAGAAAGGTATCATTCATAATTTTAACCATAAACTCTTCGCATGCTGGATAACTTTGCAAGCCTTTTTTTTGTCATCTACTGATTTTTTCAATATCCACTTTAAAATAAATCTATAAGTGTCTGAAACAGTTTGGAAAAACATTAAGCCTGATCTAGTTTCAAACTGTCAAACAAAAGTCATCTCTAACAGAGAAAGTTACTAAGCAACAAACAGGACTGCAGCAGACAACATTTTCCGCCCCACCATTACATGTGCTGATCCAGAGGGGGGGACAGGGGCTCCCTTGGAAAATTACCAAAGCATAGGCTTCCTTAGCAATACTGGTCCGGATCCCCTTAAAATCACAGCTACCAATCCAGCATTCAATGTTGGGCCATCATCGGCCCACCAGGGAAACGCCATTTAAATGCCGTTTCGCTGGCGGGCTATTGATGGCCCGCTTATAGTGGTATTTGGATCCTTCCTTCCTTCACCAAACTAAAAAAATACAAAAACAAAAAAAACAACGTCAAAGTTGGACCTCTGTTTCCATGCATGCATTATGAGGACAAAAAAGACCAATGGTAGATATTTCTAGATTCTCAAGAAATATCCAGCCTAATAAGCCCCACATATAAATGTTGTTATTTACATCAATATATTGTCTGCTGCAAATTGCAGACGAAGCTTTAAGCGTTAAAACCAGAATCTTGCTGCTTTCTATTCCCACTGACGTCACAATAAACCATTAAATCTATTAACAGCTATATATGGACAGAATAAAGTACTTATACGCTGTTAAGATGCTATATTTAGAACTTGCCAGAGAGACAGGTAGATAATAGGTCAACCGGTTGATAAATAAACTATTGTATATTCTCGGTAATTACCACATGCTCTATTAAGCGCACATATAGGTTATTTACAGTTAACATATACTTGTTGAAAACTGTTACAAATTTTCACTGTAACAAAAGATTCATTTTAAGGGCAATTGTGGGTAATACTTCCCACATTAAAAACTTTTTAATTCTTTGCATGCAGTTTGTTTTATGTATGGACTGTCAATTTATGAAATAAAAAGGATATGTCACCACGCTCAATTTTTCATAATCTCACATGGATGTTTAAGCATTTTACAAATTTTCTGAAAAAACCCAAGTCCTTAATATTAATCTAAAATATTTGTAATCGCCATCCAGCTTCTTTATTTTACACTGAATATCTCTATAAAAATTCCAAAGGGAATTTAATCACATTAAAACACTATGTTTACTCTGTTTCAAATTTTCGGCCACTTGGCCTTTATCAAGAAACAAATAACTGAATTAATGTTGTGAACTACATCTCCATTGTCTTAGCCAACCAGTAAATATAAATAATGTTATGATATTGTCATGGGCAATATGACGTCACTTCCAGTACGCCAAAACGAAACGTCCTGATACATAAGCGCCAAATGACGTCATATCACTTACCAGACAAAATCACATCCCAAATACCTGGACAAATGCATAAAATAAAAATAAGAATAATAAATAAATAAATAAATAAATAAATAAATAAATAAATAAATAAATAAATAAATAAATAATAAAAAGGTAAATTAAATAATACAAAAACAAATATTAATAATTATAATAATAATAGTAATAATAATAATAATAATAATAATAATAATAATAATAATAATTATAATAATAAAAAAAAAATAATAATAAAAATAATACTATAATAATTATAATAATACAATAATAAAATTAATAATAATAATAATAATAATAATAATAATAATAATAATAATATAAAATTTTCATTATAAGCATTATAGAGTAATAAATTGCTGCACTGCTCTCATCTAAATAATACATATCTACTACTTGTCAAGCACAAAAAGTCAAAAAGCTTGGATCATGATAAGGCCCTACATTTAGTTGAGCCTGATCTGGATCCAAACCGTTTGAAATTCAATATTTTGATCCAAAGAAATCATCCAAAATGGGACACTACCACCTTTAGCCCTTTGCTTACAGGAGACCCCCAAACGGCCACATATACATACAGTTAAGACCCAAATGAAATGTCGCATAATACTGCACTTCATCAGGGTCCACACTGAATGTTAAGATGAAAAAGATCCCCAGACAAAAAAAATTTTATTTAATTAATATACATAGGACCAGTTAAGCAAACAATTTAAGTGTAAAAATGTGGTTATTTTCTTATCTATTAGTTAAGACATGCGTTGTGGGTGCTCAAAAGAGCCATCTCATAGAGACGGTTCTTACGAGTACCCACAGCATATGTTATGGTACAAAAATAAGAAAAAGTAGAAACAGAGTAAACATAGTGTTTTAATGTTCTTTATTTTAATTTCAATTTTTACTCACGACATCAAGCTTTTTAGAAAGTGTGAAAATTTATTTGTTTTCCTAAGCCATGACTAGATACTGAATGATATATTTTGGTAATTCCCCCAAATAGGAATACCATTTTTAGAGTAAATTGTATATTAAATAATAATTAAAAATCTTAAAGTTTTGTTTTTATTTTATAGACTATTATTTTACCTTTTAGAAAAAATAATAAAAAATGTGGGTCACCCAACTAATTTTCTTTCAGGAGAGCAAAATTTCCCCCCCCCCCCCCCCCCCAACAGATTTTAAGGATAATTCAATTTAAAACGATATGGTGTATACTTTTTGTCATTTATATAATTCATATTACTTGTAGGAAGTAATTCAGCATTATACAGCTGAAAAAGAAGAAGCAGAAAATAATGTACAATAAATGCCCACCTAGGAATTGACCCTGGTCCGCTTGTTCCAAAGTCAAACACGCTAACCACTAGGCCACGAGGTCAGATCGTGCGCCGCCAAAATTAACCATACATATTTGACACACAATCCGAAAACCGGTCATATTTGTATTCCCATACGCGCTATAAACTTGGAAATTTTGTATATTGTTTGATTTTGCCAGATCTATTTATCAGTATTTGGTACTGAGATGATCATTTATAACGGGTCAATAGATATTTCGGACACATTTTAATTACTTTATTTTGTCCAGAAAATGGGGAAATATCCATCTGACATAAGTGTATCTCGTGGGCTCAACGCAACACTGTCGTAACTGCAATTTTTTCAGAAATGTACTTTTTTGCAGTTTTGAATGTATAAAACATAATTACATAATCTGTGAAAATGTCCTATATGTGCTGTTAATATTTCTCCAGTAATATTAAATTAGGCATTTCGACGTATCTCACAAGTGTCAATTCCTTTAACGCAACACCGTCGTAACTTTACATACGACACTGTTGCACTGAGATTTAAGCTGAAGACTGTGTTCTTTGAGTGCAACACTGACGTAACTGCAACAGTGTCAACATACATCACTGTTGCATTGAAAACAATACATGTATTGATTAATTTTTTCAGTGCAATACTGTTGTATCTAGCTATTTGTCTTGAATTTATGACATCATAACTGTAAAAATGACATCATACTGTTTATTCTTGATACTGTACATAATTAACAGCATAAAACAGATTTTACCATCCTGAAAACTACCAAGAAAAAAATTCTGCCAAAGGCTCTGACACATCTTCAAGGGAGCACAATCTTTAAAGGTTCAGGTTGGCATGGGCTAATTCTGAATTGCATTATTAATTTAAGTTTTTCTTGAGAAATGGACTATAGTGAAGATACAAAAATTCAGCAATGGTGAACCATGATGTTTAGGCCGAGATCAAATATGCATGGATACACCTATGAAGATGTTCATCCCTTGATATAAGTCAATACTAAGTAGCATTACTGATCTAGCTCTAGTAGCCCTTGAGAAATGTACTTAAAATTTAGTTACAAAGTCAGCGAACAATTAAAAGGTCAAAGTCCAAATATGGATACCACATGATGCAGAAATGGTGGTTAACTTCCATAGATGTAAGTCAGTATGAAGTATCATAACTCTCAAGCCCTAGAATATCTGTAGTAAGGTTGAAAATGAGAGTATTAAATGAGTTTGATAGGGTATTAAATGGTTTTGATGAAAAACTAACTACTTTTTTTAATAGTTGGCTATATAAAAATGACAAGCCTAATACAATCAGATTGCAAACCCTGCCCATCATATACCCCACATCAACTTAACCCATTTAAGCTTAATGGAATTTCCCATTCTTATCAATTGGACTAGTCAGTTTCCATTTTAAGGGTTGTTGGGTGGTATTTTTCATCTTTATTCAAATCTTTAAGAAAATTCTGTAAGCAAACAGCGGATACCCTGATCAGATGCTGCCCTCTGCAGCATCTGAGCTGGGTCTGCACTGTTCACCGATGGATGTCAGGCTTATATGGGTTAAAGTGACACCAGTATTATAAACAAATAAGACATGTACAATAACCTGAGTCAGTAGTTCCTTTCCAAACAAGCGTTGACATAAAGCTCTCTCATAACAGAGGAAAAAGACAATCGTTATAGGAACTTTAGATTAAGCCTTTACAAAAAAAGTGATATTCCCTGCCCTATTCAGCATCTTATAAAACACACCTAACAACTACCCTATCTAGGATGATAATCCCAAACCTCCCTGTTAATCAGGTAGGCTAGGGTAAGGTGGGGTAGTATAAAGTAGACTAGCATAGCATAGGTTTTGCTCACTTAAACTTAGCCTACCATGCCTAAGCCTTTCAAAGTAAAGAACTATATTTACCTTAGGGTAGGAGTCCGTAGGACCTACCATAACTTCTTTTATCTTATTTTAGCCATAGTCAGATGTCAAGATTGATACTGTATGAATCCTATGATTCTGATTCTAGTAGTATTCCAGAAAGACTACCTGGCCCCTATATAGCCTAACCCAAGTAGGGTGACAATGCCCTATGCAAGATCTAGCCTAATCCTTTATTACTTACCACCCAAACCTGGTAGGCTAGGCTATGGAAAGGTTATCTCATACCCCTACCCTAATCAGTAGGCTTAACCTACCTTAAACTGGGGTACCTGGTGAATTAAGGTTAAGCTAGAGAATGGCCGGTACCCTACCACAAACCTTGTTAAGTTAACCATACCTGTCATGTTGTCTTCAATCAAGAAAAAGAAGAGCTGTGTAGGGTTTTTTTGCCTAGCCTAGTCTCAGCGAACCTAATCTCTCCCCTACACAGGCAAGTCTACCATAAACTGCCTTATTTTTTCTATGTACAGTTAAGTTTGTCCCTGCTATAACCAGTACTGTCCATACTATAAGGCGAACTACCCAGACTAAACTATACCTTATCACCCTGTCTACCAAGTTTGGCAGGCTGAGCTAGTCTTTCTTGGATGGGTCTTGTACTCTTGTTTACCCTCATTGGTAAATTCTAAGGAAAGCATGTTTTCTACATACTACCCTAACCAGTAGGGAGACCACAGCATAAGCCTACCCTATCCCTCAAAACCATGCCCATGAGGTAGGATAGGTTAGCTGACCAAGCCTTACATTTCCTAAGCCCAACCCTAGCCTTACCAAATATCTTAACTTTTCATACCTACCCTTTGGTATGCCATACTATTTGCAACCTTAACATAATGACAATTCCCTACTGCTACCTACCTTACCCCAGCCCAGGGTAGGACTTGCCCATATCATATCCTAGGGTAGCATAAAGTGTAAAGACTACCATACCATTACACTTACCAGTGGGTCTACCATACACCCCCTACCCATCCAGTGCATCTCTGCCTGCCAAGTATGCTAGATTTGGTGGGGCTGTGTTACCAGTAGGTTGACTGTACCCTACCCTGACTGCCACTTCTGGTAGGCTATCCTTATCTTACTAAAAGCCTGTAGGGGGACAAAACCTAAACCTACCCAAATCAGCCCTGCAGTAGACTAGGCTAGGTTACCCTAACGTAGGTTGGGCTAACTTAAATAGGGCAACTGTACCTTACCCTACCCCATCCAAGTGGCCTGGCTGGGCTATCCTAACTAAAATAGTAGGATGGCAATACCTTAATTAGCATAGCCCTCACAACCATGCATTTTAAGTAGGCTAGGCTTGGTTTCTCTTTATCTTAAATAGTAAGGGCAGCCATACCTTACCCTACCACACCCAATCCTGCCTGTCAGCAAGATTAGGCTACCCTGACCATACTTGATTAAGTGAGGCGACCATAGCTTAACCTACCCTACCATCCATGCCTGTCTGGTTGACTAGGCAATGTCACCATTAGTAAACTAGTTGGGCAACTGTACCTTATCCTACCCAAACCAACCCTACCTGCCAGGGGGGAGGGGGGACATTACCTAACCCTATCCCTACCACCCTCCTGGCCTATCAGATATACTACATACCTGACATAATCTTGGCTGCAACTAGGCTAAGTAAGGATATCCTAACCTCATGATCTTATGGTGACCTTATCCTCCTCATACAACTCTGCCAACCAGTTTGGACAGCTAGGGTAGGGTAGGCTAGATAAGGCCAGTCGCACATTGATTTACATATTCCGGCTTACACCAGAATTTTTTCAGGGTGTTTGAAACTTATTATATCAGCAGTATTGAATTTATCAGTATTCATTAAACAGAATGGTATATGTGTGTTTAATATGAGTTTCAACAATCTTTCAGTCATATCACTTATGTCTGGATGTTACTAGATGGTCAAGGGCCAGTTTTAATGATCTGTAGAATGATCATGCCCCAGAAGCTTGAAATATCACTCCATCCAGTGACATCATACTAACACTGGGTCGGCCAGTACCTAAGTTCTATCCTGTAAATCATAGTGCAAAATGAGGAGTAGCTGCATTCGCATGTACTATAATTTGATTGCACCTGCAGGCAGGGTGGCCAGTGGCATCCAGTTCTCCATTCATCTATCATCCTCTTTATATGTTCTTCCGAAAAAAAAATTACATGGACCCTCTCAATGATCTCAATAATGGATGCAACCATCAAATCATGCAGAAGACACTTGTGTGATGTCTGGACCCTTAATTTCATAATCATTGAGATCTGGAAAAGAAAAGAAAATCTTCCTGACCAGACCATGGTCAATTTTTCTTTTTACATGGTAATCCAACCTCCAACTACATTGCAAGGCTAATCTCTGATGCATGTTGGCCCTCACAATCTCATTAACTATAATGCATTGTGCATAAATAAGGCATTTCTCCTTGACAACCTGACTCGGTCATCCAGCTATGAGTCTTAAATTGATCATCAAATTGGATCAGCAGTTTCAATATGGCTTAACAATAATATTGAGGAAGCTAAGTGGATGAAGACATTCTATGGAATTATTATTTAAACCATAAGTTATTTGAATCATAAATGGCTAACTCAGGTACGAATCCATGGCAGCCATGTTTTCAATTGATCAAATTCATTTTGAGTAATCTTGGAAGCTATGCATGGTCGGCCAATGGCAATTTGTGCCAATTAAATCATTTCCAAATCAGGCCAGTTAGTTTTTGACAAGGAAGATGTTTTATACATTTTCCCAAATACTTAATGGTAAATAATGTAGAGCTTGATCAAACTGCTCCTACAGGTTGCTCAGACTAAGGTGTCCAAAATTTAGGATCTTTACAATAAGCTCAAAATTGAACTAAGTATAACTAACTACTTTCATTGCTAAATGAACATTGTAACAACAAATATATATAATAAGTAATATTTTGTTTGG
The DNA here is from genome assembly GCA_964019695.1 of Loripinus fragilis. Lineage (NCBI taxonomy): Eukaryota > Metazoa > Mollusca > Bivalvia > Lucinida > Lucinidae > Loripinus > Loripinus fragilis. The sequence continues at coordinate 48,325,671 of OZ026514.1, forward strand.
GGAGACCTTACAAATATATAGCTCCAGTGCAGATAAACAGGTTTTTTTATATAATGTTATTAGTCAAGAATAGTTGTACTGGCCCACTAAGCCATCCTCTAGGTCTGCTGCATTATTCAAAGTCCAAGGCCGAGGACCTGTAACTGGGTTAATAGGAAATTGCTGGGTCCATAAGAAATTATTTGAATTAAGACGCAGTGTCCATACGAAATTATTTGAATTAAGACAACTTTTGCATCTAGAGAAATGACCACTTATATAACTTTATCTCCTATATGTTTTTCCTGTATTGGCCATTTATTCTGGTTGGTCCTGTATGTCACCTGGCAGTTGCGGCTATTTAAATGTGATACTATACTAGTTTATTAATAATGATAAAGGTTGCCAGTATTTATGATTAATTTTTAAGGTTGCCAATATAGACAATAAGGGTAGCCAATCTATTGATTTATAAAGATGGTCAATATGAATATTAAAGGTAGCAGAAATGTGAATTGGAACACGAACAATGTAATGAAATTGCCATATTTGTACATTTTTCTGTACAATGCAGCAGTTTTCAAGCAATGTATTTTATGTTGATAATTTTAATGAATTAAATGCAGCTATTGTAACTTAAATATAATCACTTACAACAGTGTTGCTTTGAAGTTAGAATCAAATACAGTAACTAATATAGTGCAACACTGTCGTAACTTTAAGTTACGACAGTATTGCACTGAAATCCCAAGTCAAAAAATGGATTTTGGGTGGGAAAACTGTTGTAAGTGAAATTATTGCAAATATCTTTTAAAACAAAAGGATAACATATAAAATAATATTTTTCATCAAAGTCAAATTGCTTTTAGCACAATTGAATTATAAAATTGTAAAAAATGATATAAAAGCCAAGACAGAAAACATGTTTTTTAACTCTCCTGAAAAATTTCATAAAAGCAAGATACGACAGTGTTGCGTTGAACCCACGAATTCTGAAGACTGTATTGATCCAATTTTGTAAATGGTCGGAAAGATGGGACCCAGACAACTTTCCCTGTTTCCCGCCGCAGGAATGGTGAGCATGGGAAATACCCAAAATTGTTCTTAACTTCCATACAAATAGTGACTGCTCAAACTACAACTGAAGATGGCTTTAGTTGCCAAATGCACTGAAAGAGATAAACTACTCAAAATTTGTTCATTCAAGAGCAGAAATCATTCGTTAGGCAAAAAAAAATATTAATTGATTTACGGGAAAAAAAAATCAGAATAAGGGCTCGTGGGGGAAAAAAAAAGCTCTGAAAATGACCAGTTGACTGTCATTTTCAGAGGGGTTTTTTGTTTTGTTTTTTTAATATCTCCAGAAAAAACAGTAAAACTAGTAGTGTAAACCAACAGTTTGTATTAAATCATTAAATATTTCATCATTTTCCTAAAAATCTGAACAGGACAATCACTTTTAACAGTGCCACTCACAAAATTACACAGACAGAACCTCAATTTTTTTTTCAATGTTAAGAGTCGGTGGATAAAATGAAAAAAATAATTTCAGACATTATTTTTTTTTTTACTTTCCAGAAAATTTCAGGAAAATTGCACCATTACTTACTTTTTGTAAATCAACTAATAAAAATCTGGCCTTATGACTGGCATCTAGAGAAGAGTACATACACATAGGTTTAGATAAACAAAATATTTGAGCGTAAAATGGCAAATATTTTCTTACCCATCAGTTTTAACATATGTTTTAGGTGCTCAAAAATCTTTTGAGCACCCACAACATATGTTTTGGTTGGGAATTTAAGATTTTTTTAGGCATGAACTAAAGTCCTGAATACAATAAAAATAAAAATTCCTATTTCTCAGCCTGAACAAAACTATGTTGTGGGTACTAAAGAGAACCCTCTCAATAAACTCCACAAAAACATGCTAAAACTGATGGGAAAGAAAATAATTACAATTTTTTGTTAAATAAATGTGTATATCAAGAACTACTTTAAAATCATTCAAGAGTACTCAGAATACACCAGAATATTGCAACCTCTGAGAGCTTAAGAGTACTCTAACCTGCTCCTGTGTAAATCTTATGATTGATATTGGAATGGATAAAAAAAGATCCCAAAGATGGCCAATGAGAAGAAAAAAGAATAAAAAAAAATGTTATCCCTCTCTGTTGCAAGTGTACATATTTTGGAAAGGGGAAATGCAAAAACAAATTAATAGGGCCAAATCACCCTGGATCACTCAACTGAGTTTTTTCAAAGCTTCTTATAGGTTTCTATTAGAAACTTGCCACGCCCCTGGTGACCCCTGGGGTAAGGCCATTTTTGGCCCAAGTGCCATAAATTGAGCAAATTTAAAATGAGGTCTCATACAAGTTGAGATAACTGTAGAAGCAACTTTCAGTCCATATGAGTCAGTGGCTGTTGGATGCTCATAAGTTTTCAGGTGAGCTGAAAATGTATGGTCTAAACCATAATAGGAAGTTTGGAAACGTAACATCTCCTAGCTGTTTTCTGAGCTACTGTGCGTACAGGATTTCAGTGCGGACTGATCGCAAAAAGAGCTCGAGAATTTAATAGCTTTATACACCGCCTAATTGGTGATATTTTTTTGCTGCAAAAAGGTTTGTCAAATGGGCTGTGATATGATGGAATTTGTGCTCATTTGCGCATCTGCATTTTACAATTTTTCCTAAAGGCACCTTTGTACGGATCTATAGATAAATTATTATACTGTTTTATAAGACGAAGTACTGTGTTAGTAGTACATTTTTGAAAGAAAGGTTTTCTTATCATATCGAAACAGTTCCATCCAATGCCAAGTGAGGCCATGATAACGATTCTGTGCCTAGTTCGGGTTCACAGAAATTTGGCATGCAAGAAAATATTGTGGCCTTCTTTCCTTGTTCCTATGAAATTAATCACCGTGTTCGTTTGTTCCTGCATTCAAAATCATTTCAAGAAAAAAGTTGGAAAAAAAGAAGGAATCTGACAATAAAAAGTAGGAATTTTACGATAAAAAGTAGGAGTTTTAAGGGTTTTCCATGCGCCCCCCAATTGCAATTTTTCTCTAGAAAGATATCCAATGTGGCTAAAAATGTGGTATATGGTAGCTATAAGTAGCCACATCAAGATGAGAAACTGTTAATTTTACAAAGTGTGTTACCTCTTTATAAGGCAGGGGGGGGGGTCTGGGGGGCCAACGCTGCAGGGTATATGCTGCAAATTCTCGCAATCTCAGCTTTTCCTGAAATCAATTATGAATTTAGCATTTTCGGACAAAAAGTAGGAATAGTAGGAATTTTTCTTGAGAAAAGTAGGAAAAAAGTAGGAAGAGCTCAAAAAAGTAGAAAAAGTAGGAAAAAGAAGGACTACTTGTAAGCCTGCTGACTGTAACACAATTATCAGGTGATAAAAAATTTAAGACCAAACTCTGCTCTGGACCTGTGTTGCCATGTGTGACGAATCATTATGCAAGGAATAAAAACTGTTGGAGTTACAGATTACACACAGAGTATGCCAAATGTGGTGTAGAGGTAACAATGTCTAAGTTCAACACTCCCAAAAATATAATAAAATATTATCAATCATATCATCATAATCAGATTTTTGATTAACATGCAGGTGCAGGGGCATGATCCTCATCAGTGGGCCCCTTTCCAGGTAACTGGCTAGCTGCACACATAGCAGATCTCATGCCTTATCTCCAGGTGCTCCTTTCTTGAGGGTCAATAGTCGAGAGCTTCCATTCATGGCAGTCTTTCTCTGCCAGTTTCTTCCATGTTAGCTTGGGCCTCCCTGCCCCTGTCTGCCTTCAATCTGTATATCACATGCTGTTCTGATTGCACCACTAGACCGCTCCACATGCTCTAACCAGCAAAGTCTTCTATCTCTCAAAATGAGGTCGAGGTCCTCAAGCTGAAGCTTTGCCAGTAGTTCGCTTGACCTTACCCTGGCCACATCCTCTGCCTTGATACTGCAGACCTGCCTGATCATGGCCCTATCATTGTGTTGCAAGCGCTGACCATGGCCTTATATCATTGCGTTGCAAGCGCTGCATATTCGCCTTGGTCAGTCGCCAAGTTTCACTGGCATGGAGCATGGCGCTCCGCACGCAAGAGCTGTATACATGGCCACAGGTCTTGTATGAATGGTGGTGGGATGTGAGAACTGGTAGTAGCTCCCTGAACTTCTTCCAGGCGGGTTTCACACAAGTAGTGACTGTAATTTCACAGCCTCCACCAGCAGAAAGCATGTCACCTAGGTAGTAGAAGAAAACTACCACTCTGTGGTCTGCCGTCAATAGGGCGGGAATTTCCCATGCACCTCGCACACCTATAATCAGGATTTGGTGTCAGTCGTTGTAGCCCGCTGCATTTCTTATGCACCCAAAGTTTGCAGCCATTGCAGTAGATGCTGTTGTTGCCTATTCCTGTACGACAGACAGCGCATGGGTATTCGCCTGAACTCTGCAAGACGTCCAGGCCTGTACCACATACCATGACCTTTGTCTTTCCTGCATTTATCCTCAATCCCTTCTTCTCCATGGTTTCTTTCCATATCAAGAGCCACCTGACACATTCCTCTAGGGAGTATGCAATGATGACAAAGATCATCTGCATATAGGTCCTCCCAAGGGACACCAGCCCAAAACTCACGTGACAAGGCCTCCAGCACAATGATGAAGAGCAAGGGACTGAGTACGGATCCCTGATGGACCCTGACCTTCACCTCAAACTATTTGCTGAAACCCTCACCAACACCAACCAGGCTTCACGCATTAGCGTACATTCCCTGGACTAACTGCACAATCCATTCCTAAACACATAGCTTTCTCAGATAACCTTCCTAGGGACACGGTCAAATGATTATCTAGGTCCACAAAGGCCATATAAAGCGTCTTGTTCACTGCTAGGTATTTCTCCTGCAGCTGCCGGACCACAAAGATTGCATCTGTAGTGCCTCTTCCTGGGACAACGCCAAACTGGGAGTCGTCAATAGATACCACCTGTCTTATGAGACCATCAACAATCCTCTCTAGGATCTTCATGGCCTGCTCGGTCAGCTTGAGGCCTCCATAGTTGCCTCTGTCGAAAGTATCACCCTTGCCCTTGTAAAGACAGACAATGAAACTTTCCTCCCAGTCAAATGTGCACAAAATAGAAGGTGCATATCTCCAATGGAAATCTTTTTCAGAAAGTTTGAATATTAAGGAATGAAAACTGTTGGAGTTACAGATTACACAAACCAGACACTCCTTAAGCATTTCGGATGAAAAAATTGTCTAAGTTCAACACCCCTCAATATATCAAATGAGCACAAAATATGAGGTGCAGATCTTCAATGTGTGAACAATCATTATGCAAAGTTTGAATAAAAAGGAATGAAACCTTTTGGAGTTACAGATTACACAAACTAGGCACCCCAAAAGTGTTGCGGATGGAACTTACAGGACGGATGTTCTGAGATTACTAATGGTCCATTGCCATTACAAATTTATGTGGTTAACCTCAGGATGTTAACCCCATATGCTTCTTTTTAACCCCATAACACCAAGTTGCCCAAACCACAGCAGCTTGAGGTTTGGTCCGTATATCACTTACATAGCCTCAAAACCAAAAGCTCCCAATTACGTAATGTCACCAAAAGTGCAACTAAATTTCAGGCCCCTTTGAATCGCAGTTACAAGGAAGTTTTGGCAAAAACTGTTCATCTAACAATAAAACCTACATCAACAGGTCATGCCAGGCATGGATAACTTTTTCTGACATATCACCAAGTTGCATCAATCTGCGATTGAAAATACGAAAAAAATAACGGTAGCCATCCCGGCTCCAGTATCCTGTTTGACGCAGTGAATCTGAGCCTTTCAAAACTTACAAACTCTTCAACCAAAAATGAAACTATCGGTTAAATGTACTCAGAATATTAAATAAATAAAATCCTTACATTTACTTATCACAAAAAGTTCTGTCTTTCATAAAGAAATTCAAAACTGAAATGATTGTTTTTCAAAGATTGTGTGACGTTGACGACGCACACAATTTGGCATACAAAGTGTTAATTCAAGTTATAATGTCTTGGGGCTAATTTTGTATTTAACAAATAGATCAGCTCTAGCAGTGAATTGTTGAGTAATAATTCACTGTTTGGAGGTCAGTTGTAAAGAAGATCAAATCACAAGCGCTGCGTGAGTGATTTATCTTCGTACAACTGACCAAAAAAAGTGAATTATTACACAACAATTCATGCACTAGAGCTGATCTATTTCCATTCTAACACACAATAAAGGACAAAAACACATTTAAAGTCTTCAGCTTCTTCCAACTTTCCGCCATTGCACTGAAGAATTCCCGCCAATAGTTAGACTAGGCCGCAAATATGTACATGTATTTGTAATGTCTTTCAAGCCTAAAAATGACGTTACATCATCTAACACCATGAATGATGTCATTTCGCAGTAACAAATGACGTCAGCTAGCACACGCTTTCCTCGTGCTTTCAAAACTGTGAATTATTGTTTGCTATATCACATTTTTTACCATTGACTCTATAGGCGAGGTGTGTTAAAATATTTCTTTGATTTATGTGATAACAACATTTAAAAATTACCGCAAACAAAAATATAATATGACAGGTTGAACTATAGCAAATAATAAAAAAATCTAGGCTTCCCATTCAATCTACACACCTTGTATGCGGCAACCATGAATGCAATTTTTAAACAAAACTGTGTTTCCAGTTGCCCAAAACAACGTTTTTTTATTGCAAAAATTACACATAATGACTATTGATAATGTTAAATTTTACTTCTTCCATCATGGTTTCGATGATAGAAAATGCTGTTTTGGGCGTTGGAAAACACAATTTAATTTTATATAAATCAGTGTATTACCCGCGGGGTGTTCCTGGTCACCCCCTATCCCATGCGCTCTAGAAGTTGAGCACCAGCTGCCTGATCCTGGTCTATTTGTTTGCAATGAGCTATATGGTACTGTATACTTTTCAAACAAAGCCAGATACACTGCAGACCTTTAGTTAAGAGTGTGTATCAAATTTTCTTGTTTCTCAACCAAAACATATGTTGTGGGTACTCTAAAGAACCGTCTCAATGAGACGGTTCTTTTGAGCACCCAAAACATATGATAAAACTGATGGGTAAGAAAATATTTACAATTTTACTCTCAAAAATTATGTTTATCTAAACCTCGATCTGCACTGTAACAAAAATTGGCAATAACATGCAAACGATACAAACCTTTAGTATCACTGCACATACCCCTGACAGCAGGGGCAGCCACCACGACTTGAGTGCCGTGGAGCCTGGGGGACACGGGACCAAGTGATTGTTGAATGATTCTGTTCAAAACAATAACTCCGGAAGCAATTCCTCTCTCAATGCCTCGAGAACATTTCTAAGCGTCTTGAAGGTCATTTTCAGTAAATCCCAGCAAGTATGGCGAACTAATTTTCCAATAACACATTCTATCAAGAAACATATCAAACTCGCAATTTAAATAAAAGCTGATTGAATGCTTGTCTCCACCAGCCATTTTGTGATCCAACTCCATTAAGGCAGACGGCATATTCAGCAGACGTCACTAAAATTACACCATTGTGACCTTCACGTTTCTTTTCTGTTAGGTCATAAATATACAGCAATATGCTGAATCCCAATTATTTAAGTTGCCAGCGGTCTTGTTTGGCTAAATCCACTGATGTCCACTCTCAATTGTAACATAATATAGCCTGCTACAATCTCCCGAGTAATAATTATTACGAATAAGCGAAACATCAATAATGTAAGATCAGGCACCTATTAACTCATTGCCTACTGAGTGTCGTATGCTGATAACCTTTGCAAACAGTTTGGACCCAGATCAGGCTTGACAGAACATCCGGCCTGATCTGAATCCAAACTGTTTGTCACTCTGTTGGTATTCCTGAAAGAACTTTTCGATAAGTTGATTTTGAAAAATTGGGCAGACGACAAAAAGCGTGAAAGAGTCCAGTAGGCAAAGAGTTAACCCTTAAAGCACCACATATAATTTGCAGCAGACGAGTGTGAATTTGTGTGAACGACATTTTGAATTTTGCGCTTATTTTTGGAACCAAATGAGGTTAGGGTATTTATGTGAATTGTCTGTCAGCAGAAGACTCACATGAAATATCAAATCTTATTTTGAACAAAATGGAACAAAATGGAAAAAGGTGAAAAAAAAATCATCTGCTACCACTGTCATTGGCGCTTTAAGTGTTAACATTTTAAAAATACTTGGAATTTCTTAAAATCAGCTGACGACATTAGGTTTTACCAATATTCGAAATATGCAAAATCATTCCTTAATTTGGTTTATTATGTCAAAGATTCACATAAAATATCAATATAAAATTTTATTGAAAAATATGAAAAACAATACAAATGCCGTCTGCTTGTCTTCTGATAGAACATCCAAAGGTTAAACACTGAAGAGCTTTGAACATCACTCAATACTATTTTATTGATTTTTTTCTTGGGAAAATTGTGTTACTGACATTTCCAAAAGGACACTACGGAATCTCACAAGAAACTGCCTGCAATGGCAGCAGACGTCAACAGACTGTCATACGAATAGTTTTCCTTGTTTCTCAATTATAACCAGTTATAGGATCTAAAAATACTCCCAAGATGTTTTATCATTCCTAAAACACATTTTCTTTATTGGAAAAACTATTGGTACCAATAACCCTTAAAGCGCCACCTATAATTTGCAGCAGATGACAATTTCAAATTTTCCTGCTTTTTCAAAAATAACAAATCAGGAATGATTTTTCGTGAGAATCGTCTGCTGGCAGACGATTCTCATGAAACATCATACCTTATTTTTTTCGAAAATTGGAAAGGATGTCACAAAATTTGTCGTCTGCTGCAGTTGTGATTGGTGCTTTAAAGGTTAATTTCTGTGACAAATCAGTTTATCTGGAAAGCCGTAATATCCAGCAAGAGCCAACAAGGATATCCCATAAAGCGCCACCTATTATTTGCAGCAGACGACAATTTCAAATTTTGCTGCTTTTTCAAAAATAACAATTTTTTTTTCTTTCGAAAATTAGGTAAAGGTTGCAAAATTTGTCATCTGCTGCTGCCGTGATTGGCGCTTTAAGGGATATTGGAGACTTCCATATTAACCCATATTTTTCTTTTCAAAGGGAAAAGGCACTCAAAGACATATTTAGCATTGTCTCACTACAAATCTGTACACACAGAAATCAAATTAATTAACTCTTTGCTTGATAGTGTCGTCTGCTAATAACCCTCGAAAACAATTCGGATCCAGATCAGGGGTGATGTATCATCGCCCCTGATCTGGATCCAAAACTGTTTGACACTTGGCATTCCTGATAAAAAGAATTTTTTGAAAACATCAATTTTGAAAAAATCAGACAACAAAAACAGCATACAAAATCATGGTACCCAGCAATGCAGAAAGAAAAGTTGAAGCACCAACTTATCCAGAATACCAATATTGGAAAAATCAGAAAGAGGCTCCCCAAAGGAAAATTAACGATTTACAGTTAAAGTGTCAATCACAAATTCAGAGACTACCTTAAAGTTTAGTGCAAATAAGGCTTTCTATTTTATGTCAATCTCCTCATATCAAGCCTTATTTGGTTTCTCCAGGCAGAGTGAAACTTTCAAAAAATGTTGTTTGCTGCATGTTGTTGGCGGCGATTGATTGTTTGTTTATTTGTTTTTTTTTGCTTTACGTCCCAAGTCAACAGCTAAGGTCATGGCGGGACGGTCAGTTCACCTAAACACACCTTTTCCTGGGCAAGCTTGAACAAGCGGTTAACCAGTACTTCATGCACATACTTTCGCTTGTAACTGACAATAACCCTTCTTGAATGATTCAGCGGAAGAGAGGAGAATGACTGTAAAAATTATTTCAAGATCAATCTCCACGAAAGTATGGGACCGGGCCGGAATCTGCAGTCAGACTCGCATCTGTAGCCAGACATGTTGAAGTTTAAGTCTCAAAGAATATGTCAAGTAATTTGTAATTATTATTTATTTTGCTTTTTTTTTTTTTCAAATCAATAACCAACCAAAATTATTTTTCTTATTTCTCAACCAAAACATATGTTGTGGTTACTCAAAAGAAACGACGAGACGGTTCTTTTAAGCACCAAAAACACATGTTTAAGTTAATGGGTAAGAAAAAAATTGCAATTTTATGTTAAAAAAATCCTTAACTGGACATGTATGTACTAACTAGAAAAAGTGCCTTGAGAGGCATGTATACCGGCTGATGCTCTTATTGTTCTTATATAAACTTAGATTGACCTCTAGCCCCACCCTGTGGCATTGAACCAATGGTCCGAAGTCACAGAGCGAATGACAACCCTAAATAGTACCTGTTGTTCAAATTCAAATGATTCCATAAAAGAAAAATCACCCAAAAATTATAAAGATGTCAGAGATTTTGACCTCTAGCCCCACCCTGTGCAACTGGCCCAAGCATCTGAAGCTGTCAAGTGGAAGCCAGCCGTGTATGGTACCGATTGTCATAATATCAATGTGTCCTAGAATTTTGACCTCCAGCCTCACCCAGGTGTATGGAGTCAGAATGAGAATGCAAACTATGTTCCAAGTATGAATGCTTTCTGATAAGTGCTTACTGAGATAAAAAAAAAAAAGTCCTAGATTTTGACCTCTAGCCCCACCCTGGGTCATGAACCTTAAGGTCCAAAGTCACAGAGACTGAAAGTCAGCCAAAAATAGTACCTGTTGGTGAAATACACATGTTTCTAGTAAAGAAAAAAAATGTCCTAGATTTTGACCTCTAGTCCTGCCCTGGGCAATCGCCGCATGGACCCAAGTGTCTGAAGCTGTCAAGTGGAAGCCAGCCTTGAATGGTACCCCATGTCTAAATATTCATGCTTTCTAATAAATGGTTGGTTAAGTTTCTGCATAAATCAAAAAATAGATTTTGACCTCTAGCCCCTTCCTGGGTCATGAACCTTAAGGTCCAAAGTCACACAGAGAAAGTCAGCCCAAAATAGTACCTGTCTATCAAATACTAATAATTCAAAAAAAGAACAAAAAATCTTAAAATATCCTATGTTTCCACTTTTAGCCCCACCCTGGGGGGAAGGGGGTGTCGACCCAAGGATCTGAAGCCCTTGAGTGGAGGCCAACTATTAATGGTTACTATGGTCAGTATTGTCCAAATATGAACGTTTTGTAATAAATCGCTGGTTAGAATCTGTAGAAGTCAGAAAAATAGAATAGCACTTTTTAAAAGTGTCCTAGATATTGACTTTAAGCCCCACCCAGGGGTAGGGACTCTGGGGTCTGGCGACAGAAAGTGAATGCCAACCTCCAGGGTAACTATGGTCCAATATATGAATGCTTTCTGATAAGTGGTCACTGAGATATACACCACTTGAGAAACTTTAACCAAAATTTTATTGAACTTTTGAAGGTGACATAGATTTTGACCGCCAATTACGACCAGGGGCATGGACCCTGGGATCTTGAGTCATCACGTGAATGCCAACCCTCCAGGGTAACTATTGTCCAAATATGAATGCTTTCTGATAAATAGATAATGAGATATACACCACTGGAGAAACCTTTAACCAAAACTTTGTCGTAAATTTGACGAATGTAAAGGAAGGAAGTACGAACAAACTAACGAAGAACAAACATACAAACGGAAAGACAAAAAAAGTATACAGTATACCCCTCGGCATAAATGCTGGGGTATAATTAGATTGAACTGAATACTGTACTGGACCAAATAAACGCACACAACTTTTTCAAAACTTGATACACTTGACTCAGTGATAGAGTGCTCGACTTGAGATTGAAGGGTTGCTAGCTAGACACTCATCAGAGGCACTGTTATGTCAAAACACTTTTTCCTCTGCTTAGTATTGGTTCAACCCAGGACATCGTCCAAACATGACTGACAATATTTTGACTGGGACATAAAGAATCAACTCAAACAAACACTCTTTTGAAAACTGTGATAGTCTAGATCTAGGTACTGTAGATTCGGAAATTTTCGAGAGAATTTTATTTTCAGGAATAGCATTAAAAGACATATAAGTGATGTGAAAAATTCGTGACTAAGGCAAGATTTACCTATATCAATAAACGACAGAGTGATTTTGCCAATTTTGCGAGGGTTTTATTTTCACGAAACTTCACATACGCGATGTTTCGGGAAAATAAAGTCCTCCCGAAAATTTCCAAATTTACAGTATTATGATCCACTGTTTTCATCCACACAATGATTCCATATTTATTATGACATTGCGATTGACTGTAATATGTAATAGGAAATAGGCAGAATTAAAGTATTTTTTACACCATAGGCAATTAGTGTGCCAAATATGATCAAATATGAACATGGCCTCCATCAAAAATGTAAGATGAGTCTGACATATTTTAAGTATTTTTATATTGACCTTTGACTCTGAGGTCATATTGGTAATCCAAAACCTTTTTTGTCCAGGGCTCCAGATAAGAGGGGGTAAAGGGTATTTCAGCATTGATTTTTGGAATTCAGCATTGAAAATTAAATTGAAGGGTAAAATACCCTTTGCAGTTTGAGGTTTCAGTGCTGATATTCAATTTATGTGGCGAAATCTTTCATTCTTAGTTAGAAAAAACTAATTAATAAACACAAATTGTATAAATCATGGAAGTTTTCCTAAAAACACAATATGTATTTGATACAAGCAACTTTTCTTTGAAATATGTTAAGCAAATATTGGGTCTTTTTACAAGGCTTTGCATTTTTTTTAAATATGGAGTAAAATACTCATTAAATTAATAAGTAGGGGGTGAAATACCCATTGGTCCAAATCCTTATCTAGACCACTGTTTGTCATCTCCACACCATAGGCAATCACTGTGCAAAATATACAGACTCTCCATCTAATAATGTAAAAGCAGTTTGTATTACGAACCATAAGACAGATTTTAAATATATCAGATTTGACCTTTGACTCCAAGGTCATATCGACAATCCTAATTTGAGACCTTCCTTGTCATCTATACACACCAGAGGTAATCGTTGCGCCAACTATGAACACCCTTCATAAAACAAGACCAAACTCTGCTCTGGACCTGCGTCGCCGGTGTGCATCTTCAACGTGTTAACAATCATTAAGCAAAGTTTGAATATAAAGGAATGAAATCTGTTTGAATTACAGATTACAGCAAATAATCCAATGGTGGTGTAGACGAAATAATGTCTAAGTTTAACAATCCCAAAAATATTATCAAATATGCACAAAATATAGGGTGCAATCATGTCAATGTGTGAGCAATCATAGCATATTAAGTTTGAATATGAAGGAATGAAAACTGCTGGAGTCACAGATTACACAAATCAGACACCCCATAAGCATTTAGGATGGATAAAATATTTAAGTTCAACAGACCTAAAAAATGTGAAAATATTTATCAAATGTGCACAAAATAGAAGGTGCACATGTTCAATGTATGAATAATCATTATTCAAAGTTTGAATATTAAGGAATGAAAACTTTTGGAGTTACAGATTACACAAACCAGACACCCTCTTAGCATTTTACAGAAAAAATGTCAAAGTTCAAGACCCCAAAAATGAGAAAAAAAAATCATGAAATGTACACAAAATATTAGGTGCACATCTTCAATGTATGAACAATCAATATGCAAAGATTGAATATAAAGGAATGAAAACTATAGGAGTTACAGATTACACAAACCAGACACCCCCTACGCATTTCCGATGGAAAAAATGTCTAAGTTCAACACCAGTTAAAAAAAGTGAAAATATTTATCAAATGTGCACAAAATAGGAGGTGCACATCTTCAATGATTGAACAATCAATATGCAAAGTTTGAATATAAAGGAATGAAAACTGTTGGGAGTTACAGATTACACAAACTAGGCACCCCTACGCATTTCAGATGGTAAAAATGTCTAAGTTCAACACCCTAAAAAACTGTGAAAATATTTATCAAATGTGCACAAAATAATAGGTGCACATCTTCAATGTGTGAACAATCATTATGCAAAGTTTGATATATATAGGAATGAAAACTATTTGAGTTACAGATTACACAAACCTGACACCCTCTACGCATTTCGGATGAAAAAAATGTGTAATACAGATTACACAAACTATGCACCCCAAAAGTGTTGCGGACAGACAGACAGACGAACGGATGGACGGAGTGGACTCACTACTAGACCTGCTTTCGCTAAAGCGACGCAGGTAAAAATGTAAGAGTTCACATTCAGAGCCACAAGACAGATTTTCAGTATATTTGACCTTTGACTTCAAGGTTGTATCTTCTGTGTCATCTGAACACCATAAGCAATCACTATGTCAATTATGAACACCCTCCATTACTAAGTGCAAGAAGAGTTCACAATACAAGCCCTAAGACAGATTCTTAAAGTATATTTGACCTTGAATATACAGATTGATGGCAGGCGGGGGCAGGGAGGCCCAAGGTAACATGGAAGAAACTGACGGAGAAAGACTGCAATGAGTGGAAGCTCACGACAGTTGACCCTCAAGAAAGGAGCACCTGGAGATCAGGTGTGAGATCTGCTATGCATGCAACTAGCCAGTTACCTGGAAGGGAGCCCACTGATGTGGATGATGCCCCTGCACCTGCACGTTAATCAAAAATCTGATTATGATGATGATGACCTTTAACTCAATGGACATATCGGTGATACAAAGCCTTTGACTCCAAGGTCATATTGACAATTGGAAACATTTGTTATCATCTACACACCATCAATCAGCGTGCTAAATATGAAAACCTTCCATGACAAAAATGTTCATTTCTCATCCTGTCCTCGAATCATTTGACCTAGGGTTGGTCATTGAATTTTTTTTTCAACCCGCTACTGAAAATATCTTTTTTTGCATCAATCTTGAAGAGTTGGTCTGGAAACTGGAAATAAAACTTTTTTCAAGGCCTGATCAAATTTTATTCCTTTACAAAGAGGATGGCTGGTAAAAGAAATGTACATGTAAATATAAATGTTTCTTTGTTCACAGTCTTACTTTGCATGGTGATCAGATGTAAATGCTTTCCATTAAAATTCCTTCATGTTAATGCATAATTTAACAAGTTCATAACTGACAAGTTAATATTGGTTAATACAAACTGACTAATTTAGCACTAATTAGGACATATCCTAACATGGAAATACATTCTGCTCACATAAGCGTAGGGTCACTAGTGGCAAAAATTGAAACTAGAGGCCCGTGTGGGCCAGAATCACTCAACCTAATTGAGACTGATCATGACATGCTATATAGCATGCATGGATCTAGAAAGTTTTGTCAGAGGGGGTCCAACACTGACAACGTTGAATCTCCGTATTCTTCCCAATGAATTCCACCAAGTTTCTGTTCAATTTAACATATGGTTCAGGGAGATTATGTTGTCTGAATATTTTCAATAATTCCTTTGGAAAATTCCCTGGTAATAATTTTGAGAGCCACAACATGACCGCCTTATATCCCAATCCCTGTATAACGAGGTGTGTACTGTATCTCGGACCCAGTATAAACAGACTGGTCACTGACGGAAATACACAATTATGTAGTCGAGGCTTTATTTTTGCGCTATTTCAAAGTACTACAGCCAATAAAATTGATCCTGAACATACATGAGATTATAAGAGGTTACTTCTGGTATAAGAAGATGAAATTTTACAAGTTAAAGTCAATAGAATTGAAGTTTTTTCATCTTTTTATGTTGATTTGACGATATTCGGCTAAAAGTGCTGAAAATAGCTAAAAACGGTACCTAGGTTTCTTGCTGATGTTCATTAAGACGGATACACTTTCAATAAAAATAACAATACAGTCTTAAAGACAGTATATTGAACCATTGCTTTTTGAAGGAAAATCAAACATATTGGGAGAAATAACGGAGATATGATTAATTAATCTTCGACATATGTCAATTTTGAAAGCTCAGCCTCCACAACGTATTTCCAATATATACATGTACATTACCTGAATGTAAGGGACCAGTCTGTTAATACTGGGTCACAGACTGTATCAACTGACCAAAACTTTTTTGACACACTACTAATAAGTCTGAGTAATATACATATCACTGGTCTGAATTTGGCCGAAAAAATATATTTAAGCCTTGGCTGCTGTCCGTTCTAAGGCAGTGATTCTGTTGTTGTTGTTTAAGGGATAACTGTATTTAAAATTTTCATTTAGGGAGGTATATCGTCGGATATATGGTCGGAAATTAAGTTTTATGGAGACACGCGAGGGGAGCCTTAAAACGGGATTTCTAAATGTATATCCAAATGCAAATTTTGAATATGGTTATCCCCATTCTAATGCATTTCTGTAGTTTCGGCTCAAATTGGAGTGTTGCAAGCCGCATAAAGCCTTACATCATCCAACGATATGTGACATAATTAATGATCTCAAACTATTTCCGACAGTATATCGCAGGATATACTGTCGCAAATTTTATGTTATCCGATCAGATGTTGTGCTACAAAAGCAAGTACATTAGAATCATTGTTTGCTGTTGCTCCCATTGTGTGTGTGGGTTTTGTGTTGGGTCCTTGGTTTGTCCTATCTAGTTTTGCAATTATCTTGCTGAGGAAGAGAGAGTTGGTTGCTTTACTTTGTTATTGCTGTCATGTGACTGTCTGATTCTCTTCTTCATTGTGCCCTGGATTGGTCTGTAGCCTGTGATTGTGGCGTTTCCTGGTCATATCCGTTTGTTTTTTGGAGAACGACTCATAAGAGACTAAAAGAATCTATCATGAGTGTGAGCACACCGGGTAGGCAGCAATCGAAAACGTTATCAACAATCGCTGAACGCGGATCAAAAATCGAAACAGTGTTTTTGATTGCCATTTGTCGCCAGTGGGGCGACAAATGACAATTGAAAACACTGTTTATATTTATTTTTGATCTACGTTCCTTGATAATATTGGCGTTTTCGATTGCGTGTGTGGTGAGGGTGGGATAGAAAAATCCATCCCGAGGATCACTGATTGGCATCACAAGGCTTGCCGAGTGATGACAAACGGTGATCCCGAGGGATTGATTTTTCTACGCTTTCACCCATTTCAATAATAAAAGAAATGACATTACCCAATATATGAGTGCATTGATTTATGAACAGGAAATTCTTATAAATCCTGATCTTTCTCACACCTGCATAATATGCTTTGTGTAAAAAGGGAGATAAATCTGAAACACACAATCTTATCATGAGGGTGACTTACCATTTAAACTTCAGATTGTGAAACAAACTGACAGAAGAACAGACAGTCTTTCAATGACCCAGCATAACAACAAACACCTTCCTTCCTTCTAGCCCATGCTACCTGTAAATAGAATTATATTAGCCATTCATGCAATTTTGGTACTTATATCAATTGTTTAACCCTTTATGTACTAATGGATTCCTCCATCCTGTTTTATACAATAAATTTGGGATGGTACATTATATATATCAAGGGATCAATGGTTATAATTTCCAATTAAAATTGTACATCTTCCTCTTAAGCAGCATTTCATCTGGGTCTTCACTGTTTGCCAAACTGGGTCACGTAGCGCAGTTGGTAACATGTCTGACTGCAGATACGTGTATGTGTCTGACTGCAGATACGTGTCTGCAGATCCAGGGGTCCAGAGTTTGATCCTGGCCCGGTCCCATACTTTCGTGGAGATTGATCATGAAATAATTTCTACGGCCATCCTCCTTCGTTCCTCTGATTCAAGAAAGGGTTGTTGTCAGCTAGAAACAATGTTGTTATGTAAATGGGTCCCCAATTAAAATTGCACGAACGATAGAAGGCTAAGGTGGTGATTTTCATTTCTAGTTGTCAGCTACAAGCAAATATATGTGCATGAAGTACTGGTTAAGGGGTTAGTTAAGCTTGCCCAAGAAATAAGTGTGGTTAGATGAACTGACAGTACCAACTTGACCATAGCTGTTGACTGGGATGTAAAGCACCAAACCAAACAAAACTGTTTTCCAAAGTACATGTACTCATTTAGGAGTTGATCATCAGGTATACAAAGATTTAAAGTCACTCTTTAAACATACAGGCACAGTGGGGCTAAGGACCAGTCAGGACTTTAGTTAAGAGTGCGTACCAGAAAATGAATTTTCTAATTTCTCAACCAAAACATATGTTGTGAGTACTCAAAAGAACCGTCTCAATGAGACGGTTCTTTTGAGCACCAAAAACATATGCTAAAACTGATGGGTAAGAAAATATTCTATTTTTTTTTGTCTATCTAAACCTATGGACCTAAATTGACCCGAGCCATCAACTTCATCTCCAATTGTATTCTTAATTAAATACAGCTCAGTTTTGGTGGATCCTGTACAATGGAAATCCTATACAAATTGTCTATCAATCATAATTGTTGGCATTTTAAAATTAACATGTATGACCAAGTCTTACATGACCATGTCTTATCTGGTGTGCCCCAGGGGTCTGTTCTTTTTTTTTTATAATCTACTAGACAAAATCAGGTTTGCCTGTATAGAAACATAAAGTAGGTCCAACAGCATTATTCTCAAAGGCGACAAAGAGACCTCATTAGCTTAGGGCAGTGAGAAACCGACTGGATAATGAAAGGAGTTCTAGCGATAAGGTGTATAATTATTTTCCCTGGTTGACATGATTTCAAATTGCCCTAATGTTTTTAAAATCTGCCTGGTTTGGCAATGAATTATACATACTTTGCACCAAAGTAGGTTTCGTAGCAACTCATCATTTACAATGCCGTGAAAACTTGTGTTTTCTACTCCCATCCCTCATTTTACATCTTTATACTGCGTGCCGTTTCAATCAAACTATCAGTGAACGCATTGCTATTTTTCAAAGAGTAAAAGTGCTAAAATTTAAAGGATAGAACTGGGGTTTATTAATCCCAAAAGTATAAGGTCTTCTTCTAGCACATGCCTATGAATGTGACGTTTGTCATTTGAAAGCTGAAATTAAAAATTTGTGTCTTTCAGTTTAGGTGCTTTCCCCCACTAGACCCAAGATGCCCTTTGGAAAGTGAAATGTCCCTATATACATACACAACATATGTAAATGGAGTATTGGGTCGAGGGGGGAACAGGGTTGTACAAACAAAAGAAGACACCAAACATCTAACAAACATAAACCACTTTACAAATGGTCCTTTTTATTGTACCTCAACTGTGTAAATATATAAAATTGATCGTCATAGGACAGTTATTTACGCTGGTTTATCGGTCATTTTCACATACATGTTACTGAAAATAGCAAGCACAGATGATGATCAAATTTAATTCTCATTCAAAATGAAGTTGAGTTATTATTAAGGATTAAAAAGGGGAACTGCCTTCCATTTAAATATACAGGCTAGAGTGCACGGACGGGTGTCAATATACCCTTTGTTGAATATGTACGGTCAGCGCCTCTAGTCGTTATTTCAACACAATAAAATGAACGTCCCATTTAGGGAAGTATCACACCTATCGCTAGAAACCCTTCAATGTGGCCAAATGTCACTCTATGAGAGAGACTTGGCATCAACATCACAAGCAAATTCATTGTGATTACTCCTTGCACAATCAGACCTCGGAAAAGGTTCAGTCAGCTCAATATCTTAGTAGGTTTGGTCTAAACTGGAGCATATAGCACGGATTTGGAAGCCTTGATATTTCTCTAAAATGCCTAAGCTAACCAAATTAAGAAAGTTCATAGGACGGCAGTCTGCTGGACCTGCAGAAGATGGCAAACACAAGTAGTGTTGGAGACATCCTAAATGAGATTGAGTGGCCCTTAGGGATTGGTACTGTTAGCTTCTATTCCACAAGATGCATTGTGGAGCCGTGTCTGTTGGAGGGGAAAGTGCTTGACATCTAGGCATAGCTCAAAAGTTGCTGGGTTATTACTTAGAGCCCAATATTGCAGATGCCAGACATTAAGTGATGCCAAAAGAGAAATTGTTTTTTCCCTGAACTATTCCATGTTGGAATTTCAAAATTTAGCCCTCCCTTGTATAATGCTCACATTTGTGCAAGTCAGTGAGAAAGGATTGATAGAAATAAAGATGCTGTGCGCAGAGCTGTCTCTGCATCAGCACATTTGGTTTTTGGAAAGTATGACAGCTAAACTTGCAACATGGCTTCTTGGTTCCATGTTGAGAAACATTTTAAAAAATCTTTATACTTGTAAAAAATCTATGAATACACACAAGTTACAACATTTATTTAATATTTAAACATTGTACATTTCTGACAAAATCATTTTAAATAACAAATTGCAGTTTAGTTCAAGAGGCAATCCCATAAGAGTATTATTTGTGGAGAGGTAATCTTCACGTTACAAAGTTGGTTTTGTTTTTTGGTTTACTTTTATGACTGCATGCCCAGGATTCAATAAAGCCATTGAGCAAATGCGGGTTGGTGAATTGTCTTCAATTCTGCTGGTGAACTGTTTTCAAAAATTGCGTCTGTGAACTGTTTTGTTCACTCTCACATGAGGCCCATATCTATGAAAGTCTGTGAAAACAAGCCAGATGATAGATCACATCTATCTATCTTGATTTACTGCCTGACGCTCTCACAGGTATTATCAGCATCCAACAGGTTAGACGTACGCATGCACTCATTTATTCAATTGATTTGACTTTTTTTGATGTGCAGTGCATTCCAAATGAAAAAATGAAAATGATGACTTACAAATGTGAAATATGAACAACTGGAATGCAGAACGCTCATGAATGGGAGTACAGTCACGTCCCCTAACATTGCGCGGCCCCTAACATTGCGCACTAGCCCAAGTGACTATGTCACATTTAATCAGATAAAATCTTTTTTGATATTTAATATCATGTTGCTTTTGGAAAGAGAAAAACAGCAAAATATTTTCACTTTATGTTTTCACGGCTGAGTAGGGGTGGATTTCGGGAAAAATTGGCAAATATTGTTAAAAAATTTTCAGACCTGAATTTCGAATGACCCAGTCTTCAAATTATTTATTTTCAATCAAGTTTTTGTTGAAGTAAATTGCTGAGAACAATCTGGTATTACTTTCCCTGGTATATTTTGTGAAAGCAATTCATTAATTAGAAGTTATTGAAAATTTTGCAGAAAGTGCGCAATGTTAGGAGACTATTTTTGTTATTCTAAAACAGGGGGGTTGCGCACTTCAAATCAAAATTGCTAGAGATCGGGAAAATATTTTTCATTTCAAACTCTGTGTAAATAAAGCATATTGATTACTTTATTTGACTGTGCAAAATATTTCAAGTTTGTTTCTTTCTTATTATATCGAACGGAGGCTAAAGGCTTAAGTGCGCAATGTTAGGGGCCTTCACCGTAGATGTACTACTCCGGGTACATCACCCACCCTTTCAAATTGTCCATTACAAGCATTATGGCTTCAAACAGTGTATGGCTGACAACATGTTACTAAAAGCAAAACAACACTCAGTGAATCCCTACCCTGGCCTGGACTGCTGAGCCAAGTGATTACTCAGACACACTCAATTTCCCTGGCAAAAATACAGGGTGGAGCCTCTTCGTTCACAACTCTTCTAGTCTGCCAACATTAAATGGATTTACGTTGTGTGAGTACAAGCACAAATATCAGAAATGACAAGTCAAATAAATATATATCATCGCAAACACATTAAAAATAAGAAAATTCTTATTTCCATTTTCAGCTGTCAAAATTATCATGAAGGGAGACAACCGCTTGTTTATATCTTATCGGTGATAAATTATGAAACTACCTATCCATTTATCCATCTACAGTAAATGGACAAATGCTTTGACCTGAGATACGCATTTTTTTTTTAAATCCAGCCCGTTTATTTATTTATTGAGGACACGAGTAAATAATTATCTAAATTTACCATGAATATATGCAAAATTTATGAGGACACATGCAAGAGGGCCTGGATGCCGAATCTGAATCCAAAATTGTTTGCTGAGCATCGTTTCAGCCAGTTGTAGTCAGTTATTGAAAATACTTATAACCCTTGAACCGCATGGTAAATTTGGATCATATTTTGCATGCTTATTTATTTTAACATCGTCCTGCCACTGGTATGCAAAATGCTGATGAGGCTTTGCCGGGCCTCATTTTGGCCGGTCAAGGTCTTTGAGTGAAACTGCTCATAACTCTTGAACCGCACTGTATATTTTGATAAAATTTTACATACTTATACATTTTTTAAATTGGCAGGGAAAATGACAAAGAAAAGAAAATAAGAAGAAAAAATATTAGTCACGCCTGGATTTGAAACACTGTGCGTCAGACTGGTGGATTACAAGAGAGCCTCCTAGACTACTCGGCCATCATGTATTGTATATATTTATGCTATAGCAATGTACCTATATCTCCTTTACCTGAACTCATTGGATTAAAATTACACCACCCCTTGGGTCTGTTTTATATAATGCATAACCCTTGTGTCTGTACTTTAAGCTTTCATGACCCTTGGGTCTGCACTATAGTCACTATGTGAGTCCGTCCATCTGTGGTCAGTAAATGGAAATGCTCATGATGGGTTGTGCACATTACTGTCAGTTGATTTGATTTACATCCAGACTTTCACATAAAATCCATGCTATATCCCACTCTATTATAATGTTTGAAGATCTTTTTAAACTGATCAAGAAGAGAAGGCTTTTTAACCACTCTTTTGAATATATAAACTTAATTGCCATAAAATACTATTCATGACCTGCAGGCATTTTATATAAAAGAAAAAGAAAATGCAAAACAGTTCAATGAACGAAATAAGGTATCATGCAACACAATCATTTGTCTATAATTTAAATATGAAACAACAGTCATCAAAGTTGGTGATTAACCCAATAACAGACGATAACTTTGATTCCCACTATGATAAATTCAGATATAATGCTGGCCTGTACATAATGCTACTCATTTGATCTGGTTGGGCCGCAGCTTTTTTATCTACTGATTAGCCCATTGGGCTTGGACTAATTATTTTCCTCTGCTACAGATTCACTGCCATTATGTGTGGAGGTTATATGCTGGGTCTTTATTTTGTGGTGTAGCTCATAATGTCATTTCTAGCTCTGTAATTATCTTGATGAGAAAGGGAGAGCTGACTGCTTTGCTTCGATAGTGTTCTTGTTTTCATGTGGCTGTCAGTGTTCTGTGGCTCTTCCTCGCGCTGTTGTGGGCTGGTCTACGGTATGTGTTTGTGGCATTTCCTGGTTATAGTCACTAGCTTTTTACCATCCAGTGATGAAAAATCAAACTGCATGTGATCTCTGCAGTAGCCCATATGGCCTACCTCAAAACTGCTGAAACTCCTCTTCCAGAGTTTTGGTGTCAAGAGAAGTAGAATGATCAATCTAAATGATGCCTGAAAGCAGAATGAAACCATCTCTGAATGGATTGGTCATTATACATGTCACATTAAATTATATAGTTCGGTTCTGGTTTTATCAGGTTCCTGCTCAATGCATAAATTTTACCTCTCATTCGTATTTGATGAAATCTGTAAATAGACCATGAAATGTTGCTGTACAGTCCACTCCTTAGGACACAGTTTGAGCAATATCTGCCAGAATGTATTATAAAGTAGTTCAGTGTAACAGGGTACTAGTATAGCTAAGTGAACAACATAAATTCATTGTAAAGCACACAAAAAGTAAGTAAGCGTGAAAAAGGAAATACCACAATCACACACTGCAGACCAACCCATGGCACCGTGAGGAGGAGCCACAGAACATTAACAGTCACAAAACATCAGGAAAACAATTAAAGTAAAGCACCTAGCTCTCGTTTACCCATCAAGACGGGTTCAGAGGTTCCTCCTCTACAGATAGTTGCTTTATTCACCTGTTAGATTACATAAAAATGCCAAAGTCCTGTAAATTGGTATGGTACTTCTAGATTTGCAAAAAGCTTTTGACACTGTTGATCATAACATATTATGCAATAAATACAATAAACACTTATGGGCGTTACATGAACAAAACGGTTTGATATATACAACAGCAGAATCTAGGGCGAAGATTTGGCCAGTGAAAGTAATTTAAGCCACTGATGCCTTCGGCTGCTGTCCGTTTTATGTTGTTGTTGATTCATTGTTTATTGTTGCTCCTACAAACTCATTATTTCGTTATGTAGCAATTTGTGTCCTTTCTAATAAGGCAAGTATCTGTAGAGAAGGCACTTCTGAACCCATCTTGATGGGGAAAAGAGAGCTGGTTGCTTTACTTTCATTGTTTTCTTTGGTGGATCCTTTTTGTTATGTATGTTTTACGTTTGTCTATATTATTCTATATTGCCTTGTGATCAGCTGCTGGGAAATGGCTGACCTCTTGGCTTTCCTGTGTGTGATGTTTTCTTGTGTTTTTGTCACTTTCCCATATGGTATCTCGGGTCAGGTGTGATACTAGATTGTATTGATTCCTGATCTTTGCCTCTTCCTCACGGTGCTGTGGGTTGGTCTGCAGTGTGTGATTGTGGCATTTCCTGACCATACACACATTATGAATCTTACCTTGGTAATAGAAGCCAGTTGGTTAATATTGGTAAAACTAATTCAGAAACAGCAGCAGTAACTTCTGGTTTTCCTAAAGGGAGTATTTTGGGGCCTTTGTTATTCTTGTGCTTCGTAAATGATATGGTGATAAGCATTGATCAAGACTGTAACCTTCTATTATATGCGGATGTATTAGCACAATCCTGTGTCTCACAGAGATCTGGACCTGTTTGTAAATAAACTAGGAAAAGCTCATGAATCATGTTCAGATACTAGATTGGCTATTTGATAATAAACCGTCGCTTCACTTTGGTAAAATAAAATGCATATTATTTGGTTCTAAAGGGAAATAAAGAAAGTTAAAGATTTCAAAGTTACTTGCTGTGGTCACGTAATTGGGTCATAGGAAGTAATAAGGTTGCAAAGATCAGGAATCGATACAATCAAGTACCACACCTGACCCAGGATACCAATGGGAAAGTGACAAACTCACAGAAGACACCACAAACGAGAGCCAAGAGGTCAGCCCTTTCCCAACAGGTAACCACAAAGCACATATAAACAGACGCGCACAAAACATAGCAAACACAAGACAGAACAAAAACATACAAGATCCACAAAAGAAGTACCGCCTTGGAACGGTCAGTAAAATATTTTACTGGAGGGCTTAAACCGGTTTAACGGCGCCAACCTCAAGCCTTCATGCAAGCTAAACAACGGAATCCAGGGCGAAGATTTGGCGCCAGTAAAATACATTTAAGCCCCCCTGTAAGCTTAGGCTACTGTGCATTTTTAGGTAGTGGTTCTGTTGTTGTTAATTTATTGTTTTATGTATCTCCCATTGTTTGTAGAGGTTCTGTGTTGGTCTTTGGTTTGGTATGCGTTACTTTATGTCCTTTCTAGTTTTGCCTAGAGAGCTGGTTGCTTTGCTATTATTGTATTTTAGATGTCTTGCTACTGTAAATGTCCTGTAACTCTACCTCGCAGTGCCGTGGGTTGGTCTGCAGTTTGTGATTGTGGTATTTCCTGATCATACTCACTTACTTTTTCATCATCTGTAGGATTCGTAGGTCTTAAAAAGTATTCTTAACTACTAAAGAAACCTGACACTTACTGTGTGTCAATTTTTTGATAGTAAATGAATACGATGCACACTTGTCTTTACATTGCGTAAAGCTGAACAAAGGTAGACTAAGATGCACTGAGATTATTTGAAAAGATGAACTTATTTCAGACGCCAGCTACCAAAACGTCACGTAACCCCTAAAATCAATTTTCGCAAGAACAAAGAAATCACGCAAATTCACCAAAAATCGCTTTAGAGTGATTATTTGTTATTTCATTGACATCTTCTTGGCATTCAAATACAGCATGCAAGCATCGTTCAACCCAAAAACCGATTTTTATTTTCTTAACGTCAATTTTTCGTTATCAGCGTTTTATCAGCTTTTAAAAAGCACTGCCCTTTTATCAACGTTTTTCACTTTGTATGAGTTTGGAATGCATTTTGACAATGTTTCAGCCCTTTTGAACTCCGTAGCTGCCGTCTACGTCCATTTAACGACGTCAAGCGTTACAATGACATGCTGATATGTGTATACTGCAAAGCTTGAAATTCATACGCGATTAAAGTAAAGTGTAGCCAATTAGCACTATAACAAAGTAGACAGCACACACTAAACGGCGACATACGTTGACAAAAAAAACGGTTATTATCCATAGTTTACGTGGTTCCTTAATTGACGTTAAACTTGGTTTAATCCGCTTTTACCATTTAAAGTGACGCGAAACCTAAGTTCTGATTTTATGAAAATGCATTCTCTTACAATGATTGGTTGACTCCAAGTCATTTCAGTTTCTAGAAATTGCTTAAACAAAGGAAAAAACACACTGCCGTTTAGACAACGTCAACAGCAAAACTTAAAACCCCCATACCATACGTCATAGCAAGAAATTGAAAATTTTTAAAATGCACTTTTGTCTGTACTGGTTTTGGCATTGCATACATGAAAAAAGTTTTCAAAAAAATATCTTGACATACACTCCCGAGGCAAAAGTGATAAAAACGGTGTTTTTGACGTCGTGACGTCATGTTCTGCATTTGATAAATCTATTTTTTCGAAGAATACTTTCTAATGTCTTGTTATTAAAATAAGCATATCGGCTTAGCTCTATAATTTGTTATTTACGAGTTTGAAGCAAGTAAAAAGTGTCAGGTTTCTTTAGCAGTTCAGTATAAGTGAGTATGACAGAAAATGCCACAGTCACATGCTATAGACCAACCCATGGCACAACGAGGAAGAGCCGAAGAACAATAATGGCAACACGACATTGAGAACACAACAAAAGTTAAGCAACAAGCTATTTGTTCCCCAGCGAGATGATTGCCAAACTGACACTCTAGGGACTAGATCTTTTTCTTAAAGTAAGAAAGAGGGCAAAGATCAGTAATCGATACAATCAAGCACCACACCTGACCCAGGATACCAATGGGAAAGCAACAACGTCACAATTAGACATCACAAATGAGAATCAAGAGGTCAGCCCTTTCCCAGCAGCTGACCACAAGGCATCAACAAACAGACGTGCATGAAAGCATAACAAAACAAGACAGAAATAACATAAATGATCCACAAAAGAAGCACCACCTTGGAACGGTCAGTAAAGATGTTTTACTGGCGGGCTTAAACCGGTTTAACTGTGCACCAACCACACCCTTAGTTCAGATGTGGATCAAGACACATAGATGTTCGGTTAGCATGAAAGACCCTTAACTTATCTAAACATCATCTCCTAGAACATGTAAATCAAGATATAAAAAGGAGATTAAGCAAAGATAAGGACTCAACAGTAAATAAAACAGAATACCGGAGCAAAAGAAATCCAACAGGTAAACTCCAGTGGGCCTGACAACAGCCAAAGCATCAGGCCCCTACCATCTCATCAATTGATAAATCTTTAGTCGGAACCATCATAAAGTCTGAAGTCCGACCCACCAGCGTGCAATTAAAGAGGAAAGCAAAGTTGCCAGCTGTGATTGGGTTGACCACTAAGCATATGAGTCCATAAATTTCACTTGAATTGTGTTTCTGCT
Source organism: Loripinus fragilis (assembly GCA_964019695.1). Classification (NCBI taxonomy): domain Eukaryota; kingdom Metazoa; phylum Mollusca; class Bivalvia; order Lucinida; family Lucinidae; genus Loripinus; species Loripinus fragilis. The sequence continues at coordinate 48,353,265 of OZ026514.1, forward strand.
GATAATATCAGAACATTTCTGTATATCCACATGATGTTTTGCCTTTTCTTCTGTTTTTGTAACTACTCTGTCATAAGATACATACACTTCCTTTTTACAGTTCTTCCTAAGTATGAACTGTGAATTATTTGATCTGTCAGAGTTATCAAAGTAGCCGGAGACTGGGCTCTCCTGCATATGATTTTAATTTTGTGCAGTTTGGTTTATATGTCAAACAACGAACTATAAGTATTTGATTTTTGACAAACCATGTTCCATAACAATGTATAGATATATGGCAAAACAATGATATTATTTTACTTTTGTATAAAAAGGAACTTAATTATTTCAAGATAAACAATGCCAAGTGAGTTTGATATATGCTTTTGTGGCTAGAACAGGGTAGGACACTTTGTCGTAAAACTGTAGAAAGCACACAAAGTACTGCAAAACAAAACAAGGATCTAACACACAAAAACACACAAACAATGGAAGAAACAGCAAACAATGCACGAACAGCAACAGAACAGGCTTGTGTAACATTGATACATTTCTGACTTGAGAAATGATTGTTAATAACATTTTCTCCAAAGTAAATGCTCATCTCAAGTTAATGCATCACCATAGTATCAGTTTATGTTCAAGAACCAAAAGACTTGTGATCAGTCTTAATTTTATGTCACTTGATAATTCTTCTTTCTAATTGGTATGCTGGTCTTACCAACAGTATTAAGAAAAATGCAAATTGCGAAAATCAAAGTCATTAGATTCACCAATTCTCTAGGATCCAGATCAAGGGTGACTGTTAATATTCTTCGAGAAATGAACTTGCTTGGGTAAAGCAGCTGAGACTAAACCATGTGTATTACATTTTCTATGACTTGTGTTGTACATATTTGAAAAAAAAACTTTGTTCCTTTAAAGGACGTGCATCAATATAACACAACGTCCAGTTGTTATAGCCTTTTAGTCTCTTATTGTCAACGTTTGGATAAATCTACATTTTCCTGAGTGATTGAAAGCAATAGAAAACCCTCAAAAAGTAATTAATTGAGGATTATCATTAAACTAGGCTATGCGACTTGTTGTTTTATTGAGTCTCATATACCTCTTTTCACCCTGTCTAATTTGTTGTGACTGTGGTAATCATGTCGGTTTCCTGAAGGTTTAAAATCTAGTTGTCATGTCTTGCATGCACACTATTTGATTTCCACTGTTGTGTGTGGGAGACATGCGACATCAAGTTCATATTGTATCTGGGTATAATGCACTTATCCGGGGCACTCTTCAGCGATAGTCAACAGTGGACTGTCTATAAATAAAGTATGTGAGTATGACCAGGAAATACCACAAACACATACTACATACAATCCATGGCACCATGAGGACGAGTCAAAGAACGATAACATCGATATGACATTCAGAACACAAAGAATAAACAACCAGCTCTCTTTTCCCCAGCGCAAGTACTGCAAAACGAAACAAGGGCCTAACGCAAACCCCCACAAACAACGGGAGCAACAACAAAAAAAGATTAAACAACAGCAGAATTATGTTTCTCTTGTGCCAAAATCTTGACTTGAAATGGATCCCATTGGAAATAAGCTATAGGCTTTATTGTATGGGCTATCCATAGTTGTTTTAACATTTTAGTATCTGTGATATATTGTTGTGGGTGCTGTCTCTAGATTGTCAAAATTTTAATTTACATTAAATGTGCTACCGTATTTAAGTTAGTCTTACAAATTCCTTTAATAATATATCCATTTATCAGTCAACTGTGTTCGACCATTACATTTAATCATTGAATATTTACTGTTCTAATGCTCATATGTTACATTTTAATATTCATGTTTGTTTATCTAAAGCCTACATAAATCTTAATCTTACAAACAAACCGTGCTGCACGTCTTTGTGCCATTTCCAGTTTGTGTATGTTGAACGCCCTCTCAAAGTTAAAACTATTTTTGTAGTCAAATCGTCCACAATAAATATCCACCACATTATAGGTTAATGGGGAAATCAGGTGAAGAATCCAAATGCACATCTTAATAATTTTGAAATGTAAAATGGTCGCCCTGTCAGGTTAGCTAAGCTATACAGTAAGCTAACAATGCTAAATAGATATTATTGGCATGCTTCTAGTTGCCAATAAGGGCCACTGTTGTGTTCTGTAATAGATGGTATATGATAGTGTAACTTTAAATGTTCAAATTTCAGCTAGTCTCCTTAGCTGCACTGCTGGCATATTAGTTTAGGGGCTGATCAATCAATATCAGAAGGAGTTTTATGTGTTGTCTTTATTTTTAAGGGCCACTGTTTGAGTTGTTTGGGTGCTGTATAAAGTTTGACTTTTGTCAACCAATTTTTCATAAGTATCGTATGTAATTTATCGCATATGTGTAAAGTCATCCTTTAAATATGTATCTCAGAGGCAACCATCCATTGAGATCAGACCCGTGTATTCAGTGGTGGATCCAGAGGGGGTTCAGGGGAATGGCTTGAATCCATCCCACCCCCAGTTTTTAAATATTCTATGAAAATGAAATAATTTGGTCTCGCTGGGACCAATTTTTTTCATTTTCATGGGATATTTAAGAAAACTAAGATAAAATCAGCAAAGCGAACCCCCCACACATTTACACATATGAACCCCCTTTCCAGAAATCCTGGATCCGCCCCTTTTATTGGTCCAAGTCCCTACAGTACTAAGTGTGTGCAAGCAGCAAAGGCTCTGGAAAGGTCTCACATTTGTGCAGGCTCGAGTGGGCCTTCGCTGCTCATTTATACGCATGTACGATATGTGCCATATAAGGAGTGTAAATATGACATCACTTGGGCTACGATCCCATGTGACTTATTACACATGCATTCAGTCATCCTTATTCGGCCAGACCTCTAATCGGTCTGTCTACCTACGTAATATTTATATAGAGAAGCTCTGAATAGAATGCGTACTTGTGCATGCTCGACTGAGCATTTGCTGCTCGTCTATACGCATTCACGACAGCCACCATAAGGATTTGCAGTGGTAAGCATAGTTTAATAAGGGCTTATCTTTAGACTTAGTTTCATCTACTTCCATACCTTGTGTTTGCGACAGCGAAGTCTTCGCTGCTCTGCTCGTCTTATCAATAGGTATAAAATTCTAAAAATAAAATAGGCTAGTCCCATTACACAATATATTTCTCTCGGGCGAGGTGGGGGGTGTGTGTGTGTGGAGGGGGGTAACTCCATATAAATGACAAAGTACGGATGTGCGTGCCTGTCTAATATCCTTAGTTTTCGTCGCCAGGTATATGATAAACCCCCTTTTTTAAAAAGAAAATATATGGATGGCCCTATTGTCTGATTTTGGTATAAGAATGGCCCAATTTTTTTCTGGCAGATTTGGCGCGGCAGTGCGATCATTGCTTTCATATGGGTCAGTCTTATTACCCCAGGACACCCCAGGATACCCCAGGACACCCCAGGACACATAAAGGCACTCAAAGATACCTTTATTTGATCAAAATTTACTTTGGTTATGAATCAAATTAAGGTTTATTTTCATTGAATGTGTCATAAAATTGAATATTAGCATTCAAAAATATTGAGTACGTTTTGTCTCAGTGTGAATAGTCAAGAGATTACCCCAGAACACATCAATATATCATAGGACAAGCTGGATACCTAAAAGATAACTCAGTATAACTTCATTTGTATATTTAGGTATAATTTGGTCAATTTAAGATTTATGTTTATTAAATACCTTATGCAATTGAGTTCTACCGTTCAAAAAATTGAGTATAACTTTGTCCCAGTATGGATAGCCCAGGTGGTTCCCATCAGGACACCTCAATATATCTTTACCAAGACACTTCAGTACCCCCAAGAACTCCATATTATATATTTATTTGAATGTTTTATCACAGATTTGATTGACTAAATGCTTCTATCTTAAAGTTTGAATCTACATCTAGGTATCTGGAAGCAAATTAGAGAGAGTCCTGGGGTTGGGCGTGGGGTGTCTTTTCAGCAGTATACACACCACTTATACTGCTCGATTCAGACTTTGATGACATTATATAACTGGTAATTCATATCATATTTGGGGTCAATAACATTTATTTCGTATAAACTTACATAGTTTTACCAAAAGAACACGTTAATAAATGAATATTTGGACGTCCTGGTGTGTCTTGGGGTGTCCTGGGGTATCCTGGGGTGTCCTGGGGTATTAAGACTGACCGCTTTCATATCCGTCGTTTGGCCTAGTGTTGTGCGTGCAGAGGTCCAGTGAACGGCTTCAGGAAAGCTATCTCGCCCCAGGACTTATGAGTGGATCCAAGTGGGGGGGGGGGGGGGGGCAAGTGGTCCGGGCTCCCCTGGAAAATCACAAGTTATATAGGTTTCCATAGGGAATAAGCAATTGGACCACCTCTGGAAAAAAGTTGGAACCCCTCCCACTGGAAAATATTGGACCCCCTCTGGAACCTTGGAAAATAATAGTTTTTCTTTGAATTCAGTAAAATAAGTTGAGGACTGAAAAAACGTCAGAGAGTCCCCCGTGACGAAAAGTCCTGAATCCGTGCATGGGGACCAAATACCATTCCTAGTTCTCTTCCGTCGCCTATATGCTGAAAGATCCTGCAACGCGGGCTGCGACGTATATACTATAAAGAGTACAAACTTTTGTGCTGCATCTGTACTGGCCAATCTTCTGCGCGCAAATTTTACTTAGACACCGATGCAAATTAACGCACGTGTCACTGCACAGCCAATCAACGTGAAGAGAGCGAGTTTTGAAGTCAATTAGAAAATGGCGGACACCTCTCATAAACATAAAAGATCCGAGATATCGCCACAATGAATAGAAGTGGACATTGTTAATCAATCAAAATGAAGCAACTAAGTTGCATAGGCCATGTAGATAATCTGCGGGCACAGATTCGTCACGATCTAAGAGAATTGGGTATTAAAGTGCCTAAACCCAAAAAGTCCAAGCGAGGTGGTCCAAAATTGCAACAGGTGATTGAAAAAACACACCACACACACATTGAAATTAGTAAATAAGCGTCAATTGATCGGTGTTTATTTAGTAGCCACGTGCCTAGAGTGTCAATTAGTGCGTATGGTGGTATATATAGATAGATAAAAGCTGCAAACACAATGCACAAAACTCATTTAATACACTGATCTTTTGTCCCAGTTCTGTGGTCCCAGACTTTGTATCCTCTCACCCTGTAAATTGTGTTTCTGTGGCCACGGCTATGTTTGAAATAAATATTTGCATATCGGTTAATTATATACTGAACCAAATAAGAAAGCGTAGCTCTGATTAGCACCTCTACATGGCTTCAGATTTACGGTGGGCCCGGTCCATGTCTATTGTCCCATGATTTCAACATATGGCCCACCACTTTCCAAGGTAACTCTACAACATATCAAACAAACACAATTTGCAGGAGATAGAAAGCATGGTAGCTCAAGGGTTAGGCACTTGCCTCTGGTGCTAGAGGTCCCACGTTCAATCCCCGCTCGCGGCGAGGAAAATTTCGGTGTCCGAACAGGCTTTCTCTAGTGACATTTGCACGGATGATGCTATATAAGTGCATCCTCCTTCAGATTGGGACATTAACTGGATGTCCCCTGTGCAGGGAAAGTCACCCCCTGTGCAGGTTAAAGAACCCTACGGTAATTTAGATATTGTTACATGTAGGCTTTCATCTTGCAACGGGGGCTCAGTGGTAGTGTGCTTGACTCGAGACCGTAAGGCCGTGGGTTCGAGCCTCACCGGCGTTACTGCGTTGTGGTCCTTGAGCAAGACACATTTATCCTAGTTTAGTACTGGTTCAACCCAGGAAGACCTGCCGATAATACTCGCAAGAGCTCCTGGCAGTATATAGAGAAAAAAAAGGATGACACTCAGGAGTGCTCCAAATACCTTGATCAGCATGCACATATACACAGGCTGGTAAATGCATTTGTTATCCCATCTCCTTTCACAATTTAGTTGTCTGGTTTGTCGTCTTGTGAGGGAATGGTTCTGTTTATGAGTTATGTCGTCTAGTGAGCGATGGCTACAGTTGATATGTTTCCATTTGGGCAATTAAGAAAAGAAAAAATAGACAAGGCTGTTTCTTATTATTCTGTAATTGTAGTCCTTTACCGTTACTGTTGATTAATTTTTTTTCAGGATGCAAATGGTTCTGTGGTATTTGGAAACTACCTGGCCCATGTACACTGTGTTCATGTAGAAGATTGTGGATATGTTGCAAAGTAAGTATACATCCCCATGTTCCCCATGTAATATCAACAATATACTGTAAATGTTCAAAATAGCAAAGCCCCTGATTGGTCTGCTTTTGTAAGAGCAGTGGAACAGTCTGATCTGGGTTTTTGCTGTTTGCATTAAACGATAATTAGTCTTGAAAAACAATTTTTGGTCTTTTTGAGAGTGGCCGTTTTACACAGGTTTTACTGTACATTGTATCTGTTTGTCTTTAACTCTTTTCCGAATTTCCAAGGACAAGCCTTGTATTCTATCTCTTTTTCCCAAGTTTGATAAATTCGATAATAGTACATGGCTTACCCTGGCTCGAAAATTTGTTGTAGCCAACACTTTAGCCAAATGGAAAAAGTTAGAGCTAAAGAAATTAACTTTAGCCAAGGTTTAAGCCAGAAGGTATAGCATCAGCAAGTTGTTTTGTATTTAACTCTTTGCCCGCTAGGGGCGACTTTTGTTGTCTGCTGACAGATAACCTTTGCAAACAGTTTGGACCCAGATCAGGTCCGACAAAATGTCGGGCCTGATCTGGATCCAAACTGTTTGACACCCGAATGGTATTGAAAAAATCCAGCATCCAAAGAGTAAAATGTGGCACAGTAATAAAGTGTGAAGGAATAATAAAAGTAATATTTGAAAATCTAAAAGCTGATCAAAATACACTTTTTCGCAAATGTGTAATTTTTGAACCAACTAGACTGTGCTTTTAGCCAATGACTGAAATTTGTAGCCACTCTATATTTTTAGTAGCAAATGGCTACAATGGCTAATGGCAGGATGAGCCCTGTAGTAATACAGGAGCACAAATGTTAGGACCAGCATGCCCACTCATATTTCTGTTTGGGGGTACACGTACCCCCTGGTGTTTCCATTTGGGGTTACATGTTCATTTTTGAGGGTACACATATTTTAGAGCTGTTTTTTCATAGTAAACGTATAGGGGCCATGAAATCAGATCATTTAGACGTGTGTAACAGTGATATCATTATGCTGTGAATAATGCTAATAAATGAGTCCTGCAAGTAACCACCCCACCCCCTGCAAAAAAAAACTAAGTCCGAACCTGAGAAAAATTTGGGCATAGGGTCCCCTAGGGGCGTAAACCCGGTTTCATTTACCCTCAACCACAATAATCCTGGCCTTTGAAAGTTTTGGGTAAAGACAGAATGAAGAAGAGTGGGAGGGGTGACGGAAAATGTAAACAAACATATCCAGATCACCCTCTTCTTCAGAATGATAGATGATTTTTGAAAAATAGAATACAGTAAAATGTCACATACCTCTTAGATTGTGTTACTCCTCTATTTAATTTAAAGCTCTGAAACGTGTCAAGCAATTTAATCAAGTTTTCTTTTTCCGTGCCTCTGTACTTTCCATTTTGCCTGTCCACTAAACATCGCATATGTAAGCGTAACACTGATTGGTTCATTAATAATAGACAACCAATCAATATTGACTTTAATAGAAGCGTGGTTGACTGTGGCCCGAGATTCGCTATATCATACTGAACAGTTTACTATCAATGCAAGATACCAGTCAGCGGTAAATCTTAGCCGATAATTCTAAAAAAAAACTGGACTTGATTTCTTGAAAATTTCATGAGATTCACGCACAGTAATCACTGGTTATGCATGCACAAAATAACTCTACGTTTTTGCACGTAGGCACCAAATGATAAGTGCGTGCATGGCCGTTTCTGTGCGTGAATTACGTACTGCAGTACGTGAATGGGCATGCTGAATTAGGATTCTATAATTTATCATATGACATTAAAATTTACTGTTTAAATAAAATCTTTCTAATTTATCATATGAAATTAAAATTTACTGTAAATAAAATTCTTTGTTTTCTCAGGTTTCTGGTGGAAGCAGCTGAGATTATTTTGGCAAATGCTGACAGTGAGGGAATTTTCAGAAAGTCGGGTGCAGTGAGCAGGCAAAAGGAAATCAAGGTGATTTATGTTATTAGCCCTAGTGGCATTCAATGTTGGCATCATCGGCTCGCCCGCGAAACGCCATTTAAATGGCCTTTAGCTGGCACACCGGTCCGCTTTTAGTGGTATGATTTGGATCCCCTCATCAACTTAAGTTGGATTCCTCTGAAAAAACTTTCTTGACTCGCGCATGCACTATATTTGTTGTCTGATTGGTGTTATAAGGGTTAGGCCAAACTTCAAATATGTCGATTTGGTGTTGCCGAACTTCCAGAAAATTTTGTGTGACACAATTATTATGCCCCCAACTTTGGAGAAGTTGAAGAGGCATATTGCTTTCGGCTTGTCTGTCTGTGTGTGCGTCCTTCCGTTACAAAATTTATTAAGATACTGTTTTGAAATTTCATATATGGATTCCTCATCAAAAAATAATTGACACATATTTTTTAAGTCTGGATTATCCCCCTTTGTGGAGTTAATGCCCCTTTTAAAGGGTCATTACGAAATTTTGTAATTTAGATATCTCAAAAACTATAACAGCTATGGGCTTCAAACTTGGTCAGCTAATAGAGCATAATGAGTAGACATAGCTCCAGATAAGGATTGGAGGCAATTGGGTATTTACCCACCTCTTTTTGACTTAATTGGGTATTTTAAATTTTAAATTGGGTATTTAAAGTTTTTGTATTGGGTATCCATCTGAAAGCAAATAAGCAATGAAACCAGACCTTGTTTCTCCTGATTTTTTGTTTACTTTCGGTTTCACTTTCGGAAAGCACACTGGCAATATTAGTATATCTGAGATCGCTATTTCCAACTTACTTCGAAAATCCGATGTATCTATCATGTCATATTTGATTCTTCGAACCACCAATTATGTATTAGAGTTAGCTACGATATGATATCATTCAATTTCTCTGGAGCTTTTTCGCCCACGTTCAGCCATTGTTATTGTAAAGCGAGACAAATGTCGTAATCGTGTAAATATTGGGTATAGCTAAACAGCGATAAGAATGTTCCTGGACTGGTTTACAATTTTACAAACTAGATTCAGCGCGACGCCGTGTATAAATTTGTACCTAACAACTGCTTGTGATGCGAAAAACGACAATCGCAAACAGAATACAATAGCGTCATACGCTACGTAAATGTTTGGAATTGAGTATCAAGGATTTTTATTGCGTTTTTGTACGCACAGAAATTAATTTAATTGCGTTTTCAGGTCCACGAAATTGCGTAAATACGCAATACGCAGCATTATCTGGAGCTATGGTAGATAACCTGGTGAAAATTAAAAAGTTGTTTTTTTTAGTTATTGCCCTTTGCTAATATGGACATAGACAATTTGATATCTCAAAACCTATAACATCTATGAACTTCAAACTTGATCAGGTAATAGTGGATAATGAGTAGATAATCTGATGAAAATTTTAAAAAAAGTTATTTTTTTTTTTTTTTTTGAGTTATTGCTTTTTGCAAATGTTTGGCATTGAAAACTTGTAATCAAGATATCTCAAAAAACATTACAGCAAGGAGCTTCAAACTTGGTCAGCTGATAGAAGATGATGAGCAGATAACCCAGCTGATAGAAGATGATGGGCAGATAACCTGGTGAAAATTAAAAAAAAAAAATATTTTATTTTTTTCGAGTTTTTTTTTTGAGTTATTGCCCTTTGCAAATTTTGGCATTGAAAACTTGTAGTCAAGATATCTCAAAAACTATTACAGCAAGTGGCTTCAAACTTAGTCAGCTGATAGAAGATAATGAGTAGATAACCTGGTGGAAATTAAAAAAAGTTATTTTATTTTTTTCGAGTTATTACCCTTTGCTTTGGTCATTGAAAACTTGTCATCAAGATATCTCAAAAATTATTGTAGCTAGGGGCTTCAAACATGGTCAGTTGGTAGAAGATGATGAGTAGATTACCTGGTGAAAATTAAAAAAAAAAGGGTATTCTATTTTTAAGTAATATCTGTTTGGAAATTTGGGCATTGAAAACTTATGAACTCTTCTTGACAAGTAAAGGGTTGGGGGCATAATGTTTCATAAACACCATTTCTATTTTTTTAGCCTTCAAAAAAATCTGACTGACAAAAATTATCTGGACTTGATTTATGTTTAACTGTTTGTGTTTTGAAGTTTCTACATTATCCTGAGTGAGTACCTATATAGAGGATCTAACATGAGTGCTCATGGTTTATAGAATTTATTAAAGGAGTTGAGGAAAAGAGATAAAATGCCAGGCTTGCCGAGCATTTTATCTCTTTTTTGCAACGAGTTTTATAAATTCAATAATACAAGAGCACGAATGTTAGATTCTTTTTATCATATGACAAAATACTTTGAAATCTCATTTCTGGCGTAAAAACGTTATAATTTTGTCATTGTGTACGCAACGTTGTTATGGACGTCATAATGTTTCCCGTAAATCTATAAACCAATAGTGGTTTATCGATTTTATTGCATGGCGTTATTTCACTCCCAGGCGCGACGTCATATGATAATATGAAAATAATTTAGCAGTTTTATAAATAAATAAAAAAAAGATATGGAAAAGATGGTTTTTGCTTTAAGAATTTTCTTAATGCATTGTACTTCTGAAGGTAGTCTGATCAGGGTCTTCCATTGTTTACCTAAACAAGGCAGGCCCAGATAAGACTGCTTCTGAAGAAGTAGTCTGATCAGGGTCTTCCAATGCTTTCATATTCTGACAAGCATTTTGTGAAGCAAAGATCTAATAACCAACATTAAAGTTAAGAACAGCGTGAAAAAGTGCTAATTGTTTCAGAACTTTTACCATAATCTTTGTATTTTATTTATAGCAACAGTTAGAGGGTGGAAAAGGTTTTGTTGGTGCTAATGTCCATGATGTAACAGCCTTGGTGAAGCAGTTTTTCCGTGAACTTCCGGAACCGCTATTCACCAGTGTGTATCATGACACATACATACGGTGCTATCAGCTCGAAAATCCAGAGGTGGCAAGGAGAGCAGTGTTGCTGCTGTGTTTAATGTTGCCCGGGGAACATGTCAGCACTCTTCGGTTTATACTGCTCTTGTTGTCCAAGGTGGCCTTGCAGTCGGACAAAAATAAGATGGACAGTGCTAATCTGGCTGTGGTAATGGCCCCTAACTTGATGCATGTGAACAGTAAGAGTGAGACGATGAAATCGTGCGAAGAGAAACTACTGCAGGTAAGTGTTGCCAGTACCCAAGGGGTTGCGGGTCCGAGCCTTACCAGAGTAACTGTGTTGTGTTCTTGAGCAAGACACATTAATCCTTGCTAAGTAGTGGTTCAACCCAGGAAGACCCGTCCCGACATAACTGAAAAATTGTTGACTGGGACGTAAAGAATCAAATCAAACAAACAAACAAAACAAAGTGTTGCCATTTCCTTTGCGTAACATGTTAAACCCATAGCCTGCCAGTCACCCTTGTCTTCCCCTCTCTTCTTCTTATGTTGCTAGGTAGCCTATATTGCAAATAATATGGACACAGATCAGACTGCTCCTTTGGGATCAGTCTGATCAGGATTCATATTGTTTGCTTCCATGAAAATATCTAGTTTGAAGTCCACTTGAATATATGCATGAGTAGATGAGAGAGCTGATGACTAAAGTCATAACTGATAGGAAAAGAGTTATAAACCATTGAGGTAAGGTAGTACATATGGCCAGGATCTTGGGAATGTTTGAGGGCTACTCTTAATTGTAGTGATATCCCAGATATAGCTGTATTTGATGGTTAAAAAGTCATGTTAATTAAGCAATTGTGATGGTCCCTCATTCTTACGAATGGAGAAGTGGGGACAATAGCTCCCATGATAGCATGTTATATAATAACAATGAACTTCTAGGGACTGGTAAAAAAAGAAGTTTTCTGAATTCTCTGCTGGCAAGACACTATTCACATGATTAATATTATTAAGCTTTGTTTGACTTTGCAAGAAAAAGCAAAAAAATTGAAAAAGGTGTCTGTTCAGGCCTTCAGATAACAGGGTTTTCATTAAGAGGTGGCTGGAGGCCAAAATGACTGCCTCAAACCATTTTCTGGCCGCCTCAAATGTTTTAAATACCATTAAAATGTATAGAAAAGCTTAAAATCTGACCGTCTAAATCTGGTATCTGGCCTCTTGCAAAAAATCTTATTGCAAACCCTGTCAGATATTAAAGAGGATGAAGTCAAAATTTCTTTTTTCTTATTCCTCAGCCAAAACATATATTGCGGGTACTCAAAAGAACGGTCTCACTGAGACGCATGTTTAAACTGATGGATAAGAAAATCACAAATTAATGCTCATTAATTGTGCTTATTTTGACCTGTGTCTGTCGCTACTGCAAGGTTGTGGTTCTACAGTAAAACATGTGTAAAACGGCCACTCAAAAATAGACAAAACAAAGATCTTAATGACAAATGGTATCTTAATGAAGGTCAAACGTATTGCAGAATGCTCCCATTGGAGCATTCTGCAATACTTTTGACCTGCATTAAGCGATAATTGGTCTTGAAAACCAATTTAGGGTCTTTTTGAGAGTGGCCACTATACACAGGTTTTACTGTATTTAGGGTTAAATAGTTCCCCGTTTCCAAGGCGATACTTCTTTTATGGATCTTTTTTGTTTTTCTGTCTTGTGTTTGCTATGCCTTTGTGCGCTTCTGTTTATATGTGCCTTGTCAGGGATTTTTTTTGGTGTCCTCAGGGGCTGAAATTCGGCCCCTTTCCCAATGGGATTTAGGTGACTTTTTTCCCAATTTGAAAAAAAATCCCAATCTCAAAAAAAAAAAAAATTTTTTTTTTTTTTTTTAGAATTTTCACACACACCCACACACACAAGCTACATAATGACAATCTACTAGAATTGCATCCTATTTTCCTTTAATTTAATGGCAATAGTATGTGTAATAGCTAATTTGTTTTTAAACTGACCGAAAAATGCTGTTCTTGTTTATTTAGAAAATTTCCCAATTTAGTGGTTTAACACGCTAATTTTCCCAATCTGAAAGGCCCTAGGGCCCCTTCCCAAAATTGCAAAAAAAATCCCTGCTTGTGGTCCCCTGCTGGGAAAGGGCTGACCTCTTGGCTCTCCTTTGTGGTGTCTAACTGTGAGTTTGTCACTTTCCCATTGGTATCCTGGGTCAGGTGTGGTACTTGATTGTATCAATTCCTGATCTTTGCACCCTTATTTACTTAGTTTGAATACTGAATTTAGAACCGCATCTTTTGATCAGTTTCAGACGTCAGTAGTGGAACTGTTGATTAACAACGCCCATCAGGTTGGACTGGTGGATGATGATTTAGCAGGACGGACAGCCCTCATGTCCGAGGTATTCTCAACGGATGATGAATTAGACGGTAGTGAAGATAATCTCGAGGATACGAAGGAGAATAAGAGGAAAGACAAGAAGAGAAAGAGGAGTGGCTCATTTCAAGGTTTGTTAGGCCAAATAAAAAAGTGTGTTTTGGGTAACAAGTTTGAAAATTTTAGGTACAGTAGGCACACATATTTTATTTTTATCTGGAAAAGAATATAATTTTATGCATTTTGAAAGGCATATCGCCTTTCAAAATGCATAAAATTATAATTTTTTTCAGAAAACCTGAAAAAATTTCTAGGTTTCACCATAAAATTTAGGTAGGGTCGGGTTACCCTAAACACAGGTATTTTTTTATTTGGCCTTATTACTCCATTAACTCTTTGCCTGCTATGAAAAAATGTATCTGAAAATGTCTGCTGCATGTAAATGCTTATAAATGTTAAGGACTGATTTTGGCATGCTTACATACAAACAACTGGACCAAGATCAGACTACCGGGCCGCGTAGCGCAGTCAGTATGGTGTCTGGCTACAGATGCGTGTCTGACTGCAGATCCAGGGGTCGCGAGTTCGATCCCGACCCGGTCCCATACTTTCATGGAGATTGATCATAAAATAATTTCTACGGTCATTCTCCTGCCTTCCGCTGTTTCATTCAAAAAGGATTGTTGTCAGTTACAAGCGAAAGTATGTGCACAAATTACTAGTTAACTGCTTGTACAAGCGTGCCCAGGAAAAAGTGTGGTTAGATGAACTGACTGTCCCGCAATGACCATAGCTTTTGACTTGGGACGTAAAGCAACAAAACAAACAAACAAAACCAAGATCAGACTGCTCCTAGAGTAGAAGTCTGATCAGGGTCCATACTGTTTGCTACATTTTAAATGGACTGGCAGACAATACAGCAGTTGATATTTAGTCGCAATTTAATCATGCCAAAAAAATGACTGAGGATAAGTTAGGGCTGGCACGATTAATCGAAATATCGGTTAATTGGTCGATATACAAAAGAAAAACGATTATCGATATGAAAATTCAAAAATCAGTTACTTTTAATGGATGTTCTGTCTATTTATTCAATTAAAATCCAAGCGTAATTGCCTCCTTTTATTTTCTGTTTAAACCGGAAGTGCCCTGTAGTGCATTGTCGTAAACAGTAAATGCGTATTAATTGCTGTAACGAAGTAGTAAAGCGTTGTACTCTGCAGGCTAACTCAACAACTGATTGTTAGAAAAAGTTATACCTACGCTCCTCTGTTTTAAATAAAGTAGTACAAAATCACGAAAATTCATCAGATGAATAATCTGGCATAAAAGCTGTTTTTCTTCGCGGTTAAATTCGAGTTTAGAGGCTTTCAATTTTACCGACGTTTACAGCGGGTCTTATACAAAGGTGTTCGTGTCATGCATACTTGACTTCCTTTTGTATGACGTCACGCAACGTGAAATTAACAACAACAATGGCCGACTTCGAGTTCAGTTACCGACTTTGCCAATTAGCAAGTCAAATTTCTCCCAACAGAGTGGATGACGACTTGTTTTGAGCAAAGGTGCCACTTTTTATTTAAAACCTATTATCTTTTGAATATATAACACATGCTACTTAGTGTTGTTTTGCGAAATGATGGGGAAATCAATGTCATTGACCATGCAGGAGTTGTCAAAACGTTCCGAGACCCTCTGTCAAGTTTGAGCGATTACTAATTGGTTATGTATCGAAATGCAAGGACGGATTATCGATTAGCATTGTGGCTTTGATTAGCCAGCCCTAGGATACGTATGACACAATGTAGACCTCAAGTCTATAATGACCTTAGTGTTTCCCCCAGCCCCGAAAATGGGCATGGTAAAGTCTCCAGGAAAAGGGCACTTTAAGCGCGCTAAAAGGGCACTTTTGGAACGCGCGGCGACAGGCTTAGAGGGCACTTTTCAGTCCAAGTTCTTAATTGAATATGGTATTGTCATATATATAAATTTATGTCCCTTAGCATAATGCAGCTGTTATCTGTCCTTTTTAAATGCAAAATTTAATTATTATTTAGAATTTTCAAACCAGTTTTAGGACTCCTATTTGAGCACACACTCAATATATTATTATTATTTTTTACTTATTAAAATTTATCAGAATCACATTATTTATATGGGAATCATTTTTTTTCAATTGCCAAGATTAGTTCCTAAGTTTTTTACAAGACTGCCTTTCTTTCCAGAGCTTGTTTTGACAATCTTACTTGTTCCTAGTTCAGATTCACACTTCATTTTAATACTTGCTAATTGGGGTATTGTCATCAAAGTGATGTGTCAAAATTGCCTCAGGTAATTAGTCACCATTGTAAAAGGATTAACACTGAGTAAACTATTGTAACAGCAGGTGTCTTCCTTGCTACTTCAGGTTTCAAACTGAAAAAACTGTAACTTCCTTAGTTTTTGTCAGATTTTCATGATTTTTTTACCAAAATGTAAGGCATTTTATGTAGTTTTAGAAAAGGGGCATGGCGCTGGGAAAAAGGGCATGGCGTTAGAGAAAAAGGGCATGGCGCGGCGCCATCCTAAACTGGCTAGGGGAAACACTAGACCTATATTTCATGGTTCAGTTATTTTGCTTTATACCTAGAAAACGATTTTATGAATGAATGTAATTGTTATCCAGATGAGACAGTGCAGGGCTTCTGTTAGGCGGGCGTACGCCATATATTATGTCCAAAATCGGCTGCGTACGCCGAAATTGCACATCAAAGACGTACCGCGGACTTCTGAAAATTCCTAAGTACAGCCGAAAATGGTTATTGAGACGTCCTGTCTGCAGAAAAAACCCGCCCACATTTACAAGATTACGTGATTTATGTCCCGCCTTCGTATAGGAAACTCATTTCTTTTGTTAATTGTCCACGCTAGGGCGTCCCACTTGACTGATTTCGAGAGTTTTATTGACAGCCAGTGTCATGTGTAGGCTTCAGTCCGACGCGTAATTATTAAAGCGTGTCATTAAACAGGTGTGAAAACATCAACACATCTTGACAACAGCCTTAGTAACCATTCCGCGAGACGGACATCCAATCCCTTAGCAATAACTGAGAGCAATAAAGCGAAACCGCCAATCAGTATCTGTTTTGTTTGACAGTTGAGAAATCTTTGAAATACAGAAAGTGCCGACGTG
The DNA here is from genome assembly GCA_964019695.1 of Loripinus fragilis. Lineage (NCBI taxonomy): Eukaryota > Metazoa > Mollusca > Bivalvia > Lucinida > Lucinidae > Loripinus > Loripinus fragilis. Next base: position 48,369,915 of record OZ026514.1, read on the forward strand.
ACACTTTGCACGCTTGTGGAATAAACTCTACACGTCTGCGTCGTAATTGATTGTTTTGTTGAGCCTGCGCATGCGATAATTTAGAACTTGAACGCTCCTTCTACACAGGCACTACACCAACTAACATACATTATATTATTAACGAATGTCATTTTGTTTTTTGTTGTTGCAATTTTTTAGCTGTACAAGTACAAGCTTTTAAAAAATAATTGTTACACAATCAAGTACACGCTTTTAAAATGATAATTGCTGCGCAACACTCCCAAACAAATATCTATCTATCCATCCACCCCCCCACCCACTACCCCCCCCCCCCCCCCCAACCACCCACCCACTACCCACCCATCCATCCATACATCCATCCATCCATCTATTTATCTATCTATTTATCTCTATCTATCTATCTATCTATCTATCTATCTATCTATCTATCTATCTCTCTCTCTCTCTCTCTCTCTAACCGGGCCGCGTAGCGCAGTCGGTAACGTGTCTGGCTACAGATGCGTGTCTGACTGCAGATCCAGGGGTCGCGAGTTCGATCCCGGCCCGGTCCCATACTTTCGTGGAGATTGATCATGAAATAATTTCTACGGTCATTCTCCTCCCTTCCGCTGATTCATTCAAGAAGGGTTGTAGTCAGTTACAAGCGAAAGTATGTGCACAAATTACTGGTTAACCGCTTGTTCAAGCCTGCCCAGGAAAAAGTGTGGTTAGGTGAACTGACCGTCCCGCAATGACCATAGCTGTTGACTTGGGACGTAAAGCAACAAAACCAACCAACCAACCAAACTCTCTCTCTCTCTCTCTCTCTCTCTATCTATCTATCTATCTATCTATCTATCTATCTATCTATCTATCTATCTATCTATCTATCTATCTATATCTATCTATCTATCTATCTATCTATCTATCTATCTATCTATCTATCTATCTATCTATCTATCTATCTATCTATCTATCTATCTATCTATCTATCTATCTATCTATCTATCTATCTATCTATCTATCTATCTATCTATCTATCTATCTATCTATCTATCTATCTATCTATCTATCTATCTATCTATCTATCTATCTATCTATCTATCTATCTATCTATCTATCTATCTATCTATCTATCTATCTATCTATCTATCTATCTATCTATCTATCTATCTATCTATCTATCTATCTATCTATCTATCTATCTATCTATCTATCTATCTATCTATCTATCTATCTATCTATCTATCTATCTATCTATCTATCTATCTATCTATCTATCTATCTATCTATCTATCTATCTATCTATCTATCTATCTATCTATCTATCTATCTATCTATCTATCTATCTATCTATCTATCTATCTATCTATCTATCTATCTATCTATCTATCTATCTATCTATCTATCTATCTATCTATCTATCTATCTATCTATCTATCTATCTATCTATCTATCTATCTATCTATCTATCTATCTATCTATCTATCTATCTATCTATCTATCTATCTATCTATCTATCTATCTATCTATCTATCTATCTATCTATCTATCTATCTATCTATCTATCTATCTATCTATCTATCTATCTATCTATCTATCTATCTATCTATCTATCTATCTATCTATCTATCTATCTATCTATCTATCTATCTATCTATCTATCTATCTATCTATCTATCTATCTATCTATCTATCTATCTATCTATCTATCTATCTATCTATCTATCTATCTATCTATCTATCTATCTATCTATCTATCACATGAATTTGAATGCAGGTTACATTCAGGCTCAGCATCAAGTGCAGATCCAGAGGGGGGACAGGGGGTCCGGACCCTCCTGGAAAATCACAAGTTATATGGGTTTCTATAGGGAAGAAGCAATTGGACCCCCTTTGAAAAAGTTGGACTCCCCCCCCCCCTGGAAAATGTTGGACCCCCTCTGGAACCTTGAAAAATGATAGATTTCATTCAAATTGAGACTGACCTGGACCCCCCCCCCCCTGATGAAAATTCCTGGATCCGTGCATGAGCATGGTGCGGGTTATAGCTATACTGGTGAAAGTCCTATGCTCAGCTGACCATACTGCAGTCTAAGACCAGACAACATGGGCATCAAAAATAGAGAGTATGCTCAGGAAATACCACAATCACAAACTGAACTGCAGACAAACCGGTGGCCTCGTGAGGAAGAGCAACACAACAATCACAAGACACCAGGAAGACAAACAAAGCAAACAGCTCTCTCTTCCCCAACTAGGCTGATTACATGACAATTCAGGAGATACCAGACATCCCCTCTGTAGCATTATAAGCAATTAAAAGTAAAAATGCATTGTAAGGAACAAAGAAGAATTATCCATAGCTCCAGATAAGGATTGGAGGCAATTGGGTATTTACCCACCTCTTTTTGGCTTAATTGGGTATTTCAAAATTTAAATTGGGTATTTCAAGTTTTTGTATTGGGTATCCATCAATGAAAGCGGGCCTTGTTTCTCTTGATTTTTTTGTTTACTTTCGGTTTCACTTTCAGAAAGCACACTGGCAATATAAGTATATCTGAGATCGCTATTTCATACTTATTTCGAAAAACCAACGTATCTATCAAGTCATCTTTGATTCTTCAAACCACCAATGCAGTATTAGGGTTAGTTACGATATGATATTATTCAATTGCTCTGGGGCTTTTTCGCCCACGTTACGCCATTGTTACTGTAAAGCAAGACGTATGGCGTTATTGTGTAAATATTGGGTATAGCTAAACAGCGCCAAGAATGTTCCTGGACTGGTTTACAATTTAATAAACTAGATTCGGCGCCACGTCGTCTATAAATTTGTACCCAACAATAGCTTGAGATGCGAAAAACGACAATCGGAAACTGAATACTATAGCGTCATACGCTACGAAAAAGTTCGGAATTGAGTATCAAGGATTTTTATTGCGTTTTTGTACGCACAGAAATGAATTTAATTGCGTTTTCACGTTCACGAAATTGCGTAAATACGCAATACGCAGCCTTATCTGGAGCTATGTTATCTCTGAAATATATACTGACGGGCTTTAAAAACGCTACACCAGGATAGCAGCTTTAATGTATGTCTCCAAAAAGAATGCAAAGCAACCAATTTGATTGTATATTAAAGAGTGTGCATTTACGAGTAACACATGAAAAATGTGTCCACTTCAAATTGATTTAAAACATCTAAAATGTAAATTCTTTGAGATAGGGGTCAACTCTTTTCTTTTGACAAATTTTATCAGTGAAAGATCCTCTATTTCTTTAAATCAAGAAACACCAGAAGCATCAAATGTGTGTCATGAACTTTGTAAGCCATCGAGGAATGACTTTCATTTTGATTGGCAGGTCTGTGATACAACAGTTCTGCTTTTTCGACGTTCAACTGTGTGTACCCATTCATTCGACGACTTAAAAACTCTGCTACTTAAGGAATGTTTCAGTGACGAAAACTTTACTAAGCAATAACGTCGTAGAGTTTAGTTGTAGGATTAAAACTTAAGTGTTGACTGAAGAAGCCACTTCATGATGACATCATCGAAGCAAAGAAAGTTTACATTCAACTGTCTTTTGTAAGATATAGCAGGAAGTTAGTGTAGCGTTTTTAAAGCCCGTCAGTATATATGTTTATTTTCAAAGCAAGTTTAACAATCCGCCATACCGCGACCGAATCACAGAAAAAATGGGACTTCCAAAAAAATTCAATGGGACTTCCAAATTTCAAAGGTAGGAAGTCTGGACTTCCTGGATTTGAAAGTTAATGGAAGCCCTGCAGTGTGGCCCAAACTTTGACCCAAATGACCTTTATTTCATGGTTGAGTGATTTTGCTTGATATCTGCAAGATTAATGGATAGCTGAACATAGAGGGTATAATGCAGGGATAATTCTGGCTCAAAATACCTTGAGAGAAAATCAACACGAATGAGAATCAGCAAAATCCTTAATAGCTAAATTTTTCTATGAGATTTTTCTCCCATAAAGCCAATTTCAATGAGATTTTTGGCAGAAATATGAACAAATCTCTCAATATTTAGCCCTAAAATAATCCCTATGATGTATTATTGTGAATCAAAGGCATAGGTTTAGATAAACAAAAATTTTGAGTGTAAAATTGTAAATATTTTCTTACCCATCAGTTTTACTATATGTTTTGGGTGCTCAAAAGAACCGTCTCATTGAGACGGTTCTTTTGAGTACCCACAACATATGTTTTGGTTGAGAAATAAGAAAAATGATTTTTCGGTACACACTCTTAACTAAAGGCCTGCTGAAAGATCAAGATTGTAAAATAATATATCGGTCTTCTTGCAATCGGATTCAGGTGAGCAATGGCTGCCCTTTTGGCTACTTGTTATGAGTTATCCCTTTACAGGTTATGTCAACTGTTCCTGTTTTCAGGGTTTGTAACGAGCCTCACGCAGTTTGGTCAAAGTATTACAAAGTGGCGACGAAGCACTGATGGCAAGACCAACACGAGTAGTCTTAGCCAGGGAAGTAATCTCAGCTTGGCAAGTCAGGGCAAGAATGGTGCTGAACCACCAGAAGATGTCGGGACTCGGAATCATGTCACTCACGCTGCGATGTCTGAGTTTACCCCTGTAGTTCGAAGGAAGAAATCTATGAATGCTGGGAATGGTGCTTTCTCTGCCTCTAAAAAGTAAAATATCTTTGAATAAAAGATTTTAAAAAAATAAAAATGGAATTAACCATTTAATATGGAAGAATTGTAATGACCTCACACAGGTTTTATGCATTTATGTGTTGAGTCGCCAACAAGTGACCTATCATTCAATCCCAAGTCTACCACTCTACCACTGAGCTACTGCACTCCTCTTAGGCCAAATAAAAAATAAGTGTGTTTCCGGTAACAGGTCTGAAAATTTTAGGTATGGTAGGCACACACATTTTTTAAAAATATTTTTTTGTTTTCTGGAAAGAAAATATAATTTGATGTATTTTGAAAGGCAAAATGCATAAGTAATATTTTTTTCCAAAAAACCTGAAAAAAATTCCAGGTTTCACCAGTAAATTTAGGTAGGGTCGGATTACCCTAAACACAGGTATTTTTTTTATTTGGCCTTATAGTAACTACATAGAACATCAAGGTATGGTCAATCTCTGCAGCAAATTTGTGTGCCAGTAGAAACAACTCATTGAATATGGCCAATGTTTATATCCTGTGATCTTGTGCAAATATGAGATTTCAAATTCTAACTGTCATTTCTCTGTTGAATTAGATATATAAAAGTATAATTTTCTGTGGTTTCCTACAACTAATAACTAGCAGTTTAAACTTATCTGTAGTTAGAAGATAAATACATTGTCTGTCTGTACCAATATTCAGTAAAACATTATCTCACTCAAAAACGGAATATGTGTCCCAAACTGATTTCACCATTGACAGTTTGTGGATGGGGCTTCTTTTATACTGTAAGCTTGTTTAATCTGGGCACTAGCTTAATGCAGGTTATGTTCACAAGAACATTAACAGTGTTGTGCCTATGTCAAGAGGGACATTTGCAAATTCTGGGGGACACAACTAATCCATCTGATTTTTACCTGTAGAATTGAAAACAGTTTTCCTGAAATTTCTGTTCATTTTTATTTAAATTTGAGCTCGATGTTGATAGTATTGGCTCAAGAAGTGATGCAGATTACAGTGAAGTAGTTTCTACATTGCTGTAGTGTTGAGTTCCCCAGCAAATATTCTATTTCTACAATAAAATAGCTTTTTCTGGCCTTCAGCTGAATAAAATTTGCCTTTTCCGCCATTGTTGATGTATTGGACTGGTTGAGAAATCAATATCCAATGCAACATTTATCATCATTAAAAACATGTGCACAGTCTAAATTACTTCCCTTTACTGGGTTACGCTAAATACGGAAACAGGGTTTAAATAGCGAAAAATTAGCGGATTTTTTTAGGGTGCGCCCGTAGGCCCGCACTAGGTGCATTTTTAAGGGACATCGACGGTAAAATTGCTGGAATCTCGCAATGCAGCGCTCTAGGCACAACACTGACATTAATATTGGCCCCAGACTATGCCTACTTGTTCTTGAGTTTTGACAGGAAATCTACATGTAACTTACTATTTGAATAATTTCAGAAAAGCCATTATTCAGAACCTTCCACAGCATGCCACTTTGGCCAGTACACCATTCACACCTGCATCGACCATCAAGAAAATGGACATCAATAGTAAGTTGAAATTTCTTAAGTCAGCCAACTCAGATTCACTTAAAAAGTGATCTCAAGAATGAGGCAGAAAGTTGAACAGAAAGTCCTGAATGCTGCATAAAATATCAGAAGATACAGTAAAACCTGTGATAAGGGCCACTCAAAAATAGACAAAACAAAGATCTTAATGACAAATGGTAGCACAATGAAGATCGAAAGTATTGCAGAATGCTCCCCTTGGTGCATTCTGCAATACTTTTGACCTGCATTAAGTGATGATTGGTCTAGAAAACCAATTTTTGGTCTTTTAGAGTAGCTGTTTTACAGAGGTTTTACTTTATATCACAAGCCTTTTCTATGAATTGTGCCATCTCGTTGAGATAATGGTTCTTATTGCATTTACAGTGTTAGTTTTTAGGTTTGGTATTTATATAGTCCTTGGGACTCTGTGTGTCAACAAAAGTTGAGTCCCATGCAAGTTTACTGAGTCCCAGAAAATTTCCCAACTGACAAAGTTTTTTGCAATATTAAACACTGAGAAATTGGGTAAAACTATCATTTTTGGAAAATGTTTGAGATTAAAGTTAAATGATAGTTTTCTGAATCAGTTGACACTGAGTGATCGACCATCATTAACATATAAAACAAGAAAGAGACAGTGATGGAGTCTGCCTATTAAATGTCTTCTTTTGATTTTAAAAAGGCTTTGCTTGATGCACTAGATTGTAAAGGGTTTCCATGAAGTCTTCATGAATTTTCTTGGGAGGCATTCCTTTCTTACAGAAGTAGTTAATAACCTCTCTCAAAGGTTTAGATAAGCAAAAAATTTCAGTGTAAAATTGTGAATATTTTCTTACCCATCAGTTTTAACATATGTTTTGGGTGTTCAAAGAACTGTCTCAATGAGACGGTTCTTTTGAGTACCCACAACATGTGTTTTGGTTGAGAAATAAGAAAATTAAAGGCCTGGCTCTGATTTCAAGTTTCCATTTTGCAAATGTGTCACACCCTCCTCTCTTAACAAAGCTTTGCATAAGCAACCAAGCATGACCGCATGCTTTTTCGCACTCCCAATGTCCTTCAATTAGATCAAATGACCGACTGACAATTTTTTTTAATTCAGTGAATCTCACCTAAGCATATCGGGTCGAGAACTTTTTTGATCATACCTCGTATAAGCATGATAGATAAAACACCCGAGAGTTTGTATAAAGCAAGAAAAGTCTTTATTCAGCAGTTAAGTTTTTTTAGCAGTTGAAATTTCGTGCTCAGCTGAGTTTAGCATGAAAAAAGTTTTAACTTTGGCATTTATTCCTTCATAGAACACGATGGATTCATATTTTTTACGTCCAAAGGACGAATAAGGGCTGTTATGTACATGCCATGTGTAAAATGCTCTTGTTCTGAGCTAAAATTGGCAAAACATCTGCATACTTCCTTCGTTTTGACAAAAAACTGAAGAAATCCCGTTCTGAGTTCGATTTGGTTACGGTTCTCATCTCAAAGCAAAGCTTTTTTCAACATCGCATTTGGCCTGCTCAGCAAGGTAAATCATATCTACATGGAATAGCATTGCCTGATTTTTACATAGCTCATTATTTTACAAAAAATCAAAACAAGGGAGAGTACCTACCTTTGTTTGCATTTTCCGTGACGATGCCATTACCGCGAAAGGCCCTGGATGTGACGAAGGAACATATTAACGTTCAGTGATTTTATTTGGCCATTTTTGAGGCCGTATATGGGAGTCATTCCCAATCCAAAAATGGCCTTTATTTTCCCCATTTCATGTATTTTAGCTCTTATTTTCCCAATTTTAATAAAATATTTTCCCAAATGTGTAGGAAAAGGTAGCTTCCCAAAATCCCATATAAAATCACTGACGTTAACGCGATTTCGCGGTAGTTCCGCTGATGCTCACCAGTGCCTATATCAGTCATGGAAAATGTGACGTTCATAGTGGCCATCTTGGATATGGCTATAGAATAATTTCAGCAGTTCTGAATATCATGTTGCTCTGATGCTGTCCCCTCAAGTGTCAGTTCAACCCTTCATATGAGCCGCGACATGTGATTTCCAACAATGTGGCATTTTGACAAGTGTAGCCTCAAACGAGCCTGTGCTGCCTCCTTTTAAGCTTAGAAACTCCAAATGATGTTCAGTCAGTAGCTTAGCAAAATTCAAGCCACTAGCAAAGGCTCTGATCAGACTGCGTGTATTTAACAGTCATAGAATGTCCAAGCGACTAGCAAAGGCTCTGATCAGACTGCGCGTATGAGCAGGCTGATCTGAGGCTTTGCTGGTCGCACATACCACATTGTTGGAAATGTCATGTCGCGGATCAATTATGTTTGGGGGGAAATTTCTTTGAAGACACCTCCAAGGAATTTGATTAGGATAAATCTGATTATAATTGAAATTAAAATATTTTGTTTCAGGTACAAAGAGACGAATAGGCAAGGACACTCCTAGCATACCTCCAAGGCCATACCAGCTTACTCCAAGACACAGTATGAAAACACCGCGAAAGAAGCTCACCCTGTTTAGTCCCGCTAGCTCAGTGAAAAAAAAGAGGTGGGTCAAATTATTGATGGGAAAATGGATTTTCTTATATTTATATATATTTTTTATTCCTTATTTATATCATCTTAATAATCTTTACTCTTTCATCACCACATATTTTATATAGACATATAGATATTTTATAGACTGTAGCTTCTGAAAGAGTCTGCCTTTTCGGACACACTAACTTTTAGGTGTTTTTTTTTTTATGAAATTTCCCCTGTAATCTTGTGTAATTTTTATGTATTTTTGTTGTCTGCTGATTTTTTTCAAAATCAATTGTTTTCAGGAATACAATTAGAGTGTCTTACAGTTTGGAACCAGATCTGGGTCCAAACTGTTTGCAAAGGTGATCAGCAGACGACACTAGTAAGCGAAGAGCTAACGCATATTATGCCATAACAAACCCAAAATTCCCAAAATCTTGTGTGCATGCCTATGTTTTCCTGGAGAACTTGACAGCTGGAAAATAAAACACAACCACTTTTCCATTCAGGGCTATGGTCATATTTATCTGCACTTTTTCCTTCTATGTTTGTGATTTATTGTAGCTGCATGAAGGTGATAAGGTGATATTTATATACATATAGAAAAGAATCATCTGAACCATTATTCCACCAATATTTCTTTGTCTTGAAAACGTCTCCTGCTTTTAACGTCTGCTGCATATGATATTCAAGTGCACTTCAGACTAGAGTAGATTTATCATGGAAGCAAATGCTATGAACCCTGATCAGACATCTTCGGAGCAATCTGATCTTGGTCTATATTGTTTGCAATGTAGGCTTCCTAAGAATATAAGCAGACGAGAGAGCAGATGACAAAAGTCATGACTGGCCGGGAAAGGGTTGATACTTTAAAACTATATTTCCACTAAATACTCAAGACACCTTTACTCTTTACCACACTCCTCCTAAAATTTGAATAAGTTCATTTGACTACCTGATTAGATGTGTAAAAGGTACTGCTGGAATGGCAAATATTGTATACTGCAACTTTAAAAACGCAACACTTGGATAACAGGTTTAATTTATGTCTTGAACAAGACGACAGAACAATAATTTTGATTTGTATGTTAAAGAGCATTCATTTGTAAGTAAAAAACATGGACAACCTGTCCAACTAAGATGGCTTTAACGCATTAAAATGTAAACTTTTTGAGATAGGGGTCACCTGTTTCATGTGACCGAATGCTATGAGTGAAAGATTCCCTACTTCTTTAAATCAAGAATTGCGAGAAGCATCAAATTTGTATCATGGACTTTGTTAGTCATCGAGGAACCATTTTCATATTGATTGGCAGGTCTGCGATACAGCTTATTTGCATATATGACGTTTTTCTGGGTGTACCCTTTCATTCAATAGCTTAAAATATCCTCTACTTAAGAAATGTTTTAATGGCTAAATTCATACGGAGCAAATAGCTTCCTCTAGTTTAGTTGTACAATTAAAACTAAAGTGTTTGCTGAAGGAGCCAGCTTGGGATGACATCATCGAAGCAAAGGAATTTTACATACAACGGTATTTTGAAAGATATAAAGAGGAGTTAGTGTTGCGTTTTTAAAGTCCATCAGTATATATCCTGATCATATGGCTTCATGAGGAGCCATCTGATCTTGATCTGGCTTTCTGTTTTAACAGGGTAAAATACAGTAACTATGTCCTTAGAGACTTCATTTTTTCAGTGAAAGTGAGTCAATTCTTTTTTGGCTTATCAATGTAAGGTGGCCCTTTTTATACTGAATGACTTTAGAAATGCACCATGTTAGATTCGCTGTCTCTTCCAAATGATTGATTTTTTGAGGATGTTTTCTTTATCATTTTTTATCCTCTTGCAAAATGTACCATGATTTGCCATGATTTCGATTTGGTCATGCTGTTCATTCTGACATTATATCGACATAAGTGTTTTTCAACAATTGTCGTCTGACAAATGTGAATTTGATTCAATTTGAAAACAAACACTTTGAAGTGGTAGTCAGATGTCTTAACAAATGGAAAAACACAAAAGGTTTCAGAAATAATTGTTTTATTACACTCCCACTCGCAGCATTTCTTTGCTAATGTCAGTCTTAAATTTTCAAACAGGAATAACAGGCGGGTGACGTCCGCGCACGTCACAATACTTTTGTCTTTTATGCAAATGATTGAGGAGTATCTGTGTGGGATAAAAAGATCTTGATTATTCCTAATCCTTAGGATATAAATGGCCAATTATGTCAAAATCAATGACGTCACGTAGACGCAATGAACGTTGCTAGAGGCCTAAAGCTTCATGATTTGCTTTTGTCTTTCGGTTGTCTTTCAAGAACAAACATCGGTTCAAAAATTTTTTTTTGTTCATAATGGAAGGTATTGGTACTCTGTGACTTTTTGAATTTGAGTTGTCTCAGAATTATCACGACGTCACGGCAATCATAAGCCACAGCGTTTCGATTTTCTTATTGAATGCAAGCTAGATGACGGAACTTGTCAATTTTATTTTTCACATATAGAAAATATTCAATTTTCTACATATGTTAGCATTTAAGCAGGTGCTGCGTTTTTTAAGTCCTTCAATATATTTAAAAATTATTGTTCTTAAGCTCTTTTGATTGCCCCATTTGTTTAATTTCGTCATGATTGGTCTGATGATACCTACAATCATGACAATATACCATATATTAGGTGAAAGTACTTCAACATACATTTTGCCTATATTTCAAGTTAAATATTGCATAAATATGTAAGTATAAGTTACTTATTTAGTAGCTAAAAAGCAAAATGTAAACTTAGACACCTAGGCAATTTTATACAACATATCAGAAAGCTTATTTTGCAAATATATTACACATACTAGCTTTTGATCCCAAGAGCGTCAGCCATAACTGCAGCTATCCATAAATTGGTGACAATTTCAATCAAGTTTTAAACATTTCAGAGTTGAATAGAGACCAATACAGCATGGCCAACATAATTAATTTCAAATTTTTACTCACAATTTTTTTTGAAATGAATCTGTTGTTTTGACAGAGCATTCTTGCTGAATTTTGATTCAATTGCTGATTAATGAGCTCAAAAGATTATATAATAACATTTTTTTTTACATTTCAACAGTCTAAAGCCAAAAAAGCCTAGTTGATGGTATATTAGTGGTCTTGAAAATGTGTTCTGCTTATCATGTCTGCAGCATATACTCAAATGCACTCCAGAATACTTCTACCAAGCCATCAAACACTATGGACCCTGATCAGACTGCTCCTAAGGGAGCAATCTGTAGTGTATGGCCAGAAATGGGTTAATTCATTGCATAACAAGGAATACTTGAAACTGCAAATGGAATTGAAACTCCCTGTTCATTGTTCCAGCTTCATTTTCAGTACTCTTTCAACCCCTTAACCCATAAAGCGCCACCTATAATTTGAAGCAGACGACAATTTAGAATGTTGCTGCTTTTTCAAAAATAACAAATAAGGCATGATATTTCATGAGAATGGTCTGCTGGCAGACTATTCTCACGAAATATCATACCTTGTTTTTTTAGAAAAATAAGAAAGAAGGGCGCAAAATTTGCTGTCTGCTGCAGTCGTGATTGGCGCTTTAAGGGTTAAAATACAATTAGAATCGCTAAAGCTCAAGTTTTTGGTTACTCTAAATAGGGAGAGTGTAACAGCCATGGAGAGTTTAGTACTAAACTGTATGCTTAATGAAAAGAACATTTCAAGATGTACCTTTGTAGAAAAAATGAAAGGTCTAAGGACACTGGGTGCTTATGAAGGCAAATACATTACCTGTACTATATGGGCCTTGTCATAACGAAACATGATTTTGGTTCATGCGAACAACAAAGGTGTAGACCAGCCTGCCCATCAGTGCAGTCTGATAACGCACTTTGTTTTTCACAGCGGAAAGTTAAAATAGTAAAACTTGCTACGTACAAAATTTCAATATTCTAGCTAGTCTCTGTAGCTAAGCATGCTGGTTTGGTCCTTACTTGGTCCGAAGTCCTAAAGACAGGTTTTTTGAGACCTCGAGACAAGGCCCATACATGGGTGAAAGTTTATTATCAATCCTGAATTCAGGATTTTTAGGCTGACTTTCCATAGAAAGTCAGCCTCAAAATGCTGAATTAGGCAGATAATAATAGCTTCTCTGATTAGTTTTCAGGTTATCTAAACACAATTAATCAAGTTCTAAAATTTAAATTTTTAAAGTTCAGGATTTTTGGAAATTTTGAACTTTCACCCATGCACATATGAAGTAATGTACTTTACTTTTTCTACCAGCAGATCTTAGATATTTAATTGCTTATGCTAGCCTATATGATATATGCTATTGCCAGGTACTCATCTACTACTAACCTATCTATACCCTCCCCGGGTAAGAAGTCGAAGGCAAGAGGAATATTTAGAAGGCTTAGTGGCAGTAAAGGAGACACGGTAAATCCACTTTGCATTAATAATACTTTACCTGCTACGAAAAAATGCATCTGAAAAAGTCGTCTGCTCATTGAAAATGCTTGCGTCAAGGACTACTTTCGGCATACAAGCAAACAGTGTGGACCTTGATCAGACTGCTCCTGTCTGATTTAGATTCACACTGTTTGCTAAATAGATGTTTTAAATAGACTAGCAGATGATATTTAGTCGTGATAAGCAGCTGGAGTTATTATGGAATTTTGCTCATATATAGAATCATTTTTACAATATTAATCTACATATATTTATTTATGGTGGTGGATACACATTTACATTTCATATTTTTCTCCTTCAGTGTTATTATTGTCATTAATATAGCTTTAGTAATAGTAGTAGTAAAATTGGTTGCTGCTTTTCAGTATTTATATGCTCTCCATTATGACAGGAGTTGTTATGGGATTAACTGCTGTCATGAGGCAGTGAAGCGCTAACTAAATAGTCTTCAACAAATCCTCATCAAACTGGGCCACAATGATTATGGGCATGGTATTGTGCCCAAGGTTAATAGCGAGCCAGATCACTGAGCACATTTAGCTCTGGCTGCTAATCACGACTAAATGTCGTCTGCTGCGTGTCATCTGCTGGTCCTTTTAAAACATCCCTGTAGCAAAGAGTGCAGACCAAGATCAGACTGCTTCACAAGGAGCAGTCTGATCAGGATTCTCACTGTTTGCCTGTATGCTGCAAATAGTCTGTGATGTTAGCAACAAGATGCAGCAGACGACCTTGGCAGACGGCACTTTTATATGAATTGTTTTGTAGCAGGCAAAGAGTAAAGTTGAGATTTAAAGCCCCTCTATTGCTGAAATCATACTACGTTTAACCCTTGTCATGCTGAATATTTTTATGTACTACACTCCTCCCCAATCAATTTTAATCTCGTTAACCTGCAGCTTTCCAGTTGTAATCATGTATTTTCAGTCTGAATGGAAACCTGTGAATCCTGATCAGATGGCTTTTTCAGAAGCCAGCAGATCTGGATAATCAGTATGTTCAGAAAAGGTTAAATCTAAGTTCAACAGGACAAGGGTTAACTTTTATTATTCGCAAAACTTAGTCACAATGCTTACAGGAGAGGAGCGTGGTGGCTCAGTGGTGGAGTGATTGACTCGAGATAGAGGGTTTGCTGGTTCGAGCCTGACCTGAGGCACTGCGTTGTGTTCTTGAGCAAGACATTTTATCTTCTGCTTAGTACTGGTTCAACCCAGGAAGATCTGTCCTGACATAACTGAAAAATTGTTGACTGGGATGTAAAGAATCAAAACAAAACAAACAATGCTGACAGGCATATTTATAATCAGCCAGATTACCAAATGCACATAAGAAATGGACATTATGACATTTTGTGAGAGGGGCTAGTTCATGAGATTTCGGTATTTATGACATCAAAAAGCAGCCAAGGCCTTGGATGAAGCCTGCGTGAATGCCCAGTCTCAATAGAGCCTTCACTGGTGGCATACACAAAGTATGAAAGTAGATGATGGCTCAGACCAAACATTAAACCTCTAGCCCCTCTGAATCACAGTTCATACATGTTCAAAAGTGTATGTATGCATGTGATAAGTACACTACCATCACCCATGCTGGCCTAAATAAACTGTGCTCAGTCCTTCTTACACACAGTATCACTGATATCCTCTGAAAAGGGCATACACTCTTGAAACTCTACAAAACAAGATCAAGTGTCTGCATATAGAATATAATCTGTAAAACTGCTACTTGTACTGTAAAACTCATATTTGGCAGTAATTTAATTTGACCTACTGGCTATTTAAACGAAAATTGCCAAAAAAGGACCACCAATTACAGTATAGAATACAGTAACACAATATGGAATATATGCTCATCAATGGCATATATGTATTAAAACAACTTTGATACCATAGTGTTTGTTATTCACATTGAGTATTAACCCTGCTTTAAAAGGGGCAACTCTTAAGAGTGAAGAAATTGCCCCAACAGGGAGCAAATTCTTCACTTTAAATGTAGCCCCTTTGATACTCTTAAAAGTAGCACTTATGATAATAAATTTATTTTATGTTTTAGGCGTTCGCTGAGTCAGGTACAGTTCAATCCAACTCTCAAAATCACCAGATCGGACAGCGTCTAGCCAGCCCCACTTCAACGCCGAACGGCTCCCTCCTTGACACATCTGACGTTCACCAAAAGTCCAGTCATCAACCTATTAGTGATGAATCTCCTATAGCCGCTATTATGCATAATTCCTATTCTGCCTCTATGTGTGAACAGTCTGTTATGTCCGTTAATGATGAACGAGCCTCCTTAAATGATGGTTTTATTGCTCTAGACGATAAAGATGACGTAGATATGTCTTGCATGATGTCGGAACCAGATTTATCGCGTTGCCATGGTGTCGAAGGAGAGTATGTTAGCTTAGATGGAATGGTAAGGCAGGCCATTTCAGACACTTCTGTAAATTTAGCTGACAAAACCAGTCAGAACCAGTCTTTTTCTTCTGATAGTTTCCTTGACGGGAGTGTGAAGAAATCTGGTTTACGTAGGGGGGCACCAAATAGCCTCCAAGCTGGACTATGTCGCGGAAGTGAGCGAGAAGTGAAGAAATTGAGGAGGAGCTTTGGGTTGGATAAGTCCGATATTGGGTATCCGATTCCTGTGAGTGTACCTAATGTAACTGGTAGCGATGTGAAAGATTTAAACCAGAGTATCACGAGCTATGACAGTATTAATGTGCAATGCGATACAGTTTCTTGTAGCAGTACTGACGTCACTGGTAGCATTCAGTGTGAGTCAGCTGACTCTGTCCGTCAGCAAGACTCTGTTAACATAGATACTGATAAAAGGGATGTTACTGGAATGGATACCGACTTTTTACCTTGTAATGATAATGATAAGCAGTCTAAGACTAATGAAACTGATATCTCAAAACCTATTGAACTCGGAGTGGCCAAAACTCTGTCGAGTTTTGCCCACTCGGAGTGCAATAAGGTTATACCAAAGCCTTTTGAGATTAGTCACACTTTAGGTAATACATGTATGAAAGTAGTGAATGTTGATCATTCTGGTTCCACAAGTGAGGTCAAGAAAACACTTGTGGATCAGAAATGTGAAAGTGTAGATAGTTTGTTCAGTGAAATGTCTTCAAGTTCTCCACCTCCCTCGAGTCAACGGGAGATGACACGCTCGATATCCGCTGATAGTGGAAAAGGTTCTATATGCGATGAGTCTTTTGGTGATCCGTGCAATGTAACTGTTACTGATGAGAAAGACAATACTAAAGTTGAAACAAATGTTTTATCCGAAACTAGCAAAATGTCACAAGATGAGACACTAGCAGGAGGGAACAAAAACTCACAGTGCAATGATAATGTTGGTTGGAAGTCAGCGGATACAGTGTTAGCTTCTTTGAAATGCGAGTCACTCACAGAGGCTCCGACTTGTGAGCAGAAATCAAACTTTCCAGCTCAGAAGTCAAGATCCAGTCACGACTTACATGACCAAGAAGTTATCAGAACACCGGGAGTCTCTCGATCCAAGAGCTTGCTTGACAACACAGTTGGAAGGAAGAACAATGGCAAACCAAACTTACAGATTTCAGCTGAAACTCACAAACTCCTGGCGAGAGCGGGATACATCAGAGATGAGAAGACTGATGAAGCTAAGGAACCAGCAGACTTCAGTTTCCCTGGTAACATGAAGTTTCCATTGATTATCAAACAAGCAGATGCTATTAATCCTAGAAGAGAAAGCCTTATAGCTCTACAGAAAAACAAAGCTGGCTTTGTGAAGAATAATGTCAGACAGATCGAGAAGATTTCAGAAGAAACAGAGGATATTACAGAAAAATATGCATCTCCTTTTAGATTTCCAAATTCTACAACTAGAAAACGTGGAATGTCACCCATGACAATTCCTATTGGTCTA
Source organism: Loripinus fragilis (assembly GCA_964019695.1). Taxonomy (NCBI): domain Eukaryota; kingdom Metazoa; phylum Mollusca; class Bivalvia; order Lucinida; family Lucinidae; genus Loripinus; species Loripinus fragilis. The sequence goes on from OZ026514.1 coordinate 48,387,016, forward strand.
AACCCTGATGATTTAGGCTGTACCATACAGGCAGATGACAAATTATCCTTTGGAACAGCTAGATTACCCATCTCAACACAGCTCATCAAGCCATCAGACCCATCTCTTCATATGAATATTGATGCAAATGTTTCTGTTGATAAGTCGGGTCCATTAAAGCGTAAACCAAGTATTTACTATGCTAGAAAGGAAGTAGAGGATTCAGTGGGTCAGAAATTCAGATCTTTATTAGATAGTAAAGTGAATGGTGACAACAACAGTGTAATAAATCAAAGTGCTGAAAGTACTGATATGGAAATTGATCAAAATGAGCAAGAATCAACAGTTGGAAAGAGTTTGTTTGATGGACAAAATTTAGATTTGAATAAATCGTTAGAAGAAACTATCAATATGGTGTGCACTCCCATGAGTGAAAAACTGATACAGAATCAAGATAGAATACATCGCAATAACAAAGAGAACTCTAAAACGGCAAAAAAGATGCCTGATTTGAAAGCACCCCTGACTACACCACTAGCGGTAGACACTATTACTTTACGAACAGGGTCTGGTAAAACACCAGTAGAAGTGTTGAAAACATCAAAGTCTCCTTGTTCCCCTGTCAAGCCTCTGAAGCGACTTGGATCACCAGCTTCGCCCAGATGTAGGGTTGTCCGTTCACCGAAAATGTTGAAAAATCGTAGACACCTTCTATCAGCAATACCAAACGAGGGAGACTTGAATAACTTATGAAACTGAAGCAACATGATAAGGCCTCAATAAAATGAACCATATTACAAGAAAACCTGTTCTTCATGTTTATGACCAGAGTAGACTCAAACTAGCCTTCTAAGCTGCAAGCACTAGCTAGAATCTTGAATGGTTTGGTGTTGCAAGTATAACTATTCAAGCCTCTAGGAAAGGGCTTAATCAGAATTTGTTTTCTTAATTTTCAATCAAAACATATGTTTTGGGTGCTCAAAAGAACGTCTCAATGAGACAGTTCTTTTAAGCACCCGAAACACTAGTTTTGAATAATGGATTGGAAACTGATCATGATTTTACGCTAAAAGGTTCCCTTATCTGGACCTTTGCAGCTGTTCCACTCTCCTGGTATTGACCAATCGGCTGATCTATAGCACCGTTGTTTTTACCTGATATGATGAATAGGTTTTTGCATGATGTGGCTCAAATATATGTGTGGTTCTTTTTCCCCTTCAAATCGTTTTTGTCTGAAATAATTCAGACACCCCGAGAAGAAGAAAGTGACTGAGGGGTGGTCGTCTTGATCCAAACTCATCTTGACCCATTTAAGCGATTGTAGCTGCTTAGTACATTTGGCATTTTACGTCTGTTGACGTAATGGTTGCTAAGCAGTCTCTTCTTGCTCATGTTGGTTGTTGGCCACGAAAGTATAGGAGACTGAAACTTCCGTGGACAGAGACATGCTGCTTATGCCTGCTGTACTGGAGAAGCGCATGCTAATGTATGGGGTTTCTTGTTGAAAAACTTTGAAAAACGGCTCCAGGAGCCGTTTTTGGGAGCCTAGAGCCGCTTTTGGAGCCGCTTCCCACGACTATATAAAGCACGAATGATTGCTGTTCAGGCATCATTGGACTCACGACCACAGAGTCCAAAACATAGCAGGAAACCCCTGAAGAGTCTTCTTATAGACGAAACCTAGGTCGGGTTAGTCGTGTTCAAGCCATGGACAGAGCCCAGGAGTCCATAGTGGTGGCAGCCCTGGCTAGATTTCTCAGTCACGTCCTTGTAATTCAGACACCCCATTTTGCTACTAAACTTATCCTTAAATTAGAAAAATTCATATTTACCATGTTTTCAGGATGATGATATATTTAAAAGGTAGTGACTAAATGGCAAATACTGTAACCCTTATCAGACTGCTCCTTAACCTGATCAGACTGCAGCAGTCTGATCATGGTTACATTATTTGCTTATACATTAGCACGGGTAGGAATTTTCATAAACCGAGCTGCCGGCTCTGTATATGGAGCCTGTAAAAATCACATAAAAACTAAAAATATTTCTTTTATCAAGTAAAATAGCAAAAAGATGAGAATGTAGTGCTCCGCTCTGGTCTTTCAACTTCTAATCCGAGCTGATGTGAGCTGCAAATTATGTACACCTTTATCTGAATTGTTTTTGTCGTGAGGTAAACAACTTCATGTACCTCACGACAAAAAGGATTCTGACAAAACCGTACACAGTTTGCAGCTCACACTAACTTAGATAAGAATTTAAAAGACAAGGGCGGAGCGCTACATTCTCTTTTTTTCGCTAATATACACCATAAAAGCACAGAATGGAAAACTAAGGCATTTAGGCAATTTATTTCAGCCTCCATTTACAGAAACGGAAAGAGCCTTTTCCCTTTAGAGCCTCGGCTCTGTTTATGAAGTTTCCTAACTGTGATTAAGGGCAATAATATGTTACCTTTTTTTTTCACCTGGCACCATATATCCTGTGTCTCTGGGCGATAAATCACAGATTTTTTAACACTGTTTTATTTCATTAAGTTATTCTTTAATATTCCCTACCTGCCTACTCTTAATATTTGGCATGTGATAGGAACCACATGTATATTTTGTTGTGGCCTAATGAATAAATGTTATATTAGTATATGTAATTGATTAATATAATGAACATGTATATAGTCATCTCAGTAATCAGTCATTTTTTATAACTTGTAGCATCCTCTTCAGCTACCATATTCCTTAGTAAAGTGTTTTGGGGTTGTGGTTGTTTTTTTTTCAACAAAAAAATAATGCAGTATTTAGTTTCCGATTAATACACGTAGCAAACTTTTGATTGTTTTATTGTGAATGTTTTCTTATCCATAAGTTTAAACAAATGTTTTGGGTGCTGAAAAGAGAGGAATCTTTTGAGTACCCACAATGTATGTTTTTGTCGGAAAAAATATTTTTTTAAAATTACACACTCTTATCTGGAGATTTGGTCTTATATAAGATGCTTTTAAGGCGGTTTGGCCAAATGAATGAATGTTAATTTAGTATATGTAATTAATAAACTTAATGTGTATGTATATTCCTTATTGTCATCAAATGACCAGCCATAATCTTTAATTTTGTATTCAGATGTATCATCCTTTTACAGCTAAAATTGCCTTAAAAATAAATTCAGAATCAGATCAAGCATGCTTTTTGTGCATAATTTCTTATCCATTGGTATAAACATGGGGTTTTGGTACTCCAAAGAAATGTCTCATTGAGATGGTCCTTTTGAGTACCCATAACATGTTTTTGTTGAGAAATAAGAAAATATGCTTTGGTTATTTTTTTCAACAACAAAAAAAATAATTGCCATATTCACCATGAAAAAATTGTTGATGCTCATTAGAGGACACCAATGCTTTCATTGCTGAAGGGGAGCACTGTAGCTGGTGGAGTTCCAGACTTGTGACCAAGAGGACGTGGGTTTGAATCCCACCATTTGCAGGGTGTTGTATCCTTGCGCAAGATGCTCTATCCTCAGTGCTTAATGTACTGGTTTAACCATGGAAAACATCACAACACGAATGAAAAAATTTTGACTGGGAAACAAAAAACATTGCTTAAAATGTGAAAAATAGTAATCAGAATACAGCTCTTATCTTTAAATTGATGGGAGGTAGAAGTTAGACTGCAAGATTCTACTCGCATTTGCTAAGCAATGTTCTGCCAAGAAATTTTTATGAGATGAAAAATATTCATAATCTATAGCCTCATAATATTTTGGACAGAGCTGTAGAAAGCAAGCAACTCATTATAAAACAATTTTACATCCTTGGAAATTTTTCTTTTTTTTTTTGTCATCTGGTGTGTGTGTGTGTGTTTTTGTTTGTTTTCAAAATTAATTTTTTCGAAAAAAATCAACATATCATCAGAATGTCAAACATTTTGGAGCCTGATCTGGGTCCAAACTACAATGATTATCGCCTAAAGAATAAGAAACAGACACAAGTTCCTTGGGACAGTGTCCCACCTTAGACAAACAAAGTCCCACCCAGCCTTCACAGAACAATGGCTAAGCCCTGTCCAGATAAGAGTGCATTTATAAAAAATAATTTTCTTATTTCTAAATCAAAAGGTGTTTCAACTGATGGATAGGGAGCGCAGTGGCTCAGTGGTAGAGTGCTTGACTCGAGACCGAGGGGCTGCGGGTTAGAGCCTCACCGGCGTCACTGTAATGTGGTCCTTGAGCAAGACACATTTATCCTAGCTTAGTACTGGTTCAACCCAGGAATAACTGTCCCTGTTTAACTCAAAGATTGTTGATGGGACGTAAAGAATTAAATCAAACAAACAAATCAACTGATGGATAAGAAAATAGCCCAAACTTTACGCTAATAATGATTACTTAACTGGACCTTAGCAGTAATATGCCAGAGTTTTAGTCATTTTACTTGGTATTTCCCCCTACAGTAAAACCTGTGTAAAACGGCCACTCAAAAATAGACAAAACAAAGATCTTAATGACAAATGGTGGCTTAATGAAGGTCAAAAGTATTGCAGAATGCTCCACTTGGAGCAATCTGCAATACTTTTGACCTGCATTAAGCGATAATTGGTCTTGAAAACCATGTTTTGGTCTTTTTGAGAGTGGCTGTTTTGCAAAGGTTTTACGGTATTTTCCACCTTTGTCACCACTCCTTTAACCTGGATACTCAGATGTACTTATGTCCATTGGGGAGTGCAGTGGTAGAGTGCTCAACTTGGGTAAATTGGTCTTTCATTTGAGCCTCACCTGAGGCATTGAGTTGTGTCCTTGAGCATGACACTCTATACTCACTGTTTAGTACTCACTGGTTTAACCTAGGAGAACATTCTGACATGACTGAAAAATTGTTGACTGGATGTAAAACATCAACTCAAACCAAACATCTTCCCAAGCCATGTTGCTAAAATCAATGTACAGTAAAACCTGTCTTAAGCGGCCACTCAAAAATAGACAAAACAATTTTAGATCTTAATGACAAATGGTAGCTTAATGGAGGTTGAAAGTATTGCAGAATGCTCTCCCCTTTGAGCATTCTGCAATACTTTTGACCTGCATTAAGCGATAATCTGTCTTAAAAACCAACTTTTGGTCTTGTTTTTGAGTGGCCGCTTAAGACAGGTTTTACTGTATAACTCAGAAAGCATACATAATACAGTAGGTTTATATTGGACAGTCAGATTGCATACTGGACCCCATGTTAGTGATTTTTTTTATTCTAAAGTCCTATTCAACATTTTTCATTTATGTCACGACAGGTCTCCCTGGGTTGAACCAGTACTTAGCAGGGATTAATGTGTCCTGCTCAAAACACAATGCAGTGCCGCCAGTGAGGCTCGAACCCGCAACCCTCAATGTCATGTCAAGCACTGAGCCACTGCTTCCTTCCCCACCCTCCCCATGTTAGTGAACCTGCAGGAGTGTCATTAGAAGCCAGAAAAAAGTAGCTGTCTCCTTTTGTGCTGGCTACTTCTTGTGGACAACCCATTCAGTTATCGAAGCTGTGAAGTCATTTCACAAAATACATGTACATGTTACACATGGGTTGACCTTTTCCCTAGCAGGTGAGACACAGTACTCCATGGAGAGTATGTTATTATTTTTTTACTATTACAATATGAATGAATATTACCTTTCTTGCCAGGATCATTTTTAAAATGTCTATTGTATGCAACATAATAAGCGCACATGCTCCTTTAAGTGCACATTTGGTACTTGTATACACTATATGTTAATATTAATTCATCGTGTAGATGAAAAACAATGTGGATCCTGGCCAGCTGATGAAGCCAGCTGATCTGGATCTACACTGTTTTCAAAAATATATATAGAATTTTGAAAAAAAAGTCATGAGCCCAGTGCATGGGTGAAAGTTTTCAGGATTATTCCTGAATTCAGGATTTTGAGGCCGACTTTCCACAGAAAGTCGGCCTCAAAATGCTGAATTCTGCAGGTAATAATAGCTTTTCTGATTTAGTTTCAGTTTCTTTAAAGGTATTTGACCATTAAACTTGGATTTTTTTATATTTTGGAGGCATACAGCAAGTTTTAAATTCTGATTTTCTAAAGCTCAGGATTTTGGAAACTTTTGAACTTTCACCCATGACAGTGTGCTTATTAGGTTGAATCCAGTGTCTTGTTCATACATGTTAACTTCTCGAGACTTCAAAAACCTTTGTTCATTTTGATGACTGTTGATACAGAGAACCTCTGATCTGTAGTTGTTAACTTGCAGAGTGGGCAAAACTCCTTCAAGTGCAATAGGATTAATTCAAGATTGTATTTCAATATCTATGGGCAGAGATTTCTAGAAAAAAGATCACTAACTTGCACAAGGTGAAAAAAGCACAGTGACTCGGTAGCACACCGGGTAGGTGGCAATCTAAAACGTTAATACTATCGCTGAACATAGATCAAAAATCGTTAGAAACAGAGTTTTTGATTCCCATTTGTCCCCGACTGGCGACAAATGGCAATCAAAAACACTGTATCTATCCATTTTTGATCCGCGTTCTTCAATTGTTAAGAGCGTTTTTAATTGCCCCCTACCAGTACTAGAGTGCTCAACTTGAGATTAAGAGGTCCCTGGTTCAGGTCTCAGCAGAGGTACTTTATCCTCTGCTTAATACTGGTTCAACCCACGAAACGTCCCAGCATGACTGAAAATTGGACAAAAAGCATCAACATAAACATAAGGTGGAGTCTGATCCAAATTTCTTGTCGTATATCTTGTGTGCAATGCAATTTAACCCTCATAGTGCCACCTAAATTTGTAGCAGGTAGCATTTTCAAATATATTCTATGATCCATCAAACTTAATATTTCATGTGAATCATGCCAGAAATCAGGAATATTATCACGAAGTTTTACGTCTGCTGCAATTATATTTGGGGCTTTAAGGGTTAACAAGTCTTGTGTATTTCTGTATAATATTTTTTCTGTGATTTTCTTTTCTACATTTTTTATTCTTTTTTTTTTTGCATGATGTGTGTATTATCAAACCAAAGGATTGTTTATGTACATATAAATATAGTAATTGCATATCACAGGATACTTTTAACCTTTTCTGTATGGATGGATGCTTCCATCCAGTTTGATACTATACAGTCTAGGTGGTTCATTTTATGTTTGGAGAGGTCACAGGTTACAATTTTTGAATTTTAACTTTTAAAGCACCAAAACAATGCATCTAAAAATGTTGTCTGCTGCAAATAATTGCCTAATATTACTAATTTAAGTAAAGAAGCAAACAGCGTAGACATAGATCAGACTGCTCCTATAGAGGTTCTAAAACATTTTAGCAGATAACTAAAGCAGACGACTTTTGTTGTGATTGGTGCTTTCAGGTATTTTTGAATACCCACAACATATGTTTTGGTTGAGAAATAAGAAAAATCGTTTTCAGTTACGCACTCTTTCTGGGGGCCTGAGTATAGATCGTTGTGAGATTGCTCGTATGGTCAACATTGTTTGCCAAAACCCATGGCTCTAGGCAAGTTATTGTGATCGATCTTCTGCTGAACCAATTCTCCTCCAGAGCTAAAAATAGAAAATCTTTAAGCATCTCCTTCTGAACCACTAGTACAAGTAAGTAATGGTGCAAAGATCAGGAATCGATACAATCAAGTACCACACCTGACCCAGGATACCAATGGGAAAGTGACAAACTCACAGAAGACACCACAAACGAGAGCCAAGAGGTCAGCCCTTTCCCAGCAGGTGACCACAAAGCACATATAAACAGACGCGCACAAAACATAGCAAACACAAGACAGAACAAAAACATAAAAGATCCACAAAAGAAGTACCGCCTTGGAACGGTCAGTAAAATATTTTACTGGAGGGCTTAAACCGGTTTAACGGCGCCAACCTCACCCTTAATTCAGATGTGGATCAAGACACATAGATTTTTGGTTTGCATGAAAGACCCCTAACTTATCAATGCATCATCTCCTAAAACATATAAATCAAGATATAACAAGGAGATAAAGCAAGGATAAGGACTCAACAGTAAATTAAACTGAATACCGGAGCAAAAGAAATCTCACAAATGATTCCTCTACCAAATTGCAGTCTTAATGAAAAATATTGCTGCCAAAGCTAAAAATAGTTATGTTTTTAAACATCTCATCAGCCAGGTGAGTGATCTATGGCCCCATGGCCATCTTGTTTTGGTATCATTTCAAAGGGTGCAGCAATAGTTATATACATGTACATAGCTTTTTTTTGTCAATTTTTTTTTCTGTAAATAAATTTTAGAATTCATTTGTTACGCATATACACTAAATATATACTGCATGTGTAATGGTTTTTAATCAAACTTTTCTATTTTTATCTCAAAGCTGTTGACCAGTAGATTGATTTGTGTGCTAACCCATCTCTGTATGTATATGATAACCATATTATATGGTGCAATTGAGAATGATAGTGACCCCCTCAGAATTGGTCATGCTCTACCACACAACAGTCATGGAAATGTTCGCTTCTCTGTGTCCACACTCTTCTGCATCCGTCATTAAAATCCAAATTGAATTTAGACTTGTCAGTCCACAAAACATTAACATCCAACAATTGTATGATATCTGGCAAACACAATACATCTTTGATGGTATGAGGTCAAGGGCGGTTGCACAACAGGTTATCCCGCAGATTTGAGTCTGTTCCTGACAGTTTGGACAGAGATCCTGTAACCATATGTCTGTTCAAAGTCCCTACTAAGCGTAACAGTGGTGTCGAACCGTCGACATTGTGCCATAAGTGACTGATGTCAGTCATGTGTGTCAGTTGTAACCTGCAAATGACCTTGACCAGGTCTCCGGTGTACAGCCCCAGTATCCAGGTATCCCCAGTATACCAGTCTAGTTCAATCGACCATGACTGTGTTTTGTACCTAGTGACTTGTTTTTCTTTATTTTTTTTTTCATTCTAAAGGGTTTAAACAATTATTTGCTATTTTTGTATTAATATAATTTGAATTTATAAAAAGATATATGGGCTTATACTGTTAACCCTTTAATTTTTTGTGTACTATGGCATTCTATATAGTTTTATACAAGCTTACCTTTTCATTGGCAAGTGATTCAGTTCTTGAACTTGAAATGCAAAAGAACTTGCTTTAGCCTGTCACAAAGGGGAAATATTGATTTTCTAAAAGAGCTAGTACATGACAAAATAAACCAAATATATACCTCCATGGTTGAAAATTTTCAGGGTTATTCCTGAATTCAGGATTTTAGGGCTGACTTTCAGCCTCAAAATGATGAATTGGGGAGATTATAATAGGTTTAATTATATTCAGTCTGTCTAAACACAATTGACCATTTAAACTTGAAATTGTCGATATTTAGTGGGCAAACAGCAAGTTTTAAGATCTGAGTTTTGAAAGTTCAGGATTTTGGCAATTTTGAACTTTGACCCATGTACCTCTAGCAATGCTCCAATCAGCCTTCCTGGCAGTCAAGTCCAACCCAGCATTTGTTCTGCACACAAGGTGCACCCTAGGAATAATACAGTGCAGTCCCTTTATAACGCTATGTTTGGGGTCCATAGGAATAGACAGCGCTATAAAGGCACAAATATGCCAAGGAATCATGGTCATTTTCCTATAATTCCTTTGTTTGATTTGATTCTTTACGTCCCATCAACAATACTTCAGTTATATAGAAATGGGTCTTCCTGGGTTAAACCAGTACCAAGCTAGGACTAATGTGTCTTGCTCAAGGACACAATGAGGTGAGGCTCGAACCCTCGGTCTCGAGTCAAGCACTCTACCACTGAGCTCCCATAATTCCTTTGTAAAATTCCTAGTCAAAAAATGTGTAGCCACATGACCGTGTTTACCCATATCTGTGTTATAACAAGGTGTGGTATGAGGGAATGCACTGTAGTAAACAGGGAAGTATCTGATCAGACTGGGCAAATGTTGTGGCTGGTTGTACAGGCTATTTTGTTATTTTTGTCATGAGCATGCTCAATTGTTGTGTTTTGGCCAGTCCTTGAAGCTAGTCATGAAAATTGTTGCTTTTGTGATACCACATTTGAGCCGGTATCCAGCATAAGGTACAATTTTGCATATGTGTACCCCGGAGATTTATATCTGTGCACATCCATACAGTCTGATCAGTTTTAGTTTTCCCCCTGAAGAAAAGTAGGACCCCTGGCTACCCATAGAGTGCCCATCAAAGGCTCTGATCAGACTGCACAGACTCATCTGAGTCTTGGATGAGCGCACATGCCAACTTGTACCTTTTGCTGGATACCTGCTCGTTTGAAAGTGTGATTGAGAAAATCGATATTTTCACTTTTACAAGGAAAAAGATACACCAAGATAACACTAAAGCATGTTGTTTGAATGCTATGGGAGCTACACTGTTTTTATTAACTCTTTGTATGCTGGGTCATGCTTTTGTTGTAGTCTGCTGAATTTTCAAAATTAAAACTTTATAAAAAAATCTTTTATAAATGCCATTGTTTCTCCTACTTGAAGAGTATCAAACAGTTTTATCCAATCAGAGCCGATGTTTCCTGATCTGGGTCTGAACTGTTTGCCAAGTTTATCATCAGACAATGAAAGTAGCCACTGGTGGGGAGAGTTAAGATTGTACTTTTTAAGATAACAACAATATTATGGTCACCCATTTATGCCAAATGTATTTTCCCATCCTTATAAATTAGACAATTCCATTTCCAATTTTAGGGTTGTTGGTGATATTTTCATTTTTATTCAAATTTTAAAAGAAGCTTCTGTAAGCAAACTGTGGAGAACCTGATCAGACATCTGATCAGATTCTGCACTATTTGCCGATGTCCCACAAAAAGGACGCTAGGCTTATATGGGTTAAACAGACATTGATAGCACCGATCTATGTTAAATTTATTGACACATGTACAATAAACCTAGAACTTCTTATGTCAGTCTTTGTCTAACTAGGTCCCTACGTACATGTACACGGGTGAATGTTTTTAAGATTATGCCTAAATCCCCTGAGACACTGCACTCCCTACAGACCAATTGTGATAAGGCCAGAATTTTTTTATTAGTTGATTTACAGGATTTCTTTTTTCAGATTTAGGGTCGGGGGACTATAAACAAGAGGGCCAAGTGGCCCTAAATCGCTCACCTGAGTTTTGTTAAAAGCTTACATATAGTATCTGTTGAAAGCTGGCCATGTCCCTGGTGACACCTGAGGTGGGGTCAATTTTGGCCCCAGGGGCATAATTTGAACAAACTTAGTAGAGGTCTACTAGGTCATGCTACATACCAAATAGCAAGGCTCTAGGCCTTATGGTTTCAGACAAGAAGATTTTTCCATGTTTTTCCCAAAATAAGCCTTTGTAAAGCTAGTATCTCACAGGGATGTGAGCAATTGACGACTATTTCGAGGCTAATTTGAGACAGGTTTTGGCTCACAACAATTTTCATATTGCGGTCACACCGAATGTGTGATTAAGACATATTTGCCACAGTCGCATGAGTGTCGTACGATTATCGCATCAATCATTGGCGAATGTTGCACAACATTCTCACGACATTCGCGAGACACTGGCACGATGTTGGCCCGATGAAATGGCTAACATTTTATACTATCGAGTGCCTCACGACGTTCTCACTAACGTCATGCGACAGTCAAGCGAAGGTCGTGCAATAGTCGCAGGATGGGTTTGCGAGAAATATAAACAAAGAAAAATAAACATTTTAGCAAACATTGAAACTTCAGACTAGGAAGGTACTAGTCTACTAGAAGGAAGTAGACAGCTATAAGGAACTAGATCGTTGGAAGGTGTTGAATGGAAGCAAAATACTGTGTTACAAAAAGGAATGGTGCCGTCAAGTTAACTTGTTTTAACTGAACAGTTGTTGTAGCCGATCAAGCAGCTAAAGAAAGTCAGACGAAAAAGCACATGCTTTTATTGCCCATACGTATGGCATGATTAGCCCAATCAAATCATAATTACTATGAGTTCGTATTGGCCCCATCCTGCGAAAATCTTTTTATACATTTACGTGAACAACAAAGACACATATCAGACTGTACGGATAGGCGATTTAATCAGAATCTTTGTTGACCGCAGCTGTGATAATTTGTTTAAAGGGTTCTGTATGCCAAATTCAAACTTTAGAAGGGCTTCTGAGACTAAGCAGGCTGCTTGAGTCTAATGAAGGCACAATAATAATACCTTTATATTGTAATAGAAACAGTAAACATTTGAGTAGGCCTAATAGAAAACCATCAAAACTATCTTCTCAGATAGCAGAACCACTTTCAATAACTGAAATTAGTTCAAACAGTATACATGTACATGTAAGTATGCATAATCAATACATCATACTTATATGAAACTATCCTCTCAGATAGCAAAAATACTTTACAACTGAAATTAGTCAAAACTGTAAACTTAAGTATGCCTTACCAAGATCTCGTACTAAGAAGGAACTTTCATCTCAAATAGGACAAACACTTGTAACAAACCTTTGGCAATATATTTGCGTGTCATTTAAGACACTCGCACGATAGTCGTGAGAAGTTCGTGCGACTGTCTCAGGGCGTTCGCCAGACATCGCTTAGTTTAATTTACTCGCAATGTAGTCATGTGAACTGTCTCATTTATGTCGCAATTGAGTCTTATTTATCTCGCAAATATGTCTTGTTCCAAAATGATTACCACTTAATTGCGAGGGGATGATGACAGGTTCGAGACGCCTGCGATGACTTTGCGACTATTTTGCGAGGAAGTTTGTGGCATAAATTTTTTGAACATGTTCGAAATTTTCACAACTACTTTGCGCCACTTGATGACACATGCGAGGAAATTATGCATCACCGGCGACTGTTTTACGCCCCACTCGCGATGTCTGTCGCAAAACAGTCGCAGTCCAGTGTGATAGGGGCTTAAAACATGTGACCCCTGGAGCGGGGCCATTTTTGGCCCCAGGGGCATAATTTGAACAAACTTGGTAGAGGTCCACTAGGTCATGTAACATAACAAACATTAAAGCTCTAGGCCTTATGGTTTCAGACAAGAAGATTTTTTTATGTGTTTCCCTATATAAGGTGATGCTACATACCAAATATCAAAGCTCTATGCCTTGTGGTCTCAGAGAAGACGATTTTTTCATGTTTTTCCTATATAATAGGCTGGGGCCCAGGGTGAAAAAAATCAAAAATGGTTACCTGGAAAGTAGCAAGGATTGTTATAGTATAAATTTGAAGAAGTATATATGGTGCATAGGAAACCACTGTATAGCAAGCTTCTCGGAATTGCATAACACCACTAGAGCTAAAAAAGTATGGTAGCCCATATGTTTCATATGTATGCATGCGTTTAATACAAACGCTATTATCTCAGCAACGCGTTATCAAATTGAAATCAAACTACTTTAAAGGAATGACAATGTGTTTGTTTTAAATTTTTTGAGTATTAGTTTCAATTTCAAAGAACTGTTGCTTTGGCATTACGCATGCAACAGTGTGTACCATATGTAACCAGATTTAACGTAATGTTTCGTTTTCTCCCATCTGTATCTGCCACGACTCAATTTGATTATTTTCACACAAACACATCATAACTGTCCAAAGATTACATTGCTGCCTGTTTGGGTAAGATTCAATATCCAAAATGGCTGCCGTCGCACTAAGGTATGAAAACGTATTTTTGGGGATCATTCCTTATCCTACTTAGAGGTCACGTTTAAATTGCTTGAGTATGTAGTGGGACGTCCATTTGCCTATTTCACAGCACAAAATGTATTGTCACGTTATAATGGACAAGATGGCCTTGAATATGAGCACATAGGCTGTAAAATAGATTCGCTTTATCTAATGCATTGTTTTAGCGAACCAGAAGGGGAGATATGCAAAAAAAACACATCGCAATGTTAAGTACATCCTGAATGGATACTTACTTTTTTCTAAGTATGCGATAATAGCCTACATGCAAATAAAATTGATATAGGATGGCACCATTGTGTTTCATTAATAGTTGTTGGGCGAAAAGTGAGCGAATCTTTGACATTTATATTCGGTTGACCGATTTCAAAAATCAACACACGTGGAGGGGAGCGTTGTTGGCTTATCTGTTGGTCTTCTGTTTGTCCTGTCACACTATACATCAATTGAATGTTATATACATGTAGTCTTTAATTCATTTTTAAGAACATATTAAATGTTATAATGTAGAATCCCAATGTATATCATGTATTATAATGTTTAACAATCACAATAAATTGTTCAACTGACCCAATGTTATTATGTACAATAGCATATTTCTATAAATATAGAGGTTTGTGGTCAATTTATTTATGAATTATGCTATTTTCATTCTCTTGAAATTAGCGTTAACTGTGGTAAAGGATGTATCTTGTGGTGTCAATTGTGTGAAGTGTAAAAAGTGTATGGTAGTATGCTTCATTTCAGTCAAGTGACATATCAAAGTCTTCAAAGCGAATCTAAAGATAAAAATACTGAATGCTTATTTTCAACACCTTCTATATTATAAACCTAAAAGAAAAAACTTAAAACATTAAGAACGATGATTGTTAGATACAACATTATAATCCCCTTCCTAAAAACTGGTCAGAATTTTTTATTCGTAATAATAGACGGTTGCCTAGCAACAATACAACATGGACTAATTTGTCATACCTGGTATAATAAAACAATCACCATGGCAACTAGACTTACCATATTTGCATACTGTTATGGCATTACTTGAACGACATACTGCAGTATCCATATATGGATTTATTGAAATTTCTTCCAATACCAAAGTGTATTAAAAATCATCATTTTATATTTCAAGGGATAAACAATTAAATAAGTATCAAAATATGTTCCCCCCTCCTCATAACATACAATAGTATATATGGGGCAGAATAGACACCATTTACAATCCCATTTGCTGTGATAACATGCTTAACAACGCGTTTAAATAATTATTACGATTTTTAAAGGAAAACGGCTTCCCATACAAATGTGGCTTATACGACAATTCACAACGAATTGCTATACAGTGGTTTTGTATTACCGAATGTTCAAATATTCTTTGTGCAAAAAATCGGCTTTGCTACTTTCGGGGTAAGCATAGATTACTTTTTTACGAGATACGCTGGTCTGGGATACAGCCTATAAGCCTATGTTAAACATGTGACCCCTAGGGCGTGGCCATTTTTGGCTCCAGGGGCACAATTTGAACAAACTTGGTAGAAGTCCACTAGGTGATGCTACATACCAAATATCGAAGCTCTAGGCCTTGTGGTTTCAGAGATCTTTTCATGTTTTCCCTATAAGCCGGTGTAAAACGTGACACCTAGGGTGTGGCCATTTTTTGCCCCAGGGGCATAATTTGAACAAACTTGTTAGAGGTCCACTAGGTGGTGCTACATACCAAATATCGAAGCTCTAGGCCTTGCGGTTTCAGAGAAGAAGATTTTTTCACGTTTTCCCTATATAAGCATCTGTTAAACATGTAACCCCTGGGGCGTGGCCATTTTTGGCCCCAGGGGCATAATTTGAACAATTTTAGTAGAGGTCCACTAGGTGATGCTACATGTTACAGACATATTAGTGAAGATGTGCATGAAGTAGTTTGGTTGTCTTTTTTTTGACAAACTAATAGCATTTTGAACTTTAATAGCCAATTTTTGGATCATTGCAGTGCACTGTTGTTTCCTGCGTCGCTTTAGTGAAAGTAGGTAGTGGGTCGACTCCGTCCATCTGCAACACTTTTGGGGTGCCTAGTTTGTGTAATCTGTAACTCCAAAAGTTTTCATTCCTTTTTATTCAACTTTTGCATAATGGCTGTTCACATATTGAAAATGTGCACCTCCTATTTTGTGCACATTTCATTAATATTTTCTCATTTTTTACGGGTGCTGGACTTAGACATTTTTTTCATCCGCAATGCATAGGGGGTGTCTAGTTTGTGTAATCTGTAACTCCAACAGTTTTCATTCCTTTATATTCAAACTTTGCATAATGATTTTTCATACATTGAAGATGTGCACCTTTTATTTTGTACACATTTCATGAATATTTTTTTCATTTTTTGGGGTCTTGAACTTAGACATTTTTTTCTGTAAAATGCTAAAAGGGTGTCTGGTTTGTGTAATCTGTAACTCCAACAGTTTTCATTCCTT
This sequence comes from Loripinus fragilis, assembly GCA_964019695.1. Lineage (NCBI taxonomy): Eukaryota > Metazoa > Mollusca > Bivalvia > Lucinida > Lucinidae > Loripinus > Loripinus fragilis. Next base: position 48,403,145 of record OZ026514.1, read on the forward strand.
AATATTCAAACTTTGGATGATGATTATTCATACATTGAACATGAGCATCTCCTATTTTGTGCACATTTGATAAATATTTTCTTATTTTTTAGGTCTGTTGGACTAAGATATTTTATTATCCATCCGAAATGCTTAGGGGATGTCTGGTTTGTGCAATCGGTGACTCCAGCAGTTTTCATTCCTTCATATTTATTTTTTTATACGTTATTATTGCATAATGATTGTTCAAAATTTCCAAAATCCTGAACTTTTGAAATTCGAATTTTATAACTTGTAGGATGGCTACAAAATGGATAATTTAAAGTTAAAATGATAAAATTGTGTTTAGATAATCTAAAAACTAATCAAAGAAGCTATTATAATCTTAATTCAGCTTTTTTTGAGTCAGCCTCAAAATCCTGAGTTCAGGATTAATCCTGAAAACTCACCCATGCATGTGTGTGAAATGTTTTAAATTTGGGCCAGAGATGTTTGAAAAAGTTTAAGGACGGTGCACAACAGACAAAGACCGAACACAAAAAAAGGTCAGGTAAGCTAAAACACACACAAAAAACATATTTCCTATATATTTTTATTATTATAACATTTACTAGATTGCACATAATAAGAAAACTTAACAAGCTAGGATTGGCAATTTCAAATGCTCGCAAAGCAAGTTTCAAATTAACTCTAAATATTTTGATAGAAAGGTCTATTAAAGCAAACAGTATTAACCCAAGCAAGTCTAAGAAAGTCTAATTGAGATTCTAATCGTTACATTTAACAATGCCTGCTTACAATGTGAAATTGACTCATTCTAATTTAACTCTTTGCCTGCTAGCGGAGAATTTTGTTGTGTGTTGATAACCTTTGCAAACAGTTTGGCTCTAGATCCAGCCTGACAAAGCGCTGTGCCTAATCTGGGTCCAAGCTGTTTTATTACTGAAAGAATATTTGGAGAAAAAAGTAATGTTGAAAAATATCTGCAGACGACAAAAAAATAGGAAAAATTACCCAGCATGCAAAGAGTATAGTATACAAAGGTTTAACTACTTAAGTTCTCCAGGCACTAGATGCATGGCTATTTAGCTTCTCAAATTTGAGGATCTTAACTTTCCTTGCTAGAGGCAAATTTTGACCAATTTTACAAACAGTTTGGAACCAGATCTTTCTCTCCTGATCTGGTTACAAACTGTTTAACACTGATAGTGTTCCTGAAAGAATTTTTTTGAAAAAAGTCAGCAGACGACAACAAAAAGCATGAAAAATTGCCCAGACTGCCAATCTTACTTTGTTAAGAACTTTAATATAAAATTAAAATGAAAATGACATTGTTAGATTCTACCATATAACACATGTATAAATACTAGACCATGACAAATTGTGTCGAGTTTTCCTCTCTGCACAACTCTATAGAGCGCTGCTGTAAAAAGACCAACACATATCCCTTTTTCAATATTTTTTAGTTTCTCAATAAACTATGCTGTGGGTACTTATTGGAAGCTTCTCCGTGAGACGCTTTCAATAAGTACCCACAACATAGTTGAGCCAGCATGAGTTTGTTTTGTTGCTTTGCGCCCCAGTGAACAGCTTTGGTCATGTCGGGAAGGTCAGTTCACCTAACCACACTTTTTTCCTGGGCAAGCTTGAACAAGCGGTTAACCAGTACTTTGTGCACACACTTTCGCTTGTAACTGACAACAACCATTCTTGAATGAATCAGCGGAAGGGAGGAGAATGACAGTAGAAATTATTTTATGATCAATCTCCACGAAAGTATGGGACCGGGCCGGGATCAAACTCGCGACCCCTGGATCTGCAGTCAGACATGTTAAAGACTGCACTACGCGGCCCATGAGCCAGCATGAGATTTTGGTACTTATATCAGCTAGCAGCCATGACCCCGACAAGTCTGCACAGTCTCGATGTAGCGAGACCCTTTGCTACTCTCATACACAAAGTAAGCAAGTAGATGAGGACTCACACCAATAATCAGGTTACTTGCCTCACTTGATAGATATGCACCCCAGTTTAACACGTGTCTCATTGACTGGCCAATATATAGGAAAACTAATGATCAGGATATACCCCTCGTAACCAAACACCTTGCTGCTTTGGTAACAAAACTTCCAGTATGCCTTCAATCAATCTGCAAGGCTATGTGGTATATGCCTCAACATTCCACCATGCAGCCCAAATGATTCCTTAGCCTGTCCTTAATCACTGATCTACATGACTCCTGAATGATTATACGGAAACTTAGTACTAATAATGTATGCTTCAATGTATGCAAATAACTATGGAATGTTACATAAAACATACAACGTCTTCCTTATGAAAGGCCTTCAGATAGTAATTATAAATAGTTTTCTTCCTTATGATTCAAAACATATGTTGTAGGGATTCAAAAGAACGGTCTCAGTGAAATGGTTCTTTTGAGCACCCAAAACTTATGTTTAAACTGATGGATGAGAAAATAATCACAATTTTATGCCCCCAAAAATTTGCATATCTGGACCTATTCTATGAGTGAAACAAATATGAGTACAACTTTTACCCAGCAAGCATATAACCCTAGCAAATGTTGAACCAAAATTTATACAAATTTAACCTTTCCCTGCTAATGGCCACAAAAATAATGGTGACTGCTGAAAATCTTTGCAAACAGTTTGGACCCAGATCAGGCCCAACAAAATGTTGGGCCTGATCTCTGGATCCAAACTTTTTGACACATTTAAACTTGATTTTTTATGTTTTTCACATTGATTTTCGGCGATAACTTTTTGTATTTTTGATCTTAGCAAACTGTGTCCGCGATGAAAGTTGTAGAGAAAAATTAGCGCCGATTTCTCCAAGAGATCCGAAGTTTGTGGCACAAACAGATTTTTGTGTACATAGATGAAGATTTTGCAATAAACTGAATTCAGCCAAATTGTCAAAGTATTTTATTGACAGGTAAATTTCGTAGAGGCGTGACAGAAAGGGTTCGTCTCAAAAGAATATTCACAAGGGGTGTATATACAATTATTCAACGGTTTTTTATAGCATAATACTGCCGTATGTAGGCTCAGAATGCACAGTGCATATTCAGAATTTACTATGAGCATGATCATTTGTAGGTACAGAAGCTGTGATATCGCATGGCGCGCCTTATTTCTCATATGCACGTGCTCCTAAATAGACAGTTTCGAGATGACCCAGCTAGCTTAACGCACGGGCGATTCAGGCGCGATTTCCAATATATTTGAACAAGCCATCCGTCGCCTTTCTTATTGAATCGGGGCGGTGCAATGTAACTTTTTGACTGACATATTTGACTTAGTTTATTTGGGCTTTTCTTAAAATGCTCAAAGAGTGCATCTATGCGCAGAGTTAATTGCAGCATCTATGGTGTTGGAACCGCTTGGAGAAGTTGGCGCTAATTTTTCTCTACAACTTTCATCGCGAAGACAGTTTACTAAAATCAATAATAAAAAAGTTATCGCCGAAAATCATTGTGAAAAACATAAAAAATCGAGTTTAGTATTCCTGCAGTTGACAAAAAATCAGCAGTTGACAAAAATAGCATGAACAATAACCCAGCATGAAAAGAATTAACCCTTGTCCTGCTGAATCTGAATTTATCCCTCTTTGTAAACACTGAAGATCCAGATCAGCTGGCTTCTGACAAAGCCATGTGATCTGGATCTACACTGTTTTCCACTCTGCCTGTTAAAACATGCTTTATAACTGGAATGCTGTGCAGGCTAACAGTATAAAAATTGGGGAGGAGTGTAGTACATAAAAAATATTCAGCATGACAAGGGTTCGAATGTTGCATCAATGTTGGCTCGGCATTGGCCCTTGTTCATTTGCTTTCTGGGTAGAAAGTTAATTTTATTCTAATGACGAGAGCATGAGAAGTTGTTTCAACACTTTGGTCTGACTAGTCTCTCTAATTTCTCCCGCTAAAAACATCTCGTCCACCACACTATACACCTGTAAAAGACGAAATCATTCACTGTACACAGGGCTTACCCCGGCTCAGAATTTGTTGTAGCCAACACTTTAGCCAAATGGGAAAAGTTGGAGCCAAATGAAATTACTTTAGCCAAGGTTTTAGCCAGAAAGTAGTTGCAACAAGTTGTTTTGTATTAAACTCTTTGCTCACCAGGGGCAACTTTTGTTATCTGCTGATAACCTTTGCAAAAAGTTTGGACCCAGATCAGGCCCGACAAAATTTCGGGCCTGATCTGGATCCAAACTGTTTGACACCCTGTTTGTATTGAAAAAATCCAGCATCCAAAGAGTAAAATATTGCACAGTCTACTTAATAAAGTGTGAAGGAATACTAGTAATAAAAGCAATATTTGAAAATCCAAAAACTGATCAAAATAAACTTTTTCGCAAATATGTAATTAACGAACCACCTACACTGTACTTTTAGCCAATGACTTAAATTTGTAGCCACTTTACATCGCTACAGTGACAAATGGAAGGGTGAGCCCTTCTGGTACATGACTCTAACTCCAGATAAGATAATGGCTGAGAAAAAAGAATTTTAATTCATCATTACCTTTAACTCTTTGCCTACTGGGAAATTTACAAAAAACATACTTGACCAATGAAATCTTCCAACCAGTTTGCATTCTGAATGATTCATTAACCCTTAAAGCGCCACCTATAATTTGCAGCAGAGGACAATTTCAAATTTTGTCGCATTTTCGAAAATAACAAAGAAGTTATGATATTTCATGAGAATCGTCTGCTGGCAGACGATTCTCACGAAATATCATACCTTATTTTTTTAGAAAATTAAGAAAGATGTTGCAAAATTCATCGTCTGCTGCAGTCGTGATTGGCGCTTTAAGTGTTAAAATTTGGTCAGTCCATTACATATTTGGAGGGGAAATAGACTTATAGGTTAGAATTTCTAAAAGGATTATTTCTTTCACTGAAGACTTTTACTTAAATGATTCTAAGGCATTTCATGATCACCTTGGTCTACGCTGGCAAAGGACCTGTATATGGGTTTTCCATCAAGAAAGGGTGTAAGTAAAATCCCATCTGGGGCTTAGACAAGCTAATAGCTTTAGCTTAGCACATTCTTTCAATCAAAATCTTTTTTTTTATTTCTCAATAACATTTTTTGTTGCATATAATTTTTTTTCTTATTTTGCCATGAAAAAATTAGTTGTGGTACTCAGTGAAAAATTTAAATGCTTCCAATAAGTGTCAATAGAAGGCTTATAGATAAGGATGTGTAACAAAAAGGATAGTTTTATAGTTTCTCAACCAAAACATATATGTATATGATGGTACTCAAAAGAACCATCAGAGTAAGAAAGTGTTTTTAACACCAAAAACACTTACACATGTTTAAACTGATGGATAAGAAAATAATCGCAATTATACACTTAAAAGTTTGCTTATATGGACCTGTGCATTTATAGGCTTAGCAAATGATTCCATAGAGAAAGAAAAAAAAACAGGTAAAAGAACAGACCAACCCTTTTATCTAGGTATTGCCCAATACTTACCTTATAAAAGTTAAAAACTAAGTCTAACTCGCAAACATTGTGAAAGTATTCATTCAGGACCTCCACAAAGTTGTGTATGGCCTCTAAGTAGGCTAAATTATTGTCACTAACATCTACACAAATACAGAAATATAGACCAGCATATCGTCGATACACAATCTTGAAGTTACGGAACTGAAAAAGAAGAGACAAGAAAGCTATTATTATACACTAAATGGATTCTTCCTGTTTTGGTAAAACAAACATGGGATTGACCATTGTAATTATAGAGGGGTTACAGGTTATAATTTCCAAACAAAAATATTTTCTCTTAAACAGTACAGACCCTGATGAAATGCCGCATAATGCTGCATTTCATCTAAATCTTCACTGTTTGCGGAAGTACGCATTTTGGAGCCACTAGTATACAAAGGGTTTAAAGCCACTATAGGAAGGGTAAATTCTAGAACATTTATCATAAGTATACCTGTCCCAACCAAATACACATAGCCATTTTCCCTCCACAAATAATCATAATTATACATTATTATACAAATGTACTTTCTACACTGACCCAAAATGAAAACTTTACATAGTATTCAAAAGTATATATTTTGATGATAAATTAATTCTCGGGGTTAATTTTTTCGCTCATCGAATCTTCAATGCCTTATTGATGTCTCTGAAAAAAATATTGGATGAAAAAGAAAAGAAAATTATTTTTTTGGTACACACTCCTAACTTTAGGCCTGCATAGATTCAGATCAGTTGGCTTCAGGATCCACACTGTTTGTCGCTCTGCTTATCAATACAGGCTAATAATTGGAATCCAGCAAGTTAACAGGATAATAATTGAGGAGTGTAGTAGATAAAAAATCCAGCATGATAAAGGTTATACTGTAAATATTTATTGTTGCTATTCCTAAGCAGATTTTATACCTAAGTTTCTTATGTTGCTAAAAATGTATCCTGATACAATATGCACCTCAAGATACAATATATCATGATACATTTTTTAAGTATAGTACCATAGCCCTACTTCTCACCTCTACAAAATTGGTATGTTTGGCGTCTCGAACTGTTACAACGGCATGCACTTCTTCAATTAATTTCTGCTTCTCATCATCATCAAAATGCATATACCATTTTGCCAGCCTCGTCTTTCCGGCACGATTCTGGATCAATATAAACCGAATCTACAAAGAAACATACATATAGAACACACATAAACACAGGCAATGGATCTTAAAAAAAATCCTACAATTTGAAACACTAGCAAAGTAAAAAATAAAACTTTGAAGACTGAAGATTTTACAACTTATAATTTTTTTAAAGCAATTATAGCAACTCCTGAAACACATTTTCAATTAAGTCTGTATTACCTTATATTGAAACTAGTAAGTCTGTTTATAGAGTCCAGTAAAATTGAATAACCAATTCTAAGTATCTTCAAATCGACCATGTTTTTTCAATCGACCAGTAATGCCCGTTTAAAACCAGCAATGACCACTGGTCGGGTCAATATGCATATTGACAGGTGGATTACCAACCTTGACACAAAGGTTCAGTTAAGCAATTTTTGGTAGTGTCTCTGAGTCAGGTACTGGACCCCTAGACTTGAAAGTTGGAGTCTCAGGGTCTGGTACCGAATCTCTAGCCTGCCAGTGTTGGCACCGAGTCTTGCCTATCAGGGTCCGGTAGTATGTTAAACAATCACTGTACATTATTGGTTGTTTCCTTAAATAATAATTCAGCGCGAAAATACCCAAAATGAAACGTTTCCTGACAACAGGCGCAATGCCCGGAGAAAGGCAGGGTAACTTACTCTCTCGAACAACTTACATAAGCGTGGCTCGGGGTCCAGTAAAGTTTAAAAGGATGCAGAGCCTGGCAGGCTAGAGATCGGGTACTGGACCCGGAGACTCCGAGTCTAGGGGTCCGTTACCAGAATCTTGACATTCAAAAGCATCTCTTGTCACCCTGACCATAATTGAGTATCTACAAGATGTTTTGGTGTCCGTCTAAACTTACTATGTCATATATGTGAAAATAAAGAGATAGGTAAAATCACTAAATGTTGCATTTCCTCATTTTTGCGGTCGGCCATGGCCGACCGCTTATATAAACTTCAGTCAAAACATAAATCAAATTCAGGTTTTGACCAATCCTTTATGCCGTGCTCAGGCTATATTTTATCCGCTGCCGAACAACGAGTGGGGTACCAAATATCATGGGTTGACCTACAACGCGAAGTAAACTGTCCGTGAAATCTGTAGGGCTACGTGTAGAGCGAGGCAAGCTCGTTCGCGAATTTAGGCCAGATTATATAAACGCAATAAGTATTAGCTTTTAAAAAAAAGCTGGCGAAAGTAAAGCGTCCCAAAGTCAAAACGTCCTTGATTGGCAAAGAGTGCGAGCGAACTTCACATCAGTAAACGTACTTATATGATTGTCATCCACATCTGATCACATAGAATTGCTATGAATTCAGGCACTGTCTTATGACGGTCATGACAAATAGGTTTTATGCCCCCAAAGGGAGGCATATAGTAATCAAACTGCCTGTCCTTAGTGTCCTTCTTGTTTGAGTGTTCATATCATATCCAGAGTATATCTCCTATATTATTTTAGGTAGGAATGCCAAAATTTGTGTCTTAATGCATTAAGGGTCATGGAGTGTCACGCACCTTTACCACTGCCATCAGATCTAGAAAAATCGTGTCAGTAGCATAAATCCTAGGAATCCCAAATTTGGTTTGTGAACACATCTTGGGGATCACGGAGTCTGTACATATACAGTTAAGCGGCCACTGTGACCTTGATTTCCTGGCATCAGTGTTAAGAAAAATGTGCCGTCTAGTGTTGGCAAATGATTTTCCATAAATGTGTCGCATGCAAGATACATTACCATAACATACCATGCATAAGCTGGGTGCTTTCAAAAGATCAAGCAACATCCTCGCTTGATGCATGTGTTAAATGGTAACAAATCACAGTTCAGATGTTAATAATCAGAGCTTAGAATAAATATACATGTACAAGCTCTAGAAGTTCAAAATGGAAGCATGCAGTGGGCAAGAATACATACAATGATAGGGCTAAACGACCGCCAGCTTTTTTGAAAAGCTAATACTTGTCGTACTATTCGTTGAATCTCCTTGTTCTCCACCCACAATTTGTTGCACTAACTCAACTGTTTCAAGCGATTTATTTCACGAATGAGTCCGCGAGTAGTCAAATTATCAATTGTATCGTCAAAAAATATACTATTTGTCAATAATGAATCGATCTTTATCAGCTCGAAAATTCTGTCTTTTGAAAAATATTCAATAAAATAAATTACCATTTTATCCGGAAACACTCCCCTCTCTCATAAAAATACACGCATGCGTATTTATAAAAGCAATAAAACATTGTACCCCATGGAAACTCCCCAGCAGAGTTAGGTCACTTTCCTGCATTTTTTTCTTTCTGTACAATTTTGATGCCAGGGAACTCGTGCGAGTTTTGAAATTTTGAGAAAAAACAACGATATAAAATACAATTTTATTGGAGACTGTGTAAGAGTTTTTTTTATTTATAGCCGGAAATCAACAAATTAACATTAGCTATGTATAGCTATTTACATATGGTGTTCCGGGTCATTTGTTTGTTTGATTTGATTCTCTACATCCCAGTCAACAATGTTTCAGTTATGTCGGGACGGGTCTTCCTGGGTTGAACCAGTACAAGTAAGAATTAATATGTCTTGCTCAATGACACAACGCAGTGACGCCGGTGAGGCCCGAACCCGCAACCCCTCGGTCTTGAGTCATTGTGTTCTGTGTAGGTTATGGTACTTTATTGTATCGATTCCTGATCTTTGTCTTCTTCTCTACTTTCTTAAATAAGACTTTTAAAATAGAAATTAGACGTCTGCTAGAAAACAAATATATCAAGCCAGCCATTGAGATAACCCTTATTATCATACATTTACTACTGTACAGTACCCAATTCACATATTTCCAAGATAGCTGCCAAAAATCATGAAATTTGACATATTAATGAAATATTTTATTTTTTTGACAATGTTTTTTTATCCAAAATAATTAGTAGTGTGTCTTAAGTTGGTTTTACCCTTAGAGTACATCGTTTTAGTGGCAATTTACACAATAATTCCATGCTATTACCGTATTTATTGTAATAAATGTCCGCTTAGTCTATAAAATCTTACATAAACTTACTTTATTAAGTATCCTGTTATCTAAATGTAAGTTTTATTCATAGCACGATTTTGGACTGTTTACTAGCTTTTTAAGTGATAAATGAGAAAGAAACTTTGATATTCAACAAGTTGTTTTGTTTTAAAACAAATATGTCATAATGTCTATAATTCCTAAAATTGCCCAACTATATGGTACATTTTGTACCTGTAAAAAGTAACAGCATGTACCCTAGGGTCTAATTAGACCAACCTTGCACCCTCAGGACAACTTCTAATGGGTGTAAAATTGTTTTGTGAGACCATCTAAATGGTAAAAAAAACATTGCCATAAAAAGTAAGTGAGTATGATCAGGAAATATCACAATCACACACTGCAGACCAACCCGCGGCACCGTGAGGATGAGACACAGAACATTTATAGTAACAATACATCTGTAAGATAATAATAGCAAGGCAACCAGCTTTCTCTTCCTCTTCAAGATGATTGCAAAACTAGAATGGACACAAATTAATGCATAACAAGACAAACACAGAACTTCACAAACGATCGGAAGCACATTAAACAATATATCAACAACAACAGAACCACTGCCTTAGAACGAACAGCAGCCTAAGCCACCAGGGGATTTAAATGCATTTTAATAGCGCTAAATCTTCGCCCTAGATTCTGTTGTTGTTAAAATACAAAATTGTTTAGCTTGCATAGAGGCTGTTGGGAAATGGCTGACCTATTTGCTCTCGTTTGTGATGTCTAATAGTGAATTTGTCACTTTCCCATTGGTATTCTGGGTCAGGTGTGGTGCTTGATTGTATCGATTCCTGATCTTTGCCCTCTTTCTTACTTTTCCTAACTAATGCAATGAATCATCACAGAGAAACAATCAAATCAAATTAACACATGATGATACAAACAAAAGAGCTCATGACTCACAGATAGTCAGAACTAAAGAAAACCTCAAGCTACGGTGGCCCCAGCCAAGGACAAGCACCAAAAACTTATCTGAGCTGTGTGAAATTGCATTGTTTCCATGACAACCCATTGTGCATTTCTAAAGAATGGGGATGCCCTTACAAAAGTACTCATATGTCAGCAGCAACTCATCCTAAACTTTTAAACTTGGTACCAACTGAAATTTAAGACATAGCACTTTTATCCGATGGTCAGCTCGGGGGTCAGCTATGCAAATTATGGAATTCATGACTATTAAAATAAGTAAGGAGACAAGGATCAGAAATCGATACAATCAAGTACCACACCTTACCCAGGACACCACACGAGCATCGGAAAGTGACAATAACACAATAAAACATCACACACAAGAGAGCCAAGAGGTTAGCCGTTTCCCAGCAGGTTACCACAAGGTTACAATGAACAGACAACAATATTAATAAGTCTTTAAGTCAGAACCGTCATAGAGTCTGAAGTCTGACCCGCCGGAGTGTAATTAAAGAGAAAAGCAAAGTTGCCTTTCTTAGAACCAACAGATCGATATGATAATGCAGAAAGGTGACAGTATGATTGGCTTCCTGCAAAGAAATCTCCGAGTCAGTAACAGGGATACAAAAGCCTCAGCCTACTTCACCCTTGTTCAACCGAATGTCAAGTAGTGTTCCTCAGTATGGAGTCCATGCACAGACCAAGGTAGGAGGACGATTGAAATTGTCCAGCGTCGCTCTGCCAGATATGCCACCAACAGATAGAGAAATATGAGTAGTGTCACAGACATGTTTGAAGAACTAAAACTGGGAATCCCTTGAAAGCAGAAGGACAAAGATACAGCTTACCCTGCTTTATGAGATCATGAACAACATGGTTGACAAACCAACTTCACCATACGTTACTCAAGCTTCTGCTCACACCAGATCAAGCCATACGGTGAAACTTAGACAAATGTCATCAAGAACTGATGCCTACAAATACAGTTTCTTCCCTTGTACCATCCCTATTTGGAACACATTGACAGCTTCTATAGCCGAGGCTCCTGACTTTGTATCTTTCAAGCGGGAGCTGTCCACTGTAACATTCTAAGCACAATAGGGTCAGGCTGTGAGTAAACCCTAATGATGGTTGGAGCTATTCCGGTTGGGCTATCATACACAGTAGCCAGATTGGTTCAACTTGAAGGGATAAAGGCAGTCTAGAAACATTCTCTAAATTTCTTTCTTTCCTATCTATCTTCCTGTACACCTAAAACTCCGAGGAGGACGTAAGGTGGTGTTCTGGTATATAACAGGAGCTCACTTCCTTTCTCTTCATACTGCCATACGCCCTCACGGACATTCTAGGCAGGTTGGAGCAGCGTTTGTTAGTACAAGACAGTAAAAAAGCAAGAATTATAGTACAGAGGTTTAAAAGCATAAAAGTGAAGGATAAAAACAGATGATAGGTTATGATAGAAAAGAGTTAGCTTAAATCAGTTAAAAACAAACATTTTGGGGATCTATTGGAGTGAGTGCTGCAGCTTGCAGACAGCTGCCTTGAAAGCATCAAGGCTTTGCAAGCATGCAACAGACTCGCAGAGGGAATTACATTGAACAATTGCTAAAGGAAAGAATGAGAACTTAAAGCTGATTTAATAGGCCTTCCGTACTTTTCCGGATTTCCATCGAGACTCAAGTCACATGTACTTATATCACATGACTTTATATGCCAATCGAAATTTGTTCCATTACCACGAGACCAAGCAGCCATGTGTTCGAGGCCAGCATCAAAACACCAAAAGAAATTCTGTTTTGTAAGCAAACAGACTGGTATATATTGCATACGAAGTGAGGATTAGTTGTAAGGGGCCACTTAGGGCCGCTTGGTATGTTTACTGTTACTTCGAAAACTAATTTTATGTTTTTTAAACAGCACCCGTGTTTGTTTACAGGCTGATGACGTCAGTATTTAGTAAGTCACAGCACCGGTGTTACTGACTGAGTCGGTGTTTATGTAAACATTTCACCATTTGAAGAATGACTCAAAATATCATCAAAAACATCATTGGTAATGTGGTATCGAGCTATCAAGTCAATCTAGCGATAGAAATTCCTAATGTAACCGAAAAATGCATAAATTCGCACATTTTCACTTGTCGACATTGGGTACCTGCAATGCTTATTTAAATATACGTCACGTTGTTGGGAAGTTTTTTTGATTGGCCAGATATTTTTCTAATCGAGAGAGCTTGGAGCTAACCGGAACATATCAGGAAAACTCGGTGTGAAATTAGCTATAGTAATCTGTTGAGGTTGAGACCTGCCTGAAGGTCATGGAGTGGCAGTACCTAGATATTCTATAAGAGTAGTGTATGTAGTCCGGGAGGGGTACAGCAACCAAGCCATGAATCACCTTGTATAACAAGCAAAGACGGGCGTCAGCCCTTCTTTGCTCCAAAGATCGCCATCCAAGTTGTTTAACCATCTTAGTTACACTTGACTGTCTATCGAAGTTACTGGCTGTCCAGCGAGCAGCTCTTCGCTGGACTTGTTCGATTTGGGATATTTGCACCTTTGTGTGCGGATCACAGACAGGCGAAGCATATTCCAACTGGGGTCTTACAAGAGAATTATAAGCCGCTTCACGAACCTTAGGCATCTTAGTTTTTATATTTCGCCGGATAAACCCAAGAGTCCAATTTGCATTGGCAGTTACACGATCGATATGGGAATTCCAGGTGAGACCACTGGAGATATCAACCCCGAGATACCTGACACATGGAACAGACTCCAGAACCTGTCCATGTAATACATAGAAGGCTTAACCGTCTTTCTGGAGCCCGTCATACATACCTCTGGACACTTTGAGGGGTTGAACTCCATATCCCACCTGGTCTCCCATGCAGACAATATGTCCAAGTCAGTTTGTAGTGCTGAGCTGTCATCCTCGCTTTCCATGGTGAGGTACAGGGCTGTATCATCAGCAAATAGTCTCACCCAGGAGCCGACCTCATCAGGCAGATAATTAATATAGACAAGGAAAGACTCGGGCCCGGGACTGAGCCCTGGGGGACACCAGATGTAATTTGTATGGATTCGGATTGCTCCCCACTTATCACTACCTGCTGGGATCTACTCCCAAGGAAAGCTCGGATCCAGGCCAGCTCGCGTCCGCGAATGCCATATTGATGCAGCTTCCATAGAAGTTTGCTGCGATTGACTTTGTCAAAAGCTTTGGAGAAATCTAGTAAGATTATGTCTTTTTGTTAACACACACTGGCATTCCTCGCAAGATCCTCAATGAGCATGATGAGCTGGGTCTCACATGACCTTTTTTCTCTAAAGCCATGCTGGAGGTCATACATGAGACCCTGCCCATCAAGGTGCTTAACAATGTTGGAAGCCAGAATGTGTTCGAGGACCTTGCTAAGAATGCAAGTGAGAGAGATAGGTCTGTAGTTTGATGCCAGAGACTTATCACCCTTCTTAAACACAGGCATGACATTGGCCTTCACCCAATCTGCTGGGAGCTTCCCCGTTTGTAGGGACCTGTCAAAGATGATTTTGATGATGGGAGCAATCTCTTCCCAGAGCTGGAGGGTGTTAGTCGAAATAAAAAGCAAAGAAGAAGTCAGTGAGATGAGTTTTTACAGTGCGATGGAGAGTGTTAGCATAGTTAAAAGATAAAAAAAACAGAGGTTGTCATGTACACCAACATACTTGCTGAATGTTGGTGCTAGACGTCGAAGCGTGACAGGGCCTTTACTGATGAAACACTCAAATTGACAAATATTGTAGTCTAGTTCCCTCCCATATATCTACCTATCTATCGAATTAAGACGATAACAGGGCACAAGTTTAATCATATTGTTGGCATTTTAAGATTTTTTAAAGTTTCTCCACTGCTGGGGAGTTTACAAACTTAAGTAATGGTTTTTAAATTCAATGATCACCGGGTTTTTCCGTAATGATACGCCGGAAAATACCGGATTATTGTGAAGATTTATTTCAGCTGTCGTTCTTTATAACACCATCAAATTTCATTTTTACATACCTTTGGATGACAACCGTAGGGTAGATTCACAGGTGAGGCAACAAAGTATAGTCTCAATTTGATTCTTGTTGTATTTTGTCCTAAAATGTTAATGTGATAGCTTTTTTTTCTGCAAACGGATGTGGGTGGGGTGGCAACAAGTTCTAGCTTTAAAAAAAAAAAAAATTAAGGCAATAAATTTAGTTGATTTCAGGTCATGCATACCTCAACTATATGATATATAGAATCAACTGCAGTAAACCAGAACTCTGTGATACTTGTAACCAGAAAGAATCTATTATCGTCATCAAACCTAAAATCGCGACCAGCCTTGATTCGTGGCCAGTTTTGTTTACATGAACTTGTTCGCGAGACTCGTCACTGTGCATGCGCGACCATGGGAAAAAGTTGCTACCCAATTAACCGTATCCAGCTGTCAAGTGTCACTGTGAAAACAATGAGGTTCAACTTCAAGCAAGTAATTAGACCTCAGATGCAGGTTTATTTACTTCGTTAAACTTCATAATACGGACATCAAGTGATGTGGGTAGATTATGGGAATTGTTTTAAAAAGCTATTTTCGCCCGATTATGATGTAAAAAGTTGTAAATTATATTCTATCGCACTTGTTTTATGAAAATAAGTCCATTTTGGACAATTTGTTCGTCTGCCTTGGTTACCGCCTGAAATGCTCTTGATAATCTGTCGCCATTTTAGGGTTACCAGATTAACCCAATTAGGGCAGTGCTTGCACTAATTTTTTGAAACAGGAAGTCATGTCATAGGCCTAATTTGTGGAAGTCAAAGTGCGTGCGGTGCCGAAAATGTGACTATTTTTAAGCATGATGATGTTTGCAATGCTTATTTACATCATGTACACAGGTTTTTTTGTTTATCTTAAACATGTTTATGGTTTCTATGGTCAATTCTTTAAACAATGTAAAGGCTGAACTAATGAAATAAAATTTTAAAAAAAGTATACTGCTCCTCACTTTTTTGTGTCCTCCTGATATCTATTCAATGATCCAAAGTTTGCAAACAGGTATGAGCAAACATTGTGGACCAAGATCAGACTGCCTCTAAAGGAGAAGAGTCATTTATTGACCATTTCTAAGCATTAGGTTTCATTTTTCTTGGTTTTAAAGATAAGTGTTTCAGCAATTTGTCTAGCATCCAATTCCTCAAGATTTTGAACCCTGGTCAGTTTTTACCTGCGTCGCTTTAGCGAAAGCAGGTCTAGTAGTGGGTCCACTCCGTCCGTCCGTCCGTCTGTCCGTCCGTTCGTCTGTCCGTCCGTTCGTCTGTCCGTCCGTTCGTCTGTCCGCAACAATTTTGGGGTGCCTAGTTTGTGTAATCTGTAACTTTAACAGTTTTCATTCCTATATATTCCAACTTTGCCAAATGATTGTCCATACATTGAAGATGTGCACCTCCTATTTTGTGCAGATTTGATAAATATTTTCTCATTTTTTACGGGTGTTGAACTTAGGCAATTTTTCCTTCAGAAAAGCATAGGGGGTGTCAGGTTTGTGTAATCTGTAACTCATAAAGTTTTCATTCATTTATATTCAAACTTTGCACTATGATTGTTCACACATTGAAGATGTGCACCTTCTATTTTGTGCACATTTGATAAATATTTTCTCATATTTTAAGGGTGTTGAACTTAGGACAATTGTCCTTCCGAAAAGCATAGGGGGTGTCAGGTTTGTGTAATCTGTAACTCAAATAGTTTTCATTCCTTTATATTCAAACTTTGTGTAATGATTGTTAACGCATCAAAGATGTGCACCTCCTATTTTGTGCACATTTGAAAAATAATTTCAAATTTTTTAGGGGTGTTGAACTTAAACCTTTTTTTCCATCCGAAATACTAAGGGGGTGTCTGGTTTGTGTAATCTGTAACTCCAACAGTTTTCATTCCTTTATATTCAAACTTTGCACAATGATTGTTCATACATTGAAGATGTGCACCTCCTATTTTGTATACATTTCATGAATAGTTAATTCATTTTGGGGAGTCTTGAACATAGACATTTTTTCTCTGTAAAATGCTAAGAGGCTGTCTGGTTTGTATAATCTTAACTCCAAAAGTTTTCATTCCTTAATATTTAAACTTTGCACAATAATTATTCATACAGTGAACATGTGCACCTCCTATTTTGTGCACATTTGATTAATATTTGCTTATTTCTTCTTGAATATTTTATCCATCAGAAATGCTTAGGGGGTGTCTGTGACTCCAGCAGTTTTCATTCCTTCATGTTCAAACTTAATATGATATGATTGCTCACACATTGAACATGTGTGCACCCTATATTTCGTGCATATTTGATAATATTTTTGGGATTGTTGAACTTAGACATTATTACGTCTACACCACCGTTGGAGTGCTTACATTGTTTATTTGTGTAATCTGTAATTCAAACAGTTTCATTCCTTTATATTCAAACTTTGCATAATGATTGTTCACACACTGAAGATGTGCACCGGCGACGCAGGTCCAGAGCAGAGTTTGGTCTTGTTTCTATTAGTATTCTATTTTGGGGCCCTGGACGAAAAAAACATGACAGTCAAATTCTATTTCAAATATGACAGAGCATCACCATGACTTAAGGCCTTAGCATACTATATCCTCTCCCTAAATAAGACTAAGGCGGAGGGTTGGGCTTTTCCTTGGTTTCTGAAAAATTTCTGCATAGGTTCCCCTTGCCAGAGCACTTTCAGATTTTTTTGAGGGCCTGTAAAAGTGTTTGGTAAGACAGATAGAACAGGCAAGTTTGGATAGATTTCCCTTGTCCTAAAGAAATCTTTCTTGCACTGTTATAAGGATAGAATTAATTTGAAACTTAAAAAAAAAAACCTGCTTTGATGCCAGACCAATTGGCCTTTCCAGAATGCTTTTTGAAAAGCTTGACTTGTTTTCATAAAATCTGCAAATTTTAAATAGCTCACAAAAATAGTAAAGTTAAAGTTGCTAGCTCTTCTGGTGTTAAAAGACATTGCTTCAATTGCTTAAAGTTATCTTGGTTATGATATTTAAAACACAGACTACTAAATGCAACAGTCTCATTATTTTCTTCGTAATGCGGGCCTAGTGGGTTGGGTAATTTTTTCGAGATAGATGGTTTCTGAATTTTCTCAGACTTTGGTATTTAATTCCGGAAGAAAAACATCATGCCTACTGCAGAAATGTAAAATTATGTAAAAAATCAACATTGTTCTCTCATTTTACAAACAAAATTAAACAGGATAAAATTGGAAGGAAATGCAACAAAGTTGGGCCAAAAAACTGGGCCGGGTTTCCCAACACAGATTTTTCTTTCTAAGAGAATATCACTTGGCACTTACTCATGCGGTCATCACAATAAACACCTGTCAATTAAATCTGCACAGCAGTAAGTGGGCGGTCTGTGGTTGTCCCGAGCGCCTATTGGTCAATTACTGAATGAATTCTTTATCTAAATAACTGCCGTACGCACGCTTGACTTTCTGAAGTAGGCGGCGAGATCAAATGGCAAAATTCTCAATACCGATGTATAAGTCACGGCTATTGCTGACGAGCGTACAAGATTTTATGGGGAAGTCAGAACAAGTCCGAACTACGGATTTTCGGCGTACGGAAGCTGATTTCTGACGTCAAAACGTCCACTAGTGCAAGTGCTGAATTAGGGTTAACTTGAAAATCCTAATTAAAACTTGATTTTTCGAAATCAGATAAATTTATGGAAACAAAACTCTTAAAAATGAAGCTATTTTAAGTAACCGGAAAACTACGACTTCATATGGCTTAATATAGTTGATTGTTTAGACAAAGAAATGATGACAATTTTGATATCTCAGTCTGCTATATTAAGCGTTGCTTCCGCAGTACTTTAGCAATTCAATTGTACGGGATTGTCTGATCAGGACTGAAATATTGCTACCTGTGATTTAACCCATTTAAGCGGAATGGAATTTCCCAGTCTTACCAATCAGACCAGTCTATTTCCGTTTTAAGGGTTACTCGGTGGTGTTTTTCAAATCTTAATAGAATTTTCTGTAAGCAAACAGTGAAGACCCTGATCAGCGGCGTCTGATTTGGGTCTCCACTGTTTGCATATGTCCCACAAAAAAGGACGCTTGGCTTACTGTATATGGGTTAATGGCTTGACACAACAAAAGCACCATTACCTGTTGAGGACATATAGGAATTCTCACTGTTCTAGCTGTTGTTCAACATTTATATTGATTATTGATATTTGGCCAGCTTTCTTAAATCAACTTCTATGAGTCATTGCAGGGCAATATCTGCTCTTTCCCTGCTAGTGCTGTCTGCTGATAACCTTTTCAAACAGTTTTGACCCAGAATGTCGAGCCTATTCAGTGTTCAATCTAGAGGGGGCCATTGACCCCCTTTTCTGTCAAATGGCCCCTTGCTAAAGGTAGAGTGGGCCATCTTTTACATTATGTGAATAGGTAAATATTGGTCAAAAAAACTTTTCCATCTGAAATCAAGCGAAAATGACCCCCTTTAAAATTTTCTAGATTGAACCCTGCCTGATCTGGATCTGAAACTGTTTGGCATTCTGATGGTATTTCTAAAAGAAATTTCTGAAAAACTTAATTTTGAAAATACTCAGCAGACGACATAAAAGCATGCAAAATTACCCAGCATGCAAGGAATTAAAGTGCTAAAACTACTAAATTCGGCCATTCCATAGCTACAGCAAAGCCAAATTTGAGATTTCTGGTTAACAATATATTAATATCTGGGTCAAACATGCTTTTTCATGAATTAACTCTATCCTTGCCAGTGGCGACTTTTGTTGTCTGCTGATAACCTTTGCAAACAGAACGTTGGTCCTGATCTGGATGCAAACCATTTGACACTCTGATAGTATTCCTGAAAGAATTTTATGAAAAAGGTAATTGTGAAAAGTCAGTAGACGACAACAAAAGCATGAAAAATTACCCAGCATGCAAAGAGTTAAAGTTCGCCTGATCCCTCGGAGATGTTGAAAACCTTGGGCAAATGCTTGATCGCTATTATGGTATTGCATAAATTGAATGAAGTTTATCACTAACATTTTAGAAAAATATGGTAACATAAATATGATAACATATTTTGTCGCCATTTCAGTCAAAACGTTTCAACTTACAAGGCAGTCATTCTCTTGTCATCTGGCCCATACATTCCATTAACCTGTATATCACATGCATTTCTGACTTCACTGCTAGAGAGGCTAGAGTGCTCCTCATGTTCTTACCTGTGAAGCTTTCTCTCACAAAAATGAGATCAAGGTCAAACTTCGCCAGTTGCTCTCTCAACCTCAGAGTGGTCATGTCCTCTGGCTTGATATTGCAGATCTGTCTGATCCTGGCCCTGTCATTCCTTTCAGAAGGTTTGGCTTGGTCAATGGCCAAGCTTCACTGGCGTGGAGCTTTGTACTCCTCGCACAAGATCGCCACTGGTCTTGTAAGAGAGGTGGTGGGATCTGAGATTCAGTGATAGCTCATTGAACTTCTTCCAGGTTGTTTTCACATGAGTGTTGAGCACCAGTTCACAGCCTCTGGCAGCAGAAAGCAATTGCAGGTTTCGCATAGGCTTGAAAAGTACTTAAATATACAGGAATGTCTTGAAAAGTCCTTGAAAATAAAATTTGCCTTAAAAAGTATTTGAAAAACACTCAAAGGCCTTGAATTTTACCATTTGCAGGAGGATTCAACAGTGTTTTTGGGGACCTAAATCAGTATAAAATTGTGGTGCCTTTATTTGGTGCAGCATCTGCTGCACCAAATAAAGGCACCACAATTTTATACTAATCATCTTAAACTGAAATCTTTAGTAATGGACTCTAGCATTTCAGAAGTAGAATTCTAACGTGTAATTCAGTATTTTTCTTAAGTGTTCAGTCCTTGAAAACAGCAGAAAGTCTTTGAGAAGTCCTTGAATTTGACACAATCTTGCCTGTATGAATCCCCAATTGTCACTACCACTTCCAGCTTATCAGGTCCAACCTGAAATTCCCTTTTTGTGGTCTGCCAACAATAGGGCGGGCAACTCACCTGCACCGTGCCCACCTATAATCAGGATTTTAGTGGTTCTATTGTTGTTGATTTATTGTTTTATGTAATTCCTATTGTTTGTGGGGGTTCTGTGTTGGTCTTTGCTTTGGTATGCATGTCCTTGCTAGTTTTGCCATCATCTTGACGAGGAACAGAGAGCTGGTTGCTTTGCTTTTATTGTCTTTTGGATGTCTTGTTACTGTATATGTCCTATAACTCTTCCTCACCAAGGCCGTCGTCGCCGGTCCGGCAGGACGGCGAGCGCCGGACCACTTTTTTGGCCGATTATGCTTACCGCCGTGTCCCTTTTTTCTCGTTTCGGCTCATTTTACTTTTTACTCTGCTTTTATTCAATCTGTTTTATTCAATTGATTGATGCAATTATCAATGACACTCGTTGCGCGTGTCATCAATAGACCGACCTAACCAAGGTGTGAAAGCATTGGAAAATTATGATGACACCTGTAATTTCATAATCTGATGGTCTTAGTGGACGTTATTATACTTATGGACCGTGTCGAGAGAAAACCTGATGTAGCTGCTTGCGAACATCAAAGGTGCAGACCAGCCTGCACATCCGCGCAGTCTGATCAGCGCCTTTATTGTTCGCTCCCAGGCAAGTATAATTGAAAAACTTGCTACATGCAAAAATTCAGCATTCTAGCAAATCTCTGTAACTGAGTAGGTTGGTTTGAGTCTTGCATGAAACCCTGAAGACAGGTCTTCTCGTTGAGGTCCAGATAATTTCTATGATCCTGTTTCATTCCCTCAAACTGACATATTGTTTTTTTCTTCTTATACAAAGCATTCCGTTACGGATATACGAGTCCCGCCTGTTCCAATTCAGCCCAAGACTTTTTTGTCCCCCAACGTCCACTCGACTTAAGAAGCCGTCGTGGCCCGACAGTTGTTACGATGAAGCCAAAGATCTCATGTTATGCCTACCAAAGCCAAAACCTAGATGAAGTCTGCATCCTTAACGGGTGTTCTAATTGAAAAGACGCTAGACTAAGCCTATACATATCTTTTCGAAAACATAACTCTTTGAAGTACAACCAAGGATAAGTGATAAACGAACTTTGCTAAAACCTGCGGGGACATAGATAAAATAACGTCAAAGAAACATGCTGAAGAAAAAAAGTCAAAAGAACAACATGTGACTGTCTGAAAACAATTTTGTCCAGCATTCAGCTTCTCAAGCAACAAGAAATATCTTTGTGACCAAAACGACTAAAATCTGGTCCCAAACGCATAAAACCCCATTAAAAACGCACATAAAGGGCTCAATATTCAAAAATTTTCTCGGGGGAGGCCGCCCAAACCCCCTAACGAGAGGGGGGTAATCCCCCTCTCGTGCTCTCCCCCTCTCGTGCCTTCGGCACTCGATGGCTTCCTCCGCCGGACCACTTTTAAATAGGCGGCGACGGCCCTGCTCACGGTGCTGCGGGTTGGTCTGCAGTTTGTGATTGTGGTATCACCTGATCATACTCACTTACTTTTTTAGGTATCAGTCCTTGGAGCCATTCACATGATTCTAAGGAAAACGAAGATCTGATCGAGTCAAAATGCCAAACAATAGACACTCAACCCATCATTTCTAAACTGTCATGCAAAGTCTCTGTGTATTGGAATCTAACCATTGATTTTGATGCCACAGTCGTTGACAGCAGAAAACAGCATGATTACTGTCCTGGTAATTTCCTGTGAAAGCTTGAAGCTTGATGAAAATTGATCTGCAAGGGAGCAATCCTATAAGAGTTTTAAGAGTTCTCACATACCCGCTAAATCTTTGCCAGCTTGTGTTGTCTGTTGATGACCTCTGCAAACAGTTTGGACCCAGGTCAGGCCCGACAAAAGTCGGGTCTGATCTGGATCCAAATTGTTTGACACCCTTAAGATTTTGCTTTAATCTGGATTCAAGACCAATGATATGTTCTGTTATTTCCTGGTAAGATTTGATGAAAAATGATCTGCTGTGAACAACCCTGTAAAAGTTAGCCTGTTTAGGTCTCCAACTTCTCACCATTACACTTTCACTGCCACTCATGAACTAGATTGTCTCATAGGGCCAGTTAAGCAAAAAAATTTAGCCTGAAATTGGGATTATTTTCTTATCCATCAGTTTAAACATGTGTTTTGGGTGCTCAGAGGACCGTCTCATTTAGACGGTTCTTTTGAGTACCCACAACATATGTTTTGGTTGAGAAAACAGAAAATAATTTTCAGTTATACTCTTATCTGGGGGCCTGTGTCTGCTTTCTCATTTGCTGTTGTATTTTGAAAACAGTGTGGATGCTTTTTGATTGCTGGAGCTGTCTGATCCCCCTCAGACAATATTGTTGGCTTACAATTGAGTGAAAAGTTATCAGACTACATCAGCAAACAATTTCTGCTGCATTCATAGCTTAAACCACCATAACTAAACTAAACTAAATAAACAAATCAGCTGGATGTTAAGCTGTTAATGCTGGGACCCAGTAGCACAATCGATAGAGTCCAATTACTGATTTGCATCCTGGCTCAGCCCCATACTTTTGTGGCGGTCGATCGTGAAATATTTTTCTACTGCCATTCTTCTCCTGCTGATTCAAGAAGGGCTGTTGTTAGTACAAGCAAAAAGTATGTGCACTGAGTACTGGTTAACCCCTTGGTCTAAGCTTGCCCGGGGAAAAAAGTGTGGTTTAGGTTAACTGACCATCATGACATGACCATACATTGTAACTGTTGGCTGGAATGTTAACTTCAAACCAAACCAAAAAGGTGTTAACTCTCTCTCCACTAGCAGCAACTTGTGTCGTCTGCTAATAACATTTGCAAACAGTTTGGACCCAGATTCAGGACTGACATACAATGTAACCAGGGCTCGAAAAAAACACATGTCCGCTTGTATTTACGAATGCCTCAGACTTCAGGGCAAGAGAAAATGAGATGATTTCCAATGTGATTTAACATTTTCTCCATATATGTACCGGGCTGCATAGCGCAGTCAGTAACATGTCTGACTGCTGATCCAGGAGTCGCGAGTTCGATCCCGGCCCGGTCCCATTCTTTCAGGGAGATTGATCATGAAATAAATTCTATGGCCATTCTCCTCCCTTCACTGATTCAAGAACGGTTGTTGTCAGTTAGTCAAACTTGCCCAGGAAAAAAAGTGTGGTTAGGTCGAACTGACTGTGCCGACATGACCATAGCTGTTGACTGGTACGTATAGAACCAAAACAAACATATAATTATGTCAATAATTGTTGTGATGCAGGGCAAGTGCCTATTCCAAGATATTTCAAGGTCTGATAACGTCGGTCCGATCTGGATCCAAACGGTTTGACACTCTGAGGGTATTCCTGGAGGAATTTGGGGAAAGATTAATTTTTTTAAAAATCAGCAAAAATGACCTAGCATGCATTATTGGTTTTCTCAAGGTATGGCTTGTGAAGTTGTTTGTTTGTTTTACTGGTATGTCTGTTACTATTTTGCACAACACATATCTTAAGATATACAATGTGCTAATCACCTGTTAGTTGATTAATGGATCAACTGAGTCATGCAGAGAAAAATATAAGCTGGAGCATAAAAAAAAGGATGTAGGGGACCTTTTTATCTAAATATTTATCAGCGAGGATAAAGTGTCTTGCTCAAGGACACAACACAGTGCCTCCAGTAATTCTGGAACCAGCGACCCCTAGATCGTAAGTCTAGCACTCTACTACTGAGCCAATGCACTCCTCTTTTACAACAGAACAGAACAGAACATATATATCTTTATTGACATAAAACTCTGGCCACTCACAGGTAGTGTAAGGGTCAGCAATTCTGTTGTATATTCACAGCAATCCTTTAATGAATCTTTAGATTTTTGAAACCGTTTATTATAAGCCTTATGAATTACACAACATTTGATTTCACAGGACGGGTCTCATTGAAACACTTGCAGGGAGTACCACAACAATTGTTCCCTTTGGGGAAATAAGAAAAAATATCATTTTTTGGTTAGTGCCTAATATCTAGGGCAACACTTTTGTTGTTGGTCCCCAAGGAGATTATGTAGTACTGTTAAATATAATTGATTACAGCCAACAAATTCCTCTATTCCGACTGCGTCTGATTTTGTTGTGTCTACTGTAGTAACCCAATACAGTGGAGAATATATTAGGGCAGAGAATTGAACAAAAGTTGTCAGCAATATGTTATAAGCAGATGACAGTAGCATGGGTCACAAACCCAGCAGATGTGTCATGTTTAAATGTTGCTCCTGTTGTCTCTGAACTTGCCAAGTATTGTATATGTGTGGTCAATGAAAGAATGTCAAAACATTGTAACCTTACCTAGTTGACAACTAACTGTATTTACACATTATATTCAGACAGGCCTGGTCGAACAGTGTAAAGCCAGATCAACCTGCTCCATATGGATATATGATAGACTGAACTAAGTTTTCTTTAAAATTAGAGCCAGAAATGTATCCATATCAAAAACAAGAAATATCTTTAAAAAAGATATATGGCTGCATTTCAATTGTGAAGATGTAACTAAAACCTTGTGCAGACAACATTTTAAACGCTGTTATGAAATATTGGATTACACATATAGATGTACCACGACCTCTGACCAATGACCTTTGTGTCTTTCTATTTCAAAAGATTGATGCAGAATGTGTAAAATGAGCCAGTCCGGCTGGGATATATGTGTATGTCAAAGCTAAAGAAAGCTAAATAAAAGATTATAGTAAATGTAAATAAATGCCTGAAACCCTTTTTTCTAGAACAACATATCAGTCACGCTTCAAAGCTTTTGGTTTATCTGTAGTGGTAAGAAAATTTTACTAAAATGCTGATTTTTCATGACTGTGACCTGAAATGAATAGATTTGTCTAAAAATAGAAGTCTACTTTCAGTTTCTTTGACAATTTTCTGAGAAAGTCTACTTTCAAGATCCCTAGATATTGACTTCATTTTCAGTGAGCCAGAATAAAACTGTATGGACAGTCTGGTAATCAACAAATACATTTTTCATATTCTAGCAGATACTCATATATGCAAATTTCTGTGTATTCCTGATTGGTTGAAATTTAGATAGTTAAAGTGATCAACAAGATGGCCACCAAAATGGCTGTCACCTTTCTGTTCGCACTTCAATGCGGACAATATTTACCTGGTTACTACTATTTTAAGTCATGTGTGTCCAGATATCTTATTTAATTTTATAAATTTGCCATTCATGATATCTGTGTGTTATACTTACTGATATACCATTGATATTGAAGCTGTACTGGAGTTACCCATCTGCTGTATTTGAACTGACAAATTGTCCTCTAGATAACCCTGCTTTAACCTAATCATACAGCACATCTTCAGGTAGATCATTATTGAGATAAGACAGATATAAAAGAACATGTTCATTACCTGCAACTTTTCATCACTACATACTTGTTGTCTTAGGTTTGCAGTAACACCTGGTCGCTACAAGAATACCCACTACCTCATATAAATTGGTAGACTGGCTCCAGTCCTTAAAACAATTTTTCATCAATGTGTCATAGCATATACTTGTAACCAGTCTAACTCTGATGGCTCTGTTTTAAAACAGAGCCATCAGAGTTAGACTGGCTACAAGTATATGATATGATTGATGAAAAATTGTTTTAAGGACTGGAGCCAGTCTAATAAATTGGGTATGTACTATATGTTAGCTTTATTGTACAATTTTAGGAGTGTTACCGTATATACAAATATTCTCTCTTGTAGGCAGGACGAGTCGAAGACGAGTTTCACCCTACAAGAGGGAATATTTGTATATTCACGTGTATTTGTACAATAAAATACTTGTATCATGACCAATAAAACAATCATCTTTAATTTTAATATTCATAAGATATTTAAGTCAATCAAGCCATTGCATGGGATTTCCAACTATGAGGCTTTTTGACATGTGTAGACTCAGACGAGCCTGTGCAACTTCCTTTTATGCTTAGTGAATCCAAATGATGTTCCCTCAGTAGCTCCATACTCATAGAATATTTCAAGCGACTAGCAATGGCTCTGATCAGTCTGCGCATGTGTGCAGGCTGGTCTGAGCCTTTGCTGGTCGCACATACCACATTGTTGGAAATGTCATATCACCGCTCAATTATAAGCTCCACCCTTGCCAGGGTCTTGTGGAAATTATTTAACAGCATAGATCAAAGGACGGCAAAGTCATGATACAATATGCTTTAAAATATTTCATATCTACATTTATCATATGATGTCGCGTCTGGGAGTGAAATAACGCCATGCAATATAATCTGTAAACCACTAGTGGTTTATCGATCTTCGGGAAACGTTATGACGTCCATAACAACGTTGCGTACATAATGACAAAATTATAACGTTTTTACGGCAAAAATGAGATTTCAAAGTAATCTAATGTCATATGACAAATTGAATCTAACATTGGTGCCTTTGTATTATTGAATTTATTAAACTCGTTGCGAAAAAGAGATAAAATGCTCAGCAAGCCAGGCATTTTATCTCTTTTCCCCAACTCGTTTAATAAATTCAATAAAACATGAGCACTCATGTAAGATCCTCTATACTATGTATCATCTGTTTTAAACTGAAATCCAGTTGGCGCTGTCAGATTACCACTACTATTATCTGTGATACTGTCTGTAGCATTTTTTTTAGATTCCCAAATTAGAATGATTTGAAAGGATGGTCTGATGTATGTGAGAGGAATTTTCGGAATTGTTTTATCTTCTTGTTCTCTGTTGATCAATAATCTGATCATTTTACGGTAATTTACTTAAAGGATTGTTTAATACATGTACATGTTTATATGAAAAAGTCATTTTTAAAGAGTAGTAGAAAGTAACACATTGGATTATTCCTGAATTCAGGATTTTGAGGCTGACTTTCCATAGAAAGTCAGCCTCAAAATATTGAATTGGGCAGAAAATTATAATTCTATAGCTTTTGATTTATTTTCAGTTTATCTAAAGACAATAAACCATTTAAATCTCAAATTTGTTGATATTTTGTAGGCATACAGCAAGTTTTAAGATTTGAATTTCTAAAGTTCAGGATTTTCGGAAATTTGACTTTTCACCCATGGTAACATCAAAACTTCATCAATGGCCAGTGTGGGAAGAATCAAAGTCATGATATATTAGTATTTACACTGCATTATATTGTCTTATTAGGAGTTTTTGTTGTATATTGCAGGTCCTTGTACTGCATCTGAATCAAGAATAAAAGAAACTTCAAAACTCACAGATTTCAGAAATTTCAAAGTTTTGAACCACAAAAGTTGGTAAGTAAAACTAAGTATGTTGGATGTACATGTACTAACAGTACAGTGGACCTTTAATCAAGGGCCATGACCTCTGTTGCCAGGATGCTTCATGAGCCTGACATGGAGACCCCTAATCTCTGGCAATTGAGTTGGGCCTTAGAACCTTAGAATCACGATGTCGAAAAAAATATACTTAGGTCCAATATAGGTCCAGGATAAGCAAATAGTTTCAGATTAAAACTGTGATTGTTTTCTATTTCCTTCAGCCTAAAGGTATGTTTTGGGTGCTCAAAAGAATTGTCTCAATGAGACGGTTCTTTTGAGCACCAAAAACATATGCTCTGGTTGAAAAATAAGAAAATCAAATCAGATAACCCTCTGGCTGCCTATAAGTATACTTTCTGCCTATAAGTATACTTTCTGCCTATAAGTATACTTTCGCTTTCTCCTGTCATGTGGAATGTTGATCATGTGCCAGCGAAACTTTCCCTGGTGCAACAATTAGTGCACTCATTGATGAATGCACACTGTCTGGCATGCAAGTGTTTCAGCAGATTGGATAAATAACTTGTTGCTTACTGTAACTTTACCCTTATCATGCTAAATCTAGATATGTCCTCTTTTGAAAACAGTGTAGATCAAGATCAGCTGGCTTCAGAGAAGCCAGCTGATCAGGATCCACATTGTTTTTCACTCTGATTGTAAAAAGATGAAAAAACCAAAATCCTGCTAGTTAATTAGGCAAAAAATTGGGGAAGAGTGTGGTGCCTAAAAATATCTAGCATGGTAAGGGTTAAGTGAAAGTAATATGCTGGATAAATAAACAGGCTGCTAATGATACAGGAATGAGGGATTATAACTTATGCTAATGTAAATGTAAGTTAATAGTATGCTTATTTTTCCATTAAATCATTCCTTGTGATGCTTATTCATAGGTCAAGATCAAACACAATTTTTGAGCTAAAATTGAGAATAATTTCTTATCCATTAGTTTTAACATTTAATTTGGGTGCTCAAAAGAATCATCCCATCCATATGGTTCTTTTGAGTACCTACAATATACGTACTAATCTATACCCAGGTACTAATCTATACCCAGCTTCTCTTGGATGAGACTTTAAGCTGTGGCCCCATCTTCATATGACCAGACCTTAGTTGTTGGTGGAATGTCCACACACATACAGTGTCCAGTTAATGAGTTTATTAAATAGTTTTACTGATCAAATCTCTCTAGTATAGGCTAATTGGCTAATGCAACAAGCTTTATTGATCCCAGAATGGTAACTATGCCTTTTGCAGTTTTTGAGTAATCTCCCATCGATTACTAACAGTGCAGACCCAGACAAGGGAGCTCCATATGATAAACAGAGTACATTGACGCAAGAAAACCTGACATTATTCCATGTGAACAACAAAGCTGCAGACCAGCTTGCACATCCAGAAAGTTAGATAGCCAAGCCTGCTCCCCGTAAAATTTCAATATTTTAGTTTGTCTGTGCAGCTGAACAGACTGGTTTGAGTCTTACTTGGTCAGAGATTTCTGGTGTTGAAGCCGATATTGCATATCTGATAGATAAGATCATTCAAAACTTATATATTTATCCAATACACCACTAAAGGAAAAGATTGTTGACCCAAAATATTCTCTGTTTATTTTTGGTCCATGTGTTCTTTCTTTGACCCTCTAAATTCACTTATCTCAATGAGGTTCTTATGTATTCATTAATTAAGGTATTTATCTAAATTACAAGTAAATGATGGCCTCTGCCAGTAACATCCTGAGTAACATATATAGTTAGTTACTGATTCATTCATTATGCCTATGCAGTCTTAAGGTAAACACTGTAGCAGTACCTCGTTTTGAGGGAGAGAGACTTTCAACGAACGGCCCCGGTTTGTCATGGTGATTTCTTGTTTCTTCTTGGTAACTTGGAAGTTTTTCTCAGTGCAATAGGGTTAAAAATCATTGTTTCAAAAGCTCAAAACAACCTTGATTGCTTGCATGAGTCAACCTTAACCCATATAAGCCTAGCATCCTTTTTGTGGGACAGAATGTGGCATCTGATCAGGGTCTCCACTAGTGTTTGCTTACAGAATGTTCTATGAAAATTTGAATAAAAATGAAAAATACCACCCAAGAACCCTTAAAACTGGTATGGACTGGTCCAATTGATATCAGTGGGAAATTCCATTCAGCTTAAATGGGTCAATAGAACTGAGACAAATACCTGTGCAGTGTGACTGTGCCCATTCTAGGATGATTTGAAAAAAAACCCACGGAGATACGTGTAATGGAAAGGAAGCATTTTACTTAAAGTTAGATATTTCTTCTCACCCACCCACTAAAAAATAAGGGCAGGCCTTTAGATTTATGGTGGGCCCGGGTCATTGTCCCATGATTTCAAAATATGGCCCATCACTTTCCAAGGCAGTGGGCCCAGTGGACCCATTCTTTCTAGTTGTGAAAAAATCTCACTTTAATAAAATATTCATCTTAATACAACGAGTCTACGAACTCCACAAATGTAGGTAGTCAGTGCAGTAAAAATGTCTTAAGCAGCCACTCATAAAAGACAAAACAAAGATCTGAATAACAAATGGTAGCTTAATGAAGGTCGAAAGTATTGCAGAATGGAGCATTCTGCAATACTTTTGACCTGCATTAAGCGATAATTGGTCATCTTTTTTGAGACAGGTTTTACTGTATAATCAGCAGTCAATTTACATATATGCATACAAGTTTCTGTGTCAGTGTGTAGGTTAAGTATACAACCCAAATGTCAACTGTGGTTAGTTTGATATGCTTGGGCCCATCATTTCAGAAAATGACCCACCATTTTTTGCTCTATGGGTCACTTCGGCCCACCACTCTTGAAAAAAATCTGAAGCCCTGCATGGGCTCAAGGTGAGCTTTTGTGGTCCTCTGATGTCTGTCGTCTGTCCATCAGTCGACAATGTGCTTTAAACAACATCTCCGACCTTCAGTAGGGCCTGATCTGGGTCCAAACTGTTATTTTAATGTTATTAGCAGATGGCATTAGTAGGTAAAGAGTAAAAAAGTATAACCACTGAGTGGCTGATTTTATGCTGTTTTTTTTTAAGCAAACCACTTGTATGAAAGATATATCTTATTTACCTGTTGCTCTTTGATGATTTAGCCCTTAAAGCACCATCAATAATTCTGAAGAGTGATAAGTTTTCTTTTTTTGCACAAAATGTCTACAGTAAAGATATTTGTGCAGTCATTAGTGCATCTGTTGGCAGACAATTCACACAAAATGTCAAGTCTGATTTTATTTTCCTCGAATTAAAAAAAGTACCACTAAATTGGCTGCTCCTGCAGTTCTACTGTTAACAGGCATTGGCAGAAGTTTATAAATCTATCTTGTTTAGATTAAGTTTGCCTCTGGGATCATTTTCACCTACTTATTTCCATGTCTGATAAAATACCTGGGAAATCATAAAGGTATCTTCTATCAAGTGAAAACATCTTAAGATCTGATTAATGATATTGGGTGTATGATTGATGTAACAGCCAGTGTGGGTACAAAGTTTCAATCACATCATGCAAAATGGATCAACAAAATAAGTATGCAAAGGTCGCTTAATTGAACCTGTTGGCACATTCAGTGGCACATTCAGTGCATGTCAGAATAGAACTACTCAAATTTGACTGAAATATCGGTGAAAATGAGGTAACCCTTTACCCACCAGTCACAAATTTTGTCATCTGCTAACACGTCTGCTTATTTACTTTTGTTGCAAACGAGATGGACTCAGATCAAATTGCTCTTAATGCTCATATTCTTTAAACGACATCTTAGTCATTGTCCCTTACTCAATTATTTCTGACAAATGTTCCCCATCAGTCTCTCTATCAAAATTGCACAAATGGTTCAGCTTTGAAAAACAAAATGGCTGTCAGGGCAAAAAATAAAAAATCTCCCCTGGAACCAGGACTTAGGTGAGCAATAAAGGACCTTCATGTCTCCTTTTCTCTTCATTCCTTGTGTGCAGTGGATAGAACTTGAACAGTCGGAATGTTTATAAAATTTGACTAGCCCATGCATCACTTTAGTATGAGTTAATTCCCTTCCCTGTACATTTGTACTATAGAGAGAATCATTAGGGGTTCTAGGTCTAGCTCGCCATTGCACTAGGGTTTGAGCCGTCCAAGTTTCTCAGTAACTGTTATACAAAGGAAAAGATCTACTTATACAGAAAAACCTGTGTAAAAAGGCAACTCAAAAATAGACAAAACAAAGACCTTAATGGCAAATGGTATCTTAATGAAGTTCAAAAGTATTGCGATAATTGGTCTTGAAAACCAGTTTTCGGTCTTTTTGAGGGTGGCGTTTTACACAGGTTTTACTGTATGTTGCCTGTGTTTATGAGCATTCTGCAATACTTTTGACCTGCATTAAGTGATAATTGGTCTTGAAAACCAGTTTTCGTTTTTTTAGAGTGGCCATTTTACGCAAGTTTTACTGTATATTGCCTGTGTTATTGAGCATTCTGCAATACTTTTGACCTGCATTAAGCAATAATTCGTCTTGAAAACCAGTTTGTCGGTCTTTTTTTAAAGTGGCCGTTTTACACAGGCTTTACTGTATATATATTGCCTATGTTTATACCAGTATGCAAAGCATTTACAAGTAAATAGCAGAACTGTTTATTGCTGTGACGTCTGTTCTTGTATTGTTAGACTGCTGCTATTTCTTCTCAAGAGGGAATATGAGCTTAGGAATATTGTCTCTGGCAGAAGAGGATATATTTATAATAGATATCAGTCATTTAGTGTAAAGGTACGAATTTTGTCACAAAATCAATGAACAGCTTTAAGCTATTGGATTTGCAGAATATAAGAAAGCATGATGTCAAGACTGAATTAAGGATTGGTTTATAAAATGGTAAATTCTCTAAAATACACTGGTAACCGTGAGACAACAAATGCTGCTAACTAAAACAGGAGGATTTGTTAATTGTACTGGGAGTTGTGGATCGGACATATTATATTCCTTTAATAAGTGAGTACTTTCATTTCATAAAATAGATAGACTAAACTTCTTTCGATGGTGCACCATCTCAAATACCTGCTTTTGATCTAACCAAAGCATCTGCAAAGTTTGAAGTTGCTAAGTCATGCACGGATCCAGGAATTTTCGCCAGGGGGGGTCCAGGTCAAACTGACAAAAAAGCTCTGACGTTTTTTTTTTGTTTTTTTTTTCTAAGCTTATTTTACATGAGTCAAATGGTGAATTTCAAAGAAAACTATCCTTTTCAAGGTTCCAGAGGGGGTCCAACATTTTCCAGGGGGGGGGGGGGGGGTCCAACTTTTTCCAGGGGGGGTCCAATTGCTTATTTCCTATAATTTCCTATAGAAACCCATATACGGTAAATGTTCTAAAATTTCGAACACTCTAAAATTACGAACACCTTAAATTATCGATGAAAATAATTTTTAAAAACATCCTAAAAATTCGAACACTGCCATTTTTTGGGAAAGTAAATTTCTAAAATTACGAACACACGTTATTTTCGGCGGAAAATCGATGTCCGTTTATCTGTTTGTCCCATCTGTGTTCGGTATGCTTCTGCCGTACAGCACGTGAGCGGTAGCGACATTTGGAAGGTTCCATTCTACTTAGATGGGTAATCTGTCACGTGACGTTCTATTTCGCATGCCAGCGCGCGACGTTTTACGTTATACAGTATTCAAGGTCACCAGCATTGACAAACTTGATTCACGGACAAGTTCCTGCAACGATTCCAAACTGCTTGAGTTCATGTATCCACCCATTATTTATTACTGACCAAACCTTGACCTTCACGTGAATTATGCACGTTCACACACGCAGAGCAATTCTCAATGTTGTGCTGTGACACGTACTAGTTTTCCCCCAAAAAATACCAGTCCCAAAGTTGCGGAAAATGAGACAAACGTGACTGCGAGAACTCGCACGTGGTCATCATCTCATTTTTATTCACGTTACCTTAAGGCTTAAATATGTGTGATTCTCAGGTTATCAGACTGAAAACCCCTACCCTCCCCTTCCTTTTAACCATTTTAAAGGATTTCCCAGTTCGGCAATATAGTTTCCGAATCTGCCCAAGCCGCGGGCACTTCTATCATCCTATGCGTGTGCTCTTTTCTTGAACACAGCTCGGACCCGAGCATGAAATCAACTTGCGCGGAGCCCCAGACCCTGCTGGTACTTACGACAGATGTGATCAGCGAAGGCTCAGGAGAGGATGTGCGTTTGCACAATCTCGTCAGGGTCTCGCTCACTAACGAAGTTTAAAGTGGACAAAAAAAAATCTAGACATCTACGTACGTTGTGTTTAAAAGTTTTCTTGGTACATGTAATAATGGCTATTCCTATCAATCAAAAACATCAAATTCCTCAAAATGGAACATTTTAACAAACTGTTGAGCCGATCGCGGCGTGTCTTGCTGTCCTCATGAAACTGCACATGGACGGTCCTACGAGAGCATTACCGGGATAATGTACGCACAGACGCACATACATGCGCCAAGATATAAATTGATTGTAGCTGATGAATTTAATAGTTACATATTTATTTTCATGAAATAAGCCAGTTCATGAGATAATGGTTCCTATCGCATATGCGTGCAGCGAAGGCCCAGACGAGCCTGCGCATCCGCGGAAAATCGCCAGCGCTTGAAGGAATGTAGCTGAAGGTGCATGTCTTCATTTCGGGTAATAAAGCCCCACTAAGTGGCTGTGAATTTAAAAACAGTAAAGTAAAGCCCTTGACGATCGCGACATCTCAGAATTCACTTTATTTACCACACGTCTGTTGATGCATGTACCCCGACTTTGTTACATGAGAAGGTCAGCCTGCGCACCGCACAATCTTACAGCGCCTTTGTTTCTAGAAGAAAACATTAAACATTTTGTCGGGCCAGATCTGGGCCAAAACTGTCTGCTAAATTAGTTTGTCACAGCCTCTTTGGGGGGGGAGGGGGGGTCTCTCCCAGGCCGCACCCTGGGTCCGGCACTGCTAATAGTATCAGCCGCAGACAAAGGGACAGGGTAATGGTTCTCGGACATGTTTGAGATCAAAAAGGCCGACTACCAGACCACATGTTGTTGTTGTTTTAAGACTCGGGTGGCACGCGGTGGGCTTGACGCACGAAAGCGGACTTAGCACGCTTAACATAATATTGCCTAGCTGTGTCTCCTTTTCATGGGTTTGCATGAAAAAATAAAATAACAATTTCAATGAACTCGAGCATGAAACGGCGCACTGCATGCATGAAAAACTAAATTTGTGGTACGTACTTGTTTGAAATTTTGGTTTTCTCTGAGATATGTATGTACCCAGCGTATCGTACGCATCGGCTCGAAGCCAATATCAGAAATTATATTCTTTCGAGGCATCGGACGCAAAGTCGGACGTTCGCCTACTAGATTAATTCTTGGTATGCCTGTTTGCCCCTGATTTGGTTTGGCAAGACGTCGGAGGTCTTCTGGATCCAAACTATCTGCAAACTTTGAAAAGCAGGTGAGAGAGAGAGAGAGAGAGAGAGACTAGCGCATGTCGCATAATAATCTATTGTTATCTCGAAAAATACTACGTATCGGTACTGAAAATGATACTTCGAGATGCTTCTCGTGCGCATCAGCTTTTGCAAGTCGACAGGATTGATGCTTTGCATGCTTTCTATCGCATGCCCAATTGTTTAAATTGAATTGACGAAACATTATTTCCTAAATTACATGCGGATCTGATCTGGATCCGAACTGTTTGTAAGTGTAAATAGAAGTTGAGAGAGAGAGAGAGAGAGAGAGAGAGAGATTAGGAGTTATAATTACCGTGAGAAATCTAAGCTTATGTTCACCATGAAGGACTTAGGTCATACGCTGCCTGGTCATCTTCTTGTCCGTCAAAATTAAACATTTGCAAACAGTAGATGTTATAACTTTTTAAAAAAGCCATATAAACCACAGCGTTAAACAATCGAGTAAATTTGCTAAGTTTGCTTATTACACAAAAGGGCCTTTTCCCATGTTGTAGTTTGAGTCGTGACCATTCAACATAAAAGCGTTGATGCTTGACATACTTTATCTACTCTTCAACTTTGAGTAGTGAATGCACATTTGCACAGACTCATCTGAG